>CM040124.1:82835524-84308179 GCA_022559845.1 Amorphophallus konjac | reverse complement strand
ATGCATTGCCTTCATGCAGAGTCTACGCATTCCCCCACAGTCTACACAGTAAGTCTATACAACGTCCCATGGCAGCACTGCAATGTCTATACATCGCTGGCAGCCAGCACTGCAATGTCTATACATTGCGTCCCACAGCCTGCACAGCATGTCTATACAACGTCCTGCTGCCTGCCGCAAAGTCTGTACATTGCGTCCCACAGCATGCAGCAAAGTCTATACATTGTTGCCAGCCTGCACGCAGCAAGTCTATACATCGCTGACAGCCTGCACGCAAAGTCTGTACAATGCATGCACACTGCATTGTTAAGTCTATACATTGCTGCTTGATTGAACTATGCACAGCCTGTGTTGATTCTGCTGATCGACTGAACTCTTCATTAAACATGCAGAGTCTGGGCACGTGATCCGAGGCTGGCACCTGGCATATGATCCAAGATGCTGAGAGGCTGCCACATGTTTAAGGCTTCTGGGCGGGAGATGTGGAGGGCACACGCCCTAATCTGCTGCTGCTATATATATGAAGCCTTCTTCCTCTGAAGAAGACTGATCGTGAGCAGAGAGGTAGATCGAAATAGAAGTAGAGGATAGCCAGCACGATCCAGCGTGAAGAGAAGAAGAAGAAAAAGAAAGAAGAGCAGAGCAGAGAAGAAAAAGAGAAAGAGAAGAAGAGCAGAAGAGAAAGAAGAGAAAGAGAGAGATAGAGAGCTCGAGCAGAGAAAGAGAGAGAGATAGTGGGTGTCTAGCATTTGGATCAAATCCAAGCCAGAACTGCTCCTTCGAGAGCTATATTTCTTGTGCTTTATTTACAGCTTTCTGTTGCTGTTTGGTTCATGTTTTCGTTTTGCATTTTATACCTTTCTTCAAGCTGTTAGTCAGTGTTTGCAGAGGTGCTGCCTCTAGATGGGTCAAGCTGTAATCCCCATCGGTTGCAGTGGTGGATTCCACTGGACAGCAAGCTGTGTTGCTCTGCGGGCGAGGTGGATACCTCGGACAGCAAGCTGTGAGGCTCAACTGTTTGTAGGCAAGCTGTGATGCCCAGCGGTTCAAGCTGTGAGTCAGCAGTAAGCCACACTCGGGTTGAGTGTGGGGTGGACGTAGGTATGGAGGACTGAACCACCTAAAAACTCCGTGTGCAGTGGTTTGATCTCTTTGTGTGTTTGGCTCTAGATGAATGCATATGGACGATATGGGTTGACTTTCTATATATGTTCATTTCATTTCATTGATGCGCACACTATATGTTTGTCAGTGGTATTGAGCGTCCTTTAACATTGTTATTCCGCGATTGCTTATTAGCCTTCAGTTTTGTCTAGTTAGTGAACTAGAATTTTTAATTGGGCGAAAGTTTTTAAGGGGAGATTCATTCACCCCCCCTCTGAATCGAACGCACCGAACCCAACACTTGGTATCAGAGAGGGTTGCTGTGCATAGGATCTAACAATCCGCAGCAGATCCTGCATTTTTGGTTGGTGCATTGCAGAGTGGGTTTCCTGTGTTCTGTGTTTTGTTTCACCGATTTAGTGTCTTGATTTGCTCATCTGAGTTCAGTGTATTCATCATATCTCGATGGCTAATCCTCCGATATTCAGAGGTAATAACTTTGATTCTTGGTTAGAAAATTTCCATCGGTATGTAAAATCTACTGATCCAAATCTTTGGAAGGTAATAACTCATGCTCCACATAAATTATCAAAAGATAAATCTAGATGGACTGAGAAGGACAAATTGAAAGACTCTGTCAACACTAGAGCTGTAGTTTTAATAAAAGAATCAATTGACAGACCTCTAATCGAATGCATTTCTTCTTGCAGGTCTGCTAAAGAAATTTTGGAAAAACTAAAGCTAATCCAGAATCACAGCAAATGCTTGATGGCTGATCGGAGAAATGATGATGATGAAACCTCATCTCAGGAAAGCTCTGAATCTGAAGAACTTTCGATTGATGATCTATGGAATATAAATGAGGAACTTAATGATAGATGTGAAAGATTAAAATCTGAGAATAAAAGATTGAAAAAGAAATGTGATCATAAAAATTTGAAAGCTTCCTGTGAAAAATGTTCAAATCTGAAACAATCTTATGATGCATGTATGTTAGATGTTCAGAACTTTAAGGAACAAAATGGTTCTCTAAAACTTGAAAATCAAACATGTTTGGACAAGATATCTGAACTGGAGAATCAGCTTATTAAGATGAAAAATGAGCATCTAAAAGGCATGCAAGAATTGATTGAGATAAATTCTGTAATGGACAAACTGAAGTCTGAAAATGTTGAGGTTCAAAAGCATAATGAAGATCTCAAGGCTAGTCTGAATAAAATCAACAAGGAAGTAATGCATATTTCATCTGTAGAGTAAATCTGTAATATGTGCTCAGCTCTAAGAGAACGTAATGAAGATCTCTATAATGAAAATGAATGGATGAAGAAACAAATTGCTGTGTTTAAAGAGGATCACAGAAATTTACTTGCTGAGAAAATTAAAGTGGAAGAAAGAGAAGATGAACTAATTGAAAAATTGGAGCTTATGTCTGGAAATGGAAAATGTAATGAAGGAGTCATGAAGCTATCTGAAGAGAACAAAGAACTGAGGGAACAAAACAAAAAACTGATGGTTTTAAATACTATTTTCTCACAGAGGTTTCTGACTATCGAAAAAGAGAAATCTATTTTTAAGGAAGCTCAACCTCAAAAATTTGAGAAGGAAAACACTGAATTGAAAGCTGAAATTGAAAAATTAAAGTGTTTAAACACTGGCTTATCTGAAACACTTCTCACATTAAAAAAGGGAAAATTCACATGTGATGGAGAATCACAAAGGGTGATCAGTCTAGAACAAGAAATTGAGAAGTAAAAAATTGCAAACAAAGTTCTAAGCGAATGTGTGAATTGTAGTGACCAGGAGATAGCCAGTTATGAGCTTCACATTGCTAGCTTGGAAAGTAAAATTCATAATCTGGAAAACTCAGTATCCAAGTCTGCTAAAAATGAAGGAAAGATAAAAGCTGTCATGAAAGATAAGAATGACAATTCAAGAAAGGGGATAAGTTGTAGTTCTGATGTTAAAGAAACTACTAAAAACCAGCTATACACTACTTTTGTGCAAAGCTCTGATGTAGCTGGTACCTCAAGTCAATCCCCAAAACAAAATTGATGTGGACATCACCTTCCATGCCCACATTCATAGCTCGTCCCCTCGCCCCGGTTGCATCCGGTATGGTTTAGTCATTTAATTTTGAGTCCTATGTAATTTTACTTGAGTCATTTGATGTAATTTGCATTTTATTTGAGTCATGTCCCTAGATCTTGCATTTATTTTCCTATGTTTAAGTGTCATTAGAATGTGTAATGTGCTAATTGGGCCCATTTCTTCGGGCTTGGCCCAATGAGCTCCCCTACCCCTTCGGTTATTTGTCAATGAGTCTTTTGTCAGGGTCTTATTGTAAAATGTGGGTTTCCTATATATAGGGCCCCATTTCCTTCATTTGGAGGTAATGAATGAATCAATGAAAAATGTCATTTGAGTATCCAAAGCTTAGTTTAGTGGAGTGATTCTAACATTTTTTGGGTGAGAAACCCTAGGGGAGAGATTCCCCACCCTTCCCTCTCCTAATCCCTCTTTTTCACTCCACTTTCTCTGTAATATCCCGGACCTTTCGGATCCTTCTTCGTGGGTCCCGGATCTGGTTTTCGGAGCGTCCAGCTCTGTTGTGTCTGAAATTTCGTTTCGGACATCTTTCGTGTTCGGATCGGCGCGATCCGGAGTCGTTTCGGAGGCCCGGAGGCGTTCCGCGACTTTTTCGCGCGTGTTTCCCGATTTCCGGCGCGGGTTTCGGCTTTTCCTTCGGACGCTCGCTGCGGGTTAACTGGGCCGTTCACCCGGGCACGAGTGGTACCGTTGCGATCGGTGCGTTCCGAGGATTCCAGAAATGTATTTTACTATTTTTCGGTATTTTTCCAAAAATTCGGATTTTCTATAAATCCTAATCCTTTTTCTTTTCTTTTTCCCTTTTCTCTTTCTTCTTCCTCTCCCTCTCTCTCGCGACCGTGAGCCCCCTCTCTCTCCCTCTCTCCCATTCGGACGCGGCGAGCCCCTCTCCGGCTACGGACGGCGGCGGGGCGACGGCGCGGACGCGTGGGCGACGGTGAGGCGATCTCGTGGGCGTGCGGCGAGCGTGGGAAGCGTGGGGAGTTCGTGAAGCTTCGAGCATTCTTCGTGATTCGTGATCGATCCGGCGGAGCATTCGCTCCATCGAGGTAGGGTGACGTTCCTTAGCCTCATGCCGTTCTTTTCCGTGATTTATAGGCCGCGGGGAGGCCGAGAGGGGATCGTTTGAGCGTTTTTGGGTTTTTCCATGATTTGGGGAGAGCTCGCCCGATCTATGGATTCAATGCATGGATTCGTGTTTTGAGGGCCTAGAATCATGCTAGGGGTCCCCAGGGGTCTTCCCCTTTATTTTCCCCCTCTCCTATGGAGGTATGGGGGCGTGGTTAGAATTTTTGGGTGTTCTTACCGTTTTCGGCCGCGGACTGAGAACGCGCTATACTCCAGTAGCGCGTTCTTGGAGGTCGCGCTGCCCTGACCGAGCGCGTTCATCGGAGAAGATGAACAGGAGGCGGTTCCTGTCGCGCTATGGGGTCATAGCGCGATCATCCTTGTCGCGCTAGGAAGACCTAGCGCGATGGTCGTTGTCGTGCTAGGGTTCCCTAGCGCGATGGTCCCTGTCGCGCTAGGTAGACCTAGCGCGATCTTCACTGTTGCGCTAGGGTTCCCTAGCGCGTTCTTCCGTGTCGCGCTGGGTACCCCTAGCGCGATCAGGTCGTTGCTAGGTGTCCCTAGCGCGATCTTGCCTGTTGTTGGGTGTTTCTCTTGGGCCGTGTGTGCGCCCCGGGCACCCCGTGGAGTTCCGTGACCGTGTTTTTGGTGTCCGGAAGTCCCGTTTGCCTCGGTCAGGCGTTTGACCGTGGGCCGTGCGTCTGTTTCTTTTCCGACCGTGGTCACCGTGCGACGGGGCTGGTGTGTGGGGTGATTCCCACCTGTTGTCGGGTTCGGACGTCGTTTTCCGTTGACTTGAGAGTCTACTCCTTCAGTGACCCTCCACTAGTCGTAGCCTACTAGTACGCGGGTGCTAGTCGCACCAGGGAGTGGTGTACGGGCCGACCTTTCGAGACGGTTTGTGGACCGGTTACCGTTGGGCCCCACGTCTTGCAGCCAGAGTCCGGCTGAGGGGAAAACCGGTCAGAGGGCCAGACCTGGGACGCGTGGTCTGTGTGTGCACACGTGGTTGGGGGCGGTTGGACCCACGTCGACGGGCGTGACCCCAGCTAGTCACTTGTTTGTGGTTACTTGTACGGTGTTTGCGCCTTGGGTAGGACCTACCACGTCAGGCGGTTCACCTGCGGTACGGTGTAAGACGTCAGGGGACGCTACCGGCTGTGCTTCTAGTGGGTGGTACTCCTGTCGAGTACGGAGTGTCAGACTGTCAGTCGTGTGTTTCCGACCTTCGGGTTTTGACGGTTCGACCGTTGAGTTTCGGTCTTCTCGTACCGTGGCACGTGTGTCGGTTTGCGTGCCGTAGGGTCTAGTTCTGTAGAGTACAGGGCTTTCCTTTCCAAGGTACTTTCCTACCGCTAGAGTAGTGGTTTCTCGTTTTTCGAGGTAGGGTTCGAGTGATCCCTACTGAGTCTTGTTCTGAGACTCATTCCCTGCGTGTTTTCACCGTGTTTCAGGTGAGGCGCCACCTTCGGGGAGCGCGTCAGGAGCGCAGCGTGGTGCGGGTGCCCAGAGGTAGTGCCAGAGGTCAGAGCCGGGGGATGCCCCGTGTAGCTGTACTTTTCTTTCTTGTCACTGTACTAGTCGTGGACTACTGTTGCTGTTGTTGTTATTTTATTGTGGACCATGTAAAATGTTAATTTATTTCCTGCTTAATATTATAACTGTTTAATTTCTGCAATTATTTGTGATACTTGTGTAGTTTCCACACCATCCTTTTAACCCTTCCGAGTCTTCGGACTCGTGGGTGGCGGTACGAGTCTCGGGTTATCGGGCCTTCCCGGTAATCGGATTCTCGGGTCGTTACAGCTGGTATCAGAGCGCGGTTGTGGAATTACATGAGAATCATAGGTAATTGTAGTGGTCCACTAGTCCACAGCAATGATGTACAGATGACGCTGGCATTGGGCACCGTGTGTTTATTTTGACATTGCCGTTTCCGTGTTTCCTGTCTTGTGCTTCAGGAGCGAGCGCCCGAGGAGGAGTTCTCGCTCTCAGCAGGGGCAGTCGGCTGGAGGTCAGGAGATCCAGCAGGGGGTCCAGAGGGACCAGGAGGAGCATAGCAGAGTTCCGGGAGCTACCGAGGCCGCGGATGCTGCGAGGGCTCCGGGGGCCGAGGATTTCTTCCGTGGCATGTACCATCTCATGTCTCAGCAGTTTGGCGGAGAGACTGCTGAGGGCTCGTTTGCTAGGGGTGGGCCAGGCCGAGCAGTGAGGGACTTCATGCAGTTCCATCCACCTTACTTTAGCGGCCATGCAGACCCTGATGCGGCTCGTGATTGGCTCGATGAGATGGAGCGGGTGTTCAGTTCTGCGAAGAGTACTGCCGAGGACAGAGTGGTGTTGGCCTACAACCAGTTGCAGGGTACGGCTCGGAGGTGGTGGTCTTCCGAGTGGAAGACGTCCTTTCAGCTTCGTCCACTTGAGCAGGTCGAGTGGGATGACTTTGTCAGTGCTTTCGAGCGTACATACTGTCCAGATGTTGTCGCTACGCAGCGGATGCGGGAGTTTCTGGAGCTGGTGCAGGGTGACATGTCCGTGTTGCAGTACAGGGCCCGATTTGTCGAGCTGGGTCGGTATGCACCTCATATCATGGAGCATGAGAGGGTGAGGACCACGCAGTTTGTGCAGGGCTTGAGGTTGGAGCTGAGGCACCATTTGATCGCGAATGGAACCACTGATCTAGAGACGGCGTCTCGTGTTGCGATTTCCTTGGAGATGGATATGCAGAGGACTCGAGGACCGATCAGCCAGGGGCAGTCTGTGTCAGGTCGCAGCCAGCAGTCGGCTACCCAGCAGCAGGGTTCCTTCCAGCACGCGTTGAGTGGTTCAGGAGTGCCGGCACCGGCGGCTTCGGCGACGGGATCTACGTCCTTTGGCACGAAGGTCAAGAAGTTTTTCAAGAAATGGTTCGGCAAGAAGAAGTCCAAGGATCAGTGGCAAGCTTCATCGGGCAGTGTACAGCAGCCGATCCCCTTGCAGTGTCAGGGATCAGTGGGTGGGTCGCGAGGGCCGTGTCCACGGTGTAGTGGGTTCCACCTAGGCAGGCAGTGCACGGCACCGATTATCTATTTTCGGTGTGACCAGCCAGGGCACATGGCGCGTGACTATCCTCAGAGGCCGCCGCAGCAGCAGGTTCCCCAGCAGCAGAGGCAGCAGCAGCAGGGACAGTATCCGCCGCTACCCAGGTCAGCTAGCGTGGGAGGCAGGCAGAGAGCTCGAGGCCAGATCATGCACATGACCAGGGCAGAGGCAGTGGCGTCGCAGCTCGTGGAAGGTACCGTTCAGATTTTGGGTTGTGCGGCTCGGGTTTTGTTTGATTCTGGCGCGTCTCATTCGTTTATTTCGGAGGATTTCGCATTGAGCGTCGAGGAGCCGGTGACCCAGTTGTCCTGTGATTTGGTAGTGGAGTTGCCTTCGGATGATTTCATGATCACTCCGTATTACTTCGATCAGGTTCCGATTTAGATCGATGGGCGGAGTATGCCAGGCATGTTGTATGCGTTGCAGCTTCGGGATTATGATGTGATTTTAGGCATGGATTGGCTTGAGACTCATGGAGCGGTGGTGGATTGTGGAATGAAGAGGGTCCACTTCCAGCATCCGAACAAGCGGACCTTCTATTTCCAAGGTATTCGTTCCACCTCTTCTCGATTCCTTATCTCTGCTATTCGAGCCCGTCGATTGCTTGGTTCAGGTTGTCATGGTTTTCTCGCGTCCGTGGTTGTGTCTGACCGGATGGAGCCGAATGTCGAGGACATTCCGGTGGTGTGCGAGTTTCCCGACATTTTTCCCGAGGAGTTGCCTGGATTACCTCCCCAGCGGGAGATCGATTTCGTGATCGAGGTTGTACCTGGTACGGGACCTTTAGCGAAGGCTCCCTACCGTATGGCCCCCGCTGAGTTGAGGGAGTTGAGGGCGCAGTTGCAGGAACTGTTGGCCAAGGGGTATATTCGTCCGAGTTTTTCCCCTTGGGGTGCGCCCGTGTTGTTTGTGAAGAAGAAGGACGGTAGTCTGCGGCTATGCATTGACTACCGGCAGCTGAATGAAGTGACCATTAAGAACAAGTATCCGTTCCCGCGGATTGATGATTTGTTCGACCAGCTTCAGTCTGCGCGAGTGTTCTCGCGGATTGATTTGCGGTCCGGTTACTATCAGCTGAGAATTCGCGAGTCCGATGTGGAGAAGACTGCGTTCAGTACGAGGTACGGGCATTATGAGTTCTTGGTGATGCCGTTTGGGCTCACCAATGCCCCAGCAGCCTTCATGGACTTGATGCAGAGGGTCTGTGACGACCCGAGAATCTGATTACCGGGAGGACCCGATAACCCGAGACTCGCACCGCCGCCCACGAGCCGGGAGGGCTCGGAAGGGCTAAAAGGAGTGTGGAGGCACAAAGAAATAGGAAATAAAGCAGGACAACCAACAACAACAAGCTGAAAGAAGGAACAACCACAGCTACAACAGAGTCCAGTCCAACAGAAAGTACAGTCTAAAGCAGTAAAACGTACCACATGCCAAGTGAACACTCGGCCCGGCAAGCTGGCAACTGAGAACCTCCGCTCCGCACCCTCGAACCTCGAGGAAGAACCGCCACACCTGAAAAGCAGGGAATGAGTCTCCAAAATAGAGACTCAGCAGGGATCCCGCGGAACCCCAACCGGAAACAACGGCGGTAGCGGAAAGGAGAGCTACGACTACAGCAGGAACAGCGAACCGGTGGCCGGTCAAAACTCGGCACTACAGCTACTCCTACTGCCAGAAGGCAGACCTCGACCACGCAGTCGAAGCTACCGAACCATGCTAGTACCACCTACCGAAGTAAGAACACACGGCAACCACGCCGTAGAAGCCTGTCCCCTGGACAGCCGACCTGGACACGCTGTCCAAGGTGCAACCCCGACCATCCGATCGCGGGTACCGCACAACAAGACCCAACCTCGGTAAAGCCACTAGAACTAATCTCACGGCGCCAGAACCGACACACACGCGCCAAGATGAAACAACTGAACTCACCGGTCAACACGACCAAAAACCCGAAGGTCAAAGACACAGAAACTGACAGTATGTCACTCCGTACTCGACAGGAGTACCACCCACTAGAAGCACAGCCGGTAGCGTCCCCTGACGTCTTACACTGCACCGCAGGTGAACCGCCTGACGTGGTAGGTCCTACCCGAGACGCGAACACCGTACAAGTAACCACAAACAAGTGACTGGCTGGGGTCACGCCCGTCGACGTGCGTCCACAGTCCCCAACCACGTGTGCACACACAGACCACGCGTCCCTGGTCTGGCCCTCTGACCGGTTTTCCCCTCAGCCGGACTCTGGCTGCAAGACGTGGGGCCCAACGGTAACCGGTCCACAAACCGTCTCTAAAGGTCGGCCCGTACACCACTCCCTGGTGCGACCAGCACACGCGTACTGGTAGGCTACGACTAGTGGAGGGTCACTGAAGGAGTAGACTCTCAACGGAAAACAACGTCTGCGTCCGACGACGTATGGGGGACACCCCACGTACCGGCCCCGTCACACGGTGACCACAGTCGGAGAAGACACAGGACTCACAGTCCCCGGTCACGCACGCACCGTGCGCGAGAGTCGAGAAAACTCAAGTGGCGCTAAGCCACTGGACTCTGGACAGTCCTCTAAACGCACTACAGTCAACGGTCCTTGAGTCACAAGACTCGGGGTCAAGACCGTTGCACGCAACAGCACAAAGCCGTCAATCTAGTCCAATCTCTAGGTCTAAAACCACGGTAGCACAAGTACCGAGACAACTCACAAGTCGCCAAGACCACTCCCTCGAGAAGGGAACGCAAGGGACAAAGGCCACTCACACGGGCCACACGGAAAACACAGAAGCACGATTCCCAAGGCAGCACACAAGCCGCTGTAGACACGCCAAAATTGACGTTTTGTTGATCAAATCTCATGTTATTATATAAATGCCCCAAGAGGACTTCAATATTCCTATAATATGAAGTTTTTCTATTTTTGTGATTTTTCCTGCATTTTTCCTGCATTTTTGTGATCCACGACTTTGGTAAGGGCGTTAATTTATAAAGTCACGACCTGTAGTAAGGCGTTTTCACAGAAAGGACGACCGTGCGACAGGGCGTCAATTCTTGGTATTATACGCTAATTTCTGGAATTATCATAAAAGGCATTTTCTGAGTAACGCCTTTCCTCAAGGCGTGTTTTTAAGAAACGCCGTTATCATAGGCGTGTTATATCAGCGTTTAAACAGAGCAAGTTTTATTTCTAAAATTAAATCCAGGAAGAAACGTCCTTTGCTAGGTCGTGTTTCAAGAAACGCCTTTGTTGCAGTCGTCAATTCATCAAGAGACGTCCTCGATTAAGGCGTGTTTCGCTCCAGAGTCCTTCCTTTTTCGATCTTTCCCTCACAGTTCCCTATCATAATTTGGTCTCTTGCTCGATCTTGATCTTTCCTTGAATGCCTCATTACCCGTTCTGATCTTACCTTGCTTGATCACATCCAATCGAAGCTATAAATTGAAGTCTTGATCGATCGAAAAAAAGGTTGAAGGGTTGAAGCGTTGAAGCATCCGTAAAAGAGGTTGAAACGTTCGTAAGAGGGTTAAGCATTTTTTTCACGAACAGAGTCTTCTTCATCCGGCTTCATCCATATATTTCTGTCGTCTTCATTCATTTTTTTCCTTTACTGTCGCCAGGGACAGCAGGATTTCACCCCTTTTCATCTCTTTATTTTATTTATTCATATCACTCCATTCATCATACACGTTCATCCTTTATATTTATTCACACTTTATTGTCATACTCCCCCTCCCTTAAGTCTTGTTAAGGGGTTTTAAAAACAACCAAAAAATAAGGTGCGCATGTGCCTTTCTTTCCTTCATTATTACATGTCTATTTGGATAGATGCTACTGCGTTTTGGGCTGACCCTTCTCTTCTTGTTTGTGTTTATTGTCCGTTTTGCAAGGTAATCAACTAAGAAGACCCACTTCATCGGCCGGCCGATTGAAGTTGGAGGAAGAAATCCACATTCATCCCGCGTCTCAAATTCCACCAGGTATACGCGATCACTTTTCTTCTTATTGAGGTAATCCCTCTGGCGATCACAACTCCTTTTAAGCACCTCGTGCTATTTTTATTACATCTTATTCATTTTATTATTTTTATTTTTATTCCTAAGTGTGGATTTTATTAGAATCTACAAATTGGCGATCACGGTGGGACTTCCACTGTTTTCTTTCTTGATTACCATCTCCATTGGCACCCTCGAGTGCCCTTTCCCCTTGACACCCTCGTGTGTCCTTTCCCCTTAGGCACCCTCGCGTGCCCTTTCCCCTTGGTACCCTCGGTACCCTCTCCTTTGTGCCCCTCGGGCACCCTCCATTGTGCACTCTGCACACTCCCCGGGTCGGTCGATTTCTGCTTATTGACGCCTTTCACGAAGGCGTCTTTCGATTTCACGCCCCTCACAGGGACGTGTTTTGTTGAATCACGCCCCCTCCAGGGCGTGTGTTTATTACACCTGCTGGCTTTTTGGTTGCTTATTTCATCGTCTGATATTTAACGCCCCTCTCAGGGGCGTGTTTCTCTGAGTAACGCCTATTCCCAGGGCGTCTTTTACTATAACTGCTGCCTGCTGCATGATTGTTTTACTGTCTGTGGAATTAACGCCGCTCCCAGAGGCGTTCCATCTATTGTCAACGCCTGTCATCAGGGCGTGTTTAATTATTATCTGAGTTTTGACGCCCTCCAGTGTAGGCGTCCTTTCCTGAGAACGCCTCACCCTAAGGCGTGTTTTTCCTACTGTCTGTGAGCCCCTCACAGAGTTAACGGCAGCCACGCTGCCGTGTTTTAAGTTTGTCACGACCTATCTCAGGGCGTGTCTTTCTTGCTGTTGTGAACACGCCCCTTCCCAGGGCGTGTCTTTACTGTTCATTTTCACAGATTGGCTATTATTCATTGTTTGGCATTTGTGTTGATATTATTATCTTGATTTGCTGGCTTGGTTGAGAGACCTCCTCTCTCTATCCTAGGATCCACACACCTTTCTTGGAATCGGGACGACCCTCCATTGAGCATTCCGTCTCTTTGGACTGGAAATCCCTTTTCCAAGACCTCCATAAGTCCCCGCACCCGTGGATTCCCTCACGGACGCTGGGCTGGTTGTACCCTCGAAGTACCTGGAGTTTAGAGAACCCATGCGTTGTTAAGAGAGGAAGAACTTAGTTGACCCGGAGATTACACTCGGATCAAACTAGGTCTCATTTGGCAAAAGAGTGAACTTTCACAAATAATTCACCCTAATTCAAACATCAAACCTTAAAATCTTGCGTTTCTTGCCAACCTTGTTTGCATAAACATAGTTGGGTGATTTGATTGCTTGGTTTGGATTGATTATTTTGTGATAGTTCCTTCATTAAAAACATTCTCTCTCTTAAGAATGAAACTCCGTTCAGGTAAAACCATCAACATGTCGGGAAACGGGTATTCTTACGATGATGAGAATGAGAACATATTTGGTCAATATGAGGACCCTCTCCAGGATTCGGTTTATTATGAGGAGAACTATCTTCCTCCTCATCCCTATTACTCTCAGGTTCATGTGGTCGATACCACTAATCATGAGGCGGACCCTCCGTCTCAAGTTCCACCTTCTAATACTTCAGGGAACCCTTCCCCATCCATCAACGTCACTGATTTAATCCAAGCTCTTTCCCAGTTGGATGACTCCCAGCGGCAAGCTGTTCAGGCCGCTTTAAAGGGGAAGTCAGTTCTTTCTTCTTCTTCTAATCCCCCTCCGGCCGTGGGTGGCCATCAGATTATTAATGACCAGGCGGTCTTGCATTCCCCCTCCTCTCGTCCACAAACGCCTACTGCGGCCATGCCGGCCCCACAGGCGAGCTATTCAGCGGTTAGGCATCAATCCTTTCAACCTCCTCAGATTTTGCAAACGCCTACACCGCGTGCTTTCATTCAGAATCAGGCCCCGGTCGAACCCGATACCAACACTCTGTTGCTTCGAAAGCTAGCCAGCATGGAGGAGCAGCTCAAGAAGGTTACGGCAACTAAGAATGCTCCGGAAATCTCTCTCCCTACGTTGCCGGTGTTCCACTTACCCCCTTCTGAAATGCCGCACTTTCGGCGATATAATGGAACCGGTAACCCGTTCATTCATTTAAAGGATTTCCGTTATGAAACTTCTTTCTGGCAAGACAACAAGGCCTCCCTGGCCTATTTATTCAGGAGATCTCTTGAGGGACCCGCCCTCGAATGGTTTTATTCTCTGGAGCCAGCTGATGCTGGCGATTTTGATATTATTCAAAGAAAGTTCCTGCAAAAGTACAGAGACCGGGTGGGACCCTCCCTCTCTGTTACAGATTTAGTTGCTGAGAAGATGAAGCCCGAGGAGGACTTCATTGTATTTGCTGATAGGTGGCGGTCCATGGCCGAAAAATTAAAGGACACATTGTCGGAACAGGAGCAAGTGAAGATGGTCATTTCTAATGCAACCCCTCAATTCCGGCACATTTTGGCCATGAATCGGCTGACAACCATGGAGGAGCTCTATGAAAGAGCTCGTTATATACAGACACAAATGAAGGATTCGCCCATCATGGGCATGTTTGAGCCGAAGCCTCGGCTGTTTAAAAAGAATACAACTGTCAACAGTGGGCCCACAACTGAGGGCACTGTCACAAACGAGCAGGTTGGCGTAGTTGGCCACCCCCATCACCATTCAAACCCACGACCTCTGCCGCCTCCACAGCAGAACCCCCATTTTACCTCCGCTCCACAGCGCCATTTCACACCCCAACCTTCTTTTGCTCCATCACCGAGCCAAGCGCCTCGCAACGACCCTCCAGCACCACCACAATACCATCAAGTCCCTCCACCTTCCCACTACGGCCAACAACAGCGGAGACCACCACTTGGCCCCAAGAGGGCCCATTATCCGCCACTCCCAGAGAGTCTCCCTGACATTTTTAATGCTTTAATGGCTGCCAACCTGCTCGTTCTACCAAAAGAAAGAACAGTGTGGCCCGACAATGTTGACACATCCCGCTACTGTGCATTTCACCGCGCTCCTGGTCACAACCTTGACCGTTGTTTCCACTTCAGAGATCATATTTATGATTTGAATGACCAGGGAGGCATTAATTGGGATGAAATGAGGCAAGTCATCGCCACCATGAAAGAGAGAAGGCCGCCTCGGCAACAGCAAAATCAGCAACAGCAGCATCCAGCTCCGCAGCAGGCTCAACCACAACAAGCTCCAGCACCCCAGCAGGATATGGGGATTGTCCGTAATCCACTACCGGACCACGCTCCTAATCAGCACGTGAACCCTGTCACGTCTCTCTACGAGGTGGAGAGAGGGCAGGGATGGCACGAAGAAAACGCCTCTGTCGGGGCATTTCACCATGATACAACCCGAAATCAAACCCCGCGCCTTTTGCGCATTCCCCCTTCTTCTTCTAATCTCCTATCGGGACGTTCCCTTTTACGCCCCGTCAACCCGTCTACCTCCACCAATTCTACAGTCTTGCCGACTCGTTCCCTTCTTAACCACATACCACCCCAACAATCTATCATTCCACCTTCCCCCATCAATCCCACACCCGCGCCATCCAGGCCACTCCTACTTCGCTCACCGCCAGCGCCCGCTACCTCCTCTATCACCCCTACACCGGCAAGAGTTCCTTCACCATCTCCCCAACCACCTTTTGTGCCACGATCTCTCCTTATTCCACCACCTACCAATACTCCTCGTATTCGGATATCCCTCACCTCTCCGGTGAGGGCCCCTTCTTCAAATGCTCCTCCCATGCCTCCCTCGGGGGCACCTTTATTGAACACCACTACCACGTCTCCTATGGAGACACCCCTTTCATTGAATTCCCCTTTATCCCCAAGTGCGGTTTCTGCTACCGACATTCCTTCTTCTTCTTCCAACCCTCCTCCTAAGATTGCCCCGACAGAGGCGCGTCAAGGCGTAGCACCCCTCCGTAGTGGACGGATATTCCACCGTGTTTTCCCCCAGAGAGAGCTAGAGCCCGTGCAGGGGCCACAAGAGCAAGAGCAGGAACAAGATTCAGTGCCGGGAACTCAGTATGATTTGTTAAAGCACTTGGATCGCACTCCAGCCAGAATCTCCATTCTGGAGTTAATCAAGAGGTCCACCACTCATCAGCTGGCCTTGAAGGAATATCTGCAGAAGGTCATGGTCAATGAGGACCTTCCGGTTGAACAGATAATTACAGTCTTAACCCCTACCAGCAGTCAGCCGGCAATCACATTCCACGAATATGAGTTAGCACCTCTACCAGCAAGAAAATATGCCCTATGTATCACGGTTGATATCAACAAAGTGGCCGTTAAGCAATGTTTGGTAGACACCGGTGCATCTATTAATGTGTTGCCTCCGAGCACTCTAAAGTCATGTGGTATCCCTGAGAGCCAGATTCGGCCATCTACCATTACTGTCACGGCATATGATAATACAAAGAAACCTCCTCTGGGCATGGTTACTCTCAAAGTCAGCTTGGGTCCAGCCACTATTACGGCAGATTTTCATATTCTGGATATGGACCCAACCTTTAATGGCATCCTGGGTCGCCCTTACATTCAGCAGCTTGATGCGGTGCCTTCTACAAACCATCAGTGCCTCAAGTTTCCGCACAAGGGGCGTATTATCAAGGTGACCAGTGTGCCGATCTTGCCAGAGGAAGACATTCATGTAGCTTCATCAGTTCCTTCCATATGGCCTGCCAACAAGCCGTTATTATCTGTGCTGGACATTCCCCGTCCGCGGCCGATGCTGTCCGAGACAGTTACCACAGTTGCCATGACACCTCTGCCTTCTAAGGGGAAGAAGAAAAAGAAAAATATGATGAATACCCCCGGCTGGAACATTCTTATAAGAATGGGATATCAAGATGGCAAGGGCCTGGGCGCCAAACTCCAGGGCAGAGTTAGGCCCATTAAGCCTCAAAAGATGATTGCACGAGGCGGCTTAGGCTACAAAGCACCGGGCAAGAATGAAGGGGAGCCGTGGGCTGTTATGACGTCCACCTTCAAGCCAGATCGCCAACCGCTCACCTGGACTTTAAAGGCACATTTTGTCACCGGTGGCATTCAAAACAACGAGCAGACTACTGTCATTACTTCATTATTTGATTGTCAGATGTGCACGCCAGACAGTTCGCTCGGCACATTGCCCCACTGGCCACTTACAAAGCCTTGGAGACTTTAAGGCCCGATAAAAGAAGGAAGATGGGTGATCCGGCATGTGACTGGTACAGATGGTTTGACATGAATGATATCACTTTCTCTTTAAGCCGCTTGTTCATGCCGACAGATCCAGAATGGCCACCATTGATTCAAGAACTGATTGAAATGCCTGCCGCAATCACAGATAAAAGGCAGCTGTTAAGTGACTACACAGATACGGGAGAACCAGATGTCCCCTTTGAAGAAGATTTCTCCGTGGATAGGCTGTGGGCCGGCCTTTTCTCCCTCACTTCTGTGCATCCATCAGTGTTGGCTTCTTTCTATTCCCGTTGGTTTGGTCACGTGCCGCGACCACCACCGATTACCATTAACTTGTCTCCTGATTCAATTCAGATTTCCCTTTCGATTGCTCCTTCGCTCCTCGAGCGATTTTCTGAAATCTCCATCTCGCCCCCGCATGGGCCGTCTTTGATTAAATCTTTCTCCAAAATTGCAATCTCCACTCCCACCGCTATTCTCCCTTCGCATTGCTTTTTACTTGAAAAAGAAAATAAAAACAAAGGAAAAACTAAAAACGAAAAAAAAAACGCCAAATCTCCAACATTCCGGTCCTCCATCTCTATTGAAGAGATTTCCTATTTTTCTTCCGAGTGCGTCCCAACCCAGGGGCTGCTCTCTCAAAATTCCTTGATAAGTCTTTTCTCCCCCTCTGGTGAGGGGCCCTCCTCTGTATCACCTCCTGTATCCGCTTTTTCATCTCCTTCCCCTAATCAAGCTAGTTGCTCTTCCTCCTCTTCTTCCTCTTCTTCTTTTAAAAGTCAGGGGTTAGTTCCACATAAGAAGGCCAAGGGTAGGCAGATTCCTCGAAGATTTTTGTTAGAATTGGCTGCCAGATGCCATGCTTGTTTAGCAATCCCTGAGTTTGTGGAGGATCCAATTATCCTGCCGGAGCTAGAATATGAGGATTCCATTGCTTCCTATGAGGGTTTGGGCGTTTATGAAATAATGAATGATGAAGACCCTATTGAAGAGGGGGATGAAAGTTATGAAGAATATGAGGACGAGGCTGATGCTTTTGCTAGTGGCATAAGACGATTCGACGAACCATCAGCCTCAGTAGAAGAGCCAACCAAAGAAATCAATCTGGGTACCGAGGAAGACCCTAGGATTGTCCTCATCAGTAAAAATTTGCCGCCCTCCGAGGAGGAGGCGCTTATTTTGGTTCTTCAAGAATACAAGGACACGTTCGCTTGGAGCTACGAAGATATGCCTGGATTAGACCCTGCGCTCGTTGAACATCGCCTTACACTTAAGCCAGGGTCTGTCCCGGTAAAACAACGGTTGAGGCGTTTCCACCCTAGCATGGCTTTGAAAATGAAAGAAGAGGTCGATAAACTCCATAAGGCTAGATTTGTTAGAGTCGTCCTTTATCCCAATTGGGTGGCTAACATTGTCCCGGTTATGAAGAAAGATGGAAAAGTTCGAATTTGCATAGATTTTCGGGACCTCAACCGGGCGTGTCCTAAGGATGACTTCCCCCTCCCTCATATTGATGTGCTGATTGATAACACGGCAGGATTTGAGACTCTTTCGTTCATGGACGGCTTTTCAGGCTACAATCAGATTCGTCTAGCTGAAGAAGATCAAGAGAAAACCTCATTCACTACACCATGGGGCACATATTGTTATGTGGTCATGCCCTTTGGACTTAAGAATGCTGGAGCCACTTACCAAAGGGCTATGATGGCAATTTTTCATGACATGATTCATATTTATATTGAGGTGTATGTGGATGACCTGGTTGTGAAATCAAGGACAAGGATTGAGCATCCTGGGGTTCTGGCTAAGGTTTTGCAGAGATCCCGAGAATTTCAGTTAAAAATGAACCCCAAAAAGTGCGTATTTGGTGTTTCTTCAGGGAAATTGCTTGGTTTCATTGTTAGCAAGAGGGGTATTGAAGTTGATCCCAACAAGGCAAAAGCCATTAGAGATATGCCTCCTCCCAAGAATTTGAAAGAAGTTCGAGGATTAATAGGGAGGTTGCAATTCATTCGCCGCTTCGTCTCCCAGCACTCACAAAGATGTAGGCCGTTCTACGAGCTTACTAAGCCGGGAGTCAAGTTTAATTGGGATGACAAGTGTCAGGCAGCCTTTGACGGATTGAAGGATTATTTGGTCAATCCTCCTGTCCTGAGGCCGCCAATTCCAGGCAAACCACTTATTCTTTATGTTTCAGTCCTGGATGACTCCGTAGGTGCTGTCTTAGCTCAAGTGGATGAGGAAGGTAAAGAGAGGGCAGCATACTACTTATCTAAACTCCTTAACCCCTGTGAGCAGAGATACTCAGCTATGGAAAAGACTTGTGCAGCTTTGGTTTGGGTAGTTCAAAAGTTAAAACATTATTTCCTAGCTCACGAGGTTCACCTCATTGCGCGCATGAATCCGATCAAATTCCTCCTTGAAAAATCTGTCCTCACTGATCGATTAGCTCGCTGGCAAAGCTTCCTTTCTCAATTTGACATCACTTACATTCAGCAAAAAGCTATCAAAGGTTACGCCATTGCCGAGCACCTTGCTCACCACCCTCTTCCCCACTTTGATCCTGTCAATTCGGAGTTCCCAGATGAAGAATTAATGTCCATTAATCAACCCCACGATCCTATGTGGACATTACATTTTGATGGAGCCCTTAACTCTCAAGGAAGAGGGATCGGCATGGTTCTTTTAACACCCGAAGGGGTCACCATTCCATTTGCTGCTCGGCTTACTTTTCCCGTCACCAATAACATAGCCGAGTATGAAGCTCTTTTGGCCGGTCTCAAAACCGCTCATCAATATGGTGTCACTCATTTGCGAATTGTCGGTGACAGTCAGCTTATTTTGCGCCAGGTGCTGGTCAAGTGTCGCACCATCAATCCTAAGCTCAAACCCTACCAGGAACTCGCTTCAGCTTACGCCAAACTCTTCACTAAATTGATTTTCGTTCATGTCCCGCGTAGCCAGAACATCTTGGCCGACGCACTTGCTTCTTTAGCTTCCGCCTTAGTCTTCCCTCCTCAGCGTGATTTTCATGTTCCCCTGATTCATCAGCGTGATACTCCAGCTATTAGGGATCGTGCTTTTCTTGATATTAGGGATCAGGTGCTCGAGAAGGTTAGACGGAAAGAAGCTCTTGAAGGCAAAGAGGTCATGTTATTGGATTGGCAAGAAGAGTTGGCGGATGAAGAAAAGCCTTGGTTTTATGAGATTGCCAGATACTGTAATGATCAGTCTTACCCCGAGGAAGCCACAGCCGAAGAAAAGAAAGCAATTAGGAGAGTGGCTCAACGTTACACTTTGGTTGGAGGTGTACTCTACAGAAGAGGGCTCACCGGTGTTTTATTAAGATGCCTCGATGATGATGAATCTTGGAGGGTCGTGGAAGAGGCGCATTCTGGTGTGTGTGGGGGTCATGTGAATAGCCAGATGCTAGCTAAGAAGATTCTTAGACTAGGGTTCTATTGGCCCACTCTTGAAGAAGATTGTTCTATCTATGTTCGAAGGTGTGTTAAGTGCCAACTGCATGCCGACAAGATTCATTCTCCTGCTTCTTCACTCCACCCTACATCCTCCCCATGGCCTTTTTCCATGTGGGCTTTTGATATCATTGGACCTCTTGGTGATTCGAACCTCCTGACCAAGCAAAAATCATTCATTCTCACGGCAACGGAGTACTTCACCAAGTGGGCGGAAGCAGAAGCTTACGTGGAAATTAAAGCATCAACCGTCTGCAAATTTATCATGAAGAACATCATCACGAGGTTCGGCATCCCAAGCACCATCGTCACCGACAATGGACCTCAATTTATCTCCCAAGATCTCAAGGATCTCTGCGACAGGTATAACATTGCATTGCATCATTCTTCTCCCTATTATCCGCAGGGCAATGGCCAAGCAGAGGCCACTAATAAAACCTTGATCAAAATTGTTAAGAAGACGTGTGAGGCTAATAAATTTTCGGACTGGCCGGACAAGCTGGTTGAAGCTCTTTGGGCCTACCGCACTTCCATTCGAACCCCCACTGGGCAAACTCCTTTCGCCCTTACTTATGGGATGGAGGCCGTGGTCCCTTATGAGATTCTTATTCCCTCTCTGCGAGTACAATTGGACAAGGAGCTCTCTATCGATGAGCGTCGTGATTCACTCCTTGCCCAGTTGGAACTCCTAGATGAGAAGCGTCTGGTCGCCGCTGAGCATGCGCGCGTTTATCAAAACAGGCTCTCACGTTTCTATCAAAAGAAGGTAATTGAGAGAAAATTTAAGGTCGGTGAAATGGTAATCAAAAGAATTTTTGTAAAGCCGGGTGGCCCTCGTTCAAAGCTCCAACCAAATTGGGAAGGGCCGTTTGTCATAAAAGATGTTTATCCTGGCAATGCTTATAAACTGGTTAATGCTGAAGGAGAGGAATTAACTCACCCCTGGAATGGTTTGTATCTCAAGAAATATTACCCCTAAACAAAAATCCAAACAAAAATTGAAAACTTCACAAAAATCCAAAGAAAATGGAAATCTCCCAGGTAATCCAAAAAAAATCTGAATATTTCCAAAATCAACAAAAGAGTTTTCTTTCATGGTTCTCCTTTTATTGGGCTGACATGACATGTAAAGGTCCCCGGTCCGAAGGGTCAAAATCAGAATCCATTTCATCAGTCTTGCTAATTTAAAATGGGAATTGACCCCGCACACACTACACACTTTACTCTTGAGATCAAGCAGTGCAAAATCTGATGGAAAGTTGAAACCGGATCAAAGGTGAAAGACGATATCCATTCTTCTTCTTCTTCGGCCCACAAGGGAGGAAGGGAGGTCTCGAGGTAGACCTGCCAAGCCTATCCGCCGCCCTAGTAGGAGGAAGTCAAGGCCCAAAAGGGAACAAATGCCACAAAAGCCCAAGTACAATTAGGTTGTTCATCAGTTCTATTTCAATGCAAGCCAAGTTCCAAAGTGAAAGTCAATGGTGAAAAGAAAAGCATGTCAAGAGGGCAAAGTCCCCGCAAGGAAAACCTTGGGCGTATGCATGCAATGTGAAAAGAGGCAAAAAGGCAACAAAGCGTCCCTACGCCAAAGACCGAACCCCAACAGGCATAGGGTAGGGGAGGTGGCTTTGCCTCGAGCATCTTTAAATCTCTTGTGGGCTTCCTCATGCTTTCTCTTTTATTTTGGAAAAAGTCATGAACCAGCGGAATGGTCGAAACCAAACTGAAGAGAATGCACTGTACGAAATCTCGTGTATAAGTCCAACTATATGCACGCCAATTCCCCTTTTAATTATTCAAGAAAGGTTAATGGAACTTAGAAGATGACCAAGTAGGACCCACCACCTTGATTTCTTTATCAGCCCAATTTGGGAGGAATAAAAATTAACGCCTTTGTTCAAGGCGCTTTTATGCTGATTCACGCCTAGATCTTAGGCGTTTCTTTAAAAATAACGCCTCTTGGAAGGTCGTGTTTTCAACAAAATTCAAAAATCTTTTCACAGTAACGCCGTCTCCGAGGGCGTCTTTTACGAGAGTAACGACCTAATCTAAGGCGTGTTTTTCAGAAAATCAAAAAAAAATATATACAGATAATGAAAAGAACAAAAATAAATTCTTCATGTTGCATGAATTGCACTCTTGCCTGGACAGCTTTTAATTATTGTTTGCATATGTGTGATTGCATGAGGCATCTCCCAGTTTTGGTCATTTCATTTTTGCCTTATTTTAATTAAAGGCTTGGCCCCTTGACCCATTATTAAGGTCAAAATATTTACACCCCTTGCTCAACGGGCAAGGGGCCAAGTCGAACAGATGAATTAACCTGTTTGTTCAAGTGAAAACCACAGCCGCAGATACAGGGCAAAAGTAAAGCAAACACGAGGAACGAGAGAAGAAAAAAGTACACAAACACAAGTCCACAACCATACAAGTACTCAGGTAACAAAAGCTCAAATCTTATATATATCATCATGTATATCATGTACAGGTGTGAAGGTGGAGGAGTACAAGTACAAAACTCTCAGCTCTCGCCTCCACCCTCCTCTACTCTCCTGCTCTCAACCTCCTCCTCACCGCCCCGAGCTGGCGCTGGTGGAGGAGGCATAGGCCCCCGCGAAGAAGCCGGAACCCGAACGTGTCCCCCTGCCTCGCTCCTCTCTCGGAGGGAAGAACCCGCCACAAAGGTGGAGCTGGTGAAGGAGTACCCCGCAGCCCGTGCTCGCTCACGGCCTCGCTGCAGCCGCTCCTCGGACACTCGAAGCCGCTCCTGGGAAAGGATCAACTGGGTCCTCGAGTCCGCCAGCTCACGCTCTCGTGCCAACAACTGCTCCTGGAACCGGGCACGCTCCGCCTGGTGCTCCTCGCGCTCACGAGCCCGCTCCGCTCACGAGCACGCTCCCTCTCTCCAGCTCCAGGGCAACCCGCAGCTCGGCCACGTCCTGAGGAAGCTCACTGCGCTGCTGCAAGGCCCGCTGAAGCTCTACGATCCGCTGATCACGGATCGACAACTCGGTACGTATCGCCTTCAGCTGAGCAACCTACAAACAGGTAAACAAATCATCAGTTCCACAGTTCAATAATTCATGAAATGAAATAACAACATGTGACTAAAGGTAGGTCACGCACCTGTGAGCTCGTCGCTCGGAAGCCCTCATCCACGCAGATAAGAGTGGCTCGAAGCTCTTCAGTCTGTAAAAATGAATTTTTATCAGTGCACAATTTATATCTGATCATTATTTGAATGAGGTTTCGAGTTCAGAATTTACTCGTGAAGCAAGGTCACGCTCCGCTGCCTCAGCTCGTGCAACCGCTCTGGCTAGCTGCTCCGTCAGTGCAGTCACCTCTGCACTAGGCCCCCTCGAGCTGGAGGCCTCCCCCGGATCTCTCCTCACTGCTCCCTGCTGGGCACGCTGCATTCATTGAGGACCGTCAGTGGCTAATCATTAATTCAACAAAAAAATTTCACTTGCATATAGGAATAATTTAAACACTCACCAGGGTCTCCAGGTCGGCCCGTGTGGCGGCCAGCTGGTCCTCCAGGCTGTGTAGGTGGGCCTGGGCATCTATAGCTGCGATGTCCCTCGCGTCCTGCATCCATTGCATGTTAGTCACATGATAGTCACATAAGCATTTGCATTCAATTTAGAAATAATTGCATTCATACATACCCCTAAGACCCTCATCTGGGGTCGGCCGGCGTGAACCTCCCAATAGCGCCGGAGGTACTCGGAGCTGTCTGTCGCGTGGGAAACAACTCGGGTCCCGCCTCGCTGCCAGTCAGCGTACTGCTCCTCAAACCGTACCCGCCAGTCGGTCGTCTTAGTGCGACCGCGGGTCTTCTTTCCAATCCCTCGAGGCTCTCCGACCTCGATCCACTCCTGGGGCAGGCCCAGGGTCCTCATCACCAGCCGAAGCCGTAGCGGCTCGATCTCGCTCAAGCAGTGTAGCCACAGCTCACGCCCGAAGCGAGGTCGCCCCGATACGACCCAAGGCTGGCCCTCATCAGTCATCCCCTCATATGGTCTCCACTGCACCTGCATTCATGAACACGCATCATTATCATTTCATCATATTCAAATAAACAACAAAAAAGAAATGCATATCATTCATTCATACATACCAGCGAGGGAGGGAAGTCGCGGAACTCTCTCCGTAAAACCCACAACTCGTAGTCAAGTGGGGCACCAAAGATAACAGGCACCCAGCGTTGCGCCAGAGGGAAGGATCCCTCAGCTCCTGGCCGTGGGTCAACACGCCCCATCGGCATGTATAGGTGGCTCCACACCTGCATCCATGCATTGCATTAGTACTATATTCACATGCATCATAATATAGAATAAAAGAAAACAAAAATTGCATACCTGAAGAAGAGGTGAGAAGCCACTGACGGTCGTCTCACGGCCTGTCCCCGTGGACAGATCGGCCATCAAATGCGCCAGCAGGGCCGCTCCCCAAGCATACGTGCCAACCGTCTCCAGATCCTCAAGGATGCCTAAGAAGCGGCAGTTGATGACATCGGCTTTCGTCCCCAGCAATAATCTCCCGAGCAGCAGCAGCAGGAACCTCCTCAGGTCTCGGTCCGCTCTCTCATGGTCAGTCGGGTCCTGGCAGCATGCCGCTCTCACCCCGTCGGTCAGCCGCTGAGTAAACTCACCTAAGGTCTCCCCCGACCTATGTCTGGCATCTCCTAGACCCATCACCGTAGTCAGGTCCGTGCGGAAAATGGTCCTACACTCGCTAGGTCCCTCGTAGACCATCTCAAGCCCTAGTAGCCTCCGGGCCATCTCTGAATAGTCAGAATAGGTGAACCCACTCACGGCCTCACCATCTACCCGTAAACCTGTAATCCTGGCTACATCCTCTAAACTAGGAACCATATGCCCCCAGGGCATCAGAAAAGTCCGGCTAACCCTATCCCATCTCTCCCTCAAAACCTGGATCAGTGCTAGGTCAGGTCTAAAAGGCTCAATGGATAGAAAAGCCCCAAACCCCATGGCCTCTACTCTAACCCTCTGGAAGTCGGGGAGACCCTGGTATGCTGCCCAGACCATGACCCATGAGATACGGGTCCTCATCAGCCCCTGCATGCAGTAAAAAGGAATTATTTTGCTTAATTGATTGGATATTAATGTGGAATTACATTTGGTTTGGCATGCTATTGAATTTTAGTGTTTTTTGAATTCACGGCCACCTTCAGGTCGTTTCTTGATGAATTCACGCCCCTGTGGGAGGCGTTTTCATAAATGTGCCTTCTTGTAACGTCCTAAATAAGGGCGTTTTTTATATTAATCACGCCTCCATGTTGGGCGTTTCGTTGGCTTAACTCTAAAACGTTTTTAATCACGCCTCAGTATTGGGCGTCTATTGTTGAATTCACGCCCTCCGTAAGGGCGTTTCCCTAAATGAGCTTAATTTTTAAATCGTTAATGATAAGAGAGACGCCCTCTGGTTTGGGCGTCTTCTGAAGATTTAACGCCCTTCTGGAGGGCGTGAGTTTCTCAATTTAACAGAAAATCTAATAAATAACAGCATGCGAAATTATTCATGAAAAACATGGTTGGAAATTAATTAATAAGCATGGCAGTAATGAAAAATCTTTTTTTAAGAAACGACATGCTTCGGGGCGTGTTTCATGAAAATTAATTAATAAAAGGAATTCACGCCCCAGGATAGGGCGTGTCACTTGTGATTAACGCCCCCGTCGGAGGCGTGTCTTTTCTGAGTTGCAGGCCCGAGGGCTATGGCGATCAAAGGAAATCAAATAAAATGAAAATAAAAAAAATGGAATTGGGGGAGAGGAGCTTACCTTCCTGTGCTTCTGCGGTTGAGGCCGGGGCAGTGGCCGTCTGGGCCGCCGGAGTTGGCCCCGGCGAGCGAGCGCCGCCGTCGGCGGCGGTCCATCTCCGCCTTCCTCTTCTTCTTCTTCTCCCTCTTCTTCATCTTCTTCTTCTCGTTCCCACCATCATCTCCTCTTTCCCCTTCCATAGCTTCGGCCTCGTCGCCGCCGGCCGTGGCCGGCTCTTCTTCATAAGCCACAATGGCGAGCTCCTCTACGGAGATTTCCCCTCTTGAGCGCGAGAGGCGTCGAGGTCAACGACCTCTGGGGCGGCTACCCTTTGGCGTTTTTGTCCTCCGCCGGCCATGGTTAGGGTTTAGGGGGGGAGGTTTGAGAGATGAGAGGGAAGAGCTCAGAGGTGGAGAGGGCTTTCGGTTAGGGTTTTGCAGGGTGAGGGAAGAAATGAGCGGAGGGAGGAAGAAGAAAGGGGGCCGGTGGCTTTTGGGCTTCGTAAGTGAGACACGCCTTTTACGAAGGCGTTTTAAATAGAATTAACGCCCATATCCAGGGCGTTTTATTTAAATTGACGACACACATTAAGGCGTTAATTTGTTTTGCATGGGGAACGATAACCGTCGTCAGACGCATTGAATGGGCGTTGATTGATGTAACGGACGTCATCATTGCTGTTTTTTGGTCACGCCTCTGGTAAAGGCGTTTTATTGTTGAAACATGACTAAGGAAGAGGCGTTACCTTTTAATGAAGGAACGATCATTTCTTTTGGGTTTGAATCTAGTCACGCCTTTTGGGAAGGCGTTATTTAAGTAACGCCCACTATGCAGGCGTCTTTTTTCACGCAGGTCGTTTGAGACGCCTTGAGGTAAGGCGTGCTTTTTTGAATTCACGGCGTTTGATGAGGCGTTTTTCACAACAGAACACAGGCGTTGGAAGATTTCGTTAATAATCAGTAACAGTGGACTCAATGAGAAGTCAATCTTCACTTATTTTGAAAAGAGGAATTACAATATCTAATGAGCCCCTTTGGCCCTTATTTTTCCCAGTGAAGTTACATAATTTTTCCACTGTTCCTTGTCTTCATCCAAATCTTCTACAGGTTGATGAAGCTTGCTTAGCCTCCATAAAGCTTGAATGGTGATAACCTCTTCACCGTCTTCATTGTTGCCTAGAACCCTTGACTTGATTGGAGAAAGATGAGAGATGTCATCTAAGTGTTGCCTTGGAAGACCCATTTGAGGAAGGCACCTGTGAGAATTGTACAAAACGAAGTCCGAAGCGCCAATAAGACGAAGATCCGTCCCGATGGAAAAGCGTGCACGAAGTTCCTGCATTTTAAATACGCCCGGGGCACATGTAAAAAGATTCTTTGGCATTACCTTTAGATGCTCCCTCCAATCCCCTCTCTTCTTGATTTGAGGAATCCGGTTGGTTACTCTATTGTTTATGCCTAATGAACCGGTGATGTATGAGAGTGGGCTCTTGGAGAAAATTCTTGAGGGTTGTTGGGCTTCATGGCATGGATCAAACTTGAAGTGTAGATCGATCCAACTTGAGAGTGCTAGCATGCACCCATAGATGGGCCTCCCCATAGCCGCCGATGTGAGCCCGCTATAGAGATATGCTAGGATCGCCGGTCCAACTCTTTCTTCTTCCCATAAGCTCACAACTGCGCTCAATTGGGACTCCTCTAGAAAGTCCTCCGTGGATGGGAATAGGAGTGCTCCTGCCAAGCACACCACGAAGGCTTTAGTCACCCTTTCTATCTCCTCTTCCTCTTTAGCTTGATCCGCTCTCTTGTACACCCACGAGGCGAGCTTCAAGAGGTTAACTCCTTTAGTAACCTTGATTTGGTTCACTATGTTTGGGCTGGGTATTAGTGAGGTTAGCAACTCTTGAGAGGAGATGGGCCTTGGCATAATTGCCATCTTCTCTTCTTCTCCGTGCTTCATCCTTTTCAAGCCTAGGATCGTCTCTATTTCCTCTAGCAAGACGGTAGCCTCAAATGTGGAGAATAAGAAAGTATGGGTGGAAGGATGCCAGGTTTCAATCAATGCTCCTATGGCAGCCCAATCTATGTGAATTTGATCATAGTGTTTGGCATGGGTGACCAACCCCAAGAGATGCCATCTAGCTACATATACCCTCATATCTGAAGAGAATTTGGAGAGGATTAAGGGTAACCACTTGACTTTTACATATCTTCTAGCCCCTGGGAGGTTTGGATAGTCCTGTGAAGAGCAGAACATATGCATATAATAAGAAATTGAGAACTTGGCAGAAGAGCATCGCAAAGCAACAGTAGGAAAGACTTACTTGATTCAAAGCAATTCTATTGCTCAAGTGTCCTTGTATTTCAGAAAGTCTGGGTGTGGAGATCTTGGGCTTCTTCATCATCCTGTTCACCATCCTGTCCATCGCTTGAGTTTGCTTGAGGGATGTATACAGCAGCTTGCGGTTGCAGAAGAACAGAGCAGAACAGAAAAACGCAGGAAGAAAGAAGCAGTTCGATGGTGATTTACTAAAGGAAGGCTGCCGTTTTATAACGATTTGAAGAGTCTTGAAGAGCCTTAAAGATAGAAGTTTGGTTGGGTTAAGGACTCTGCTCCTAATTTAGAAACGGTGTTTCGCGCTGAATTAACGCCTTATGTGAGGGCGTGTTTTTAATTTTGACGACCTGTGGTGTGGTCGTGTTTTATGTCACGCCCTTTATGACGGCGTGTTTATTTCAAGTTCCTGCTATTGGTTGCGTCTTTGAGTAGGGCGTGTTTTCCATATTACACGACTTGTGGTTAGGCGTTTTTATTCTGGTAGCGCCCTATTCTTAGGCGTGTTCTTTTGGCCTGCGTTTTTTGCCCTATCCAT
This sequence comes from Amorphophallus konjac, assembly GCA_022559845.1. Taxonomy (NCBI): domain Eukaryota; kingdom Viridiplantae; phylum Streptophyta; class Magnoliopsida; order Alismatales; family Araceae; genus Amorphophallus; species Amorphophallus konjac. The sequence goes on along the minus strand of CM040124.1, from coordinate 84,279,502 downwards.
GCTTTTGATGAACTTAAGTGCTGTTATTTGATGGAAATTGTTTATAATTAAGCACTTACGATCATGTTCTAAATGAAGAATAACAAGTTTCAAAGTGTAAGAATTTGCAGGATTCAAGGCGTTTGGATCGCTGGTGGGAGTAACATCTTGTCACCCTGTATCCTTTTCTTGTAAGCATTGATTACTATATGATATCTACGCTATTATAGCATATCAAGGACCTTGTGATTCTGATAAACCTGAAATTTGAGTTCCCCTTCATCAAAAACGATGACGATTTCAGGAGAGTCTTTATCACACGGATAGGCCGTTGAGTTATTAAAGGTTCGGGACGATGGTTCCACTTTCTGAGTTGATGCGCGGACAAACGGGCTTCGGCTTAGTGTTGGCTCAGAGATATGGATTCTTGACCAGACCTAAATAGCTTAACAATATTATCCTTGATTATTTTCTAGTTTTAGTTTGTTTTAATCTTTTTCTTTTAGCCCAGCATGCATCATGTAGGACTTTGAGTTTCATGCTGAAAATCTTCATATTATGGCAATAATGAAGTTCGCTCGTTCTCAATTGAGATAACATGAGATATTCTACTCCAAATCAAGTACTTCGTTCTAGTTGAGGCCCTTCAGGCGGATTCCTCGGAAGTGACCCTTTTGTTGGATTTCTATCCCAATTCTCTTTACTTTTCTGCAAAATTTACCTTGGTTGCAGCACATCCACGTTAGCTGGTAATCGCTCTCCAATGGTCTTTCCCTGTCGTGCCCGCGCGCACACCCTTTTATTTACTTAGCTTAATCTCCTTCTTTCCAACAAATCGACATTTCCTTGGAACCTCTCAGAGTTGTTTCACTCAGAATTTTGGAACGATTTCAAATACTTAGTGTCTGAGGCGTGTCACATCACACCTTGGCGTCTCCTTATCAGTTCATTCTACTTCATCTCATTTTCGTTTCACTCCCTTGCAAAGCAGACGCCAAGGCGGGGCAGCTGTAGACACGCCAAAATTGACGTTTTGTTGATCAAATCTCATGTTATTATGTAAACGCCCCAAGTGGACTTCAATATTCTTATAATATAAAGTTTTTCTATTTTTGTGAATTTTTATGCATTTTTCCTGCATTTTTGTTATTCACGACTTTATTAAGGGCGTTAATTTATAAAGTCACGACCTGTAATAAGGCGTTTTCAAAGAAAGGACGACCGTTGTACAGGGCGTCAATTCCTGGTATTATCCGCTAATTTCTGGAATTATCAATTTTCAAAATAAAAGGCATTTTCTGAGTAACGCCCTTCCTCAAGGCGTGTTTTTAAGAAACGCCGTTATCATAGGCGTGTTATACCAGTGTTTAAACAGAGCAAGTTTTATTTCTAAAATTAAATCCAGGAAGAAACGTCCTTTGCTAGGTCGTGTTTCAAGAAACGCCTTTGTTGCAGTCGTCAATTCATCAAGAGACGTCCTCGATTAAGGCGTGTTTCGCTCCAGAGTCCTTCCTTTTTTGATCTTTCCCTCACAGTTCCCTATCATAATTTGGTCTCTTGCTCGATCTTGATCCTTCCTTGAATGCCTCATTACCCGTTCTGATCTTACCTTGCTTGATCACATCCAATCGAAGCTATAAATTGAAGCCTTGACCGTTCGTGCAAAAAAAAAAGTTAAGCACCTTAAGCATTCAACGGATTGAGCGCTCAGAAGCTTTTTTTTTCATCACGAGCAGAAGCTTCCTTCATCCTTGCGGCCTCTCTTCTGCATCCCTTTAGGCTACATCCGGTGCTTCATCCTACATCCATCATCATCATTTGGTTTTTTTTTCCCTTTACTGTCACCAGGGACAGCAGGGTTTTTCATCTCCTTTGTTTCATTTCATTCATATCATCATCCCTCCGTTTTATTTACTCTTCACACCTGTTCATGTTTTTTTTGTTGTTTTTTTTATCATCATACTCCCCCTCCCTTAAGTCTTGTTAAGGGGTTTAAAAACAATAAAAAAAAAGGTGCGCATGTGCCTTTCTTTCCTTCATTATTACACGTCCATTTGGATAGATACTACTGCATTTTGGGCTGATCCCTCTCTTCTTGTTTGTGTTTATTGTCCGTTTTGCAAGGTAATCAACTAAGAAGACCCGCTTCATCGGCCGGCCGATTGAAGTTGGAGGAGGAAATCCACATCCATCCCGCATCCCAATTTCCACCAGGTACACGCGATCTCCTTTTCTTCTATTGAGGTAATCCCTCTGGCGATCACAACTCCCTTTTAAGCACCTCGTGCTATTTTTATTACATCTTATTCATTTATTATTCATTTATTTTTATTCCTAAGTGTGGATTTTAATCCGAATCTACACTACCCTCGAAGCATTCGAAGTCTTAGAGCATGGAATGAAAAGGGCCATCTTCGAGAACCAATTGACTACCACATAGATCGAATCATGCTTCCTATAGATTCGTGGCAATCCCAATACAAAATCCATACTAACATCATGCCACGGGGCATCAGGCACGAGAAGAGGTGTGTAGAGGCCCGAGCTTTACTTCTTCATTTTGGCCGTAACACATGTACGGCACTGGGCCACAATGTGAGGAACATCTCTATTCAAGCTCGGCCAATTGAAGCTATGCTCGACAGCCTCGATCATCTTGTTCTAACCAAAGTGGCTGGCTAGACCTCCCGCATGTAGTTCCCAGACTAAGAAGTCATGAACCGAAGATCGGGGAACACAAACCTACCTCTGAGCGTTAATTAGAATTCTAGCTCGTGAGTTCATGTTCACCGCTGTGAGAAAGAGCGTGAACCTGTCCCGTGACTCGTTTCGAGCACGGAAGTGAGTTGACCACCCTTGACTCTGCTGGTTTCTCAACCGCACGGATCCATGTTTCCCTCGCTTTGGGACGATGAGTGAGCTCGCATTTCTATTTACGACGCATATCCTATAGGAACTCTTAGTGTCGAGCTGAGGTAGCTCAATTTGTCGCATGTCGTTGGTCGCGTCGTCACGTATAGTCCAAGATTCGCATCAATTGGCGCCGGGTCCCTAATTCGTCCCGCATCAATTTTTTCGATTCCTTGGTTTGGGATCAAGTTTCCTCCTGTGTGTTCAGGAGAAGGGAGAATTAGACCCTCCGATTGTGAGTGACTGGGTGTCACTCACTGTTTCCCTCTGTGGATTCATAGGAAGAGAGGATCTAGTCCTCTGGGTTTTGGTACGTAGTGGGTTGCTGCTCATGTCCCTTCTGCAGTAGCAGAAGAAGGGACATTTATCTCTGGCTCCCCTCCGATTTCGAGGAAGGGAGGATTGGTCCTCCGGTTGTGGGCAACTGGGTGTTGCTCACGGTTCCTTCTGCGGTTGCAAGAGAAGGGAGAGTTGGACTCTCCGGTCACTGCGGTAGCAGTGGGTGCTGATCTTGTGGGTTGCAAGATTAGGTCGAGGGATTTGTTTCTCTCAGTCTCAAGCTGTTTGGCAGTGTTTGTAGTAGACTGAGTCTACGTCTACTTTGGTAGGGAAGCCTCACTCCAGTTTGGAGTGAGGGGTGGATGTAGATTTGGGGTCTCAGATCGAACCACCTAAAAATCCTATGAGCAGTGATTTTAATTCGTTTGATTATTCCTTATCTTCTACCTTTTTTACAAGTCTTGTTGACTGTTTCCTTGAGCGCTATATGCTTTTCCGAGTGAGTCAATTTAGCGCTATTTTCATCCGTTGTGATAGCATCCTATATGGTGCTTGAAGGTTTGGTAGAGTGTTCAACGATACATCAATCTGTGTCCTCGATTAGTATTTGATACTATGTCTGACATAATTACGGTTTAGTGTGACCTAGTAATTCTACATGTGCTTTTACTTGTCAACTGGAGAGTGCTTAATTTGATTAAGCCTTCTAAGATTTTAATTCCGCAATAGTTTTGAACGGGGATTCATTCACCCCACCTCTAAATCCGTGCCGTGCACCCCAACAAGTGGTATTAGAGCGGGTTACTACCTCATCAGATCCAACGATCTGTAGAGGATCCTGCTATTTCTTGGTGCATTTTTTTTTTGATTCATTAGTCAGATTTGCTTTCATGGCTCATCCACCGGTTTTCAATGGCTCTAATTTTAATTCATGGTTTAGCAGTCTATGCAGCTATGTTATCTCTGTTGATCATGATCTGTGGAAGTTAATTTCACACGGTCCACACAGATTACCAAAGAAAAGGTCCAAATGGACCGATAGTCATAGATCGAAGTGTGGTGAAAATCAGAAAGCCTTGGGCTTAATGAAAGCAACCACTAACAAGGCTTTCCACTCATGTTTTCATGATTGCAGGTCAGCTAAGGACATCCTGAACAAACTGAAGACTGCCTGCCGTGAAAAGGAAAACCAAAAATACATGATGGCTAAAGGGAGCAATGAAAGCGAGGATGAAGAAGAGGTAAACAAGCCTTTCGCTAGCTTTACTTTAGAGGACTGGGAAGATGCATATGCTAACTTGCTAGAATCTTTTGAAAAACGAAGAAAGAAGAATAAAACCTTGAAAACGAAGTTAAACAACCTTGAGAATGCTAACTCTATTGGTGAGGACAATGAAATTCTGAAAACAGAAAATGAGATATTCAGAAGACAATTAACAGATTTTGATGCTATTACTTCAGAATTGGAATATTTGAAATCTGATAATGAAAAACTCAAAAAACAGTCTAAGGAATCTAAACATAAATCAATGAATCTTGAAAGTGAAAATAGATTGATTTCTAAAAAACTAGAGGCTGATAGAGTAATAAATTTAGAGCTTCAGAAAAATCTCGACAAACTTCAATCTGAAAAATAACAAGAAATGTTTTATGAATGTCAGTCTTCCTTAGATGATTGGGTGTTTGATGATGAACTCCAGGAGCAAAACTGTCAACTGAAAGAGGAAATTAACAAGCTGAAACACCTAAACTCAACTATGTCTGAGAGACTAATCACATTTGAAAAAGGTAAGTGCCAGAGCATGGATAGTTCTAACAAGTTGGTGAATGCAGAACAAGAAATTGAGAGTCTAAAAACAATTAACCAAATGTTGAATGAAAATGCCACTTGCTATGAAGAGAAGATAGCTAGATATGAGCTCCACGTCTCAAAACTTGAATCTGAAATTTCTGACTTAAACACATCTCTTCAAAAATTTGTGAGTGGAAAGGATAATTTGGATAAGCTCCCTGGCAGCAAAATCAATTTCCAACGTGAGGGTCTGGGTTTTAACCCAGCTAATAAAAAGGGCTTTGACAGTAAGCTTCACACTTCATTTGTGTGTAGTTCTGAGCCGACTAGCACATCCAGTGCACATATCTTCCAATTCAGTGCTCAGAAAAACCAAAAATCCATTATCAGTCCCAAAACTGTAGAACAAATTCAAACAATGAAAAAGAATGAAAATCCACAGAAAAAGAATAAAAACACTCCTACCGGCACAAAGAATGCTACACACAAGTCACATGCACCCCCACACATTCATGTAAAGAAAACTTCATGTCATTATTGTGAAAAAATTGGTCATGTGATGCACAACTGTTATATCCTGAAATCTGATGAATTGAATTTTAATAATGGGATGAAGAAAATAAAAAATCAGGAAATACACATGTGCATATTACTAAAAGTTTATTCAAGAATCAGTTTGCCCAGAAGAGGCAACTCAAATGTTTCCACTGTGGTAGATCTGGTCATGAAATGCATGACTGTTGGTTTGTGAAAGAGAATGAGTGTAAGGTTTTTAGGAGGAACATTGTTCCTAGAACTGCTCCAAGGAGACTTTATTGTAATGCATGTGGTAAGTCCAGCCATACAGTTGAGCACTGTTGGCATGCCCAGGGAAGAAATGTACATCCCGTATTTGTTGGACTTCATGCTAAAGAGAAAGTGGTTGGTGGACGTAATTCTGTTTTAAATGGAAAATATTTTACATGTTTTAACTGTGGAAAGCCAGGCCACAGAGGTGCTGACTGTTGGTTAGTTGGAAATGAAAAGATAAATTTCCATGTTAATATCAGAGACAATCATCTTTACTCGCACCAACTTCATGTGCATGCTAACACATATAAGTAACACATATAAGAACAACATGAAATCTATTATTTTTTGTCATTATTGTGGGCAAGATGGGCATTCTATGAATAACTGTTCTTTGATGATATTTGATGATTCAAAAGCCCAAAGACTGTGGAGAGCATCCTTCAGAGATGCTACTAACCCTCTAGGACCCAAGGAGACTTGGGTACCTAAACATGCAAAATGAAAAACTATTTTGCTGGAGTGCCGTGGGGATGGAGAATAAAAAGGGGGTTCAATAAACCAAGGCACTCAAGTATTGTAAAAACCCCATTTGCGGCATTTTCACTGGTTTGGATACTTGAGCTTTCAAATATTTTTTTTTGGATACAAATCATGTTTTATTTGTTTCATGCATACTTGCTTACATCGGAATTTGACTTTCTGCATTACCCTTCATAAGTCTTCAAATGCATAAGCTGAATTTTTTTTTGGAATGAATTGCATTACATATCATTCTCTGAAAATCTGAAATACATATGGATGATGATTGAAATCAGTCTGTATTATATTGCATATCTCACACAATCAACTGTTGCATATAGGACTACATTTTCACTTCATTGTCATGCACGATCATCATGGTATATCAAATGATAAGTTACTAAAGGGAAAATGTAATTTGTCTGGAGATTCTTACTATGTGTGAGGTGATCTTTAGACCAAGTCCTTTGCCGAGTACCATGGGTCATATTGCACATAGAGCAGTCTAGACTTTCATAAGCATATTTCATAAAACTCTCTGCATAGATCTCATTGCATACATTGCACATACAATTCAGTCACATAGTGCATAAGCTCAGGGGGAGTCTGTCAAGATAATTTTTGTGATTCATGCATACTTGGTCAGATTAATCCTCTGCATGATTTTCATGCCATCATACTAAAAATTCAAAAAGAGTGCCTGACATGAATGCACATATATTAGTGGAGCTCATGCATTCTTGAATTTTTCTCTATGCATAGGGTTGCTCAAATGAATGATAAGCCCTGAAAATTGTTTGCATTCAGGAATGTTATCCTTTCAGCCTGATATTTACCGCTTGACAGCTCATGCATGCATTTTAGGGGGAGCATAAATCATGTCTTTAAAATTGCATGGCTGCACATCTGTCCTTTACTTTTATCCCATTTCTGTCCAGTTCGGTTGAAACATACTTGCTTATGTCAGTCGACCAAATTTTTCACTGAATAACCATCATCTTGCTCATTCTATTATTTCTGCTCTTTCAGTAAACTACACTGTCAGCTGGTCTCATCTGCCTTCATCAGTTCTAAAACTCACATAGGCTCATAATTCTCATGAATCTGAATTTTTTTTGTGTGAATCTTGTATTTGCTGAGGGGGAGCTCCACTTGATATTCTGCTGATATCTTGATGAGATAGTCATATTAATTATTTGTTGAATCTTTAACACACCTGTCATGGTCTCAGCTTAAAGTTTTCAAGTTGTTCTCACACTTGATGAATATCCTTGATGCTCATATCTTTGAAAGAACTCTGTCACCTTGGTTACATGCATGAACTCCTAGTACCTCACCCATTTTATGCATGTTCTTCCTGCTGCTTCTGTTGAAAATAAGTTGGTTTTAAACTTCCCTGACTTGAAATTTTAGAAGATTTCAATCTGCATATTATGTTCATAAATCTGAAAGCAAACTTAAGAGGAATCTTCTATTTTATGGGATTATGAATATCTGAAAATTTTCAGCTGGTTTGAGTCTCATGCATTTCTTGAGTTTGAATATGAACATTCTAGAAATATCTGAATCAACTCTTTTAATAAACTTTAACCAGTTGATTCATGTTATATCTTGTAAGATCTTCTGAAATCTAGAAGTTTTCTTATCATGGCTTACCTTGGTTAAAATGCTTGATGTGAATATTGTTCTTAAACATTTGATTTTTCTGAGATCTGTCTGTAAGATAATATATGGTCAGAGTAATGACCTTGGTCACTGAGAAACTGGGTTCTTCATCAAAGAAATGAAGTCAACCCATGTCATGAAGTGCCATAGTAATCTCTGCTGAAAATTTGATGAAAAATCAGTGAAATATTAAGGTAGAGCAATGATTAGGTTGCACTGAGAAACTAGGACCCTCATCAAAGAAATGGAGTTAACCTATGTCATGAAGTGCCCTAGTTGACTCTGTTCAATATGAATCATGACAGTTAGTCATACTAAGTGTTCAGGGATACTTGCGTCTAAAAAACGTGTATCCTCTAATTACAAGGTGTGTACCAAACTTGATTGATCTTGAAAGATATTGCTATAAAAGAATTTTTTTTCTACTGCATAGAAAGAAAAATCTGAAATGTTACTGAAATCTTGGACACAATCTAATGCTTTCATGTATGTTTAATGTCAATATTTGTCTTCTGCGACTACGAAAGAGCCATTGAAATTGAATGCTTAAGATGTAAGGAGATCAAACTAAATGTTAACATGAAAGCTTGGTTCACTTTTATTAAAATTTGATTTCAGATATGTGTTGTGATCTTTATTGACAAACTCGGTATACATCATATTTAAACCATGATGTTCAATAAAGACTCATTCATAAGCCTCCATAATGGAAGACTCTGAAACATTCTAACTTGGATTTGTGAAATTGGTATCTTATTAAAAATCCTTTTGCCTTATCTATTCATTGGAAATCCAGTCATATTACTGTGCTCCATTCTTGCTCACTGTCATTGATCATTCATTGCTCAGTTTCACCTCATTGTTCTTCATATAACTTGTCATGATCTGAATCTCGCATAACCAACTTCCAATTCAATAACTGTCTGATTGCCCACTCTGAATATGTAAATGTTGCTTCAATTTGCTTGTCCCTGTGGTTTCCTGATCTTATTTCATTTCACTATTTCTGCTTTGTCAAAGTGAAGATTATCTATTCAAAGGGGTATTGATGGGGACATCACCTCCCATGCCCACGTTCACAGCTCGTCTCCTCGCCCCGGTTGCATCCGGCATGGTCTAGTCATTTAATTTTGAGTCCTATGTAATTTTTATTTGAGTCATTTGATGTATTTTCCCTTTTATTTGAGTCATGTTCCTAGGTCTTGTGTTCATTTCCCTAAGTTTGAGTGTCATTAGGTTGTCTAGTTAGCTATTGGGCCCAATTCATTGGGCTTGGCCCAAGGGCTCTCCCCTACCCCCTCGGTTATTTGTCATTGAGTCAATTGTCAGGGACTTTTGTAGAAATGTGGGTTTCCTATATATAGGACCCCATTCCCCCCCATTTCAACTTAATGAATCCATGAATGAAAAACTTGCCATTTTGAGAGTTTACACTTCTTATCTAGTGGAGAGATTCCATTTTTTGGGTGAGAAACCCTAGGGGAGAGATTCCCCACCCTTCCCTCTCTTAATCTCTCTTTTTCACTCCACTTTCTCTCTCCTCAACACCCAAATTCGAATTTTCTTCTCTCTCCTCCCTTCCCAACCACCTCCACTCCCCACCTACCCCATTTAAGCCTCTTCCCATTCCCCACAACCCTCATCAATACTCCATCCCTTCCCAAGACCCCCTCCACCAATCCTCTCCTCACCATCCAACCCCCAACTACCCCTCCCACTTTCCCAAGCACCCTTCCCACTACCCCAAGCACCCATTCCCTTCCCCAACACAACCCCCCCCATTCCCAAGACAAACAAATTAACCCCACCCTTAAACCCATTTTCAAATACCCTTTCCCTCTCACCCACCTTCCCAAATTCGCAGCCCCCACTACCACCATCTGTTGGACCCTCTTCCAGACCTTATTCTCCACCTCCCACACCTTAGAACATCCCCTCCAAGACCCCCTTACAACCAGGGGTCACTCCCACACTCATCTACCCCCTTCCCCTTCTTCTTTCTTGGTCATTGGAAGCTACTTCGAAGTTACAGTTTGCTGTCAAGAGGTTACAGATGAACCAGCGACTTGCAGCGGCCACCACGACTTCCTCCGGATGAGTTTGAAGACCCAAGAGCCATCGTCGGAAGCGTCTACCAGTCTCCTTCGCAACAGAAGTGGTTTCATCTTCTTCCGATCTCCGAGCCGTCCAGGAGGTCCATTCTCCCACAACTGCGCAGTTCTGCCTCGGCTGAGAACCTGAGCCAGATGAGAAGCTCTGCCACGACGAACCCCGGAGGAATCAGCCCACGAGTTCTTCTTCAAAATTCTTCATCGCCCAGTCTACTTCCAGAATCAAGAAACAGAACTTCATTCGGCATTCGTGATCCAGAGTTCTCATTTTTCTCCCTCAGCTACACAGATCTGCTACCCACAGTCTGCACCGACCAGTCGCCATTGTTCTGCATCCCCTAGTCTTCTCTGACATCGGTTGGCTTCCCCGTCAGTTTTACTGCGAAGAGGACTCGTCCACGATTCCAACGACTCTGACGGCGCTTGATTCCGAGGTCGGGAGCTGCCGGGGCATTCTCTGCAATCTGCTGTTAGAAGTCTGCAGCTGCCGGTCCGAGAATCTGAGGCTCTGTTCAAACCTCCATCCTGGCCAGCAGCGACTCCAGAAGAAATTAAAGAAATTCTGAGGCATTCCCTTCTCAGCTACGAAGATTTTCCCACCGGTCTCGCCACCAGCAAAATTCCTGAGCGGGTTCTACAGCAGCAACACCGACTATCTGTCCCTGTTCGTAGACAGCAAGCAGATTCGGTGCCGTTACTTAGTCATCCCTCTTTAGTCTAATTTCCCCGCCCCGCTTGGCCGGCTGAAGGCCCCTCCCTGCGTGGAGGTAGTATTGTTTGTAATCTCATTAACCCCCACCCCAAGATCCCCCTCCTGCGAGAGGTGTAGTGGTGTAACTTGTTTGGGCAGGTCAAGCTACCCCGACGCGGCGTGTGGGGATCCACTCGCCTCCCCGCTCGCCCTCGTCTCCGACCGGGACCGGTTTCTTCAAACCGGTCGAGTAAGTGCTCAATCCTTCACTCCATTTAGTGCTTGTCTTTCAATATTCATTCTAGTTCCGCTGGTTATGCGAGTGAGAGCTCGATCCTCAAGCCCCGTTGTCTTGAGTGATCACCGTGGGAAGAGAATCACCGGTGCCTTTGGCACTTTGTCGGCCCCCTTGAATTGGGCATCCACATCCATTGGGAATCAAGTCTTGGTCTTGCTGGCCCTCTACCAGCAAGGGTCCAACCCCACATCCTCACTTGGCATTGCCAAGTTACCCCGGGTCTTGGTGAGCATCGGGTGAGCGGTCGCCGACATCGGTCCGTTTGATTGCGATTGTGCTTGTTTGTTTAAGTCCTAGGTTGTGTCACATCAATTGGTATCAGAGCAAGTTCTAGACTTGTCTCTACTAAGTCTTGTCCTAGGGCCATTGCATTTATCACTCGATCATCATGGCCACTTCCTACTTAGCCTACTCGTCTCGCTTGGACCCAATAGATGCCTTTGTGTTTGATGGATCCCACCCTAGTTTATATCTAGAATGGGAAAGCTCCATAGATCACCACTTTGGGAGGTTCACCCTGTCAGGGTCTATGCAAGTCAACTATGCCAAAAGTTTGCTATGGCGCCAAGCTAGGAATGAATGGCAAAACATTGTAGGCTTAAGGGAAGTTGGAAGGCAAGAGCCAATCGACTCTTGGGTTGAGATGAGAAATGAACTTAGGAAGATTTATGCCCATATGGACCCTCCTATCACCATAGAGGAAGCCCAAGCTCCCACCAATAAAGAAGAAGAGCCTCAATCTTCCCCCACCCCTCATGGTCCGGATCCTCAAAGGCCATGCACCGTCACACATGGCACCCTCACCATAGATGAGTCCATACTCCAATGGCTCAAGCAATGTCCCACCCTCCCTAGCTCACCACCATTGGGATATAAATCCCAAATTGTTCCCACCCGACCTCCCCATGTCACTTATCAAAACTTCTACTCTGTGGAAGACTTGGGAGACCTTGTGGATTGCCTACATTGGCAAGCCCACTTAACCAGCCTACTAGCCATGGGACCATTGGAGCCTAGCACCGTCAACTTTGTCCACCCATCCATCGGTTCCATCACCTCCCTTTGCACAAGTGGGCATTGTACTAGTGAGATCCTCCTATTTCTCCCCTTGGAGGAAGAACCCATCCCGGTCTACTCCCCACCCCTTGAGATCCCAAGTACCTTGAACGGTCAACCCACTAGAGACCTTGGACCAACTACTTGGGAGGAGGATGACTCACCACCTTGTAAGGACCTTGGGGACATAGAGTTCCTCTCTCTAGGTAGCCCTTACCATGATCCCTTTGACCCATTCCAATGGGAGTACGGATACCCATGTGGCCCAACCACCTTATCCACCACCCACCTTCCCCTACTCCAACCCACCGTGATGGATCAAACCCACCCCTTCCTAGACTCGGGTTACACCTTGGGAACCATGACCTTGGGCCACATATCCCTAGGTAATAAGGTTGTGCCCCACCCCATGATGACCACCTTCTTAGATCCATTCGATCCTTTCCAATGGGAGTTCAAAGGTTGTCCCACACTTATACACATGGAAGTCACCTTTGGGAAAAGCATGCATGTGTCTAGGCTTACCATACCCCTTGGCATGAACACTATGTTGGGTCCATTCATTCATATCACCCACATGTCAAGTAGAAAGTATGAGTGGTCCATATTCGGATGTCATGGTCCACCTTCATTCATCATGAGTCTTAAGCATGTCAAAGGCATCTACGGATGTCCGGGTCCCCCAATATTTATCACCAATTTGCATGATAGGGCCACCTACGGGTGCCCCGGCCCACCTAGGCTAACCAAAGTCTACACTGCATCATTACACGATAGGTCTACTTTTGGTTGCCCAGGTCCACCCATCACCCCTAGAATGTCTGCATTCACAACATTGCATAAAGAGATCCGCAAGCACATTAGCAAGAAGAATGTGACTTATAAAAGGCGAGCCGACTCTCATCGACGTCACCAAGAATTCCATGAGGGTGACTTTGTGATGGTAAGGACGGAGAGGCTCTCCCCGGGAGCCATCTCCAAATTGAGGCCACGTGGGGCTGGTCCCTTCCAGGTCCTGAGGCGCATTGGTGCAAATGCCTTTGAGTTAGATCTCCCCGAGGAATATGGGGTAAGTCCCACATTCAGTGTCGCCGACCTAGTGCCATACAAGGGACCCACGGTGGTACCTAGTGAGGATATTGAGCCTATTCCCTCCGTTGAGAGAGCACCCACCCGTGAGGAGAGTCCACCAGCCAAGAGAGCCCAGCGTGAGCGCATTGAACGAATATTGGATGAACATGTCACTACCACCAGGAGCAAGGTATACGAGCGCTATCTCGGCAGGTGGATGGATCGGTCTCGTTCGGAAGACTTGAGGGCAGTACCACTTCTACACCCTCCAAGGAGGGAAGGACACTTACTCGACGGAGTCGAGTTCTCCGCACCCCGGGAGTATGATGGGGACATCACCTCCCATGCCCACGTTCACAGCTCGTCTCCTCGCCCCGGTTGCATCCGGCATGGTCTAGTCATTTAATTTTGAGTCCTATGTAATTTTTATTTGAGTCATTTGATGTATTTTCCCTTTTATTTGAGTCATGTTCCTAGGTCTTGTGTTCATTTCCCTAAGTTTGAGTGTCATTAGGTTGTCTAGTTAGCTATTGGGCCCAATTCATTGGGCTTGGCCCAAGGGCTCTCCCCTACCCCCTCGGTTATTTGTCATTGAGTCAATTGTCAGGGACTTTTGTAGAAATGTGGGTTTCCTATATATAGGACCCCATTCCCCCCCATTTCAACTTAATGAATCCATGAATGAAAAACTTGCCATTTTGAGAGTTTACACTTCTTATCTAGTGGAGAGATTCCATTTTTTGGGTGAGAAACCCTAGGGGAGAGATTCCCCACCCTTCCCTCTCTTAATCTCTCTTTTTCACTCCACTTTCTCTCTCCTCAACACCCAAATTCGAATTTTCTTCTCTCTCCTCCCTTCCCAACCACCTCCACTCCCCACCTACCCCATTTAAGCCTCTTCCCATTCCCCACAACCCTCATCAATACTCCATCCCTTCCCAAGACCCCCTCCACCAATCCTCTCCTCACCATCCAACCCCCAACTACCCCTCCCACTTTCCCAAGCACCCTTCCCACTACCCCAAGCACCCATTCCCTTCCCCAACACAACCCCCCCCCCCATTCCCAAGACAAACAAATTAACCCCACCCTTAAACCCATTTTCAAATACCCTTTCCCTCTCACCCACCTTCCCAAATTCGCAGCCCCCACTACCACCATCTGTTGGACCCTCTTCCAGACCTTATTCTCCACCTCCCACACCTTAGAACATCCCCTCCAAGACCCCCTTACAACCAGGGGTCACTCCCACACTCATCTACCCCCTTCCCCTTCTTCTTTCTTGGTCATTGGAAGCTACTTCGAAGTTGCAGTTTGCTGTCAAGAGGTTACAGATGAACCAGCGACTTGCAGCGGCCACCACGACTTCCTCCGGACGAGTTTGAAGACCCAAGAGCCATCGTCGGAAGCGTCTACCAGTCTCCTTCGCAACAGAAGTGGTTTCATCTTCTTCCGATCTCCGAGCCGTCCAGGAGGTCCATTCTCCCACAACTGCGCAGTTCTGCCTCGGCTGAGAACCTGAGCCAGATGAGAAGCTCTGCCACGACGAACCCCGGAGGAATCAGCCCACGAGTTCTTCTTCAAAATTCTTCATCGCCCAGTCTACTTCCAGAATCAAGAAACAGAACTTCATTCGGCATTCGTGATCCAGAGTTCTCATTTTTCTCCCTCAGCTACACAGATCTGCTACCCACAGTCTGCACCGACCAGTCGCCATTGTTCTGCATCCCCTAGTCTTCTCCGACATCGGTTGGCTTCCCCGTCAGTTTTACTGCGAAGAGGACTCGTCCACGATTCCAACGACTCCGACGGCGCTTGATTCCGAGGTCGGGAGCTGCCGGGGCATTCTCTGCAATCTGCTGTTAGAAGTCTGCAGCTGCCGGTCCGAGAATCTGAGGCTCTGTTCAAACCTCCATCCTGGCCAGCAGCGACTCCAGAAGAAATTAAAGAAATTCTGAGGCATTCCCTTCTCAGCTACGAAGATTTTCCCACCTGTCTCGCCACCAGCAAAATTCTGAGCGGGTTCTACAGCAGCAACACCGACTATCTGTCCCTGTTCGCAGACAGCAAGCAGATTCGGTGCCGTTACTTAGTCATCCCTCTTTAGTCTAATTTCCCCGCCCCGCTTGGCCGGCTGAAGGCCCCTCCCTGCGTGGAGGTAGTATTGTTTGTAATCTCATTAACCCCCACCCCAAGATCCCCCTCCTGCGAGAGGTGTAGTGGTGTAACTTGTTTGGGCAGGTCAAGCTACCCCGACGCGGCGTGTGGGGATCCACTCGCCTCCCCGCTCGCCCTCGTCTCCGACCGGGACCGGTTTCTTCAAACCGGTCGAGTAAGTGCTCAATCCTTCACTCCATTTAGTGCTTGTCTTTCAATATTCGTTCTAGTTCCGCTGGTTATGCGAGTGAGAGCTCGATCCTCAAGCCCCGTTGTCTTGAGTGATCACCGTGGGAAGAGAATCACCGGTGCCTTTGGCACTTTGTCGGCCCCCTTGAATTGGGCATCCACATCCATTGGGAATCAAACATTGGTCTTGCTGGCCCTCTACCAGCAAGGATCCAACCCCACTTCCTCCAGTTGGCATTGCCAAGTTACCCCGGGTCTTGGTGAGCATCGGGTGAGCGGTCGCCGACATCGGTCCGTTTGATTGCGATTGTGCTTGTTTGTTTAAGTCCTAGGTTGTGTCACATCAGGTATTCATGTCTGCATCCTTTTGTTCCAAAGGGGGAGAAGCATATGTTTGTCATAGTTCTGTCAGATGTTGAATGCCATGTCATAATTCATATTTGTCTGCCTTTACATTCATGGGGGAATTTACTTCATGCTTAATGCTAAATACTCTTGCCTTTTTTATGTTGTCAAAGGGGGAGAATTTGTGAGTCATTTGTCATGACAGAAGTTGAGAAGTTGATGTTATGCATCATCCTTTACTGTATCTTCATGAACATGTCATGAATTTATTGCAATGACTTATAATATTGCCGTCATCAAAAAGGGAGAGATTGTTGTGTCTCTGTGATTTTGATGATGTTAATATTATGTCTCATTATATATGTGAATATGTTAGTCATAAACTCTGTCAGATGACATAATGAATATATGAGAATGTATGATGTACAGTCAGAACAAGTTATGAAGGTGAATGAAAAAGTCAACGTAGGTCAACGAGGTCAAACGCCACTGATCTGGTGAAAATGTGAATCAGATCTAAAAAGGTAAGGACAATGCACATCTCAGTCCATTACATATCAAGGTCAGTGCAGCTTTGTCATCTTTGCTTAAAGGTCGGTGCTAGCGGTGTTTTCACACAGCTAAGGTCGATGCTAGTTGTAGTTCATGCATACCTAGGGTCGGTGCTAGTTGTGTTCTTACATAGCTAAGGTCGATGCTAGTTGCATTTCATACATACTAAGGTCAATACTAGTATTGAGCATATTGCATACAAAGTAGACGCTAGTCATCTTGCTTCATACATAGTCGATGCTAGTTGCACCTTATGCATACTACGGTCGGTGCTAGTTGCATAAAGGGTCAGTGCTAGTGTCATGTATCTTGCATACATAGTCGATGCTAGTTGCACCTTGTGCATACTAAGGTCGGTGCTAGTTGCATAAAGGGTCGGTGCTAGTGTCATATATCTTGCATACATAGTCGATGCTAATTGCACCTTGTGCATACTAAGGTCAGTGCTACTTGCATAAAGGGTCGGTGCTAGTGTCATACATCTTGCATACATAGTCGGTGCTAGTGACATGTATCTTTCATACATAGTCGGTGCTAGTCACCATTGACTGAATAGTCAGGTCGGTGCTGCTTTGCATATAAGGTCAGTGCATACCTTGTTAGTCTACATACGTGGTCAGTGAATATTTCTTATCGTGCATATAGAAGGTCGGTGCATCCTTTGTTTTATACTACCTAAGGTCTGTGCATCTTTTCTAATTTGGCATACAAGGGTCGCTGCATATTTACCTCTTTCACGCAAAGTCTGTGCACATGAGTCTCCAAGGTTGGTGCAATTTTTGCCTTGATGTTCAAAGTCTGTGCATATTATCATGATAGTCATTGTAAGGTCTGTGCTAGTTTGCAAATGACATTGGTAGGTCTGTGCTAGTTTACAAATGACATTGGTAGGTCTATGCATGTGGTGCTATCTAGGTCTGAGCACATGTGAGTCTCAACACATGTAGTCTTGCCAGGTCTGCACATGCATTATCTAGAGTTGTTAAAGTCTGTGCATCATTAAGGTTGGCATCTTCATTAGTTCCTATTCTCATTCATCACCTTAATGCATATGCATCATTTTATATGGTTCTGATTTGAATGTCTGACTAATGTGAAGTTGACGAAGCTTGCATTGTGGATGCACTAAAATTTAAAAAGAATCGGTTCGTTTGTTGATGGGGGTCAATTCGTTTATTTAGTGCGAGGGCATGCCAGTCACAAAGTGACGATTTATTCAGACTTTGATGAAGCCCATGGTGCGATCGATCTGACGAATCAGACAATTGTGTGGTTCGTGTCGGGACCAGAACCCGCCGTGCCGTGAAGGCCACGGTGTTATTTACATCCCCCATACGGGGGAATACCCTTGATTGATTGCTGGGAATAAGGGCCCTACGGCTTGAAATTCATGGTAACAAAGCGAGAGCGAAGGTCTCGGATCTCGTTTAAACAAACCCGCATTTGGGCGTAAATGTTCACAGATGCATACATGTCGGTCACTCATGGACCGCTTCATCTCCGGACAGAAGTCCGTGTTTGTAGCATAAAAGACGGTGACAAAATCGCGTAGATGTTTGCCATGGGCATGGCAAGTTTAATGAGAACGCGGGATTGGATCCCGGTAGAGACGGGTCAAGTTTGATGAACTATTGGCCCGAGATGGTTTCAGACTATGGCCATAATGGGGTTCCCGCGGTCCACGTCCGGTGCCATGGGGCGTCATTGCTTTTCTCTTCACGCACAGTCCAGGGAAATGAATCGTAAAGTGTGAAGCCCAAACTCGTCAACGTGCACCCTCGCACGCGGATCGACCTGCGCGGTCAGGTCACGGGGTTCGAGGGGGTAGCGCCCCTTGCGGGGGGATCCGGGGGTAGCGCCCCCGGAAGAAAATTTTGATTATAGGAGGGGCAATTTTTGATTAGTTTTCCATTAACTTCAGGTGTTTTCTTTTGGTTAATCAATTCTTTCTCTTTTAGGCACGCCAGTTTAAGAGTAATAGAGGAGAGGGGCGCATCGGTTTAACATGACAAAGGGGCGCGCCAGTGAAGAGAAACCCAAGGGGGCGCGCCGGTGAAGAGAAGCCCCGGGGGGCGCCGGATAAGGAAAGCCCAGGGGGCGTGCCGGTTGAGGGTGTTGAAGGAGGGTGCCGGTTAAGAGTGAAGGGGGAGTAGGAGCGCGCCGTTTAAGGACATGCAAGGGGAGAGGGGCGCGCCGTGTGTGTGGTTTGGAATGAAAATGGGAGCGCCATTTTAGGATCTAAAGAGGGCGCCGGATTAGGGATGGCAACGGAGCACGCCGGATATGGAGTGAGCAAGGGAGGGCGCGCTGTTTTAGGATTCAAAGAAGGAGATGGGGGCTTTTGTGAGGAGGGTTAAAACGGCGCGGTGGAACAGTGGCCGCGCCATTTTAACTCATGCCGGAATAGCTATATGGGGTTATTTTAAAGCTCTGTTTATTGTGTTTTCTTTTTCTTTCACCCGTAGGTTGATTCAAGGGTTGATTTGCTCGCTACGTTGATAGATCAAGCTGGTAATGAGGAGGTTTTAAGAGTTTTAACCGTTTTAATCATTTATTAAGATGAAACAACGTGAATGTCTAAGTGTTTTATTCAGGCAGTTTACTCACAGAGGCCTCAGTTTGTTCTTCATTAGTTCAACTCGTTCACCTGTTGTTGTGCGTTCTTACCCCTGGCGAAAATCGGGCAGCACCTCCCCTGGACCGGGACTTGCCAGAGAGAAGCGAAAGCCACCACACGGATTACTCCCGGGTAAACTCTCAAAAATGCGGAACGGCCTCACGGTGGTCCGTTAGCCCAAGTGTGAGTGTGGAACGCTCGAGGGCCAGCCTACGAGAGCGACCACGACTCACCGGCGATGATTTTTGAAGCGGGACAAATGTGTGCCACAGTAGGGCAAGAAGTATTCATCTGTCGAGTGGGTTACCTTGAGGGTCATGCCATGGAGCGGCTGACCTTTAAGACCCCTAGATGATTGGAGAGTGAGAATGGGAAGTAAGGATCGAAGCGACGGAGACTGAGCTTGCCAAAAAAAGTTTTCCTTTATTCATCCACACAAACTGGGGAAGGAGTCTTGATACAGAGAAGATGGAAATGAAAGCATTACAAAAAAAAGGAGAATACATTTGACGGAGAGAGAGAGAAGCATTAGACGGAGGAGGGAGAGAGAGAACATGCTTCTCCCCCTCGGAACCACCCCCTCTCTTCACTTCATCTCACCTCTCCGACGCGAGGAAGTAGCTTCTTTACACTTCGGTGGACTCTTCCTCTCAGAAGATCTCACCTCTCTTTCCCTTTCTTCTCCCGTTGCACACTGCCCAGCCGAGAGAGGGAGCCAGCCTCTCCTTTTTTCATAGTGATGCCCCCCCCCCTTTTATAGAATGGCATCGGGGGGGGGGGGGGGGGGGGGGGGGGGGTCCTGCCACTCCCACCTCATCTGCAACGAAGTTTGGAGTTGACATGTTGCGCTGGATGAAGGTGGGTCGCAACATACGCTGCCGTTCGTCCGAGGACGGGATGTTCGCATGTCTGCCGGGGGTTGCTTCGCCGTTGCCGCTTCTGTGCTGTCGAACGGAGGTAGAAGTAGAGCCATGGGCATTGAATGTTCTCTATGCGTCGCATTTATGCCGAACAGAGCATTGGTCGGCAGACGGGATAGGATGAGGTTAAACATATTTGCATTCGACGTGCCGTATCAAGTTTTTGGCCTTCAAAATGGCCACGCCATTTTAGCATTTGGAGGAGAAGGTTTTAAAATGGGCATGACGGGTACTTTGGTTAAAACGGCGCGGCAGGGGGCGTGGCAGATTAAATCTTTGCAAAGGGGTGCCGTATTAGACCAATGCAAGTGAAATGGGCATGCCGTATTAAGGCCATGCAAGGGGCGCGCCGGATTGATGCTCTACGGCACCGTTTTAAGCCTCAAAGTGATTCTTCTCGGAAGCGCGGCCATTTATATGAACGTTGGCATTCCTGGAATGTTTTAGTTGCGATGCATGGCCTCCGCAATGTTCCGTTCGTAGCTTCTGGGGCTCGGTCCAGACTTTGCATGACTTTCGGTGCATGTCGGGCTATGCCCGAGTTCCCGAATTTTCTTTGATTCTACTCTCGGCATGGCCGGTTGGAGAATTATGGTGGTATCTTCCGCTCGAAGGGGCTCCCTTGATGGGTAGCGGGCCACCGGGCGAGTTCTCGTTCTGACTGGGCGAGGTATAGGTTTGTTTGGCCTTCCCGTCTTCGACTCGCACGTAGACGCGAATGCCGTATGATCGTCACCATCATTTTTTGACGTCCACATGCATTTAATGTTATTAACCAAGTGATTCATGAAATGCCTGAGTAACCATTTAGGCAGCAGCAGCAGAGATACAAGTTGAATGAGCAAAAGCCATTAAGCCACTGAGGTTGGTATTTCAGCAAGCATCATAATGACAGCAAAAATAATCAAAGGGCAGCGTGGATACTCAAGGCACGTGACCTCAAACCAAGTATTGGCACGCTGTCATGCCCCGTACTCTATACCGTCGAGGTATTATCCGCTTTGGCCGACTAGCCTCACAGTTTTGTCCCTTTCTAATAGTGATCTGCTCTAGAATTGGGGACTTCCCGGGCAGGTCACCCATCCTAGTACTGCTCCCCATTAAGCACGCTTAACTTCGGAGTTCTTTTCAAGAACTGAGCCGATACTTCAAAAGGCGCCTCGGTGATATAGAGTACAAGTTAACTATATTTGAGGGTGTTACAATCTACCCCTCTTATATAGGCGATATAGGTGATATAGGCGAGGTATTGTCCCCTTTGGCCGACTGGCCTCACGGTTTTGTCCATTTCAAATAGTGATCGGCTCCAGAATGGGGGACTTCCCGGGCAGGTCACACATCCCAGTACTGCTCCCCATTAAGCACGCTTAACTTCGAAGTTCTTTTCAAGAACTGAGCCGATACTTCAAAAGACGCCTCGGTGATATAGAGTACAACTTAACTATATTTGAGGGTGTTACACACGTAATCCCAGGTTACCTAATAATGGGCACATGATCCCAGATTGGCGTGAAACGTCATGTCTACGTGGCAGGGTCTCTGAGAGACCAATGATTAAGGAATATTCTCAACGCCATGTGGATTTATATGATTCACTGTCTGCAAATTCCGATACCCTGTGCGAGAGATAAATAGATGGCATCGTCTCAGAAGAGAAGGAGTTGGCCACCAACCGAAGAATAGAGCCACCAAGAACGAAAGGAAGACAAAAGAAAAGAAAAGAAAAGGAACAGAGTGAAGAGCTGAGAAGAGGATAGAGAGAAGTAGAGCGAGCTCAAGTAAGAGTAATCGGTAGCAATATTGAAGATATATAGATCTGTTCCATGATCAAATCCTGAACATTCCTACACCAGTTGGAGCTACAATTGTTTTTGTTTCCTCTTTTGTTTTTTGCTTGTCACTTTCAATTTCCTAGAGTTTTTCTGATTCCTTGGTTTGGGATCAAGTTTCCTCCTATGCGTTCAGGAGAAGGGAGAATTGGACTCTCCGGTTGTGAGTGACTGGGTGTCACTCACGGTTTCCCTCTGTGGATTCAGAGGAAGAGAGGATCTAGTCCTCTGGGTTTTGGTGAGTAGTGGGTTGCTGCTCATGTCCCTTCTACGGTAGTAGAAGAAGAGAGATTTATCTCCGGTTCCCCTCCGGTTTGGCGGAAGGGAGGATTGGTCCTCCGGTTGTGGGCAACTGGGTGTTGCTCATAGTTCCTTCTGCGGTTGCAAGAGAAGGGAGAGTTGGACTCTCCAGTCACTGCAATAGCAGTGGGTGCTGATCTTGTGGGTTACAAGATCAGGTCGAGGGATTTGTTTCCCTCAGTCTCAAGCTGTTTGGCAGCATTTGTAGCAGACCGAGTCTGCATCTACTTTGGTAGGGAAGCCTCACTCCGGTTTGGAGTGAGGGGTGGATGTAGATTTGGGGTCTCAGATCGAACCACCTAAAAATCCTGTGAGCAGTGGTTTTAATTCGTGTGATTGTTCCCTATCTTCTACCTCCTTCACAGGACTTGTTGACTATTTCCTTGAGCACTATATGCTTTACCGAGTGAGTCAATTTAGCGCTGTTTTCATCCGTTGTGATAGCATTATATATGGTGCTTGAAGGTTTGGTAGAGTGTTCAATGATACATCAATCTGTGTCCTCGATTAGTATTTGATACTATGTCTGACAGAATTACGGTTTAGTGTGAGCTAGTCATTCTGCATGTGCTTTTACTTGTCAACTGGAGAGTGCTTAATTTGATTAAGCCTTCTGAGATTTTAATTTCACAATAGTTTTGAACGGGGATTCATTCACCCCCCCTCTGAATCCGTGCCTTGCACCCCAACACACCCCGCACGATGACGCCCTTGTAATCTCGGCCACTATAAATCATTGTAACGTAGATAGGATCTTAGTGGATAATGGCAACGCCCCCGACGTTCTTTTGTACGAGTGTTTACTGAAGATGTTTGAAAATCTATCGAGATTACGTCTGATCCGTGCCCCCCTCTGTGGGTTCAATGTCCAGGCAACTTATCCCGAGAGAGCCCTAAGCCTGCCCGTTACCCATGGTATCTTGCTCAAAGCCGTAACTTTCATGGCAAACTTCATGGTGGTTAAGGAAATATCGGCCTATAATGCCATCTTGTGTCGAGGTACCCTCGGTCGGATAAAGGCAGTGCCCTCCACTTACCAACAAAAAATAAAGTTTCCCTATAAATTCGGCACCGGGGAAGTCTGAGGTAACCAAGCAACGGCTAGAAGGTGCTATGTAATCTCGGTGGAAGCCATAGGGCCAGAGGACAAGGGTAAGGGGCTCAGGGCGATCGAGGGTAAGGCGACGGCAGGCAAGCCCGGAGGGGAACTACTATCGGTTTTCCTCAAAGACGACCCGACCCTCGAAGTGAAGATCGGGGCGGATTTGTTGCCTAGAGTACAAGCTCAATACAAGAAATTTATTTCAAAGTATGTTCATGTCTTTGCATGGTCAGATAAGTATCTCCCCGGGATCCCCACGGAGACAGTGATGCACCACCTCAATCTTGACCCGACGGTGAAACCAGTTCAACAGTGAAAAAGAAAGCACGCCCCCGAAAAATAAGCGATCATTAAAGAGCAAATTAATAAGAAAAAAAAATTGGGCTATTCTGCCCGGTCCTGTACCTGACTTGGCTCGCTAATTTCTTCTTGGTGCCGAAAGCTTCAGGCAAGTGGCAGATGTGCATTGACTTCACTGACCTTAATAGAGCCACTTCGACGGACTGCTATTCGTTACCGAGCATCGACCAACTGGTCGATTCAACCTCAGGTAACAAACTTCTTAGTTTTCTCGATGCTTATTCCGGGTATCACCAGATCCGGATGAACCCCAAAGAGACTGAGAAGACCACCTTTATTACTAACTTCGGCATATACTGCTACACCCGAATGCCATTTGGGTTAAAGAATGCCAGAGCAACTTATCATGGTTGGTCAACCAGATCTTCGAAGACCAGATCGGGTGGAACGTCGAGGCCTACATTGATGATATGCTTGTCAAATCACCAAAGGCTGAAAATCTTTTCGTCGACCTGGCCGAAACTTTCAACACCTTCCAGAGGTACAACATGAAGCTTAATCCTACCAAGTGCGCCTTTGGAGTTAAATTTGGGAAGTTCCTAGGTTTTCTGGTGACCTAGTGTTTGCGACGGGTTTTTTTTCATCCAACCGTCTTGTCTTTTTTTTTCTTATTTAGCGTATACATGTGTGTATGTACGTATATACGCGTCTTGTTTGGCGTATCGATCAACCAATTAACTAACCGGAAATTAACTGACTGATTGACGACGCGGGCGTGCCGGTCACATGAGTGACGATCTTATTGTGCGCTCATTCTGACCCGTGTTGGGCGAATGTGAGGTTCGGTCGGGACCATCAGTCCGCCATACCATA
This sequence comes from Amorphophallus konjac, assembly GCA_022559845.1. NCBI lineage: Eukaryota > Viridiplantae > Streptophyta > Magnoliopsida > Alismatales > Araceae > Amorphophallus > Amorphophallus konjac. The sequence continues at coordinate 84,255,155 of CM040124.1, read as the reverse complement.
AAGGCTATGGCGTTAATTACATCCCCCGCGAGGAGGGAACACCTTTGATTAATTGCCGAGATAGCGAGCTGTCAAAGCCAGAATAAAGGATACAGAGCGTGCGAGTGATCATGCAAGATGCTATGATTGACTACAAACGATTTATTGGGGTGGACCCTGGTACATGGCGGAGGACTTAGGCTCGAAGGCCACCTTCACGCGTAACAAGGCCTCCAATCAGGCGTAACCTGACCTTCTGGCGATGTTATTTGATATACCAAGGGCGCATCCGCTTGAGCATGCCTTAATGCGACATGAATGCATGATGATGATGATAAGTAAGATGACAGAATTATGAAGATGAATATGATTCGGTCACATATTTATTAAGCCCCGCCAACGAGGGGAAGGATGGCACAAGCATGATGATAAGGGTAGAGCGAAGATGGACATAGTGGTGAAAACATGATAGCAAGAAGGTTTCGACTCGAAAGGCCCTCTCCTTATTCAAATTATTCCTAATTAGGGTTGGTTGACTTCGCCCTCGGGAAGGCGGGGGTCGCTCGGGGCGAGCCAGGGATCAAAGAGTACAGCGATTAGAAACAGCGCCTGAAAGCGTAGGTGTAGGACTTAAAATGGCGTCGAAACCGTGGGTAGATAAAGAGGGGCTTAAAACGGTGCGGCCTTGATTGGGGCACGCCGGGGAGAGGCGCGCCGGGAGGAGCGCACCGGGGGGAGCGCGTCGGGGAGGAGCGCGTCGGGGGGAGCGCGCCGGGGGGAGCACGCCGGGGAAAGCGCGCCGTTTTAGAGCGCGCCGCTTAGGCCGCGCCGTAAACGAATGGCGCCAGTTCAACTTATAATCGGGAATTTGTTCATTTTTTCATGGGTTTATTGAAATACTTTGAAAAAAACTTTGAGGATTTATTTGAGCTATTATTTCACAGGATCGACCCCGGGGCATCCGGGAGCCGAGTCACGGGCCCGCGCGAGGTTCGTACTCGAGCGCGGCGACCATTCCGAGTTGTACTCGTTTCGAGCCAAAATTTCGGCAGCATCTCCCCATCCCGGGAGGATTTATCGGGGAGACGCGGGGAGTACTCACGTAGTGGAGCAACCCCTAAGAGCCGGGTGGCACAACGGCAGCCGGCAAAAACCCGAACGGAGAGGAAAAACCCCGAGGTCAAACCTACTAGGGGCACCAACTCCGTGGGCGACCGTGAGTGAATGAGGCGACTCGGTGCGGGAGCGAAGACCCCGAGGGCTAGCCTGCGAGGGGCACGTGTCCCAAATCACCACAACACTCAAATCGGGACGACCGGTATAAGGAAGGAATTACCGAGGGCTAGCTTACGAGGGGAACACAACCCACGGCCACCACAAAGTCCATTAAGGACCTTGGATTTTGAACTGTAGGGCTTAGCCCCGTTGCTGTGCACCCAATGGTTTGCAGGGACATTCGTCATCAATGGACGAGCCCTCTGTCGGCCAAGTGACTGCTGTAGAAGATTTGGGGAATATCCCCCCTCCCCGGATGCCGGAGTGATGCTATAGAGCATACTCCCGTTGAGATGCGCACGAAACGAAAGAATAAGGCGAGAACGACAAAGTCCAGAAGCTAAATAGATCGATGCTGTGCGATTGGCATAGAGGTGCCGGGGAAGGGATGTTCATATGTCGCATTCAGGCGAGCCGGCGAGAATAGAGAGGGACGATAGAGGCAATCCTCCCTTCCCCCCTCCCCCTGACCTATGAAGAGAGGCACAGGAGGAGGCGAGGGATAAGTTCCCTCGACAGAGATAGACGGAGATACGCACATAAGTGCGTCTCCAATCATGGAACCCGTGGCCTATGCAATGCACGGCCCCACAGTCGTGTTAGAATCAGAAGAGGAAAAACCCCGGGGAGGGGGAAGAAGGTTTCATATGGCCCGAGGGCCTATCCAGCGTCGGAGAAAACCCATTGCATGGGAAATAGAAACATTGGGAAATCATTGAGCATATATTCGAAGGGGGATTGTGGAAGGCATTCATGAGATAGAAGACATTAGCCGCAAACGGCATTTCATTCATCTCGTAAAAAAAAATAGGTATATATACAGAGCATATCGATTCCGGCGCCGTCGTTGTCGATCGGCCGCCGTTTACATTAATGAAGAGACGATTACAGCCAAAGTGAAAAGGGCAAAGGAAAATGGTGAGAGAAGGGGAGGCCAGGTTCATATCATCGCCCCTCCCCTCCTTCACTTACATTGTGCCAGAGGAAGAAACCCAAAAGAAGAACAGAGAGGTTGATCGGAAGAAACACGGAGACCCACCTAAACTCTTTCTTCCGAACGGAATATCGGATCCCTAGCTTCTCTTCTCCGGCTCTGGAGATATTCCGAGTAGCAGACGAGGAAGACAGCGGCGAGGGCCCTCCTGGAAAACCCTACTTCTTCCCCAAGCACCTCTCTCGGACGAACAGAACCCCCTCCGATTGGCTATCATCTTTTCTTTTCTTTCTTCTCCCCTTCCTTTTTTCTCTCCGATCTGCCCCCCTCTTTGGGGATGGATAAGGCAGGCTATATATATAGCACTTTTGTTAATTCGGCGCCCCGGGAAGGGGGCACGCCGGATTTGGTGGCGCCGGGAACACGTCCCGATCGTTTTTGCGCGCCGGTTTGACGGCGCCGGGGAACGCCTCCCCCATTGTAATTGGCGCGCCGGTTTGACGGCGCCGGGGAACGCATCCCCTATTGTAATTGGCGCGCCGGTTTGACGGCGCCGTTTTAACTTGTTTACTCGGCGTGCCGGTCCGGTGGGTCCGGAGATGATTCCGGAAGCTCCCGTTGACTATTCCTCTCGCCCTGGTCCTTGAAAAACCTTGACGTGGAGTCGAGGAAGCTCTCGACACGACGAACGGCCTTGATCAGACTTCCGCGTGTGTCTGGTCCGAGCGCACGGATGTCCTGGTGGTACGGCCTTCGGCACTGCGATTTGTGCTCTTGGTTGAGACGGATTCGTGCTCGAAGCTTCTTTACAGGATGGTGTTGCATCCTGGATAATTCCGCCTTGAACGGTGATCAATTGGCCACTAAAGGGCCCATTATGACGAGGAGCCGAACCCATGTCGGGTAATCGGGACCCTCTGCTGACAGAGCCCTCGGCCCCTTGTTGTGGACGGCCGAGGACGTTTTCCCTTCTTAGGAGAGCCATGGGGTAGACCGTCGTCCTTGGTCGGGTGACGGATGTGGGGTAGCGGCATGACGAGGTCGATGCCGAATCATTGGGCAGGCTTGATCGCGCTGCCGGTTGGTTGTGGGTTCATTTCGACTCTCCTGAGGTGAAATCCCCGGTGCTTATTTCAAGGCGACTTGGGGCCCCGTCAGCTTGAAGGGTCTTTGATAAGGTGGTCTTCATCGGCTTCTGTGCTTCAGTGGGCCGTATCATTCATCTTTGCGGCTTGGTTGCCGAAGGATCATATTTTGAGTGCCAACAAATGCCCCCCAGACGTAGGCGGTGCAAGTGAGGTAGGAATGCGGCAAGGCCTAAGGATGAGCTTCGTTTGGTTAACAGAAGCTCGAACGGCACTTAATTCCGGCTTCGGACATTAATCCGGCGAGGCAGGAAGCTTGACGACATCACTTAAAACGGCGCGGCCATTGCTTCATTGGTTAAAACGGCGCGGCTAAATCCGGCGCGGTCCTGAGCTTCTGTGGTTAAAACGGCGCCATCTTTACGGCGCGCAAATGTCTTAAAACGGCGTGCCCCGGGGCGCGCCGTTTTAATAGGGGTGGAGCCCCCTATATATTGGCTTCTTCTTCATTTTTTTCTTCACAGCTGTTCATTTGTGAAAGTTTCTTCTCTCTCCTCCCTTTCTCCCCTTCCGCGGCGTCGAGTGGGTTCCGGGTTTGAGTGAGCCGGTGAGTTGAGTCGGTGATGCGCTTTTGGGTTTCGAACCCGCTCTTCGGGCCCCGGGAGGCTCCTCGTAGGACTTGTCCTCGGAGCCAAACCCCTCGGGTGTCCCATTCGGCCTTAGCTTAATGCTTATGGCTACTTTTAGGGGCTGCTCCCTCTGTGGACAGCTCCCGCTTTTCTTTCGGCAAATACCCGAGCTGGGGAGATGCTGCCGGAATTTTGTCAGAAATATTGCTGCGGTCAACTGATTTCTGACTTTGCTTGTTCGCCTCTGGGCGTTGTTTTTTGTAGATAATATGGCATCTGAATCATCTTCTTCCGCATCCCAGGTTGCTGTGACCTGGGGGAATGTGCATTCCCTTGATCGGGGGCCTCGACAGATAGCTGCGGTTGCTGAGTCTTCGGACTCAGAGACCGACACCGTCGACACCGGCCGCTTATTGATTCTTGACTGCAACCACTTCCAGTATGATCGAAGGGATGGCGTCAGACTCGACCATCCCAAGGACAAGCATCTGATGGCGTTCCTTGAGCGCTTCAACCTTGGAGGGAAACGCGATTTAATTCTCGTCCGTTGAGCCGAGGGAGCCCTACTGGCGGAGAGAGACAGTTTGGCCGAGTCAGTCACTCGGGGCATGCCTATATATATCCCGGGGGAGCCCAGAAAGTGGGGAGCCGTGCTCGGGGTGCAGGAGTTATCCCCCGAGGCTGGGATGCTAACGAGAGCACCGCAGTATACCCCAGCTCGCTGGAATGAAACTGCCTGACGTGTTGACAGGGAGAAGCCCGTATACGGTTTATTCCTCGCCCCGCTTCATTGGGGATACCGAGACGAGTCTTTTCTTTTAGACTGCTTGGTGGTCCGGTTCAAACATCAGATTTCAGTGGGGTGGTTTGGAGAGCTCAAAGCCACCGACGCTCATGCCTTCAGACCAGGGGAAGTTGAATTCACAGACTTTGTGTTGCGGCAGTACGCCCCCATCCTAGTGCATGGGGGTGTATACCAGAGTGTATATGCTTCACGGTACAGGTTCCCGATCTCCCGAGGTCTGTGCTGCGGGATGATCGAAGTCTTCTGTCCAGAATACAACACTTTTTACACTGCAGAGGGCGAGACTTCCCTGGACCTCTGGAGTCTTTCCCAGCTGAGCGGCCTGCCCATAGACGGGGAGCTGTATGAAGAGGTTTGTTTTCCAGACTGGCTGAAGGACCAGACGGATGGGGAAGGTAGATATTTCACGGGCTTCGCCTACCGTTATCTGATGAAGGCATATCGCACCCTGCTGCGCCTGACGCTTGACTCGCGAGAGGCGCGGAAGCTGGGCGAAAAGAGGCGCGTGCGGATAGGCACGTGGCTCCAGTATTTCTTCGATGGGGAGCAGCAGTACGAGCACTTCCCCACGGTGGTTCCGACGGCGGTGGCGCGGAAGAAAAGGGCTCGACGCCAAGCGACATATCCCGCTGCCTCAGGGAGAGGGTGGCAGGTCGGCCCGAATCCCACAGGAGTTGACGCAGTTACACATTGTGCTGCGTATCTGACTTATTGGCTTTGTTCGTTTGCCCTCCCACAAGGGGACGAGACAGTAATCAGATCGGAGGCTATTTACCCTGCCTGCTTAATGGCTTGGGGGGACGAAGCTGTCCCTATTCCCTGTGGCTCTGTGCCTCATATATAAAATGTTGGGGGATTTGCACAAGTCGCACATTCCCAGAAATTCATGGACAGTTGGTCCCATCCACTTTTTTAATGCCTGGGTCTGCACCCTATTTCCTGAAGCAGCTCCCCGGTCAATGCAGTCAGATCGTCCTTTGCTGCGAATGATCGAATTTGCCAGTGCCGAACCGTCTTCACTGGTGGATCAGCTTTTCGCCATTCAGGGGAAGTTGACTACAGTTCCAACAGATTCCCCTGGCGTTCTGCACTTTTGGAGCTTGGCTACCAGCTCTAGCCCTCTTCTCAACAGGATGCGGCAATGCCGATTATTTGAGACAGAGGAATTTATTCATCAGCTGACTGGGTCGAAAAGCACAAGGCCCATCTTGGAGTCGGAACTGGTTGAGTGGGCGTTGTCTATTCGTCCCAGTGTTCTTGTCTTCAGGAAGAGCGGCTTACTGTTGCTGGAGCCGTATTATCCCTTTCGTTTTGGCCGGAATTTTGGGTACGAACAGCAAATTCCTTCTTCTTCAGCCCGATTCAATCTGCCGAATAGACATCGGGCTGGTCAGACGACTACGGATGAAGCCTGTGGATGGTGGGACTACTTCCATCGTCGGGAGGATGTGTCACTCAGGGTGCCAACCCCGGCCCGTCTGCCCCGAGTGACTCCAGACTTCATCAAGTGGTGGAATGCACGAACGGGCTTCTATCAGAACTTCCGGAAAGACTGCTGGCATAGCGCCGAGCGTCGTTTCCTAGATTCAGAGTGGGAGCCTATTTTGGATGTTGATCCATCCTACTTGAAGAGGCTGAAATCCTGGTCCAACACCGAGGTGATGGCATATGTAGAAGCCAGGAAAGCTACGAAGGGCAAGTCGTCCCGAGCCGACCCGAAGATGCCAGAGATCCATAGGGATGATTATATCAAGACTCTCTGGGGGCTGTGCCAGGTTAGCAGTGACCGGATTGCTCTTCAGAAAATCCCCCTTCCGGTGGAAGAACCTCTTCCTAGTGTGGTGAGCTGGCGCCTAGAAATCGACCATTTTCATCCCTATCGGACCTTCATCGGGAGGGAAGACAGGCGGGCTGACTTATATTCCAACACCCCCTGGATATTCGCCCTGCTTCATTCCCATGGGCTTTCAATTTCCGGTCCACTAGAAGCCATCTGGGACCATCAGCTCCTCATATCTTTCAAGTATGTCGACGGCTGGGGATTCGACCACTTGAGCTTATATCATCACTTGTCATCCCGTGGCCATGAGGATTTGGCTCAACTGACAGAGAAAAGTGAAACAATTGGTGATGCGTGCTGGCTCATCCGCGAGGCGGCTTCTCGGGACAAGGCGCCAGCACTGCTTTACTGGCCGCTTAGTCCCCGATACACCGAGCTGCCAGGTAATGCGTGACTTCTTCTTCAGCCCTGAAGCTGCTTCTTCTATATTCAGTGTGCATCTTCTCACTTATGTGTTTTTTGCAGCTCGCCTTTCTATGGAGGCGACCCGACACTGTAGGGAGTTGATATCTAAGGCACAGAAGCCTTCATATTTTAATATTCCAGAGCCAGCTCCGACCACGACACCATTACCCCCTGGGGATTCGCGGAAGCGGACCAGGTCCCAGGTCAGGGAGGCCATCAGTAGGGCCAATAAATCCAAGAGGGCAGAGTCCCGTGCTACTCAGGCACGTCGGAGGAAGGCTGCTGAAGAGGAGTCCACGGTTCCCCTTTCTCGGGTTCCGTCATTCTCAGAATTTGAGGCCGCCTGGACGCAAGGGCCCGAGGGCGAAGGTGACTTCTTATTCTTGCATGGCTTGTTTGTTTATTTCCGCCGCCCTGGCTGATCATCCTTCCTTTTAGTGGCTGCTGGCACTACCTCCGCCGCTGTTGGGTTGGAGGCGGCAACCGGAGCCGCTTTTGGGGAGAGAGAGGAGGAAGCCCCCTCAGCCTCGGCTGAGGGTGACTTGCCTTCACCGACACCCCATCGAGACATGGAAGGTAATTTGCAGCATGCCTATAGAGCTTAACGGCATGTTGTTTTTTCAGTCGGGTCTTGACTGTTTATTATCTTTCCATTCCAGTCGGTGTTCGGCCCATACTACTCCCCGCGGTCAGTGCTACGGCAGGGGTTGCCATCGGAGAGCAAGGGCTTCCGGGGGACCGGCCTCTGGATATTCCACTGATGGATGTTCTCGAGATGGCGATCACCGAGGAGGTTCTGGATAGAGGGCCTCCTCTCAGCGGCATGGTTCCTGCTCAGGTGCCGGAGGTCCTAGAACAAGCATAAGAATCCTCCTCCTCTGAACAAGTTGATTATGGTGGCGGCTCTGGCGATGACGAGGGATTCCCCATGGTCGACACCGAGGCTGAGGACGCCGGGGCTTCTTCAGCTTACGAGAGCGATCTGCCGACGTTCAGCCCTCCGAGGCTATTGGGAGCCGAGTACGAGCCATCGTACCCGACTATAGGGGAAGGGCCAGAATCTTCAGAGGCACTTTTGGAGGCCTAAATGTAGTGCCGGTTGAGGTAGGAAGTATTCTGATTCTCGCTTGCAGCACTTCTTTTAATTTTCAAGCCAGCTGGCTGATGTACATATATGGAATGCAGGCTGAGGTGGTACCGCCAGCTATAATGATCCGCATACCCCTTCCAGACGTGGATATGGGTCAGTCGGCCTTCCCACCAGTTGTGCAGCCCATTGCCCTGCGGCTTCCACGGACCTATGCTGCTGCAGCGACCTCAAGGGAGCCCGGTGCGACTGTTGAGGTTGGCGTCCTGATCGAGGTTGCGGGGACTCAAGCCCTGGTTGCCGGCGAAGAGCCACTACTGAGGCCAAGTGCTCTCCCGGAAGTAGAAGCGGGAGAAATTATTGCGGAAGAAGTCGAAGCCTTATCGGTTATGGACAACTCCCCTCTGTTAACGATCCGTGAGACTGCCCGGGAGGAGCAAGCACCCCCAGCCGCTGAGATGGCCGTCATGACTTTGCCCTAAAGGGCAGGAAAGGAAATTGCCGTCATGGAGGGCCCCTTGGCAGCCGTAACCGCAACTGTTGGGCCAGGAGTCGGCGCCATACAGACCCTACCATCGACGTCCCTCGGGGTGGCCGATGACATCTGGGCCGACATAGATAGCAGGGTGGATTTTCAGCTCCCCGAGACTTCGCCACTAGGCCTACGATTCTCTGATGACATGGTATGGCAGTCTTTGGACAATCTCCACCGGGCTATGTCAGCTTCTCTGGACCTGACCTATGTGCAGCTGAGGAGCTTGGTGGACCACCTCTCCCGGTCGTTATTAGCATTCGGCTGCCCCATGGATGATTGGACTCCGCGGGTTGTAATGCTATTAAAGCACGCCAACAGGCGGGAGTTCCTGAGCTGAGAGGTTTCTGATCAGCTGACGGCTGTGAAGCTGGAGAGGGCAGATTGTCACACTGCTGCTTCTTCTTTGAGGGTGACCATGGAACAGCTTAGAAATGCTGCTGGCAACATCTCAGAACGCCGGCTGCTCCTCACGGCATGGGAGGCAGAGTTGCGCGTTGAACTTGCCGAGGTCGAAGCCGAACTGCAGGAAGGCGAGCGCCTCGAAGCCCAGTCAAGAGAGGAAGCTGATCTGGCTGAAGGACAACTTGCCTCTTTGGACGAGAAGTTATCGCAGCTGACAGCTACTGAGGCACGGTTGCAAGAATTGACCCGACACTCCTCACTGGGTCTCTTGGAGTTGGCAGATATTTTCCGGCGTCCTTTGCCGTGATTTCATCTTGTTTTTTCTTCCTTCTTCCTTGATCGGGCTCCACTTCCCTCTCTTTTTTTTGGAGCTTACGTACCCCCCGGGGGATGTTCCGGGCGTAAATGTATTCCGACAAGTCATATTAATGAAGATATCTCTGTTTGTCACCTCGATCACGACTTCTTTTCTTTCCTTCTTTTCTTTCTTCTGGCTGATCACCTGAACCTGGGGATACTTGCCGATGGTGTAGGAGAGCGCTCACGCCTTCAGGGAAGGGGTGAGGTGTTCGCTCCACCGCGACGTAGCCATTCCCGGAATAGGGCCTTTGCCAATGTGGGACATAGGTAGCATAGGCAGATGCACCTAGCGAACCTTGCCGCTGGTGATGAGAGGCGTGTGGTAACCATTGACGTGGCTCAACTGTAGACGCAATTATGCTTTGTTGATCAATGGGGGCGGGAGGCCCAGGTTAGAGGGTAGTCGACCGGGCTTGTCGATGCTGACAAGGGTCGAAAAGGTAGACGGTCTTGCCGATGGTGACAAAAACCGGATAGGGTAGCGACCGATCTTGCCGATGGTGACAAGGGTCGAAAACGTAGACAGTCTTGCCGATGGTGACAAAAACCGAGTAGGGTGGCGACCGATCTTGCCGATGGTGACAAGGGTCGAAAGGGTAGACGGTTTTGCTAATGATGACAAAAATCGGAAGGGGTAGCGATCGATCTTGCTGATGGTGACAAGGGTCGAAAGGGTAGACGGTCTTGCCAATGATGACAAGAACCGGGTAAGGGTAGCGACCGATCTTGCCGGTGATGACAAGGGTCGAAAAGGTAGACGGTCTTGCCGATGGTGACAAACACTGGGTAAGGGTAGCGACCGATCTTGCCGATGATGACAGGGGTCGAAAAGGTAGACGGTCTTACCGATGGTGACAAAAACTGGGTAAGGGTAGCGACCGATCTTGCTGATGGTGACAAGGGTCGAAAAGGTAGACGGTCTTGACGATGGTGACAAAAGCCGAGTAAGGGTAGCGACCGATCTTGCCGATGGTGACAAGGGTCGAAAAGGTAGACGGTCTTGCCGATGGTGACAAGAACCGGGTAAGGGTAGCGACTGATCTTGCCGATGGTGACAAGGGTCGAAAAGGTTAGACGATATTGCCGATGATGACAAAAACCGGGTAAGGGTAGCGATCGATCTTGCCGATGATGACAAGGGTCGAAAAGGGTAGACGGTATTGCCGATGATGACAAGAACCGGAAGGGGTAGCCACCGATCTTGCCGATGGTGACAAGGGTCGAAAAGGGGTAGACGGTCTTGCCGATGATGACAAAAACCGGAAAGGGTAGCGACCGATCTTGCCGATGGTGACAAGGGTCGAAAAGGGTAGACGGTATTGCCGATGATGACAAGAACCGGGTAAGGGTAGCGACCGATGTTGCCGATGGTGACAAGGGTCGAAAAGGTAGACGGTCTTGCCGATGGTGACAAAAATCGGGTAAGGGTAGCGATCGATCTTACCGATGATGACAAGGGTCGAAAAGGGTAGACGGTATTACCGATGATGACAAGAACCGGAAGGGGTAGTGACCGATCTTGCCGATGGTGACAAGGGTCGAAAAGGGGTAGACGGTCTTGCCGATGATGACAAAAATCGGAAAGGGTAGCGACCGATCTTGCCGATGGTGACAAGGGTCGAAAAGGGGTAGACGTTCTTGCCGATGATGACAAAAGCCGGAAGGGGTAGCGACCGATCTTGCCGATGGTGACAAGGGTCGAAAAGGGGTAGACGGTATTGCCGATGATGATAAGAACCGGAAGGGGTAGCGACCGATCTTGCCGATGGTGACAAGGGTCGAAAAAGGGGTAGACGGTCTTGCCGATGATGACAAAAACCAGGTAAGGATAGATATATGTAAGTGGGATATCGGATGAAGACTCCGCCTCGACCTTGTAAATGGCCTTCTGGACGGAGGATGGTTCATCATTATTCATCATTCATTTTTATTCACATTACTGACCTAAGCGCCCTTTCGGGTTTTCGCCGAAGCCAGCCCCCTCTTACTTTTGCCCGCGCGCCCTTTCGGGTATTCACACGGCGGGGTACCCGATTTTGCCCGCGACGCCCTTTCGGGTTTTTGCCACAGCTGGGTTATAGCCATTTTTGCACTTGTCCTGATCATAGGAGCAAGTCTGGCGGGGTATCTTTATTTTTAACCCCATTTTCTTTTCTTTCTTTTTTTTTGGCACGGGATGCGAAAAAACTGAGCCGCGAAAATATTGACTGGCCTTGTCAATGATGACAAGGGCGGAACCCTGTTTCGATTCGTCGACACTGGTTAGATGTCGAAGCAAAGGGGTATGGTCTATTAACAAGGATGTAGGATCCGAGTTAGGGGTAAAGATCAAATGATCTCGCTAACGATGGCGAGGATCGCAATGTGGGTTTATTCATCGTCATGGGCTACTGCTGGAACAAGGACGGGATTGTCAACAGAGACGTAAGGTCCGAGTTAAGGGTAGAGATTGACCGATCTCGCCGATGATGACGAGGGTCGAAAAAGGGTTCGTTAATGGATTCCCGGTGGGACTTTGATGATTGTCCCTTTCGGAGTTTTATTGGGTGGAGAATAGGAGAGGCATTTGGAAATTACCACTTTACTGACTCAAGCGCCCTTTCAGGTTTTCACCGAAGCCAGCCCCCTCTTGCTTTTTCCCACGCGCCCTTTCGGGTTTTCACGTGGCGGGATACCCAATTTTGCCTGTGACGCCCTTCCGGATTTTCGCCACAGCTGGGTTATAGCCATTTTTGCACTTGTCCCGATATGGGAGCAAGTCTGGCGGGTATCACTATTTTTAACCCCATTTTCTTTTCTTTCTTTTTTTTGATATGTATAGGGTGGCAGGTCGAAGTGCGACATTCGACCCTTGGTTGACAGTAGATGGCTGTCAGCCGGAGCATCAGACCTTGCGCCAGGCAGAACAGTTCATTCGTTAGCAAGGGCTGAATGCTAACGCAAAAGAGTGATCTCTCGCCGATTCAGGCGTAAGGTCGGTAATGGCAACAGCGTGCTGTATTCTTTCGGGAGCTTGGTCAGGGCGGAGTGCCGCTAGACCGAGGAAAGGGTAGTTCGGTTAAGGCGGGATGCCATTAACCAAGAAAAAGGTAGCTCGGTTAGGGCGGAGTGCCACTAAACCAAGGAAAATATAGCTCGGTTAGGGCGGAGTGCCACTAAACCAAGGAAAAGGTAGCTCGGTTAGGGCGGAGTGCCACTAAACCAAGAAAAAGGTAGCTCGGTTAGGGCGGAGTGCCACTAAACCAAGAAAAAGGTAGCTCGGTTAGGGCAGAGTGCCACTAAACCAAGGGAAATGTAGCTTGGTTAGGGCGGAGTGCCACTAAACCAAGGGAATGATAGCTCGGTTAGGGCGGAATGCCATTACACCAAGGGAAAGGTTGCTCGGTTAGGGTGGAGTGCCACTAAACCAAGGGAAGGGTAGCTCGGTTAGGGCGGAATGCCATTAAACCAAGGGAGAAGGTAGCTCGGTTAGGGCGGAGTGCCACTAAACCAAGGGAAATGTAGCTCGGTTAGGGCGGAGTGCCACTAAACCAAGGAGAAGGTAGCTCGGTTAGGGCGGAGCGCCACTAAACCAAGGAGAAGGTAGCTCGGTTAGGGCGGAGTGCCACTAAACCAAGAAAACGGTAGCTCGGTTAGGGCGGAGTGCCACTAAACCAAGGAGAAGGTAGCTCGTTTAGGGCGGAGTGCCACTAAACCAAGAAAAAGGTAGCTCGGTTAGGGCAGAGTGCCACTAAACGAGGAGAAAGTAGCTCGATTAGGGCGGAATGCCGCTAATCAAGGAGAGGTAGCTTGCTTAGGGTGGAATGCCATTGACCGAGGAGAGGGTAGCTTGATTAGGGTGGAATGCCTGCTAAACCAAGGGAAAGGTAGCTCGGTTAGGGCGGAGTGCCACTAAACCAAGGGAAAGGTATTCCGACCGATCACTCGGGGAATGCTGGCTAGGGTGCATGATACAGCTTAATATGCTTTTCGTTGAGGGGAGAGAAATGGATAACCCCTTTGTGGTCTGCTAGGACGTAGGCACCCCCTTCATATACTCGGCGGACGATATACGGCCCGACCCAGTTTTCGACCAGCTTCCCTTTGGGGTTGGAGGCCATCACTTCTTTTCTTTTGACCATTACCAGGTCTCCTTTCATGAATTCTCGACCCTTGACTATCTTGTCAAAAGCACGGGCCATGCGAGCTTGGTAGAGCTGGATGTTTTGCTGCGCCCGGAGGCGTTTTCCTTCAAGCTCAATGAGCTCTTCCAATCTTCTTTCTGCATTGGTCTGCTCACCATTGACTAGTCCGTGCTGGATGGCAACTCGCAATGAAGGCACTTCAAGTTCGACCGGCACCACAGCTTCTGACCCGTAGACAAGCGAGAAGGGGGAACAGCCGGTTGGGGTCTTGTAGATAGTACGATAGGCCCAAAGTGCTTCGTACATCCTTTCTTCCCAATCTTTTTTATTAGACTTGATAGTCTTTGCCAGCAATGTGCATAGAGTTTTGTTAAAGGCTTCTGCAAGTCCATTGGCTTGAGGGTTGTAGGGGGAGGATGTCCTCCAGTCGATTTTGTATTTGTCGGCCAGTCGATAAATCTTCTGATTTCTAAAATGGCTGCCATTATCAGAGATGATTCGGCTGGGGATCCCGAACTGGAATATTACATTTTGCCAGAAGAATCTCGCAACTAGCTCTCCCGTCACATCCCTTAGTGCTACTGCTTCTGCCCATTTGGAGAAGTAGTCTGTAGCTGCTAAGATGTATTTGCACCCTGATGAAGATGCTGGCAGTGGCCCTACCACGTCCGTGCCCCACTGAGCAAATGGCCAGCTCGGTAGGGTGGGATGCAGTGGCACTGGAGGTCTGATGAGGGCATCCCTTGCCCCTCCACATTTTCTCCGGACTCGGATTGTTCGTCGACAAGCGCCATTATGTTAGTCATGTATTTTTGAGTCTAGTCATGTAATCTTCACATTTTATTTGAATCAATATCATGTAATTTTCCCTTTATTTGAGTCATGTACCTAGGTTAGTGAGTCATTTTCCTAAGTATTGTGTCATTAGGTTGGTTTGTTAGGCTAGTGGGCCCAATTCATTGGGCTTGGCCCAAGAGCACCCCTATCCCTTCGGTTATTTATCATTGAGTTAAATGTCAGGAACTTTTGTAGAAATGTGGGTTGCCTATATATAGGACTCCATTCCCCTCATTTTGAAGTAATGAACAATTGAATGAAAATTGAAATCCACTTCCAAATCCCACTAGATCTCTCTCTCTCTCTCACTCTCTCTCTCTCTAAGGGGTCCCCCCCTCTCTCTCTCTCCACCCCAATTTTCAGAATTTTCTCTCTCCTCCCCATTCACCCCTCATTAAGACCTCTCCCCTTCCCCATACACCTATTTAACTCCCCCCCAACCCAAGGTGGCATCCTCCAATCCACACCCCACCTCCCAACCCCCAACTACCCAACACCACTTCCTAAGCACCCCTTCCTCTCCCCAAGGTTGAAGGGGCTCTTCCCTAAGCCCAAATTCAAATTTCCCTCTCCCTAGGGCAGTGCCCTTCCATCTCCCCACCTCCCAAACCACCCAAAGTCGCAGCCCCCCTTCCCCATACCAGCCAAGTTCACCCTTCACCTCTTACTCTCTTGGCCATCCCCTTCCCCACCCCTCATCTTCTTCTCATTCAGCCTCTATTTCAGGCAGCAGAATTGCAGCAACTTGCAGAGGCAGCCACGACCGTCTCTCAATAATTCAGGTGGCAAGGCCTACATTGCTGGAATTGTCATCGAGATAGCTTTCCAACGGTGGTGGTCTCGCTGGCTTCCGAGTTCGGAGCTGTCCGGAGGAGAGTCATCTTCAACGACTGCGCAATCTGTCCCAGACTGAAGACCAGAGCGATCTTGGGAGCTGTTCTGCGGTCACCCTTGGAGGAATTCGAGCACACTTCCTTCTACAAAATTCTTCTTCGTCTAGTCCTCCATCAGTAGCAGAAAGAACGATGCCAATCACCTGCCCGAGCTATTTGTTCTGAATTATTTCGTCGGAGTGTGCAATCTGCCACCAGTGGACTCAGGTTTGACCTGTCTTCATTTATCTGGCCACCATTCTCATCTCCGACCTCGGATTGTGGTCCCATCAACTTCTGCTCGAAGCTACTCCGACCAAGATCCCGTCACCACCAGTTTCGTTCAATTTGAAGTTCGGGAGCGACCGCAGCGCCTTCTGCAATCCACTGAATCAGTTCTGCATCAGTCCAAAGTAGAGTGTTGCTGTCCTGCTCCAGTCGCTGGTCCGATCAGCCCCGAGGTCCAGAGCTTCCCAAAAAATTCAGGCATCATCCCCTGTCAGTTGGGAAACTTTTGGCGCAGTTTCGTCAAGATCTGAGCTCTGTGGAATTTGTGGTAGTGACATCACCGGCCCCCTGTCCAACAATTCTGAAGGTTGGCAAAACCGGCGGGGATCGGCAAATCGGGTTTCCTTAGCATAAATCCCCACCCCGCTTGGCCGGCTGAAGGCCCCTCCCTGCATGGAGGTAGTATTGCATGTAATAAGATTAATCCCCACCCCAAGATCACCCCTCCTGCGAGAGGTGTAGTGGTGTAATCTTTCCATTTCAGGTTGAAGTGACACCGACGCGGCGTGCGGGTGCATACCCTCGCCTCCCCGCTCGCCCCCGTCTCCGGCGTGCGGGTCCATAGGTGGTGTCACATCAAGTGGTATCAGAGCAAGTTCACAACTTGTCTCTATCAAGTTGGTCCTAGAGCATGTCTATGCATTTAGAGTCTTCAAGTGCATCACTCTTGTCCCCTAGTATGGCCACCTCATATCGACCTTACCAATCGGCCCACTCCATAAGTCCAAGCCACCAAGAGATGCCTACCACTAACACCCATAACTTCCCTGGCCATGTCAACTACTTCATGAAAGCCTTGACCTATGCCAATGAGCGGCTTGATAACATATCGGGCCGACTCAACCAACTTGGAGAAAATAGGCTTTCCCACCTTTGATGGAACCTCTCCTAGAGAATATTTAGATTGGGAAGCTACAATGGACCAATACTTCACTTGGTATCATATGTCCGAGGATGAAAAGGCATTGGTTGCCAAAATGCAACTTACCAAACGGGTAGAAACTTATTGGATGCAAATTGTCGGGCTAAAGATACTTAGAAGGGAAACTCCCATCACCACTTGGAAGGACATGAAGGAGCAACTTAGGGCTAGATATGTTTCCCCCTCATACTCAAATCACCAAGACCTAAGGAGCACTTCAACTCCTTCATCCCCACCTAGCCAACCCATGACCCTAATTCCCCATTCCACATCACTTCCCACCTATCCTACCCCAACCACCATACCAGCACCCTACCTACAAACTCCCACCACAACCATATGTCCACAAACCCAATTGGACCCCGTGTCCACCCATCCACCGAGGCCCATAATGGCCACCACCCCCAAACCCAAAACCCCTCACCAAACCCATACCCCACAAGCCCCCTTGACCACCACCACAAACCCACCATCATCCCCAAAAAGGGACACATCTCCCAAAACAAATCAACACAAAATCCCTCACCCAACCCACCTCCCGCTTCCTACACCAATCTTTCCCCAACCTAGCCCTCCTCTACTTCCCCTTCCTATCCCAACCCAAGCCCATGCTTGTTCACCACCCCGGGTGTGTCATACGCTAGCTATCACCAAACCACCCCCCATAGATCCCCCTACTCCATTAGCAATAGAAGTTGCAACCCACACACCCACCCAAGTGGAGAAGGATGTCCATCCGGATCTACCTCCCAACATAGAGGAAATCCAAAGGCCAAACAACTCACACACCTCTAGCCTAGCTCCTCTAGAGACACCCAACCTCACCATAGGTAAGTCCATACTCCAATGACTCAAGAAAGGTTTCACCATTCCTAGTTCACAACCATGCCACCTACCTATGGGAAATCAATCCCAAATCATTCCCATTCAGCCACATGTCACTTATCAAACTTCCTATTGTGTGGAAGATTTGGGAGACTTAGTGAACTACCTACATTGGCAAATTCACTTGACCAATATGCTAGCCATGAGACCGTCCGAAACTAACACCATTAGCCTAGCATATCCCACCATTGGCTCCATCACTTCCATCTACACTAATGGCCAAGTTACTAGTGAGATCATCCTCCTTCTTCCCATGGAGGAAGAACCTATCCTATTCCACTCCCCAACCATAGAGATCCCAAGTGCTTTGATCGGCCAACCCATTAGCAACTTTGGCCCAATTATTGAGGAGGAGGACTCACCATTCGAGGACCTTGAGAGCATAGAGTACCCCTACCAAGGTGACCCTTACCATGATCCCTTTAACCCTTTTCTATGGGAGCCTAGATCTCCATGTAACCCACTCACCTTATTCACCACCCACCCTTTCCTACCCCCACCCACCATGTTGGGCCAAGCCCACCTCATCCATGACCCAGGTTACACCATAGGAATCATGACCTTAGGCAACACCCGCCTAGAGATCAAGAAGGTGTCCCACCCTATATCCACCTACCTAGATCCCTTCGACCCTTTTGAGTGGAAGCTCAAAGACCACCCCACCATCCCACATGAGGAAGTCATCTTTGGGAAAGGAATTCATATGTCTTGGCACATCACACCGCTTGGCATGATTAGTCCGTCGGGTACATTCATCCATATCACCCACATGTCAAGAAGAAAACATGAGTGGTCAATATTTGGTTGTAATGGTCCACCATCATTCATCATAAATCTCAAGCATGTTAGGAGCATTCATGGATGTCCGGGTCCTCCAACATTCATCACACTCACTCACAAGAGGGACACCTATGGATGCCCCGGTCCTCCCAAATCCTTCAAAGTCTTCATAACATCAATGCATGATAGGTCTATATGTGGTTGTCCTGGACCCCCTTTGCATACCATACATTGTCAACTCACACCGCATCATAGTACATGGCATATGCATTCAAGCAAGTATCAAGCAACAAGCGGTGGGATTCATAAGAAATGAGCACAAACTCCTAAGCACCACTTTCAGTTCCAAGTTGACAACTTGGCGATGATGGCTTTGGAGTGACTCTACTTTAGGGTCACCTCCAATCTGAGGGCACGAGGACTTGTACCTTGTCAAGTTCCGAGTGGCTTTGGCAACCAAGCTTATGGGTTGAACTTTCAAAAGGGTTTTAGGATTCTCCCCATTTCTCATGTGGCGGATCCAGCACGCTCTAAGGGCACCGCGGTGGATCCTAGTGAGTGCCTCGAACTTACACCTACCCTTGTGAGAGACACCCTCGGAGTGCCACCACAAATAGCCTGAGAGCCCGACGTGAGCACACAGCAGCAATACTAGGCAAGCAAGATCCCATTGCCAGCATGAGGGTATGACCAAGCCACTTTGTAGAGCTGAAGCGCCGTTCCCCGACTATGGTCGCGGGTTGAGTATGGAGATCGTGGATCACCCAGAGCCGCAGTTCGATGTACTACTTCCCTGGTGGACCCATACTCGACGGGGTCGAGTTTTCCCCACCCCGGGGGTATGATGAGGGCATCCCTTGCCCCTCTACATTTTCTCCGGACACGGATTGTTCGTCGACAAGTGCCATTATGTTAGTCATATATTTTTGAGTCTAGTCATGTAATCTTCACATTTTATTTGAGTCAATATCATGTAATTTTTCATTTATTTGAGTCATGTACCTAGGTTAGTGAGTCATTTTCCTAAGTATTGTGTCATTAGGTTGGTTTGTTAGGCTAGTGGGCCCAATTCATTGGGCTTGGCCCAAGAGCACCCATATCCCTTCGGTTATTTGTCATTGAGTCAAATGTCAGGGACTTTTGTAGAAATGTGGGTTGCCTATATATAGGACCCCATTCCCCTCATTTTGAAGTAATGAACAATTGAATGAAAATTGAAATCCACTTCCAAATCCCACTAGATCTCTCTCTCTCTCACTCTCTCTCTCTCTAAGGGGTCCCCCCCTCTCTCTCTCTCTCTCCACCCCAATTTTTGGAATTTTCTCTCTCCTCCCCATTCACCCCTCATTAAGACCTCTCCCCTTCCCCATACACCCATTTAACTCCCCCCCAACCCAAGGTGGCATCCTCCAATCCACACCCCACCTCCCAACCCCCAACTACCCAACACCACTTCCTAAGCACCCCTTCCTCTCCCCAAGGTTGAAGGGGCTCTTCCCTAAGCCCAAATTCAAATTTCCCTCTCCCTAGGGCAGTGCCCTTCCATCTCCCCACCTCCCAAACCACCCAAAGTCGCATCCCCCCTTCCCCATACCAGCCAAGTTCACCCTCCACCTCTTACTCTCTTGGCCATCCCCTTCCCCACCCCCTCATCTTCTTCTCATTCAGCCTCTGTTTCAGGGAGCAGAGTTGCAGCAACTTGCAGAGGCAGCCACGACTGTCTCTCAATAATTAAGGTGGCAAGGCCTATATTTCTGGAATCATCATCGAGATAGCTTTCCAACGGTGGTGGTCTCGCCGGCTTCCGAGTTCGGAGCTGTCCAAAGGAGCGTCATCTTCAACGACTGCGCAATCTGTCCCAGACTGAAGACCAGAGCGATCTTGGAAGCTGTTCTGCGGTCAACCTTGGAGGAATTCGAGCACACTTCCTTCTACAAAATTCTTCTTCGTCTAGTCCTCCATCAGCAGCAGAAAGAACGACGCCAATCGCCTGCCCGAGCTATTTGTTCTGAATTATTTCATCGGAGTGTGCAGTCTGCCACCAGTGGACTCAGGTTTGACCTGTCTTCATTTATCTGGCCACCATTATCATCTCCGACCTCGGATTGTGGTCCCGTCAACTTCTGCTCGAAGCTACTCCGACCACGATCGGGTCACCACCAGTTTCGTTCAATTTGAAGTTTGGGAGCGACCGCAGTGCCTTCTGCAATCCACTGCATCAGTTCTGCATCAGTCGAAGTAGAGTGTTGCTGTCCTACTCCAGTCGCCGGTCCGATCAGCCCCGAGGTCCAGAGCTTCCCAAAAAATTCAGGCATCATCCTCTGTCAGTTGGGAAACTTTTGGCGTAGGTTTCATCAAGATCTGAGCTCTGTGTAATTTGTGGCAGTGACATCACCGGCCCCCTGTCCAACAATTCTGAAGGTTGGCAGAACCGGCGGGGATCGGTAAATCGGGTTTCCTTAGCATAAATCCCCACCCCGCTTGGCGGGCTGAAGGCCCCTCCCTGCGTGGAGGTAGTATTGCATGTAATAAGATTAATCCTCACCCCAAGATCACCCCTCCTGCGAGAGGTGTAGTGGTGTAATCTTTCCATTTCAGGTTGAAGCGACACCGACGCGGCGTGCGGGTGCATACCCTCGCCTCCCCGCTCGCCCCCGTCTCCGGCCGGAGTCGGCATCTTCACGCCGACTAGGTGTGCTCCTGAACATCTCTCATTGTTGTAATGGACTTGCTTAGCTTAGTATTGCTATAGTTACTCCGTCGGTGGTAAGAGAGTGTCCGATTTTAAATTGCTACCCAAATTGAGTGACCACCGCGGGCGAGTTGTGAGAGTATCCACTTAACCCACACCCTTGGTGTGTTGGCCGCCCATGATTTGGGCATCCTAGGCCCATTTGAGGTTCTCCCCAAGCTAGCCAACCATTGGAGCCTCAAGGTCCCGCCTCGGACCCTCTCCAACATCGCCTAGTCGCCATCGGGTACTAGTGTGCGCCATACGGGTGAGCTCGCTAGTGTGAGTCCGCTGCTCAAACTTGAATGCTTGCAAATTAGGTCCATAGGTGGTGTCACATCAAGGTCTCCTTGCCACATTAGCATGTTCTTGACATTTCTGACAAGCTTTGGCAAACTTGCAGCAATCATCAAATATAGTGGGCCAATAGTAACCCAGCTTCTTTATCTCAATTTTCATTTTCGGGCCAGCCTGGTGTGCTCCAGCTGATCCTACATGGACTTCCTGCATCACCTGTCCTGCTTCTACTGAAGACAAGCAACGGAGTAGGACTTTCCTTCGGGCATCTGCCACAATTCGGAACAAGGTCCCGCTTCTCATCTCATAAGAATCTTTGATCCTTAGGAGCTTCATTCTCTGTTCCTTTTCTTTTGGAAGTTACTGGTGTTGAAACCAACGCAGGAGATGCTCTCGCCAATCGGGCTGCTGAACCCCTTCGATGACTGCTACTTCCATCTCTTGTTCGTCGGTCAGGACCTCCGTGACGCTGGGGACCTGTCGACGGTTGATCACTGTTATATTCAGGCTTATGTCTGGCGGGACCGCCAATGAACTGGCCAGCTTAGCGCGGGCATCTGCCTGAGCATTCCGGCCTCGATTGATGTGCTTAATGCTGATGAAGTAAAATTTTGACATCAGGCGAGTTGCCAACTGGTGATAGGGGAGGAGCTCTTTCTTTCGCACATCGAACTCTCCTTCCAGCTGTTTTATAACTAGCATGGAGTCTCCGAATGCTTCTAGCATCTAAATTCCCATGGACAGAGCAATTTACAACCCGATTATCAGGGCTTCATATTCTGCTTCATTGTTTGTGCATTGCTTGTTTATGGAACTGGATGTATGCACCACTTCTCCTTCTGGGGATTTCAAGACTATGCCTGCTCCTGCTCTGACCCTGGCTGACCCGGTGGCAGAGGTGTCAATTCTGGAAGCGCCATCAAAGTATAGTTGCCATAAGGAGGGCTATACTTGCACGGCTTCTAGGGTTTCATCTTCAGGAAGCTCCGGCTCCAACGGGCAATCCCCGGGCACTGGGTGCTCAGCGAAGAAGTCTGCAATAGCTTGGCCCTTGACGGCCTTGCGCGGCACGTAGGAGATATCAAACTCCATATGGATTACCGCCCATTTGCCCAGGCGGCCTTTGAGGGCCGGTTGAGACATAATGTACTTCAGGGGATCCTCTTTGGATACCAAGCTGATTTCATGCGACAACATATAGTGTCGGAGCTTTTTAACTGCGAAGACCAGCGCCAGACAGATCTTCTCAATATAAGTATATTTCTTATCAGTTCTGACCAGTCTCCGACTGAGGTAATAGAGGGCTTGTTCTTTCCCTTCTTCATTATTCTGGGCCAGCATTGCCCCCAGAGAATTATGTGTGTAGACACGCCATTCCTGACGTCTTCTGAGAAAATCTCATATTACTATACAACACCCCGCGACGGCTTACGCGTTTCGAATCACTTGAGTGCTTCATTTTCTTGAGTCTTATTCCGCCCTTTTCGGCATCCGGAATCGTCTCGTCACGGCATTCGGACGGCATCAACACCAGTCAGACGCATCAAGAGGTTGCGGAACCAAGAAGGTGTCTGTCGGGCAGTCGCCGATTGAGGACCCGGGTGGGTTTTAATGGGGGCGTCCAGGCCCCTGGACGCCCCCATATTTTTAATTCTATTTATTTATTTTTTCAGGGCCCAAAATAAAATAAAAAATAATAACTTAATGGAGGCGTCCAGGCCCCTGGACGCCTTCATAAAAACAAAATATAAAAAAAATATATAAAATGCCAGTTGGCATACAAAAAACAAAAAAAAATAATAAATAAAAAATATATATATTAATGGAGGCATCCAGGCCCCTGGACGCCTCCATAAAAACATATAAAAAAATATATAATGCCAAGCCTGGTATAAAAGACAAAAGAAAATAATAAAATAATATAATTTTGGAGGCGTCCAGCCCCCTGGACGCTTCCATCAATTCCCTCACGGGCGCCGCCCACCGAACGACGGTTTGTCGTGTGTGAAAAAAGCCAAATTATAGAGACGTCCGGTCAGCTGGACGCGCCCATTTCTGAATCACGAGGCGCCGCTCACAAAACCACGCGTTGAGCCAAACCGCGTGCGGCCGTCGTCGGTTTTCGGTGGACCTGTTTGAGGCGTCCGGGGCCCTGGACGCCTCCACAAAAGTATTCCAAAAAATATATAAAAATAGAATAAAATATTAATTCGGCCCTGATGGAGGTGTCCAGGGTCCTGGACGCCTCCACCCTCCGGAGCTCTATAAATAGAGGCCCACCCCCTCAGTTCTGGGAGAGCTTCGAAGTGATCCGATAGGCTGCCGGAGCCCAGAGGCTACGGAGTCATTTTCTAACCTGTGGGTTCTTTTGTAGGTGGAGGTTCTGCCGGCTTCTCGGGTGCTCACGCTCGCGAGAGGAAGGTCGTCTTCATCCACCGCGCTTCCACGTCGTCCCCACGCTGCCGGAGCTCCGCCGGATTTCACCCTCGGCTCATCCAATAAGCCTTTTCTTCCCCTTTTTTCTTTGTAGTTCTTTTGCATTCATCATCCCGCATCCTCTATCCCCCTTCATAAGGGCGCCTCTTCTTTTATACTTCTTGCATCCATCATCTCATTTTCCTCCTACTCGAGTCCGAGAGGGGTTTAAAAGATAACACCAACCAGGTGTGTGTCTTGCCATCATTTCGTTATTTTTATCGCAAGGATTTGAATACTACACCTCTATCTTTCTAATCCACTTGTCATTTGTTTGTCGTTGTTTTGCAAGGGTAGCCGAGGAAAGCCCTCTCCGTCGGCCGGCCGGAGGGAGAGGAAGAAGCAACCCGCCATCTCCCGCTCTTGAGGTAGGCGCGATCACTTTCTTATTTTGGGGTCTTTCGGCCCCTGGCGATCACATCTTATTTTCGAGGCCGCGGCGAGTCACTTCCCCAATGGCCGTTTAAATTTCCGTTCTTATACTCTCTTTATACTCTGTTACATTCTGCTCATATTCTCGAGGCCGCGGCGAGTCACTTCCCCAATGGCCGTTTAAATTCCCGTTCTTATATATTATATTCTTATCTATTCGTGTTCTCGAGGCCGCGGCGAGTCACTTCCCCAATGGCCGTTTAAATTCACGTTCTTATACGTTGTATTCTTATCTGTTTGTGTTCTCGAGGCCGCGGCGAGTCACTTCCCCAATGGCCGTTTAAATTCTCGCTCTTTGTATTCTCTCTATATTCTGTCATCTTATTATCTGCTCATATTCTCGAGGCCGCGGCGAGTCACTTCCCCAATGGCCGTTTCAATTCTTGTTATTTAATTTTTGCACCATTCCCGTCCCCCCGAGGCCGCGGCGAGTCACTTCCCGCTATGGCCGTTTAAACCCCATATTTTGCTATATCACACTTGTCCCGCTTGCCCCGCCGGAGCAATCTCCCGTGGTGGCCCCTTCTCTCTCTTCTCTTATTTCTGTGTTGCAGCAAACAAACACCAAAAGAAATAAAAGAGGAGCCCGCGCGCTCCGCGTCCTCTCTCCGCTCTTCCCGGAATCGCGTGACGTCACTCACAGATTGGCGATCACGGTGGGACTTCTACTGCTTCCTTTCGGCTACCCTTGCAAGTTCGGCACCACCCGTGCCTCTCCACCTTGGCGCCCGCGCGCGCCCCCGTTGTGCTCACGGCAGCACTATCAGTTGTGATTGATTGTTTGTTTATTATATGTCTGTTATTTCTGTTGTTTTCTTACCCTATATATCTGTCAGCATTCCATTGCATACATCCATTCCTCTTTTCTATCCTTTTTTCATTTTTTGAGGATCACCCTTTCTCGGTGAAGGAAGGACTCTCCGTTTGGGAATTCCTCTCAACGGACTAGAATCTCCTACACTGGGACCTCCGTAAGTCCCCGACATCGAAGAATTTCCTCTTCGTTCACTGGGCTGGTTGTACCATTGAAGTTCCCCGGAGTTAGTCATTTCATTCGTGGTGAGACGAGAGACCCTAGCTGACACGGCGGTGAAACAAAAAACAACTAGGGTCCCCATTTTGTGTGAACTTCGGATCTCGCTAAAAATACAAAAAAATCATCAAAATCAAAACCAAAAAAAAGGGACGTAAAGCATTCACTTGTATGTTAATCCATGCTAATTGTTTGCTCGTGTATGTTATTACGCTCTCGAAAAACATGATGGATGGCTGAATATAATTACAATTGTTTCGAGGCCGACGCCTTCCGTTATGGGTCTCAAATGTGTGACCCAGGTCACGACTCTTATGGGGTCTACAACTCAGACTGGGGCTATCATCCTGACCCACAGGTTCATCCCATGGACGTTGGCCCGTCCTATAAGTCCTCATATGGAATACAGGCCACTGTTAGTGGAGCTTCCCCCTCCACTAGTGTTCCCTATGCCTGGGATTTCATGGCTTCTCATGTCGACTCTCTCAGCTCTCAACTTGGAGCCTTACAGGCTGTTATTGAGAGGAAATTTCTTCCTCCTTCCCCTCCTCAAGCCAACCCCCTTCACACTTTCATGAATAACATCACTAAAATGGAGAAGGATTGGAAGGAGAGAAGAGATGAGTATGGCATTGAGAATATGAGTGAGCAAGAAGTTCTCCCAAGTTTTAACGATCAAGTGGACGCCGTCTGCCCACCATCCATTCATCACACTAATCCATACGACTCTCCACCTCCACATCCACATCTATATACGCAAATTCCTCCATGTCAATATACGTCACCTCATCTCATCAACACGCCTCCACCACGGCGTCCATTTGAACTTGATGATCATAAAGAATTGGAAATGGCACATGATGAAATTTATGAAGATTTTGAATATACACCTACTCCGAGTTTTCTTCGTTTCTCTCTTCCACTGCTCCCACAAGAACCCCCTGCTCAGGATGAAGCCACCAGTTCTACCCCTGCTTATGAGTCATCATGGTGTTACGATGACGGGTTTACACCCCAACAACCCGCATCAATGCACCATGAATCACCTTCTACCCTTAACCCCCCACGTATCACCAAAATCCGACGTTTCCTACGTACCAAGCCTTCTACTGTCACCCCTTCAATTGTACAAATAACCCCCACACCATTGGCTTCCACTGAGCATTCCACTAACTCTTGTTCCGAACCGAGTAATCCTCCATCGTCTCCACCTAAAACCTCCACTAGTCTTGTAACCCCGAATCCAACCATTCCTATTCCTCCACTCCCCTTACCTAAACCCGTGATTAACCCTGAGCCGGGCCCATTGATTGTTGCACACGAGCCAACCTCGTCTCCTCTCGAGAACAAGGAGAAGCCCGTCGTGTCTCAACCTCCACTTGCCCTTCCTATAGCCCCCATCATTGAATCTCCATTACCCGTTGAGCCTGTTGTCTCAATCTCGCCCCCTTCCACCACCTCTCGGAGTGGGTGTCTTTCTACAAATACATGTGCCAAAGATGATGTTCAAGAATCGGACAAGAAGAATTTGGCCGCGGCAATGCCATTCAAGATCCAAGATTTAATTTGCCGAATGCCGATTCGGGTTCTTGTGCCGGTCACCTTTGAGAATGCCGAATTTCCATCTGCACCAATGCCCATCAAGAAGGACCCTCAGGAATTGGTGCTGACCAAATCAGGGGCCAAAATAACCATGATCACATTACTCATTGGCCAACATGCTTTCAAGGCTCTTATTACCCCTTGTTCGGTCATAGTCCAACTAACTAATCAAGAGAGGAGTTTCTCCTCCAGCATGGTGATGACACATTCCACTGCAAAGGGGATAATGAACTCTGTACTCAAGGGCGAGTCAGGGCAGTTCTTGCTGGAAGCTTTTGACATCATGTCTACTCACCACCAACTTCCATGCAAGAGGCGAACGCCTATGTTACCGAGCATGATCACATGTGATATTCCAACAGCCTTGAGCGGTGCCCCAAAAATGAAGCTCCTTATGCCAAGCATCCAACTTCCAATGATAGACACCGTTCATCTATCACGGGAGTTTTTTCCAAGGGAGCCATTTCATGCCAAGATCCCTACTTCACGAGCGGAGCTCTTAAATCTTTGTTTTGATATTTTGCCAAGAGAGTTACCGTTCATGTACGAATGTCCAAAGGGCCTTATTAGAAGTCCGTCAAATGAGAGCCTGTGGGCCCGGACCGTACTAATGGACCCGGTTGGTCAGAGAAAGAAGAGGCCTTCTGCCTGGGCACATCATTGGGATCAGCCTGCAAACCCAGGCGGCCGAGAACTTGTGTTGAAGGTTGAAGGGCCGCACTATGAGAGAGTATTTACCAAGAAGAGGGAAAAGCATAAAGTGAAGCTTAAGGACAATAAATCCCTTGTTGAAGGAGCCCACATCAGTTCATCCACTTCCTATCCCGGTCCATCACTGCTCATGCTGCTATTCAACTTCTTTTTATGGGCAGTCCATTGGTTAAGGAGACGCCTCCCGTCATCTAAATCTAAGTCATCAAGCTCCTCTGCTCTAGGGTCCCTGAACCCTCACATTCCTCATTGTCCGGAGCTTCCGGATCCCTACATTCATCCCTGTCCGGAACCTCCGGACCCCTCCCTATTTAATTCCATGTCTTTATCCATCTCTCATCCCCATCCGGAACCTCCAGATTTCTTATCTTACTCTCCATCTCTCTCAGGGCATCGCGCCCCTCCTTCCCATATCCATCCGAAACCTCCGGATATCTTGTCTTATTCTCCATCTCTCTCAGGGCATCGCGCCCTTCCTTCCCATATCCATCCGAAACCTCCGGATATCTTGTCTTATTCTCCATCTCTCTCAGGGCATCGCGCCCTTCCTTCCCATACCCATCCGAAACCTCCGGGCCTCTCCTTCTTTCGATTTATCATTTTGTTCTTCCAAGTCATCGCGTCCTTCGTTCTTTTCACCCCTTTGAATTACCTTTTTACATACTTCCCAGGGCATCGGGTCCCTCATGATCTTCTTCCTCCGGAACCTCCGGATTCATTTCCCCATGATTCTCCTCCTTTACGTCCGGACCCTTCGGGTCCGCCTCTCTCGATTCATCAATTTCTGATTCCTCCCGATCCCGCTCCCGGGTTCGACCCGGTTCCTTCCACATTAACTTCCTCGGGCACCTGCCCGTTCTCACACTGTTTCCGAGGCTTTAGTCCTCACTAATTTCTTTGATTTCTTCTCATCCTGTAAATTCTTCTAGGTATCTTTCACCTAAATCTTGTTTTATCCCCCACTTATTTAAAATAAACCGCCCTAGTTGGAGGATTGTTGTATAGGAGGAGCCTTACTGGTATTTTGTTAAGATGTCTTGGTGACGATGAGATCTGGAAATGTGTAGAGGAGACGCACTCGGGTGTGTGCGGTGGCCACGTGAATAGTCAGATACTCGCCAAGAAGATCATTCGCCAAGGCTTTTACTGGCCCACTATGGAAGAGGATTGTGTTGTCTATGTCCGTAGGTGTGTCAAATGTCAACTTCATGCCGATAAAATCCATTCACCATCTTCCTCACTTCATCCAATATCCTCCCCATGGCCTTTCTCCATATGGGCATTCGACATCATTGGTCCCCTAGGTGATCCCAATTCCCTCACCAAGCAGAAATCTTTCATCCTTACTGTGACGGAATACATCACCAAATGGGCCGAAGCCGAAGCTTACGCGGAAATCAAGGCGTCAACAGTCTGCAAGTTCATCATGGAGAACATCCTCGCCAGATTCGGCGTCCCAAGCACGATCGTCACCGACAATGGGCCACAATTCATTTCTCAAGACCTACAGGACCTCTGCAAAAGGTACGCAATTGCATTACATCATTCATCGCCATATTACCCACAAGGTAACGGCCAAGCGGAGGCCACCAATAAAACATTGCTCAAAATCATCAAAAAAACCTGTGAGTCTAGTAAGTTTTCAGACTGGCCAGAAAAGCTTATCGAAGCTCTATGGGCCTATCGCACTTCAATCCGTACCCCCACTGGGCAGACTCCATTTGCCCTTACTTATGGTATGGAAGCGGTAGTCCCGTACGAGACTCTGATCCCTTCTCTCAGGGTACAATTGGATGAGGAATTTCCCCTCGACGATCGTCGTAATTCACTCCTCGCCCAGTTGGAACTCTTGGATGAGAAGCGGCTGGCCGCTGCCGAACACGCGCGTGTGTATCAAAATAGACTCGCTCGCTTTTACCAAAAGAAAGTCGTTGAGAGAAAATTCAAAGTCGGTGAGATGGTCGTAAAAAGAATTTTTGTCAAACCTGGAGGGCCGCGTTCTAAGCTCTAACCCAATTGGGAAGGACCATTTGTAATTCAAGCCGTGTACCCTGGCAACGCCTACAAGCTAGTCAACACCGAAGGGACCGAGTTATCCCACCCTTGGAATGGGCTTTATCTTAAGAAATACTACCCTTAGCACAAAACAAAAAAAATGATGAAAAGATAAAAAACATCAAAAACAAAGAAATATTGAAAACCACTAAAAATATGGAAAATTCAAAATGCCGATGCCTGGCAGTCACCATGTAGTTAAGTCCCTGCATCTAACCTTCATGTTAGGATAGGGCCCATTAAGGCTTGGTAGGCACCGGGTCTTGGTTTGCCAGAACCGTGGAGACCCCTGTCCGGCCACGTCGGCCTATGCTCGCTCGAAGGAAGCTAACATGTGTTCACTTATGTATTTTATTCAAAAAAGTTGGTAGCATCACCTACGGTAGGGCCACACCTAGAAGATCTCCGGAAGCTGTAATCTTTATTCTTTTCTCTTCGACCAAATGAGACAGTCGGCGCCCTTAAAACGCTGAGCATGAGAAACTGAAACTCAAACCCCAAGGGCAAGAGTAGGATCCATTTCCTCGAGCATCGATCAGTGCACGAGAAGAGGGCAGTGTCCCCGCAGGCATACAAAAAGGGAGCCCACAAACGTCAAACGACTATATCTCCCTCACAAAAAGAAATACAAAGTCAAAATCAAGAGAAAAGCCTGGTCGTGACCGTGCCTGTTGCGATAAACGGAACCCCTCAAAGCAAAAGTCTGAATCCACAAAAGGGGCCGTGGAATGTAAATGCTCGAGATTTGGTCCGAAGTTGTCCGAAAGGAAAGAGTTAATGGGCCCTTATTCGCTCGCCGGGTTAACGGCTTTGCCGGTCCTCTCAGGAGGTTTATCCCCTACGCTCTTCCTTCTCCCTCTAAAGATGAAGGTTCGATGGAGTTTCTGAAGGGTAAAAACTGCCCAGGGTCTGCGACCTTATTTTAATATACACATTTTGAAAAGCAAAAGCTATCGCTGCGAAGGAGTCTCTGTGTTTCTGGCTGGTCAAGACCCCTGTTTACCACCTTGATGTCTTCTTGTTTAACCTCAGGCTTAGGCCAATGCAAGCGCGTCACCTATGGGTGCAACGGCGTCTGATTCCGGGTCAGCGTCGCGCGGTTGGTCGTTAGGGTTCCACGGTGTTCCATCATATACCATCTAGAGTTGTGAGGAAATAGACCCGGGTCGGGCAAATCTTTTACCTCAAACACCTTTTGGGTGAATCCCTGTGGTCGGAAGCGACTGGGAGCCTAAGCATGGCATGACGGTATTGTCATCAGGATAAGTCTTAGCCGGCGGGATCATCATTCGAGGGGTCTAGAGGCCCAAATCAACCTAGATGTGCACTTAGGATACCTGGGAGGTTAGTAAGAAACCCATGTTCTCATATAGGTTAGGTGCCATTTGGGTGCTTGCCGGGCGTTAGCAATAAAAAAAAAACTGAGATGATAAAACAACAAAAAAATGGAAAAGAGAAAATGTACATATTTGCAAACAAAAAATCTTTTTTATGATAAAATAAAAAAAGGCCAAATATAAAAAAGAAAAATAAATCAATTTTGCATGATTGCATTTGTGTGCAGCATCTCACTTTTAATACCGCTTGCATTCGTGTGCTTGCCTGTCGCATTTATCGTCACCGCATCTTTATCTTGCCTTTATTAATAAAGGCTTGGCCCCTTGACCAGTTATCAAGGACAGTCACAGTGACCATTTGCTTATTGAGCAAGGGGCCAAGTCAGAACAGAAATTCTGATTTGTTTGTTTCAGTGATGTATGCAGGCAACAGAAGCATAGGTGAAAAACAAACAACCCGGACCTTGTACTTTATTCCAAAAACCAAAAAAATTACATCAAGTTCCGCCCTCTCTCTCTGCATTACTCGTCCCACTACTTTCCGGGCAAAACACTCTCAAAGGTGCTACCCAACTATGAAAAGCGGTACTCCTACCGCTCTGTACTCCTCTTTCTATTCCCGCATCCCGGCGTTGATCTACGGAAGCAGCAGAGAAGCTACCAACACGAAAGCCACGCTCTCGTGCTCTTCGGTAGCACTCCTCACCATCTCTCAGCCACTGTTCAGCAAGACCAAGGCTGATTCGGAGTTCGAATAGTTGGGCCTCCATGGCCCTTCGTTCCTCCCTTTCAGCCAAACTGTTGGCTCTTTCTCTCTCTGCGTCTCTTTCTCTCTCTGCCCGTTCTCTCTCACGGTCTTCCCTCTCCAACTGGAGAGTGATCCTCAGTTCCATAGCATCCCTGGAAGAGTCGTCATCAGGATGACGCCGCAGTTCCCTCTCCAGTTCTGCTATCCTAGACTCCTTCTGCGCAGCTTGGGCAAGCGCTTCTTCCGTCTCCTTTTCCTGCCGAGTGTACCATCTCAGATACGCGATCAGGCATAAACAAAGAGAACTCAACGCTGAAACTTTTACCTGTATACGGAGCATCCCTTCTGCCTCCGCAGCACGCTGCGTGGCGTGAGCAAGTTGCTCATGAAGCGAGTCAAGTTCTGAGGTAGGAATCCACAAGCTGGAGGAGGTACCACCCACTCCCATCGCTGGGGAAGCCGCGCCAATCTGGGCATGCTACGACCGCGTGAATTAGCAGCCAACATCTGGAATCTGGGGTTTTAATTAGGAACGTACTGTACACCTACCAAGGCGCTCGTAGCTCCGCGGGCATTACCCAACTGTTGTTCCATCTCTGCCAAGCGAGTTCGTAAATTCGCTATCATGGCATCCCGGACATCCTGCAGCCATACGAGTCAGCATTTCCACCGGAAAACCGAAAAAAAAGAGAAAAGGGAGAAAGAAGAAAAGAAAAAAGGGGGGAAACCTACCTCCACAAGTCCCCGGGGTTGGAACCGTTCTGCGTACTTTGTCCTATATAGACGCAAATAGTCTTCGCTGTCCCGCGCCTGCGATTCTACAATCGTGCCACCCCGTTGCCAGTCTTCGTACTGTTCAAGGAACCGCACGCGCCAGTCAATGCAGGTCGCCGGTCCTCGCGTCTTTCTCCCGACACGAGGTGGCGCAGCCGTATCCACCCATTTCTGAGCCAGTCCTAAGGTTCTCATAACCAATCGTAGCAGGAGCGGCTCGATTTCATTCAGGCAGTGCACCCACAGTTCACGTCCGAACCGGGCACGACTTGTTAGAACCCACGGTTGGTCGGCATCAACCATGTCTGAGTAGGGTCTCCATTTTACCATCGCTGCAGGGAACTCCTGTAGCTCCCACCTTAGCGCCATCAGTTGGTAGGTTAGGGGTGCCGCACTCATGATGGGTTCCCACCGCCTGGCTAGCGGCACCATTGCGGGTCGCCAATGCCGAGCTCTCCCCATGGGGAGGTAATAATAACTCCACAGCTGCTCGGCGCAGGTCATCAGTACTTTGCAAAAACACAAAAAAAATACAAAACAAGCAAAACCAAAAAATACCTGGATGAATGGTGTGAAACCACTCACAGTCATCTCACGATCCGTTTCTTGGAAAAGGCCTGCAAACAAGTGTGCCAGCATGGCGGCTCCCCAGGCATAATACCCTACTCTTTCAAGGTCTGACAGCAGCTCCAGGATGCAACATTGGATACCATCCCCTTTCGAGCTCAGTACCAATCTCCCCAAAAGGAAGAGGAGAAATCTCCTCAAATCTATGTTACATCTTTCCCAGTTGCCGAAATCTGTGCAATACACGGCACGGCATCCTATTTCCATCCTTTCCATGAACTCTTCTGAGGATTCGTCGTCCCGCCGACGAGTGTCGGTGAGCCCTAATGCATCCATGAGGGACGCCCTAGCTACCGACCTATTTTTCCGACCATCTAGGTCCAAACCCAGTAACTTCTGGGCACCTTCTCGGTAGTCCGCGTAAGTGACTCCGGTCACTGCCTCGCCCTCTACCTTCAGGCTTGTGATCCGGACCACATCCTCCAAGCTGGGCACCATGTGCCCCCAGGGCATCAGGAATGCCCGGCTCACTGGGTCCCATCTCTCACACAAGGCTTGGATCAGAACCAGGTCGGGCTTGATCGGCTCGATCCGAAGGAAGGTACCAAATCCCATCACGTCTAGCCTCGCCTTCTGAAAATCTGGGAGGCCCCTGTACGCTGCTACTACCAACTCCCATAAGATTTGTGATTTCATCACAACCTACGCATACAAGGAATGGGGGTGAGGTTTGGTCAGAAGAAAGGAAGAAAGAATGAGAAAAGGGCAAGAAAACTTGGCTTACGAGTTGTGATTGGGCCCTTTCGCTGAAGTGCCCTTCAAGGTCTGAAAGCCTCCTGGAACTACTACCACTGGACCTGCTTCTCTTCGAGGAGTGGGAAGATTCGCCCTCCATCCAACTCTCGAAATTTT
Organism: Amorphophallus konjac; assembly: GCA_022559845.1. NCBI lineage: Eukaryota > Viridiplantae > Streptophyta > Magnoliopsida > Alismatales > Araceae > Amorphophallus > Amorphophallus konjac. Next base: position 84,221,437 of record CM040124.1, on the reverse strand, counting down.
GAACTCCTCCTCTCCCGTGAGAACTTGTGCTCCTCGAGTGAGTCCTCGATATACCTGGGAAGATAAAAGGGACACGAATTTATAGAAATGAAAGGAGTGCAGGCCAAGATTGCCTCCATCACCTGTTAATGATAGCCATGCGGTCCCGTGTGTCACTTCACCGCACGCACAGGGTGATTGATTGGACGAAGAATATGACGACTAGCCCCCTATGTTGTCTAGGGATACCCTATCATGTTTTGGAGGACGTCCGCAAGATTTGACATAACATCCGGGAAAAGGGAACTAGGGCCGTCAGTATTGATTTCGACGGTAGATTTCCGTGGAAAATGGTCACAACAAGACACGATTCTCCGCTTGGAGCAGAGTCTCGGCAGACCCATCACATGGGAACAGTGCAAAGGAGGAGAAGCGTAGGGAAGAAGGAACGCACAAGAGAACAAACAAGCAGCAGAAAATCAAATCACTCCATTCATAACAAGCTGTCATAAACACTACAATCATAGAGAGGTGGCGGGTCCACTAGCTCGCCAACTCTTGACATTATTTTCATGCTCGTCCCTCTAGGCGTCCCTCTCCTCTCCCCTGAGGTGCGGGTCCCTCAGAAGCCTCTGGGATCCTCGTGCAGCAGCACCTGCCTCGCCTCTTGGCGCCTGCTCCGCAGCAGTGACTCGCTGCTCCTCCCCTGGCGTGGCAAAGAAGCCACTGGCGGCAAAGCGACCGGACTGGCGGAGTCGCTCCCCGAACTCTCACGCTCTCTCGTAGCGCGTCTCCATTTCTCCTAGCCTCTGCACGACGGCCTGAAGGCCCAGCTGGAGCTCCCTCACTTGGGCCTCCAAGGCCCTCCTCTCGGTCAGATCCCGCTGTCGCTCAGACCTTCTCTCGGCTTTCTCTCTCTCTGCCTCTCTCCTCATCATCTGTAGAAGAACCCTTAACTGCAGGATGTCTGGAGAAGGTCTCTCCTCACCGCGATGCCGCAGCTCCGCTACAGTCGCCACCCAGGCGTCACGCTCCTCTTCCGCCCGGGTCGCGCGGGCCACCGCACCGGCAAGTTGCTCCCGGAGGGAGGCAATCTCAAGAAAAGGGGCCGAGGAACTGGAAGATCCGCCAGCCACTCCCACCGTCGCTGTCTGCTGGGCACGCTGGAACAAAATAAACAACGGTCGTCAGTGAAACTCCAAAATCTGAAGTTAAAAGTGCGGCACGTAACTTACCAGGAGCGACAACTCATGTTGAGCGACGGCTAGCTGCCGCCTAGTCTCTGACAGTTGGGCGCGCGAGCCGCCGATGCCACGCGTGTCCCCAGCTTGGGGAAGCCCCGCGTAGCTCTCTCTCTGCCGCCGCAGGAAGTCGGCACTGTCCTGCACCAGTATACCCCCTTGCTGTCCAGGGAGACGTACGGGCCACTCCTCGAGCCTCGCCTTGCCGCGACTCTCCCTCCTGACGCGGCTCGGCTCGTCCGCACTCGCCCACTCATCGGCCAGACCCAGGGTCCTTGCCATGTCCTGCACCAAGAAAGGGGTCCCGCATCAGTCAAAAAGAACGCGTCCCCTGTCTAGGACGCGTCCATCATTCAAGTGCGACACTCACCGAACCCTTTTCCCCCTCGCGCGGCCCGCTTCAAAACCCAAAATGAATTAAAAGAGGAAGAGATCGGAGGACCTACCGGACCGTGTTCACCTCCTCCCACGCCATCGGGCCCCTCGGGTCCCTCGGGGGCCCGAAGCGGCCCTTCCTCCTCCATGGACGTCGTTCCATGTTCTTGCGTGTCCCTCCTCGGGCGAGGAGTTCCTCGTCCCTCTCCACCTTCGCCGTGGTCCAGACCACCGAACTCCATCGATCGAGGGGAAGAAGACGAAGACGGGCGAGCAAGTTTCGGCAGAAGGCGGGCTCGTTTGCGGGTAAGGCACGGGAGAAGAAAGGTCGCCCGGTGCTTTAAATTTGAATTCGAGGGTTAAGACGCGTCCTCACGCCTGGACGCGCCCAAAAGAAAGAGAAAAGGGGATCCCTCCGTGCGAGGCGTAGTTCCCTGCTGTTTAGGGTAAGGTCTCGTGAAGCGTGCCTCGAAACAATTTGGTGCAAGAGAAGAAGTGTAGGAAGGGAAGATCGCTACAGGACAGAACGTGTCACATCAGTGGTCATTGTCAAGATTTTGTCTGGATCTCCTTTGTACTGTGGTGCGATTCTGCTGTGATTCTGCTACTTTCTGATGTTGCTAACCTTTGCTAATCTGTGCAGGTTTTACTAACGGACGTCTTTGTCCTGTCTCCTGTCCCACCTTTCATTGGTTGGTCCCACCATGTCATGCATCGTAGTATATGATACGTACGCTACTAGAACATGCCGAGGACCGTGCGGCCCGAACGAATCCGGGATCTGAGTTCCCCTTCAACAAAAACGGTGATGATCTCGGAAGAATTTGGGTTGTACGGATAGGCCGTCAATTTGTGATAGAATGGGGACGACGGTTCCATTCAGTGAGTTGGTGCACGGATAAACGGGCCCCAGCCCAGTATCAGCTCACCGGGTCGGTATCCTGACCCATTCTTCACAAGTTGACAATATTATCCTTGGCTATTTTCTATTTTAGTTTGTTTTAAAAATTTTCTTTGAACCCAGCATGCATTCATATAGGATTTTGATTTATTGCGGAAAATCATTCAAGTGATTCGATTGCGAAGGCCGTTGTGCTTCAATTCCTACAAATATGAGATATTCCACTCCGAATAAGATACTGAGTTTCCTAGAGACGGCCCCGACGCTGCTCTTCCAAAGGAGACCCTTGTTTGGACAGACCCTCAGATATTCCTTTACCTTTTTTTGACCCACCTTGGCCACAGCACTTTCACATTGGCTGGTAACCGCTCCCCAAAGGTGAAACCTCCGGTTTATGACCCAGGTACTTCCACACCGAGAAGTTGGTCCCTTTTTGTTTCGTGCCTGAGCGCACATCTCACCCTCCCTTATTTGATCTCCGTCCAAGCAATCGTCAATATTTGAAAGACCTTCTTCAAGGTCGCCTCATTGAAACTCCAGAAAAGATTCCAAACAGTAACGTCAAAAGCGTGTCTCATCACACCTTGGCATCGACTTATCAGTCCGCTCCCACTCCATTTCACTCCACTTCGATACCATTCCACTACGTATCGCTCCCTTGCAAAGCAGACGCCAAGGCGGGGCAGCTGTAGACACGCCATTCCTGACGTCTTCTGAGAAAATCTCATATTACTATACAACACCCCGCGACGGCTTACGCGTTTCGAATCACTTGAGTGCTTCCTTTTCTTGAGTCTTCTTCCGCCCTTTTCGGCATCCGGAATCGTCTCCTCACGGCATTCGGACGGCATCAACACCAGTCAGACGCATCAAGAGGTTGCGGAACCAAGAAGGTGTCTGTCGGGCAGCCGCCGATTGAGGACCCGGGTGGGTTTTAATGGGGGCGTCCAGGCCCCTGGACGCCCCCATATTTTTAATTCTATTTATTTATTTTTTCAGGGCCCAAAATTAAATAAAAAATAATAACTTAATGGAGGCGTCCAGGCCCCTGGACGCCTTCATAAAAATAAAATATAAAAAAAATATATAAAATGCCAGTTGGCATACAAAAAACAAAAAAAAATAATAAATAAAAAATATATATATTAATGGAGGCGTCCAGGCCCCTGGACGCCTCCATAAAAACATATAAAAAAATATATAATGCCAAGCCTGGTATAAAAGACAAAAGAAAATAATAAAATAATATAATTTTGGAGGCGTCCAGCCCCCTGGACGCTTCCATCAATTCCCTCACGGGCGCCGCCCACCGAACGACGGTTTGTCGTGTGTGAAAAAAGCCAAATTATAGAGACGTCCAGTCAGCTGGACGCGCCCATTTCTGAATCACGAGGCGCCGCTCACAAAACCACGCATTGTGCCAAACCGCGTGCGGCCGTCGTCGATTTTCGGTGGACCTGTTTGAGGCGTCAGGGGCCCTGGACGCCTCCACAAAAGTATTCCAAAAAATATATAAAAATAGAATAAAATATTAATTCGGCCCTGATGGAGGTGTCCAGGGTCCTGGACGCCTCCACCCTCCGGAGCTCTATAAATAGAGGCCCACCCCCTCAGTTCTGGGAGAGCTTCGAAGTGATCCGATAGGCTGCCGGAGCCCAGAGGCTACGGAGTCATTTTCTAACCTGTGGGTTCTTTTGTAGGTGGAGGTTCTGTCGGCTTCTCGGGTGCTCACGCTCGCGAGAGGAAGGTCGTCTTCATCCACCGCGCTTCCACGTCGTCCCCACGCTGCCGGAGCTCCGCCGGATTTCACCCTCGGCTCATCCAATAAGCCTTTTCTTCCCCTTTTTTCTTTGTAGTTCTTTTGCATTCATCATCCCGCATCCTCTATCCCCCTTCATAAGGGCGCCTCTTCTTTTATACTTCTTGCATCCATCATCTCATTTTCCTCCTACTCGAGTCCGAGAGGGGTTTAAAAGATAACACCAACCAGGTGTGTGTCTTGCCATCATTTCGTTATTTTTATCGCAAGGATTTGAATACTACACCTCTATCTTTCTAATCCACTTGTCATTTGTTTGTCGTTGTTTTGCAAGGGTAGCCGAGGAAAGCCCTCTCCGTCGGCCGGCCGGAGGGAGAGGAAGAAGCAACCCGCCATCTCCCGCTCTTGAGGTAGGCGCGATCACTTTCTTATTTTGGGGTCTTTCGGCCCCTGGCGATCACATCTTATTTTCGAGGCCGCGGCGAGTCACTTCCCCAATGGCCGTTTAAATTTCCGTTCTTATACTCTCTTTATACTCTGTTACATTCTGCTCATATTCTCGAGGCCGCGGCGAGTCACTTCCCCAATGGCCGTTTAAATTCTCGTTCTTATATATTATATTCTTATCTATTCGTGTTCTCGAGGCCAAGGCGAGTCACTTCCCCAATGGCCGTTTAAATTCACGTTCTTATACGTTGTATTCTTATCTGTTTGTGTTCTCGAGGCCGCGGCGAGTCACTTCCCCAATGGCCGTTTAAATTCTCGCTCTTTGTATTCTCTCTATATTCTGTCATCTTATTATCTGCTCATATTCTCGAGGCCGCGGCGAGTCACTTCCCCAATGGCCGTTTCAATTCTTGTTATTTAATTTTTGCACCATTCCCGTCCCCCCGAGGCCGCGGCGAGTCACTTCCCGCTATGGCCGTTTAAACCCCATATTTTGCTATATCACACTTGTCCCGCTTGCCCCGCCGGAGCAATCTCCCGTGGTGGCCCCTTCTCTCTCTTCTCTTATTTCTGTGTTGCAGCAAACAAACACCAAAAGAAACAAAAGAGGAGCACGCGCGCTCCGCGTCCTCTCTCCGCTCTTCCCGGAACCGCGTGACGTCGCTCACAATGTGTAGCTGCTATATACAGTATCAATGGTCGTCCTTTCACTAGTGCGCCCAACACTGGAGGAGTTTTCAGGTAGTCTTTTAGCTTGTCGAAGGCTGCCTGGCAATCTTCATCCCAATAAAAGAGGACATCTTTCATCATCAACTTGTGAAAAGGCTGGCATCGCCCTGACAAATTGGAAATGAAACACCGGATATAAGCCAAATGGCCCTATAGTGATCTCAGCTCGGAGATGTTCCTTGGCGGAGGTAACCCCTGAATCGCCTTGATCTTTGCGGGGTCTATCTCGATTCCCTGATATCGGATGATGAAGCCCAAGAATTTTTCGTTCGACACTCTGAACGCGCATTTCATAGGGTTCATTTTTAGCTCATGCTACCTCAGCCTCTGAAAAATAATCCGGAGGTCTTGCAGATGATCTTCTTTTCTTCTGGTTTTGACCACCAGGTCATCTATGTAGCACTCGACCTTGTGGTAGAGCAGCTCATTAAAGATTTTGGTCATTGCGCGCTGATAGGTTGCGCCAGCATTCTTTAATCCGAACGGCATTCTCTTGTAATGATAAATGCCTTTAGGAGTTTGGAAAGCAGTATGGACTCTGTCATGCTCCGCAATCCTAATCTGATTGTAACCGGAAGACCCATCCATGAATGACAGGGCTTCATGGCCGGTTGTGTCATCAATCATGACCTCGATTATTGGTACCGGGAAGTCATCTTTGGGGCAGGCTTTATTTAGATCCCGGAAGTCAACACATATCCGGATCTGTCCATTCTTCTTTTTCACGGGGACGATATTTTCCAGCCATGTAGCGTACTGGTTTTCTTCAACAAATCCCACGTCAATGAGCTTGTTGACTTCAGCACAAATTTGGGTGATGAGTTCTGGCCACATGCGCCGCGGTGGTTGCTTCACCGGCTCGGCTTCAGGGTTGATTGCCAGCTCATGTTGTGAGACAGCGGGGCTCAGACCTGGCATCTCTTTATAAGTCCAGGCGAAGCAATCCCGGTATTCTAGCAGTAGTTGAATGTACAGCTCCCGTTCTTCTGGGGATAATTGGGCACTGAGGAAGGTAGGCCTAGGGTCCTTCTCATCTCCCAGGTTGACTTCTATCAGTTCATCGACTGTGGCTTGGCCTCCGTCTTCTATCTCCGGAGGTGCCGGTTGGAGGTCAACGAAGTCTGGAATACCATCTTGAGGGTCGAGTACTTCGACTTCCTCGTCAGACACCGCCAGAGCTTCCTGAGGTTTCTTGATCTCTTGTGCTAGCGGCTGAGTGGATTGTTCTATTAGCAGATCCATTGCCGTTGCAGCTTCCAAGGATGAGAGAGCAGCCTTGGTGTTTGCAGATGAGATTACAGCCATGACGGGCTGGTAACCGTTCACTGCCAGGCCCAGACAACATGCTGATTTTGCAGCAGAAGTTGAAGAAGTTTCGCCTTCTGGGATAGTTGTATCTTCTGCAGAAGTGGCTTTTTCTTCTCTGGTAGCTGGCTCCCCTTGATTGGAGTTGACCAAGGCCTCCCTGATTGGCAGAAATGGTGTTGAAGTTGTCATTAGTAGGACCCCTGTAGAGGGAGAGACTCCTACTTCTTGAATGTCTTCGGCTTCACTACTGCTAGCCGTATCAAATTCGGCTTGAAAGGTCGCTTCTTCAGGATGAACTTGCTCCCAGCATCGGCAAGGGGCCGAGGTTTTCACTTCTTGATTTCCGGACTGAGCCAGTTCAAGATATTCGGCTTTCGCCGGATACTCATCAAAGGTTGCCCCCAGAGGGCTATCTTCAGTAGGATAGAAGGCGGAGATAGTATCCACCTCGTACCGCCCACTGTAATAATATTCTTCTAGGGTGAAGCCCAACCCTGGATGTTGAGAGACACGTCTCATTTCCTTAACCAGATTTGCAGGATACCACATCTTCTGGAAAGCTTCCTTGCGTTTTTGAGACTGATCGGGAGGGATGTGTTGCTTTTGAAACATCCTGGCCGTTCGATCAGTTGTAAATGCCAGGCCCTGAACAGGAACCCGCGAGTTGGCTAGATCTTCAGGGAGGCTGCAGTCTGTGTCTTCCTGAGTGGGATGCTCCTCAGCTGTATAGAATAAGCTGCTGGGCCCATCTTCCTGTGTCACCTCCCAAGTTTTGAAAGGTTCGACAGTGGGGTTGCTAAGGCCAGAGACTAGCTTGGTGAGGCCGGCCAGGACTCCGATGCGGTCGTACTGTCGATCGACCTGCACTTCTTTAGCCTTGGGGTATAATTCTGGGGGTGTTACCCTGCCGACATCTCCAGAAGCTGTGATGTGGGAGACCACCTTCGGCTTGACATATCCGCGCGGCGGTGGTGGATACCAACCGTCACCCGATCGATTCTTCGACGCCCCTGCGGGGGTCTCAGCTTCAGAAACCTTCCAGGGAGGCCCCGTATATAGGTTGGCGTCTGCCAAGTGACATTCAAACACCTCGAATGGGTGGATATCAGCAAATATCCTCTCCTCCTTCCCATGGAGGCTGTATTTGATGCACTGGTGGAGCATGGAGGGCACCACCATATTTTCATGCAGCCATGGGCATCCGAGTAGTGCTTTGTAGGAGGTGCGAGAGTCAATGACATGAAACTGCACCGTTGTAGTGAAATCTGCTAGGGTCAACGTGAACTCTGCCACTCCCATAGATACTTCACATTTTTTGTTGAAGCCAGCGATACGCATATCCCCGACTTTCTCGAGATGCACATTAAAGTGGTACCTCTCGTATATTCTGTATGGCAGGATGTTGACTGCGGCTCCAGGATCGACCAGGATCCGGTTCAGCTCTCTTCCATTCAGATGCCCTTTCATATATAGCGGCCTGTTGTGGCTGGCAGTGGGTAGTAGCATGTCTTCTGGAGAGAAGGTCATACTGGCTTCTGGTATAGCCTCAGCTATGCAGGCTTCAAAATGAGCAGGCGTCTGTAGAGTAGTGATGATCGCCTGTCGAGTTTCTTCACTCAAAGAGAGAATTTCCCAGATCGTAAATCAAGCGGGGAGCTTCTTGAGCAACTTCATTATTCGGCTCCCAGCCTGGACATTGGAGAGCTTCATCTCTTCAGCCCATCTGGGCTTGGGGAGGTTTTGATTTGTGGGTCCAGACGAACCTGCTTCATCTTCCTCAGACTCGGCACCCTCTTGGCTGACACCGGCTGTCGGGTCTTCTTTATTAGCTGCTGTAGGGCAAGCTCCATCTGCATTTGCATCCTCAGTAGATTACGCTGGCTGCGGGTGAATGGCCCCGGATGTAGGGCTAGCATCTTGGCAGGGCTGCTTCCCTTTTGACATCTTCATAAATTCAAGGAATGGAGGGACTGCCTTGCCCCCACTCTTGTCGTATAGGCCCGACAGAGGAGGGATTTGGACTCCCTTAACCTCCGACGGAGGTGTCTTGTAGGGTTTCTCCCCTCTGAACATAATGTTGTGATTGGGTGGTGGCTGGCGCCCCCATTTTCGGCCCGACCGAGTGGCATGCACAGTAGTTGCGGCCTCGGCTTTGCCTCCCCCAGCATGGGATGTGAAGCAAATTTCTTCCTCTTCCTCTTCTCCAGGTAGGTTGAAGAGTGCTGACAGGGTATTGCAGGAGACAACCTGTGTTTTATTGACCCCAGCGGCCTTTCTTTTCTTCTTCTTTTGCTTTTTCTTCTTTTTGGTTTCTACGGGTGCCTGCCCCCAGAACAGGCTGCCCTCTCCAGGGGATGCTGCTTCAGCTTCCTCCACCTGTTTGAGTGAGAGTTGTTCCAGTTCTTGCCATGGGACGTGGTCCCGTACCAGCAGAGGTTTCAATTCGGACTGCACATATTCATCTAGCCCTTCAATCAGGTGCTGCAGTCGAAGGACTCCAGGATTGGTTTCCTTGATTACTGGCAGCGGAGTTTCTCTCCTCCTGTTAGGTGTATGTATTCTGACAGCTGTAGGTGGAGTGACCCATACGGGTGCTACCACTGGCGGAGTAGGCCGGGGTGTAATGCCACGGATATGTGCCCCCTCTTTTGGGCGAGGTGCCCTCTTCATCTTGTGCTTCACAGGGATCTGCTGCCACCCCTGCTGTTCTTTCACGGGCTCCAGGAAATGGATTTCGTAGGTGCTCCGTGTGCTTGCTTCAGAGATCTCCTCAGGTAATGTCTGGTAGAGGGAGACCATGTTGACTGTTGCCTTCCTGAAAGGGGCTTCATGTGGCTGAGGAGGGTCCACTTTGTACTCTCCCAGCTCTATCTCATTCTTCTTCACCATCCCTTCGATGACGTCTTTGAAAACATAACAGTCTTCGATTGGATGTCCCAACACCTAGTGGTAGGGGCAGAATCTTGGACTGTCTTTTCTTTTTAGGTCCTCCGGCCTCCTTGGCTCAGGCAGAGTGGCCATGCTGTATTCTGTTACCCAGTCGAACAGGACTCGGGTCTTGTCTTTTGGAAAGGAATAAGCTTTCTTCATTTTGTCCCTCAGCGAAGGACCTTCTTTATCATCTAGAGTTTTTGCAGGTTGCGGGGGAGCCGCTTTCTTGCCTTTCTCCTTCTGTTGCTCTAACGCCTTGATATCAAGCGCATTCGCTTCTTTAGGTGTGGGGCGTCGCTCCGCAGCCTTGCCTTTCTGGGCTGTGCTAGCAGTTGACGCCGGGACAGGCTTGGCTAGAAAAGCCTCCACCTCAGCCACCACATTATTCAGCCAGTTGAACGACCGTATTTCCATACCAATCATCTTTTCCAGGACCTCCCTCCTGAGATTTTGTTTACATATTTGCACAGCGTCCTCTTGATGCGGGGGCCGCTTGCACCTCATTCCGAGGTTCCTCCACCTCTTGATGTAATCAAGGGCTGTCTCATTTGCCCTTTGTTTTGTTGAGTAGTGTTCGGCCACTGTGACCTCCCTCTCTGTGACATAGAATCTTTCTCTGAATTTTCTCTGCATATCCGACCAATCACTGATTGACCCGGCCGAGAGGCTAGAGTACCATTCAAATGCGAGCCCCGTCAGCGAGGACCCGAAGAACTTCAGCAGATATGACTCGTCGGTGGCCAGATCACCCATAACGGTCATATAATATGCAATATGCTCTTTAGGGGACCCCTTCCCGTTGAATTTGTTGAATTTGGGCGGCTTGTTGACCCCTGGGGGGAGTCGTTTAGCCGCATGGTGTTGTGGGTAGGGCACCTGATAGGCATCGAATGCGACGTAGTCGCCTTCACTTTTTTCTGCGAGCTTCAGCTCGATCATCCTTTCCACCATCATCCGGTTCACGACCGTGGGGTCGACTGGCTCCGGATAGAAGTGCGCTGGCTGAAGGTATGGGGTGACCAGGGTGGTCTCCTGTGGAGGATGCAGCAGCGGGGGTGTCAGATGCACCTGGGGGAGCACCAGAGGTAGCTGCGGCTGAGGCTGTGGCGGCCGCTGTTGTGCTGTCGCCATGCTTGGCTCTGATGGCTGGGACAGTGTATAGAGTGGTGGAGGGTCGTCACGATGAACCGCCCCCCTGGATGATTCACCCTGGACTTCGGGTGGTTTAGAAGCCGACGAATGCTCAGTCTTTTTCATCAGCTGTTTCTTCAGAGAGTCTATCTCTCGTTGATATTTTTGCAGCAGCATCAGAACTGATGGATCTATAGTGGTGGGGATACCCTCTGTCGTTTCCCCGGACGTACCCTCAGGCAGGATGTCTAGGAGGACGTCGTCTTCTTCTTTCGTCGTGACCACATTAGCGGTCAAGATGGGGGCCTTATCATCCCAGTGGGGATAGACCTGGGGTTGTTTCCCTCTCATGATCGTCAGAAGCTCTCTTGCCGCTTCTGTTCTGCGGGTAGTTGGCTTGGGCCGTACGGCCAATTGAGCCAGTTCTTGGGAGTCTTCAGGAAGCTCCCCATATCGGTTGGATATACCAGTCATGTTGCAAGTAAAGACCTGCATCCTTCTTTTCTATCGATGGACCCTCCTTCTGGCTTGTTGCGGAAAGGTCAGCCTCTCGAACACAGAAACACTTCTTTTTTCTTCCCGCTCGGGGAAGGCTTCATCGGCTTCGATCTCGAAACCGTCATCATACCCATTGTCGTCGACTGACGACACCATCATTCTATCTTCCATATCTTCTTCATCCGCCACTGATGGGAAGTAGTCTTCGTCAGTGGCGACTGTCTGCAGTAGTCGCTGCTGACCCAGAGAGGGGTTGCCCAGCCCTCGAAAGTAGTTCCTGATCAGACAGGTTACCTCCTCTTGACCCCACTCTTGATAGAGTACGGGGGATAGTTGTCGACCTCCAGCAGGAGGGATATAGGCCAGCCGAGCTCTGTCGGCCGGATGTTGGAATCTTCGTCCCGTGACTGGGACGTTGGCTTGGCGGGCAGCAGTCCGAAAACTTCTGTGGCGCGGAGGATCCGCAACCACCTCTTCTTCTTTCTTCGGGGGCAAGCCCCTTTCTCTTCTCACTCCCGCCTCGTCGTTCATAGGACGGCGGCGGATGGGTGTTAGATGGTGGGCAGGTCGGGTTCGCTTGGGAACCCACACCTGCTTGAACTTCCTCGGCCTGAGTGCCGAGCTTCCCTGGCCATAAGGGCCGATTTCTTCTCTTTCTGCCCTCCTTCCAGCGAGAGCTTGATATGTATTGCGGACAGGGATGTTGGGGATGACTCGGTCTGGGGTCACCCGGGCCGTGCGTCCGTTGAGGAAGACGCGCATGCCTCCAACAAGCATAGATTTCCCGGACTGCGATAGGGTTCTGGTGATTGCAGCAGCATTCTGGCGGACCTGGCAACGCTGGCGTCCTCCAGGGTGTTCTTTGATGACACTAGGGTGGGTCCCACGTATGACGTGGTGCACCAAGCAGCTAGCGGCCGGGGCCGGGCTTCAGGCAAGTCTTCGCAGCGGGGAACCTTCAAAGGCTCCATCTTCTCTGCGACCTCTTTGGCAAGTTCTGGGGCATCGACCTCCACGATATCAACGAAGGCTAACCCCAAAAAGTTGGGGAAGCCTACAGCGGCAGGGAAGCTGCCGAATTCCATGGGTACCGCCAGGTACCCTTGCGCATGTCCAGCGACGATCGAATGATCGAAATCGACGCCAGTTATCCCGTGGATCGTCATTGATCTGCCTGCAAAGACAAACAGGGAAATAATCAGTAGCCTTTGAGAGGGCTTCGAAGCCCGAATATCTCGACAAAGAGATGAAAGGTGACACTGGTCCCACCGGGCGTGCCAGACTGTTTGCGACGGGTTTTTTTTCATCCGACCATCTTGTCTTTTTTTTCTTATTTAGCGTATACATGTGTGTATGTACGTATATACGCGTCTTGTTTCGCGTATCGATCAACCAATTAACTAATCGGTAATTAACTGACTGATTGACAACGCGAGCGTGCCAGTCACATGAGTGACGATCTTATTGTGCGCTCATTCTGACCCGTGTCGGGCGAATGTGAGGTTCGGTCGAGACCAGCAGTCCGCCATACCATAAAGGCTATGGCGTTAATTACATCCCCCGCGAGGAGGGAACACCTTTGATTAATTGCCGAGATAGCGAGCTGTCAAAGCCAGAATAAAGGATACAGAGCGTGCGAGTGATCATGCAAGATGCTATGATTGACTACAAACGATTTATTGGGGTGGACCCTGGCACATGGCGGAGGACTTAGGCTCGAAGGCCACCTTCACGCGTAACAAGGCCTCTAATCAGGCGTAACCTGACCTTCTAGCGATGTTATTTGATATACCAAGGGCGTATCCGCTTGAGCATGCCTTAATGCGACATGAATGCATGATGATGATGATAAGTAAGATGACAGAATTATGAAGATGAATATGATTCGGTCACATATTTATTAAGCCCCGCCAACGAGGGGAAGGATGGCACAAACATGATGATAAGGGTAGAGCGAAGACGGACGTAGTGGTGAAAACATGATAGCAAGAAGGTTTTGACTCGAAAGGCCCTCTCCTTATTCAAATTATTCCTAATTAGGGTTGGTTGACTTCACCCTCGGGAAGGCGGGGGTCGCTCGGGGCGAGCCAGGGATCAAAGAGTACAGCGATTAGAAATAGCGCCTGAAAGCGTAGGTGTAGGACTTAAAACGGCGTCGAAACCGTGGGTAGATAAAGAGGAGCTTAAAACGGCGCGGCCCTGATTGGGGCGCGCCGGGGAGAGGCGCGCCGGGAGGAGCGCGCCGGGGGTAGCGCGCCGGGGAGGAGCGTGCCGGGGGGAGCGCGCCGGGGAAAGCGCACCATTTTAGAGCGCGCCGCTTAGGCCGCGCCGTAAACGAATGGCGCCAGTTTAACTTAAAACTGGGAATTTGTTCATTCTTTCGTGGGTTTATTGAAATACTTTGCAAAAAAACTTTGAGGATTTATTTGAGCTATTATTTCACAGGATCGACCCCGGGGCATCCGGGAGCCGAGTCACGGGCCAGCGCGAGGTTCGTACTCGAGCGCGGTGACCATTCCGAGTTGTACTCGTTTCGAGCCGAAATTTTGGCAGCATCTCCCCATCCCGGAGGATTTATCGGGGAGACGCGGGGAGTACTCATGTAGTGGAGCAACCCCTAAGAGCCGGGTGGCACAACGGCGGCCGGCAAAAACCCGAACTGAGAGGAAAAATCCCGAGGTCAAACCTACTAGGGGCACCAACTCCGTGGGTGACCGTGAGTGAATGAGGCGACTCGATGCGGGAGCGAAGACCCCGAGGGCTAGCCTGCGAGGGGCACGCGACCCAAATCACCACAACACTAAAATTGGGACGACCGGTATAAGGAAGGAATCCTCGAGGGCTAGCCTACGAGGGGAACGCAACCCACGGCCACCACAAAGTCCATTAAGGACCGTGGATTTTGAACTGTAGGGCTTAGCCCCGTTGCTGTGCACCCAATGGTCCGCAGGGACATTCGTCATCAATGGACGAGCCCTCTGTCGGCCAAGTGACTGCTACAGATGATTTGGGGAATATCCCCCCTCCCCGGATGCCGGAGTGATGCTACAGAGCATACTCCCGTTGAGATGCGCACGAAACGAAAGAATAATGCGAGAACGACAAAGTCCAGAAGCTAAATAGATCGATGTTGTGTGATTGGCATAGAGGTGCTGGGGAAGGGATGTTCATATGTCGCATTCGGGCGAGCCGGCGAGAATAGAGAGGGACGACAGAGGCGATCCTCCCTTCCCCCCTCCCCCTGACCTATGAAGAGAGGCACAGGAGGAGGCGAGGGATAGGTTCCCTCGATAGAGATAGACGGAGATACGCACATAAGTGCGTCTCCAATCACGGAACCCGTGGCCTATGCTATGCACGGCCCCGCATTCGTGTTTGAATCAGAAGAGGAAAAACCCCGGGGAGGGGGAAGAAGGTTTCATATGGCCCGAGGGCCTATCCAGCGCCGGAGAAAACCCATTGCACGGGAAATAGAAACATTGGGAAATCATTGAGCATATATTCGAAGGGGGATTGGGGAAGGCATTCATGAGATAGAAGACATTAGCCGCAAACGGCATTTCATTCATCCCGTAAAAAAAAAAGTATATATACAGAGCATATCGATTCCGGCACCGTCGTTGTCGATCGGCTGCCGTTTACATTAATGAAGAGACGATTACAGCCAAAGTGAAAAGGGCAAAGGAAAATGGTGAGAGAAGGGGAGGCCAGGCTCATATCATCGCCCCTCCCCTCCTTCACTTACATTGTGCCAGAGGAAGAAACCCAAAAGAAGAATAGAGAGGTTGACCGGAAGAAACACGGAGACCCACCTAAACTCTTTCTTCCGAACGGAATATCGGATCCCTAGCTTCTCTTCTCCAGCTCCGGAGATATTCCGAGTAGCATACGAGGAAGACGGCGGCGAGGGCCCTCCTGGAAAACCCTACTTATTCCCCAAGCACCTCTCTCGGACGAACAGAACCCCCTCCGATTGGCTATCTTCTTTTATTTTCTTTCTTCTCCCCTTCCTTTTTTCTCTCCGATCTGCCCCCCTCTTTTGGGATGGATAAGGCAGGCTATATATATAGCCCTTTTGTTAATTCGGCGCCCCGGGAAGGGGGCGCGCCTGATTTGGTGGCGCCGGGAACAGGTCCTGATCGTTTTTGCACGCCAGTTTGACGGCGCCGGGGAACGCCTCCCCCATTGTAATTGGCGCGCCGGTTTGACGGCGCCGTTTTAACTTGTTTACTCGGCGTGCCGGTCCGGTGGGTCCGGAGATGATTCCGGAAGCTCCCGTTGACTATTCCTCTCACCCTGGTCCTTGAAAAACCTTGACGTGGAGTCGAGGAAGCTCTCGACACGACGAATGGCCTTGATCAGACTTCCGCGTGTGTCTGGTCTGAGCGCACGGATGTCCTGGTGGTACGGCCTTCGGCACTACGATTTGTGCTCCTAGTTGAGACAGATTCGTGCTCGAAGCTTCTTTGCAGGATGGTGTTGCATCCTGGATAATTCTGCCTTGAACGGTGATCAATTGGCCACTAAAGGGCCCATTATGATGAGGAGCCGAACCCATGTCGGGTAATCGGGACCCTCTGTTGACAGAGCCCTCGGCCCCTTGTTGTGGACGGCCGAGGACGTTTTCCCTTCTTAGAAGAGCCTTGGGGTAGACCGTCGTCCTTGGTCGGGCGGCGGATGTGGGGTAGCGGCATGACGAGGTCGATGCCGAATCATTGGGCAGGCTTGATCGCGCTGCTGGTTGGTTGTGGGTTCATTTCGACTCTCCTGAGGTGAAATCCCCGGTGCTTATTTCAAGGCGACTTGGGGCCCCGTCAGCTTGAAGGGTCTTTGATAAGGTGGTCTTCATCGGCTTCTGTGCTTCAGTGGGCCGTATCATTCATCTTTTCGGCTTGGTTGCCGAAGGATCATATTTTCAGTGCCAACACCTAGTGAGGGATCGAGGCCAACCCCAAGAAGATCCAGGCCATCCTGGATTTGCGGCCACCCGCTTGCGTCAAGGATGTTCAACGCTTGACAGGAAGGATTGTCGTGCTCAACCACTTCCTCTCCCGAGCGGCGGAACGATGCCTGCCCTTTTTCAAATTATTAAGAGGGCCAAAATTGGCATCCCCTACGTTTGCTTGGGATGATGAATGTGAGAAGGCATTTACCAAGCTCAAAGGGTTCCTTGCATCGCTTCCGGTGTTGTCGAAGCCTGTGCCCGGAAAAATGTTGTACCTCTATCTCTCGGCAACATCTTCTACAGTAAGCTCGGTCCTAGTTTAAGATGACGAAGGAGTAAAAAGGCTAGTATACTACGTCAGCAAGGTGCTTCTTGAGGCCAAAAGAAGGTACCCCGTAACAGAGAAGCTCGTGCTAGCGTTGGTAACCTCGACTAAGTGCCTTAGGCCCTACTTCCAAGGACACACCATCGTAGTACTGATCGGTGAACCTCTAAAGAAGATTCTGGCCCATCTCGAAGCTTCTTGCCGTCTCGTTAAATGGGCAATTTTGCTCGGGGCCTACGACATTTCTTACCGACCCCGCACAGCCATCAAGGGATAGGCTCTCACAGATTTCATTGCGCAGAACACTATCCCGCCCAGAGAAACATCTCAGCCAACAGCCGACCCGGCCCCCTGGGCCCCCTGATCTGTTTCCCTTTCTCTACAGTTCACTGTTCGGTGATCATCTACCCCGCACAGGAGCCGCGCGAGATCACGTCCCCTCATCTGGCGCCGTCTGTGGGAAACGACCGAAGAGCCAGTATAGTGCGAAGAAGTTCAGGGAGGAGGTCCGCCGACGATAGGGGAAAGACCATGGTGGCGGTGGGAGAAGGCCCTTCTCAAGCCTCACAAAATCCCCCCTCTAATGCCAGCACCCCCGCCGACGGATCGCCCCCTCCCGCCGCGGCGGTAGGGGTACCGCTTAACGGCTGCGCTGACGCCTTCCAAGCCCTCAACGTAAAACTGGATGTCCTCGTGGAACTCATGAGGACTCAGGCAGCCAGGGATGGAAGGTCACATGCCCCTCCGGAGAGCCCTGTGGACGCACTTTTTATTTAGATCGTTGGTTGTTCGTTTATTGGGTTTATTAAGTGCGTGGGCGTGCCAGTCACAAAGTGACAATTTATTGTGCGCTATATCTGATTAATCAGACGATTGTGTGGTTCGTGTCGGGACTGAAACCCGCCGCGCCATAAAGGTCACAGCGTTATTTACATCCCCTCGGAGAGGGGAACACCCTTGATTAATCGTCGGGAATCAGGGCCTCATGGTCAGGAAATTATATCGAGAGAAACTAGCCGATAGCGGTCTCGAATCAATCGGAAAGCCCAATGTCTAGGGAAGCAAGCATTCGAAATACGTCGGTCACTCAAGGGACCATTTCGATATTCGGACGAGCGCCCGACTTTAGAAAATCATGATTGTCACGGGGAAAACCGAAACATATGTATGCCGGGGTACGGTAAATTTATTGTTCAAAGGGGCGGGAAACGTTCAATTAAATCCTAGTTAGAGCGGTCAAAAATCGATAAGTTTGTCGGCCCGGTGTAAGATCAAGCTACGACCATACTGCGGTGGGCCCCCAGCGGTCGAAGTCGGGCTCGCGTAGGCATCGTTAATATTTCCGGTGTCGAAGGGCAGCGGGAAAGTGTTCTAGGACCAGATCCCAAAATAGAGATGTGTACAGAGATTGCTGGCTATAGGCCTAGGATGTGGGTCAGGCGATGACCATGGTTGGGGCGAACCCGAGGTCTGAGCGTGACTCACGACGGTCTTATCGATGTTCCCATGCGTAGGGTTCGGGGAGGATGAGAGCCGTCTCATTCCGTTCGGATTTTGTCGGTCATACACGGACCATTTTATGTTCGGACAAAGATCCGTATAGAAAATAAAACGGTGATGGGAGCGAATCCGTGCAAATGTCTGCCGTGAGTATGGCAAGTTTAATGCAAGCGCGGGATTAGATCCCGGTGTATATGTCGGCCATTAACGGACCATTCGTCGTTCGGATAAGAGTCTGCATTTGAAGCATATAAGACAACGACAAAACCACACGGATGTCTGCCATAGGTACGCCAAGTTTAATGTGGGTGCAGGATTAGATCCCGGCATATATGTCGGTCACTAACGAACCATTCATTATTCGGATGGAAGTCCGTATTAGTAGCGTCGAGGATGACGATAAAACCATGCGGATGTCTGCCGTGAGTATGGCAAGTTTAATGCAGGTACGGGATTAAATCCCGGTATATATATGTCGGTCACTAACGGACCATTTCTTATTCGGACAGAAGTCCGTGTTTGTAACATGAAAGACGGTGACAAAACCGTATGAATGTCTGCCGCAGATATGGCAAGGTTAATGTGGATGTGGGATTGGATCCCGATGGAGGCGAGTCAAGCTGATGATCTATTGGCCCTAGGTGGTTGCGGACTATGGCCATATCGGAGTTTCTGAGGACCACGTTTGATGCCACGGGGCGTCATTACTTTTCTCTTTACGCACAGTCCGGGGAAGTGAGTCGTTAGGTGTAGAGCCCGAACTCGCCATCGTGCGACCTCGCACGCGGATCGACCTGCGCGGTCAGGTCACGGGGGCCAAGGGGGCAGCGCCCCCGGAACAAAAATTTTAGTTATGACAGGGGCGATGTTTTGATTATTGGCTTCATACTCCTTTCATTTGTTTTATCCATTAGCTTAAAGTCTTTTCTCTTGTTGGTTAATCATTCTTTCTAGATTAGGCACGCCGGTTCAAGGAGACACCAAGAGAAGATAGGGCGCGCCGGTTTAGAAAGTGCAATAGAGCGTGCCGGTTAGATGGAAAGTGGGATGCACACCAGTTTAAGGAAGACAAAGGGCGCGCCAGATAAGAGGATGCCAAGGGGCGCGCCGGTTAATGGTCAAGAAGGAAGAGGGGCACGCCGGTTTGGGACTAAGGAGAAGTGGGGCGCGCCGGATAGGGAAGCACAAGGGGGGCGTGCCGGATTAAGGCTAATGAATAGTATGGCGCGCCGGAATAAGCGCTATTCATTCCAAGGATTTGAATGTGGATTTGAGTGTGGAGCTAATCCGGCGCGGGGGGGGGGAGCGCGCCGGATTAGCCCACGCTGGATTAGGGCGCGCTGGGCTAAGCTCCAAAGAGGCTTTATTTCATCCGGTTTGATTCTTTTGGCTTATGTTCTTGTTTGTTCGATCTATAGATTGGCTTGTTAATTGGTTTATTCTTTTAATTGATGGATTAAGTTGATAAAGAGGAAGAATTAAGCGTTTTAATCATTTGTTAAGGGGGATTATCATGAGGATTCAAGTGTTTTGTTCAGGGGTGAGTTTGTTATACAGGAACTCAGAAGGTTCAGTATGTTCAGGGGCTTCAAGAGTGGGGTTGATTTAGTCTGAAGAAGCTTCGTTTATTCGTTCTTATATGTTCTTGTTCTTGTTCCTCTTGTTCTTGGCCCTGGAAAAAATCGGGCAGCACTTCCCCCATACTAAGCTTTGCCAGAGCAAAAGGAGGAACACCAAACGGATTGCTCCGGGGTGAACCTCAAACGCAGACCTCACGGTGGTCCGATGACCCAGATGTGAGTGTGGAAAAGCTCGAGGACTAGCCTTCAAGAGCTCTCACGACTCACGGGTAATAGCTTCACGTATATTCCAACGGGACATATATTCGCCATGGGAGATTGTAGATGTTCATCCTTGATACGGGTTCCTCCGAATGCCATGCTATGGAGAAGCAAGCTTCGAAGCACCCTAGATGAGCAGAAGATGAGAGAGGGAAGCGGAGGCTAAAGCCAAGGGCAATGCTTGCCAATGGACTCTATTTTTATTCATCCACAAGAAAGGGGAAGATCAAAATACAGAAGGGGCGGGGGCTAACCCGTAGCAGAAGGAAATACATTTAGGGGCAAGAGGAGGAGATACATCAATGGGGCGGGGAACAGAGCACAGGCACTTCCCCCGGACTCACCTCTCCCTCTCACTCTCCTCTCTTCTTCTTCACCTCACGGGCGCAGTGGGACAGGGACTCCTTCCTCTCTTCTCTCAGCTACCCTTCAGCCGAGCGAACCAGCCTCTCGAATGAACCAGTCTCTTCCTCCAGTGGAGTGTGCCTACCCTTTTATAAGAGTAAGGATGGGAATGGTCCTCCCTTCTCTTTCTTCTTCACCTTCTCCTGCTCGAAGATCTTGAGTGGCCTGCGGATAGGGGAAGCAGTAGAGTAGGGAAGTTGCCTCCACGGGATTGGCCGACGGTGATCGACGGAGAAGCGACGTTCGGTGCGGAGCTCGAAGCCTTCCATTCCTGGGAGTAAGAAGGGGTCATGCAGTTGCACACCGGTCAGGTGCAGGTTGTTCGGCCATTTCAGGTAAGTTCTCTTTATTCGCACCCCAAAATAGGGGATCGGACTGAAGATGGGACGGCGGTTTGGTTAAAACGGCGCGTGGGGTAAGCGTGCCAGTTTAGGACCAAAAGAGGAGCGCGTCGGTTTAACAAGGGAAGGAGGGGCGCGCCGGTTTAAGGCAACAGTAAGGGCAAATGGGAGAATGGGGCGCGCCGATTTTGGGGGTGCCGGATTAAGATGTTGAAGCGGTGCGTTGGTTTAGAGCGCGCCGGTTTAAGGCCCTTCCGCGCCGTTTTAAGCCTCAAATAGATTCTTTTCGAAGTCGCAGCCATTTATTTGAATGTTGGCGCTCCTGGAATGTTCTAGTTGCAATTCATGGCCTCTATAATATTCCATTTGCAGCCTTTGGGGCTCGGTCCCAGACATTGCATGACTTTCGGTGCATCCTGAGACTGTGTCGGAGTTCTTGACTTTTCTCTGATTCAACTCTTGGCATGGCCTGTCGGAGAGTTGTAGTTGTATCTTCCGCCTGGGGGGCTTCCTTAATGGGTAGCGGACCACCAAGAGAGTTCTCGTCCTGATCGTGCGAGGCATGAGGTTTGTTCGGCATTTCCATCTTCGGCTTGCTCTCGAGTGTCGAGACGTGCATGCCGTATGATCCTCATTGACATTTTTTGACGTCCACAAGCCCCCCCCCCCACGAGAATGTGTCCCAGCACACCGCCGGAGGTCGCTTCACCCTCTGAGGGCAGCAGCTTATTCGCAACAAGACAGGAGGACCCTCACAAGCCCCCCCTCTGAAGCAAGAGGCCTCCTCCACACCGAAACGGGAGAAACATGGGGCACGCCGTCGACTCCCGGAGACCGTAGTCCCCAGGGAGCGCCAGGATAGCCTGCCATCACGCCCCCTTAGCCCTATGGCGCAACAATAGCCGGAGTTGTCCCATCGTCTACGAGAGTTTGAGAGGTGCTTCGCAGCACAGGAGCGCGCCATACGAGCCTTACAGAAGACCTCTCCTCCAGAGGACGAGGAGAGATCCCCGTTCTCTGACTATATCTTGAAGGCAGAGGTATCTCCCAGAACCTCCATCCCGGCCTTCAAGCCTTACGACGGCCAAGGCGACCCGGCCGACCACTTCGACAGCTTCGACGCCCTGATGACCCTTCATGGAGCGTCCGACGCCATCAAATGCTGAGCCTTTGCGACCACCCTGGTCCAAGGCGCCCAAGCATGGTTCTAGGCCCTCGCCCCCGGATCCATCCGAGACTTCAAGCAGTTTGGGCGAGTATTCAAGGAGAGTTTCACCGACAGCGGCCCCCCGAGGTCGGTAGCGGGGCTTTTGGCTCTCAAACAGGTGCAAGGGGAGAGACTCCGGGCCTACATCAACCGATTCAATCCGAAAGCCCTGAGAATCCCCCGCCTGGATGTAGCCTTAGCCATAACCGCGCTGATCGGAGGAACCCGAGACGAGAACCTCCGCCGTAAACTTGTCCTCCACCCTCCCTCGACCGTTGCCGAGCTAGTGACTCTGGCCTTACGCCATGCTGAGTGCGAAGAAGTTCTCAGCGCGTGCCGAGGTGCAACCGGATTGGGTTGGGAGGGGGACAAGAAGCGAGCACCTGAGTCAAACTCGGGCCAAGGAAAGAGGCAAAACCTTGACAGGGAGCACAAAGAACCGTCCCAGAAGTACGAGCAGTACACTCCCTTAACCGCTCCAGTGTACGAAATATATGAAGACATCAAAGGCTCGGGCCTCCTCCGCCAACCCGAGCCGATGAGGTCGAAAAGCCGCAATCGCAGCAAACATTGCCTGTTCCATAGTGACCACGGGCATCACACCGGCGATTGCCATCAGCTCCAGGATGAGATCGAGCACCTCGTCCGCCAGGGACACCTATCTCGGTTTGTGGCAGGGCATAAGGAGGACCGAGGCGCCCCAGAGGAAATCGACAATGCCCCTCGCGGGGTCCATATCAACGTCATCGCCGGAGGAGCTGCATCAGGAGGGGACAACGACTGAGGAAGGAAGCGTCATGCTAAGCGGGCGAGCCGAGTCGTCGAGCCTCCCAAGGCCCCGCCGAGTGAGCCTCAGGTCATAGTCTTCTCCGACCGAGACCTGGAATGGCTGACCACCCCACAATACGACGCCCTAGTCATATCGGCCACAATAAACCATTGTAATGTAGGCAGGATTCTAGTTGATAATGAAAGTGCCCCCGATATATTATCTTATGAATGTTTCCTTAAGATGGGGGAGGATCCGTCTAAACTCCGCCCGATCCGAACCCCCCTGTGCGGGTTCAATGGCCAGGCCACTTATCCCGAGGGAGCCCTCAGCCTATCGGTTACTCTTGGCACCCCACCCAACACCGTTACGGTTATGGTGGATTTCATAGTGATCAAGGGTATGATAGCATACAATGCAATCTTCGGCCGAGGAATCCTTAGCCGAACGAAAGAAATGCCTTCTACCTATCACCAAAAGATGAAGTTCCCCACCAAAAATGGGTTGGGGGAGGTCCGAGGCAACCAGGCCATGGCCAGAAGGTGCTACAATATCTCGGTTGAAGCCACAAGGCCGGACGGGAAGAACAGGGGCCCCCAGGAAGTCGAGGAAAAATCCACAACCCCCGAGCCTGGAGGCGAATTGCTAGCGATTTTCCTAAATGATGACCCAACCCTGGGAGTAAAGATTGAAGCCGACCTAACATCTGAAGCCCAACAGCAATACAAAGTGTTTCTTTCCGTGTACGTCTGCATCTTTGCATGGTCTGATGATCAACTCCCTGGGATACCAGAGGAGACGGTGATGCATAAGCTCAACCTCGATCCAACCATCAAAGCCGTACAACAACGCAGAAGGAAGCACTCACCAGAGAAGCAGGTGATCATCAAGGAGCAAGTCACCAAGGGGCAAAAGACTGGTCTTTTCAGACCGATCCTGTACCCGACATGGCTGGCTAACGTCGTCCTTGTACCAAAAGCTTTGAGAAAGTGGCGAATGTGCATGGACTTCACTGACTTGAACAAGGCTACTCCAAAGGATTGCTATCCATTACCGAGCATTGACCAATTGGTTGACTCAACCTCGGGCAACGAGATACTCAGCTTCCTAGACGCCTATTCAGGTTACCATCAGATCAGAATGAATTTAGAAGACATCGAGAAGACCGCCTTTATCACCGACTTCGGCGTATACTGCTACACCCGGATGCCTTTTGGGTTGAAGAATGCTGGAGCCACATACCATAGGCTGGTCAATCATATGTTCGAGAGACAGCTCGGTCGGAACGTCGAGGCCTATATTGATGACATGCTCATGAAGACCCCCAAGGCCAAGGACCACTTCGCCGACCTAGCTGAAACCTTCGACACCCTCCTGAAGTACAACATGAAGCTCAACCCTGCCAAGTGCGCCTTCAGAGTAAGGTCCGAGAAATTCTTGGGCTTCTTAGTTACCCAGCGTGGGATCGAGGCCAACCCCGACAAGGTCCAGGCCATCCTGGACATGCGCCCACCCACCTGCATCAAAGATGTTTAACGCCTTACCGGGCGCATTACCGCGCTCAGCAGATTCCTGTCCCGCGCCGCTGAACGATGCCTACCCTTCTTCAAACTGTTGAGGGTGCTTAAAATGGCATCTACTACATTCGCGTGGGATGAGGAATGCCAAAAAGCGTTCGCCGAGCTTAAGGAGTTCCTGGCTTCGCCTCCGGTGCTTTCCAAGCCCGTCCCAGGTGAAACCTTGCATCTCTATCTCTCGGCGACTCTATCTACAGTTAGCTCGGTCCTAGTCAGAAATGACTCGGGAGTTGAGAGACCGGTCTACTACACCAGCAAGGTGCTCAATGAGGCGAAAAGAAGGTACCCCGTAACCAAGAGACTCATGCTAGCGTTGGTTACCTCGGCCAAGCGCCTCCGACCCTATTTCCATAGGCACTCCATCACCGTGCTGACCGGCGAGCCATTGAAGAGGATCCTCGCTCACCGTGAAGCCTCGAGATGCCTCGTCAAGTGGGCCATCATGCTCGGGGCCTACGATATATCGTACCGGCCTCGCTCGGCTATCAAAGGCCAAGCGCTCGCTGACTTCATCGCCGAGAGCACCATCCCGACTGAAGAAAGATCTCTGTCCGTGCCCTGGCCGACCTGGGAACTGTTCATCGATGGATCCTCCAACTCAGTCGGAAGCGGCGCCGGGATCCTTTTGAAGTCCCCTGAAGGAGTAGAGCTACAGTACGCCCTGAAGTTCAACTTCCAAGCATCTAACAACGCTTCCGAGTATGAGGCCCTCATATCGGGAGCCCGCATGGCCCGGCGGTTGGGGGCTGAGCGAGTCAGGATTCACACTGACTCCCAACTGGTTGCTAGCCAGGTCAACAGTGGTTATGAAGCTCGAGAAGCACCGATGATCAAATACCTCCAGCTGGTCAACACCGTGGCACAACAGTTCGAGAGTTTTGAGGTAGTCCGAATAGCTCGAAAGGAAAACTCCTGAGCGGATGCCCTCTCTCGGCTGGGCTCCTCTCTTGACCCCGAGGGTACTCGATCGGTCCTTCTCGAAGAGCTAGAGCAGCCGAGCATCGATTCAGAGCTCCTAGCTGTTGACTCAGCCTCCCCAAGGGACTGGCATACCCCGTACCTATCGTGGCTCCAAGATTCTCAGGATCCCCCCAACCGTCGGGAAGCCTGAAGATTGAAGTACCAAGCTCGGCGATTCGTCACTCTGGATGGCGCTCTCTACCGGAGATCCTTCTCCGGTCCTCTTTTGAAGTGCCTCAGCACTAACGAAGCCAACCGAGCAATCGAAGAAGTTCACGAAGGTCTGTGTGGAGCCATTTAGGAGGTAGGTCGCTCGCCAGGATCTTGCTACGGCTAGGTTATTGGTGGTCCACTCTGCAGCGCGACTGCTCGACCTACACACAACACTGTGACCGGTGCCAGTGATTTGACCACTTGGTCCGTCAGCCAGCAACGGAGCTCATCACTCAAGCTGAGCCTTATCCTTTCGCTCGCTGGGGAATCGACATCCTCGGGCCATTCCCCAGGGCCCAGGCCCAGAAGAAGTTCATTATCGTCGCCATAGATTACTTCACTAAGTGGATCGAGGCCGAAGCAACATCAAGGATCACCGAGACAATCATCTGGAATTTTATCTGGAAGTCGATCATCTGTCATTATTTCCAAGACAGATGTGCCGACCTGGGCATTCGCAATCACTTCACCTCGGTCGCCCACCCTCAGGCTAACGGGCTGGTCGAAAATGCCAATAAGACTATCTTAAAAGGCATCAAGACTAGGCTCGGCAAAGTCAAGGGCAACTGGCTTGAGGAATTACCAAACGTACTTTGGTCACACAGAACGACTCCCAGAACGGGAACCGGTGAAAGCCC
Organism: Amorphophallus konjac; assembly: GCA_022559845.1. Classification (NCBI taxonomy): domain Eukaryota; kingdom Viridiplantae; phylum Streptophyta; class Magnoliopsida; order Alismatales; family Araceae; genus Amorphophallus; species Amorphophallus konjac. The sequence goes on along the minus strand of CM040124.1, from coordinate 84,195,417 downwards.
CTTTCAGCTGGTATACGGTATCGAGGCCGTGATTCCGTTGGAGATTGGCAACCCCTCCCTCCGAGTCATCTGCTTCTCGTCTGAGGCAAACGACCAGAAACTGCTCGAAAACCTCGACCTAGCAGATGAAGTCCGAGAGATTGCCAGCATCCGAGCAACAAAATACCAACACCGCCTCACTCGATACTACAACGTCAAAGTCCGAGATAGACACTTTCAGCCGGGAGACTTCATCCTCAGGAAAGCCGAAGCCTCTCGACCACTTGAGGCGGCGGGCAAGTTATCCCCTAATTGGGAAGGCCCCTACCGAGTGGTCAAGATGCTCGGAAAAGGAGCATACCGTCTATCCACGATGGAAGGAGAGCTCATCCCTCGGACCTGGAACGCGACTACACTATACAAGTTCTACTTCTGAATACTGAGCATTGTGTAAACGACATGAGATAAAACAAAAGCCTCCTTTCTTTTATTCAAACAACTCGCTTGTACATCAGGAAGGCAGAAGCCAAGAAAATACATGTCAAAAAAGCAAAAAATCCATCTGGCGCCGCCGTATGAGCCCATCACTCGGCTGACTCGGTTGACCTTCCTACGTCCAGCCACTGACTCTGCCTCGTGTAGAAACTGGCTCGGATAAAGGGTAGTTGACCCCGTTGACTCGGGCAGCTCGGGACAAAGGTGACAGAAGGATTAGGAAGGAGAAGGCTACCTTCCAAGTTGAACTTGGAAGAGAAAGGGGAGATGGAACGCATATGAAAGCATCCTCCCCGCCAACCTGTCAACTCTTGGGAAGGAAGAGAGTGCAGGCACCCTCCGAAGAGTGAAAGAAATGATGAGAAGAGCAGAAGAGGGAAAAAGAGGCTGCGGGGGGGGGGGGGGGGGGGGGGGGAAAGAAACCAGCAGAGCTGGACGAGGAGGCAGGGGAAAGCCCAGGAAGGAGGGAGCTTAATTGGCTTCCTCCTCCCCTCCATGGAGCGAGCAGGAAGGGATGGGCGGTAGGGATGCCTAATGCCCCCATCCCTCTACCAACTCGCCCCCCTGCAAGCGCCACCGGAACTGATAAAAAGAAGACGTCGTGCCTCCACATGTCAGACCTTCTTCAAACCCATCCGCCGGCCGTCGGACCTCCTTCAAACCCGAAGCAGCAAGGACTCTCTGCTCTCCGTCATCGGCAGCTTCATCTTCCGGGGCATCTTCCATGCTCCAAATATAACGGCACAACGCTACGTGAAGAAAGAATGATGAAAGACTGTCAGCGAAAACCCTAAGCGATGGAGAGGAAGGGACGCCCTTCAGACCTTTTATAGGCGAAGGGAGGCTATTTGCCTTAAATGATTCTCTCCTCGAAAACACGCCAAAGGGATCTCTCCCTACGAACGGTCACCTCAAACTTCTCATTTCCGCCCCAGCGGGATACACGAAGCGGCCAAGCATTCAAAGCATGAGAAAACGAAAAAACACCATGTCAAATGCTCACCCAACCATCAAGCGAAATCCACGCAGAAAGTATCGGCTCTTCCAACCACTACAGATACGCTGAACAAAATACGGCAATGGCGATACGGAACAGTTAAGTCTTCGTCCTAACGCTATTGCCTTATCTATTTTTCTACACAAAGGAGAGAGTTTTTTCTTCAAAAGGAAAAAGACATACAAAAAGAGGAAGCAAAGCAGATACATCAAGCCTCCGGCCCACCTTGAAGCTCGGAAGTGGAGGGCTCAAACGGTCTTCCCCCGGCACCCTCGGCGACGGCCGACCCTGGCACTGACCCCACCGGTGTGGGAACTGCCTCGGTTGCGTGCCCTCCAAAGGCATCCGGAGTTGGCGACCCCTCGGACGAAGAGCCCCCATGATCCTCTTCATCCGGTGCCGAAGCAGAGGAACTAGAGGATGACAAGTCCGAGTCATAACATTGCCCAGACGGGAAGTCAACTACCCCGGACGCCTGCTCCTCGGCATAAGAGACGGCCCGGTCGTAGCCTTGCTTGAACCCCTTGCGGATGCCCCGGTGAAGTGCTGACTCATAGTAGGGAAGGGAAGCCTCCTTAAGGTCGACAACGTAGGCCTATGAGCTTTTGTACTGCTCGAGAGCCTCCGCCCCGGCCGATCCCACCCTACCAGCGAGCTCGGCCTTCTCCCGCTCCACCTCGGCTAACTTCCGCTCGGCCTCAGCCATCTGCTTTTCGGCCTCCGCCGCCTGCTTCTCCTCCTCAGCCCGATCAGCCTCGGCCTCCCGCCGAAGGCGCTCGGCTTCCTCCGCTTGGTCCACCAACTATGCATGTTCGGTCTCCCACGGGCCATCCAGCTCAACACGTGCAAGACGCTCCTCTTCAAGAAGCCTATTCTTCCTCTCGAGCGATTCGCGGGCCTTAGCTAGCTGCTCAGTTATTGCCCGGGTCTCCACCTGGCTCGACCACACCAGCTCCCTGACTGAGGAAAGATCCCGCCGAAGCCCATCACGCTCCTCGGCAAGCCGAGCCAACCTCCTATCAGACCCACCAAGGGTCCAGGCCAGGTTCGCTCGCTCCGACTCCGACCGAGCCTACGCTTCTGCCAGAGTGGCCCCCATCTGGGCCAGGACCAGGCCACCCTCCATAACCCCCGCGAGGGCCGCGGACGGAGAGTACTGCCTACTTCCCCCCCTCACCTTCGTGGCTATACCGCGGCATACCTGGTGCAGAGGGCCCGGGATACCAAGCCTCTCCAACGCTGCCGGAATAGAGAACCCCCTATCGGCCGGCGCCCCACCGAGTGGCTCGGACCAAGCCCCAGCCTCGGTCGGATTTTCTTGTGGCCCCCCAACCTGGACCGGCTCAGCACCTGCACCACCACCTGAAGCGCCAACCTCGGCCCCAGCATCCCCCGCCTCATCTGGAGCCCCCTCGGCTCCTACCGAGGGGAGAACCGGGCCAGCACCGTTGCCAGTCGCAGGAGCAGCCTCGGCCCCCGCAGCTCCGGCCGAAGGAGGAGCCGAGCCAGCATCATCGCCGACCGCAGGAGCAGCCCCAACCTCCTCGGCCCCCTCTTGCTCGGCAGGTGGGAGAGCTCGCCCGGTAGGGTCGGTCCCATCATGCTCGACGGAGGGGCGAGCCACGGCAAGGTTGCCTTCAACTGCGAGTACGACCCCGGCCTTCTTGGCCTGCTTCCTGGCCTTCACGGCGGCCCGGATCATGCCTTCCACGGGATCCTTGCACTTGGACCCCCGTTGCCTGGAGGATTCACTCTGAGCCGCCCCCTTGCCCTTATCTCTGGCTCGGGAGCGACCCGTGGGAGCAGCCGATTCATTAGCAGCCGAGTTATCGCCAAACTCGATCACCTCTGCAGCCTCCTCCAAAGCCTGCCGCCTGGTGTCTGCACGAAAAGGAAGACATATTCAGAAAAAGAAAAATGATCTCAACATCCAAAGGAGAACCTAGCTTGTGGCACCTAAACCCGACGGATGCAGCTGCGTAAGAAGACACCGCTCGATATTCTCTGGAGTAACCAGCTCTTCTGTGGATTGGCGGTGCTTCAGCAAGATCGCCGCATATTTCTTCACATGTGGAGGGAACTCATCCTGCCTGGGAGGGATATTCGGGTGGAAGTTGGGGATTACTGGACACCTCCAGGCTTCCTCCACCGAATAAATCCCCACCCAAAAGAATTGAGTTTTCCACCCCTTATGCAAAGAATCCTTCACAGCCAAGGAGATATAGCTCCTATTCCACCTCGCCTAGATGAAATAGAAACCCTTCTCGGCCGAAGGATGTGCTTTCAACTCAAAGAAATAGTGAAAGAGGTCCAAGGAAGGAGGAACTCCACACTGGCGGCAGAGAATGCGGAAGGCGGAAAGAAGAAGATAAGAATTGGCTACCAACTGAATGGGCGCCAACAGAAAAAAATTGAGAAGTTGAAGAACAAAAGGTTCGAAGGGAAGGCGGAACCCACCCTTCCACGACAGAAGGAAAGTACAGATATGGCCTGTACGAGAGTCCAAGCTCGTCTCGTGTGGAGAGGCCGCGGCAAAGCGGAACTTGTGGGGCAGGCGATACTGGCGCTCCAACCTTCTCACATCCGCCTCCCCCAGTTCACTACAGTTTGGAACCGACGCCTTCACCACTGGCTCGTCCTCCCACTCCTCAACATCCGAACGCTGGTCCGCCATGGAATCCGGAGAAGAGTTTGAGGAAAGGCGATCTCGGGACCCTGAAGATTTCGAGGGAAGAGGAAGCCGCCGGACTGCCTCTGCGGTTGTCTCCTCCAACTCCACGAATGCCGCTGCAAGCCTCTGCTCTTCCATCGTGTCCTCACGACCGATCGAAGAGCCCGAAAGCAAGAATAGAGGAGAGCCAAAATCCTAAAGACGGAGGGAGTCTGGAATGACAACAAGCGCCCAATGCCTATATCCCCACGCGGAAGGCGGCGCGTCGTTCCGACCTCCGAGAAAAGGGGACCCCTTTAGTTCAAATCTATCAGGATTATCATTATTACGGGCCCAGGTGACCACGACACGTGGCTTCCTAACACCGCCAGATCTCCACCCACCTGAGCCACGCTGGTCCAAAACCCCAAACAGCTACTCTTCCGAGCTTACTAAAGCTCAGGAGTAGGAGGGGGACAAGTGGAGAGGGGGATTTCTGTAGCCCATCTAAGAGCAGACAAACTAGGTCTATCAGGACCAAACGAGGCCCAGCTCATCCAAGTGACAGCCCCACACGGCCCACTTAGGCCAAAAAGCCCAATAAGATTACTCGGTATCAATTCCTTCCTCGGCGGCCCTTAGGCTCGGAAGGCCCGGGCGTCGGTCAGAACGGAGGAAGACCCATGCCCGAGTTATCCCCTCATCGGGATAGAGGCAAGCGCTCAGCGCCCACTTTGACCTATCTTCATCCAAGCTATGCCTATCGCCCGGACAGAGTTGGCACCTTTTATGCTCGGCTTGACCGACGATTGCTTATCGACGCTGCCGTTGAGAGCCCTTTATGAGCAGGAGTTTATGAGGATAAGGGACCCATGATCCCTCAAGGCTATAAAGATCCCACGATGAGGACGTAAAGACCCCACGATGAGGACGTAACTCCCGTCTAAAACTCCTCAGCTTACAGGACTCATGAGGCGAGCACACTATATAAACCTGGGACTCCCTCCAGTGAAAGGTAAGGGCAATACACTCCTAAAATCCCCTGAGCAGGAACCACTTCACCACCTTGGTGTAGGGGGATCTCGTGCACCTCTTTCTACCTCCTTCCCTATCTTCCACCATTGCTCTACTGACTTAAGCATCGGAGGGTTTTCCCCAGGAAACCTCCCCTGGGCCCCCTGATCCATTTCCCTTTCTCTACAGTTCACTGTTTGGTGATCATCTACCCCGCTCAGGAGCCGCGCGAGATCACGCCCCTTCAAGCATCATGGATGAAAATGAAGATCTTAAAAAAAAATGGTGCTATGTTAATTCAGAATTCCTTGCTAGAGGGAAGATTGAGATGCTTTGATAAGTTTGAAAAAGAAATCTCATTGTTGAAACATGAAAATGAACAGTTGCTTGCTAAGATCTCAAAGCATGTTGAAACTGAAAAGGTTCTTGAAAAGCTTGCTGAAAAACTTCACTGCACAAATCTGAAAAATAAAAACCTCATGCAAGAAAATGAAAAACTCACATCAAAGAATTTTTTGCTTGACGATAAAATCCTTGCATGTGAAAAAGAGATCAACAACTTGAAACTTGATTTGTCTAGATTTGTCAAAGGGAATGAGAACTTAGACACATTGCTAGGTGTTAAAGTGAACTTTCAAAAAAGGGTCTTGATTACATCTCGGTCAACAAAAAATCTTTTGAATCAAAAATGAAAACATCTTTTGTTTATGCCTCGACATTCCTAGCACCTCCAAAACACCTCCTCCCGTTGCTCAAGTGAAAATCTCTGAAAATAATTTTGATAAAAAGAAAAATCTAAACAAAAAGCCTTCCATGTCAAATGGATCTCAAAAATTAAAGTTGAATGTTGAATGCTTCTATTGTGGCATGTTTGGTCATGAAATGAGTGATTGTGTTGTCTTGAAAATGGATGATCAAAATACATGCAAAGATAAATCTTCCTTCAAAAGAAAGAAAAATGTATCATACTTTTATTGTCACAAACTTGGCCATGTCATGGATGATTACTTTGTGAAACAAAATGATGATTATCGTGCCATGAATGCTAAGTTTAACCTTCAAAGAAAATTTAAAAATGAACATGCTTCCCATCCTAAAAGGTTTGCATCCCATAAGAAAAATTCATTCATGAACACTCTTGTAAACAATGGAAGGTCATTCCATAGAACTGAATCTCCATGTTATTTTCATTGTTCATTGTGGCAAGTACGGGCATGTTATGAAAGAGTGTTAGTTTTTGAAAATAGAAAATTTTCATGTTTCTAGAATGAATGCTAGGTCTAATTTTGTTAAATCTAGACCTTTTAAAAATAGAAGAAGGAATGGATTTGAAAATTCCTTTGCTCCTAAAAGGAAGTCTTTTGGTAAAATTACTTCTCCTCAATGCCTTTATTGTGAAAACCATGGACATGTTATTGAGGATTATAGGATCATGAAGAATGATGATATGATGGCTATGAGAATGTCAAAGAAAGATTTTGGTAGAAATTGTTCTAATCTCCAGGGACCCAAAAAGGCTTGGGTGCCAAAATCTGTCAACTGAGTTGGCTTTGATGGAGGTGTGCCTTGAGGTAAATAAAGAATGAAAGGGGTTCCAACAAAATGGAACAAGTCACACTCGAATGGTAAACCCCAACTTTGCTCCCTCTATCAAAATTGATATTCTTAATGTTTTCCTTCTGCTACCTTGTTATGTATGAACTGCATTTCCTTACAAGCCACTCATGCTCTTATTACATGAACATTTGGTATATCAAATGATGTTATGTGAAATGACTGATTAAGTATGTCAGAAAGCTAACATCATGCATGAGGTGATCTTTGGATCAAAGCTCTCCGTCTTGTACCAAAATTTAGAAATTGAATTGTTTGGCTAATGTAGAAACATGTCTTTTGAAGGAAATCAAATTACCTTGAAATTCTGAAATACCATGTGCGTTCAAATTGATTATGAAATTCATTCTTGCTTCAAGAAGGTAAAATTTTTGTAATACAGAATTGTTCATTTGACAGATATTGATTCTGAACTTGATCTGTTATTCTTGTACTATGCTATGATGAACATGTCTCATTGGTTGAATGAATTAAAAAAAAAAATTAGGTATAAGCATGATGCCTTTGCCTACTGAATACTTTTCAAGCTGAAATGCATGAGCATCTGAGTGTAATTGAGTATCTGGTATATCAAATAGTGTATAGTGGAAGGGTGGATTATGTCCACCAAGAAGCTCTCACTATGTGTGAGTTGGGTTTTCGAACCTTCACCTCCACCTCGTATCGGAACTTGTAAAATCTGTTTGGTTTGTGGATGATACTCTAAGCTTTTGAAATGTTATTGAAAATCTACTTTTAAACATTTCTGAAAATAATTTAGGTGCACTGCTTGATTTTGATCATTTGTGTACCCTTGTTCAAAAAGGGTAAGTCTTGGAAAATGATTGCTGCTCATCATTTGAATATGTATGTCTCCTTGTGCAATCTGTCATGATGTTCTAAAATTAAAAAAAAAATTACATCCTGCATTGCATTCTCATGCTTTTATAAGTTACATGCATTACAAAGTTCATAAGGTGCATTTAGATCATTCATATGAGCAACTGAAAACTTGCACCTTGCACCCATATTAAATTTTGCAATACATTTAGAACTTTTAAATAAAAATATGACATTATGTATCGCATTGGCATCTTTGCATATCATTCACATACTATGCATACAAAATGACAAAAAGATGCATATTGCATATTTATGCATATAGAGCATATGCATATATTTCATGATAATCGTCTATCTTGACTCATGAATGCTTGCATGAATGTTTCATGAATCCTTGCATGCTTGTAAGTATTTACACTATGAAATTATTTCTTGATCTTTCTAAGGCCTTACCTCCTTGCTAAATAGTAATGTAGTGACTTTATTCATATGTGATACATGTCATATATTAAGGGGGAAGATTTGACTCCAACCGTGCATACATTTAGGGGGAGTCATAGCCGTGTCTTGTCAAATTCATTTTATACATACAAAACAAACTTTTACCCTCAAACTCTTGCACACAATGAATTTAATGACTTGAATGCATAAGGATTTAAGAAATTCCTTCTAACACTTTAAAGGGAACTTGAATCTCTACATGGATATTAAAGAGTAATCGTGAGGAAAAAGTTGCCTACCTCACAAAAATTCAATAAGTGGTATGTGGATCCGAGTAACCGGGAACCCCCCCTGAAACAAAGGAGGAAACTCGTGTCGAAAGGAGAAACAACAATCCATATGTGTGATGAATCCAAATAGCTGGGAATCCCCATTGAGACGTATGAGGAAACTCGCACCGAAAGATGAAGTCTATTAAAAGAAATAAAATAGGGGTTGTGCGAAGCTACCGATAGTCGAGAATCCAAAGTGAAAGTGTAGAGAGGAGATTACCTTCTAGTGTTCTTCAGAAAATCTACAAATCCATATGTTTTCATTTCTTCACATTTCACATGGGTATTTTTGTGATGTATGTATTTTATGAATTTACCTACATTCGTGATTTATGTAGTACTCCTAGTTGTGTATGCACAAATCTCTTAGTTATGCTTCATGTCTTACATTCTTGAATTTGTATCACGTGCTCTTTTGTTAACCCGTGCCTCATATAGGGGGAGTTACTATATGTACTATATATGTGCTTGACGATTGTGCTTGTGTACTTACATGTTCATGTATTCCCCTTGAGTCTAATTCTGAGCATAAACCTTACTTTTGAAGGATAGAAGTCATCATGTGCATAGCTTCATATCTTGCATAATTCGCATTCACATAGTGCATATTCATTGCATTTGAAAGATTACGCTCATCATGTGCATATTTGTATATTTGACATTTTCAACTTGTATATAGTTCATTCATGATATCATCTTGACCAAATCCACACTTTCCAACAATTGGCATAGTTCATTTTGAAATGCATATTCTGAACACTTCACGTTGCATGAATGCCAACATGAGTTCTTCCAACAAATGGTATCATATCTTCGAGGCTCTCTCTTCAAGAATTGAAATTGCATATGTTTGTGCCTCTATCTTGCTCAACATTTGGTATCATATCTTTGAGCCCCTACTTAGCATCAATTGGCATATCTTTCTGGCCTAACATGTTCCTTTCATGTCCCATAACCCCCTGTCTTTTTGTAGATGACAAAAAGGGGGAGAATGTTTGGTGTATGTGTGCTCAATGCCTTATGAATGATGTTGTCTTGGAAAGAATGGGAGAATTGGTGTATGCTCAATGTTTACAAATGTTTACAAAATCTGTACTATCCCACACATCGTTTTGTCATCATCAAAAAGGGGGAGATTATTGCATCCCCTAATTCATGTTTGGTTTTAATGATATCAAAATGATTGTGTTTGTGTGTGTGTGTATTTCATTGAGCAACATGTTTTATATCTTGATTTGATGAGTTGAAAGATGGAGTCAATGTTCACTCTTGAAAGTCATGTGAACCCTTGGTGTTTAAGGAACTAATGTTATATTTATGTTGGTTTGTAGGAACACAAATTCATGGCTCATACTTGGAATCTAAAGGAGTCCATCAATGAAGCTCTTCTTCTAAAAGGGAGTTAACTTTATTCATATTTAAAGTCATATGAATGATTTGTATTTAAGGATCTCATGCTTTGAATATTTTGATTTACAGGATAAAAATCCATGATTCATGTTTAGAATTCAAAGGAGTGCATCAATGAAGATCTTATTGAAAAAGGGAGTTGACTCACTCATTGCATTGCGTTGACTCTTCTATATTTCATGTATTTCATCAAATAGCTTTTCACAGTCTTGGTTGGGTATTTTCATGCGTTTTCCTCATAAGATTTTTGGGCTTGAAATATCCTCAACCTTGTAACTTGAAATTTGATGGATGTGATTTTAATGATGCTTGCTCGTTTCTTGGACTCATGGTAATCTAAATTTGGGAAGTTTATATCAATGCTCCTCATGAGATAATGATTCATAAATATTAATTTTTAATCAACAAGAAAATCATTTGAATGAATGTGGTTCCATGATATTATGCATGCTTTGCATTTGGCATAATTGTTAACACTTGTGTGATGAAGCATTTTGTTGTTGAAGATTTGGTTGTCTTGTGATTGAATGGTTGAGCTCCTATGTCATTATATTTGGTGATTGAGAGATCCATATTTATCATAACAAACTTTGTCATTTGGTGGAATGTATTTTTGTTGATTGATTTGAGAAGCCAAATACTTGGTTGAGTTAGTTCAATGATGTATTTTTATGTGAACTAGTTCAAAGAGTTAATGCTTGATTCATGAGTTTTGATTATCATCTAACCTCTTGGTTTATCATATTTTTACAGGTTAAAGGATGACTTTTAAACCTTCCCATATCCAGTGGATCATGGTAATATCTATTACCCACCTTGTGTACTTGAATTGGAGGAGGTTGAGGTTGTGCTTTCATACCTTTGTATTTTGACAATTGAGAGATTCAATTTCATCACAACAAAAACTTGTCATATGGTGGAATGTGTTCTTATTGTTTGATATGAGAATCCAAATACATGATTAAATGGGTTCTCTAGTGCCCTTCATGCATGTTTCACATGATAGTCTCATGGTAGCATCTTGCTCATTTAACTCTCCATATTCCTTGTTGAATCCAAGGTTTACTGATGTTTTGAAGACCTTCTAATGCATGTTTTCACTTGAAAAAATCAAGTTTTTAATTGGTGTTGAAGATTTTTCAGACTACATTGGACTGCATTATGCAGTCTTTGTGCTGGGAAGAAGGTGTCGACACCAGGTCTCGACAGCTTGCTGAATCTGTCCTGGCTGCAGCAAGGCAGCCAGAAGGTGTCGACACCTAGCTGGAAGGTGTCGACACCAGGTGTCGACACCTATTATCCAGAGTTCTGTTTTTCATGTATCTTGTGTGTGCAGGGTGTAGGTGTCGACACCAGGTGTCGACACCTATCTGGCAGAGTTCTATTTTTGGTGTTTTGGCCTGTCCAGCTTGCCGGTGTCGACACCAGGTGTCGACACTTACGTTACGGGAGTTGCGAATCCGATCTAAACCTATTCTTTTGGCCTTGAAATTTTACCAAACCACCCCCAAAGGTTCCTAAACATATTAGGGTGTTTCTAACATGTTTTAGGAAGGTTTTATGTGTCTATTGGGCTCTCTACCTTGCATATAAATATGAGTTACGAATTTGTGGAGGATTAACCCTAATGCTCATTTGTTCTTTCGTATAGGTGAAGAAAAGGGGGGAAAACGTGGTAGAGCTCTTGCAAGGTGGTTTTCATCTACTTCCATGGAGATTTGGAGATCGTGGTAGAAGAAGAAATGAAGCGTCTCGAAGAGAGGAACATGAGGACGCCAAAATCGCGGCCATCCGACAACGAGCCAAGAAGAGCCGGAGTCTTTCTTGAAGGGGGAGCTTCATACATGCTTTATCTTCTTTGATTCAGTCTATAGAGTTTGTTTGGGGGGTCATAGCATATATTTGTCTTCGTTTCATATACATCTGAAAGAATACTTTGTGTGGATGTTCGGAGAAAAGGTTCTCCGAATGTTTTTGTTGACGTGTGTGCGTGGAGTTGTGCGGATTTTATCCGCGTGTGTGCTTGGACGTATTTTTGGGTGTGTTCCCCGTGTGTGGTTAGGAGTTTACTCCCGTGTGGTTGTGTAGGCATCACCCTACTTGTGTGTGTTAGAGCTTGGCTCCGTGTGTGTGGGGGGATTTATCCCCGGGCTATTTTTACAGTAATGAAGCCTCACCGGTTTGGTGAGGGGTGGACGTAGGGAGCCCGCCGTGGTCCCGAACCACCTTAAAAATGTCCGTGCATTGTGACTTGCATTGTGGTTTTTGTTGTGGTGGTTTGCTTTATTGTTCATATATAATATCCGTTCGAGTGAGTATGGTGAGATTGAGAGAATCTAGCCTATTCCAATTAGTTTAAATTCCTCACTCTTGCTAATCTTGCTAATTCCGCTGCGAGCTAGTTTAAAGTTTTAATTGGATATAATTTTAGTAGAGGGTTCTATTCACCCCCACTCTAGAACCGTGTTCCTACACTACGGGACTCAACAAGTCCAAGCTCGCTCGTTCTAGCACCGAACGACGTGAAATTGCATGGAAAACGTAGAGGGAAAGTGGATGATCCGTCTCCCTACCTCCACCAAAGAAACCGTGCGTCGAAGTGACTAAACCGCACCGAAAACCACATCGCGAGCTCGACCATCGGCTTTGAATCCACCATGCAGGATAGCGCCAAAACCGATCCGATCCTCGCCCGATCGTGCACCTCATGGACCCCACGCCGTCGCCACCTCGCCCACGAGCCTCCCCCGTCTGCAGCCGGAGCCGGGAGGACGAGAGAGGAGAGAAAATGGGAGAGAGAGGATGCAATGGTGAAATGTGAAGGAGGAGAGAGGAAAGGAAAAGAAAAAAAAAGAAATTAGGAATTTTCCTAATTTTTGAAAATTTGATAATTAACCTGAAAATGGAATAATTTAGAAAAATATGTAAAAATAGTCAAAACGACCCTCGGGAAGAGTACATCGCAACTGTAGCGTCCACGAGTCGATGAACTGAGAAATGAACTCCCCGCAGGGTTCCGTAACTAATACGCAAGAAAAACCCACACGGATCGTAAAACTCAACTCAGGACCCATAAAAGTGATCCGAAACTCTTCGAAGAAGATCCGAAAGACCTAATAAGAATCCGGTAAGAATCCAGGGCATTACACGTTCCAACCGAGCTGTCCCTCAAAGAGGTGGTTGATCAATCTCTGATATGTTGCTCCAGCATTTTTTAACCCGAACGACACTCGGGTGTAGCAGTGTACGCCGAAGTCGGTGATGAAGGCGATCTTCTCGATGTCCTCTGGGTCCATCCTGATCTGATGGTAACCAGAGTAGGCGTCCACGAAGTTGAGCAACTCGTTGTCGGAGGTTGAGTCGACCAGTTGATCGATGCTTGGCAGCGGGTAGCAATCTTTTGTGGTAGCCATGTTGAGGTTGGTGAAGTCTACACACATCCGCCATTTCCCCGAAGCCTTTGGTACTAGGACGACGTTAGCGAGTCACGTAAGCTAAAGGACTACACGAAAAAGGCCAATCTTTTGCCCCTTGATAACTTACTCTTTAAGGACCGCTTGCTTCTCCGGGGCGTGCTTTCTCCTGCGTGGCTTGACAGGTTTCAGCATTGGGTCGAGGTTGAGCTTGTGCATCACCATGTCTCCCGGGATCCCAAGGAGGTGCTCGTCAGACCATGCAAAGACTTGGATGTACTCGGCAAGGAAATCTTTATATTTTTCTTGTTCCTCGAATGGTAGATCAGCTCCGATCTTGACTCCTAGAGTTGGGTCACCGTTGAGGAACACCGTTAGCAACTCGCCGCCAGGCTCAGATGTTGCTGGCCCCTCTTCGGTCCCCTTCACTCCTTTGTTTTTCCCTTCCGGCCTCGTGGCTTCGATCGAGATTATATAGCACCGTGTAGCCAATGCCTGGTTACCCCGGACCTCCCCCACGCCATGCTTGGTGGGGAACTTCATTTTTTGGTGAAAGGTAGAGGGCACTGCTTTCATTCGACTGAGGATACCTCGGCCGAAGATGACGTTATAGGGCGTCATTCCTTTAATCACGATGAAGTCCACCATAACCGTAACAGTTTTGGGCGGGGTGCCGATAGTAACTGGCAGGCTCAGGGCTTCCTCAGGATAAGTTGCCTGACCGTTGAACCACAAAGGGGGGTTCGGATCGGGAGGAGTTTAGATGGATTCTCTCCCATCTTGAGGAAACATTCATAGGATAATACATCGGGGGCACTACCATTGTCAACTAAGATCCTATCTACGTTACAATGGTTTATTGTAGCCGATACAATAAGAGCGTCATCATGCGGGGTGGCTAACCCTTCCAGGTCTTGGTCGAAAAATACCAGCGCCTGCGGTTCGCTAGCCTGCGGGGCCTTAGGGAGCTCAGCAGAGGCTCGATTCACCCGCTCGGCGTGACACTTTCTTCCTCGGCTGCTATCTCCCCCTGATGCCACGCCGCTAGAGATGACGTTGATGTGGACTCCACGGGGGGCATTGTCAATTTCTTCGGGGGCGCCTCGGTCTTCCTTCTGCCCAAACACGTATCGGGATAGGTGTCCCTAGCAGATGAGGTGCTCGATCTTGACTTGGAGTTGATGGAAATCTCCGGTGTGATGTCTGTGATCACTATGGAATAGGCAATGCTTGCGGCGATTGCGGTACTTGGCCTTCATATGTTCGGGTTGGTGGAGGAGACCCGAGCTTTTAATGTCTTCATAGATCTCGTAGATGGGAGCGGTCAGGGGGGTATACCGCTCATACTTTAGGGGAGGCTCCTTGCGGTGTCCGTGCTGGTTCTACCTTTCTCCTTGGCCAGTGTCTTGCTCGGACGGTCGCTTCTCGTCCCCCTCCCGACCCGAGCCTATCGTGCCTCGGTAGGCGTGAGGACTTCCTCGCACTCTGCGTGGCGCAGGGCCAGGGTCATTAGCTCGGCGAGGGATGTGGGAGGATGCAGCACTAGCTCGCGCCTTAGGTTCTCATTGCGGGTGCCCCCGGTTAGTGCGGTGATGGCCGAGGCAACATCCAGGCGGGGGATGCGCAGGGCTTCCGATTTAAATCGGTTGATATAAGTCCGCGACTTCTCCCCCTGTTCTTACTTGAGGGTCAGTAATGCCGCCACTGACCGGGGAGGACCGCTACCGATAAAGATTTCCTTGAACACTCGCTCGGACTACTTAAAGTTGCGGATGCTGTCGGGTGCGAGGGCCCTGAATCAGGCCTGAGCGCCCTGAACCAGAGTGGTCACGAACGCTCGGCACTTGATCACGTTAGACACCCCATGCAAGGTCATTAGGGCATCAAAGCTGTCGTAATGATCGGCCGGGTCTCCCTGGCCGTCATACGATTTGAAGGTCGGAAGTGAGATCCTGGGAGAAATCTCAGCCTTCAAGATATATTCGGAGAACGAGGATCGCTTCTCGTCCTCCACATGAGAGGTCTTCTGCAAGGCGCTGAGGGCACGCTCTTGCTCTGCGAAATGCCTCTCAAAGTCTCGCAGCCAGAGGGATAGCTCTGGCTGTCGTTGGCCTGAGGGTATGGGGAGACGCACCTGCATGTTGTCCTAGCACTCCTCGGGGGCCTCGATTTCTAGAATCGATCGGCATGCTCCGGACTTCTCCCTCCTCGGGGTGGAGGAGGCTTCCTGCTCCGAGGCAGGGGAATGCGACGGTCCTCCTTATCGGTTGCGAATGAGCCGCCGCCCCCAGAGGGTAAACTGGCCTCCAGCGGTTTGCTGGGAGGCATCTCCGCGCGCGGGGGGGGGGGGGGGGGGGGGGGCTTTTTGTTGGGTTCGGTGCTAGTATTCAGAGGGGGGGTGAATGAATATGGCCTATAAAAACTTTCACCCAATAATAAAATTTCGCTCAAAAAGGAACTATGATGCTAACTAGACAGATTTACCAAATCTGAAAGCTAATCAACTATTCTGTTCTACAAGTTAGCAGACACATGGAGCGCCCCTATGCATTCATCTAGCGGAAGCACAATTGAACAAATCAAACCACAATGCACAAGGGTTTTTAGGTGGTTCGGTCCAGCAGACCTACATCCACCCCACACTCAACCCGAGTGTGGCTTCACTAACCGCTAGGCAACACAGCTTGCCAACAATCAGCTGGGCCTCACAGCTTGCCAACCGCTGGGCATCACAGCTTGCTTCCGCTGGGCAATACAGCTTAGCCATCGCTGACTCACAGCTTGAACCCGCTGGGGAATACAGCTTAACCCGTCCGAGACCAAGTCTCGCCAGCTGAGGATTACAGCTTTACCTGTCCAGTGGAAACCTCCACTGCCCGCTGAGCAACACATCTTGCTGTCCAGTGGAAACCTCCACTGCCCGCTGAGCAACACAGCTTGCTGTCCAGAGGCAGCACCTCTACAAACCGCTGACAAACAGCTTGAAGAAATGTATAAAGGAAAATGAAAATAGAATGTAACAGCAATCGGAAAGCTGTAAATGAAGAACACAATATAGCTCTCAACAGAGCAGACTGGCCTGGATTTGATCCACGGTCCAGTAAACAAGTCTTCAGACTTCACTCTTCTTCTCTCAATCTCACTGTCTCTCTTTCTTTCTCTTCTTCTTCTCTTCACACTCTTCTCGAGCTCTCTGCCTCTCTTCTTCTCCTTTTGCTCTTCTTCTCTCTCTTTTCTTTTTCTATCTGGATCGTGGCTCTCTGTATGAGCTTTTCTTCTCGCCAACTCGATCTATCTTCTTCTGTGGAAGGAGGCTCATATATATAGCAGCAGCCAGCAGGATCAGCCCCAACGTATGACCTCCACATTTCCCGCCCAGATATTCGGGCCACGTGGCAGTCTCTCAGCAGTCTTCATTCCAGCCTCGGATCACGTGCTGCCAGTCACTGGGAAATGTTCTTCCTCGGATCACGTGCTCTCTTTAAGCTTCACGATCAAAGCACCTGTTAAACAGAGTATCGGATAAGTCATCAGTTTAAAGAACAACTCTGTATAGACTTATTAGAAGAACAGCGTTTTAGAAGAAACCTGGACGAGGTTAGAACGAAACAACACGAAGACAGAAATAACAAAGAAGACTCAGACGCAGAGACAGCACGAAGTGAAACGAGAACGACACGAGGTGCAATAGGAACGACACGAAGTGTAGTAGTGACAGAAACACACACTACACAGAGAACGACACGAAGACGATGAAAACGACACGTGGTGAAGTCACAAAGCGATAAAGACACGAGGTGTAGAAAACACGACACGAAGACATGAAACAACACGGAGACGAAATAGTAACCGACACGAGTTGAAAACAACACGAAGTCGAAAATAGAAGTTGACACGGGTTGAAAATAACACGAAGACGAAAGCTGAAATCAACACGAAGTGTCGTAAGCTCAGACGACACGAAATCTTTTCGTGTTAGTGAGGGGAAACAGCACGAAGTGTGACTCAAGTGGCACTGAAAGCAACACGAGGTGAGACTTCACGCTGTACAGACTTGGACTTTGTATATGAAGTGCGCTGTACAGACTTTGACGAATAAGAAGGCTGTATAGACTTGGAGACCCAAAGACATTGTATAGACTTTGATGCCCAAAGGCGATGAACAGTGAAACAATGTATATACTTCAAGTAAAGACCAATGTGTAGACTTGAAGATTGAAGGCGATGTACAGACTTCGCCTAAGACGCTGTACACACTTAGCCTGAGACAATGCATAAACTGACGTTGTATAGACTTTATCTTAACAATGAATGTGTAGACTTGATCAAGAGTCCAATGTGCAGACTTCATGAGTGTGCAAACTTATCAACGAAATGCGCAATGTATAGACTATGAAGAAATGCATGCTACAGTGCAATGTCTAGACTTGCTACATGCACGAGACGCTGTCCACTGTCTAGACTTGCGATGCCTTCGCCAAATGCATACTATAGTCCAATGTATGGACCTAGACGAATGATGCATGAGACGCTCAATGTATCGACTTTGAGCTTGCTATGCAGTGTATAGACTTAGAGCATAAATCCCACGATGCAATGTATAGACTATGCACATACCAGAAGTCTAACACAAATAATATATCAGTCATACACGTGCATTCTCCAGATGATATACAAATCACAATCATGAAGCTATCATCAAAGCACAATGTCATCAATGCTAGACATCATCAAAATATAATATCAAATGCACTCAAATGCACTCACTGTCTTGCTATCATCAAAACCAAATAGCATTGCTATCATCAAAGCAGCATAGCACATGCTTGTGCCTAAGGGGTACAACATTCTCCCCCTTTTTGATGATGGCAACACAATGTGATAGTGAGTCACACACAATATTTTCTCCTCCTTTGACATGATCAAAAAGAGAGAAACAGTAAAAACAAGAGTGCAAAGTGCATTATGCATGCAAGTGACTGCTAGAGCATTCTCCCCCTGAATGTAAGACTCCCTTGAATTATTTCTCCCCCTAAATAAAAGCTCCCCCTTTGAGAAGGAATATGAATAGATAACCAAGGTAGAAAAGGTAGGAGGGTTACTAGACAACAGCTGAATCATTGGTTCAGAAAGGAAGCATGATTATAAACAACTGTTAAAGTATAAGAATCAGCAACATACAATTTTCAAAAATTCAGGTTTAACAGTGATAAATCTAGAGTAAAACACCTGACCCCTGAAAAAGATTTTTAGATTCCATTTATAGCAATGAATCTAGGGCACATGGTATTAATAGATAAGTCTGAAATAATACCCTTTTGTGTCTAAACAAGGAAATTCAAGAGAGGCAACTTGAACATGTATTGAGAAAAACAATTTTCACTCAATGACATTTGAATTTTCGAAGGGTTACAGCAGTTTGATTTTATTTTTGATTTTCAGAACCTGAACTAAGTAAATAGATCTGTGGCATTTATGCTGTTGACATTAGGTGTACACCTTGATCAGAGGCAGGTACCCCCAGTTACTAGGCATAAACTACTAGACCTATTTCAGATCGAAACCCACAAAGAATAGTCTTCACTTTTGACATTAAGGGTACACCTTGATTAGAGGCCAGTACCCTCAGTTACTTGGTGAGGACTCCCCCTATAGATTTGACCCTATGAACAGAGATAGTCTAAAGCACTTCATGACATGTGAATTTTCCTACTTCTTTGGAGGAGTTCACAGTTTCTCAGTGCAATCAGCCATTGCTCTGTCACTATGTTCAGTTCTTAACATTAATGATCTTATTTACTACTGCCCTTAATTTTTTTAGAGTGATTGTTTAAAAAATCAGTACACACTCTTATTAGCATGTTATAGACATATCCAGTTCAACACATTTAGGCATTACAAAAAACTTTTTCTATTTTAGCTATGAGACAAAGATTAAGAGCTATAAAAGTTTTCTTTTATCTCAAATTTTGAAGTGCAGACACTTAACTCTCCAATTTATAAAGGTTAAACCTTTAGTTCTTTTCAATTTGTGAGAGAGATTCTTATAAAATAACAATTGAAATAATCACAACTCAACGTACTGAGCCAGAACCAGAACTGATGTTCAGTGAAAAAGATGGGGAAAGGATAGCAATTGGCAATATGGTTCAATGAGCAACTGATGTCAAAGAATATGAATCATTTGAATGAGAACACTAAGAAGTGAATAGGATTCAATGAATTGAATAGAACTCTCAGCTCCCCCTGACACCATGATGCAAAAATATGCTATGCATTAGACTGTTCTACATGCAGACTATGCAACATTAGTCAAACTCCCCCTGACAAAGTGCATGAAATAGAATTAATGAACTGCTCATAATTTTAGAATATGCTCAAGAAGAATTCATGCTTTGTTCAATCAGAGAGAGAATTTATCAAATGCATCATCTTCCTTTTAAATTTTCAGATTTTTTCAACATATGATGCAGTACACTGTTCTACATGAAAACTAGACCCATGGTACTAGGCGGAGGACCTGGTCTCAAAGACCATCTCACACATGGTAGGAACCTCCGGGCAGATTTCCCTGCCTTTTAGTAACATACCATTTGATATACCAGGGTTAACAAGGACAATGCAACATAAAGCAGTCCTTCATGCATTGAACAGCATCATTGACAGTCATGCAAATGAAGTATGCAGACATAAGACACATGCATTGACTGTGTACACTAAATGAACCATTCACACTTAGTCCAAGTATGCATTCAAATACAAGCATGCATTGCATTGACACAAAGCATATGTAGTGCATCAACTGAATATGCTTAGCGAAGCATTCAATTTCAGTCCAGCATATAGCAAGAGAAGAGCATCAAGTATATGCAGAAATGAATTCAATAGCTGAGTCTGGAAAGCAGACTGATCAGCTAGACATGAAGAGTTTATCAAAAAAAATCAACCAAGCAAAAAAACAATTTCAGATGATGAATTTAAAACAAAGTTCAGAACTAACCTGAAGGATTGAATCCTGGGGTTTTCATTCTTGAGTGCCTTGGTTAACCCCTTTCATTTCCAAGGCACACCTGCAAGATAAAATCAAGTTGATCCTGCAGGAACCCAAGAAGTCTTGGGTCCTGAATTAACCCTCACAGGTGTTCTGAATGGTTTCTTAACAGAACTATCATCATAGCCCATCAACTTATAGCTGGACAAGGAATAACCAAATTGACCAGACTTACCATGATAACTAACAGAATTTGAGTTCCTTTTATGCACCTTATTGTAAGCATTAAATTCATGTGCATGAACATCAAAATTTCTGTTGTGTGCATGGGCATTTTGTTTTCTGAACTCTGCCACCCAGCACTCAGAGGCTTTGTGGCCAGGTTTTCCACAATTAAAACAAGAGAATTTATTCTGTCAAGATTCTTATAGAATGCATGTCCTTTTACAGGGATTATAGCAGTTTCGGAGTTAATTGTTCTTCCCTTAGCGTGCCAACAATTTGCAGCAATATGGCCCAATTTGTTACAATGAAAGCAATGAAGTTTCTTTTTCAGATATGCATGATTCCTATCATGAAGCTCTTTAGCAATCAAATCATCTTGCTTCTTTAATCTACAATCATGCATAAAGTGGCCAATTCTATGACAGTAAAAATATTGAGGCCTTTTTGTTTGAGCAGAAGAAGGTTTCTTCACAGTAGGCTTCCTAGCAGGAATTCTATCATACTTCAATTCATCCTTCTTCATCACAAAACAATCAGCCATCTCATGGCCAAACTTTCCACAGTAAAAACATTTGACATTCTTTCTTTTAACATGAGACTGTTTGGCCTGAGACGTTTCAGCATACAGTTTTTTATTCTGTTTTATTTTCTCGCTCTCAGTTTTCTTTCGCTTTTCTATCTGATTAGCAGGCAAACATGAAGGAGAAGCTGAAGTGCTAGCTAACTCAGATCTACACACAAAGGTTGTGTACAGTCTTTTTCTCTCTTCCTGTTTATTGCCTTCATCAGAGACTTTCTTCTTAGATACATCCTTTGGAGTTTCTTTATTTTTAAGAGACTTAAACAGGGAATTGTTTAGTTCAGTGATTTCATTTTTGAGAGAAGAAATGAGCATTTCAGAATCTGTGATCTTTTCATTAAGTAAGACATTAATGGCTTTGTAGCTATCAATCTCTTCTATCAATGTGCTCACTCTCTCACATTCATTTTCAACTAAATTCTTCCCTTTTTCAAGCGTTAAGAGTCTCTCAGACATGGCAGAATTTAGCAACCTCAATTCTTCAATTTTATTTTCCAATGAGGAGATTTGTTCCTTACTCATATTCAGATCAGCTAAGCACATATCATGAGATGTTTTTAGTCTTTGACAATTTTCACAGGGAACATTAGAATTTATCTGTTCACATCTCTTTTTTAACCTTCTATTTTCAGATTTTAATTTTTTGGATACTTTGAACAAATCTTCATACATCACTATCAGTTCATCGAAAGAGTATCCATCTGATTCAGATTCAGAATTTACCTTGGATGAGGATTCCTCATCATCCCGGTTGGCCATTAAGCATATTGACTTTCTTCCTTCTCTATCAATGTCCGAGGTGTTCCCTTTGAGTTTCAATACCTCTGGACAATCATCCTTCGTGTGACCAGCCTTCCTGCATTTGTAGCAAACATTAGTGTCAGCAATCTTGGCAGGATTAGAGTTATACCTTGTTTGCTGGTTGCCACCATCAAGCTTTCCTTCTCTCGTTCTCAGAAATTTTCTGAAATTACTAATCACCATTCCCATGTAGTCTTCATCAATTTCAGACCGCGAGAGGCTACTTTTCTCGCTTGATGATCCACTGTGGCTAGATCTGTTTGCTTTGCTGGAGCTAGCCTTCAGCACGATTGGCTCCATTGCAAACAATCTAAAAGCTCAGAACAAGCTGAAGCACCTAAACCAAATAAGCAAGATAAAGCACTAAGACGGAGAATCAAAGCTACGAACACAGAAAGCACACTCTGAAAAGCACCAAACACACCAGCAGGATCCTCTGCAGATTGTTAAATCTGATAGATCAGAGACCGCTCTGATACCAATTGTTGGGTTCGGTGCTAGTATTCAGAGGGGGGGTGAATGAATATGGCCTATAAAAACTTTCACCCAATAAAAAAATTTCGCTCAAAAAGGAACTATGATGCTAACTAGACAGATTTACCAAATCTGAAAGCTAATCAACTATTCTGTTCTACCAGTTAGCAGACACATGGAGCGCCCCTATGGATTCATCTAGCGGAAGCACAAATGAACAAATCAAACCACAATGCACAAGGGTTTTTAGGTGGTTCGGTCCAGCAGACCTACATCCACCCCACACTCAACCCGAGTGTGGCTTCACTAACCGCTGGGCAACACAGCTTGCCAACAATCAGCTGGGCCTCACAGCTTGCCAACCGCTGAGCATCACAGCTTGCTTCCGCTGGGCAATACAGCTTAGCCATCGCTGACTCACAGCTTGAACCCGCTGGGGAATACAGCTTAACCCGTCCGAGACCAAGTCTCGCCAGCTGAGGATTACAGCTTTACCTGTCCAGTGGAAACCTCCACTGCCCGCTGAGCAACACAGCTTGCTGTCCGGTGGAAACCTCCACTGCCCGCTGAGCAACACAGCTTGCTGTCCAGAGGCAACACCTCTGCAAACCGCTGACAAACAGCTTGAAGAAATGTATAAAGGAAAATGAAAATTGAATGAAACAGCAATCGGAAAGCTGTAAATGAAGAACACAATATAGCTCTCAACAGAGCAGACTGGCCTGGATTTGATCCACGGTCCAGTAAACAAGTCTTCAGACTTCACTCTTCTTCTCTCAATCTCACTGTCTCTCTTTCTTTCTCTTCTTCTTCTCTTCACACTCTTCTCGAGCTCTCTGCCTCTCTTCTTCTCCTTTTGCTCTTCTTCTTTCTCTTTTCTTTTTCTATCTGGATCGTGGCTCTCTATATGAGCTTTTCCTCTCGCCAACTCGATCTATCTTCTTCTGTGGAAGGAGGCTCATATATATAGCAGTAGCTAGCAGGATCAGCCCCAACGTGTGACCTCCACATTTCTCGCCCAGATATTCGGGCCACGTGGCAGTCTCTCAGCAGGCTTCATTCCAACCTCGGATCACGTGCTGCCAGTCGCTGGGGAATGTTCTTCCTCGGATCACGTGCTCTCCTTAAGCTTCACGATCAAAGCACCTGTTAAACAGAGTATCGGATAAGTCATCAGTTTAAAGAACAACTCTGTATAGACTTATTAGAAGAACAGCGTTTTAGAAGAAACCTGGACGAGGTTAGAATGAAACAACACGAAGACAGAAATAACAAAGAAGACTCAGACGCAGAGACAACACGAAGTGAAACGAGAATAACACGAGGTGCAATAGGAACGACACGAAGTGTAGTAGTGACAGAAACACACACTACACAGAGAACGACACGAAGACGATGAAAACGACACGAGGTGAAGTCACAAAGCGACAAAGACACGAGGTGTAGGAAATACGACACGAAGACATGAAACAACACGGAGACGAAACAGTAACCGACACGAGTTGAAAACAACACGAAGTCGAAAACAGAAGTTGACACGGGTTGAAAACAACACGAAGACGAAAGCTGAAATCAACACGAAGTGTCGTAAGCTCAGACGACACGAAATCTTTTCGTGTTAGTGAGGGGAAACAGCACGAAGTGTGACTCAAGTGGCACTGAAAGCAACACGAGGTGAGACTTCACGCTGTACAGACTTGGACTTTGTATATGAAGTGCGCTGTACAGACTTTGACGAATCAGAAGGCTGTATAGACTTGGTGTAAGACCCCAAATTCTTTAGAAATTTATTTAGAAAGTTATTTGTAATTATTTGAAATTTATTTGAAGTTATTCGAATTAATGAGAATTATCCAAATTAATTAGATTAATTAATTAATTAATAGAATAAGTCATTTTTCTTCTATTTTATAAAAATCTCCAAAAATCACATCTTGTAGAATTAATTTTGTTTATCAACTTTGTCTTCTACAATTAAGCCTAATAAAATCGTTTATTAAGCCGAATTAGCGAACTAAGTCTTCCGAACTTAATATTTAATTAATTACGGAATAGTAGAAGTGGAATTTTATCTACCATATATAAATTCATAAAAATAGTAATTAAATAATAGATGCTTCGACTAACACTTTTATCTTCTTGGAGTAAGCCTAATTAAATCATTATCTAGACATAATCAGTGGATTAAGCCTGACTTACAACCCACCTAACCCAAATTCGTATTCACTATTTACCCAAACTTTGAACATCAAATTCGAGCTTGTTTCTCAATCAAATGGGGTGATTCCAGAGGCAAATGAGATGTATTACATAGAGGAACATTTTCCCTCTCATAATACCACAAAGTCATTACCATATGGTAAGTATTGGGCGCGCAAGAGCTAGGTCAACGTTGGCGGCGGTGTTTGGAACACGCAACTTGTTTGGTCGAATTCTCCCTTCCTGGAAGGATCCAGAAGGAGTATGACCTATTAAAAGAAAGCTCTACGTGTCTAGATGCATTTGGTAGCTGTGGTGTTCGCAGAGAATTCAGATCTGGAGAGATCTCTTGTGATTATTGGAGGAGGGTCCAAGTTCGTGGTTTTTCTTAGGCCTTTCTACTTCCTTCGATTGAGGTAGGTTTCCTTAACCAAAATCAGCTTATGAATATAGCAAATTGTACCTCTCATCGAGCTCTTTCCATTGGCGGCAAAAGCCCCAATTTTCATTAGGTATCCGTAGAGATATCGAGGTTTTAGTGAGGTGCTGTCAAGTTGTTCTTTATTCTAGGTTTCGAGTTCCCTCTTCAATTTGAGGTAGGTTATAACAGCCCAACTTCTAATTAACATATATGAATGTAATCAATGGCATGTTAGCTTTCTTTTGACATCAAAATCCCCAATTTTGATAGATCATACCTAGAGTATTTCGTGTGTTATTAGAAGCATGCTAGCAAGCTAGACTTTTCTTGTGTTCTTCATAGAATATGTTGTATTTCATTGGATTCCTATCGAAATTCGTGATTTAAAATTGTGTTTCATGACACTAGGATGCATATTAATAACCCTAGAGTATATGGTTAAGATCCCAATACATTTAGACCCCAATTCTTGGAGTTTTTCATGTTTTTTTTGAAGCTTTTTGGGTTTGGAAACCCGGGGGTCGACCCATGGGTCGACCCACTTCACCCTGCAAGCAGCAGACTGCTGCCTTGCATGGGTCGACCCACAGCCTGCAGGGGTCGACCCATGGGTCGACCCATGCAGCCAGGAGGGCTCCTGGGAGCCAGGGGTCGACCCATACCTGGAATTTTTCCAGGGGTCGACCCAAAGGGTCGACCCATGCCTTGTAAACCCGTTTTAAATGATTCTTTGACCCGGGGATCAATCCGGATCACCGGGGAATCAATCCATTCAACCTAATCACATTGAAAACTACATTTTGGAGGAACTACTGACCTATTCATGTACCCTTTTTAGTTTCAATTACATAGGTCCATACATGCAAACTTAGTGTAAAAACACACCGTTTATCATCTTCATTTTCAATGCATACAAGGTTAAATAGAAACCCACATAATTAGTGGTTAATGGTGTAACTAAAATCTCTGTTAATGCATTCTATTTCACTCCTGTGGGAGTTGTTCTCTGCTTTATCATCTTAAATCAACTTCTTGGCTTTTGTCTTAATGTAAATGATAATGGATAATCTTTGATATGCTAACTTGGTAATTAGGATTAAGTTGATCGTTAAGTTGCTGTTTTAGTCTTGCTTACTCCAGTTGAATCGATTGCTTACACACCTGAACGGTATACTGTCGGCCGTTCCTTCTTGACCCAGTGGACCGAGTTTGGTCCAGTTCTTGTATTATGGCACCGAGGTGACCGTATAAACCGAGTTTTTGTTTTGAATCCAAGGACATGTTAGTCCTTAAATCTCATACTCTTGACAGAAATTCATCTGATTGATTGGCCATTAAAATTGACTGAATGTCTAGACGAATGGGACGTTGGGCCCAGTAAATCAATGCCATCGCATCATAAGGGCCCGGTCTGGTCCTGGGGAGAGCGCCCGAAAGTTAGTGAGCCCATGGGATGTTAATGACATGGTGGGGCATTGCACCGAAGTACTTGCCTGAGTGTTGGCGTCTATGACAAAAGTATCTTGCTACTTGTTACTTGATCATGCTTGGTTAAATGTTTAAAATACTTGCTTGTTGGCCAATTCCTTACTTATATCTCATTGTTATATCTCTTGTTATATCTCCTGTAGTAAATTCTTGTATCTGTTATCCTTGATAATCATTATCAATTGTATATTTCTTGACCTTGCAAGATCTTGTTATTACCGTTGTTTATTGCATTATCGTTTGTAGCATGACATTTTGAAAATGTAATTAAACTGTTAATCACTTATACATGTCTGTTATTTCCTACT
Organism: Amorphophallus konjac; assembly: GCA_022559845.1. NCBI lineage: Eukaryota > Viridiplantae > Streptophyta > Magnoliopsida > Alismatales > Araceae > Amorphophallus > Amorphophallus konjac. The sequence goes on along the minus strand of CM040124.1, from coordinate 84,168,763 downwards.
GAGTGTTAGCTCACACCCCGTTGTTTCCCCCTTTCCAGGCTTCTCAGGTGACGCGCTTACCGATGGGGAAGGGCAGGAGTGATGTCTTGAGTGTATCAGTTCTAGTGTGTTAGTAGTGTGTTATCTTACTTTAGTTGTGTTTGGAGAGCATTTAGTTTCAGTTATATCGTTCAGTTTTAGTGGTTGATTATTCCTTGTTGTATTAAGTTGCCTTTGAGATCATTGTATCAGTTTGGTTGTTTAATGATCATTTAGTATTTCCTTTCCATAGCACTTGTGCTTTTAGATTAGTTCTCTCTTTTTCCTGCTTGCCTCTGACTGTACATCCCGATATTCCGCGTCGGGGCGTGACAGTTTAGTTGGTATCAGAGCCAAGTTTCACATTCCTAGGTTTTCTTAAGTTCTTAAGTTCTAGGTTTCCTAAGTTCTTGCATGGCATCCCAATAACCCGGTATATCAAAAGATGTTGTCCGAACGTTAGGCTACGCCTATCGGAAGGTCGCATACTAGCGCGAGTGGTCTTCGGACCGATTACCTCCGCCAGGTACCGAGTTTTTGGTCGTGTCTAGGTGCATTAGATCCCTAACCTTGTAAAAGTCTAGGACCTGACCTGGTAAGAATGGGTAGAACTTGGGTTAAGTTCGTTCCTTAATCGTGCTTTATCTATCTTATTGAACCTAAGTACCCTATTTCTCGTGTAGATGGCAGCTGATCGTGCTGAATGGAGGAACCTACAGCGTACGGTTCAAGGCCTTACTCAGGCCCTTCAGTAAGTAGCTCAGGCAGGAGCAGCACAGCATGGCACCGATGATCTATACCGGAACTTCCGCGGAATGAACCCGCCTAGATTCGCTGGTTCGACTGACCCTGACCAAGCCGAGCACTGGCTAGATAAGATGGGGAGAATCTTTGAAGTTATGCAATGCACCAACCAGGAGTGTGTTCTTTTGTCCACATTTCAACTGGAACATGATGCACGTACTTGGTGGGATTCTATCAAAGCAACTCTCGGTGATCGACAAGTTATGTGGGAAGAGTTCGAAGAATTCTTCAACAGCAAGTATTTTTCTGATAGAGTGCAAGAGAAGAAAGCGGCAGAGTTCGCGACCTTGAAACAGCGAGGTTTGTCCGTGGCAGAGTATGAGGCTCAATTTGCACGGCTTTCTCGATATGCTACACATCTCATTTCCACCGAGAAGATGAAGACGAAGCGCTTTCTCAATGGTTTGAAGCTTCATTATATCAACCAATTGGCACCGATGGAGATTTCCACTTATTTCGAGATGGTAAGGAAAGCGCAAGTTCTGGAGGATACTCTTGAGATGACGGAGAGAATCCGTGGGAAAGGCACCAAAAAAGAATTACCTACGGGTTCCGAGAGTGTCAAACCCGGGTATACCAAGAAGAGGCCTGTTAGTGGACCTGGTTCGTGGAGCGGGTCCGGATCGTGGAAGGGCAAGATGCCGAGGCATGAAGACAAGAAGCCTGGCCCTATTGTTCCATTAAAGGACGTGTGCAACTATTGTGATCGTCCGGGTCACAAGATAGAGGAGTGCTGGCGCAAGCTAGGCGCCTGTTTGCGATGTGGAAGCAAGGAGCACCGTATCCCCAATTGTCCTCTCATATCGGAACAAGAACCGGCAAAACCTCTAGTCTTCAAGAAACCACAAGGCAAGCTTCAATCTTTACATGCAGAGGAAACTGGGATTTCTGATGATGGCGGACTCATCGAAGGTACCCTTACTATAATCGATAAGCCCGCATTTGCTCTCTTTGATACTGTTGCAACACATTCTTTTATTTCACGGAGATTTGCTAAGTCATTAGCTGTGGAACCTGTTTTGATGAATACTCCGTTAGAGATTTCAACCCCTATTGGCACTAGATCAACAATCCAGTATTTCTATCCTTCTAGTAAGGTTATGATTGGTGAATAGAACTTTCCAGCAGATTTGGTCTGCATGGATATGAAGGATTATGATGTAATCCTAGGAGCAGATTGGTTGGCCAAGTATGAGGCCAATGTTCACTGTAGTTCTAGCTCAGTGACTTTTACTGGACATTCTGGTTTATCTTTTACGGGAATCAAGCACCATAACTCCGTACCGCTCATCTCGGCTCTTCGAGCTGATAAGCTTGTGAGGCATGGGTGTGAGGCTTTTCTAGCCTTTGTTTGTGCAACCCTTGAGCAGCAGATTGAGATCAAGGACATTCCTGTTGTCCAAGATATTCCTGATGTCTTTCCAGAGGAACTACCAGGACTTCCGCCTGAGCGGGAAGTTATCTTTTCTATTGATCTTATTCTTGGCACAACTCCTATTTCTAAGGCTCCTTATCGTATGTCTCCTGCGGAACTGAGGGAACTGAAGCAGCAATTGATGGAATTACTCGAGAAGGGTTTTATTCATCCTAGTACTTCTCCGTGGGGAGCCCCTGTGTTGTTCGTCAGGAAGAAAGATGGTTCGATGAGGTTGTGCATTGATTATCGGCAAATAAACCAACAGACTGTCAAGAACAAATATCCCTTGCCGAGGATTGACGAGTTATTTGACCAGATAGCGGGAGCTCAATATTTCTCTAAGATCGATCTTCGATCTGGATATCACCAGTTGCGGATTAAGGAAGTGGATATTTATAAAACAACTTTCCGCAGCAGGTATGGTCATTTTGAATTTGTCGTTATGCCTTTTGGTCTAACGAATGCTCCAGCAGCTTTCATGCAGTTGATGAACAATGTATTTCGGCCCTATCTTGATCAGTGGGTCGTGGTATTTATTGATGACATCCTGATTTATTCTAAGAATGAGGAGGAGCATGCTAGCATCTAAGAATGGCATTGCAACTGTTGAGAGATCATCAACTATATGCTAAGTTCAGTAAGTGTGAATTTTGACTGCAAGAGGTGTCCTTTCTAAGACATATCATTACGAAGAACGGTATTTCTGTTGATCCTTCGAAGGTTGAGGCAGTGAAGAATTGGGAACAACCTACCAGTGTGACAGAAGTTAGAAGTTTTCTAGGCCTGGCAGGTTATTATCGAAGATTTATTCAAGACTTCTCTAAGATTGCGGTACCTCTTACAAGATTAACCCGGAAGGAAAATAAGTTTGATTGGTCAGATGATTGTCAGCGAAGCTTTCAGACTCTGAAGGAGTGTTTGACTACTGCACCTGTTTTGGCTTTACCTTCTGGTGAAGGAGGATTTGTTGTTTATACTGATGCTTCAGGTATTGGCTTAGGCTGTGTACTCATGCAGCATGGGAAGGTGATTGCCTATTCCTCTAGGCAGTTGAGGAAGCACGAAGATAATTATCATGTTCATGATTTGGAACTTGCTGCAGTCGTGTTTGCTTTGAAGATATGGAGGCATTACTTATATGGAGAAACCTTTACAGTGTTTTCAGATCATAAGAGTTTGAAGTATTTATTTTCTCAGAAGGAACTCAACATGAGACAGCGGAGATGGTTGGAGTACTTGAAAGACTTCGACTTCTCGATTGAGTATCATCCTGGCAAAGGTAATGTTGTGGCAGATGCATTAAGCCGGAAGCCGGTAGCTAGATTGTCAAGTCTCATGTTACAAGAATGGAGATTATTGGAACAATTATCTAGTCTGGATCTCAATATTGACAATGATCGGATCTTGATTGCTCAGATTCAACTTAAACCTGAATTATTGATAGAGATCAAGTCCTTGCAAGATAATGATCCCGAGTTGGTAGAGATCAAGGGAAGCTTGAGTAGCAGACCTGACTTCATGTTAGCCGATGATGGTAGATTATTATTTAAAGGCAGAACTTGTGTTCCGGATGAGGCTGCAATAAAGAACAAAATTCTTGAGGAAGCTCATAGATCCAGATATACCATTCATCCTGGAGGCACTAAGATGTACCGAGATTTGAAAAGGTCCTTTTGGTGGCCGAATATGAAAAGAGAAGTTGCAGATTTTGTGAGCAGATGTTTGGTATGTCAGCAAGTTAAGGCCGAACATTTCAGACCAGCAGGGAAATTGAAACCACTCGACATACCCCAATGAAAGTGGGAAAGTATTGGCATGGATTTCATTATGGGTCTACCTAGGACTCGTGGTGGATTTGATGCGATATGGGTGATTGTTGATCGTTTGACAAAGTCGGCTCATTTCTTACCAATTAAGTCCAAGTGGACGATTGATGTATTGGCAGCTTTGTATATAAAGGAAGTGGTGAGATTGCATGGTATCCCAGTGAATATAGTATCTGATCGAGACCCCAGATTTACTTCACATTTCTGGAAGGGACTGCAAGAGTCTTTGGGTATTCGTCTGAATTTCAGTACTGCTTTTCATCCACAGACAGATGGACAGACTGAAAGAACCAATCAGATAGTGGAAGATATGCTGCGAGCTTGCATGATTGATTTCGGTGGTAATTGGAGTGAGCATTTGGCATTAATTGAATTTGCCTACAATAACAGCTATCAATCTAGTATTAAGATGTCTCCTTTTGAAGCACTATATGGTAGAAGTTGTCGTTCCCCGTTGTGTTGGGACGAGGTAGGTGTGAAATAGTGGCTGGGACCATATCTTGTTTCAGAATCATCACAGAACATCCGTGTTATCCGAGACCGGTTACAAGTAGCCCAGTCGAGACAGGAGAGTTATGCCGACAACAGGAGAAGGGCATTGGAATTTCAGGTTGGCGAGCATGTGTTCTTAAAGGTCTCTCCGACGAGAGGGATCCGAAGATTTGGCATTCATGGCAAGTTGAGTCCGAGGTACATTGGTCCATTCGAGATTCTAGATAGAGTGGGTGTAAGACCCCGAGTTTCTGTACAAATATTAAATTTCGTAAATAGTAAATGTTGAATAGTGACTGAGGTAAATAGTAAATATTTTTGACTATCGTGTAAATATTCTGAAAAATGATAGTTAATTAGTAAACACCATGATAAACACTTTGGTCTCCTGTACCTGACCCTAATAAAATCATTTACATGGCTTAATCAGTGATTTAAGCCTGACTTAAAAACGCGGAAAACACTATTCACCTGAAAATATAACTACCTTGGAAAAATCTGCAAAAATCACATCTGATAGAGAGTATTTTTCTTAGCAACTTTGTCTTCTGGAGTTTCATCGGTAAAAATCAAAAACTCTCTCTATCGACTAAACCGTTGAACATTGGGTTAAATTATTATTTTAATCTTAAGATTGGGAGATTAACCTTAAACCTCGTGATAAAATTCCATAAAAATCATAATCTGAAAGATCACGTCTTGATTAGCAATTTTGCCTTCTGGGTCAATTTCATTAAAAATCGTTTAGTGACATTAAATGAAGGTTTTAGTTAACAATGGCTTAATCTATGGGATTAGGCTTAGATTAAGGGTAACCTTACCTTGTGGAACATGTGAAACCGTGTTTGGGTTGGCATAAACACGTCTTCAACACTGCCAAGGGAATTGCGGCTCTGACCAGCCCGCGTGAGAAGTTTAAACACTTCTCTACAAAGATATAAATAGAGGAAGCATTCCTAAGCATTCCTCTTAAGCAACTTAAGGATTTCTTGCTGCTGTCTTGCTGCTGTGAAGCTTTGCAAGACCACTATTCATCTTCTTCCCCAAGCTTTCTCTTATTTTCATCGGTTAAGGTAGGTAACCATGGCACAAACTTGAATTCAATAAAAGGAATGATAGGGCATCATGTTAGCTTGCATATTTCATGATTTTCCATGCTTAAACCCATGAATTGAAGCCCTCATTGCCGGATTATACTTCTGTTTTCGCTGTTCCCGTGTTACAAAGAAAGACGGTTCCAACCGGACCGCTTATCTCTTAGACGGCTTAGAACTGACCGCCTTAATTGCTTTAAGCGGCCCAATTTTAACCATTTCACATGAATAACGGTCAACCAGAGACCGCTTTAGAATGAAATTAGTAGTATTATCATTTTATCGTATTTTATATACACGGTTAGAAAACGACCACTTTACATGATACACGGCCCCACTATAACCGTAGTATCCTTTTACCCTTAAAACGGCCCATAGATAACCGTTTTACAGCCAGTAGGTTTAACGGCCCACTGTCATCCGTTTAACTTCCAGAAAACCTGATTTTTACTATTTTGACCTATTAAAAATGTTAATTAGTAAAATTTGACAATCCATATAAATAACAGATAATGACATGAGTAAATTTCTGTTATTTACAATATCTATTTTGATAAATTATTTAGAGTGGAAACTATTGTAATTCACTTGTAACTTTGGATAAATTGGTTAATTACCATAGGTAATTTCTGTAAATTACTGTAAATCAAAATATTACTGGCCGACTTATGGCAAGTCTTTGGCCAATTAACCGGACACTCTATCCGGTAAACTTCACATTTTTTTACCGTGAGACATTTTTACCGTGGTAAATTACGGTTACATCATAACTATCGTTTTAACTTGATAAATTGACCGATTACCCTTGGATAACCTTCGGTCATATTTGAGCCCGGAATTGACCAATGGACATTAAACTGAAATTAGTTGGTTTAATTGTTATTGGCAACCCGGTAACTACTTTGCATAAATTATCTTATAATTAGATATTATCGTTATACTTAATACGGATTCTCTTGAACCGTATTTCTTAAAAATATGACCCGAGTGGTTCGTATATTCGTTCTTCAGAACTTACTTCTCTCTCTCGAACGGCTTACTGTCAACCGTTCATTCTTGACCCCGTGACTCGTTACTCATGAGAGTACGGCCCGGTGTTCGCCGTACGACTACCTTGTTTTGGGTTTTCGTCGTGTTTATACTCTTGAATCAGAGGAGACAAGTGTCGTCCTTTACATCTTATACCCGACAGAAATTCATCTGATTATATTGGCCATAATTGACTATGTCTAGACGGGGGATCGGTGATCCAATTGAAATGAAATGCCGACGCATCATAAGGGCCCAGTCTGGTCCTGGGGAGAGCGCCCGAAAAGATATTGAGCCCATTGGGATGTTTATGACAAGGGTGAGGCATTGCACCCGAATACTTGACTTGACTTGTTACGTCTATGACAAACTCTTGATACTCGACTCGTGTGTATTTACTTGGTTACATGTGTAACATATTGCTGGCCAAATTCTCTATACCCTTAGCATTAGTGAGAGATTGTTCTAGCATTTTACTTATTATTTGGTTGTAGTCGTTCTACCCAGTGTACTCAACCTTATTTCAATAAAACTCTGATTATTACTTTTCCAACCTTTAGTGCAATGGATTGCAATGGTTCGGAATTATATATTGCTCGCTTGCCTCTAACCGTACGTCCCGAGATTCCGCATCGGGGCGTGACAGTTTAGTTGGTATCAGAGCCTAGGTCAATTTGTCCTAGGTATTTCACTTTAAGGTTATAGGTCTATTGGTTATAGGCTTAAGAAAACAACCTTGTGAGAATTTGGGTAGAAATTTGGGTTAAGTTATTTAACCATAATCATGATCTTCTTATCTAGTTCTTCTCTTCTCATCTAAGAAGTTCTTCTCTCATAAATAATCCGAGTAACTATTTTATATAGGCACTTAACTCGAAATGGCAGCCAATCGTGCTGAGATGAGGAATTTACATCGTACAGTTCAAGGACTTACGCAAGCCTTGAACGCACTGGCTCAAGCTGGAGCTGGAGCGGCACCTCATGGCGCAGCTCATGGCATTGGTGATTTATATCGGAATTTTCGAGGAATGAACCCGCCTAGATTCGCTGGTTCAACTGATCCCGATGAAGCCGAGAATTGGCTCGACGAGATGGCAAGAATTTTTGAGGTCATGCAATGCACTGACCAAGAACGTGTTCTTTTATCTGTTTTCCAACTGGAACGGGATGCACGTGCTTGGTGGGAGTCTGTTAAGCCGACTCTCGGAGATCAACAAGTCTCGTGGGAGGAATTCGAGGAATATTTCAATGATAAATATTTTTCTGACCGCGTGCAAGAAAAGAAGGGAGCAGAATTCGCAGCTTTGAAGCAGCGAAGTTTATCGGTATCAGAATATGAGGCTCAGTTTTCACGACTCTCTCGTTATGCAAGACATCTTATTTCGACTGAGAGAATGAAGGCGAAGCGTTTCCTCAATGGTCTTCGACTTCATTATATCAATCAACTTGCATCACTAGAAATTTCTACATATTCTGAGATGGTAAGAAAGGCACAAATATTAGAAGATACTTTGGAAATGACTGAAAGGATTCGTGGTCAAGGTAACAAGAAAGAGCAACCGAAGGCACTCAAGAATGTTAAACCTGGATTTGTCACTGACCCGAGCAAGAAAAGACCATTTATTAGTTCTGGTTCAAGTTCTGGTTCTGGTTCGTGGAGAGGCAAAATGCCGCGACAAGAAGACAAGAAACCTGATTCTATGATTCCATTCAAGGGCGTATGCCGATATTGTGATCGTCCTGGTCACAAGATGGAAGATTGTTGGCGCAAGCTAGGTGCATGTCTGCGGTGTGGAAGCAAAGAGCACCGTATACCCAACTGCCCTTTATTATCGGAACAAGCTATCCCGGCAAAACCCCTGAATTTCAAGAAGCCTCAAGGCAGGCTCCAGGCTCTTCATGCGAAGGAAAAAGATATCGCCGAGGATGGTGGACCCGTCGAAGGTACTCTTGCTATATTCGACTTGCCAGCTTTTGTTCTATTTGATACTGGTGCAACACATTCTTTTCTTTCACGGAGATTTGCTAAATCTTTAGCTATGGAACCTGTTTTATTGAGTTCTCCGTTAGAAATATCAACCCCTATTGGTTCTAAATCAGTAACTCAGCATTACTATCCTTCTAGTAAGGTTATGGTGAATGATCAGAATTTTCCAGCTGATTTGATTTGTATGGACATGAAGGATTACGATGTAATCCTAGGAGCCGATTGGTTGGCTCGATATGAGGCCAATGTCCATTGTAGTTCTTGTTCCGTGTCTTTTTCTAGACACCCCGGATTATCCTTCAAGGGAGTGAAACATCCTAGTTCTATCTCTCTTATCTCGACTCTTCGTGCTGATAAGTTATTGAGGCGTGGATGCGAAGCTTTTCTGGCTTTTGTTCATGCGTCCCCTGAACAGCAGATCGAGATTAAGGATATTGCTATTGTCCGAGAATTTCCGGACGTATTTCCAGAGGAGTTACCAGGACTTCCGCCTCAGCGTGAAGTTACATTTTCTATTGATCTTATTCCTGGATCGTCTCCTATTTCTAGAGCCCCTTATCGAATGTCTCATGCGGAATTGTGGGAATTGAAGCAGCAATTGTTGGAATTACTCGAGAAGGGTTTTATTCGCCCGAGTGTTTCCCCTTGGGGAGCTCCTGTATTGTTTGTTTGGAAGAAAGATGGTTCGATGAGATTATGCATCGATTATCGGCAACTCAACCAGTTGACTGTCAAGAACAAGTATCCTTTGCCAAGGATTGATGAGTTATTTGACCAGATTACTGGAGCTTCTTATTTTTCTAAGATCGATCTTCGATCTGGATATCACCAGTTACGGATTAAAGAAGAGGATATTTATAAATCAGCTTTCCGTAGCCGGTATGGTCATTATGAGTTTGTCGTTATGCCTTTTGGGTTAACGAATGCACCGGCAGCTTTCATGCAGTTAATGAACAGTGTGTTCCGACCCTACCTTGATCAATGGGTTGTGGTATTCATAGATGATATTTTGATATATTCCAAGAGTGAAAAAGAACATGCCGAGCATCTGAGGATGGCTTTGCAATTATTGAGAGATCACCAATTATATGCCAAGTTCAGCAAGTGTGAATTTTGGCTAAGTGAGGTGTCCTTTCTAGGACATATTATTACTAAGGATGGAATTTCTGTGGATCCATCTAAAGTGGAAGCGGTAAAGAATTGGGAACAGCCTACTAATGTTACTGAAGTAAGGAGTTTTCTTGGCCTGGCTGGTTATTATCGAAGGTTCATTCAAGATTTCTCTAAGATTGCGGTACCTCTGACAAAATTAACCCGCAAGGAGATCAAGTTTGAGTGGTCAACTGAATGCCAACGGAGTTTCCAAACTCTGAAGGATTGTTTGACTACTGCTCCTATTTTGACCTTACCTTCTGGTGAGGGCGGTTTTGTGGTTTACACTGATGCTTCTGGTATTGGCTTAGGCTGTGTGCTTATGCAGCACGGCAAGGTGATTGCCTATTCTTCTAGGCAGCTAAGAAAGCATGAAGTTAATTATCCAGTTCATGATTTGGAATTGGCAGCCGTGGTATTTGCTTTGAAGATTTGGAGGCACTACTTATATGGTGAAACATTCACTGTATTTTCGGATCACAAAAGTCTGAAATACTTATTTTCTCAAAAGGAATTGAACATGAGACAAAGGAGATGGTTGGAGTATATAAAGGATTTCGACTTTTCTATTAAGTATCACCCGGGCAAAGGCAATGTGGTTGCTGACGCTTTAAGTCGGAAACCTATGGCTAAGATATCTAGTCTTATGTTACAAGAATGGAAATTACTGGAGCAAATGGCTAGTCTGGATATCAATATTGATAATGATCGGATATTGATTTCCCAGTTGCAACTTAAGCCCGAATTATTGGTAGAAATCAAGTTATTGCAAGATATTGATCCCGAGCTAGTCGAGATTAAGGAAAGCCTGAGTAGCAGACCTGAATTCTCGATAGCCGATGATGGAAGATTAGTATTTCAAGGTCGAACTTGTGTACCGGATGAGGGTAATATAAAGAATCGGATTCTTGAAGAAGCACATAGATCTCGATATACTATCCATCCGGGAGGCACTAAGATGTTCAAAGATTTGAAAAGGACATTTTGGTGGCCGAACATGAAAAGGGAAATTACAGATTTTGTGAGTAGATGTCTGGTTTGTCAACAAGTAAAGGCCGAGCATTTCAGACCGGCAGGTAAATTGAAACCACTTGACATTCCCCAATGGAAGTGGGAGAGTATTGGCATGGATTTTATTATGAGTCTTCCTAAGACTCGAAGTGGTCATGATGCAATATGGGTAATCGTGGATCGACTGACTAAGTCAGCCCATTTCCTATCCATTAAGTCCAAGTGGACAGTTGATGTGCTAGCAGCATTATATCTGAAGGAAGTGGTTAGACTTCATGGTATTCCAGTCAGCATTGTGTCTGACCGAGACCCGAGATTTACATCTCATTTCTGGAAGGGATTGCTAGAATCTCTTGGTACCCGTCTGAATTTTAGCACTGCATTTCATCCGCAAACAGATGGACAGACCGAGAGAACTAATCAAATAGTGGAAGATATGTTGAGAGCTTGTATGATCGACTTCGGTGGAAGTTGGAGCGATCATTTAGCATTAATAGAATTCGCCTACAACAATAGTTATCAAGCCAGCATACAGATGACACCTTTCGAGGCTTTGTATGGAAGGAGCTGTCGTTCTCCATTATGTTGGGATGAGGTTGGCGAGAAGCAATGGCTTGGACCGGATCTTATCTCGGAGTCATCACAAAATATTCGTATTATCCGAGACCGGTTACTTGTGGCTCAATCAAGGCAAAAGAGTTATGCTGATAATAGGAGAAGAGATTTAGAATTTCAAATTGGCGAGCATGTGTTCTTAAAAGTATCTCCTTCAAGAGGTATTCGTCGATTTGGTATTTATGGCAAGTTAAGCCCAAGGTATATTGGTCCATTTGAGATCCTTGATCGAGTGGGTGAAGTCGCTTATAGATTGGCCTTACCTCCTCAATTATCTGGTGTACATAACGTATTCCATGTATCTATGCTTCGGAAATACGTGTACGACCCTAGTCACATCATTCAACATGTGGACTTTGAATTTAAAAAGGATCTATCCTATGAAGAAAGACCAGTGAAAATTCTGGATCGAAAGGAGCAACAACTTCGAAATCGTTCCATACCGATGGTCAAAATCCAATGGAGTCGGCGTGGAATAGAAGAAGCTACATGGGAATCCGAGGACGCTATACGGAAGCGTTATCCCGACCTATTCTAGGTGAGCTATCTTTCCTTTACTGTATTTTGGTCCAGTGAATTTGGAGGACCAAATTCTTTAAGTGGGGGAGGGTGTAAGACCCCGAGTTTCTGTACAAATATTAAATTTCGTAAATAGTAAATGTTGAATAGTGACTGAGGTAAATAGTAAATAGTAAATAGTAAATGTTTTTGACTATCGTGTAAATATTCTAAAAAATGATAGTTAATTAGTAAACACCATGATAAACACTTTGGTCTCCTGTACCTGACCCTAATAAAATCATTTACATGGCTTAATCAGTGATTTAAGCCTGACTTAAAAACGCGGAAAACACTATTCACCCAAAAATATAACTACCTTGGAAAAATCTGCAAAAATCACATCTGATAGAGAGTATTTTTCTTAGCAACTTTGACTTCTGGAGTTTCATCGGTAAAAATCAAAAACTCTCTCTATCGACTAAATCGTTGAACATTGGGTTAAATTATTATTTTAATCTTAAGATTGGGAGATTAACATTAAACCTCGTGATAAAATTCCATAAAAATCATAATCTGAAAGATCACATCTTGATTAGCAATTTTGTCTTCTGGGTCAATTTCATTAAAAATCGTTTAGTGACATTAAATGAAGGTTTTAGTTAACAATGGCTTAATCTATGGGATTAGGCTTAGATTAAGGGTAACCTTACCTTGTGGAACACGTGAAACCGTGTTTGGGTTGGCATAAACACGTCTTCAACACTGCCAAGGGAATTGCGGCTCTGACCAGCCGGCGTGAGAAGTTTAAACACTTCTCTACAAACCTATAAATAGAGGCAGCATTCCTAAGCATTCCTCTTAAGCAACTTAAGGATTTCTTGCTGCTGTCTTGCTGCTGTGAAGCTTTGCAAGACCACTATTCATCTTCTTCCCCAAGCTTTCTCTTATTTTCATCGGTTAAGGTAGGTAACCATGGCACAAACTTGAATTCAAAAAAAGGAATGATAGGGCATCATGTTAGCTTGCATATTTCATGATTTTCCATGCTTAAACCCATGAATTGAAGCCCTCATTGCCGGATTATACTTCTGTTTTCGCTGTTCCCGTGTTACAAAGAAAGACGGTTCCAACCGGACCGCTTATCTCTTAGACGGCTTAGAACTGACCGCCTTAATTGCTTTAAGCGGCCCAATTTTAACCATTTCACATGAATAACGGTCAACGAGAGACCGCTTTAGAATGAAATTAGTAGTATTATCATTTTATCGTATTTTATATACACGGTTAGAAAACGACCGCTTTACATGATACACGGCCCCACTATAACCGTAGTATCCTTTTACCCTTAAAACGGCCCATAGATAACCGTTTTACAGCCAGTAGGTTTAACGGCCCACTGTCATCCGTTTAACTTCCAGAAAACCTGATTTTTACTATTTTGACCTATTAAAAATGTTAATTAGTAAAATTTGACAATCCATATAAATAACAGATAATGACATGAGTAAATTTCTGTTATTTACAATATCTATTTTGATAAATTGTTTAGAGTGGAAACTATTGTAATTCACTTGTAACTTTGGATAAATTGGTTAATTACCATAGGTAATTTCTGTAAATTACTGTAAATCAAAATATTACTGGCCGACTTATGGCAAGTCTTTGGCCAATTAACCGGACACTCTATCCGGTAAACTTCACATTTTTTTACCGTGAGACATTTTTACCGTGGTAAATTACGGTTACATCATAACTATCGTTTTAACTTGATAAATTGACCGATTACCCTTGGATAACCTTCGGTCATATTTGAGCCCGGAATTGACCAATGGACATTAAACTGAAATTAGTTGGTTTAATTGTTATTGGCAACCCGGTAACTACTTTGCATAAATTATCTTATAATTAGATATTATCGTTATACTTAATACGGATTCTCTTGAACCGTATTTCTTAAAAATACGACCCGAGTGGTTCGTATATTCGTTCTTCAGAACTTACTTCTCTCTCTCGAACGGCTTACTGTCAACCGTTCATTCTTGACCCCGTGACTCGTTACTCATGAGAGTACGGCCCGGTGTTCGCCGTACGACTACCTTGTTTTGGGTTTTCGTCGTGTTTATACTCTTGAATCAGAGGAGACAAGTGTCGTCCTTTACATCTTATACCCGACAGAAATTCATCTGATTATATTGGCCATAATTGACTATGTCTAGACGGGGGATCGGTGATCCAATTGAAATGAAATGCCGACGCATCATAAGGGCCCAGTCTGGTCCTGGGGAGAGCGCCCGAAAAGATATTGAGCCCATTGGGATGTTTATGACAAGGGTGAGGCATTGCACCCGAATACTTGACTTGACTTGTTACGTCTATGACAAACTCTTGATACTCGACTCGTGTGTATTTACTTGGTTACATGTGTAACATATTGCTGGCCAAATTCTCTATTGTACTTTACTTGTTCACTACTTGATAAATTGCTATATTTCTTGACCTTGCAAGATATTCTATCGTCATTCTTTATTTACTGCATTTCATATAAATTGAAAATCAATAGTTAATTACTTAAACCTGTTTGTGGTTATCTACTGAGCGTGTTTAGCTCACTCCTACTGTTTCCCCTCTTTCCAGGTGACGAACTTGTCGGGGATGGACTGGAGTGATATCGAGAGATAGTTTTAGTTTATTGAGTCAGTTTGTACCCTTAGCATTAGTGAGAGATTGTTCTAGCATTTTACTTATTATTTGGTTGTAGTCGTTCTACCCAGTGTACTCAACCTTATTTCAATAAAACTCTGATTATTACTTTTCCAACCTTTAGTGCAATGGATTGCAATGGTTCGGAATTATATATTGCTCGCTTGCCTCTAACCGTACGTCCCGAGATTCCGCATCGGGGCGTGACAGTGGGAGAGGTGGCATACAGACTGGCTTTACCACCGCAATTGTCTGGCGTACACAACGTTTTCCATGTGTCTATGTTACGGAAATATGTGTACGATCCCACTCATATCATTCAGCAGGTGGATTTTGAACTGAAGGAAGATTTGACCTATGAGGAAAGACCTGTCAAGATTCTGGACCGGAAGCATCAGCAACTCCGGAATCGTTCGATATCGATGGTCAAGATTCAGTGGAGTCGGCGTGGGACCGAAGAAGCTACATGGGAGTCTGAAGAGACTATGCGAAAGCGGTATCCCGATCTATTCTAGGTGAGTGATCTTTTTCTACTCTCAGTTTTAGTGTAGTGAATTTGGAGGACCAAATTCCTTTAAGTAGGGGAGGGTGTAAGACCCCAAATTCTTTAGAAATTTATTTAGAAAGTTATTTATAATTATTTGGAATTTATTTGAAGTTATTCGAATTAATGAGAATTATCCAAATTAATTAGATTAATTAATTAATTAATAGAATAAGTCATTTTTCTTTTATTTTATAAAAATCCCCAAAAATCACATCTTGTAGAATTAATTTTGTTTATCAACTTTGTCTTCTACAATTAAGCCTAATAAAATCGTTTATTAAGCCGAATTAGCGAACTAAGTCTTCCGAACTTAATATTTAATTAATTACGGAATAGTAGAAGTGGAATTTTATCTACCATATAAAAATTCATAAAAATAGTAATTAAATAATAGATACTTCTACTAACACTTTTGTCTTCTTGGAGTAAGCCTAATTAAATCATTATCTAGGCCTAATCAGTGGATTAAGCCTGACTTACAACCCACCTAACCCAAATTCGTATTCACTATTCACCCAAACTTTGAACATCAAATTCGAGCTTGTTTCTCAACCAAATGGGGTGATTCCAGAGGCAAATGAAAGGTATTACATAGAGGAACATTTTCCCTCTCATAATGCCACAAAATCATTACCATATGGTAAGTATTGGGCGCGCAAGAGCTAGGTCAACGTTGGCGGCGGTGTTTGGAACACGCAACTTGTTTGGTCAAATTCTCCCTTCCTGGAAGGATCCAGAAGGAGTATGACCTATTAAAAGAAAGCTCTACGTGTCTAGATGCATTTGGTAGCTGTGGTGTTCGCAGAGAATTCAGATCTGGAGAGATCTCTTGTGATTATTGGAGGAGGGTCCAAGTTCGTGGTTTTTCTTAGGCCTTTCTACTTCCTTCGATTGAGGTAGGTTTCCTTAACCAAAATCAGCTTATGAATATAGCAAATTGTACCTCTCATCGACCTCTTTCCATTGGTGGCAAAAGCCCCAATTTTCATTAGGTATCCGTGGAGATATTGAGGTTTTAGTGAGGTGCTGTCAAGTTATTCTTTATTCTAGGTTTCGAGTTCCCTCTTCAATTTGAGGTAGGTTATAACAGCCCAACTTCTAATTAACATATATGAATGTAATCAATGGCATGTTAGCTTTCTTTTGAAATCAAAATCCCCAATTTTGATAGATCATACCTAGAGTATTTCGTGTGTTATTAGAAGCATGCTAGCAAGCTAGACTTTTCTTGTGTTCTTCATAGAATAGGTTGTATTTCATTGGATTCCTATCGAAATTCGTGATTTAAAATTATGTTTCATGACACTAGGATGCATATTAATAACCCTAGAGTATATGGTTAAGATCCCAATACATTTAGACCCCAATTCTTGGAGTTTTTCATGTTTTTTTTGAAGCTTTTTGGGTCTGGAAACCCGGGGGTCGACCCATGGGTCGACCCACTTCACCCTGCAAGCAGCAGACTGCAGCCTTGCATGGGTCGACCCACAGCCTGCAGGGGTCGACCCATGGGTCGACCCATGCAACAAGGAGGGCTCCTGGGAGCCAGGGGTCGACCCAATGGGTCGACCCATACCTGGAATTTTTCCAGGGGTCGACCCAAAGGGTCGACCCATGCCTTGTAAACCCATTTTAAATGATTCTTTGACCCGGGGATCAATCCGGATCACCGGGGAATCAATCCATTCAACCTAATCACATTGAAAACTACATTTTTGAGGAACTAATGACCTATTCATGTACCCTTTTTAGTTTCAATTACATAGGTCCATACATGCAAACTTAGTGTAAAAACACACCGTTTATCATCTTCATTTTCAATGCATACAAGGTTAAATAGAAACCCACATAATTAGTGGTTAATGGTGTAACTAAAATCTCTGTTAATGCATTCTATTTCACTCCTGTGGGAGTTGTTCTGTGCTTTATCATCTTGAATCAACTTCTTGGCTTTTGTCTTAATGTTAATGATAATGGATAATCTTTGATATGCTAACTTGGTAATTAGGATTAAGTTGATCGTTAAGTTGCTATTTTAGTCTTGCTTACTCCAGTTGAATCGATTGCTTACACACCTGAACGGTATACTATCGGCCGTTCCTTCTTGACCCCGTGGATCGAGTTTGGTCCAGTTCTTGTATTACGGCACCGAGGTGACCGTATAAACCGAGTTTTTGTTTTGAATCCAAGGACATGTTAGTCCTTAAATCTCATACTCTTGACAGAAATTCATCTGATTGATTGGCCATTAAAATTGACTGAATGTCTAGACGAATGGGACGTTGGGCCCAGTAAATCAATGCCATCGCATCATAAGGGCCCGGTCTGGTCCTGGGGAGAGTGCCCGAAAGTTAGTGAGCCCATGGGATGTTAATGACATGGTGGGGCATTGCACCGAAGTACTTGCCTGAGTGTTGGCGTCTATGACAAAAGTATCTTGTTACTTGTTACTTGATCATGCTTGGTTAAATGTTTAAAATACTTGCTTGTTGGCCAATTCCTTACTTATATCTCATTGTTATATCTCTTGTTATATCTCCTGTAGTAAATTCTTGTATCCGTTATCCTTGATAATCATTATCAATTGTATATTTCTTGACCTTGCAAGATCTTGTTATTACCGTTGTTTATTGCATTATCGTTTGTAGCATGACATTTTGAAAATGTAATTAAACTGTTAATCACTTATACATGTCTGTTATTTCCTACTGAGCATTAGCTCACACCCCGTTGTTTCCCCCTTTCCAGGCTTCTCAGGTGATGCGCTTACCGATGGGGAAGGGCATGAGTGATGTCTTGAGTGTATCAGTTCTAGTGTGTTGTGTTTGGAGAGCATTTAGTTTCAGTTATGTCGTTCAGTTTTAATGGTTGATTATTCCTTGTTGTATTAAGTTGCCTTTGAGATCATTGTATCAGTTTGGTTGTTTAATGATCATTTAGTATTTCCTTTCCATAGCACTTGTGCTTTTAGATTAGTTCTCTCTTTTTCCTGCTTGCCTCTGACTGTACATCCCGATATTCCGCGTCGGGGTGTGACACTTGGAGACCCAAAGCCATTGTATAGACTTTGATGCCCAAAGGTGATGAACAGTGAAACAGTGTATATACTTCAAGTAAAGACCAATGTGTAGACTTAAAGATTGAAGGCGATGTACAGACTTCGCCTAAGACGCTGTACACACTTAGCCTGAGACAATGCATAAACTGACGTTGTATAGACTTTGTCTTAACAATGAATGTGTAGACTTGATCAAGAGTCCAATGTGCAGACTTCATGAGTGTGCAAACTTGTCAACGAAATGCGCAATGTATAGACTATGAAGAAATGCATGCTACAGTGCAATGTCTAGACTTGCTACATGCACGAGACGCTGTCCACTGTCTAGACTTGCGATGCCTTCGCCAAATGCATACTACAGTCCAATGTATGGACTTAGACGAATGATGCATGAGACGCTCAATGTATCGACTTTGAGCTTGCTATGCAGTGTATAGACTTAGAGCATAAACCCCACGATGCAATGTATAGACTATGCACATACCAGAAGTCTAACACAAACAATATATCAGTCATACACGTGCATTCTCTAGATGATATACAAATCACAATCATGAAGCTATCGTCAAAGCACAATGTCATCAATGCTAGACATCATCAAAATACAATATCAAATGCACTCAAATGCACTCACTGTCTTGCTATCATCAAAACCAAATAGCATTGCTATCATCAAAGCAACATAGCACATGCTTGTGCCTAAGGGGCACAACACTTTTCTGGGGGGGAGGTGACTTCTCCTCCCTGGCCGCCTGGGCCCTTATGAGATCCACGAGGACATCCAATTTTACGTTGAGGGTTTAGAGGGCGTCGGTGCTCCCGCCGGGGAGTTGTTCCCCCGCCACCGATGGAGGTATTTCATTGGCTTGGTTGTTCGACAGGGAATTCTCCGTGGGGAGGGAAGGTGCATCTTCCTCCATCGCCAAGGCCTTTCCCTTATCGCTGAGAGTTCTTCTACCGGAACTTCTTCCCACCATGATGGCTCTTTGCGCGTTTCCCATAGACGGTGCCAGATGAAGAGGGGAAATCTCGCGCTACTCCTGAGCGGGGAAGAGGATAACCACGTACGCTTGAAGTATGAAATGTAAGAAGGGAAACAGGTCAGAGGTGCCCAGGGATGGATCCCCGAGGAAGACCCTCCGATGCTTAAGTCAGCAAGTGTAGTAGACCACTAGTGCGCAGGGAAGAGATACAATGAAGATGGGGGCGCAAGATCCCTGTCCACCAAGAGGTGAAGCGGTTCCTGCTCAAGGGTTTTTGCTTACCTCGTCACGATAGGGCTCTTCCGGCTTAAAAAATGGCTCGTTGAGTGCATGATCCCTATAAGCTAGAGAGTTTAAGGGGGGTGGTTACATCCTTCTTGCGGGCTCTTTATAGCATGCGGACTCTTGATCTCTCTTATCCTCTTGAGCTCCCAGCTTTTAAAGGGCTCGTAATGACCGCATAGATAAGCTTCCATCAGTTGGCCCTAGTGTGAGGCACTGGCCTAGGAGATGCCTCCCGAGCGATGAGTGCATGATTTTGGGCAGGGAATATTAGGTTGCAAAGGAGCTTTCCTGATCGATCTGATGCTTAGACTTCCCAACCCGAAGGTCGCCTAGGAAGTGCTTGATCCGAGTTAGTTATTAGGTTGGTATTGAGTGGGCCCTGGGGCTATCACTCCAAGGACCTGGGCCTCATTAGGTCGGGTCGGACCTCATTTGGCCTCTCCGTTCGGGCGGTAAGATTTCCCCTCTCCAGTAGACGTGAATGCTTGGATCATTTTCATGCATTAAACAAATGTGCACAGACCCTTGTATGCATAACGAAAATATGTGCACAGACCTTTTCATGTGAAGATGAAACTTGCACATACCTTAATATGAAAGATGCAGAAAGTGCACTGACATTTGTATGTGTGAGACACAAACATGCACCGACCCCTGCATGCGTGCAGCAACATAAATTGCACCGACCCTTGCATGCGTGCAGCAACATAAATTGCACCGACCCCGATGCAAAAGTTGCACCGATTCTTATACCTTTAAGATGAAGCATGCATGGACCTATACAGGGCAGAGTATGCACCGACGTGTTCAACCCAATGCAGAATATGCACTGACTTCTACATGCTCGAGGCAAAACTACACTTGTCATGCCCCGACGCGGAATATCAGGACTGGTAGTAGACACAATTACTAATAATATGTTGATTTACAGACATGCTATGCTAAAGCTAAAGATCAACACAACACCATGAACAGAAATAACTCCAACTAAATAACACATAAAAGATCCATGTTCCAATCACATAAACCCTCGTAAACATACTTTCGACATAACATCATTACATTTGTAGACTTCGTAATTACAACTCTTTCAAAACACACATTCTAAAACATAGCTAGACACAAACGACTATGACTGGCTCCACATGGCTTCTAACTGGTTCGCTCCATGGCCATCACTCTTGCCCATCCCCATCAGTTTGCGAATCCTCACCTGAGCTACCTGAAAAAGGGGGGAAACAACTAGGTGAGCGAACGCTCAGTAGGTAATAACAGGCAAGTTTAAGTAACTAACCAATTAATTGCATTTACAAGTGCGAAAAGAAAAGAATGAAATGAAATGACGATATGACAAGTAACATAAGTGCGATATCATGAACATAACGTAACTGGAAAATTGGCCAAGAAGCAAGAATTAACCAAGTCAAGAAGAATCAAGAGATTATGTCGTAGACATCATGCTAGTCATGCACTCGGTGCAATGCCTCACCATGTCATTCAAACTCCCCGAGGCACAAGTACTTTTCGGACACTCCTCCTAGGACCAGACCGGGCTTTTATGATGCGTTGGCATTGATTTAATGGATCCAAAATCCCAAGTTATGTCTAGACATTAATCATGTTAAATGGCGAATAATTTCAAGGTATAACTTACCTCGGAAAACCCAAGGATAAGTCGAAGAGATACTTTGACCAGAAAGTTCAAATTATATAGAACCGATAGGTCCTTGTATTCAAACACGAACGATCACAGAAATCATTTTCTGGAAGATACACGGTCCATGTTGGGCCGCTCAGAGAAATGGATGGTCTATACCTGGACCGCGCTAAAGGGATCGGGCTGAAGGAACAACCCAATAGAAGCCAAAGATAAACGGTCTACTATGGGCCGCTCAAGGACAGAAGAGCTTAAAGCCCAAGAATAGATAAACGGGCCTTATAGGACCGATCGGGGGTTGAACGGTCCAAGAGGATCCGCTCGAGCACCTGGACGGGCCTACTCAGTCCGTTCAAACTGGCCCTAAACTAGAAGACTAGAAATCCACCCAAAATGGGCTCCGGGCTGGCATAAGTGGGGCAGAACTGAACCAGGGTCCGGCCCGCTATCCACTGGTCAATCTAGGGCTTATTGGGTCGATCAAATCATGATTTGGTCGAAGAAAGAACAAGGTTAATCGACCATCATTAAATGGCAATTAGCCAGGGATGCACGGTCTATCATGGGCTGCCCATTGAGACGAACAGTCCGATTCCGGCGGTTCAAGACTCGGTCGGTCCAAATTGAGCCGTGACTCACAACACAGCAATCCAAGCGGTTCGATCACGTGAACAGGTTCAGGTCTTGGTGGTACAACCTGCCCGGCGTCCTAGTGGGAATCTCAGGCTCGCGGGGGCTTACGGAGGTCTAGTAATGAAGGTCCTAGTCCGACGGAATGAGTATCCGGCGGAGAGTCCCAACCATTACAAGGAAATGAGGCTATCAAATCATCAGAAACCAGTATAATGGTCAGTCAATCCTACCGGAGTAGAACGACTGTCAAACAATCCTAGTAACAATTTCAATTATTAATGAATCATAATGAATATTAACTTCATGGAAAAAGATGAATCAAGATCAAGTGACGACAAACTAGCAAAAATTCATAATTATTTACTTCCATAAATTCCAGTTATCATGTGTGTTGCTAACTTACCATTAGCCACTAATTTACTAGGATAAATCATGCTAACATGACAATGAGTAATTCTGTAAAGATGGGCGGTCCTAACAGAACCTTTCATCTACCTCGGCGGTAGCACAACAGGCCGTTCATACCCTCTCAGGTCCGAAGGCCTGCTAGGGATGAGCGGTCTGTAGAGTGCCGCTGGGGAAGATGAGCAGTCTGGGACTAGCTGCCTGAAGGAAGGGCGGTTAGGGGTCGGCCGCTCGTCCCACCGAACATATCAGAGATAAAAACACACGAACGGTCAAAAACCGGCCGCCTAACGATGATGTGCGGTCTATCGTGAGGCCGCGCATGCCAAAATAATTCCTTACTAACGTCGCCATGCCCGCCTCCGGCGAGTTGGCTAGGGTTAGCTTAATCGGTGAAATATAGAAAACATAGAACGTAAAATTTAGGTCTTTTACTATCAATAGAATGAGCATGAAAAGTTATACAAGATAGCATGATCAATTGAACGTTTAGTGCCTGAAATCCCTACTTAAATCGATGTGGAACATAGTTAACCATAATTCTAGCATGCTTCCACTAAAACTCAAAATCCTAGCAGGATACTAGATAAAATTTAGGGCTTTTTAGACTAAAAGAATGAGGACAAGAGGACGGATCTAACGGTATATCATTAGCTAGGTTTGGTCTGCTAGAACCTACCTTTATCGAAGGATGAAGGAAGAAGAAAGGAAGCCGACGCGCTAGGTACACACCGCCGGTAATCGTCGGAATTCTCTCCCGTCCGAGGTCCTCACCGGCCGCCACAGTATCTAAACGATTCTAGGGTTGCTAAGGTTCAATTATATAGGTTCAATGGGGTCTAGAGAGTTCTAATCGTGGAGATAGAGTCCACGCACCGCGGACGTGCGCGATTCGCACAAGACCGAGTCAATCCGCCACTCTTCCGCCAAATACTCCTCCTAGGGTTAGGGTTTCGGAGAAAAACCAGAGGGAAACGATCTCTTAATCCTAGCCTTTCATTTGCATCCGGTTTCAGCTTAAATGATCGGGTATTGGGCTCTAATTTCGTGTTTTAAGGTCCGATTAGGCTAAGTGTGGATTTGGGCCTTAATCGTCTAATTCGGCCTATTTAAGGATTTTACTTGGGCTGGTCTTAGAAGACAATTTTACTAAACGTTTTATCCTCTACAAGATTCTAATTTTTACAGATTTTTATAAAATGGTCGAGATTTTACTTATCCTATTTCTTAATGAATTTCTTATTAATTTTCTTAAAAGTTTTATTCATTAATATACCGGGGTGCTACACCCTCCCCCACTTAAAGAATTTGGTCCTCCAAATTCACTGCACTTACGGAAAACGGGGAGTGAAATAGCTCACCTAGAACAAGTCGGGACACTACTTCCGCATAGTATCTTCTGACTCCCATGTAGCTTCTTCGGTTCCACGCCGACTTCACTGTACTTTAACCATGGGTATGGAACGATTCCTGAGTTGCTGCTGCTTACGATCCAAAATCTTGATAGGCCTTTCTTCATAAGTCAAATCTTCCTTCAGTTGAAAATCCGCATGCTGAATGACATGAGTAGGGTCATCCACATATTTCCGCAGTATAGACACATGGAAGACGTTGTGTACTCCTGATAACTGAGGTGGTAGTGCTAATCGGTAAGCGACCTCTCCCACTCTGTCAAGAATCTCGAATGGACCAACATATCATGGACTTAGCTTTCCTTGAATACCAAACCTGCGAATCCCTCTCATGGGAGAAACCTTCAAAAACACATGTTCACCAACATGAAATTCCAAGGCTCTTCTTCTGTTGTCGGCATAGCTCTTCTGTCTTGATTGTGCTACTTGCAACCGATCTATGATAATATGGATATTCATGGACGATTCAGAAATGAGATCTACTCCCAACCATTGTTTCACACCTACCTCGTCCCAACATAATGGAGATCGACAGCGTCCTCCATACAAAGCTTCAAACGGAGCCATCTGAATACCGGACTGATAACTATTGTTGTAGGCGAATTCCATCAAGGCCAAGTGATCACTCCAAAAACCTCCAAAATCAATCATGCAGGCTCTAAGCATATCTTCCACTATCTGGTTGGTTCTTTCAGTTTGTCTGTCTATTTATGGATGAAAAGCAGTACTGAAATTCAGACGGGTACCCAGGGATTCTTGTAATCCTTTCCAAAAATGCGAAGTGAATCTGGGGTCTCTATCAGACACAATGCTGACTGGAATACCATGGAGGCTTACAATTTCCTTCATATATAGAGCCGCCAAGACGTCAACTATCCATTTAGAATTAATGGACAAGAAATGAGCAGACTTCGTCAATCTGTCAACAATAACCCATATTGCATCAAATCCACTACGACTCCTAGGTAGACCCATAATAAAATCCATACCAATACTCTCCCACTTCCATTGAGGTATATCAAGTGGTTTCAATTTCCCTATAGGTATGAGAGCCATGCGGTTTCAGGGTCAGAGAGCCTCCATGTGGTTTCAGGGTCAAAGAGCCTCCATTGCTTCTATTCTCCATAGTATACAATCCAACATCAGTTTTGCTCTCCAGAAAAAAACTTTCAAGCAACGTTCTATGAATCAACAACTTCAGCTCATCTCCGACTTTGGCTTTACCCACAGAACATCTCCCTCTGTGACTAGGATGGTTAGATGGATCCCTCCACTCAAGGGCTTGGTCCTTAATGTCAACGGAGCAAGTAAAGGGAATCCGGGGCCTAGCGGTGGCGGTGGCTGCATCAGGGACTGCTATGGGAAGCTCGTCGCAGCCTTCATGCATTACTATGGAGTTGGCACGGTGCTCATTGTGGAGACGCGCGCAATGTGCGATGGCATTAGGATTGTGGTCGATCGCGGTCTACAGATCTCAGAGATCCGCACAGATTCAGCGGTTCTGGCCTCTTCTTCGCGGCGGGGTCTGCCCCTTCTTGGGAGTGTCTACGATGGTGGCGGGAGATCATGTCTTTTGTTGGGCCCTCTGGCATATCTATATCTCACATCTACAGAGAATCTAATTCTGCAGCGGATGCCCTTGCGTCTCATGCTTGTTTGCATCGCATTAATATTATTTTTAATTCTAGCTCTCAGCTCCCACCCCTCTGTCGTGGCTCCCTAGTGGTTGATAGACTAGGCTTGGCTTCATTCCACCACTCTTAGCTTGCTCGTCATCCCCTCCTCTCACTGGCCTGGTTGGCCTGTTTGTATTACGGGGGTATGCCCCTTTGATTATGTAATTCCAGTTCATCAATAAATTTTTTCTAGGGCCATAGTGGCCGCCTGGAGGAATGAGCCCATTCCCCCCTGGGGGGGGGAGTGCACTCGACCGGCTGAGGACACTATTCCCATTTGACTTTAAAAAAAAAAAAATTCCCTGCAGGTCTGAAATGCTCAGCCTTGACTTGCTGACATACCAAACATCTACTCACAAATTCTGCAATTTCCTTTTTCATAGTCGGCCACCAAAATGATCTTTTTTAATCCTTATACATTTTAGTACCTCCAGGATGAATAGTGTATCTGGATCTATGAGCTTCTTCAAGAATCTTATTCTTTATTTCAGCTACATCAGGTACATAGGTCCCTCCCTAAAACAACAGTCTGCCATCGTCAGCTACCCTGAAATCAGGTATGTTACTCAAACTTTCCTTGATCTCTACCAACTCTGGATCATTGTCTTGTAAGGACTTGATTTCTATCAAGAATTCTGGTTTAAGTTGAATCTGAGCAATCGTAACCCGGTCCTTGTCAACATTGAGATCCAAGCTAGCTAAATGCTCCAACAGTCTCCATTCTTGCAACATGAGATGCGACAACTTAGCTATTGGCTTGTGGCTCAAAGCATCCGCCACTACATTCCCTTTTTCCAGGATGATACTCAGTGGAGAAGTCAAAGTCTTTCAAATACTCAAGCCATCTTCTCTGCCTCATATTGAGTTCCTTCTAAGAAAATAAATACTTCAAAAACTTATGGTCTGAGAACACTGTAAATGTCTCTCCATATAAGTAGTGCCTCCATATCTTCAAGGCAAACACTACATCTGCAAGTTCCAAATCATGAACATGATAGTTCTCTTCATGCTTCCTCAACTGCCTAGAAGAATAGGCTATCACTTTCCCATGCTGCATCAGTACACAACGTAGACCAATACCTGAAGCATCAGTGTACACCACGAAACCTCCTTCTCCAGATGGTAAAGCCAAAACAGGGGCAGTTGTTAAACACTCCTTCATGGTCTGAAAGCTTCTCTCGTAATCCTCTGACCAATCAAATTTGTTCTCCTTGCGAGTTAATCTTGTTAAGGGCACCGCAATCTTGGAGAAATCCTTAATAAACATCTGGTAATAACCTGCTAGGCCTAGGAAACTTCTAACTTCAATTACATTAGTAGGCCTATCCCAATTCTTCACTGTCTCTACCTTCGAGGGGTCAACAGAAATACCTTCCTTTGTAATAATATGCCCTAGAAAGGACACCTCTTGCAACCAGAACTCACACTTACTAAACTTGGCGTATAGTTGATGGTCTCTCAATATTTGCAACGCCATCCTTAATTGTTCAGCATGCTCCTCCTTATTCTTAGAATAAATTAAGATATCATCAATAAACACCACGACCCACTCATCAAGATATGGCCGAAACACATTGTTCATCAACTGCATGAAAGCTGCGGGTGCATTTGTTAGTCCAAAAGGTATTACTACAAATTCAAAATGCCCATACCTACTACGAAAGGCCGTCTTATAGATATCCTCTTCCTTAATCCGTAATTGATGGTATCCTGATCGAAGATCAATCTTAGAAAAATACTGAGCTCCTACTATCTGATCAAATAATTCGTCAATCCTCGGCAATGGATATTTGTTCTTGATAGTCAACTAGTTCAATTGCCGATAATCGATGCACAACATCATCGAACCATCCTTCTTCCGAACGAACAGTACAGGGGCTCCCCACGGGGAAGTACTTGGACGAATGAACCCCTTCTCAAGTAATTCCATTAACTGTTGCTTTAATTCCCTCAGCTCCGCAGGGGACATACGATAAGGAGCCTTAGAAATAGGGGTCACGCCAGGAACTAAATCAATTGAAAAGATAACCTCTCTCTCAGGCGGAAGTCCTGGCAATTCCTCAGGAAAGACATCTGGGAAGTCTAGGACAACAGGAATGTCCTTAACCTCGATCTTCTTCTCAGGGGTCACATAAACAAAGGCTAAAAAATCCTGACATCCTTTCCTCATCAACTTATCAGCTCGAAGGGCTGAAATAAGTGGCACAGACTTATGGTGCCTAACCCCTATAAAAGAAAGCCCAGGGTGTCTAGAAAAAGACACAGAATTAGAACTGCAATGAACATTGGCCTCATACCTAGCCAACCAATCTGCTCCTAGAATTACATCATAATCTTTCATATCCAGGTAAACTAAGTTAGTTGACAAATTCTTTTCATTAATCATAACCTTACTAGAAGGATAGAAATACTTAGTTGCTGAACTGGAACCAATAGGAGTTGAAATCTCTAACGGAGAATTCATCAAGACTGGCTTCACAGATAAGGACTTAGCAAATATATGAGAAACAAAAGAATGAGTCGCACCAGTATCAAAGAGAACAAATGCTGGCTTATCATTTATAATAAGAGCACCTTCAACGAGTCTACCCTCCTCGGTGGTTCCTGCATCATCTTCTTGTAGGGCTTGGAGTTTACCCTGTTGCTTCCTATTTGCTTGTGGCTTGGTCGGAGTAGCTTGATCTGACAAAAGGGGACACTCAGGAATATGATGGTCCCTACTTCCACAACGCAGACAGGTGCCCAGCGTGCGCCAGGACTGTGGTTCGCTGCTCCTCCTTGGTCCACTTGCTGCAAGGCCCGAGTAAGTCCTTGAACCGTTCGCTACATGTCTCGCCATTGCACACGCTCTGCCACCATTAGAACATCCTATACGTAGAATAAATTATTTTAAAATCATTTAGAAGGAAATCTTAGAATTAGATTATTAACTCAACCCAAGTCTCTACCCAAATCTCACTAGGCTGGGTTCTTAGACTTATAACAAGATTATAGGTTCTACGACATCACTTAGAATCCTAGAACTTAGAAAACCTAGGAATATTAGAAACCTAGGCTCTGATACCACCTAACTGTCACGCCCCGACGCGGAATATCGGGACACACAGCAGAAACAATTACTAATAATATGTTTATTTACAGACATGCTATGCTAAAGCTAAAGATCAACACAACACCATGAACAGAAATAACTCCAACTAAATAACACTTAAAAGATCCATGTTCCAATCACATAAACCCTCTTAAACATACTTCCGACATAACATCATTACATTTGCTGACTTCGTAATTACAACTCTTTCAAAACACACATTCTAAAAGATAGCTAGACACAAACGACTATGACTGGCTCCACACGGCTTCTAACTCGTTCACTCCATGGCCATCACTCTTGCCCATCCCCATCAGTTTGCGAATCCTCACCTGAGTTACCTGAAAAAGGGGGGAAACAACTGGGTGAGCGAACGCTCAGTAGGTAATAATAGGCATGTTTAATTAATTAACCAATCAATTGCATTTATAAGTGTGAAAAGAAAAGAACGAAATGAAATGGCGATATGACAAGTAACATAAGTGCGAGATCATGAACATAACGTAGCTGGAAAATTGGCCAAGAAGCAAGAATTAACCAAGTCAAGAAGATTCAAGTAAGAGATTATGTCGTAGACATCACGCTAGTCATGCACTCGGTGTAATGTCTCACCATGTCATTCAAACTCATCGGGGCACAAGTACTTTTCGGGCGCTCCTCCTAGGACCAGACCGGGCTCTTATGATGCGTTGGCATTGATTTAATGGATCCGAGATCCCAAGTTATGTCTAGACATTAATCAAGTTAAATGGCCAATAATGTCAAGGTATAACTTACCTCGGAAAACCCAAGGATAAGTCGAAGAGATACTTTGACCAGAAAGTTTAAATTATCTAGAACCGACAAGTCCTTGTATTCAAACACGAACGACCACGGAAATCATTTTCTGGAAGATACACAGTCCATGTTGGGCCGCTCAGAGAAATGGACAGTCTGTACCTGGACCACGCTACAGGGATTGGGCTGAAGGAACATCCCAATAGAAGCCAAAGATAAACGGTCTACTACGGGCCGCTCAAGGCTAGAAGAGCTTAAAGCCCAAGAACAGATAAACGGGCCTTATAGGACTGCTCGGGGGTTGAACGGTCCAAGAGGATCCACTCGAGCACCTGGACGGGCCTACTCAGTCCGTTCAAACTGGGCCTAAACTAGAAGACTAGAAATCCACCCAAAATGGGCTCCGGGCTGCCATAACTGGGGCTGATGTGAAACGGGATTGGGAGGGGGTGGCCTTCTTCTTCCTTCTGCCCGATGTCACGCTATAGCCTCCTAGCGCGTTCATGAAGAACGCGCTATATCGTCCTAGCGCGTTCTCAGGCAGTAGCAGAACGACGATCTTTGCCTTTGGGGCGCCCGTGGAAGACTCCGGGGGAGTGAATCACGGTGGAGAAACACTTTGGAGGATGGGTAACACACGATGGAACTTAACAAACACATGAGGGGCCCTAAACATAGATTAAACTAACCTAATACTAGCTAGGATAACTTGGTAAATGTGGATGCGGGGGTGGGCGACGGGGGAGAAAGGGTGGCGTGGCAGAGCGTGCTAGGACCGTGAGGGAGTTTGGCTGGGGCCTCTCACCCGATCCCATCGCAGGACCGGTGCAACCGAGCTCCGTCTTGGCATTGGCAGCATCATTGGCGGTGGTGGAGGAAGAACGGAGCCCCGAATGGGGCCTTACACCCGACCCCGTCTCAAGGCCGATGCACCCGGAACTTCGAACGCCCTCCATTGAAGGGGAAATAGGGAGGATTAGAAAAAGAGCATGGGCATTGCACCCGAAGAGGGGAGAAGGGAGGGCATTCCAAAGATTTGGGGGGAGATAGCCATGCTATACTCAAACTCTTTCAAACATTCATTTTCTTTCTCTATTACTTAATCAAACGAGATGGGGGTACATATATAGGGAAAGGGGAAGACAAAACGATGCAAGAACATTGATTACACCCATGGAAAACAGTGGACATTGAAGACTTTCGGAGTTCCAAGCGTCGGGAAGTTGGACCGTCTGCAGTCGAGCTTCTGGCTGAGATCGCGCTAGGGACAACTAGCGCCTTCTTCAGGTCGCGCTACCCAAAGGTAGCGCGTTCATAAACGGCCCAGCAGCTTCCACGATCAGCTTTGGCCTGCCAGCTCGCTTGATTTCCATCAAACCCCTCCACTTTCGAAGGTTCATCCTCGAACCTAGTAGCTCAAGATCCCAATATGTGAGAACATGCTGGTTCCCTAAGCTCTGATACCATTTGATGTGAAACGGGATTGGGAGGGGGTGGCCTTCTTCTTCCTTCTGCCCGAAGTCGCGTTATAGCCTCCTAGCGCGTTCATGAAGAACGCGCTATATCGTCCTAGCGCGTTCTCAGGCAGTAGCAGAACGACGATCTTTGCCTTTGGGGCGCCCGTGGAAGACTCCGGGGGAGTGAATCACGGTGGAGAAACACTTTGGAAGATGGGTAACACACGATGGAACTTAACAAACACATGAGGGGCCCTAAACATAGATTAAACTAACCTAATACTAGCTAGGATAACTTGGTGAAGGTGGATGCGGGGGTGGGCGACGGGGGAGAAAGGGTGGCGTGGCAGAGCGTGCTAGGACCGTGAGGGAGTTTGGCTGGGGCCTCTCACCCGATCCCATCGCAGGACCGGTGCAACCGAGCTCCGTCTTGGCATTGGCAGCATCATTGGCGGTGGTGGAGGGTGGCGATCGTTGGTGGAGGAAGAACGGAGCCCCGAATGGTGCCTCACACCCGACCCCGTCTCAGGGCCGATACACCCGGAACATCGAACGTCCTCCATTGAAGGGGAAATAGAGAGGATTAGAAGAAGAGCATGGGCATCGCACCCGAAGAGGGGAGGAGGGAGGGGATTCCAAAGATTTGGGGGGAGATAGCCATGCTATACTCAAACTCTTTCAAACATCCATTTTATTTCTCTATTACTTAATCAAACGAGATGGGGGTACATATATAGGGAAAGGGGAAGACAAAACGATGCAAGAACATTGATTACACCCATGGAAAACAGTGGACATTGAAGACTTTTGGAGTTCCAAGCGTCGGGAAGTTGGACCGTCTACAGTCGAGCTTCTGGCTGAGATCGCGCTAGGGACACCTAGCGCCTTCTTCAGGTCGCACTACCCAAAGGTAGCGCGTTCATCAACGGCCCAGCAGCTTCCACGATTAGCTTTGGCCTGGCAGCTCGCTTGATTTCCATCAGGGGCAGAACTGAACCAGGGTCCAGCCCACTATCCACTGGTCAACCTAGGGCTTATTGGGTCGATCAAATCAAGATTTGGTCGAAGAAAGAACAAGGTTAATTGACCATCATTAAATGGCAATTAGCCAGGGATGCATGGTCTATTATGGGCCGCCCACTGAGACGAACGGTCGGATTCTGGCAGTTCAAGACTCGGTCGGTCCAAATTGAGCCGTGACTCACAACACAGCAATCCAAGCGGTTCGATCAGGTGAACATGTTCAGGTCTTGGTGGTACAACCTGCCCGGCGTCCTAGTGGGAATCCCAGGCTCGCGGGGGCTTACAGATGTCCCGTAATGAAGGTCCTAGTCCGACGGAAGGAGTATCCGGCGGAGAGTCCCAACCATTACAAGGAAATGAGGCTATCAAATCATCGGAAACCAGTATAACGGTCAGTCAATCCTACCAGAGTAGAATGACTGTCAAACAATCCTAGTAACAATTTCAATTATTAATGAATCATAATGAATATTAACTTCATGGGAAAAGATGAATCAAGATCAAGTGACGACAAACTAGCAAAAATTTATAATTGTTTACTTCCATAAATTCCAGTTATCATGTGTGTTGCTAACTTACCATTAGCCACTAATTTACTAGGATAAATCATGCTAACATGATAATGAGTAATTCTGTAAAGATGGGCGGTCCTAACAGAACCTTTCATCTCCCTCGGCGATCGTACAATAGGCCGTTCATACCCCCTCAGGTCCGAAGGCCTGCTAGGGATGAGCGGTATGTAGAGTGCCGCTGGGGATGATGAGCGGTCTGGGACTATTCGCCTGAAGGAAGGGCGGTTAGCAGTCGGCCGCTCGTGCCACCGAACATATCAGAGATAAAAACACACAAACGGTCAAAAATCGGACGCCTAACGATGATGGGCGGTCTATCATGAGGCCGCGCATGCCAAAATAATTCCTTGCTAACGTCGCCATGCCCGCCTCCGACGAGTTGGCTAGGGTTAGCTTAATCGGTTAAATACAGAAAACATAGAACATGAAATTTAGGGCTTTTACTATCAATAGAACGAGCATGAAAAGGTATACAAGATATCATGATCAATTGAACGTTCAGTGCCTGAAATCCCTCCTTAAACCGAGGTGGAACATAGTTAACCCTAATTCTAGCATGCTTCCACTAAAACTTGAAATTCTAGCAGGATACTAGAAAAAATTTAGGGCTTTTTTGACTAAAAGAATGAGGACAACAGGACGGATCTAATGGTATATCATTAGCTAGGTTTGGTCTGCTAGAACCTACCTTAATCGAAGGATGAAGGAAGAAGAAAGGAAGTCGACGCGCTAGGTACACACCGCCGGTAATCGCCAGAATTCTCTCCCGTCCGAGGTCCTCGTCGGCCGCCACAGCACCTAAACGATTCTAGGGTTGCTAAGGTTCAATTATATAGGTTCAATGGGGTCTAGAGAGTTCTAATCGTGGAGATAGAGTCCACGCACCGCGGACGTGCGCGATTCGCACAAGACTGAGTCAATCCGCCACTCTTCCGCCAAATACTCCTCCTAGGGTTAGGGTTTCGGAGAAAAACCAGAGGGAAACGATCTCTTAATCCTAGCCTTTCATTTGCATCCGATTTCAGCTGAAATGATCGGATATTGGGCTCTAATTTCGTGCTTTAAGGTCCGATTAGGCTAAGTGTGGATTTGGGCCTTAATCGGCTAATTCGGCCTATTTAAGAATTTTATTTAGGCTGGTCTTAGAAGATAATTTTACTAAACGTTTTATCCTCTACAAGATTATAATTTTTTCAGATTTTTATAAAATGATCAAGATTTTACTTATCCTATTTCTTAAAGAATTTTTATTAATTTTCTCAAAATTTTATTCATTAATATATCGGGGTGCTACAACGCTGACATTATGTATACACATCAGAGCATGCACTGACCTGACTTTTCGAAGATAGAAATGTGCACATACATTATAACATGCGTGTGACAAATGTGCTGTAAGACCCCAATAAATTAAGGGAAAGTAAAATCTATGAAAAAAAATCGAAATGATAATTTTTATAAATATATATATAAACCCAACCCAATTAATATTAAGGAAAAAAAGCCTTAAACTCAAAATGGGCCTTAAACCTAAATCTAAAAAAAAGAGATACAAAGCCTTAGCCCACGTATTAAACCCATTCATATAGAGAAACCATTAATTATTAGTCCACATGATAACTCACGTTTGAGTGGCCCAAAACATTACCTAAGTAAATAAGGTTTAGGCACATGCACGTTATGTGGACCTTAAACTCAAAACTATAGAAGCACAAAAAAAGTAAGAAAATCCTCGACCAACCCAGCCCATTCTCTTTGGGCTTTTTCCTCCATCGAATAACCCCACAGCGTGCCAACCCATATACTCGAACGCTTGCATGAGTTGCAGACTTTGGATGAAATAGCAGGGTGATCAATGCAGGGAGTAACACTCGGAGGAGACTTTAGAACCTTACCTCCGATAGTCTTCAAACCCGCTAGAATCTCAAACCCTCTATAAGTAAACCCCCCAACGAACGTGCAGCACTTGTTGCTGCATTCGAAGGAGGACCCGGTCCTGCTGCTACGGTGAACTTGAAGAGATGAACCTCCTATATGTGAAGAACCCCTAAAGGCACCCTCCTCCTTCCTTCTTCCACGTCTTCGTGCTATTCCTGCTGCCATACGTGAAGAAGGGAGTGTTGTGGGCTTCTATCTTCTTCCACTACTTGCGTCCGAATCATGTAGGTGTTCTCTCTCAAAGCCAAACAAATTAATCTTACATAATCTCTACATAATTTGTATAAGTTTTACATCATAAATTACATGTTTTACACCAACTTTAAATATCTATAAAATCATGTAAAGAAAATAAGATATAATGTATATTCTATTGGGTTATACGTAATGTATTATGGTAAAATACTATAGCAATAGTTAGATTTATTGGCTTTAACATCTTGTTCGTGGACGTCAGAGTGGTCTTTGGCCATGAAATTTTACGGGGATGTTGTTGGGCTAGTGAGCAAGATAGTGGAGTTGGTATCTCTATTTTTCGATCCTTCTAACCCAAAGTAGTTCTCCTCTCGAGTAAATTTTTTTTTGAACATCACGTTAGGTAGAGTTTTTCGGGCTCTTCATTTTGGTGTATAGATTGCGCGATTCCCATGTGTATACGTCGAGAACGGGTGGTTCAAAGATATAGAGACTATTAGTAATGTTGTCATATATATATATATATATATATATATATATATATATATATAATGTGTAACTTTTACCTGTATCTTTAAAAATCTATATCTACTAAACTATGTAAAATAAAATTATAATATATATATTTTTTGAATCTTTAGATTTTTCTCTTAATTATCATATAGTGGAGTTGGTATCTCTATTTTTCGATCCTTCTAACCCAAAGTAGTTCTCCTCTCGAGTAAATTTTTTTTTGAACATCACGTTAGGTAGAGTTTTTCGGGCTCTTCATTTTGGTATATAGATTGCGCGATTCCCATGTGTATACGTCGAGAACGGGTGGTTCAAAGACATAAAGACTATTAGTAATGTTGTCATATATATATATATATATATATATATATATATATATATATATATATATAAATATAATGTGTAACTTTTACCTGTATCTTTAAAAATCTATATCTACTAAACTATGTAAAATAAAATTATAATATATATATTTTTAGAATCTTTAGATTTTTCTCTTAATTATCATATATTTAGTTCCAACAATTTTCATTTATTTAAAAAATATTATTATTCATCATGATCAAATTAAAAATTACAAATCGTGTTTAAATTCTAGAAAATTCATATCTTATGATGAAAGTCCGTAAAAATTACAATATATATATAGTCGTGATCCTTGTAAATTTCTCTTAATTACCATGTAATTAGTTCTAAAAATAATATCCATCCTTTTAAAGAGATGCTATTTCTAAATCATTAGATTAAATAGAAATTAAGATATGAATTGACACCTACTTACATTGACGCGATTTATTCAGTTTTTCTCGAGATTTGATCTATACCGTGGATCATATTGGCACTAGGTCTAAGTCCATAGACGCAGTCCCACATTTCACGTTGGTTTTCCCATACACCCTCAACTCTCGGTGACATACGAGCCCTCCGTTAGACATTCCGTTCCTCCGGACTAGCAAGTTAGTCATTAGGACCTCCATAAGTCTCCTCGTAGCCATGGATTCCCTCAAGGCCGACTGAGCTTCTTGTACCATAAAAATCTTGGAACCGATACGTGTTACTCTGGTCTTCTGGAAGCTTGTATATCTCTGAATTGCGACCATGACATGGACGCCTAATAGAATTGGCAACCATGGTAGGGGCGCAGTTTATTCTATGTATGACCTTCTGCAGGACGCTATTCAGAATTTAGCGACCCCAAGAAGTGTCATTTTTCCCCTTGTGCCCCTCTTGGTCATACTAATGAGCGACCCCTCCCTGGATGCTATTTCCAAAAGGATGGCGGAGGGAGTGACGCCAATTTCCAATTTTCTCCATTTTCCCTGATTTGGTGAGATTTATTACAAGATAGTCATATCACATATTTATATGATTAACTTCCACATCAGCCTTGACACTATGTCCCTTTTGGGGATTTCCTTGATATTATCTCGAGAACATAACCCTTTGACTTTGTATTTGGCCATACTTGATTCTGAAATATTAAGGGCTCTGGGTCCGCGACTTTTCAATGCTAGACAAGGACGGAAGTCTAATTCTGTAAACCATGAGAATTCTGGGTGTGGCATTACACCAAAGTCTGTACATCTATTATATTTTGTTATTTTGTTATATCTGTTATTCTGTAAATTCTATTGTTCTGGAAATTATGTTATTTTGAAATTCTGATATTATGTCATTCTGTTATTCCGATAATTTAGATATTCTGCTAGATTGTTAATTCTACTTATATTTATTGAAACTCTGTTATACTCTGGTCAATTCTGAAGTCATGTTCATCTAAGTATCTGTCCTTGTTATATCTTGATATCTTGTCCTT
Organism: Amorphophallus konjac; assembly: GCA_022559845.1. Classification (NCBI taxonomy): domain Eukaryota; kingdom Viridiplantae; phylum Streptophyta; class Magnoliopsida; order Alismatales; family Araceae; genus Amorphophallus; species Amorphophallus konjac. Next base: position 84,132,079 of record CM040124.1, on the reverse strand, counting down.
GGTTCTGCGTGGGAATTATTCCCTTTTCTCCTGAGCTTATATCTGCCCTTGGCTTTTGATGTTCGATAATGATCACCTTTCTGCTAAATCTAGTGTCATGTTATATCATTCATATATTTATAATATTAATTGGGTTGGGTTTATATATTAAACCAAAAATAAGAGAGCTCAGCTATTGGAAGACGCTATGGAATTATCCGACAAGGTCAAGGCAAGAATGGAAAAGAAGAAGGTAGATAATGGCAACAAAAGGCCCAATATTGGGAATGGAGTTCCGAATGGCAAGAAGCCTAAAGAAGAGAAGTGCAAGCATTGTGGCAATGAAGGTCATCAATCCGAGAAGTGTCACTGGAAGAATGGAACTTATTTTCATTGTGGAAGTCAAGAGCATAAGGTTGTCGACTGTCCCCTTCCTAAAGATCAACCTCAACAGGCGAAGGATCGTAATAAGGAACAGCGTCAAGGACGAATGCAAGCAATGAGACAAGTCGAACCTGCTGACAATGAAGAAACTAGAGGTACCCCATAACTATAGATTAGTTCCTTAGTCTGTTTTGCTAGCATGTTTAGATGATTTTGTTTTGTGATTGAGGAATAGAACTAGATGCCCCACTGATATATTGGAAATAAATTTCAAGTAAATTTGGGGAGCAAATTCTTTTAAGTGGGGGAGGGTGTAAGACCCCAATAAATTAAGGGAAAGTAAAATCTATGAAAAAAATCGAAATGATAATTTTTATAAATATATATATAAACCCAACCCAATTAAAATTAATGAAAAAAAAGCTTTAAACTCAAAATGGGCCTTAAACCTATATCTAAAAAAAAGAGATACAAAGCCTTAGCCCACATATTAAACCCATTCGTATGGAGAAACCATTAATTATTAGTCCACGTGATAACTCACGTTTGAGTGGCCCAAAACATTACCTAAGTAAATAAGGCTTAGGCACATGCACGTTATGTGGACCTTAAACTCCAAACTATAGAAGCACAAACCAAAAGAAAGAAAACCCTCGACCAACCCAGCCCATTCTCCTTGGGCCTTTTCCTCCATCGAATAACCCCACAGCGTGCCAACCCATATACTCGAACGCTTGCATGAGTTCCAAACTTCTAGGGTTTTTAAGAAAACTAAAACGGCAGGCGGCAGATGAAATAGCAGGGTGATCAATGCAGGGAGTAACGCTTAGAGGAGACTTTAGAACCTTACCTTCGATAGTCTTCAAACCCACTAGAATCCCAAACCCTCTATAAGTAAACCCCCCAACGAACGTGCAACACTTGTTGCTGCATTCGAAGGAGGACCCGATCCTACTGCGGCAGTGAACATGAAGAGCTGAACCTCCTATACGTGAAGAACCCCTGAAGGCTCCCTCCTCCTTCCTTCTTCCACGTCTTCGTGCTATTCTTGCTGCCATACGTGAAGAAGGGAGTGATGTGGGCTTCTATCTTCTTCCTCTGCTTGCGCCCGAATCATATAGGTGTTCTCTCTCAAAGCCAAACAAGTTAATCTTGCATAATCTCTACATGGCTTGTACAAGTTTTACACCATGAATTACATGTTTTACACCAACTTTAAATATCTATGAAATCATGTAAAGAAAATAAGATATAATGTACATTCTATTGGGTTTTACGTAACACGTATTATGGTAACATACTATAGCGATAGTTAGATTTATTGGCTTTAACATCTTGTTCGTGGGCGTCAAAGTGGTCTTTGGCCATGAAACTTTACGGGGATGTTGTTGGGCTAGTGAGCAAGATAGTGGAGTTGGTATCTCTATTTTTCGATCCTTCTAACCCAAAGTAGTTCTCCTCTCGAGTAAAATTTTTTTTGAACATCACGTTAGGTAGAGTTTTTCGGGCTCTTCATTTTAGTATATAGATTGCGCGATTCCCATGTGTATACGTCGAGAACGGGAGGTTCAAAGATATAGAGACTATTAGTAATGTTGTCATATATATATATATATATATATATATATATATATATATATATATATATATATATATATATATATAATGTGTAACTTTTACCTGTATCTTTAAAAATCTATATCTACTAAACTATGTAAAATAAAATTATAATATATATATTTTTAGAATCTTTAGATTTTTCTCTTAATTATCATATATTTAGTTCCAACAATTTTCATTTATTTAAAAAATATTATTATTCATCATGATCAAATTAAAAAATTACAAATCATGTTTAAATTCTAGAAAATTCATATCTTATGATGAAAGTCGGTAAAAATTACAATATATTTATAGTCGTGATCCTTGTAAATTTCTCTTAATTACCATGTAATTAGTTCTAAAAATAATATCCATCCTTTTAAAGAGATGCTATTTCTAAATCATTATATTAAATAGAAATTAAGATATGAATTGACACCTACTTACATTGACGCGATTTATTCAGTTTTTCTCGAGATTTGATCTATACTGTGGATCATATTGGCACTAGGTCTTAGTCCATAGACGCAGTCCCACATTTCACGTTGGTTTTCCCATACACCCTCAACTCTCGGTGACATACGAGCCCTCCGTTGGACATTCCGTTCCTTCGGACTAACAAGTTAGTCATTGGGACCTCCATAAGTCTCCTCGTAGCCATGGATTCCCTCAAGGCCGACTGAGCTTGTTGTACCATAAAAATTCTGGAACCGATACGTGTTACTCTGGTCTTCTGGAAGCTTGTATATCTCTGAATTGCGACCATGACATGGACGCCTAATAGAATTGGTAACCATGGTAGGGACGCAGTTTATTCTTTGTATGACCTTCTGCAGGACGCTATTTAGAATTTAGCGACCCCAAGAAGTGTCGTTATTTCCCCTTGTGCCCCTCTTGGTCATACTAATGAGTGACCCCTCCCTGGATGCTATTTCCAAAAGGATGGCGGAGGGAGTGACGCCAATTTCCAGTTTTCTCTGTTTTCCCTGATTTGGTGAGATTTATTGCAAGATAGTCATATCACATATTTATATGATTAACTTCTACATCAGTCTTGACACTATGTCCCTTTTGGGAATTTCCTTGATATTATCTCGATAACATAACCCTTTGACTATGTATTTGGCCATACTTGATTCTGAAATATTAAGGGCTCTGGGTCCGCGACTTTTCAATGCTAGGCAAGGACGGAAGGCCGATTCTGTAAACCATGGAAATTCTGGGTGTGGCATTGCACCAAAGTCTGTACATCTGTTATATTTTGTTATTTTGTTATATCTGTTATTCTGCAAATTTTATTATTCTGGAAATTATGTTATTTTAAAATTCTGATATTCTGTCATTCTGTTATTCCGATAATTTAGATATTCTGCTAGATTGTTAATTCTACTTATATTTATTGAAACTTTGTTATACTCTGGCCAATTCTGAAGTTATGTTCATCTAAGTATCTATCCTTGTTATATCTTGATATCTTGTCCTTGGTTCTGCGTGGGAATTATTTTCCTTTTTCTCTTGAGCTTATATCTGCCCTTGGCTTTTGATGTTCGATAATGATCACCTTTCTGCTAAATCTAGTGTCATGTTATATCATTCATACATTACATGCTCATGAACATGATTAATTGGCTAATCACTTATATCCTGCTTGATGAGAGATGTAATTCCTACTGAGCTTTTTGCTCACCAGCCTATTTTAACATTTTTCAGGTAATGATGTCAAAGACAACCAATCTGATGGGGAAGGGCAAGAGTGAAGAGTGTTTTGGAGAATCGAGTCTGTGTCTTTTATCTTTCATTGAGTCTCGTCTTGTCATTTGAGTCTTTTCTTTTCATTAGAGTGTAATAGTAAGTCTTTTCTTTACTTATGTAAGTTGAGTCAAGTTATGTAATTCAAATATTTAAGTATCAATAAAGATTATGTTTGTCCATATTGTCTGGCCTTGGAATTTTGTGTCTTATGTTTGCTCTGACTATTCACGACTGTATCACTGCCATGTTCCGAACAACACGTTCCGCTGCTATCGGTTCGGGATGTGACATGTGCACCGACCCTGAAGACTTATATGCACAGACTTCACATGCATTGAAGATAAACATGCAGATACCTTATAGTATGCGTAAGGCAAATATGCACCGACCGTGAAGACTTATGTGCACTTATTAGACATGCATGCACCAACCTTGGGTCTGCAGAAAGTGCAATTAGCACCGAGCCCTTGTGCACAGACATGAATGCAGAGACTCCTCATATGAACCTGCACTGACTTCACCAAAATATGCATGGACCTCATATGCACCAGGTCCTCATGTCCACCGATCCAAATCAGGTATACAGCAAAACATTTACAGACCTTGTATGCTAAATGCACAAGGCGCACATACCTTATATCATATATGCATTAGTCAAATATAGACAGATTTATGCATTTCAGTCTCACATGACTCATAGATTGTCATTATCAAAACCAAGGTTCCAACAATCTCCCCCTTTTTGATGATGACAACTATAGGTCATGTATGATTGAAACTAACAATGAATTAAACAACTAACAACCATTCTTCACACATTCTTTCAATTTCAAGCATTCACCAGTTGTTAATCATTCACAGAATTTATTTGCTAACATGCATAGCAATAGTGACATTCAACACAAAAATGAATTCAACACAAATATGAAATATTTAGTAATTACATTTCTGTGTACAGTAGGAAAAGACAAATTAATGTTTGAGTGAGGTATCTCATTGCACAAAGGATAAATTCTCATTCATCATTTTTTGCATCAGAAAAAATCAATCCACTAAGAATAGTCAGCATCTATCAAAATTTCAGCATCTGCTCAGCATCTCAATATCTGTTAGCATCAAACTATGAACTATCCACTAAGGACTTTCATACATGACCTTGACCATAAACTCTCCCCCTTTGTCATTATCAAAAAAATGGAGGACCCTCAGACAACAACGACTTGAGTGACAAGAACTTGTACCTCTAGAGCTTCCACTTCCTCTGGGTGGCGGTGGTGTACTGCTAGAGCTTCTAAGAGGCATTGCCCTGGGAAAAGGAATTCTGTCAACTTTTGTTCTGAGAGCTGCAAACTTGGTCATCACTTTCTGGTCATTTGGCTTGACCAAGTCATGAAATTCTTTGACAGTAGCTGTCATATCCACAAACCAACTGTGCATCATGCCACACAGATTATCTAATTGAGAAGATTGCTGGTTGTGTATGTCAGCCATAAATGTGGATGAACTGGTGGCCTGTTTAGTGACAATATTTTAGAATCTGTTGACTAAGTTCTCCACTTGAGTCTGAACAATATCAATTTTCTGATTGATCTCTTGCTGATCTTGCTTGAATATGTTCATCTGAATCTTCAGCAGTTGAAGTTGTATCTTGAGGTCATAAGTGTGATCAAGAACTTTAGACTAACTAGTAAAAGATGTATCCTGTGTGTCTTGCACGTCATTCAAGATTTCTCTTGCTTTCTGGCACACTACTACTAGGGAGTCCAAAACACCATTTAGTTTTCTGTCAGACATATGCTTATCATACACAAATTTCATCCACTGACTATTTACAGTCTGTTCTAAATGGCGCATTCTAGCATCCAATCAATCAATAACATAGTTTATGTAGACAAATTGTGCATTCATCATACCATTCTGATTTATCACAATGTTTGTCAGATTAGTGAGCATTTCAACAATATGTGACTATGAGCTTGGTCTAGTAGAACTAGATGCTTGATAACCCAGAGGCATGAAGGGTTGTTCTGGGGATAGAGGAGGTTGTATCCCAACTGGAATTATTGGCCCATGGTAGGGTCCATATAAAGGGGCAGGACCGTGAACTTGTTCCTGTGGAGCTTCTTCCTGGGGTTGCTCATCTTGAATTCTCTATTCTTCAATAACTTTGTCAGCTTGTTGCATGATTTCAATAACCATATCAACCATAGAGTGTACATCGAGTTCAGTTTCTTTTTCCCTTTTTGAATCATTTCTATGTCCCTCTGAGAGGACTGTTTCATCAATCATCTGATCATCTTCAGCTGTCTCTGTGTGAGACTCTTCTTGAATCTCTTCTACTTGTTGATGTTCAACTGTTAGATCTGCCTAATTAACTACTGGTTGTTGCTGAATCTGCTGTCCAAACTTATCAAATATTTCATCAATATGTTGATCTAGTTGATTCGATACTTGCTCTTCAGTCAAGTTCAATTCATGAACCTCTTGTTCCAATTGCAAATTTTCAATATGCTGCTCTTCTGTTTCTTTTTGAAGCAACAAGGGAGGTTGCTCTAAGGATTCTATTTGCTCAACTGCAAGCTGTAGATCCTCCCCCTGAGTAATCTAAAGCTATTCAATAATGACATCTCGTTCATCTGATGGCTGTTGTTCTTGTATCCTTGTCTCTTCCAACTCAATAGCAGGTGGCTGCTGCTCCTACTCATCTTGGTCTACTTGCAGCTGCTGTTGCTGTGCTGTCTCTTGTTCACCTTGAGGTTGATCCTCTTGCACTGATAGGACCCTCTTTTCAGATTGTACATTTACTTGACTGGCAGAAGAAGATTTCAATCTCATGAATTTTGATATGAAATCTATGTTGTAAACATTTACCCTAGGGATTTCCTTAGAACTCTCATCCTCTAGAGAAATGTCTACCTTTTTGAACACAGCAGTTAAGTGGGCTACATAAGGTAAATTTCTTCTAGACTCCTTGCAAGTTCTCATGATCTTAATAATTATCTCTCGCAGACAAATCCTAATCCTCTTTAGCAAACAATAGAGAATAAATCTCTGGGACTCAGTCAGTCTCCCTCTCCCTCCAACTTGTGGTGTTATCATTGTAGTGATAATATGATGTAATAATCTCTTAAGAGGGGGGAATTTGTTGGCATTTAAACTGACCTAGTTTCATTTGCTTCCTGTCAGTGGGATTGCTAGGCACATCTGTAATGATGGAGTATGCATCATGAAGATTATACGCAGACCCTCCTTCAATTTCTCCATCTTCTAGTATTCTAAAAATTTTATGAAGGAAACGCCTACAAATTTCAATCTTAGTCCCTTTGACAGTAGTCAATAGTTTTGACTGTTCAGGATTATATTTCAGATTGTTATAGAACTCTGCAACAAGTCTAGGATAATATACTCTATGCTTACATAGAAATTTCAACCATTTTTAAAATTTGAAGAGCTCACCCAATTCAGGAAATCTTGACATCATTTTACTGTCGTGAAAATCCACATACCGTGGGAACACAATCTTCCCAGCTTCCAAAGTAATGTCAACATGAACTGAAGACCAAGCAGAAATACCTATTTCTTCTTGTTCGAATGTTCGGCACTACTTGGGAGACGTCCCCTCTACCTTTTCTTTCCCTTTTTCTAACTCTCATCTAGGCACTTTAGAGCTTGCATCCTGATCCTGTGCCGTCTTTAATCTTTTCTCCTTTAGTGACCGCTCCACAGTCTCCGTGGGTGAGAAATCCTCTGGTAAATGTTCCTTCATGGCCTTCCTCTTCCCCTTACTCTCGACAACTGGAGACGACATGGCAGAACGACAGTGGTGGAGTCGATAAGGGTGAAGGATGGATCGTAGAAGAACAAATAGAGGAAATGTGGATAATGGAACTCGAGAGGCCAAGGCCAAGCTTGTGGTAAGGTTGCGAGCGAAGGAATCGCCAGTGCGGGAAGGAGTTTTGGCTTGAACGAGAAGGGTATGAAGGACAATGTAAGTAGGGTTAAGTATTATAAAGAAATACTGTCGACTTTACCCAATTCAACGATTAATACCCAAAATACCCTTTGCTTAAAAGAAAAATACCTTTCTCTACAATTATGCGATTTCTGGCATATATGATTATATCTTAAACTATGAACCTTCACAAAATATTCCTATGAATCGAAGTTAATGGAAATGAAACAACTTTATCAAGGAAACATCCCAGACAAAGAAATCATTAATCTTACTAGTCCTTTTTATTAGCCAATACTGATTGAAAAATCCATTTTATATAGAGCTTAAGATAGTTTTAGTTTGCTAAAGAGACTCCAGAGTCAACCATATTTTTCATTAATCTTTTATAAATATTTGATTGAACATTTCAGTATTACTACACCTTTTTACTCAAGGAAACATGTTGATTAAACACCAGAATCCCTTGTTACTCGGTGAAGTTTACCTTTATGCTTCATATTTTGAACAGAGATAACATTCATTATCATGACTTGACCTCTGAATTTCTTTGAGACAGGTGGTCAGTTTCTCAAATAATATGCCATTGCTCTGCCACTTTCAATTTTTATTGAATGGCATATTCTCTTTTCTTTTAATCAAAATTTTCTTAAAACTTGGCTTAAGGACCATATAAACATCAAATAACCTATCAGATTAACTTATTACTAAAGACTTTCAGATTTTTGACACCCTACTGAGCAATTTCAATTTGGACTGTTTTAAGACCATTGAAGAGTCGTTCAAGGTCAATTGTGAAGATTTTCAGATAGGATATAATCTTCATACACAGAAAATCACACTCTAGTTAAGATCAGCAATTTTGTTCTTAATTCAGAGTGATCTTAGTAGTTAATTGTTGAATATTAATAAAGATGACAGTTTTCAGATTTTACTCCCCTTAACTAACACAGTCTATGAATTTATTATGAAGAATAAATGAGAATTTGGAAGTGGATAAGCCAAATAGAAGATGAACAATGAAATATGGATGAAGGTCGTGCAAGAGCAAAGGTTAAGACTAATGGCCAAATTGCATACTGCCAGGGACTTAGTCCGAGGACCCAACTAGCCAATAGCTCTCAATAAGAGTCCACAACCCTCAATTTTCAGTTTACAAGTCCATTTCACTTCTCATAAGCCACACTTAGCTCAATATCCAAGCAGCAAAGCAACAACAATTATCAGAAAAATCAGCCCCAAAGAATTACACATACAATCTCTGAACAGTTCAGCTTAGCTCCCCCTCAGAGTGTGCAGAGATCTCAAACGAACACCACTTAATTTTCTTAAGGTACACAGAGATGTATCAACTAGATGCATATTTTTGATTTAGACTACACACAATGTTTTGACTCTTGGTACTTGGCGGAGGTCTAGCATCTACACATGGCATGGGTTTCCAGACAGAAAACATCTGCCCTTCTCCCAACTTTCATTTGATATACCAAAAAGTTATGCAAATTTATGCATCTACTTATGAACATGAATTACTAACTAAAAGTCTCACATGGAATTTGCATGAATCAGATTGTTAGCATGTATAACTCATAACAAAATAGCATCAATACCAATTTATTCCAATCAAGCATGCAACATTCCACAGAGAACATTATTCAGACAACTTCAATGAAGAGAATTGATAAGTGGGGTTTAACTAACCTGTGTGCCCTGATTTATTGAACCCCAATTTTATTTCTTCCACAAGAGCACACCTGCATCCAAGAAGTTATTTGAAATATCTTGGGGCCCAAGAGTTCTTCGGTCCAGCATGATTATTCCAGCCACTTATCCAATAGCATTGAGTAATAGTGTGCCCTAATTTTCCATAGTGATTACAAACAGGATGTTTATGCATATACATGTTCCTTCCATGAATGTTTCCAATTATGGGCACTTGAGTGTGTTTATCATAGTGTGATAGATAATAACAATCATGCATGTGGTGACCATATCTACCACAGTTGAAACATGAATTTCTATTTTTGTTCTTATTTGCATACATGTGAGAAATAGAATGAGACTTAGCATGCAAATTAGCACTATTTATAGGAATATATCTGACATTTTCTTGAGCATGCTGGTTTCTATTCTGAGATGCATTTATCTTCTTGAAAGCCTTCATGTCATCAGATATCATTACTTGGCAGTCATCCATCACATGACCTGCCTTACCACAGTAATGACATGAAAGTTTTTTAATGTATGCATGTGAATGAGTAGGGAAATTCTTGATTACATGCACTGAGCTACAAGATTTCTTAAAGATGAAAAAGTTATCATCATGGACAAACTTTACAAAATCAGTAGAATGAACTTTTCCCTTATTCAGATTCTTTTTCAGATTTTTAAAAAGATTTTCAATTTTGTAAGCAGTGAATTGAAAAATAGATGAAGTAGATGATTTTTCCTGTCCGAGCTTCTTACAAATACAGTGGAGTTCTTCTTCACATTAAACTTCTCATTACTAGGATTAAACCCCAAACCCTCTTTCTGAAAATTAACATTTGAGCCAAGAAGCTTACTTAAGTTTTCTTTTCCCTTTTCAATTGCTAACCATTTCTCTGACATAATAGTGTTCAAGACCATTAACTTCTTGTTTTGTTCTTTCAGATGGTCAATCTCTCCCAACAATTTATCTTCATATTCATCAGCTTCCTTTTTCTTTTCTAACAGTAGCTCATTTTCTTCTTTTAAGGATTTGATTAAACTCTTTTGCATGTTATCATCAGAATCAAGATCTTCAATCAATTCCTTTAAGAAGGCACATTCTTTGCAAGAATTTTCAGCTTCAATTAGTGTGTTTCTACGATTCTCATTTTTAGATTTCAGTTTATTCAATTCAGATCTCTCCTTGTTCATATCAGATTTTGGATTTTCATTCTCAGCTTTTAAACGTGTAACTTCAGAGATCATTTCTTTTCTTAGCCTTTTCTTTTCAGACTTTACTTTCTCGTATTTTTCAACCAAATATTCATTCAATGCAACGAGATCTTCAAAACTAAAATTATCAGTCTCAGAATTTACCTGTGAAGATGAATCATCGGTCTGATCACAGATGTGATCTCTGGCCATCAAACATTTCACTTTATCTTCACATGGACTTGCTAATATCCTGCTGATTATCTCTACTACACTTTTGCAATCAGTAATAAATGGAAAACAATTAGCATCTATCTCCCTTCTGGTTAGATCTAGGGCCTTTTGATTTTCAGAAATCTTCAGTCTGTCTGAAGCCTTCCATTGGGATTCATCCTCTGGAATTTCATACGGACTGTGTGCAATAAGTATGCACAGATCAGGATAAACATGCATTACATAATCTCTAAATCTACCAAACCAGCTATAAAAACTCAATCCCTCAAATCTAGGAAGATCACCCATGAATATTAAGTTTAGAGCAGATCAGAAACCGCAATAAGAAATAGATGAAACTAGATCGCACCAAAAATGAATGCAGGAATAGATCTGCAGGTCGTTAGACCCTCTGTGCAGAAACCCGCTCTAATACCAATTGTTAACCTGATGTAGTGGTGCAAACCAAGATTCAAAGGGGGGGTGAATGAATCTCGCTCTAAAACTTGATCAAACTAAAAACTTTGCCTGAACACTTTAGACTAATGCGGAATTAAAACCAACCAGGAACTGAGGTAGAAACGCTCCTATCATTCATCTAACGGTTGAAACATTAGAAAACAACCCACAGTACACAAGAACCTTTTGGGTGGTTCGGTCCTCCAGACCTACATCCACCCCACACTCAATGCCGGGTGTGGATTATTGCTGACTCACAGCTTGAAACCGTTGGGCCTCACAGCTTGCCTATAAATCGCTGGGCATTACAGCTTCGTCGACCGCTGAGCATTATAGCTTAGCTATCCAGAGAAAACCACCACTGCCGCTGGGCCTTACAACTTCTGCCACCGCTGATACACAACTTAGAAGAAATATGAAAAATGAAAATAGAAAATCAAAATGTTCAGCATCGGAAGACTGATAATAAAGACAAACAGAAATGCTCACGTAGGAGCACTGTGCCTTGGATCTGATCCAAAGGACACAATTGAGAACAGATCTTCAAGACTTGCTTCGATTGCTTCACTATTTCTTCTCTCAAGATTCCTCTTCTTCACTCTCCTGCTATCAGCTCTCACTCTCAGACTTACACTCTTGCTTCTCTCAGGTATCTTCTTCTCTTTTTCTCTCTCTCAAATCTTCTCTTCAAAATTCCATCATCATCCGAAGTCACGACTGGTTCTTTTATATATATCTCATGAAACAGAGACGGGTGGAAATCACATTTCCCGCCCAGAGATTTTACCAAAAGCGTGCTTATCGAAGCCCACGTGTCAGATCTTACTTGACGTTCAATTTATCTCAGAGACTTGGAAATTTTCATTTATCCTGTCAATCAAAAATAGAGGTATTTTTGTCAAACACTTGGTAACCTGGAGTTTATATAAACATTCACATGCATGGACTCATTACATAAATGAGAAAAACATGCACCGACTAGATACATATGTAGACGTGAATGCTTGGACCATTTTCATGCATTAAACAAATGTGCACAGACCCTTGTATGCATAAAGCAAATATGTGCACAGACCTTTTCATGTGAAGATGAAACTTTCACAGACCTTAATATGAAGGATTCAGAAAGTGCACTGAATTTGTATGCGTGAGACACAAACATGCATCGACCCTTGCATGCGTGTAGCAACATAAATTGCACCGACCTATGCAACCCCGATGCAAAAGTTGCACCGACTGTTATACCTTTAAGATGAAGCATGCACAGACCTATACAGGGTTGAGTATGCACCGACGTGTTCTACCCAATGCAGAATATGCACTGACTTCTACATGCTCGAGGCAAAACTACACTGACCTTATGTATACACATCAGAGCATGCACTGACCTGGTTTTTTGAAGATAGAAATGTGCACATACATTATAACATGCGTGTGACAAATGTGCACGCCCTTGAAGACTTATATGCACAGACTTCACATCCATTGAAGATAAACATGCACATACCTTATAGTATGCGTAAGGCAAATATGCACCGACCGTGAAGACTTATGTGCACTTATTAGACATGCATGCACCAACCTTGGGTCTGCAGAAAGTGCAATTAGCACCGAGCCCTTGTGCACAGACATGAATGCACAGACTCCTTGATGCGGGACGCATAGAGGGACCGACTCTAAGTAATGCGGACCTCGGACTCTAAGTGCAGACGCGGCCAGCAACATACGAACAAGGGAGACACTTTGGCCCGACACTAAGAGTTTCTATGGGCTATACGTCACTAATAGAAATGCAAGCTCACTCGTCGTCCCAAGCGAGGGAAAACGTGGATCCGCGGGGTTGAGAAACCAGCAGAGTCAAGGGTGGTCGACTCACTTCCATGCTTGGATCGAGTCACGGGACGGGTCACTCTCTCGCTCACAGCGGTGACATGGACTCATGGGCTAGGTTCCTAATGCACTCACAGCAGCATATGACCATATACTAGCTAAGCAAATGTAATGCCAAGAAGTTAAGACCGTACCTCCACGCTCTCGGTGTGGGGAAGACACCCCGGCCAAATCCTTACTCCCGGTTAACAAATTTTACTGCAGTACAAATGTTTCGACCCACTCCACGCAGGGAGGTAACAGGTCACATCTGGGGCCCGGGAGTATCAGGAATTGGGTTGACGGGTAGCATCTTGATGTCGCTCAGTCGGTGCCGAAACCTGCGTTTTGGTGCTGTCCGGACGACGCGATCTGCGGGTTCGTGGGGCCCACGTGCTGCTCAATCCTCCAGACCTGGCGGGGTGGGTCCCGTTGTGGATGGGACACCTGGAGGGGTGATCCCCTGGACGACGGCCGGACTGGAACACCGGGCGGTGGTCGATCGGCTCCGATCTCCAAGTATTGGAGTTGCTGCCCACGGATCTGATGCTTCTGTTTTACCGCGCGCGACCATGCAAGATCTGTTGCTGCGATCAGCACTGACGTCGGATCGGCGCGAAACTAGCACCGTTGGAACGCTGACTTGAAATCCTTCAACCCTCCATGGTATCTGGAATTTCATCGGGGCCGTAATTTTGATGAAAGATTTTACAATAGGGCTGTGCTCAGTCTCAAATCTGGTCAGACAAATTGAGATCTGACTGAGAACAGGTGTTGACCGTGATGTAGATCTCCGATTTAGGTGTTGAGCTCTGCATGAAAGTTGTAGAGGGGAGAGAGAGAAAGATGGGGGTAATTTTTTTGAAAATTTAAGTGGAGATTTGGATGGGGAAAAGTATTTACTAGCACCAGATGGTCGGATCTGAACATTAGAGACAAAACTTTCTTTGGGATCTGACCATGATTTTAAAAATAGGTAGAGGACTCGAGAAATTCCAAGAAAATTTGTGGGTGATGGTGGTGGTGGACAGAACCTACAATTAAATTGGGGATTCAAACAAAAAAGGGGAAGGGGGTCGAAATGGTGAAACTCAGGGTTGCTGTGACACAGGACTGAAGAATGATAGATCTAGAAGGAGGGGAAGCACGAAAATGGAAAAATAGAAAATAAAAACTAGAATTTCCACCAATTTTTCTGGGACGTGAGTTGGACCTCTAGAATTCACCCTGTAAGTTTGGGCTCCAAAAGATCTCGAGGTTGATGTCAAAAATTTTGGGAAGAGCCTGCTATATCACGGTCTACAGAAAACCGACGAAGGCGATGGCGGTGCAACGGCGGCTCGATGGCGGCGACGATCTCACGAACTGATAGAAGAGGCTTCTCACCTCTATAACACATCCTTCCCAACTGCAGAAAGGGGAGAGAGGAGAGAGAGAGAGGGGCGGCCCTTGCTCCTTTGGAAGAAATTCTAAAATTTTCTTGCATTAATTGTGATAGAAATGAAAATTACAACCTTTTATATGAAATGACCTCCCATGGTAAATGACTAGCCATGCCCTCAGATCTAGGGTTGATGAGGGGCATCTTGGGTAAGCTAAAATTACATATTTCTCATGTGGTCAAAGAGAGGAAAGAAAAGAAAAAAACTAGCCTAATTGAGCCAAAATAGGGGGCACCCCTTCATGGGCCTTTCTAGGGCCAAGTTTGGTCCAAGGCCATTCACAAGCCCACGAACCCATGATAGCCTATGGGCCATACCACCTAGGTGGCCCATGTGAGGGAGAAGCCCAATTGGGCCTTAAGTGACTAAAAGATCCATTATGAAGCCTAATGGTCCAATATGGCCACACCCCTTAATGGACTCTAAAGGGCTTAATCCAAGTGGATTATTAAGAGCCTTACAAAGAGCCCAAAAAGAAAACCCAAGTAAAACACACATTACATGCCCAAAATACAATGCAAATAAATGCTAAAAAAGTATCTAAACTCAAGGTGGAGACTCCAGACTATCTCCGAGCCAAAGGGAAGTCGATGTAGCTCGAGTGGTGCTCCTCTTACGGTACCGACGGCTCACCTATTCGTGCTTCTTGCTCGCTCTGGTGTCCACACCAATTCTCCCTGGGTGGGAGAAACTCGACCCTGTCGAGTAAGGGTCTGCATCGCTCTGGTAGCGCTCCAGTAGGTCTGGATCTATCCTATGCAACTCTCCACGGGTGATCCAAGTATCCTCGGTGGCGGGTCGCCCTCTCCATCGCACTAGGTAGTGCGGGTAGGATCCACTCCTGGTAACATTAACCTGCTCATCCAGTATATGATCTATATGCTCTCGCTGGCGTGGAAATGGGGCTGGTGGTGGACACTCAGGTGTAGGATCACTCTCAATGGGAGGAGATGGCTCAAAAGGCTCACTAGGGATCACCGCTGGGTCCCTATATGCAACTAGATCCGACACATTGAAAGTAGAGCTTATACCATATTCCTCGGGTAGGTCCAAAACATATGCATTGGCTTCAACGTGTTTCAACACTCTAAATGGACCGGCTCCGTGAGCTTGCAATTTCTTTACGGTTCCAGAGGGAAACCGTTCAAGTCTTACCCTGATCATGACATATTCACCCTCTTGGAACTCACGGTGGTGTCGATGAGCATCGGCTAACTCCTTATACCGTGCATTGCTGGCCTCAATGTGACGACGGATGTCGTCATGCAGACTCCTAACATGCCTAGCAAATGACTCGGCAGACTCACACACTCGTGCATGAATGGGCATGGGGACAAGATCCACTGGCTTCCTACGCCTACGACCTGTGACAATCTCGAATGGACTTATACCGGTAGAACTGTTAACCGAATCATTATATGCAAATTCTGCTAGTGGTAAATGAGATCCCAATCCCCTACACGGTCCCTGACAAGACACCTCAGAAGGTCACCCAGACTCCTATTGACCACCTCGGTCTGACCATCTATTTGGGGATGATATGCAGTGGAAAACTTGAGGTGAGTACCTAACATATGCCACAGTGTCTTCCAAAAATAACTAGTGAACCTAACATCACGGTCAGAAACTATGGTACGAGGTAACCCAAACTTGCACACCACATGAGTAAGGAAAAGGCGGGCTACCCTTGAAGCATCCAAAGTCTTCGAGCAGGGAATGAAAAGGGCCATCTTCGAGAACTGGTCAACCACCACATAGACCGAGTTATGCTTCCTAGAGGTACGTGGCAACCCCAAAACAAAATCCATGCTAACATCATGCCACAGAGCATCAGGCACAGGAAGAGGCGTATAAAAGGTCGAGCTTTGCTTCTTCATTTTGGCCGTAGCACATGTACGGCACTGGGCCACAATATGAGCAACATCACGCTTCAAGCTCGGCCAATAAAATCTGTGCTCAACAGCCTCAATAGTCTTGTTCCGACCAAAGTGGCCGGCTAGACCTCCCGCATGTAGTTTCCAGACTAAGAAGTCTCGAACCGAAGTTCGGGGAACACAAATCCTGCCTCCTCGAAAGAGGTAACCCTCCTGAAGCATATAATCATCATGGTCTCTTGAGGGTCCGGCCTGGAGAGTGGTATAAATCTGATTGAAGTCAAGACAGTCAACATAGGCCTCTCTCATCTTCTCTAACCCTATGACCTAGGCACTCATGGTAGTCAGCAGGTGTCACGCCCGGACGAGGAATATCGGGAACGTGAGCGAGTCGTAAACAATGTGTGTCGATCAGAGCATGCACAATTTTATTTCTAAAGTCAGAAATGAATGGGAAAATGATACTTTTATTCCATCAAAATGAAGTTTACAACACTAATTGATAAGCCATAAAGGCAAATTACAACTTCTAATCTCAAAGTACATCATTCTTGTAAAAACATTAATGATCTACATAAACTTAGGTAAAAAGGAAAACACTCTTTCACTCTTGTCCATTCCCTTGTTCAATGTCATTTCCTGCAACAATTAACCGAAAACGTAGGGTGAGCAATAAGCTCAGTAGGATTTTATATCTCTAAGAACCAGGCAATCTTGAAGTATTTAGCATGTTGAACCATTTTCCAAGTTGAATAGGGAAATGTTAAATCATGAAATTTGAATAGAATTTTGTATAAGGAAATTTCAAGTACCAACAAGATAACAAGATATCAAGAAAAGTTTTCAAGTAATAACCCTTGAACAAGTAAAGAATTTCACGAATTTGGCCATTTCACGCAATCACACAAGTCAAGTAATTCATGTAATTTTTCAAGTAGTCATGTAAACAAATAAACAACTACGAGTAGTGGAATGTCGTATCAAGTAAATCTATCATGCACTTCGGTGCAATGCCACACCGTTGGTCAATCAACTCTTATGGGCACAAGTACTTTCGGACGCCCCCCCCAGGACTAGACCGGGCCCCATTAATGTCAGGCATTGAGTCATGTGGATCCGAAGATCCCAAGTACGTTTAGACATCCACTTTAATGTATATGGCCAATGATTTTCAAGAAAATGTTGTTTGTAATAAGCACAGATTTAACAAAAATTCAGAAGTTGCAAGAAAGTAGATAACAATTTTAAGGCATCATGTTTAACGACATTAAGTCGTAGAGTTCAAAAATGAACGGTAAGTAGGAAGAAAAATTAAGATAGTAGTTTTATTAGAATTATTTTTAAATATCTTAACTTAATCTCAGAATCATAAAATATCAAATTTTAGTTATGAAAATATATGCTTATGAATTAAAATCATGAGTTTAGATATTAGTATTTAATCATACATTAATTAACAATATGATAAGAAAATAGATTTAACATGTTGAAAGTAGTTTTTTATACATCAATATGATAGAAAGTACCTTTTTACATGCTGAAATAATTTTCGTACGTCACTATGATAAAAAATAGAATAGTTATAGGCTGAAAAGATGTTACTGTCTGTGAACGCGTTATAGCTTAGGGTCGCGTTCATACAGTATATATAAATACAATATATATATTCAAAATATTATATTTTGATCACCAAAATTTTTGAAAAATTTTTGGTGAACGCGCTATACTTACCTGGCGCGATCTTCAAGAACGCGCTGGCCAAGGGTGGCGCGTTCAAGAACATATGTATATCAAAAATTTTGGTGAACGCGCTATACTTACCTGGCGCGATCTTCAAGAACGCGCTGGCCAAGGGTGGCATGTTCAAGAACATATGTATATATTTAAAAATTTTGAAAACTAAATGAAATAGATATGTTATGTATAAACCATAAGAGATATAGACACCTGATGTATATATAAACACTTTATATATATGTATTTATATTAGAAGCATTATACTTTTGATTTCTGGTCACCCGGGGTTAAAAGTATGAACGCGCTAGCATAGACTAGCGCGATCTTGAGGAACGCGGTATAAATCTATAGCGCGATCACGATCAATCCATTATGTATTTTTTTGAAATTTTGTAGAAAAGGACGGGGTCTATCTGAACGCGCTATATCGGGCTGACGTGTTTCAGAACGCGCTATTGAGGTATAGCACGTTCTGGACCTGATGAAAAATTAGAATACCCCTCCAATCAAATGACCATAACTTGCTCATTTCATAACAGAATTTAATAAATGAGCTATCAATGGAAAGAGGATAGAAAAATACACAACATAGCATACTTTATTTAGAGTTTATCCTGAGAGACACCTACCTTTAGACGGATCTAAGGAAATATCCCCAAATATAAAGAAATCATTTAATCTCCAAATCTTCCTTCAAATCTCCACAAATCTTTGCAGCAATATATACTTAACCTCCAGGGATGGTTTAAGAGTCGAATGAGGTTCTATTTATAGTCAAAACTTGGCCAAATTTGTCAAGATTCCTCACCTAATTCCACAAAACCCATTAAGTCTAAATTAGAAGAAAAATGCCATTTCTCCTCTTAATCTAGCCCATCTTAGGTGTGAAAACAATGTAAAAACGGCTGGTCCAAGGTGGGATGTTAGGTAAGGGTTGATTCTTGAGTCAATCTTCTAGAAATGGGGTTATTTTAATCCCTTAAATATCATATTAAACATGTGTTACGAATTTAAGGTTAATTTAACCTTTAATAAATTCTTTAACCATTAATTCAGCCCATTATGGATTATCCAATGGGCCAATTATGATCCTAGTCCATTACATGGACTTTTATTGGGCTTAATATCTATTTACTTCTAGTTAATTCAAGTAAATTCAATAAACTAGCTTATTTCATATAGAAAAAATGTAATTTGATTATTTCATGAAAATTTTAAATTACATAATAAAATTGAAAAAAAATATTTCTCATTTTAATTATCGGGTTTCTACATCCTCCCCCACTTAAAAGAATTTGGTCCTCCAAATACACAATATATAACTAAAAGTCAAAGATTAGAGTAGAAAGGTCAAATTTCTAACTTGAGATTAAATCCGGGTATTTCTTCTTGATGGATTCTTCCAATTCCTAGGTTGCTTCCTCGAATCCACGCTTGCTCCATTGGACTTTCACCATCAGAATGGCCCGATTCCTCAGTTGATGTAATTTTCGATCCAGTATCTTGATCGGTCTTTCTTCATATGATAAGTCCTTTTGGAGTTTCAATTCTTCAAATTGAATCACATGTGAAGGATCATAGACGTATTTCCTTAGCATGGATACATGGAATACGTCATGTACACCGGCCAGTTGAGGAGGTAAAGCTAGCTTGTATGCTACCTCGCCGATTCTCTCCAGAATCTCGAAAGGGCAGATAAATCTTGGACTTAGCTTTCCTTTGATGCCGAATCTTCTAATTCCACGGGTGGGTGAGATCTTTAAGAAGACATACTCCCCCACTTGGAATTCAAGGTCTCTCCTCCGGTTGTCGGCGTAACTCTTTTGCCGTGATTGAGCTACCTTCAATCTTTCTTGAATCAACCGGATTTTGTCAGTTGTATCTTGGACAATATCAGGACCAAGCAATCCCTTCTCTCCAACCTCACTCCAGCATAGAGGTGATCTGCAACTTCGGCCATATAATGCTTCGAATGATGCCATTTGAATACTCGATTGATAGCTATTGTTGTAAGCGAACTCAGTCAATGGTAAATGTTCATGCCAACTACCACCGAAGTCAATCATGCAGGCTCTCAACATATCTTCAATAATCTGATTCGTCCTCTCGGTTTGTCCATCCGTCTGAGGGTGAAAAGTCGTACTAAACCTTAGTCTAGTACCCATAGACGATTGTAAACCCTTCCAGAAATGAGAGGTGAATCTCGGATCTCGGTCCGAAATAATGGAACTTGGAATACCATGTAGCCTTACGATCTCCTTGATATATAAGGCGGCTAGAACATCCACGGTCCATTTAATCTTGATAGGTAAAAAGTGAGTGGACTTTGTTAGCCAATCCACAATTACCCATATAGCATCAAAACCACTTCGGGTCTTCGGTAAACCAACAATGAAATCCATACCGATACTATCCCATTTCTATTCCGGTATTTCGAGAGGCTTGAGCTTGCCAGCTGGTTTGAGGTGTTCGGCCTTGACTTGTTGACAAACCAAACATCAGCTTACGAACTCGGCTACCTCTCTCTTCATATTCGGCCACAGGAATGTTCTCTCGAGGTCTTGGTACATTTTTGTAGCACCGGGGTGAATAGTATACCTTGATCGATGTGCTTCCTCCAAGATTTTTCCCTTGATAGTAGAATAATCGGGTATACAAGTTTTTCTTTTGAATAATAACATTTCATCATCAGCCAGAAGGAAATTTGGTCGTTGATCTAATTTCTCTTTGATTTCAACGATCATCGGATCATCATTTTGCCGTTCTTTAACTTCTGAGAGTAACTCGGGTTGGAGTCAAATATTGGCAATAAACACTCCGTCTTTCTTCTCCTCCACATTGAGGTTTAAGTTGGCCATTTGCTCAAGTAGATGCCATTCTTTAACCATCATGCTCGATAATAAAGCCATCGACTTCCGGCTAAGTGCATCAGCTACGGCATTGCCTTTTCCAGGGTGATATTATATAGAGAAGTCAAAATCCTTTAAATATTCTAACCACCGTCTTTGTCTCATATTGAGATCCTTTTGAGAGAATAAATATTTGAGACTCTTGTGATCAGAATACACCGTAAAGGCTTCGCCATAGAGGTAATGTCGCCAGATCATCAAAGCAAAGACCACAGCTACTGGTTCTAGGTCATGTACGGGATAATTTTCCTCGTGCTTCTTCAATTGCCGTGAGGAATAAGCTATGACCTTGCCATGTTGCATTAATACGCAACCTAGGCCAATTCCAGATGCATCAACATAAACTTTGAATCCACCTCCTTCCGTAGGTAATGTGAGAATAGGAGCAGTCGTCAGGTAATCCTTTAAAGTTTGAAAGTTTTTCTCGCATTCCTCGAACCATATAAAAGGATTCTCCTTCCTTGTCAATCTTGTTAAAGATACCGCGATCTTTGAGAAGTCCTTGATAAATCTTGATAATATCCAGCCAATCCCAAGAAGCTTCGAATTTCTGTCACACTAGTAGGTCTTTCCCAGTTCTTTACGGCCTCGACCTTTGAAGGATCGACGACGATACCATTCCGAGAAATTATGTGACCGAGAAAAGAAACTTCCTCCAACCAGAAATCACACTTGCTTAATTTGGCATAAAGCTTGTGATCTCTTAATAATTGAAGGGCCTTATTGAGATGTTCTTCATGTTCTTCCTTTGACTTAGAGTAGATCAAAATGTCGTCGATGAATATAACCACAAATTGATTGAGGTATGGCCGGAATACGCTGTTCATTAATTGCATGAATGCGGCAGGCGCATTTGTTAAGCCGAAAGGCATAACGGTGAACTCGTAATGTCCATACCTACTCCGGAATGCAGTCTTGTGAATATCACTTTCCTTGATCTTTAATTGATGATAACAAGATCGAAGATCGATCTTTGAGAAATATCGAGCTCCAGAAATCTGGTCGAATAATTCATCAATCCTCGACAATGGATATTTATTCTTGATGGTAAGTTGATTCAATTGCCGATAATCAACACATAACCTCATCGAACCATCCTTCTTTTTAACAAAGAGGACCGGGGCTCCCCATGGTGAAGTACTTGGTCGGATAAACCCCTTCTCCAATAACTCCAGTAGTTGTTCCTTTAACTCCTTCATTTCAACGGCAGACATCCGATATGGAGCTTTAGAAACTAGTGCACCTCCGGAATTAAATCAATAGTGAAAACCACTTCTCTCTCGAGAGGAATACCAGGAAACTCGTCCGAAAATACATCAGAATAATCCCGAACGATAGGAATGTCCTTTAGAACAGGTTCCATGTGCTCGGTCATAGTGATAGAAACTAAGAAACCGACACAACCCTTCCTTAACAATTTCTCAGCTTTGAGGACCGAAATTAGAGGTATGTGCTTGGAATGCCGGGGTGCCAGAAAATAGAAGGTCGGGGTAACCCATAAAAGTTACCGTACCCAACTTGCAATTGACACTAACACCATGTGTAGATAGCCAATCGGCACCCAAAATAACATCATATCCTTCCATCTCCATGCATACCAAATCAGCAGGTAAGTTATAACCGCTAATTATAATTTCACTAGTAGGATAGAAATGTTTAATTTTCGTTCCCGTTCCAATAGGGGTAGTGATAGTGAGTGTAGAATCTAATGGAACAGGCTTCATGGGTAAAAGACCAGCAAATCTTCTAGATATAAATGAATGCGTAGCTCCGGTGTCAAATAAGACAGAGGCAGGCTTGGAGTATATGAAAAGAGTACCTTCCACGACGCCTCCTTCCTCGGTAGGTTCCGCATCCATAAGAGCTTGAAGTCTTCCTTACTTTTTGACAATAATAGGAAGCTTTGCCGATGATGGAGCTTGCTCATTGAGAAGAGGGCAATTTGGGATCCTATGCTCCCGACTCCTGCATCGAAGACATGCACCGAGCTTTCTCCAACATTCCTCAGCTTTGTGTCCGGGCTTCTCGCAATATTTGCATAATTCTTTTGATGTTGCCGATATAGGGACAATTTGCTTGTCGAAAGTTCTTGACTTCTTGTCCCCTTGAAAATTACGTCCACCTTTGTTGAAATTACGCTCGTCATTGGGCCTTTTCTTCCTGAAGGAAGGTTTGAAACTTCCAGACCCAATAACTTGCTCTCTCTTGGCTTCTCTTCCTCGGATGCAATCTGATAACTCCGTTGCATCTTCTGGGAGTTGTGCTCTCCGTACAGCATCACTATATATTTGAATATCTATCGGGGCCAGTTGAGTAATATATTATGGCCTAAGGCCGTTAAGAAATCTCTGTGCCTTCATTTTGTCAGTACCCACGAGATGTGGAGCGTATCGAGATAACCTTGAAAATTGAGCTTCATATTCTGCAACCGATAATCCCCTTTGCTTTAAGGTGATAAATTCGGCGGCCTTCCTTTCTTATACTCAGTCGGAGAAGTATTTACTATTGAAGTGTTCCACGAACTCTTCCCATAATACTTGGTCGTGCGGTAAAGTAGCTTCGACCGATTCCCACCAAGGCACGTGCATCTCTTTCTAGTTGGAAAGTAGCGAGTAAGACCTTTTCCTTGTCGGCACATTGCATGACTCGGAAAATCCTCTCAATTTCTTAATCTAGTGCTCGACTTCATCCGGATCCGTAGATCCAGCGAACTTGGGAGGGTTCATGCTTCATAAATTCCTTTGGAAATCACTACCTCCTCGGTCTGCTCCTCCCTGAGCAACCTGTTGGAGGGCTTGGGTTAAGCCTTGAACGGTGCGCTGCATCTCGTGCCATTGAGCTCTCTCGGCGGCCATTTGCGAGAATTAGCCTGAAACCATAATTTCAAGGTTTAATTATTTTATTCATTTGTTTATTTCTTGATAAATCTTTCTTTAAAACTTAACCCGTGTTTCTACCCAAACTTACCGGGAAAGTTCAAGATCTATCCAATTTCTAGATATTGATCTAGATCCTATGTTTGAGGGAAAACTATGTTTCCAGAATGAACCTATAATTGTGAAACCTAGGATTTTATGTAACCTAGGCTCTGATACCACAAAGACTGTCAAGCCCCGATGCGGAATATCGAGGGCGCGACGAGTCGTAAACAATGCGTGTCGATCAGAGCATGTACAATTTTATTTCTAAAGTCAGAAATGAATGGGAAAATGATACTTTTATTCCATCAAAATGAAGTTTACAACACTAATTGATAAGCCATAAAGGTAAATTACAACTTCCAATCTCAAAGTACATCATTCTTATAAAAACATTAATGATCTACATAAACTTAGGTAAAAAGGAAAACACTCTTTCACTCTTGTCCATTCCCTTGTATAATGTCATTTCTTGCAACAATTAACCGAAAACGTAGGGTGAGCAATAAGCTCAATAGGATTTTATATCTCTAAGAACCAGGCAATCTTGAAGTATTTAGCATGTTGAACCATTTTCCAAGTTGAATAGGGAAATGTTAAATCATGAAATTTGAATAGAATTTTGTATAAGGAAATTTCAAGTACCAACAAGATATCAAGAAAAGTTTTCAAGTAATAACCCTTGAACAAGTAAAGAATTTCACGAATTTGGCCATTTCACGCAATCACACAAGTCAAGTAATTCATGTAATTTTTCAAGTAGTCATGTAAACAAATAAACAACTACGAGTAGTGGAATGTCGTATCAAGTAAATCTATCATGCACTTCGGTGCAATGTCACACCGTTGGTCAATCAACTCCCATGGGCACAAGTACTTTCGAACGCTCCCCCAGGACCAGACCTGGCCCCATTAATGCCAGGCATTGAGTCATATGGATCCGAAGATCCCAAGTACGTTTAGACATCCACTTTAATTTATATGGCCAATGATTTTCAAGAAAATGCTGTTTGTAATAAGCACAGATTTAGCAAAAATTCAGAAGTTGCAAGAAAGTAGATAACAATTTTAAGGCATCATGTTTAACGACATTAAGTCGTGGAGTTCAAAAATGAATGGTAAGTAGGAAGAAAAAATAAGATAGTAGTTTTATTAGAATTATTTTTAAATATCTTAACTTAATCTCAGAATCATAAAACATCAAGTTTTAGTAATGAAAATATATGCTTATGAATTAAAATCATGAGTTTAGATATTAGTATTTAATCATACATTAATTAACCATATGATAAGAAAATAGATTTAACATGCTGAAAGTAGTTTTTTATACATCAATATGATAGAAAATACCTTTTTACAATCTGAAATAATTTTCGTGCGTTGCTATGATAAAAAATAGAATAGTTGTAGGCTGAAAAGATGCTACTGTCTGTGAACGCGCTATAGCTCAGGGTCGCGTTCATGCAACATATATAAATACAATATACATATTCAAAATATTATATTTTAATCACCAAAATTTTTGAAAAAATTTTTATGAACACGCTATACTTACCTGGCGCGATCTTCAAGAACAAGCTGGCCAAGGGTGGCGCGTTCAAGAACATATGTATATATTTAAAAATTTTGAAAACTAAATGAAATAGATATGTTCTGTATAAACCATAAGAAATATAGACACCTGATATATATATAAACACTATATATATATATGTATTTATATTAGAAGCATTATACTTTTGATTTCTGGTCACCCGGGGTTAAAAGTATGAACGCGCTAGCATAGACTAGCATGATCTTGATGAACGCGCTATAGATCTATAGCGCGATCATGATCAGTCCATTATGTATTTTTTTAAAATTTTGTAGAAAAGGACATGGTCTGTCTGAACGCGCTATATCGGGCTGGCGCATTTCAGAACGCGCTACTGAGGTATAGCACGATCTGGACCTGATGAAAAAATAGGAATACCTCTCCAATCAAATTACCATAACTTGTTCATTTCATAACATAATTTAATAAATGAGCTATCAATGGAAAAAGGACAGAAAAATACACAAGATAGCATGCTTTAATTAGAGTTTAGCCTGAGAGACACCTACCTTTAGACGGATCTAAAGAAATATTACCAAATATAAAGAAATCCTTTTATCTCCAAATCTTCCTTCAAATCTCCACAAATCTTTGCAACAGCATATACTTAACCTCCAGGGATGGTTTAAGAGTCAAATGGGGTTCTATTTATAGCCAAAACTTGGCCAAATTTGTCAAGATTCCTCACATAATTCCACCAAACCCATTAAGTCCGAATTAAAACAAAAATGCAATTTCTCCTCTTAATCCAGCCCATCTTAGGTGTGAAAACAATGTAAAAACGGCTGGTCCAAGGTGGGCTGTTAGGTAAGGGTTGATTCTTGAGTCAATCTTCTAGAAATGAGGTTATTTTAAACCCTTAAATATCATATTAAACATGTGTTACGAATTTAAGGTTAATTTAACCTTTAATAAATTCGTTAACCATTAATTCAGCCCATTATGGATTATCCAATGGGCCAATTGTGATCCTAGTCCATTACATGGACTTTTATTAGGCTTAATATCTATTTACTTCTAGTTAATTCAAGTAAATTCAATAAACTAGCTTATTTCATATAGGAAAAATGCAATTTGATTATTTCATGAAAAGTTTAAATTACATAATGAAATTGAAAAAATTTATTTCTCATTTTAATTATCAGGTTTCTACAGCAGGCATGCTCGCCGACTCAAGGCATCAGCCATCTTGTTCTCCACTCCAGCCTTACGTTTAAGCACAAATGTGTACTGCTGGATATACTCAACCCACCTACTGTGACGCGCATTAAGCTTCTTTTAGGAATGGAGGAACCTCAAAGCCTCATGATCGGAGTACAAGACAAACTCCTGATGTAAAAGATAGCGCCTCCAATGCCTAAGGGCCTGAACAACTGCATAGAATTCTTTATCATATGTGGAGTATCCCAATTTCACGTCATTCAGCTTCTCACTGAAGTATGCGACCGGGTGGGCCTCCTGACTCAACACTCCTCCAATCCCTACACCCGGTGCATCACAAGAGACCTCAAACACCTTTGAGAAATCTGGCAATCGAAGGATCAGTGTCTGGGTCATGCGCTCCTTGATGTCCTTGAAGGCAGCATGTAACGACCCAGAGTTCAGGACACCGATATACCGATAACATCGATACACCGATACCAAGAACTGGGGAAGCCACCCAAGAGGCTGATGAGGCCCCTGAAGGGTTAGAAGAAAAGTGCTGAGGGATATGCATAACAAATTGGAATTTGGAACGCGCAATTTACAATTAAGTAAAGAAATTAACACAAGTGCGGAAGCAATTCAAAAATAATTGGAGTGATACTCATATACTAGTCCAGAGAAACAAGAGTACTAGTCCACAAGGTACAACTATGCGGGGCATACCCCGGCAAAAGTACGAACGAAGCCTCAAAAGGCGCCTCGACTAAAGCCGGCAGCTAAGCACGGTCTCCGAAACGGCTCACAAAGCACCGGGAGACGACGGGCGCGGCTCACCTGAAAAGAGAAGGGTGAGTCACAGCCAGACTCCGTAGGGGTCACGCGGATCCCTACCTCGCACTAAACCAACATACATGCATAAATAAGGCAAGTAGAGCATGCATTTAAATAAGCTAATAGGCAATGGCATGAATAACTACTCAAGTAAAGCTGTAAACTCCAACTAAACAGGTATAACAGCTAAAGCATGCCACAGCTAACTAAATGCAAGCGATTTAAAACTAAAGCTACCAAATAGAATAAGTCTCAACTAAGCCAAGCAACAAGGAAGGACAACCACTGGAGCAGAAACCAGAAGCGTCCACTGACGACTTACACTGCGTCTCAAGCACTCGCAGTCGACGAAGCGACAAGCTAAGCGCGTAAACAGTACCAAACCAAGTGACCAGTCGGAGTGGCACCCGTCGGTGTCAGTCCACAGTCTCCGACCACGTGTGCACACACTGACTCTAGCCTGAGCCAGGCCCTCTAGCTAGTTTTCTTCCTTGGTAGGACGCTACCATTGGCTGGGAGCCCACGGAACTAGCTTACAAACCGTGCATGGGAAAAATACCCCTCCGCCATCCTCAAGCGGGTCGGCACTCAACAGACCTTAGGGCAACAACAGTGGCTCCATTACGTGGAAGGAAAGGCTACTCTAATGGTAATAAAACACGCCACTAAACATTTAAAACAATACGAATATGGCATGAGTATAAAAAGGAATGCATAACAAATGGGCTGGCAACATATTAAAACCATCAGGGAAGCGGCGATGTAATACCCACGCGCTACTTGAAAGTGACGGTCGGGGACTGGTGCGTTACACCAAGAACGACGCGCTGGTCTCCATCCGTTACTTCCACCTGAGTTCCAGCTCAAAGGACCTAAGAGGGAGAGTGACGGTAGGGGTCCTATGCGTTGCTTCAAAGAGACGCGCGGGAGCACCGCCGTTACTTTCACCCGAGGCCAAAAACTAACGTACAGCGTTTAAATCGATCGCAGGCGAAACGACGCCCCAGTCTCGGCGCGTCGCTTGGAAACGACGGTCGACCGACTGGCCGTCGGGCGCACCGCCTGACCAACACAACGTAAATCAACGAGAGAGCGACGGCTGGAAGCCCTACCGTTACTCTCAATGTAACGCACCCACGACGGGCCGTTACATTGAAGTAACGCGCTCACAAAAGGCCGTCGGAGATGTGACGGTTCCTGGCGGGACCGTCACTTCACCTGGGTCGCGGATGGGTTATATCTAAAAGTCGGTTCCCTCCCAGATGATCTGAATCGTCGGGTAACGGCGTAAAACCTGTAACCTGTCAACCCATGCAACCCATACGACAATATAACAACTAAAAACATCACATGCAAGGCCTAATAAGCATTAATCTCAAGAATTTCATTAAAACCCTACGAATGGAAGAAATGAACATTATGCATGCCATGGGCTCAAATCAACGGAACGAGCCACAGGAAATGATCCTAGCGAGATCAGGATTCCATCCCCCTACCTCTCGCAAGCCGAAATCGAAGAAAAGACCGCATGCAAGGAGGAAGAGCTACGAAGCCTTCACGCTCCACCTCGCTCCCACGATCACCGAACCATGCCGAAGTAGACACCTACGCGCTCCTCTCGACGCGAGGTATCCAACGGCGCCAACCTTGTCTCAATCCGACCTCGTCTTGCCCACGTTCCCTAAGGAGGAGAGAGGGGCGATCGCAAGAGGAGAGAGAGAGAGAGTGAGGGCGAATGAGAGATCGACGGGAGAGAGAGGGTGAGAGAGGGATTAAAAGAAAAAAAAGAAATTAAAAAATATATAATATAATTATTATATATATTAAAATCTCATTAATTCTAATAACCCTCAATAAACTCCAAATAAATCCGGAAAAATACCAGACAAATTCCTAAAAATCCAGGAAAATAGCCGGAAATTCCAGAACAAATAATAGAACAAAAACCATCAAGGATCCATTAAGGCACGGGCCTTACAGTCCCTCCCTCCTTACAGAAATTTTGCCCACGAAATTTACAACAACCGAAAAGGAGGAAACTGAGAAAGGACTTATACCTCACTGGAATAAAAAGGGAATAAGCTGACGCAACTCATCTTCACGCTCCCAAGTAGACTCATTACCAGAGTGACGCTGCCAAGCAACCCTTACCAGAGGAATAACCTTATTTCTTAACTGCTGCTCGCGACGGTCTTCAATTCTGATAGGAATTTCTGGCGTGGACAAATCAGCAGTTACCTCAGGCCACACTGAATCATCGAGAACATGAGAAGCATCTGGCACATATTTCCTCAATTGAGACACGTGGAACACATCGTGAACAGCTTGCATAGCCGCAGGAAGTTGCAAACGATAAGCCACCTGACCAATAGTTTCAATAATCGGAAAAGGGCCAACATACCGCGGACTAAGCTTTCCACGCTTCCCAAATCTGGAAACACCTTTCATCGGAGATATTTTAACAAACACCATATCTCTAGATTCAAATTGTAGTGGACGTCGGCGCTGATCTACGTAGCTTTTCTGTCAACTCTGAGCCGTCAACAATCTCTGCCTAATCAGACGAACCACATCAGAACATTGCTGCACCATGTCCGGTCCTGTCAACAATCTGTCCCCAACATCAAACCAGTTCAGAGGAGTTCGACAAGGACGACCATAAAGTGCTTCATAAGGAGCCATTCCAATACTGGAGTGAAAACTGTTATTATAAGCAAATTCAACAAGTGGCAAATGCTGACTCCACGAACCCTGCCAATCAAGGCAACACAATCTCAGCATGTCCTCCAAAGTCTGAATAGTCCTCTCTGACTGTCCATCTGACTGAGGGTGATACGCTGAACTGAAAGCTAACTCAGTGCCCAAAGATTTCTGGAAACTACGCCAGAAGCCGGAGGTAAAACGTGGGTCACGATCTGACACAAGTGAAACAGGAATTCCATGCAGTGGCACGATCTTCTGCACATACAGCTCGGCCAACCTCTGCACATTCCAAGAAACCTTAATCGGCAACAATCTGGCAGTTTTAGTCAATCTGTCGACTAACAACCAGATGCCATCAAAACCCTGAGAAGTCCGAGGCAAACCCACCACAAAATCTGTAGTAACATGGTCCCATTTCCACATTAGAATCTCTAACGGCTGAAGCAAACCACCTGGCTTTTGATGTTTGGCTTTAACTAACTGACAAGTCAAGGACTTAGAAACAAACACAGCGACGTCTTTCTTCATACCTGGCCACCAGAACTGCTTCTTCAAATTCTGATACATCTTGGTGACACCCGGATGAATAGCAAAACGAGAACTATGGGCCTCACTCAGAATCTCAAGTCTTAAATCACCATCAGCGGGAATATATAATCTGCCTTGAAGACTGACAACTAGCTCCGTATCAAAATCCACATCGTAGCTTGATATAACATGAGCCAAATCAGAATCAGCCTGCTGGGCATCTTTAATCTGATGATATAAAGCTGAACCCAAAACTAAGCTAGCACAAACTGCCATCTTTGGATCAGCAGGAAACTCTGCACTGAATGCCTCACTCGGAAGCTGTTCCCACAATTTTCATTCATGAAGCAACAAATGACTGACCTGCACTTTCCTGCTCAGAGCATCGGCCACTACATTCATTTTTCCAGGCTGATAGGAGAGTGTAAAGTCATAATCTTTCATGAATTCCATCCATCGCCTCTGCCTAAGATTCAAATCTTTCTGGGAGAAAACATACCGTAAACTCTGATGATCGGTGAAAATCTGAAATTTCTCACCATACAGATAATGTCTCCAGATCTTTAAGGCAAAAACAACTGCAGCTAGCTCTAGATCATGAGCGGGATAATTTCCTTCATGTTGTTTCAACTGCCGGGATGCATATGCAATAACCTTACCATGTTGCATTAGCACTGCACCCAAACCTACTCGAGAAGCATCTGTACAGACCATAAATCCACCCGAGCCGGAAGGCAAAGTCAACACAGGAGAAGAAGTCAATAGCCTTTTTAATTCGACAAAGCTAGCCTCACACTGATCCGACCAGACAAAAGACATATCTTTATGAGTCAATCTAGTCATCGGGGCTGCAATCTTTGCAAAGTCTTGAATGAATCTGCGGTAATACCCAGCCAAACCTAGAAAACTTCGAATCTCTGTTACAGTTCTCGGTCTCTGCCAACTCAAAATAGCATCGATCTTTGCAGGGTCCATTGCCACTCCATCACCAGAAATCACATGACCAAGAAAATGAATTTTCCGAAGCCAGAATTCACATTTACTGAACTTCACAAAAAGCTTGTGATCCCTTAGAGTCTGTAGAACGATCCTCAAATGCTGCATATGATCATTATCAGAGGCAGAATAGATCAAAATATCATCAACAAAGATTACCACGAACTGGTCCAGAAATGGACGAAAGACACGCTGCATCAGGTCCATGAAAGCTGCTGGGGCATTAGTCAAACCAAACGGCATGACTAAAAATTCAAAATGACCATAACGAGTGCTGAACGCAGTCTTCTCCACATCGGATTCCCGGATCCGTAACTGAAAGTAGCCAGATCTGAGATCAATCCGTGAAAAGACAGTAGCAGACTGTAACTGGTTAAACAAATCATCAATCCTGGGGAGCGGATACTTATTCTTGATAGTCACCTGATTCAACTGCCTGTAATCAATACAAAGCCTCAGGCTTCCATCTTTCTTTTTCACAAACAGCACTGGGCACTCCACGGAGAAAAATTGGGATGAATATAACCTTTTTCCAGTAACTCTAGTAGCTGTGCTCGCAGTACTTTCAATTCAGCTGGAGCCATTCGGTACGGCGGCTTTGCTAAGGGGCCGGTACCTGGAATCAATTCAATCACCATCTCTATCTCTCGCTCTGGGGGCAAGCCTGGCAACTCGTCAGGAAACACATCAGGGAATTCACAGACAACCGGAATATCACAAACATCCCGTCGTGATTTTTCAACAATCACCACTGAAGCAAGCAATCCCTGGCAGCCTGCGCTAAGCAACCTATAGGCTCGAATAGCAGAAATAATCATACGATAAGTTCGGGATCGAATACCTTGAAAATAAAAGGCTGATTTTCCCTGTGGCTAAAAATAGACTTTCTTCGATCTGCAGTCAACCACAGCTCCATAATGCTCCAACCAATCCATTCCCAGAATAACATCATAATCTGCCAGCTGCAATGCATACAATCTTGCCGGCAACTGGTGATTATCAATCATCACAGGAGATTCTTCCAGGCACAAAAGTGTAACCATGAAATCTCCAGAAGGCAATTCAACAAACATCTCACAAGATACCTCGGAAGTCAGTTCCTCAATACAGGCCATGAAATCCTCAGAAATAAAAGAGTGAGAAGCACCAGAATCAAATAAGACACGTGCTGAATGACCATAAAGCATAATCGTACCTTCCACAAGATGGGACGCAACAGCATCAGCTCTAGTCAAATGAGAAACCTTGCCTTTCTGCTTCTTAGAACCAGCTGAAGATTGCTGAGAAGACACCGACGCTTGAGAGTAAAATTGCTGAGATTGAGGTGCAGTCGGAGGTCTGAATTGCGGCTGCTGAGGTTGAGAAAACTGAGGAACTTGTGATTGCTTCGGCCTCAGCGGGCAATCACGAACCACATGACCCGGCTGATCACACCTAAAGCAAACAACAGGAAGAGAACACGGCTGGCCCTTATGATGACCACCGCATCTCCTACACGTCCATGGCTGACTGACAGCTGAGCCCTGACGAGTCTGAGAAGAAGGTGCTGTCGACTGCTGAACAGAATCTGTACCGGATGGCTGTTGGAAAAACTTCTTATTCTTCTTAAACCTTTTGAACTTGGGCTTGGAAGGAGAGGAAGCACTAGAAATCTCTGACTGGATCGAGGGAATACCTGGCACTGGCGGTCGGTAAGTCTGCTGCGACTGAGCTACCGGCTGCACTGACCCTGCCTGAGGATATCCACCAGGTCTCGTCATCTCCAGCTCTAAAGCCACCGCTGTCTGGCACGCACTATCAAGATCCGCAACACGACTGGCGATAAGAGGCATCTTCAATTCAGGCCTCAAACCTCGCAAAAATTGCTGAGTCTTCAAAGCTTCACTAGCCAACACATGAGGTGCATACTGACCCAATTCCATAAACCTATTCCGGTACTGAAGCACAGTCATACCGCCCTGAGTCAGCTCCATAAATTGATACATCTTGTCCATCTGAAGACAGGCGGGAGTATAGGCACGCTCGAAAGCAGCAACAAACTCTGCCCAAGTGATCTGTCGAGGAGGTCTTGAACGGAAGGCAATCTGCCACTCGGCTTTCCACCACGTGATGGATGTACCCTGGAGTTGAAAAGCAGCAAGCATAACTTTTTCATCTTCAGCACATTCCATCGATACGAACACACGCTCGATCGCATCCAACCATTGCCTTGCCACTTCTGGATCAGCTTGACCATCGAAAGCAGGCGGATTGAACATAAGAAATTCTTTCAATGCCTTGCCTCGACTGCCAGGCACTTCAACAGGAGGAGCAATAACCGGCGCTGGAGGAGGAACAGCTGGAACAGCAGGAACTGCAGGAGGAGGTGCAGAACCACTATCTTCCTGGACACATCTCGAGGAACACGAGGAGCTCGAGGGGGTCTTCCTCGACGGGGAGGCATAATTACACTGCCAAAACACAATTCAATCGTAATTAATCAATCATACGGAAAACATCCTATGCCAGCAATAGACGACAACAGGACTAGCTCTGGACAACGCACAAATTTCAATTCCTTATACAATTCCTCAACTAACGCTCTGATACCAACTGTAACGACCCAGAGTTCAGGACACCGATATACCGATAACATCGATACACCGATACCAAGAACTGGGGAAGCCACCCAAGAGGCTGATGAGGCCCCTGAAGGGTTAGAAGAAACGTGCTGAGGGATATGCATAACAAATTGGAATTTGGAACGCGCAATTTACAATTAAGTAAAGAAATTAACACAAGTGCGGAAGCAATTCAAAAATAATTGGAGTGATACTCATATACTAGTCCAGAGAAACAAGAGTACTAGTCCACAAGGTACAACTACGCGGGGCATACCCCGGCAAAAGTACGAACGAAGCCTCAAAAGGCGCCTCGACTAAAGCTGGCAGCTAAGCACGGTCTCCGAAACGGCTCACAAAGCACCGGGAGACGACGGGCGCGGCTCACCTGAAAAGAGAAGGGTGAGTCACAGCCAGACTCCGTAGGGGTCACGCGGATCCCTACCTCGCACTAAACCAACATACATGCATAAATAAGGCAAGTAGAGCATGCATTTAAATAAGCTAACAGGCAATGGCATGAATAACTACTCAAGTAAAGCTGTAAACTCCAACTAAACAGGTATAATAGCTAAAGCATGCCACAGCTAACTAAATGCAAGCGATTTAAAACTAAAGCTACCAAATAGAATAAGTCTCAACTAATCCAAGCAACAAGGAAGGACAACCACTGGAGCAGAAACCAGAAGCGTCCACTGACGACTTACACTACGTCTCAAGCACTCGCAGTCGACGAAGCGACAAGATAAGCGCGTAAATAGTACCAAACCAAGTGACCAGTCGGAGTGGCACCCGTCGGTGTCAGTCCACAGTCTCCGACCATGTGTGCACACACTGACTCTAGCTTGAGCCAGTCCCTCTAGCTAGTTTTCTCCCTTGGTAGGACGCTACCATTGGCTGGGAGCCCACGGAACTTGCTTACAAACCGTGCATGGGAAACATACCCCTCCGCCATCCTCAAGCGGGTCGGCACTCAACAGACCTTAGGGCAACAACAGTGGCTCCATTGCGTGGAAAGAAAGGCTACTCTAATGGTAATAATACACGCCACTAAACATTTAAAACAATACGAATACGGCATGAGTATAAAAAGGAACGCATAACAAATGGGCTGGCAACATATTAAAACCATCAGGGAAGCGGCGGTCTAATACCCACGCGCTACTTGAAAGTGACGGTCGGGGACTGGCGCGTTACCCCAAGAACGACGCGCTGGTCTCCATCCGTTACTTCCACCTGAGTTCCAGTTCAAAGGACCGAAGAGGGAGAGTGATGGTAGGGGTCCTATGCGTTGCTTCAAAGAGACGCGTGGGAGCACCGCCGTTACTTTCACCCGAGGCCAAAAACTAACGTACAACGTTTAAATCGATCGCAGGCGAAACGACGCCCCAGTCTCGGCGCGTCGCTTGGAAACGACGGCCGGCCGACTGGCCGTCGGGCGCACCGCCTGACCAAAACAACGTAAATCAACAAGAGAGCGACAGCTGGAAGCCCTACCGTTACTCTCAATGTAACGCACCCACGACGGGCCATTACATTGAAGTAACGCGCTCACGAAAGGCCGTCGGAGATGTGACGGTTCCTGGCGGGACCGTCACTTCACCTAGGTCGCGGACGGGTTATATCTAAAAGTCGGTTCCCTCCCGGATGATCTGAATCGCCAGGTAACGGCGTAAAACCTGTAACCTGTCAACCCATGCAACCCATACGATAATATAACAACTAAAAACATCACATGCAAGGCCTAATAAGCATTAATCTCAAGAATTTCATTAAAACCCTACGAATGGAAGAAATGAACATTATGCATGCCACGGGCTCAAATCAACGGAACGAGCCACAGGAAATGATCCTAGCGAGATCAGGATTCCATCCCCCTACCTCTCGCAAGCCGAAACTGAAGAAAAGACCGCATGCAAGGAGGAAGAGCTACGAAGCCTTCACGCTCCACCTCGCTCCCACGATCACCGAACCATGCCGAAGTGGACACCTACGCGCTCCTCTCGACGCGAGGAATCCAACGGCACCAACCTTGTCTCAATCCGACCTCGTCTCGCCCGCGTTCCCTAAGGAGGAGAGAGGGGCGATCGCAAGAGGAGAGAGAGAGAGTGAGGGCGAATGAGAGATCGACGGGGGAGAGAGGGTGAGAGAGGGATTAAAAGAAAAAAAAGAAATTAAAAATATATATAATATGATTATTATATATATTAAAATCTCATTAATTCTAATAACCCTAAATAAACTCCAAATAAATCCGGAAAAATACCAGACAAATTCCTAAAAATCCAGGAAAATAGTCGAAAATACCAGAACAAACAATAGAACAAAAACCATCAAGGATCCATTCAGGCACGGGCCTTACACAGCAGCAGCAGCCTTCGTCCATACAAACGTGCCCTTCCGAATACAGTCCATGATCGGGGCAGCGACGGAGGTAAATCCGCGGATGAAATGATGATAGAACATCGCGAGGCCATGGAAGCTGCGGACATCATGGACCGTACGGGGTTTTGACCACTCAACAATGTCCCGGACCTTCTCCGGATCAGCGGAGACCCCCGTACTAGACACAATAAAACCCAAGAAGGTAAGCTGAGGTGTCATGAAGGCACACTTCTGTGGGTTCGCAAATAACTGCTCTCCCCTCAAAAGTAGACATACCTATCATAGATGGTCCAAGTGGTCCCCTTTAGTGCGACTATATATAAGGATATCATTAAAATACACAACCACAAAGACTCCAATGAATGGTCGAAGGACCTGAGTCATGAGTCGCATGAAGGTGCTAGGGGCATTGGTCAACCCAAAGGGCATAACTAACCACTCATATAGACCATCCTTGGTCTTAAATGCGGTATTCCACTCATCACCTGGCCTAATCCTCACCTGGTGGTAGCCACTCTTAAGATCGATCTTCGAGAAGATAGTGGCACCGGCCATCATGTCTAGCATATCATCTAGGCGGGAAATAGGGAATCTGTACTTCACGGTGATTTTGTTGATGGCACGACTATCATTGCACATTCTCCACGTGCCATCTTTCTTTGGGGAGAGTAATGCGGGAACATCACACGGACTCATGCTATCCCGAACAGACCCTCTCTGCATCAGCTCATCGACCTGCCACTTTAGCTCCGCATGTTCCGTGGGACTCATGTGATAGTGAAAAAGATTGGGCAATGAGGAGTCCGAAATCAGGTCGATAGCATGCTGAATATCCCGCATTGGTGGGAGTCCTTTGGGAAGCTCCTCGGGAAAAATATCAGCGAACTCTTGTAGAATAGGAATGACATCGGGTGGGAGTTCACCCTCGGACTTTGGCTCCACCTCTCGGACCGTAATAGCAAACATAGGGCTGCCCCTACTAGCCTCCTGGTCCATTTCCCGGGAGCTAATCATCATCAACCTCTTAGAAGAGGGTTCACCTGGGCTCGATGTAACGGTCACGGTCCTAGCCAGGGATTGCGTACTGGGTCCCGGGACGGAAGGCTCCGGAGTACTAGGACTAGTAGGACCCCTAACTGAAGGCTTCTTGGGCTGAGAGGGGTGGAGGGTAATCCGCTGGCCACCATGGTTGAAGGTATAGGTGTTCGACCGGCCATGGAGTGTGACATCCCGATCAAATAACCACGGCCTACCAAGAATAATACTGCCCACCTCCATGGGGAGGACATCACACCAGATCTCGTCACGGTAGGCATGGAACTATAGTGGGACCAAACACCGCAGCCTGATTAGAATGGAGGTGGAATCCACCCATGATACTCGATAAAGGCAAGGATGGTCCACGGGAGTAAGACCAAGATGTGAGACATCGCCCGTGGAGATTGTATTGATACAACTCCCACTATCGATAATCACCTTACACACTTGCCCGCGTAGCCTACAGTATGTATGAAAGATGGTGGTCCGACACCAGTCATCACTAGCCTGTGGCTGGGTGAGAATACACCTGACGACCCCCAAGTGGGTATCGTCCAAATGCTGGGCATCCTGGCCATCACCTTCAGTCTTATAGAACTCGTCAGCTAGCTCCGGATCTACTTCATAATTGACTAACACAAGATCTGAAGAGGTGGCGTCCCCGACCTGTGCGTCCCCAATGACAAGAGATTGGCGAGTGGGACACTGGTGGGCGAAATGGCTAAACCCATTACAGTGATAACACTACAGCCGTGATCCACTAGGCTCCCCGATCAAAAGTCCCTTACCCTTATCTTTCCGACGGATAGGAGGAGTAGGCAACACGGGACGAGCAACGAGTGTGGGTGTCGGTGGACAGGCCGTGGGTGCCGTGGGTTGGGGACGAGGAGGGATATCCCTCGGAGGTGGAGGGCGAGGCCTAGGAGCGAATGGCTCGGGATGAGGGGGCTCCTGAGGTCGAGCCATGGGGACCCTCGGATACGTGCCTGAAGAACCACGTGGCTCGACACTACGAAGGGGAAAGGGGCCCAACCGATGGGTAGGCTGAAACTCGACCTCGAATTGCTCCAATTCGAGAGCAACCTGATATGCCTGTTCCAAAGTGGTCACATTGCGATGGAAAAGTTCATATTGGTAGTTCGGCCGCAGACCTCTTCGAAAGCGCGAGATGGTCATGGTGCTCTCTTCCGTAACTCCTCACCGTAAATAATACTCATCAAATTCGACGGTGTACTCAGTCACGGTTCGGCTCCCTTGGGTGAGACTTTTCCATTTGTCTATGAGACGCTAGCGGTATGTGGCAGGAAGGTATTTCTGCCTCAACTTGATTTTCATGTCATCCCAAGTACCGATCGGGGGTTTATGTCGCTGCATTAACAGGCTATCCACATTTATTCAATAAGTTTTGGCCTGCCCATGCAACTTCATCTTCGCGTAGCAAACTCTTCGATGGTCCATCATCTCAAACCACTCGAAGTACCGGTCCATGCCGGCCTCCCAATCTAAGTAGACCTTCGGGTCCAGAGACCCGTCAAATAGGGGAGGGTCTGCACGCACGCTCCTAAGAACGCGGTCGTCATCATCATCACGATTCCGTCGTTGGTTTCGACGACCATAACCCCCTTGTTCATTATCAGATGCATAGTCATCCACCTCATGCACCTGCTGCCTCCTATCATTTTCCCCTTGAGCCCTCGGAGCAACAAGTTGCTGAACCGGCTCTTGTTGGCCATTTGTTGGCGTGGGTTGCACTGCCACTGCGGCCCTCTCGAGGATAGCTATTCTCCCCACAAGACCCGGAATGGACTGGTCCGATGCTTCGGCCCGATCCTCTAGGGCTTTCATCCTCTCTTCTAGACGCGTTCCTATGCCATATAGATGCGTACTAAGGCCATCCATACGCGTATCTAAATGATCCATGAGGGCTCGGAACATCTTGACCGTCGAGGGCTCATCGGAACTACGGGCTCGGGAATCCGCCATAGGTGGTGGTGGCGAGTATTGGGTGCCTCGATGGGTGGGCATGCAAAGACACACGGACTAGGAGACACAGACTAATGCAAAGATGATGCACCTAGACTTAACGAATATCTGGTACGTGATGGAGGTTTGACCCGGGGGTCTCCTCGACGCGAGTGTGCGGCCTTCCCGATAGGTGTAACCTAACGTTCAGGCGACACCTTTTTATATACCGGGTTATTGGGATGAAAATGCAACCCAAAAACACACTCTTTTTTTTTTGTTTTAAAACAATGATGATCCTGGATTCGACTTAGACCGTGCAAGACTTATGCAATGACTACCCTAGACTCAACCTGGTTCTGATACAAAACTGATGCAGGACGGACAGAGGGACCGACTCTAAGTAATGCGGACCTCAGACTCTAAGTGCAGACGCGACCATCAACATACGAACAAGGGAGATACTTTGGCCCGACACTAAGAGTTTCTATGGGCTATACGTCGCTAACAGAAATGCAAGCTCACTCGTCGTCCCAAGCGAGGGAAAGCGTAGATCTGCGCGGTTGAGAAACCGGCAGAGTCAAGGGTGGTCGACTCACTTCCGTGCTCGGATCGAGTCACGGGACGGGTCACTCTCTCACTCACAGTGGTGACATGGACTCACGGGCTAGGTTCCTAACGCAGTCACATCAGCATATGACCATATACTAGCTAAGCAAATGTAATGCCAAGAAGTTAAGACTGTACCTCCATGCTCCCGGCGTGGGGAA
Source organism: Amorphophallus konjac (assembly GCA_022559845.1). NCBI lineage: Eukaryota > Viridiplantae > Streptophyta > Magnoliopsida > Alismatales > Araceae > Amorphophallus > Amorphophallus konjac. The sequence continues at coordinate 84,091,535 of CM040124.1, read as the reverse complement.
GACAACCCCGGCCAAATCCGTACTCCCGGTTAACAAATTTTACTGCAGTACAAATGTTTTGACCCACTCCATGCAGGGAGGTAATAGGTCACATATGGGGCCCAGGAGTATCGGGAATTGGGTTGACGGGTAACATCTTGATGTCGCTCCGTCGGTGCCGAAACCCACGTTTTGGTGCTGTCCGGACGGCATGATCTGCGGGTTCGTGGGACCCACGTACTGCTCTGTCCTCCGGACCTGGCGGGGTGGGTCCCATTGTGGATGAGACACCTGGAGGGGCGATCCCCTGGATGGAGGCCGGACTGGAACACCAGGCGGTGGTCGATCGGCTCCGATGTTCAAGTATTGGAGTTGCTACCTACGGATCTGATGCTTCTGTTTTACCGCGCGTGATCCGGCGAGATCTGTTGCTGCGATCAGCACCGACATCGAATCGGTGCGAAACCAGCGCCGTTGGAATGCTAACTCGAAATCCTTCGACCCTCTATGGTCCTTGGAATTTCATCGGGGTCATAATTTTGATGGAAGATTTTACAATAGGGCTGTGCTCAGTATCAGATCTGGTCAGGCAGACTGAGATCTGACTGAGAACCGGCGTTGACCATGATCTAGACCTCCGATTTAGGTGTTGAGCTATTCATGAAAGTTGTAGAGGGGAGAGAGAGGAAGTTGGGGGTAATTTTTGTAAAAAATGAAGTAGAGATTTGGATAGGGAAAAGTATTTACTAGCACCAGATGGTCGGATCTGGACAGCAGAGACAGAACTGACTTTGGGATCTGACCATGATTTTTAAAAATAGGTAGAGGACTCCAGAAATTCCAAGAAAATTCGTGGGTGATGGTGGTGGTGGACAGAACCTCAAATTAAATTGGGGATTCAAACAAATAAGGTGAAGGGGGTCGAAATGGGGAAACTCAGGGTTGCTGTGACACAGGACTAAAGAATGATAGATCTGGAAGGAGGGGAAGCGTGAAAATGGAAAAATGGAAAATAAAAACTAGAATTTTCACCAATTTTTTTGGGACGTGGGTTGGACCTCTAGAACTCACCCTGAAAGTTTGGGCTCCAAAAGATCTCGAGGTTGATGTCATAAATTCTGGGAAGAGCCTGTTGTATCGCGATCAGCAGAAAACCGACGAAGGCGGTGGCGGTGCAACGGCGGCTCGATGGCGGCGGCGGCGGTGACGACGATATCACGAACTGATAGAAGAGGCTTCTCACCTCTATAACACAGCCTTCCCAGCTACAGAAGGGGGAGAGAGGAGAGAGAGAGAGGGGCGGCCCTTGCTCCTTTGGAAGAAATTCCAGAATTTTCTTGCATTAATTGTGATAGAAATGAAAATTACAACCTTTTATATGAAATGACCTCCCATGGTAAATGACTAGCCATGCCCTCAGATCTAGGGTTGATGAGGGGCATCTTGGGAAAGCTAAAATTACATATTTCCCATGTGGTCAAAGAGAGGAAAGAAAAGAAAAAAACTAGCCTAATAGAGCCAAAATAGGGGGCGCCCCCTTCATGGGCCTTTCTTGGGCCACGTTTGGTCCAAGGCCATCCACAAGCCCATGAACCCATGATAGCCTATGGGCCTTCCAAACTAGGTGGCCCATGTGAGGGAGAAGCCCAATTGGACCTTAAGTGACTAAAAGATCCATTATGAAGTCTAATGGTCCAATATGGCCACACCCCTTAATGGACTCTAAATGGCTTAATCCAAATGGCTTATTAAGAGCCTTACAAAGAGCCCAAAATAAAAACCCAAGTAAAATACACATTACAAGCCCAAATATAATGCAAATAAATGTTAAAAAAGTATCCAAACTCAAGGCGGAGACTACAGACTATCTCCGAGCCAAAGGGAAGCCGAGGTAGGTCGAGTGGTGCTCCGCGTACGGTACCGACGGCTCACCGGTTCGTGCTTCTCGCTCGCTCTGGTGTCCACACCACTCCTCATATGAACCTTCACTGACTTCACCAAAATATGCGTGGACCTCATATGCACCAAGTCCTCTTGTCCACCGATCTAAATCAGGTATACAGCAAAACATTTACAGACCTTGTATGCTAAATGCACAAGGCGCACAGACCTTGTATCATATATGCATTAGTCAAATACAGACATATTTATGCATTTCAGTCTCTCATGACTCATAGATTATCATTATCAAAACTAGGGTTCCAACAAGAGTTGCTTCGACCGACTCCCACCAAGCACGAGCATCCCTTTCTAGTTGAAAGGTAGCGAGTAGGACCTTCTCCTCATCCGCACATTGCATAACTAGAAAAATCATCTCGATTTCCTTTACCCAATGTTCGGCCTCATCCGGGTCCGTAGACCCAGCGAACTTGGAGGGTTCATGCTCTTGAAATTCCTATGCAAATCTCCCGCTCCACGATTAGCTCCTCCTTGAGCTACTTGTTGCAGTGCCTGGGTCAAACCTTGCACCGTCCTTTGCATCTCGTGCTATTGAGCTCTCTCGGCAGCCATCTGTGAGCACAGCTAAAAAACTTAAGTGCTTTGTTTATTTCATGATTAATCATTCTTTAAAGCTTAGCCCATGGCTCTACCCAATCTTACTGGAAAGGTTCAAGATCCTATCCAAATTTCTATATCAACATCAGAGACCTATATCAAAGGAAACCTAGGGTTTATGGAACCTAGGCTCTGATACCACAAAGACTGTCACGTCCCGATGCGGAATATCGAGACGCGACGAGTCATAACACTCGTGTCGATCAGAGCATGTATAATATAGTCCAAACCACAAGAGGAGATAAGAAGAAAAGATATTTTTATTTCATCGAAATAAAGTTTTACAACATTCTTAAGCCTTGAGAGGCATAATACAACTTCCAAATACATAATTCTAGTAAGAGCAATATTCATAAACCTAGGTAACTAAGGTAACTTGATCCCTTGTTAACTCTAGCCCATCCCCATGTGTTTGGGGTTCATCGTTGGAATTACCTGCAATGTTAATTGAAACGTAGGGTGAGCGACATGTTCAGTAGGATTTTATATCTCTATATATTTGGCAACTTAAAGTAATTAACATTTTTGTATAAAGGTAAAGTACAATGCCGAGAAAACATAAATAAAATATGGATCATAAAAAGGAGAGAGAGTGAAGATATACAAGAAATTGGAATGACAAGTAGACAAGATATCAAAAGTAAAGTTTAAGTAAAGAACGAACATGTAGAGAGTATTATCATAGAATTGGCCATTTCACGTAACATATACAAGTCAAGTAATTCAAGTAATTCATGTATTCAACATGTATTCAAGCAAGTAATCCACGAACTGTGGAATGTCATAAATGAATCTAGCAAGTCAAGCACTTCGGTGCAATGCCACACTTGGTCAATCAACTCCCATGGGCACAAGTACTTTCGGGTGCTTCCCCTAGGACCAGACCGGGCCCCATTAATGCCAGGCATTGAGGTTATGGATCATAGATCCCACATATATTTAGACATCCACTTAATGGGTATGGCCAAAGAATTTCAAAGTAAAGCTTATGTAATAAAGTACCGATCTGGCAAAAATTCAAGTAGTTGTAAGAGAAGTTCCAAGAGGATTTAAGGCACCATGTTTAACGACATTTAGTCGATGAGAAGACACCATGTTTAAGACATTATGTGTACAAAAGGCATCATGTTTAATGATATGAAGTCGATAAGGGATTTAGATTGTTGGACTAGGCGCACTTAGTCATTGCGAAAATCTCATAAAACGGGTTTAGATCATATTTTTCTATAGTCGAGCGTTTAACTAGAACCCGAGGAATTGCGGCCAAGAAAGAGATGGAACAGTGGGAGGCTCCCCTCGTAAATACGAGGTCCTAATTACTAAACCACTTGTCTGCTTAAAGCGTTTGCCCGTGGACCTCTTTCCTTAGACTCTGTTCCTCTTGGGAAATCTTGCTAATTGCACGACTTGCTGGAAAGGAATAATTCTAACGGAAAACTATATCCCGTATTTCAGAGTCGGAGCTTAACTAGAAAATTGAAGAATCATGGCCAGGTAAGAGGTGGGACAGTGGGAGTGTATCACCCCGAGAAATAATTAAATACCATAAAGGGTAACAACTAAGAAAATAGTTATTTTTAATTGAAAATCCTTTTAAATAAAATTTCAACTAATTTATAAAAATCTAGAAAATTCATAATCACGCAGAGGACTAAAAGTTTAGAAGAATCATCTTCTTGGTCAAACCCTAAATAAAATTGTAACAAAGCCGAATTGATGGAATTAGGGTTAAAATCAAGTTTAATTTAATCCAATCTTAGAGCGTCCAATTCAAGCTCAAATCTTGATCAATTAAGCTCAGATCGGACCCTTTTGAGCGTCCTAGATGTATAGCACGTTTCCCCTCTGGTAGCCCGTTGAAACCCTAACCCTATGAGGCTAATTTTGAGAGTGTTGGCGGCGCGACTTGGTTAATATGTGATTCCCGCACGCGACAAGTAGTGGGACTCTATCAGGCCCTCTCATTCGCTCCCAGTTTGATTTACCACTTTAAAACCAACCCTTACCTGACCTAGTAACCGCTTTTTACTATGGCGGCCAGCGAGGGGTTCGCTTGAGGGAGAATTCTGGCGTGTTCTTGGAAGGTTTTCTTATCGCGACCGGAGACCGTCGTCCCCTTTCTTCTTTGATTAAGGTAGGTTCTAGTAGACCCAACCTCAAGAAAAATATACCTACGGATTCATCTTCGAGTCCTCATTCTTATGATAGTAAAAGCCCCAAATTTTATTCTGTATAGCTTTCGTATTGCTAGCTTTAGTTGGAGCATGTCAATTAGGGCACCGATCATGTTACCCCCTTTCTATCTCGATTGAATGTTAGGTTAGCAGGCTTTAAAACTTAATTAATCATGCTATATTGTGCGTTTCGTTGTCTTCTTTCTAGTGATAGGTTTTTGCCCAATTTTTATGCACCATACCGAGTGAATTTAGTGTTTCAATCGAGGTCTATCAGAGTTCGTCGGAGGCCAGACATGGTGTTCCTTATGCGATCGTAATATAAACCGCTTATGACCCTGGCGGCCCCGCGATAGAACATTTTTCCCCTTTGCATGTTTCAATCTCTTTAGGTCTAAATGGCCCCTCGATAGACCGCAAGGTCTGGGGTTACGGCCTGTCCCTGACTGTTTCTAAACCGTAGCGGCCATGTAAGCAACCGTTTCTACATACTATTTTAGTTATGCTTTTCCTTATTTCATATTGTTAGATATCAGGAGTAGAGTAGAAACTCACTAATTAAATGGAGTACATGGGTAATACTGATAATTTCCAACTGTGATCATGGCTGTCTATATATCCCCCTTTTCAACCAATTACATCATCTTGGTTATACCTCGAATTCTAAATAAATGGCATAAATTGGAAATTATTATCCATTGATTAATTGTTAGGATTGCTTGACAGTCACTCCACCCCGGTGATGCTGACTGACCGGTACACATTCATTTTTCGATGGTTAATCAGCCTAAATTCTTGTAATAGTTGGGACTCTCCGCCGGATATTCATTCCATTGGACTAGGACCTCTATTATGAGACCTCCGTAAGCCCCCGTGAGCCTGGGATTCCCACTAGGACGTCGGGCGGATTGTACCCACAAAGCCTGAACCTTTCAACTCGTTCGAATAACTTATTTTTGCCCGAGCCCAGGGTCGGCACTGTCCTGTTTATTGTGGCCCTTCTGAGACCGTTTTTGTTAGTATGCGATCCAGTCATGACCGCCAGACTGTTTAAACAGCCCTCCTGTGACCGCATTCAACCGGCTGTGTGTCGACCTCCCTTGGGTGCGTCGACCTTAGTCCTCTGGACTCAGTGCTGTATGCGGTCATTAGTAGACCGTTTACCTCTTCAAGCGGCCCCTTGGTGACTGCATTTATCTGGCTATGCCAAGACATGTGCGTCGACCTTAGTTTGGAAGCGGCCCAGCTAGGACCGTCTAGTCCTGATTGTGGCCCATATTGGACCGTTTCTACTCTTTCACTTTGGTCTTGGACCCTTTGGCCCAACTAGCCTTTTGCGGTCCAGCCTAGAATGTTTTCTCATCTAGGCGGCCTGATCATGACCGCATCTATCCAGAACTTGTTTTCATGTGTTTCATGCTTGTTTTATACTCCTAAATCTCTTGACTTCTCAGTCAATCATTAAAATACCACTTGATCTTAGTTGGTAAGATACATAGCTTAGCCTTGGAATTCTGGCCGATTCCAAATGAATGTCTAAGATGGTTACTTGGGATCTTGGACCCACCAAATCAATGCCAACGCATCATAAGGGCCCAGTTTGGTCTTGGGAGGAGCGCCCGAAAAGTACTAGTGTCCCGGGGAGTTGTAATGACATGGTGAGGCATTGAACCGAGTGCATGACTAACGTGATATCTATGACATTCGTTCATTCTGATATTCTTGGAATTCCTACATGGAATTAATTCTACTTGACTTGTTTGTTTACTTGCTTGATCTGCCAAGTACATGGAAATGATATGTCTCAGTTCTATTTTATTCTCATTCTATTCCTGCTTATGTTAGTCGTTTATCGCCATTTATTTTATTCACATGACACTAAATTAAATTGTTAATTACTTAAACCCTGCCTGCTATTCCCTACTGAGCGTTCGCTCACCCAGTTTTTCCCCTATTTCAGGTAGCTCCGATGAGGATACGCAAATAGACGGGGATGGGCAGGAGTGAAGACCAGAGTGGACCTGATAGTCGTGAACCGAGAGTTGTCTTAGTGGTTTTGTTGAGTTTTGTTAAGTCCTTGTTTAGTCTAGTCACTGAGAGTGACCACTTAGAGTTGTAATTTTCTTGATTTTCTTCTCTTCGAGTTGTGAGGTTGGATATCAAGATCTTGTTGGATATTGATGGAAGTTGTTGGACAAGTTATTTTGATTGTTGAATTAATTTGGTATTTTGGAGCTATTCGTTCCCTTGCAATTATATTCTTTTAAATTTCATTAATTACTCTATTTTATCATGAATGTAGAACTACTGTGTTCCGATATTCCGCGTTGGGGCGTGACAGTTTTGTGGTATCAGAGCCTAGGTTTTCTAAAGTCCCTAGGTTTCTAAGTGGTGTCGTAGAACCCGTGACTTTGGTAAAGTCTTAGAATCCAACCCGGTGAGATTGGGTAGAAACTTGGGTTGCGTTAATTAATAAACTCTTAAAGATGTCCGCTAGGCTATTCTAATTAATCTTTCGACGTGTAAGAATCTATTTTAATGGCAGTTGAGCGTGCACAATGGAGGGATATGCAATGCACGGTTCAGGGCTTGACTCAAGCTCTCCAGCAAGTGGCGCAAGGTGGAGCGGCACACCATGGAGCTGGTGATCTTCACAGAAATTTTCGTGGGTTGAATCCCTCACGTTTTTGTGGTTCAGCGGACCTCAATGAAGCCGAGTACTGGCTGAAGGAGATGGTGCGAATCTTTAGAGTGATGCAGTGGGGTGACCAGGACCAAGTCCTTTTTCCGAATTTCCAGTTGGAACGCGATACTCGTGCATGGTGGGAAGCAGTTGAAGCTACGCGCGGTAATAGGCGTACGTCGTGGGATGAATTTAAGGAGCATTTCAACAGTAAATATTTCTCGGATCGAGTACAAGAGGAGAAGGTGACGGAGTTCGCTTCGATGAAACAGAGAAACTTATCCGTTGCTGAGTATGAGGCACAGTTCGCCAGATTATCCCATTATGCTACACACTTGGTATCCACTAAGAAGATGAAGGCCAATCGATTTCTGAATGGATTAAAGCTCCATTACATTAACCAGTTGGCACCTTTGAAGATTCAGACTTATGCAGCGATGGTGAGAAAGGCTCAAGTTCTCGAAGATACCATAGAGATGACTGAGAGGATCCGAGGAAGGAACACCAAGAAAGAGTAGACCACTAGCTCTGGGAGTTTCAAACCCAAAAATGGCAAGAAGAGGTCCACTGGCAGGTCTAGTTCGTGGAAAGATAAGAAGCTGAGAAGTGATGATAAGAAGTCAGGTCCAGTTGCATCGTCTAAGGCCCTTTGCAAATATTGTGATCGCCTAGGTCACAAGATGGAGGAGTGTTGGCGAAAGCTAGGCGCCTGTTTGCGTTATGGGAGCAGGGATCACCGCATCCCTGAGTGTCCTATTCTATTAGATCAAGCTACACCGAACAAGTCGCAAGGAGGCCAGAAGAGGCAAGGGAAGCTCCAAGCCCTATAAGGGCCGAGATAGAAACCACTGAAGAGGGTGGATTGGTTGAAGGTACACTTATTATTTTTGACAAGCCAACATTTATTCTCTTTGATACCCGTGCAACACATTCATTTATTTCTAAAAATTTTGCTAAGTCTTTATCTGTAAAATCAGTATTAATGAATTCTCAACTGGAAATATCAACCCCTATTGGTTCGGGTTCTGTAATTAAGTATTATTACCCCTCTAGTAAGGTCGTGATTGGTGATCAGATTATGCCAGTTCATTTGGTCTATATGAAGATGAAGGATTCTGATGTAATCCTAGGAGCAGATTAGTTAGCTAGATATGAGGCTAGCGTTCATTGTAAGTCTGGCACCGTGTCTTTTTCTGGGCACCCCGAGCTTTCTTTTATCGGGTTAGGCATTCTAAGTATGTGCCACTCATATCAGCACTTCGGGTTGAGAAGTTGTTGAGGAAAGGATGTCAGACATTTTTGGCATTGGTTTCTTTGACCGACAAGAAGGAGTTGATATTGAAGGACATTCCGATTGCCCAAGATTTTCTAGAAGTGTTTCCTGAAGATTTGCCAGGACTTCCACCTTAGAGAGAGATAGTCTTCTCCATTGATCTAGTCCCTGGCATGACTCTAGTTTCTAAAGCTCCGTATCGTATGTCTCCTGCAGAGTTAAGATAATTGAAAGAGCAATTAATGGAGTTGCCAGAGAAGGGGTTTATTCATCCAAGTACATCCCCGTGGTTAGCCCCAGTGTTGTTTGTAAGAAAGAAGGATGACTCTCTAAGGCTGTGTATTGATTACCGCCAGCTTAACCAATTTATTGTCAAGAATAAGTACCCGTTGTCGAGAATAGATGAGTTTTTCGATCAGATAGCGGGAGCATAATATTTCTCCAAGATTGATCTACGATCGGGGTATCATCAGTTGTGGATCAACGATGAAGATATTTTTAAAATGGCATTCCGTAGCAGGTACGGGCATTTTGAGTTTGTTGTAATGCCTTTTGGTCTAACGAATGCTCCTGCAACTTTTATGCAACCAATGAACAATGTTTTCCAGCCCTACTTAGATCAGTGGGTCATGGTTTTCATTGATGATATTTAGATATACTCCAAGAGTAAGGAGGAGCATGCATAACACTTGAAGATGGCATTGCAGATATTGAAGGACCATCAGTTGTACGCCAAGTTTAGTAAGTGTGAATTCTTCTCGCTGCCTCAACCTTAGAGGGATCTACGGAGATTCCTTCTTTAGAGATAATGTGCCCCAGAAAAGAAACTTCTTGCAACTGGGATAGGCTTGCAAATGTAACTGAAGTGAGAAGCTTTCTAGGGCTAGCATGTTACTATCATAGATTTATTAAGGATTTCTCCAAGATTACGGTACCTTTAACTAGATCGACTCGCAAGGAGAATCGATTTGAGTGGTCGAAAGACTGTGAGCGAAGTTTTCAGACCTTGAAAGAACTTCTGACCACTGCCCCTGTTTTAGCCTTGCCATCAGGAGAAGGAGGGTTTGAAGTTTACACTGATGTCTCGGGCATTGGCCTGGGTTGTGTGCTGATGTAGCAGGGAAAAGTGATAGCCTATTCTTTCAGATAGTTGAGAAAGCATGAAGAGAATTATCCTGTCCATGATTTGGAACTTGCTGCCATGGTGTTTTCCTTGAAGATTTGGAGACACTACTTATATGGAGAGACTTTTACGGTATTCTCTGATCACAAGAGCTTGAAGTATCTATTTTTTAAGAAGGAGCTTAATATGAGGTAGAGAAGGTGGCTCTAGTATTTGAAGGATTTTGACTTCTCTATAGAGTATCACCCTGGGAAAGGTAATGTATGTTGGGCATGTGTATAACATGTAGAACTCTATTGTTTTGATGATGTTTGACTATGTATGTTGGGCTTGTGTATAACATTCCTTTGTTTCAATGATGTCTGACTATGATTCATTAATATAGTTTGACCTAAATTTGATAAGGACAAACACTCATGCATTTCAGGTCACGCCCACACCGGCAACAAAGTGTGTCTACAAAGATAAAGAGAAATCAAGTAAGGCACAGAAAATGAGGCATCTGGCTACATAAGAATCAAGGCAGAATTCAAGATTCATGGTTTCACAGAAACCAAGGCACAGGCAACACAAGGTAAATGGTTTCTCAGAAATCTATGCAAATAAGGTCAGTGCAACTACTGAAGTTGATGCACATGCTAAAGAGAGAATTGTCGACACATACTACTAAAAGTGTCGACACCAACCACAGTAGTGTCGACACCACAGCCATTTCTTAGCCAACTAAGGTTAGTGCACAGCACTACTCACATGCATGCAAGGTCGGTGCATCTTCTGTTATACTCCTGGTTTTGATGATGACAACGATAAGATAAGTGATATAGACACTTAAGTTTTTAATGAATGTTTAACAGGAACAAAAGGATGCAGGGTGCTCGATGCGTCAACGCCACAATGGAGCAGCGTCGACGTAGCGGCTTAAGAAACGCCAATGTACAAGGCAAGACAGGCTTTAAGTACATGTTCGTGCGTCAACGCCACCAACTGGCAGCGTGGACGCAGCAGTTCAAACAATCAAGAAACAAGCTACTGGATTAAGCAGGCGCGTCAACGCATTCATCAAGTGGCGTCGACGCAGTAGATTGATGGATCGACAAGGTGACCAGAGGGTGGACGCAGCTGCACAATGCGTCACCGCACTTCTTGACGCAAGAAGGCTGAAGCCATCCAATTTCAGCTGCTGGAACACACCAATGCATCAACGCAGCATGTGACAGCGTCGACGCAACACGTCTAACTGCTGAAGACCTGATCACTGGATCACCGATGCGTCAACGCAGCAGTGGAGCAGCGTCGACGCAACTGTCAATAGGGCTAGGCTGGTTGCTCACTGGAACGCATCAATGCGTCAACACCATGGGTTGGAAGCGTCAACGTAGCAGACTTGAGTTTTAATGGCAGAATTCCCTTGAAGGGTGCCTCAACCCTATGAAGCAAGGCACGTGATCCGAGGTGCCTGGCTCGTAGTCCCAGGATGGACGAGGTACCAGGATTCTGACACGTTGAAGCTGGGGCCTGCTACTTCACCACGTGGACCAATCAATTGAAGCTTTCTAGGGCGTCTCTGCCCTATCCTCCGAAGCCCCTGTTATTGGTATAAAAATCCCACTTCGTTTTCAGTGAAGAGGTTAATCACTCCAAGAAAGAAGTGAAGAAAAAGAGGCTATCTGAGAGCAGGAAGAGAACAGGAGAGAGAGAGATAGGCCAGCAGAGAAGAATTCGATAGCAAAAGATGAAGATCGTGAGAGTGGAAATAGTAGAAGAAGAAAAGAGCAGAGAACAGTAAGAGTGCGTGAGCTGAGAAGAAGAAAGAAGAGGAAGAAACGAAGAAGATGGAAGAAGCTATTGAAGATCTGTCCTCTGGTGTCTGGATTAAATCCAAGCCAGATCTGCTCCTTTGAGAGCTACATTCTTGTTCTTCATTTACAGCCTTCCGATTACTGTGTATTTTCCGTTTCTTATTTTTCCCTTTTTATTTGGTTATCCTTGTTCTTCCGATTGCCCTGCTGGGAATCGGGTTCCTCCTGGTGGGTCAGGAGAAGGGAGGCTAGACCTCCTGTTCTGGTCTTGCTGGTAGCAGGTCCAGGTGTTCCCTCCGGGTTGGAGGAAGAGAGACTTGGGTCTCTGGTTGCTGGTGACTGGGTGTCACTGGTGTTCCCTCCGGTTGGGAGGAAAAGGGGAGGATGTTCCCCTGGTCAAGCTGTTTGGCAGCGTGTGTTCGCAGACTGAGTCTGCAGGTTACTAGCTTGTGCTAGTGGAAGCCTCACTCCTGTTGGGAGTGAGGGGTGGATGTAGGTCTTGGTGACCGAACCACCTAAAAAATCTCTTGTGCAAGTGATTGTGCTTTGTGTATTTGTTCCTTGCCCTCTACCTCCCCTTCACAGGTTGTGCATGCTTGGTTAGGTGTGTTAATTAGGAGTAATCTCTGAGCATTGTTTTCTGCTAAGTGTGCTTGGGTTGATTAGCTCTGCTTGCGAGTCTGGTGTGATCAGGTGGCTGCATTGTTGCAGTCCAACTGTTTGATCAATTGTTTGATCATCATCTCCTCTGGGAAAGCTCATTTGTTTTTATTCCGCATATCTGAGCGTTTAGTGTTTTAATTCGGGCATAATTTTTAGAGGGATACATTCACCCCCCTCTGTATCCGGGCCTAGCACCCTAACAATTGGTATCAGAGCGGTGTCTGCTTAGAAGGTCTAGCGACCTGCAGATCCGATCTTGCTGTCTTAGGTGCTAATTTGTTTCTAGTGCATCATTATTCCTGTTGCATTGAATCTACTTTCTATTTGTTTCAATGGCTATTCCACCCATCTTTAGTGGTTCTTATTTTAATCAGTGGCACACTGCTCTCCATGCTTATGTTAATGGTGTTAATCCTGATCTGTGGAAATTAATTTCACAAGGTCCTCACACCTTACCTACGAAAGTGTCCAAATGGACCGACAGACACAGATCAAAGGGTGGAGAAAATCAGAAAGCCTTTAATCTGATGAAAGCAGCTACTGACATAGCCTTATGGTCTTGCTTTCATGATTGCAGGTCCGCTAAAGACATCTTGGATATGCTGAAGAAAATTCACAGGGCAAATGAGGACAGCTGCATGATGGCTGACAGATATAATCAAGGCAGCAATCAAGATGAAGATGATGATGATAATGAGGTAAATCCCTTTGAAAACTACACTTCAGATGATTGGGAAAATGCTTATGCCGAATTATTTGAATCTCATGAACAGCTAAGAAAACAATATAAAAAATTAAAGAAAAAGGTTGATCAAAATGGCTCTGATTTATCATGTGAAAAATGTTCAAATTTGAAGCAATCTCTTAAAGCATGTGTGTCTGATAATCAAGGACTTAAGAAACATGTTGAATTGTTAAAATCTGAAAAAGAGACTCTCAGAAAATCTGTTATTGAGAGTGAAGGAAAATGTGAGGAACTTTAGCAAGAGAAGAACCTATTTGCTGAAAAACTTAATGCCATAAAATCTGTAAATGTAGAATTGCAAAGAGATTTTGAAAAACAGCAAAAGGATTTGAAGGAATTTGAGGCTGGAAGAAAACTTGGAATTAACTCTGATGATCAGATTTTGATAACTGAATTAATTCAGAGTGACAGACTAAAGGAAGAAATTGAGAAACTAAAATAGCTGAACACCATCTTGTCAGAAAGATTGCTGACATTTGAAAAAGGTAAATGTGTAGTTTCCGATAATTCAGAAGAAGCTGATGAGCTGAAAAAGGAAATTGAGAATTACATAATTGCCAACAAAGTCTTGAATGAAGCTGTCAATTGCAGTGAACAAGAGACTGCAAGTTATGAGTTACACATTATCTCCTTAGAAGAAGAAATCCAAGACTTGAGGAAATCTCTGTCTAAATTTGTTAATGGGCAAGATAATCTGAACAGATTGCTAGGAACAAAGGTTAACTTCCAGAAGGAGGGGTTAGGTTATAATCCCGTAAATAAAAAAAAGTTTGAAAATAAAATTCATACATCTTTTGTTGCTAGCTCTACTTCTCACACTTCTCAGAAGTCACCTGTTTCTCAATCCACTGTTCAGAGAACCCAAAAACAAACTGTCTTCGTTAAATCCTCTGAACAGGAAAAGTCTTCTACCTCATCTACACCTCAGTACAAGGCTAAGAAAACAAGAAATCAAAATAAAAATCATAAAACAACAAAAACTCAAAGGAACAATTTGCATGCTGAAAACTCATCAGATAAATGCCATGCTAAAAAATTATCAAATGGCTCCTGTCATTACTGTGGTAAGCATGTACACTTTATAAGTAACTGCTTTGTGATGAAACAAGATGACAAGAAGCATGCTAGAAAATCTGTTTCAATGAACCAGCATATCATATGTTTTAATTACAACAAAATTGGTCACAAGACCTCTGAATGCTAGTCAGGTTCTTTTAAAAGAAATTCTTTCAAATGCTCTCACTGTGGAAGGCATGGCCACAAAGTCAAGGACTGTTGGCATGCTCAGGGTAAAAAATTCAATTCTAAAACTGTTAAATTTCCTGCCATTAACAGAAAGTCTCTTGCATGCTATCACTGTGGGAAGCCAGGTCACAGAGCAGCTGAATGTTGGCTGGCCAGTTTTGATAAAGAAAACTTTAATTATGTCAACAACAAAAAATTTCATGCATATGCACATGGATTTCATGCTAATAAGAATGTGCATAAATCAAATCTGAATTCTGGTGCATCTTGCTATCATTTTAGTAAACAGAACTATTTCTCTGCCAATAAATTTCATGACAATAGTAATGTGCATAAAAAGAATTTGGAATCTGCTAATGCATGCCATTACTGTGGACAAATTGGTCATTCAATGAATAATTGCTACTCGATGAAATCTGATGACCATGCTGCTAGAAATGTAGTGAGAAAACCTGCTAGGAGTATTAATGTCATCTGAGGACCCAAGACCTCTTGGGTACCTGTTTATGCAAAATAACTTTGCTTTGCAGGTGTGCCTTGGGACTGAGGAATAAAGAGGGGTAAACAAGCCAAGGCACTCAAAAATAAAACCCCATTCTCACATTGCTCAGGTAAATTCTCTGCATTTCCTATTTTGAAATTCATTGCATATCTTGCTTGATGTGTTTCATGAATATTCATTTATCATCTGCCATTTGCACTGCTCTCTGATCATGCACTCTGAAATTTCTGAATATCTGGATTACATATAGGACTGCATGTTCTAAGGGGGAGTTTAGTAGTCTTTATTTGTTGTCTCTATCTTTCTTTCAATCATCTCAGCATGAATAGAGTACAGAGTTGTTGCTGCTGGCTGGTTAAGTGAGTTGACGCTATGATGAAACTAAGTCAACGCTGTGGACAATTGGGTTCTGAAATTGAACAGATGTTTATGATGTCTAGATTGTGAGTTGACGCAGTGAAGAGGGTGAGTTAACGCAGTTGTGCCTTATTGGAATCTCAGGGTTACATCTTCCTCTTTTGGAAACTTACTTCTCACATCAACTTGCTTTGTCCATATATCCTGTCCTTTCCATTCTTACCCACAATAAAGCTTCCTTGACATCCATGTATGGGAAAAATCTCTAGAGCACTGAGATATGTAGATGCTGTCTTAAATTCAGGGGGAGTTACAGTGATAATTTCTGTGGAATATGAGATATATTCTGAATTGCTCTATGAGATGTTAATGATAGGAGATACATAATTCTTATGATGTTTGAATTCAAGAACTTTTGAACCCAATTATGCACTATGTATGGAGCAAAAGCTGAACAACTTAATAAAACCAGGACCTCATCATCTCTCGATCCTTATTGTTCAAAAGTAAAGAAACCAATGTGTGTAGAGGAATTTAATATTTGTATTGATGATGAACTCAAAATTTGGTTATAAAAGCTAAAGGTTCAATCTATTCACATGTAATATTATGCAGAGCAATGGAAGTTGTTCACTGAGAAATTAGCCCTATGCACCAAAGAAGTGCTGAAGAGCAAGTCATGAGGTGCGCTTCTATCTCTGTCTTCAAGAGAAAAACAAATCATTCCAGAGCAATGGTAACTATCAACTGAGAAACTACCTTCAAGCACTTATGAAGTGCTGATAGGCATGTCATGAAGTCAGTTGCCACCTCTAGTTAGTCAATGCAGAATAGTTTGCTATGCTGAGTAACCGGGGACTCGGGTGTTTGATAAACATGTGTACCCGTGTCAAAATGCTAGCAATACTTGACTGCAAATGAAAATGTAAAAAGAAATTGGAAATGCTGAAAATGTGAAAACAATTAAAACATGTGAGTTTGGTTGATCTGATGCTCCTTATTCAACTGAGTCTATCTTCAATGCCAGTTAAATTTCTCTCTATCTGAAAGGCTTCTTAAAATTGGAAGATATAAGGGTCAGAAATGAAAATGGTTCTAGTGTGAAAAGAGTTCTATTTTTTCTCCAGGCAGGTGGCTTTAGTGGTTCATGGCTTCTAATTCAATGTTTTAAGATTATTTCTTCTCTTTATCATTAAATGAATTAGAGCCTATTTACATACATCTCTTTCATGGGAACTCGATCTGCAACACTTAAAATTCCTTGAATATAAGCCTGATTATCTCACTATCTTAGTACCTTAAGAAAATCCCTTGAACGGATGTCTCTCTGGTTACTTGTCTTGCTTCTTCTGTTCACATCAGCCTCACTGCGTAGACGCAATGTCCCTTGGCGTCCACGCCTTGTGTCTTTATGACTACTTGTCTTGTGTTTTCTGTTCACATATGCCTCACTGCGTAGACGCAATGCCCCCTTGGCGTCCACGCATTGCCTCTAATACAACTTTCTTCAACCCAGTTCACCGACTTGAACTGGCTGAATCGTTCACTAAAAGGGTCTTCGTAGCCTCTTTAAAAGAGTAGCTTGACCGCCACTCGTCTCCACTCCATTCGAAACCCTTGGTCGGTTTACCTTCCGTGTTCTACAAACACCCTCCCACACCATTTCTTGTCTCTGATCATCTTCGGCAAGGGTGCTCAGTCGGGAAAGCTGTTGATGGAGCAGAACTTGAGGGATTCGAGTGCGACACAGTTGACGATGGACTCACTCACAGAGGATGCGCTTGATGCTCCAGTGGCCAACCCTCCAGAAGCGACACCATCTACAACTATTTCCAGGAAGTACAAAGGAAAGGAGAAGGAGAGACGTCCTCGGAGCCCTAGTCTACCGGTCAAGAGAAGAAAGTCCTCAAAATCGATATCAGCTGAACCACGCACCTCTTCTGGTATAACGGGGAAGAAGAAATCCAGGTCTTCTGTTGTCATCAATATAGAAGATTCTCTCAAGGTTCTTATCCCCAGGTACATTGTAAGTTCCGATGAAAAGCTACTGACTGCATTTCCTGAGGTACGGCCTGCATTAGAATTTCAAGGCTGGTGGAAGTTTGTGACGAAGCACACTGTTACTATCCTTCTCTCGTTAGGGAATTTTATTAGAATTTGAAATATGAACCGAAGATTCCCAAATTGTCCTCCACTGTTAGAAATGTTCATTTTGAGTTAACTAGTGCCCTACTTGCTCGAGTTTGGAAAATACCAATGGGAGGAGCAAAGCTTCATTCATATGAGCTAGATGAACATGAGGCGTTTGCTGTTTTGACTGGGTTAACCAAAGACCCCTCTGACGTGAAACAAACATACCTGTCCAATCTGAAAGCTAATAGATTTATACCATCTGTCAGACTACTTCATCACATATGCACGTCTATCATCACACCTCAAAGTAGTGGTAGAGAAAGAGTCACAGATATGCAACGATTCTTGTTGTACTGCATGCTAAAGGAAGTTAAGATTTCTTTAACTGATGTTGTAGTTCAGACAATTGGAACTTGTCTTCACGACTCTAGAACACTACCTTATGCAGCACACCTCACATCAATTTTCAAAAAGGTAGGAGTGGATTTTGGAACTGAAAAGAAACATGTTATCCCCAAAGGAAACATATATTCCATGTCTTACGTTCAGAGATTTATGGGCTTCAAAGTCATTGATGGTAAGGCTGTTAGAATCCTTCCTAGTCAGAAATCAGCTCAATCAGAAACAGGACAGGCATCAAGAACAGTCACTGTGGATGATAGTCAAGTGAACAGGACAGAGATACCAATTCCACCTGTGGTGAGAGAAGGAAGACCAGAGGGTAGTTCAGAAAGAGGAGAGCATGAGGTTGAAGAAACATTTGTGAGATCATCAAGCCCTCAGTTGGAAACTGGGGAACCCAGTGGCTCTACACCTACAATGGAAATTGGTGTTTATAGGAGGCCTTTTCCAACTTCTGATGCAGCTCCACCACCAGCCACTGTTGAAGAGATGTTTGCTCACATGTCTATGATGCTGCAGCGTCAGGATGCAAAGATGGACAAGCTAATGGAGTTTACAAATTATCATCTAAACAAACTGACTGCTTGGATTAGACAATTTGAAGTCTCTGTCTTATCCGAGTGGCAAAAATTCCTACTCTCCAAGATGCTATCTGACCAAGCCACAAGGTCTATCTTGAAACACATATCAGCTCTTCTTGACAAACTCTCAACACTGGTGAGCGACGTGCACAGCAACCAATCTTCATTTTGTTAATCTTTTGCAAAGGTTATTGATATATGTTATGATGTGGGGATAGGTGTTGAAACCCTCAAGAGTCCTGTCAATACACTTCCTCAATGCATCAAGGTTCTTTTAGGCAAGATTGACACTGTGACTGACACACTCAAATCTCTTGAAAATCAATTGACGAAATCTGATGATATGTCCTCTGCAATTGCACATGTGAGGACCACACTGCAACATGACTTAGCTGCTATATCTCAAGACATTCACACGTTGCTGGGCAGAGATCAATCTACCACTCCACGAGCTCACTCTACTCCAAGTCAACCACCAAGGGCTCGCGGATCTTCTTCCAGTCATGCCAGATTTTTCAATTGAGGCCTCGTGCCAGATCACGTATTGCCCCCTTCATGATGATGTCAAAGGGGGAGAAAAGAGTTTACAGTAGCTTGAGTTCTTTTTGTAATGACAAACGCATTGATGAATGATAGCATACAGTTTACCTGTGATTTATCTGTGATACAACTGTGATACAATGTAATGAAGCTTCATGAATCTTAGATACATGTCCATGCGTTTGTTTGATACCTCAT
The DNA here is from genome assembly GCA_022559845.1 of Amorphophallus konjac. Taxonomy (NCBI): domain Eukaryota; kingdom Viridiplantae; phylum Streptophyta; class Magnoliopsida; order Alismatales; family Araceae; genus Amorphophallus; species Amorphophallus konjac. The sequence continues at coordinate 84,072,582 of CM040124.1, read as the reverse complement.
CCTTAAAACAGTCCAGAGTTGCCATCATCAAAAAGGGGGAGATTGTTGTACTCCTGGTTTTGATGATGACAACGATAAGATAAGTGATATAGACACTTAAGTTTTTAATGAATGTTTAACAGGAACAAAAGGATGCAGGGTGCTCGATGTGTCAACGCCACAATGGAGCAGCGTCGACGCAGCGGCTTAAGAAACGCCAATGTACAAGGCAAGACAGGCTTTAAGTACATGTTCGTGCGTCAACGCCACCAACTGGCAGCGTGGACGCAGCAGTTCAAACAATCAAGAAACAAGCTACTGGATTAAGCAGGCGCGTCAACGCATTCATCAAGTGGCGTCGACGCAGCAGATTGATGGATCGACAAGGTGACCAGAGGGTGGACGCAGCTGCACAATGCGTCAACGCACTTCTTGACGCAAGAAGGCTGAAGCCATTCAATTTCAGCTCCTGGAACACACCAATGCGTCAACGCAGCATGTGACAGCGTCGACGCAACACGTCTAACTGCTGAAGACCTGATCACTGGATCACCGATGCGTCAACGCAGCAGTGGAGCAGCGTCGACGCAACTGTCAATAGGGCTAGGCTGGTTGCTCACTGGAACACATCAATGCGTCAACGCCATGGGTTGGAAGCGTCAACATAGCAGACTTGAGTTTTGCTGGCAGAATGCCCTTGAAGGGTGCCTCAACCCTATGAAGCAAGGCACGTGATCCGAGGTGCCTGGCTCGTAGTCCCAGGATGGACGAGGTACCCGGATGCTGACACGTTGAAGCTGGGGCCTGCTACTTCACCACGTGGACCAATCAATTGAAGCTTTCTAGGGCGTCTCTGCCCTATCCTCCGAAGCCCCTGTTATTGGTATAAAAATCCCACTTCGTTTTCAGTGAAGAGGTTAATCACTCCAAGAAAGAAGTGAAGAAAAAGAGGCTATCTGAGAGCAGGAAGAGAACAGGAGAGAGAGAGATAGGCCAGCAGAGAAGAATTCGATAGCAAAATATGAAGATCGTGAGAGTGGAAACAGTAGAAGAAGAAAAGAGCAGAGAACAGTAAGAGTGCGTGAGCTGAGAAGAAGAAAGAAGAGGAAGAAACGAAGAAGAAGGAAGAAGCTATTGAAGATCTGTCCTCTGGCGTCTGGATTAAATCCAAGCCAGATCTGCTCCTTTGAGAGCTACATTCTTGTTCTTCATTTACAGCCTTCCGATTGCTGTGTATTTTCCGTTTCTTATTTTTCCCTTTTTATTTGGTTATCCTTGTTCTTCCGATTGCCCTACTGGGAATCGGGTTCCTCCTGGTGGGTCAGGAGAAGGGAGGCTAGACCTCCTGTTCTGGTCTTGCTGGTAGCAAGTCCAGGTGTTCCCTCCGGGTTGGAGGAAGAGAGACTTGGGTCTCTGGTTGCTGGTGACTGGGTGTCACTGGTGTTCCCTCAGGTTGGGAGGAAGAGGGGAGGATGTTCCCCTGGTCAAGCTGTTTGGCAGCGTGTGTTCGCAGACTGAGTCTGCAGGTTACTAGCTTGTGCTAGTGGAAGCCTCACTCCTGTTGGGACTGCGGGGTGGATGTAGGTCTTGGTGACCGAACCACCTAAAAAATCTCCTGTGCAAGTGATTGTGCTTTGTGCGTTTGTTCCTTGCCCTCTACCTCCCCTTCACAGGTTGTGCATGCTTGGTTAGGTGTGTTAATTGGGAGTAATCTCTGAGCATTGTTTTCTGCTAAGTGTGCTTGGGTTGATTAGCTCTGCTTGCGAGTCTGGTGTGATCAGGTGGCTGCATTGTTGCAGTCCAACTGTTTGATCAATTGTTTGATCATCATCTCCTCTGGGAAAGCTCATTTATTTTTATTCCGCATATCTGAGCGTTTAGTGTTTTAATTCGGGCATAATTTTTAGAGGGATACATTCACCCCCCTCTGTATCCGGGCCTAGCACCCTAACATCTTCTGGCAACATCAGGTCGGTGCACATTTCTCTCATGCCTTATAAGATCTATACGCATGCAACAAACCAAGTATGTACACATCTGCAAGTAAGGTCGGTGCAGTCCCTCTCTAGAGCAGAGCAAGGTTGGTGCAATCCTTCTCAAGTGCAAAGGAAGGTCGGTGGACAGCTAAACTAAGGTCAGTGCAACCCTTTTCTAAAGTACAGTAGGGTCAGTGCACATCTGCTACAAGGTCAGTGCATGCTTTGTCAGCGTAACATACAAGTTCGGTGCATAACCTAGACTTGCACGAACCAAGGTCGGTGCATGTCCTGCCTCAGTGCAAGACTAGGTCGGTGCAAGTCCTGCCACCAACACAAGACCAGGTCGGTGCAGGTTTTCTCAACAAGGTCAGTGCCAGTATGTGCATTGGGTCGGTGCTAGCTCGATCAAGGTTGGTGCAGGTTTCTATTCCTATGAACCAAGGTCTGAGCACTTATGAAGATCAAGGTCCGTGCAACCTCTGGCCATCAAATAACCAGGTTTGTGCACATTCTCTATGTGATAAATCAAGGTCTTCAACACTAGAAGGTCTGTGCACATATGAAGACAAAGTCTAAGCACGATGATGAAGGTCTGTGCAATGCTTCCTTCGAACAAATACAGAAGAAATTCTCTTATGTTGTCTCGACACCGCCTTATGATGTCCCGACACATCTTGAAGAGTGTGTTGAATTTTGAACTGTTAAGCACCGGCATAAAAGCATGTGTCGACACATCTGACAAATGTCTCGACACCTCTAGAAGAAATCAAGCTGAAACCGTTCTGTCTGGCCTCTGGTTTTATCAATGTCTCGACACAGTCTTGTGAAGTCTCGACACATCGGTCATGGGCCTTCAAGATATTCAAAGGATGTCTCGACACACTTCATGCCTCACTTCTCTATGGCTGACTTGTCTCGACACCTTGGATTCTTTTAGGAAGCGCTCTACTAGCTATCTTACTAAAATGTGTCGACTCTTTTCATGCAGGAGGTCGACACCCTTGTTCCTCCAAGAATCCTCAAGCCAATAAACTGTAAGATCAGTGGGCCATCCAGAGAGGGAAAAAGGAAACGCAAATCATTAAAATTAAGGATTTTGGGGTCTGGACCACGTCTCGAGGTCTGACCCTTGCTCTACCATCATATCACTCATATATCTACCTTTTGGAGATGGTTTTGTCCGAAATCCAGTTGGAAGAGCCACTTCTGTCTGCCACGATGTAAGTCTCATATGTTTGCCTGTCCATACTGTCTGCTACTGAGAATAGGACACTCCACAGTTTGCCACCATCTTGATGTCGACCAATGGGCTGTCCAACCAGCCATTGTCGCAGAAGAGTACACTTCAAGCAGAATGAGAAGACTACTTGTCTGAAGGGGATTTAATGTGAAGATCTGAGACTGACCAAAGGGAGATTTAGTCTGCCTCTTCACACAAGTCTCTCATCGTACTATTCTCGTACTATAAGCAATTTAACTCACGCCAAATCTTGCAGAGCATCTTCTTCAAAGTGAAGAAAGCACTTGGCGGGAAAACTTGGCGGGAAAAGGTTCCTCACCAAGTGACCGTGTGGCACGGTGTATATATGTATAATATCTAGCTTCCCATGAAGCTGCTGCTGTTGCCGTCCACAAAGTGCCACGCCTTAGACCAATCTACGAAGAACATTCCTAAGTAGCGTGAGAGCAGGCCCATCACCTATTGGACTTAGTCCAGTGTTGTGGAAGAAGAAGAAGAAGAAGAAAGAGCAGCCTTGAGAGAGAAGAAAAATCTTGCAGTCTACCGTTGCTTGAAGAAAAGGATCCTTGGATCCAATCTTGTAGCTGCACTCACCAGCTCTGATGTCTTGATCCATTCTTCAGCTAGTGTCTACATTGTCTCTATTGATTCTCCACTGCAGTTGCAGTATTCATTTTCTATTTGTTACGGTTCATCTATCACCAATACATCTAGCTTCTCCGATCCTTTGTTTAGGGACTGGGTTCCCTCCGTGGTTTCAGAGGAAGAGAGGATCATATCCTCTGGGTGGTTCAAGCTGTTAGTTAGTGGAAAGTAAGCTCTGCTGCTCAGCTGTGTAAGCAAGCTGTGCTGCTCAGCGGATCAAGCTGTGTGTCAGACGGAAAGGCTCACCGAGTTTGGTGAGGGGTGGACGTAGGTTGTGAGCTAACAACCGAACCACCTTAAAATCCTTGTGTTGTGGGTAGTATACTTTGTGAGCTTGTTCCATATCCTCTATCCCTACTTCATAGGTTCGTGTGTTACTTACGCTGTTTATTTTCTTTGCCACTCAAGCGTTCAGCTCGCACAACAGTCTCATGTTGATCCTCCTGCTATTGTAGCTAACGTGGATCCTCTTAGGTGTCTGCAGCACTCTTGCTTACAGACACTTTGGAGCATCTCCCAAGCAGAGGAAGTTATCACGGTGTGTGAGCAGCTTTCTCCCTTGTGTATCTAACTGCATTTGCACCTTAGGCTGCCTGCTGCACCCTTGCAAACAGGGACAAAGGTGAAAGCTTTCCCAAGGAACTTCATCTTGCTGAACACTCATTCTTCTTAGATGATCATCATAGCTCTCCCACCTGGGATAATCATTTAGCTTAGCTTTACTGTTTCAAGATCCCTATGGTGTTTTAGACTACATTTCATTCGGATCTGAGCTGCTAGTGAAGGAATGTCGACCTGCCTGCTGGGAGTGTCGACCTGCCTGCTGGGAGTGTCGACCTGTCTGAACTGAGCATTCGGAGTTTAACGTCATTACTTGTTCCATTCTTATCTAATCCACTGCGCTGTATGCTTAAGTAATTCATTTACCTTATAAGAGTGGTTTATGTTTTCACGAGTCAAGATTTAAATAGGCCAAAGTTCTTAATAGGACCTATTCAACCCCCCCCTTCTAGATCCGATTGCACTCCGTGAGACCCAACAATTGGTATCAGAGCCTAGCTCTGCTATTCCTAGATCCTACGATCTACAGGGAAAGATCCCAGTGCATTTTGAGAAAATGGTTTCATCTGCTACACATGCTCGAAGGTTTCTCCACCTATTTTTGATGGTTCAGATTTTTCAATATGGCTAAAGGGATTGTATGTCTATGTCAAACTCACAGATCCACAATTGTGGAACCTTATATACATTGGTCCAAATGAGCTGCCATCAGATTCAAATGTATGGTCAGCTGAACATAAGACCAAACACGACAATAACCTTGCTGCACTCAACATAATCAAAGTTACAGTTGATGACAGATTACTTGATCTTGTGTCTACTTGCAGCACAGCTAAGCAAGTTCTGGAAGTGTTGATGAATATCCATGAGAAAGAAGATCAAGAGAATCAATGCCTTATGGCTAACCGATCAGAGCAGTCAAGCAATCTATCCTCATATCAGGTAAGCTCTGATTCTAAAGACTTTACTTTTGAAGAGCTTATGGGTGCATATGATCAGTTGATAGAGCAGTACAAAAAGATGAAATCTGAAAACAAAAGATTGAAAAAGGATTAGAAGAAAAATAGTCAAGGTAAGAGTCATGCTTGTGAAAATTGTTCCAACCTTGAAGAGCTCAACAATACTCTTACTTTTGACTTGGATCTAAACAAACAAACCATCGTATGTCTAAACGATGACATCAGAATCCTTCAAGAAGAAATCATAAGGTTGGAAGAGACTGTTCGAAAACTTAAAATCCAGCCAATCCGTCAGAATGAAAGTCCTTTCTATAACAATTGTTCAGCTTTTGAAGAGCTAAATGACACTCTTACCTCTGACTTGGATGTGAATAAGCAAACCATTATATGCCTAACAGATGAAAATGGAATCCTTCAAGCTGAAATCACTAGGTTGGAAGAAATCATAAGACAACTTCAAAACCAACCTAATCAATCTCTAATGAACAAACTATGTCGGACAAGCTAATCCCTGATACAAGGTTGATTGAAGAAATAAAAATGGTAAAAGAACAAAACGACATGTTGCTTGAAAAATTGTCCATTTATGAGAAGGGCAAGGGTATTGCCCATGATAGTTCTGAAAAACTGAATGAACTTCAAATGGAGATTGAAAATTACAAGGGGGTTAATGCTATGCTCAATGAGCAATTGACTGTGTGTGAGGAGGACCTCGCTAAAACCGAACTGCACGTCTCCTCATTGGAGAATGAAAGCAAAGATATAAATGACTCTCTGTCTAAGTGTATGCAGGATGGAAAGCATGAACAGACTCTTGGAAACAAGAGTAAGTCATCATGAGGGAGATTTGGGTTACAAACTCGAAAACCAATGATTCTTCGGAAGCAAGGCCTACATCACTTCTGTCAAGGGTAAGAATGAAGTCAGCACTTCTTACCACCTCCCAATACCGCATGCTGCTCAGAAAAACCAAAAATGCATTGGCAAGCAGAAAGAAAAGGCTCTCGTGTAAAAACAGAAACCTAAGTCTGCTAGTCTTGACATGCACAACATGAAAAGCCATGATGACTACCATGCCTCTCATAAAGTGAATGTTTATTGCTTTCATTGTGGCATGCTTGGTCACATTGTACATGACTGTCTCACCTTGAATAATGATGAACTAAGAGCAGGAAAGGATTAAATAATTACTACTGAAATCAAGGGCAAAAGACAGGTCAACTCTGGCAGAGGACGTATGCAGCAGAACTCTGCACAGAACCACATGGGGAATCAGAAGAGTCGACACTCCCATTCGGACAGGTCGACACTCCCCATGGGTTTCAACAGAAATCACTCTCCTTGCTACTACCACTGTGGAAAGATTGGCCACACAGTCCAGGACTGTTGGCAACTGAGAGGTAGGAGCTACTCACATAATCAACATGACAGTATATTTGCTCACTCGCAATGGAACAATGCACATGTGCACAATAAAATGGTAAGCACCCTGTGCATTTCTTTTACTATGGTGAATATGGACATACATCTAATTATTGTCCCTAGATGAGAGTGGGTGACCATAAGGTAGCAAAGAAAAGAAGATCAATTGCTAGAACCATTGCTAATCAACAAGGACCCAAGCAAGCTTGGGTGCCTAAAAATTTCAAATGAGAATTTTGAATGTAGGGTGCCTTGGAGCTGAACAATGGATGGTCAAAAGAATAAATGCTCAAGGCACAGGTATGTAAATAATTTTTATGTGTTCAGCCTTTGCATGATAGGCTTGCATCATAGTCATTGCATATGGATGTGTTGTGGTCCTTGAGCATCAACTTGAAATTTCATGCCACATCATGCATTTCATGATCAAGGGACCCAACTCTGCATGACCTCTTGGTATATAAAATGGTAAGCTGGGAGAAGGACAAATCACTTCTGTCTGGAAACCCACATCATGCGTGAGGTGGTCTTAAGACTTCAATTCTCCGCCAGGTACCAAAGGTCAACCCATCATCAGAACAGTCTAGATGTTCATATGAATAATTCATCAAATTCCCTGCATTGATTCCATTGCATGTGATGCATTCAGTATTCAGACACTCTATGCATAAAGTCAGGCGGAGTTCATGCATTTCATGGTTTACCAACTTGCATGTCTATTCGGAATGTATTTCAAAAAATCCATGATTGCATCATATTGCAGTCTCATACATTCATGTTAAAAAGGACCCAAAAATGGCATCATTTTTCATGCATCATGTGCTCACTTAAAACATAACATAGGTTGCATACTCTATGCACATGCTCAGGGGGAGTTTTATTCTTCTTGAAATTCCGTCAAGACTCTGTCCTACAGTCAAACAGGTCGACCTCACAAAACTGACAGGTCGACCCCTCAGTATAGCCTGGCTGAAAAATGCCTCCTACCTGAGCTCAGGTGTCGACACCATCCGGTGCAAGTGTCCACACTTCCTTGCATATGCTGTATATATCACATTCATACCAATCCGAGCTCAATCCATAACCTCAGGTGGAGTGTTCATCATCTATTCTCGCTTTCCAATCATACAACACTCTCTTTGTATACCAAGCCATTGCACCATATTGCTAAAATCCTTTTGTGATTCAAATGTCCTGAACTTCTCGGAGGATTCTCTATCTGTTATTAATATTGTTTATCAGAGTAAATATTCAAGAAGAATCTTCTTTTATAGAGATTTGTGACTGCCTCGAACATGAATGATTTTGGTTTAACGTTAATGATTTCTTGTGTCTTGAAGTCTAAACGTCTTGAAAATGTTTGTGTTCAAGCTTAAGAGACTTAAACCAGTTTCTCATGTTGTTCACCAGTTATGTCTTTTGTAATATGAAAGTTTATTTTAAGTACAAAGGCTTTTATGATTGAGAAACTTCTATCTAAGTATTATTTTTAAACAATCTGATTTTGTGGGATTCCTAATGGCAAAAATCGTCAGAGCAATGACATTGGCTCATTGAGAAATATGACTCCTCATAAATGAATTGAGATGAGACATGTCGTGAAGTGCCCTTGTTAACTCTGCTGTGTTATAAGGTATATCATGAGGCAGAGCAATGGCAAAGTTGCTGAGAAACATGTCCCCTCATCCAGAGTGTGTGGTATGATATGTCATGAGGTGACCATGCTATCTCTGTTCTATTTGAAGCATGACGGTCAGTCTTACCAATTACCTAGGGATACTTGCGTCTAAACAACGTGTGTCCTTACGGATATGAGGCATGCACTTGACTTATATGCTCGTAAAAACTTCTCTTGTACTCAATGAATATTATGGTTGAGATTGCAAAAGCTAAATGCACATCTATTGAAATTCTAAAATTCCACTTAGTCTTCATGCTTGTTTAATCTTAATACTTTTTAGAGTATCTCTCACAGGAGCCAATGGAATTGAATGAGTAAGATTAGAGGAGGTTAATCAGTCTTAGATATGAATTTCTGGTTCATCTCTATCAAATTTGAATGCAAATGTTCTCTTGTGATTCTACTGAGTAGGCTAGGATTCATTAACATTAAACCAATCTAAGTGTAAGGGCTAGTTCATTCGGGTTCTATAACTGAAAATTATTAAAATTCCATAACTCTGATTTATGAACTTGGTCTCAGGTTAAAGAACCTTCATCTTCTATAAAGACAAGCTATCTTTCTATATCCCTTGATCTTTGCCCTCTCTAGACAAATGATATCAATGCTCTTTGATGACTTCTTGATGTGACACCACCTTGGGGGTGATAATCACATGACCTGAAGACCCCTCGGACCTAGCAAGCAAGCGATGCAATGGACCGACACCATCCCTCGAGCGGACTCACCCGCGTAGCGCGCACCAGGGTCCGTAGGTGGACCGACGATGGGGATGAGGTTCCGAGGTTGGACCTTGAGATTCCAGGGGGGTGGCTAGCTTAAGATTGAACCCCCAAAGGTCCCGGGATGGCCACTCTCACAGGCGGTCAGCACGCCGAGGGCATGGGATATAATGGCTCTCTCGCAACTCCCCTGCGGTAGTCGCTCAATTTTAAGCAAATTTAGGATCGGGCACTCTCTCACTGCCGATAGCACTAAGATGCAATACTAATTAAGCAAATGAAACCAGCAAAGAGAAGTGTTCAGTAGCTCATCTGGTCGGCGTGAAGACGTCGACCCTAGCCAAAGACGAGGGCGAGCGGGGAGGCGTGGGTACGCACCCGCACGCCGTGTCGATGTCGCTTGACCTGAACATTTATAGAGTACACCACTACTCCTCGCGCAGGAGGGTTGGACAAGGGGCTGGGGATAATGTGATACAGTCAAACACTTCCTCCACGTAGGGAGGGGCGGTAAGCCGGTCAGGCGGGAAGGGGAGAATCAATCTAGGAACTTAATGAAAGAAAAATAACCGTTCTGTCTGCCCTCTGGAACAGAGGATGGGCAGTCAAAGTTGACGCTGATGTGGCCTCTCCTGAACTTGGTTGTTGAAAAAATCAGTTGGAGATCCTTCATAGTTGACCCAGGAAGACGTCCAATTTTTGGGGGATTTTCTGGAAGGCGATGCTGGTCGGGGCAGAGGCGCGAACAGGGGCTCTGCTTGCTGGTTCTAGTAGCTTCTGCACCCCTACAGCAGGAAGATGAGGCAACCACGGATGCTCCTAAGCTCTGATTCAGGCTTGGACAGAGTCGCTGGATTGTTGTCGAGTCCTCTTCGAACGGAGACTCACGGGGTGCAGGAGGAGGTCGGAGTAGATAGAGACAGCCTGAATAGTGATCGGGTGTCTGTTTAGTCCCAGGAGGAATAGAACTGTGCACCCGGGGAAGAAAAATGAGAACTCTTAGCTCCGGACGCCGAACGGGGTTTTGCTTCTTGATCCTGGAAGTAGACTTGTCGTAGAATATCTCAGCCAAGTTTCGCCTCCAGATCCTCAAGAGCATGGCTGTGGTCAAACTTGATCTGGAGCTCTGGTTCTCTGCCTGAGTGGTTCTGTGCAGTCGAGGATGAATCGCTCTCACGGGCAGCTCGGTGCTTGGACGAAGATGAAACCACCTCGACTGCGAAGCTGACTAGACGATGATTCCAACGGTATATGGTACGCCTCCTGAAGTTTCACAATGACGCCGTGGCCACTGCTGAAAGTTGCTGGTACACTACTGCCTGAGAACTGGCCTGTGCAGAGTGGTGATAGGTGAGGGGAAATGGGGGTAGATGGGAGGGGAAATGAGGTGGATGTGTGTGGGGGCAACCCCTGGCTGTGAGGAGGCCTGGGAGGGGGTGCTCCAAGGTGTGAGAGTGGCAGACTGGGGGCTGGAAAGAGGTCTAGCAGGTGGAGGGAGGGAGAGCTACGAATTTGGTTGGAAGGGAGAGAGGGAAAAGGTATTTGAAAATGGGTTTATGGGTGGGATTAATTTCTGGTCTTGGGGATGGAAAGAGGTGTGTGGGGAAGGGAAAAGGATGCTTGGGGAGTGGGGAATTCTCCCTTGGGAGATGAGAGAGGTTCTTGGGGAAGGGGGGTGGGTGGTTGGTGGTTGGAGGGTGGAGTGAGGATAGGTGGAGGCTACCTTGGGGATGGGGTGGAGTAAAGAGAGGGGTTGTGGGGAGGTGGAATGACTTTAATGGAGGGGAAGAGTGAGAGAAAGTGGTTGGGAGGGGAGGAGAGAGAAAGGGGGCGTCCCCCTGAGAGAGAGAGATATGAGAGAGAGGGGAATCCACTCCTTAGAGAGAGGGAGAGAGAGATGGAGAATACACTCCAATTACACTAAAATGCACTCAATTTTTTTGATTGACCAAAAGATTACAAATGAGGGAGTGGGGTGGCCTATTTATAGGCACTCATATTTTCCTAGGACTAAAATGACCCTGACTAAATAACTAATGACCAAAGCAGTCCTAGGGAGGGTGCCCCTGGGCCAAGCCCACTAGTTGGGCCCAATAGACAACTTAATTAACCACATGACTCAAGACTTAGGTAAACGACCCTTATACCTAGGTACCAGACTCAAATAAAGGGAAAATTACATAGTTTATGACTCAAATAAAATATAAAAATTACATGGATAGACTCAGAAAAATGTGAAGAACACAATGGCGTAAATCGTCGATCCATCAGAGCTTCGCAAAATGTGGAGGGGTAAGTGATGCCCCCATCATACCCCCGGGGTGGGGAGATCTTTACCCCGTCGAGTATGGGTCCACCGAGGAAGTGGTACACCAAATGCAGCTCCGGGCGAGCCACGATCTCCAAACTCAACCCTACGTCCATGGCCAGGGGATGGCGCTTCAGCTTCACAAAGTGGCACGTACACACCCTCATGCTGACAATGATACCTTGCTTGCCTAGTATTGCCTCCGTGTGCACACGTCAGGCTCTCAGGTTGATTTGTGGTGGCTCTCCAGGGGTGTCTCTCTTACAGGAAGGTATAGGCTCAAAGCACTCACTAGGATCCATCGCGGTTCCCATATAGGGTGCCGGATCCACCACGTGGGAAATGGGGTGAATCCCAAAACCCATCGGTAAGTCCAACCCGTAAGCTGATTTCCGAAAGCTACTCGGAACATGGGAAGGTCCAAGTCCTCGTGCCCTCGATTTGGAGGTGACCCTAAGGTAGAGCCACTCCAATGTCACCATCGCTAGGTTGCCTACTTGGAATCCCAAGTGGCACTTGCGAGCTTTTGCCCACTCAGTATGAACATCACCGCCCGTTGTTGGATGCTTATGCCATGAGTTACGGTGTGGTGCGGGTGGGAAGTGTATGGTATGCAAAGGTGGACCGGGGCAACCATAAGTGGATCTATCATGTAATGCGGCTATGTAAACCTTGAGGGACCTAGGAGAACTGGGACATCCGTAGGTGAAACTATCATGCTTGAATGTGGCAAGTGTTGGGGGCCCCGGGCAACCAAATGTGTATCCTTCATGCACAAGACTAATGACGAATGGGGGAGGGCTGTTACACCCGAATATGGGCCACTCATGTTTCCGACTTGATATGTGGGTGTCATGAATGAAAGGACCCGACTTACTAATCCTGCCAAGTGGTGGGAGGTGCCAAGACATATTCGTTCCTGCTCCAAGGATGACTTCCATGTGTGGGGTGGCAGGATGGCTTTTGAACTTCCATGTGAAAGGATCAAAGGGATCTAGGAAGGTGGACATCTTGGAGAGAGGCTCCTCTGTAATTCTTATGTGTATTTTGCCTAAAGTCATGGCTCCCATGTGTGGATCCCTTTAAAATCCACACTTTTGGAGTGAGGTTAAAAAGGAAGGGAAAAGGGAAACATTAAATAATGGTGGAGATGAAACAATGCACGAGGTGCACAAGGGGAGTGTGTGATCGCCAGAGGGTTTACCTCAATAAAAAAAAAGAATAAGATCGCATGTACCTGGTGAAAGATGGGATGCGGGATGAATGTGGATCTCTTCCTCCAACTCCAATCGGCCGGCCGACGAAGTGGGTTTTCTTGATTGATTACCTTGTAAGAAAGACAATGAAAGACAAGCAAAAGAAAGGGGATCAGCTAAAGTGCAGTAGTATCAGTCAAAAACCAACATAAAAATGATGAAAAGACATCAACATGCGCACCTTCTTTTTTGTTTTCTTTTTAAACCCCTTAAGAAGACTTAAGGGAAGGGGAGTTTGATGATAAAAAGAAATGCAACAGGACGTGAACAGACGTGAAGGGTGAATAGAGATATAAAGGACGGAGGGATGATGGTATGAATGAAGTAAAACAAAAGAGATGAAAAAGATGAGAAACCCTGCTGTCCCTGGCGATAGTAAAGGGAAAAAAACCGAATGAATGTGTTGATGGATGTAGATGGACGAAGCACCGGATGCAGCCCAATTGAAGGATGCAGAGGGGAGGCGGCAAAGGATGAAGAAGGCTCTGCTCGTGATGAATATTCAGCTTCTGAGCGCCTAACCTTCTGAACGTTTAAAGTGCTTAACCTTCAACACGATCGGTCAAGGCTTCAATTTATAATGCCTCAAGCGGATGTGATCAAACCAAGGAATGATAAGAACAGGCAATGAGGCATCCAGGGAAGGATCAAGATCGAGCAAGAGTCCAAAGACAGCAGGGAACTGTGAGGGAAAGATGGAAAAAGGAAGGACTCTGGAGTGAAACACGCCTTAATACAGGGCGTCTTTTATGAATTGACGACCTTCACAAAGACGTTTTCTTGAAACACGACCTAGGAAAGGGCGTTTCTTCCTGGATTTAGTTTTGGAAATGAAACATTGCCTTGTTTGAAAACTGAGATAACACGCCTGAGATAACGGCGTTAATTAAAATCACGCCCTGAGAAAAGGCGTTACTCACAAAATACCTTTTATTTTGAAAATAGATAATTCCAGAAATTAAGGGATAACACCATGAATTGACGTCCTCACATACGGTCGTCCTTTCTTTGAAAACGCCTTATAACAGGTCGTTATTTTTGAAATTAACGCCCTTAATCAAGTCGTGACTCACAAAAATACCGGAAAAATGCAGAAAAACTCAGAAAAATAGAAAAACTTCATGTTATAGGAATATTGAAGTCCACTTGGGGCATTTATATAATAACATGAGATTTGATCAATAAAACGTCAATTTTGGCGTGTCTACAGCTGCCCTGCCTTGGCGTCTGCTTTGCAAGGGAGTGAGACGGAAATGGAGCGAAGTGTAATGAAAGGAATGAAGTGGAACGAACTGATAAGGAGACGCCAAGGTGTGATGTGACATGCCTCAGACACTAAGCATTTGAAATCTTTCCAAGATTCTGAATGAAACAACTCTGAGTGGTTCCAAGGAAACAATCGATTTGTTGGATAAAAGGAGATTAAACTAAGTAATAAAGGGTGTGCGCGTGGGCACGGCAAGGAAAGACCATTGGAGAGCGATTACCAGCCATGTGGACGTGCTGCAACCAAGGTAAATTTTGCAGAAAAGTAAAGAGAATTGGGATAAAGATCCAACAAAAGGAACACTTCCAAGGAATCAGCCTGAATGGCTTCAAATGGAACGAAGTACTTGATTTAAAGTGGAATATCTCATGTCAACTCAATCGAGAGCAAGTGAACTTCATTATTGCCATAATATGAAGATTTTCAGCATGAAACTCAAAGTCCTACATGATGCATGCTGGGCTAAAAGAAAAGGTTAAAACAAATTAAAAAAATAGAAAATAATCAAGGATAATATTGCCAAGCTGTTTAGGTCTGGTCAAGAATCCATATTTCTGAGCTAACACTAAGCCGAAGCCCGTTTGTCCGCGCATCAACTCAGAAAGTGGAACCATCGTCCCAAACTTTTAACAACTCAACGGCCTATCCGTGTGATCAAGATTCTCCTGAAATCGTCATCGTTTTTGATGAAGGGGAACTCAAATTTCAGGTTCATCAGAACCACAAGGTCCTTGAAATAATATAATAGCGTAGATATTATATAGTAACAATGCTTACAAGAAACAGATACACGGTGGCAAGATGTTGCTCCTATGAGTGATCCAAACGCCTCGAATCCTGCAAACTTCTGCACTTTGAACTTATTAACCTTTTTCCATCAATTCAGAACATGACATGATCATAAGTGCTTAATCATAGACAATTTCATCAAAATAATAGCACTTAGGTTCATTAAAGCGTCAAAGCATGAAGAGGTCAAAATTCATAATCCAATAAAACACGCCTAAGAATAGGGCGTTAACAGCATGAAAGCGCCTGACCATAAGTCGTTAAACATTTAAAACACGCCCTACTCAAAGGCGTAAATAGTAACGGAGGCTTAGAAAAACACGCCCCATGCTAGGGCGTTAAATATAACACGTCGTCAGTCAGGTCGTCAATTTAAAAATAGACGCCCTAACCAACGTCGTTAATTCAGCACGAACTTCCGTTTCCTAATTTAACAGCACAGTCCTTAACCCAATCGAACTTCTAACTTCCAACAGCCTTACAACTCTCTAAATCTCTATTAATAGGAGGCCCTCCTTCAACATAAACAACCACAACCCTGCAGCCGCCGAAACTCTGTGTTCCCGTTCTTCTTCTTCTTCATCTGCTCTGCAGGTTGCACCGTCCAAGCCTCTCCTGACGATGGACAGGGCACTGAAAAGACAAAAATTCTCAACTCCCAGGATTAACGATATCCAAGGTCATATAAGCAACAGGATATGCATGAATCAGGTTAGTTTCAACTTTCTTTATTGTGCATACTATTCTGGCGAACTGCTCACATGCTCATGTCATATGCTCATGTACCTCTTCTTTTTGTCTCTCACAGGAGTACCCAAATCTTCCAGGGGCTAGAAGATATGTCCAAATCAAATGGTTGCCCCTCATCCTCTCCAAATTCACATCAGACATGAGGGTATATGTAGCTAGATGGCATCTCTTGGGGTTGATAACCCATGCCAAGCATTATGATCAAATCCACATAGATTGGGCTGCCATAGGAGCATTGATTGAGACATGGCATCCTTCCACCCATACTTTCTTATTTTCCACTTTTGAAGCCACCATCTTGCTGGAGGAAGTAGAGATGATCCTAGGCTTAAGAAAGATGAAACACGGAGAAGAAGAAAAGATGGCCATCATGCCAAGGCCCATCTCCTCCCACGAGTTGCTAACCTCGTTAATACCTAGCCCAAATATAGTGAACCAAATCAAGGTCACCAAAGGAGTTAACCTCTTGAAGCTCGCCTCGTGGGTGTACAAGAGAGCGGATCAAGCTAAAGAGGAAGAGGAGATAGAAAGAGTGACCAAAGCCTTCGTGGTGTGCTTGGCAGGAGCACTCCTATTCCCATCCACGGAGGACTTTCTAGAAGAGTCCCAATTGAGCGCAGTGGTGAGCTTATGGGAAGAAGAGAGAGTTGGACCGGCGATCCTAGCATATCTCTATAGCGGGCTCACAGCGGCGTCCATGGGAAGGCCCATTTACGGGTGCATGCTAGCACTCTCAAGTTGGGTTGATCTACACTTCAAATTCGACTCATGCCACGAAGCCCAACAACCCTCAAG
Organism: Amorphophallus konjac; assembly: GCA_022559845.1. Taxonomy (NCBI): domain Eukaryota; kingdom Viridiplantae; phylum Streptophyta; class Magnoliopsida; order Alismatales; family Araceae; genus Amorphophallus; species Amorphophallus konjac. The sequence continues at coordinate 84,056,229 of CM040124.1, read as the reverse complement.
AATTTTCTCAAAGAGCCCACTCTCATATATAACCGGCTCATTAGGTATAAGCAATAGAGTGACCAACCGAATTCCTCAAATCAAGAAGAGAGGGGATTGGAGGGAGCACCTAAAGGTAATGCCAAAGAATCTTTTTACTTGCGCCCCGGGTGTATTCAAAATGCAGGAACTTCGTGCACGCTTCTCCATCGGGACGGACCTTCGTCTTATCGGTGCTTCGGACTTCGTTTTATATAATGCACACCGGTGCCTTCCTCAGCTTGGGCTCCCAAGGCAACACTTAGTGGACGTCTCTCATCTTCCTCCAATCAAATCAAGGGATCTAGGCAATAATGAAGATGGTGAGGAGGTTATCACCATTCAAGCTTTATGGAGGCTAAGCAAGCTTCATCAACCTGTAGAAGACTTGGACGAAGACAAAGAACAGTGGAAAAATTATATAACTTCATTGAGAAAATTAAGGACCAAAGTGGCTCATTAGTCATTGTAGTTCCTCCTTTTCAAAATAATAAAGATCGTTTTCTGATTGAGCCAACTGCCACTGTGATTATGATCGAAAACTGTGTTTCTGTTGTGAATAACGCCTCCAAGAGCGTCGCGAATTAACAAATACATGCCTTATTTCAAGGCGCTTCAATGGGCCCTTCGTCAACAATTGACGACTGCAATAGTGGGCGTTACTTTGAATAACGACCTCAAGAAAGGCGTGAACAGATTCAAACCCAAAAGAATATAATCGTTGACTCATCAAAAATAACGCCTTTTCCATAGCCACGTTTCAAGAATAACACGCCTTTACCAGAGGCGTTACTTCAAACAGCAATGATGACTTCCCTCACATCAATCAACGCCCATTCAATGCGTCTGACGACGGTTATCGTTCCCCATGCAAAATAAATTAACGCCTTAATCATCGTCGTCAATTTCCATAAAACGCCCAAAGAATGGACGTGAATTCAATTATAAACGCCTTTCTCAAGGGCGTGTCTTCTTTTCGAAACCCAAAAGCCATCAAGCCTCCTTCTCCTTCCTCCTTCCATTCTATTTCGCCCTTTTCTCTGCAAACCCTAACCGAAGCCCTCAAAGCCTCTCTCTCGTTCTCTTCCCTCACTCTCTCCAACTCACTCAATCTCACTCCCCCTAGACCCTAGCCATGGCCAAACGCCAGAGAGTTAGTGCCCCAGACGTGGTTGACCTCGACGCCTCCCACGCCCAAGAGGAAGAGATTTCCGTGGAGGAGCTCGCCGTCGTGGCCTTTGAAGATGAGCCGGCGACGGCCGGCGGCGACGAGGCCGACGGAGCAACGGGCGAAGCAATAGAAGAAACAGAAGATGCAGAAGGTGGAGAAGAAGAAGGAGAAGAAGAAGGAGGAGAAGAAGGACCGCCGTGCACGGCAGCGGTCGCTCCCCGGGGGCAACTCCGGCGGCCCAGACGGCCACTGCCACGGCCACAACCCCAGAAGCACAAGAAGGTAGGTTCCCCCTCCCCAATTCCATTTTATTTTATTTTATTTATATTTTTCTTGATTTTTCATGGCCCTCGGACATTAAACCTGCAACTTAGAAAAAACACGCCTCCCATGGGGGCGTTACTTACAAACGCAACACCCTAATCCAGGGCGTTAATTATTTTTAATTTATGAAAATTAATCATCCTTCATGAAAAACGCCCTGAAGCATGTCGTTTCTTAAAACTTATGATTTTTCATGAATTCCATGCTCATTAAACAATTTCCAAAATATTTTCATGAATTATTTCGCATGCTGTCAGTTATTTGATTTTTCTGTTAAATTGAGAAACCCACGCCCTCCAGTAGGGCGTTAATTCAACAAGAGACGCCCAAACCAGAGGGCGTCGCTTCATTCATTAACGACCCAAATTAAACACCTTTAGGAAAACGCCCTACCACAGGGCGTTAATTCAACAAGAAACGCCCAACACCGAGGCGTGATTAGAAATATGTTTCAGAAATAGCAAAACAGCCACCAAAGAACGCCTAAGACTGAGGCGTGATTAACATAAAAAACACCCTCATTAAGGGCGTTACATTAAAGTTCATTCTGAAAAATGCCCCCCACAGGGGCGTGAATTTATCAAGAAACGACCTGAGGGTGGCCGTGAATTCCAAAAAATGCTAAAATTCAATATTTAACCCAAATCAAATGTAATTCCACATGGATACTCAAATAATTAAGAAAAATAATTCTCTTTTAATACATGCAGGGGCTGATGAGGACCCGTATCTCATGGGTCATGGTCTGGGCAGCATACCAGGGTCTCCCCGACTTCCAGAGGGTTAGGGTAGAGGCCATGGGATTTGGGGCTTTTCTATCCATTGAGCCTTTTAGACCTGACCTAGCACTGATCCAGGTTTTGAGGGAGAGATGGGATAGGGTTAGCCGGACTTTTCTGATGCCCTGGGGGCATATGGTTCCTAGTTTAGAGGATGTAGCCAGGATTACAGGTTTACAGGTAGATGGTGAGGCCGTGAGTGGGTTCACCTATTCTGACTATTCAGAGATGGCCCAGAGGCTACTAGGGCTTGAGATGGTCTACGTGGGACCTAGCGAGTGTAGGACCATTTTCCGTACAGACCTGACTACGGTGATGGGTCTAGGAGATGCCAGGCATAGGTCGGAGGAGACCTTAGGTGAGTTTGCACAGCGACTGACCGACGGGGTGAGAGCGGCATGCTGCCAGGACCCGACTGACTATGAGAGAGCGGACCGAGACCTGAGGAGGTTCCTGCTGCTGCTGCTCGGGAGATTATTGCTGGGGACGAAAGCCGATGTCATCAACTGCCGCTTCTTAGGCATCCTTGAGGATCTGGAGACGGTTGGCACATATGCTTGGGGAGCGGCCCTGCTGGCGCATTTGATGGCCGATCTGTCCACGGGGACAGGCCGTGAGACGACCGTCAGTGGCTTCTCACCTCTTCTTCAAGTATGCAATTTCTCATTTCTTATCTTTTCTTTGTTATGATGCATGTGAATATAGTACTAATTGCAATGCATGGATGCAGGTGTGGAGCAACCTATACATGCCGATGGGGCGCGTTGACCCACGGCCAGGAGCTGAGGGATCCTTCCCCCTGGCGCGACGCTGGGTGCCTGTTATCTTTGGCGCCCCACTTGACTACGAGTTGTGGGTTCTACGGAGAGAGTTCCGCGACTTCCCTCCCTCGCTGGTATGTATGAATGAATGATATGCATTTCTTTTTGTTGTTTATTTGAATATGATGAAATGATAATGATGCGTGTTCATGAATGCAGGTGCAGTGGAGACCATATGAGGGGATGACCGATGAGGGCCAGCCTTGGGTCGTATCGGGGCGACCTCGCTTCGGGCGTGAGCTGTGGCTACACTGCTTGAGCGAGATTGAGCCGTTACGGCTTCGACTGGTGATGAGGACCCTGGGCCTGCCCCAGGAGTGGATCGAGGTCGGAGAGCCTCGAGGAATTGGCAAGAAGACCCGCGGTCGCACCAAGACGACCGACTGGAGGGTGCGATTCGAGGAGCAGTACGCCGACTGGCAGCGAGGCGGGACCACAGTCGTTTCCCACGCGACTGACAACTCCGAGTACCTCCGGCGCTACTGGGAGGTTCACGCCGGTAGACCTCAGATGAGGGTCTTAGGGGTATGTATGAATGCACTTATTTCTAAATTAAATGCAAATGCTTATGTAACTATTATGCGATTAACATGTAATGAATGCAGGATGCGAGGGACATAGCGGCGATAGATGCACAGGCCCACCTCCACATCCTGGAGGACCAGCTAGTTGCCACACGGGTAGACTTGGAGACCCTGGTGAGTGTTTAAATTATTCCTATATGCAAATGAATTTTTTCTTTTGTTATGTTGAATTAATGATTAGCCACTGACGGTCTTAATGAATGCAGCGTGCCCAGCAGGGAGTAGCGAGGAGAGATCCAGGGGAGGCCTCCAGCTCGAGGGGGCCTAGTGCAGAGGTGACTGTACTGATGGAGCAGCTGGCTGGTGCGATAGCGCGAGCCGAGGTGGCGGAGCGTGACCTTGCTTCACGGGTAAATTCTGAACTTGAAACCTCATTCAAACAATGATTAGATATAAATTGTGCACTGATAAAAATTCATTTTTTACAGAGTGAAGAGCTTCGAGCCACTCTTATCTGCGTAGATGAGGGCTTCCGAGCGACGAGCTCACAGGTGCGTGACCTACCTTTAGTCACATGTTGTTATTTCATTTCATGAATTATTGAACTGTGGAACTGATGATTTGTTTACCTGTTTGTAGGCTGCCCAGCTGAAGGCGATACGTACCGAGTTGTCGATCCGCGATCAGCGGATCGTAGAGCTTCAGCGGGCCTTGCAGCAACGCAGTGAGCTTCCTCAGGACGTGGCCGAGCTGCGGGTTGCCCTGGAGCTGGAGAGGAGGGAGCGTGCTCGGGAGCGCGAGGAGCGGGCTCGTGAGCGGGAGGAGCACCAGGCGGAGCGTGCCCGGTTCTAGGAGCAGTTGTTGGCACGAGAGCGTGAGCTGGCGGACTCGAGGACCCAGTTGATCCTTTCCCAGGAGCGGCTTCGAGTGTCCGAGGAGCGGTTGCAGCGAGGCCGTGAGCGAGCACGGGCTGCGGGGTACTCCTTCACCAGCTCCACCTTTGTGGCTGGTTCTTCCCTCCGAGAGAGGAGCGAGGCAGGAGGACACGTTCGGGTTCCGGCCTCTTCACGGGGGCCTATGCCTCCTCCACCGGCGCCAGTTCGGGATGGTGAGGAGGAGGTTGAGAGCAGGAGAGTAGAGGAGGGTGGAGGCGAGAGTTGAGCGTTCTGTACTTGTACTCCTCCACCTTCACACCTGTATATGATAGACATGATGATACACATATATATATGAGATTTGAGCTTTTGTTACCTGAGCACTTGTGTGGTTGTGGACTTGTGTTTGTGTACTTTTTTCCTTCTCTCGTTCCTCGTGTTTGCTTTACTTTGCCCTTTATCTGCGGCTGCGATTTTCACTTGAACAAACAGGTTAATTCATCTGTTCGACTTGGCCCCTTGCCCGGTGAGCAAAGGGTGTAAATATTTTGACCTTAATAATGGGTCAAGGGGCCAAGCCTTTAATAAGGCAAAATGAAATAATCAAAACTCGGGGATGCCTCATGCAATCACACGTATGCAAACAATAATTTAAAAGATGTCCAGGCAAGAATGCAATTCATGCAACATGAAGAATTTATTTTTGTTCTTTTCAGTATATATATATATTTTTTGAAGATTTTTCTAAAAAACACGCCTTAGATTAGGCCGTTACTATCGTGAAAGACGCCCTTGGAGACGGCGTTACCGTGCAAAGATTATTGAATTTTGTTGAAAACACGACCTTCCAGGAGGCGTTATTATTATTTTTTTTTAAAGAAACGACTATGATCTAGGCGTGAATCAGCATAAAAGCGCCTTGAACAAAGGCGTTAATTTTTATTCCTCCCAAATTGGGCTGATAAAGAAATCAAGGTGGTGGGCCCTACTTGGTCATCTTCTAAGTTCCATTAACCTTTCTTGAATAATTAAAAGGGGAATTGGCGTGAATATGGTTAAACTTATACACAAGATTTCGTACAGTGCATTTTCTTCAGTTTGTCTCGACCATTCTGCTGGTTCATGACTTTTCCAAAAATAAAAGAGAAGCTATGAGGAAGCTCACAAAATATTCAAAGATGCCTGAGGCAAAGCTACCTCCCCTATCCTTATGCCTGTTGGGGTTCGGTCTTTGGCGTAGGGACGCTTTGTTGCCTTTTTTGCCTCTTCATAATGCATGCATACGCCCAAGGTTTTCCTTGCGGGGACTTTGCCCTCTTGACATGCTTTTCTTTTTCACCATTTGACTTTCACTTCGGAATTGATTTGCATTGAATAGATTTGAACTGATGAACAACCTAATTGTACTTGGGCTTTTGTGGCATTTGTTCCCTTTTGGGCCCTGACTTCCTCCTACTAGGGCGGCGGATAGGCTTGGCGTGTCTACCTCAAGACCTCCCTTCCTCCCTTGTGGGCCGAAGAAGAAAAGAATGGATATCGTCTTTCGCCTTTAGTTTGATTTCGACTTTCCATCAGATTTTGCACTGCTTGAGCTCAAGAGTAAAGTGTGTAGTGTGTGCGGGGTCAACTCCCATTTTAAATTAGCAAGACTGACAAATGGATTTTGGATTTTGACCTTTCGGACCGGTGACCTTTGCATGTTATGTCAGCCCAAAAGGGAGAACCATGAAAGAAAACTCTTTTGTTTTGGATTTTGGAAATATTCAGATTTTTTTTGGATTATCTGGGAGATTTCTATTTTCTTTGGATTTTTGTGAAGTTTTCAATTTTTGTTTGGATTTTTGTTCAGGGGTAATATTTCTTGAGATACAAACCATTCCAGGGGTGAGTTAATTCCTCTCCTTCAGCAATAACCAGTTTATAAGCATTGCCAGGATAAACATCTTTTATGACAAACGGCCCTTCCCAATTTGGTTGGAGCTTTGAACGAGGGCCACCCGGCTTTACAAAAATTCTTTTGATTACCATTTCACCGACCTTAAATTTTCTCTCAATTACCTTCTTTTGATAAAAACGTGAGAGCCTATTTTGGTAAACGCGCGCATGCTCAGCGGCGACCAGACGCTTCTCATCTAGGAGTTCCAATTGGGCAAGGAGTGAATCACGATGTTCATCGATAGAGAGCTCCTCATCCAATTGTACTCGCAAAGAGGGGATAAGAATCTCATAAGGGATTACGGCCTCCATTCCATAAGTAAGGGCAAAAGGAGTTTGCCCAGTGGGGGTTCGAATGGAAGTGCGGTAGGCCCAAAGAGCTTCAACCAGCTTGTCTGGCCAATCCAAGAATTTATTAGCCTCGCACGTCTTCTTAACAATCTTGATTAAAGTTTTATTAGTGGCCTCTGCTTGGCCATTGCCCTGCGGATAATAGGGAGAAGAATGATGCAATGCAATGTTATACCTGTTGCAGAGATCCTTGAGATCTTGGGAGATAAATTGAGGTCCATTGTCGGTGACGATGGTGCTTGGGATGCCGAACCTCGTGATGATGTTCTTCATGATAAATTTGCAGACGGTTGATGCTTTAATTTCCACGTAAGCTTCTGCTTCCGCCCACTTGGTGAAGTACTCCGTTGCCGTGAGAATGAATGATTTTTGCTTGGTCAGGAGGTTCGAATCACCAAGAGGTCCAATGATATCAAAAGCCCACATGGAAAAAGGCCATGGGGAGGACGTAGGATGGAGTGAAGAAGCAGGAGAATGAATCTTGTCGGCGTGCAGTTGGCACTTAACACACCTCCGAACATAGATAGAACAATCCTCTTCAAGAGTGGGCCAATAGAACCCTAGTCTAAGAATCTTCTTAGCTAGCATCTGGCTATTCACATGACCACCACACACACCAGAATGCGTCTCTTCCACAACTTTCCAAGATTCATCATCATCGAGGCATCTCAACAAAACACCGGTGAGCCCTCTTCTGTAGAGCACACCTCCAACCAAAGTATAACGTTGAGCCACTCTCCTAATTGCTTTCTTTTCTTCGGCAGTGGCTTCCTCGGGATAAGACTGATCATTACAGTATCTGGCAATCTCATAATACCAAGGCTTTTCTTCGTCAGCCAACTCTTCTTGCCAATCCAATAGCATGACCTCTCTGCCTTCAAGAGCTTCTTTCCGTCTAACCTTCTCAAGCACCTGATCCCTAATATCAAGAAAAGCACGATCCCTAATGGCTGGAGTATCACGCTGATGAATCAGGGGGACATGAAAATCACGCTCAGGAGGGAAGACTAAAGCGGAGGCTAAGGAAGCAAGTGCGTCGGCCAAAATGTTCTGGCTACGCGGGACATGAACGAAAATCAATTTAGTGAAGAGTTTGGCATAAGCTGAAGCGAGTTCTTGGTAGGGCTTGAGCTTAGGATTGATAGTGCGGCACTTGACCAACACTTGGTGTAGAATAAGCTGACTGTCACCGACGATTCGCAAATGGGTGACACCATATTGATGAGCAGTTTTAAGACCGGCCAAAAGAGCTTCATACTCGGCTATGTTATTGGTGACGGGAAAAGTGAGCCGAGCAGCAAATGGAATGGTGACTCCTTCGGGTGTTAAGAGAACCATGCCGATCCCTCTTCCTTGAGAATTAAGAGCTCCATCAAAATGTAATGTCCACATAGGATCTGGGGGGTGATTAATGGACATTAATTCTTCATCCGGGAACTCTGAATTGACAGGATCAAAGCGGGGGAGAGGGTGGTGAGCAAGATGTTCGGCAATGGCATAACCTTTGACAACTTTTTGCTGAATGTAAGTGATGTCAAATTGAGAAAGGAAGCTTTGCCAGCGTGCTAATCGATCAGTGAGGATAGATTTTTCAAGGAGGAATTTGATTGGATTCATGCGAGCAATGAGGTGAACCTCGTGAGCTAGGAAATAGTGTTTTAACTTCTGAACTACCCAAACCAAAGCTGCACAAGTCTTTTCCATGGCTGAGTATCTCTGCTCACAGGGGTTAAGGAGTTTAGATAAGTAGTATGCTGCCCTCTCTTTACCTTCCTCATCCACTTGAGCTAAGACAGCACCTACGGAGTCATCCAGGACTGAAACATAAAGAATAAGTGGTTTGCCTGGAATTGGCGGCCTCAGGACAGGAGGATTGACCAAATAATCCTTCAATCCGTCAAAGGCTGCCTGACATTTATCATCCCAATTAAACTTGACTCCCGGCTTAGTAAGCTCGTAAAACGGCCTACATCTCTGTGAATGCTGGGAGACGAAGCGGCGAATAAATTGCAACCTCCCGATTAATCCTCGAACTTCCTTCAGATTCTTGGGAGGAGGCATATCTCTAATGGCCTTCGCCTTGTTGGGATCAACTTCAATTCCCCTCTTGCTAACGATAAATCCAAGTAATTTCCCTGAAGAAACGCCAAATACGCATTTCTTGGGGTTCATTTTCAATTGAAATTCTCGTGATCTCTGCAAAACCTTAGCCAGAACCCCAGGATGCTCAATCCTTGTCCTTGATTTCACAACCAGGTCATCCACATACACCTCAATATAAATATGAATCATGTCATGAAAAATTGCCATCATGGCCCTTTGATAAGTGGCTCCAGCATTCTTAAGTCCAAAGGGCATGACCACATAACAATATGTGCCCCATGGTGTAGTGAATGAAGTTTTCTCTTGGTCTTCTTCAGCCAGACGAATCTGATTGTAGCCTGAAAAGCCGTCCATGAAAGAAAGAGTCTCAAATCCTGCCGTGTTATCAATCAGCACATCAATATGGGGGAGGGGGAAGTCATCCTTAGGACACGCCCGGTTGAGGTCCCGAAAATCTATGCAAATTCGAACTTTTCCATCTTTCTTCATAACTGGGACAATATTAGCCACCCAATTGGGATAGAGGACGACTCTAACGAATCTAGCCTTATGGAGTTTATCGACCTCTTCTTTCATTTTCAAAGCCATGCTAGGATGGAAACGCCTCAACCGTTGTTTTACCGGGACAGATCCTGGCTTAAGTGTAAGACGGTGTTCAACGAGCGCAGGGTCTAATCCAGGCATATCTTCATAGCTCCATGCGAACGTGTCCTTGTATTCTTGAAGAACTAAGATGAGCGCCTTCTCTTCGGAGGGCGGTAAATTTTTGCTTATGAGGACAATCCTAGGGTCTTCCTCGGTACCCAAATTGATTTCTTTGGTAGGTTCTTCTACTGAGGCTGATGGTTCGTCGAATCTTCTCATACCACTAGCAAAAGCATCAGCCTCGTCCTCATATTCTTCATAACTTTCATCCCCTTCTTCAATAGGGTCTTCATCATTCATGATTTCATAAACGCCCAAACCCTCATAAGAAGTAACAAAGTCCTCAATCTCTAATTCTGGCAGGATAATGGGATCTTCCACAAACTCAGGGAGAGCTAAACAGGCTTGGCATCTAATGGCCAATTCCAACAAAAATCTGCGGGGAATCTGCTTACCCTTGGCCTTCTTGTGTGAATTTACCCCATGATTTTTATTAGAAGAAGAGGAAGAAAGGGAGGAAGCGCAACTAGCTTGATTATAAGGGAAAGAAGGAGGTGATAAAGTGGATACAGGAGGTGATACAGGGGAGGACCCCTCACCAGAGGGGGAGAAAAGACTTACCAAGGAATCTTGGAAGAGCGGCCCCTGGGTCGGGACGCGCTCGGGAGAAAAGTATGAGGTCTCCTCAACAGAAATGGAGGATTGGAAAGTTGGGAAATCGGCATTTTTTTTTCATTTTTATCTTTTTCGTCGTTTTTATTTTCTTTTTCAAGTAAAAAGCAATGCGAGGGGAGAATAGCGGGGGGAGTGGAGATTGCAAGTTTGGAGAAAGATTTAATCAAAGATGGCCCATACGGGGGCGAGATGGAGATTTTGGAAAATCGCTCGAGGAGCGAAGGAGCAATAGGGAAGGAAATCTGAATTGAATTGGGAGATAAGTTGATGGTAATCGGTGGTGGTCGCGGCACGTGACCAAACCAACGGGAATAGAGAGGAGCCAACACAGACGGATGCACAGAAGTGAGGGAGAAAAGGCCGGCCCACAGCCTATCCACGGAGAATCCTTCTTCAAAGGGGACATCTGGCTCTCCCGTATCTGTGTAGTCACTTAACATCTACCTTTTATCTGTGATTGCGGCAGGCATTTCAATCAGTTCTTGAATCAATGGCGGCCATTCTGGATCTGTCGGCATGAACAGGCGGCTTAAAGAGAAAGTGATGTCATTCATGTCAAACCACCTGTACCAGTCACATTCCGGGTCACCCACTTTTCTTCTTTTATCTGGCCTTAAAGTCTCCAAGGCTTTGTAAGTGGCCAGTGGGGCAATGTGCCGCGCAAACTGTCTAGCGTGCTCATCCTGACAATCAAGCAATGAAGTAACGACGGTAGTCCGTTCGTTGTTCTGAACGCCACCGGTGACAAAATGTGTCTTTAAAGTCCAGGTGAGCGGATGGCGATCTGGCTTGAAGGTGGACGTCATAACAGCCCACGGCTCTCCTTCATTCTTGTCCGGTGCTTTGTAGCCTAAGCCGCCTCGTGCAATCACTTTTTGAGGCTTAATGGGCCTAATCTTGCCCTGGAGTTTGGCACCCAGGCCCTTGCCATCTTGATATCCCATCCTTATCAGAATGTTCCAGCCGGGGGTATTCATCATATTTTTCTTTTTCTTCTTCCCCTTAGCAGGCAGGGGTGTCATGGCAACGGTGGTAACAGTCTCAGATAGCATTGGTCGTGGACAGTGAATGTCCAACACAGATAATAACGGCTTGTTGGCTGGCCACATGGAAGGAACTGATGAAGCTACATGTATGTCCTCCTCTGGTAAGATCGGCACGCTGGTCACCTTGATAATGCGGCCCTTGTGCGGAAACTTAAGGCACTGATGGTTTGTAGAGGGCACTGCGTCAAGCTGCTGAATATAAGGGCGACCCAGGATACCATTAAAGGTCGGGTCCATATCCAGAATATGGAAATCTGCCGTAATGGTGGCTGGACCCAAACTGACTTTGAGAGTAATCATACCCAGAGGGGGTTTCTTTGTATTGTCATATGCTGTGACAGTAATGGTGGATGGCCGTATCTGGCTCTCAGGGATACCGCATAGCTTCAGAGTGCTCGGAGGTAACACATTGATAGATGCACCGGTGTCTACCAAACACTGCTTAACAGCCACTTTGTTGATATGAACTGTGATACATAGGGCATACTTTCTTGCCGGTAGAGGTGCTAACTCATGCTCATGGAATGTGATTGCCGGCTGACTGCTGGTAGGGGTTAAGATTGTAATTATCTGTTCAACCGGGAGGTCCTCATTGACCATAACCTTCTGCAGGTATTCCTTCAAGGCCAACTGATGAGTGGTGGACCTCTTGATTAATTCAAGAATGGAGATTCTGGCTGGAGTGCGATCCAGGTGCTTTAACAGATCATACTGCGTTCCCGGCACTGAATCTTGTTCCTGTTCCTGCTCTTGCGTCCCCTGTACGGGCTCTAGCTCTCTCTGTGGGAAAACACGGTGGAACATCCGTCCACTACGGAGTGGCGCTACGCCTTGACGCGCCTCTGTCGGGGCAATATTAGGGGGAGGGTTGGAAGAGGAGGAAGGAATGTCGGTAGCAGAGATCCTGCTAGGGGATACCAAAGGTGAATTCAATGAAAGGGGCGCCCCTGTGGGAGGCGTAGTAGTGGTGTTTAATAGAGATGCCCCCGCGGGAGGCATGGGAGGAGTATTTGAAGAAGGTGCCCTCGCCGGAGGCGTGAAAGAAGAAAGGGATATCCGAATGCGAGGGGTATTGGCAGGTGGTGGAATAAGGAGAGATCGTGGCACAAAAGGTGGTTGTACTGATGGTGGAGGAACTCTTGCCGGTGTAGGAGTGGTAGAGGGGGTAGCGGGTGCTGTCGGTGAGCGGAGTAGGAGTGGCCTGGAGGTCGCGGATGTAGGATTGGTGGTGGAAGGTGGAATGGTAGGTTGCTGTGGTGGTAAGCGGTTAAGAAGAGAGCGAGCCGACAAGGTCGCGGAATTGGTGGTGGTAGGTGGGTTAACGGGGCGTAAAAGAGAACATCCTGATAGGAGATTAGAAGGAGAAGGGGGAACGCGCAAAAGGTTCGGAGTTTGATTTTGGTTTGGATGATGGTGGAATGCCCCGACAGAGGCGTTTTCTTCGTGCCATCCCTGCCCTCTCTCCACCTCGTAGAGAGACGTGACAGGGTTCACGTGTTGATTAGGAGCGTGCTCCGGCAATGGATTATGGACAATCCCCATATCCTGCTGGGGTGCTGGAGCTTGCTGTGGCTGAGCTTGCTGCGGAGCTGGCTGTTGTTGATTTTGCTGTTGCCGATGCGGCCTTCTCTCTTTCATGGTGGCGATGACTTGCCTCATTTCATCCCAATTAATGCCACCCTGGTCATTCAAATCATAAATATGATCTCTGAAATGGAAACAACGATCAAGGTTGTGACCAGGGGCGCGGTGAAATGCACAGTAACGGGATGTGTCAACATTGTCGGGCCACACCGTTCTTTCTTTTGGTAGGACGAGCAGGTTGGCGGCCATCAAAGCATTAAAAATGTCAGGGAGACTCTCTGGGAGTGGCGGATAATGGGCCCTCTTGGGGCCAAGCGGTGGTCTCCGTTGTTGTTGGCCATAGTTGGAAGGTGGGGGGACCTGATGGTATTGAGGTGGTGCTGGAGGGTCGTTGCGAGGCCCTTGGCTCGGTGATGGAGCAAAAGAAGGTTGGGGTGTGAAGTGGCGCTGTGGAGCGGAGGTAAAATGGGGGTTTTGCTGTGGAGGTGGCGGAGGTCGTGGGTTTGACTGGTGGTGGGGGTGACCAACTACGCCAACCTGCTCGTTTGTGACAGTGCCCTCAGTCGTGGGCCCACTGTTGACATTTGTATTCTTTATAAACAGCCGAGGCTTCGGCTCAAACATGCCCATGATGGGCGAATCCTTCATTTGTGTTTGTATATAACGAGCTCTTTCATAGAGCTCTTCCATCGTTGTCAGCCGATTCATGGCCAAAATGTGCCGGAATTGAGGAGTTGCATTAGAAATGACCATTTTTACTTGCTCTTGTTCCGACAATGTGTCTTTCAATTTTTCGGCCATAGACCGCCACCTGTCAGCAAATATAATGAAGTCTTCATCGGGCTTCATTTTCTCAGTGACCAGATCTGTAACAGAAAGGGAAGGTCCCACCCGGTCTCTGTACTTTTGCAAGAATTTCCTTTGGATAACATCAAAGTCACCGGCATCAGCTGGCTCCAGAGAATAAAACCATTCGAGGGCGGGTCCCTCAAGAGATCTTCTGAATAAATAGGCCAGAGAGGCCTTATTGTCTTGCCAGAAAGAAGTCTCATATCGGAAGTCCTTTAAATGAATGAATGGGTTACCGGTCCCATTATATCGCCGGAAATTCGGCATTTCAGATTGTGGTAAATGGAACACTGGCAACGTAGGAAGAGAAATTTCCGGAGCATTCTTGGTTGCTGTAACCTTCTTGAGCTGCTCCTCCATGCTGGCTAGCTTCTGAAGCAAAAGAGTGTTGGTATCGGGCTCGACTGGGGCCTGGTTTTGAATAAAAGAATGTGGTATAGGCGTTCGTAGAACCCGAGGAGGTTGGGAGGATTGATGCCTGACTGCTGAATAGCTCGCCTGCTGGGCCGGCATGGCCGCAGTAGGCGTTTGTGGACGAGAGGAGGGAGGATGCAAGACCGCCTGGTCATTAATGATTTGATGGCCACTCACGGCCGGAGGGGGATTAGAAGAAGAAGAAAGGACAGATTTTGTAGCGACCCGGATTCCGGATACCCGGTGCACCCGGTATAAATACCGAATACACGTGATACCACATGGGACCCGCGAGGCCTCCCAAGCGCGGGAAAGCGCCGAAGGGAAAAAGGATTGTGTGGGAAATACATTGAAGCCAGCAGATATAACAGTAAGCAATTAAATTTCATTAGATTGGATTGCTAAAGTAGCAGAAATAAAATTACCCTTTTATTAAACATTCAAGTTTTCAATTATACACCAGAGTCTAGCCCAAGGAAAGACAACAAGTCTAGCACAGTACAGTACGACAGGAAGAAACGTACACAGAAGTCGGAAGAAGCCCGACCGCAGGTACAGCTGGCAGCTACACAGCAAGCGAGCACTCCGCCAGGAACAGCAGAGGCAGACGGCGAAAACCCACCTGAAAAGCAGCAGGGGTGAGTCTCAACAGAAACTCAGTAGGGGTCACGCGGATCCCCACTGGAAAACCGCACAAAGCGAAGGCAACGGAAGCAGCAACAAACGTAGCAAGGATAGCAACGTAGCAAAGCAGGAAAGCTACACTACAAAGCTGTAAAGGAACAGACGGGAAGTAGGAGTAGGGAACACGCAGGAGAGGGTGAGAACCCGCACCAAACAAGCGGCTACCGAACTAACCTCGGTATCCCAAACTACTCCAAACAAAGGCAACAGATGGATGACCCTAAACTCACACAGAAGGGTACACCAGTCTGTCAACCAGCCCCAAACAAAGGCGAAGGCGAACGCCGACACCGGGAAACAGACAAAACACGACAGGGAACGTCGTGCACAAAGCCCCGCGCACGATCGGAACATCGCGCGGACGACAAACCACTGACCCCGAGTGCAGCCACGAACGGGCAACTCGCAAAGGTCACAGCGTACAGGAAAACGCCGAAAGCTACGCGTCACGTGACGGAAGCACCCCCTTAAAAGCCAGCTGCGTCCACTGACGTCTGACGCCGCACCTCAAGTGTCTCGCCTACTGCACTGCTGTAACAACAGCAGAGACAGAGACACAAGCTGAACCAAACAGTAACAGCAAAACAAGTAACTAGTCAGGGTCACGCCCGTCGACGTAAGTCCTAACCCCTGACCACGTGTGCACACACTGGCTATAGTCTAAGCCAGGTCCTCTAGCTAGTATTCTCCCTCGGCAGGACGCTACCGTTGACTAGGAGCCCGCGGAACTAACTAAAAACCGCTCACTGGGAAAAACCCTCCGCCATCCGCTAGCGGGTCGGCCCGCGGCCTTAGGCAAGAACAAGTGGAGGCTTCACACGACACAGAAGCTCAAAACACAAGTGCCGAAGTACAGACAGGCAACTATGCCCATCCACACGCACTTTGAAGCACCAAATGGCAGCACCACCACTGCCGACAACTCAGGACAAGCAACTAGACCTCCTATGTAACGATCCTGAGCCAAACGACTCAAAGGTAAGATCGTCACAACAGCGGAACAAGCCGCCAATCGGTCTAATCCTAAGCCAAAGAAACCACGCTCCGCAGAAAACGACACACGGAGACCGGAGGGAGACATCAAGAACCCCCAGTACCCCTGGACACGCAAACCGAGGTAGAACAATACCTCGAAGCATCCAGAAGCAGTGTCTTAGGCAAAACAGAACCGCTAAGACACGCGCAAACAAGGTCACATGTCAACCACTGGGTCAGACCAGGTTGACCGAAACCCAAACAAGCACATGCAAAGGTAGGATAAGGAACCCTACCACAAGCAAGAAGACTCCTGGCTACCTTACAACGTAGTCTTAACCCTCATAGGACGTCAAGAGACATCCACGGGACAACGGGCAGACCACAAGGCCAAGCCAAGACACACAGAATCATCGGGCGGAAAACCAAGGCACAAGGAAAGTAACGCACCAGCTCTAGACCGCTACAAGCAAACGACGGTCTAGGTTAGGGCCGTTATTTCCCAAACGACGGACGGACACCAGGCCGTCACTCACACCACCCTGATAACCTACAAACCACGCAAAAGCCAAGTAACGCACGGGAGCAGGGGCGTTACAAGCAAACGACGCACGGGGCACCCACCGTCACATTCAACGGTGCAGCAAACCCAAACCAAAGCGAAGTAACGCGCTAAGCCAGGAGCGTCACTCACGAAACAGCGCGGCAGGGGAGGGCCGTCAGAACCAAACGACGCACGGGGGACCCATCCGTTACTCACAGACGGCATGGCCACCCTCAACCCAACACCACAGCAAACCACGGTCGGAGGCATGCGCGTTACTCACAAACGACGCACGGGGTCCCCACCGTCACACCCAACGGTGCAGTCAACCCAACCTCGACCAAAAGAGAATGTAACGGCCAGGGGCAGGCACGTCACACTCAAACAACGCATAGGGGCACGACCGCTAGAGGCACCGCCTCAACGAGTCAACGTCAGTCAATTGGCAAGTAACGGCCTGGGCAAGGCGCGCCACTTCCATCTAACGCACTGGGTCAAGCGCGTTAGACTAACCGACTCAACCCCAACATAAAACGACGAAGGCGAAGTAACGCACTAACCTAGGCGCGTTACAAGGAAGCGACGCGCCACTCCAGGGCCGTCACTCACCCAGAAGCCAAAAGCGCTAAAACGATGCAGACCAAACGACGGTCAGTCGTAGGGCCGCTAAAGACAAGTAACGGTCGCTGGCATGACCGCTACTTCGGTTACGGCGGGAAAACATAGGAATGGCCGGATCGGCCCGTTCCACGCCCCATTCACGCCGAAACGCAGGGGAAACACACCGCAACACCGAATAACAACATTCAAGGGCCAAAATGCCCACATGCAACACCAAAAACGCTCGATCCGGGCGATTTAGACAAATCCACCCTAAGTGGGTCACCGAGGTTCCCGGGCTTCTACCGGCCTCGAATGAACACCGAATCACACGAAATCAACGTGGATGGGATTCTAACATCCCTGCGGTCATTTAGAAACTAACTGAACCGCAAACGGTCACCGTTTACCGGCCGACCCTAAAAACCACGAAAATCACGGTTTAGGCAAAACAAGCCCAAACACACTCGTTTCCTAGCCGAACGCCGTGCAATGGCAGGGAAAACGAAGGTGAAGAAGCAAGGATCCGTCACCCTACCTCCACCGAAGAAACCGCGCCCCGAAGGGACTAAACCACGCCGAAAACCACTCGCGAACCAATTTCACCGGCTTTGAATCCACCGTTCGGGATCGCGCCAGAATCGATCCGATCCTCGCCTCATCGCGCACCAATCCAGCTCCACGTCCTCGCCAACTCACCCACGGTCGCTCCGTCTGCAGCCGGGGCCAAAGAGGGGGAGAAACGAGAGAGAACGGGAGAGAGACGGCGGCGGTAAGAAATGAGGAGGGGAGAGAGGAAAAGAAAAGAAAAAGGAAAAGAAATTAGGAAATTTTCCTAATTTCCAAAAATTCCGAAAATGCGCCGAAAATACACAAATTCAGAAAAATACACAAAAATAGTCGAAACGACCGGCTCGAAGAGTACATCGACGCTGTAGCATTCACGAGTTCGAGAATTGACAAATAAACTCACCGTAGGGTTCCGTAACTAGTACGTGAGAAAAACCCACACGGCTCGTCAAACTCAACTCGGAAGCCACAAAAGCGAACCGAAACTCAACGAAACCAATCCGAAACAGATCCGAAAGATCCATTAAAGATCCTACGAGATCCAACGAGGTCCAGGGCATTACATCCTCCCCTCCTTCAAAGAATTTCGCCCCCGAAATTCAGGACTAACAAAGGAGAAGCAGGGAAGAATAACCCAACAGCACAAAACTCGGAAAACACAGCTCAGAGGAACACCGTCAGATCACAATTACAGGTACACACTCAGCTTCCAAGACAGCAAGTCTACAGCACGAGTATGGCACCAAAGTGAATACATCTGACACCTCCGAAGCAAGGGCAACGTCGTTTACGTCTCACAGGGCAAGAGACACGACAGCCACAACAATCGAAAACCAACACCGCAAAAAAAAAAAAACACAATAACAACACGGCAAGCAGCAGCTCACACAAGGAACGCAGTCCCCACAGCTGACAGCTCGCAACATCATCGGCTCCAGTGCCAAAGGCAACAGGGAACACCTGGCACACAGGACACCAACGACAACAACAACGCTCCTGGACCCGAAACACAATCAAGTCAGTACTCACTCAGACATCACATCTGATCAAGTCGCAAGCTAACTCCACCAGGGAAAGAGAGCACAGCAAGCCAACTGACAAGACCATGGTCCAAGGCAGAGACACAAAATCATAAAGAAACAGCGCCAAAACAACACAACGGTAACACCTGCAGAATTTCGGCTCTACTTAACACGCAGAACCACGGAACACAACTGCAAGCAGGGTCACAACAAGGCACAAAAACAGCTGAACACACGACCACAAGAGACAGGTCACGCATCAGACTGCTCACCAAGAGAAAGACCCACAACAACGAAAAACAACAACAATGATCTCGGGGAATGCAACTCAAGGACTAGCAACACGCCTCAAGAGCACAACACCCAAGAAGAAAATACAGAGTAGAGGGTACTCAATCCGCAAAGATGCCGACAAATTCCCCAACACTCGCACAATGCTGATGCCAACACAAGAAAACCACGAACAACGGCACGGCAACAACCAAAGTCAAGGCACAAGAAGCCAAGACAAAGCCACATCGAGAAAGGAACAAGACCTCTCGACAAATGGGTAGCCAACCCACACACTCCAGCTGTACTCTCAACAACGTGCACAGGCAACAGAACAACATCGATAATCGCATCTCAGCACACACCAGGCGTCATCGCAATCAACAAGATCGCAATTAACACGCCACGAGCACTGATCAGGCGAACAACCGATCACAAAGAGCCTAAGTGCAACAAGAGAAGAGCACCAGCTTCAGCGCAAAGCACAAGGAAAGCATCAGTCTCAGCTCACCATCACGTCCTGACACAATAAATGAGCCTTCACAACACATCGGCCGTTAGACACAGCACGACAACTACGGTACACAACAGCTCTTAACACCATCATGGAGTCCAAAGCTAAGCAACCGTACAACAAGGAGCAGATCAGGCTCAAAACAAAGCTGTCTACACTTAAGCAGACACAGGACAAGGGCACAACCAAGACAGCAATTCCAAGGCTAACCTCGAAAAAGCTTCACCAAGAAGAACGAGAAGCAACAAGCTCGACAACAAAAGCTCACCAGGAAGGGAAAATCCAAGGCTCGCTCGAGCAACTTCTCAATCGAGGCAACACGACAATCGAAGCAACCGAAACAACGAAGCATCAGGAGCTACACAAACTCAAGCTGGGACAACCCAAGCAACGTAAGAACGTGCGTGGCCATCACACCAACGCTAAAAGTCATAAGCCACCTGAGCAAAATACAGAAAATAGCTCGAACAAGGCACTGCAGGTTCATGCCAACCGACAAACACTGCAAAGTGCACCACGATCGAGACCAACTTCAAAACCGAACGAAGCACATCGTCTCATCTAGACGAGAGCAAAACCATCTCGCACAGTGCCAACCAAGCACGTACAAGACCACACGCAAAAAGCACCGCGATAAACCATCGCAACACCTACGCCAGCAAGAGACTGTACTGGGCCTAAAGACTCTGGTAACTGTATATCTGGATTTCCATGTATCTCACACGACAATGATCTGATAGCTCAGAAAAGAACTCCGAACATCTCAGAACACTGCTCTGATACCACCTGTAGCGACCCGGATTCCGGATACCCGGTGCACCCGGTATAAATACCGAATACACGTGATACCACATGGGACCCGCGAGGCCTCCCAAGCGCGGGAAAGCGCCGAAGGGAAAAAGGATTGTGTGGGAAATACATTGAAGCCAGCAGATATAACAGTAAGCAATTAAATTTCATTAGATTGGATTGCTAAAGTAGCAGAAATAAAATTACCCTTTTATTAAACATTCAAGTTTTCAATTATACACCAGAGTCTAGCCCAAGGAAAGACAACAAGTCTAGCACAGTACAGTACGACAGGAAGAAACGTACACAGAAGTCGGAAGAAGCCCGACCGCAGGTACAGCTGGCAGCTACACAGCAAGCGAGCACTCCGCCAGGAACAGCAGAGGCAGACGGCGAAAACCCACCTGAAAAGCAGCAGGGGTGAGTCTCAACAGAAACTCAGTAGGGGTCACGCGGATCCCCACTGGAAAACCGCACAAAGCGAAGGCAACGGAAGCAGCAACAAACGTAGCAAGGATAGCAACGTAGCAAAGCAGGAAAGCTACACTACAAAGCTGTAAAGGAACAGACGGGAAGTAGGAGTAGGGAACACGCAGGAGAGGGTGAGAACCCGCACCAAACAAGCGGCTACCGAACTAACCTCGGTATCCCAAACTACTCCAAACAAAGGCAACAGATGGATGACCCTAAACTCACACAGAAGGGTACACCAGTCTGTCAACCAGCCCCAAACAAAGGCGAAGGCGAACGCCGACACCGGGAAACAGACAAAACACGACAGGGAACGTCGTGCACAAAGCCCCGCGCACGATCGGAACATCGCGCGGACGACAAACCACTGACCCCGAGTGCAGCCACGAACGGGCAACTCGCAAAGGTCACAGCGTACAGGAAAACGCCGAAAGCTACGCGTCACGTGACGGAAGCACCCCCTTAAAAGCCAGCTGCGTCCACTGACGTCTGACGCCGCACCTCAAGTGTCTCGCCTACTGCACTGCTGTAACAACAGCAGAGACAGAGACACAAGCTGAACCAAACAGTAACAGCAAAACAAGTAACTAGTCAGGGTCACGCCCGTCGACGTAAGTCCTAACCCCTGACCACGTGTGCACACACTGGCTATAGTCTAAGCCAGGTCCTCTAGCTAGTATTCTCCCTCGGCAGGACGCTACCGTTGACTAGGAGCCCGCGGAACTAACTAAAAACCGCTCACTGGGAAAAACCCTCCGCCATCCGCTAGCGGGTCGGCCCGCGGCCTTAGGCAAGAACAAGTGGAGGCTTCACACGACACAGAAGCTCAAAACACAAGTGCCGAAGTACAGACAGGCAACTATGCCCATCCACACGCACTTTGAAGCACCAAATGGCAGCACCACCACTGCCGACAACTCAGGACAAGCAACTAGACCTCCTATGTAACGATCCTGAGCCAAACGACTCAAAGGTAAGATCGTCACAACAGCGGAACAAGCCGCCAATCGGTCTAATCCTAAGCCAAAGAAACCACGCTCCGCAGAAAATGACACACGGAGACCGGAGGGAGACATCAAGAACCCCCAGTACCCCTGGACACGCAAACCGAGGTAGAACAATACCTCGAAGCATCCAGAAGCAGTGTCTTAGGCAGGACAGAACCGCTAAGACACGCGCAAACAAGGTCACATGTCAACCACTGGGTCAGACCAGGTTGACCGAAACCCAAACAAGCACATGCAAAGGTAGGATAAGGAACCCTACCACAAGCAAGAAGACTCCTGGCTACCTTACAACGTAGTCTTAACCCTCATAGGACGTCAAGAGACATCCACGGGACAACGGGCAGACCACAAGGCCAAGCCAAGACACACAGAATCATCGGGCGGAAAACCAAGGCACAAGGAAAGTAACGCACCAGCTCTAGACCGCTACAAGCAAACGACGGTCTAGGTTAGGGCCGTTATTTCCCAAACGACGGACGGACACCAGGCCGTCACTCACACCACCCTGATAACCTACAAACCACGCAAAAGCCAAGTAACGCACGGGAGCAGGGGCGTTACAAGCAAACGACGCACGGGGCACCCACCGTCACATTCAACGGTGCAGCAAACCCAAACCAAAGCGAAGTAACGCGCTAAGCCAGGAGCGTCACTCACGAAACAGCGCGGCAGGGGAGGGCCGTCAGAACCAAACGACGCACGGGGGACCCATCCGTTACTCACAGACGGCATGGCCACCCTCAACCCAACACCACAGCAAACCACGGTCGGAGGCATGCGCGTTACTCACAAACGACGCACGGGGTCCCCACCGTCACACCCAACGGTGCAGTCAACCCAACCTCGACCAAAAGAGAATGTAACGGCCAGGGGCAGGCACGTCACACTCAAACAACGCATAGGGGCACGACCGCTAGAGGCACCGCCTCAACGAGTCAACGTCAGTCAATTGGCAAGTAACGGCCTGGGCAAGGCGCGCCACTTCCATCTAACGCACTGGGTCAAGCGCGTTAGACTAACCGACTCAACCCCAACATAAAACGACGAAGGCGAAGTAACGCACTAACCTAGGCGCGTTACAAGGAAGCGACGCGCCACTCCAGGGCCGTCACTCACCCAGAAGCCAAAAGCGCTAAAACGATGCAGACCAAACGACGGTCAGTCGTAGGGCCGCTAAAGACAAGTAACGGTCGCTGGCATGACCGCTACTTCGGTTACGGCGGGAAAACATAGGAATGGCCGGATCGGCCCGTTCCACGCCCCATTCACGCCGAAACGCAGGGGAAACACACCGCAACACCGAATAACAACATTCAAGGGCCAAAATGCCCACATGCAACACCAAAAACGCTCGATCCGGGCGATTTAGACAAATCCACCCTAAGTGGGTCACCGAGGTTCCCGGGCTTCTACCGGCCTCGAATGAACACCGAATCACACGAAATCAACGTGGATGGGATTCTAACATCCCTGCGGTCATTTAGAAACTAACTGAACCGCAAACGGTCACCGTTTACCGGCCGACCCTAAAAACCACGAAAATCACGGTTTAGGCAAAACAAGCCCAAACACACTCGTTTCCTAGCCGAACGCCGTGCAATGGCAGGGAAAACGAAGGTGAAGAAGCAAGGATCCGTCACCCTACCTCCACCGAAGAAACCGCGCCCCGAAGGGACTAAACCACGCCGAAAACCACTCGCGAACCAATTTCACCGGCTTTGAATCCACCGTTCGGGATCGCGCCAGAATCAATCCGATCCTCGCCTCATCGCGCACCAATCCAGCTCCACGTCCTCGCCAACTCACCCACGGTCGCTCCGTCTGCAGCCGGGGCCAAAGAGGGGGAGAAACGAGAGAGAACGGGAGAGAGACGGCGGCGGTAAGAAATGAGGAGGGGAGAGAGGAAAAGAAAAGAAAAAGGAAAAGAAATTAGGAAATTTTCCTAATTTCCAAAAATTCCGAAAATGCGCCGAAAATACACAAATTCAGAAAAATACACAAAAATAGTCGAAACGACCGGCTCGAAGAGTACATCGACGCTGTAGCATTCACGAGTTCGAGAATTGACAAATAAACTCACCGTAGGGTTCCGTAACTAGTACGTGAGAAAAACCCACACGGCTCGTCAAACTCAACTCGGAAGCCACAAAAGCGAACCGAAACTCAACGAAACCAATCCGAAACAGATCCGAAAGATCCATTAAAGATCCTACGAGATCCAACGAGGTCCAGGGCATTACAGATTTCCCCTTTAAGGCGGCCTGAATGGCTTGCCGTTGGGAGTCGTCCAACTGGGAGAGAGCTTGGATCAAATCTGAGACATTAATGGATGGGGAAGGGTTCCCCGAAGTGTTGGAAGATGGAACTTGAGACGAAGGGTCCGCCTCATGGACAGTGGTATCGACCACATGGACTTGTGAGTAATGGGGGTGAGGAGGAAGGTAGTTCCCCTCATAATAAAAAGAATCCTGGGGAGGGTCCTCATATTGACCAAATATGTTCTCATTCTCATCATCATAAGAGTACCCGTGGCCTGACATGTTGATGGTTTTACCTGAACGGAGCTTCATTCTTAAGAAAGAGGATGTTCAATGAAGGAACCGTCACAAAATATACAATCCAAACAAGGCAATCAAATCACTCAACTATGTTTATGCAAACATGGTTGGCAAGAAACGCAAGATTTTAATGTTTGATGTTCGAATTTAGGGTGGATTATTTGTGAAGGTTCACTCTTTTTGCCAAATGAGACCTAGTTTGATCCGAATGTAACCTCCGGGTTAACTAAGTTCTTCTCTCTTTTACCAACGTATAGGTTCTCTAAACTCCAGGTACTTCGAGGGTACAACCAGCCCGGCGTCCGTGAGGGAATCCACGGGTGCGGGGACTTATGGAGGTCTTGGAAAAGGGATTTCCGGTCCAAAGAGACGGAATGCTCAATGGAGGGTCGTCCCGATTCCAAGAAGGGTGTGTGGATCCTAGGATAGAGAGAGGAGATCTCTCAACCAAGCCAGCAAACCAAGATGACCCAAGCAGTAATATAATATCAAGACAAATGCTAATCAATGAATAATAGCCAATCTGTGAAAAAGAACAGTAAAGACACGCCCTTGGGAAGGTCGTGTTCACAGCAAGAGGAAAGACACGCCCTGTGGCAGGTCGTGACTAAATGAAAACACGGCAGCGTGGCTGTCGTAAATTCTGTGAGGGGCTCACAGACCGTAGGGAACAAAACGCTTTAGGATGAGGCGTTATAAATAAAGGACGCCTGGAACTGAGGGCGTCAAAACTCAGAGACACGCCCTGATGGAAGGCGCTGATAATAAATGAAACGCCTCTGAGAGGGGCGTTAATTCACAGGCAATATGACAAGTATGCAGCGAACAGCAGTTATGATAAAGAGAAACGCCTTAATGACAACCGTTGATAAGAAATGAAACGCCTTGAAGAGGGGCGTTATTCCACAGACAGTATAATCAGCATGCAACACACCGCAGTTATAGAAACATACGCCCTGGAGATGGGCGTTAATCTATGAAACACGTCCCTGTAAGGGGCGCTAAATATCAGACGAGAAAATAGTGAAGATCAGGCAAGCAGATGCAATAAAGACACACCCTTGAAGGGGGCGTTAATTAATAAAAACACGTCCCTGTGAGGGGCGTTAAATCAAAAGACGCCCTCGTCGAAGGCGTTAATAAGCAACAATTGACTGATCCGGGGAGTGTGCAGGGTGCACAATGGAAGGTGCCCGAGGGGCACAAAGGAAAGGGTACCGAGGGGAAAGGGCACACGAGGGTGCCTAAGGGGAAAGGACACACGAGGGTGTCAATGGGAAAGGACACACGAGGGTGTCAAAGGGGAAAGGGCACACGAGGGTGCCAATGGAGATGGTAATCAACAAAGAAAATAGTGGATGTCCCACCGTGATCGCCAATTTGTGGATCCCTTTAAAATCCACAAATTTGGAGTGAGGTTAAAAAGGAAGGGAAAAGGGAAACATTAAATAATGGTGGAGATGAAACAATGCACGAGGTGCACAAGGGGAGTGTGTGATCGCCAGAGGGTTTACCTCAATAAAAAAAAAGAATAAGATCGCATGTACCTGGTGAAAGATGGGATGCGGGATGAATGTGGATCTCTTCCTCCAACTCCAATCGGCCGGCCGACGAAGTGGGTTTTCTTGATTGATTACCTTGTAAGAAAGATAATGAAAGACAAGCAAAAGAAAGGGGATCAGCCAAAGTGCAGTAGTATCAGTCAAAAACCAACATAAAAATGATGAAAAGACATCAACATGCGCACCTTCTTTTTTGTTTTCTTTTTAAACCCCTTAAGAAGACTTAAGGGAAGGGGAGTTTGATGATAAAAAGAAATGCAACAGGACGTGAACAGACGTGAAGGGTGAATAGAGATATAAAGGACGGAGGGATGATGGTATAAATGAAGTAAAACAAAAGAGATGAAAAAGATGAGAAACCCTGCTGTCCCTGGCGACAGTAAAGGGAAAAAAACCGAATGAATGTGTTGATGGATGTAGATGGACGAAGCACCGGATGCAGCCCAATTGAAGGATGCAGAGGGGAGGCGGCAAAGGATGAAGAAGGCTCTGCTCGTGATGAATATTCAGCTTCTGAGCGCCTAACCTTCTGAACGTTTAAAGTGCTTAACCTTCAACACGATCGGTCAAGGCTTCAATTTATAATGCCTCAAGCGGATGTGATCAAACCAAGGAATGATAAGAAC
Source organism: Amorphophallus konjac (assembly GCA_022559845.1). Lineage (NCBI taxonomy): Eukaryota > Viridiplantae > Streptophyta > Magnoliopsida > Alismatales > Araceae > Amorphophallus > Amorphophallus konjac. The sequence continues at coordinate 84,029,923 of CM040124.1, read as the reverse complement.
AGGCAATGAGGCATCCAGGGAAGGATCAAGATCGAGCAAGAGTCCAAAGACAGCAGGGAACTGTGAGGGAAAGATGGAAAAAGGAAGGACTCTGGAGTGAAACACGCCTTAATATAGGGCGTCTTTTATGAATTGACGACCTTCACAAAGACGTTTTCTTGAAACACGACCTAGGAAAGGGCGTTTCTTCCTGGATTTAGTTTTGGAAATGAAACATTGCCTTGTTTGAAAACTGAGATAACACGCCTGAGATAACGGCGTTAATTAAAATCACGCCCTGAGAAAAGGCGTTACTCACAAAATGCCTTTTATTTTGAAAATAGATAATTCCAGAAATTAAGGGATAACACCATGAATTGACGTCCTCACATACGGTCGTCCTTTCTTTGAAAACGCCTTATAACAGGTCGTTATTTTTGAAATTAACGCCCTTAATCAAGTCGTGACTCACAAAAATACCGGAAAAATGCAGAAAAACTCAGAAAAATAGAAAAACTTCATGTTATAGGAATATTGAAGTCCACTTGGGGCATTTATATAATAACATGAGATTTGATCAACAAAACGTCAATTTGGCGTGTCTACACCATGGTGTAACCCGAGTCTAGGAAGGGGTGGATTGTGTCAAACGAGGTGGGTTGGGGTAGGTAAAGGTGGGTGGTGAGTAAGGTGGTTGGGTTGAATAGGTTCCTTGGCTCCCATTGGAAGGGATCGAAGGGATCATGATAAGGGTCACCTGGAGAGAGGTACTGCATGTCCTCAAGGTCCTCACAAGGTGGTGAGTCATCCTCCTCCCATGTAGTTGGTCCAAGGTCTCTAGTGGGTTGACCATTCAAGGTACTTGGGATCTCAAGGGGTGGGGAGTAGACCGGGATGGGTTCTCCCTCCAAAAGAAGAAATAAGAGGATCTCACTAGTACAATGCCCACTTGTGCAAAGGGAGGTGATGGAACCGATGGAGGGGTGGACAAAGTTGACGGTGCTAGGCTCCAATGGTCCCATGGCTAGTAGGCCGGTTAAGTGGGCTTGCCAATGTAGGTAATCCATAAGGTCACCCAAGTCTTCTACAAAGTAGAAGTTTTGATAAGTGAGATGGGAGGCCGGGTGGGCACAATTTGGGCTTGATATCCCAAGGGTGAGAGGTAGGGTGGTGAGCTAGGAATGGTGAGGCCTCGCTTGAGCCATTGGAGTATGGACTCATTCATGGTGAGGGTGTGTGGCTCATGAGGACCCGGGCTAGGAGAGGTGGGTGGAAGTGGGGGGTCTAGGATTTTCTCTATGGTGGGAGGTGGATCCGGATTGACATCCATCTCCACTTGGGTGTGTGTGTGGGCCACAACTTCCAAGGATAATGCGGTAGGAAGGCCTATGGTTGGTGGGGTGGTAATGGTCAGCGTATGGTGCACCTGGGGTGGTGAACAAGGACGGACTTGGGTTGGGCTTGGTAGGGGAAGTTCTTGGGTTGGAGTTGGGGTCGGGGGTGGAAGATCAGTTGATTGAAGAGGTTTGGATTGGGGTGCGTAGATCTTTCTAAGATTGGCCCTCATTTCTACCCAATACTCGATGTGTGCTTCCCCTTTTACTTTTCTCAAATCTATAATGTTCTCCCATTCTTTCCTAGCTTGGCGCCAAAGCAAACTCTTGGCATAGTTTACTTGCATCGGCCCTGACAGAGTGAACCTCGCAAAATGTCGGTCTATGGAGCTCTCCCATTCTAGATATATACTAGGGTGGGATCCATCAAACACAAAAGCCTCTAATGGGTCTAAGGATGGCGAATAGGCTAAGTAGGAAGTGGTCATGATGAACGGGTGATGAATGCAATGGCCCTAGGACAAGACTTAGTAGAGACAATTCTAGAACTTGCTCTGATATCACTTGATGTGACACCACCTTGGGGGTGATAATCACACGACCTGAAGACCCCTCGGACCTAGAAAGCATGTGATGTAACTGACCGGCAACTTCCCTCGGGCGGACTCACCCGCGTAGTGCGCACCCGGGTCCGTAGGTGGACCGGCGATGGGGATGAGGGTCCGAGGTTGGACCTTGAGATTCCAGGGGGTTGGCTAGCTTGAGATTGAACCCCCAAGGGTCCCGGGATGCACACTCTCATAGGCGGCCAACACACCGAGGGCGTGGGATATAATGGCTCTCTCGCAACTCGCCCGTGGTAGTCGATCAATTGTAAGCAAATTCGGGATCGGGCACTCTCTCACCACCGACGGCACTAAGATGCAATACTAATTAAGCAAATGAAAACCAGCAAAGAGAAGTGTTCAGTAGCTCACCTGTTTGGCATGAAGATGTTGACCCCAGCCGAAGACGAGGGCGAGCGGGGAGGCGTGGGTACGCACCCGCACGTCGCGTCGATGTCGCTTGACCTGAAAATTTATAGAGTACACCACTACTCCTCACGCAGGAGGGTTGGACAAGGGGCTGGGGATAATGTGATACAGTCAAACACTTCCTCCACGCAGGGAGGGGCGGTAAGCCGGTCAGGCGGGAAGGGGAGAATCAATCTAGGAACTTAATGAAAGAAAAATAACCGTTCTGTTCGCCCTTTGGAACAAAGGATAGGCAGTCAAAGTTGACGCCGCTGCGGCCTCTCCCGAACTCCGTTGTCAACGAAACTAGTTGGAGATCCTTCGTAGTTGACCCAGGAAGACGTCCAATTGTTTGGGGAATTTCTTGAAGGCGGTACTGGTCGGGGCAGAGGCACGAACAGGGGCTCTGCTTACTGGTTCTGGTAGCTTCTGCACCCTTATAGCTGGAAGACGAGGTACCACTGACGCTCCTCAGCTCCGATTCAGGCTTGGCCAGAGTCACTAGATTCGTTGTCGAGTCTTCTTCGAATGGAGACCCACGGGGGTGCCGGAGGAGGTCGGAGTAGACAAAGACAGTCTGAACAGTGATTGAGTGTCTGTTCTATCCCTAGAGAAACAGAATTGTGCACTCGGGGAAGAAAAATGAGAACTCTTAGCCCAGATGCCGAACAGGGTTCTACTTGATCTTGGAAGTAGACTTGCCGTAGAAGATCTCAGCCAAGTGCCGCCTCCAGATCCTCAAGAGGATGGCCATGGTCAAACTTGATCTGGAGCTCTGGTTCTCTACCTAAGTGGTTCTGCACAGTCGAGGATGAATCGCTCTCACGGGCAGCTCAGTGGTTGGATGAAGACAAAACCACATTGGCTACGAATCTGACTAGAAGATGATTCCAACGGTATATGGTATGCCTCTTGAAGCTTCACGATGATGCCGTGGCCGCTGCTACAAGTTACTGGTACACTACTGCCTGCGAACTGGCCTGTGCAGAGTGGTGATAGGTGAGGGGAAATGGGGTAGATAGGAGCGGAAATGAGGTGGATGTGTGTGGGGGCAACCCCTGGCTATGAGGAGGTCTGGGAGGGGGTGTTCCAAGGTGTGGGAGTGGCAGAATGGGGGCTGGAAGGAGGTTTAGTAGGTGGAGGGAGGGAGAGCTGCGAATTTGGTTGGAAGGGAGAGAGGGAAAGGGTATTTGAAAATGGGTTTAAGAGTGGGATTAATTTCTGGTCTTGGGGATGGGAAGAGGTGTGTGGGGAAGGGAAAAGGATGCTTGGGGGAGTGGGGAATTCTCCCTTGAGAGATGAGAGAGGTGCTTGGGGAAGGGGGGTGGGTGGTTGGAGGGTGGAGTGAGGATAGGCGGAGGCTACCTTGGGGATAGGGTGGAGTAAAGAGAGGGGTTGTAGGGAGTTGGAATGACTTTAATGGAGGGGGAAGGGAGAGAGAAAGTGGTTGGGAGGGGAGGAGAGAGAAAGGGGGCGCCCCCCTTAGAGAGAGAGAGAGATATGAGAGAGAGGGGAATCCACCCCTTAGAGAGAGGGAGAGAGAGATGGAGAATCCACTCCAATTACACTAAAATGCACTCAATTTTTTTGATTGGCCAAAAGGTTACAAATGAGGGAGTGGGGTGGCCTATTTATAGGCACTCATATTTTCCTAGGACTAAAATGACCCTGACTAAACAACTAATGACCAAAGCAGTCCAAGGGAGGGTGTCCCTAGGCCAAGCCCACTAGTTGGGCCCAATAGACAACTTAATTAACCACATGACTCAAGACTTAGGTAAATGACCCTCATGCCTAGGTATCGGACTCAAATAAAGGGAAAATTACATAGTTTATGACTCAAATAAAATATAAAAATTACATAGATAGACTTAGAAAAATGTGAAGAGCACAACAGCGCAAACCGTCGATCCATCAGAGCTTCACAAAATGTGGAGGGGTAAGTGATGCCCCCATCACTTCTAACATTAGAAATCATTACATTCCTATCAATTAATGTCAGAGCATGCCATCCCTTCTTGAAATATCATATCTTGATGCTCCTTGGTGTTTGCCTTGCATGAAACATATTTGCATCAGTCATTGTTAGCATTGTTTCATGTGTATAACTTTGTAATCATCCCTTGGAGATAACAATTGGAATCATCATCCATGGACATCTGTCATAAGTCCTAGCATCATTGGCATTATGGTTACAATTCCACCGGTTTCAGTTTTTCATGCAATTGGGTGGATTGCATTCTTCAACTTTGTACACATATATCTTGCATTCTGCATTCCCATGCTTTGTATAGAAAACCCAAAAAGTCTGAAAAATGGAAAACCACTAGAAATTTTCAAAAATCTGAAATCAAAAATGTGTTCCTTGGTTGCTATATTGCATCATACTACTGCAATAATGCCTTTCAAATTACAACTATCTTTGCTAAGCCAACAGACAATACCAATGACTCAAACAATTGGCCATGTTCGATAAATCCATATCATTCATTGGTATCAGTCCTAAAACTAACTTTCCAAGATTGGTTGTTCACAATGGTTATCTTGTCAACTTTAATTAGTGTACAACCATTGGCATGTATTTTCACATCATTTTCTAGAATTCTTAAAAAATGACTGCACTGCTTGTGATCATACATGCCCACAATTTGCCTACGAAAGGGGGAGAGATTCATGCACTTTCAGAAAGGTATCTCAGGTTGCTGCACTTTAAGTTGCTCCCTCCAGGTATCTAATCTCTTTTACACTGTACATCCTGTGCTATTAATTTCCAACAAATGGTGTGCTACAATTTCCTTCATTCCTACCTTCCTATTTATGCCATATATTCTCTCTAGTGTGATATTTTGATGATGTTAAAGGGGGAGAGATTTGTATGTGTCATTAAAGGAATGTATAAGGAAGAGAGTCTTGAACACTTGCATGAGAATATGTGGGGAGAAAATTATCTGGAGAGAAAGTCACTGAAGGTCAAAGGTCATTGTGCTTTTATTGGTATCACACGATTACATCCTTTTAATCCTTGACCTTCAATATACTACTAATGACTCAAAGCTGGATATCATAATGACTCATAGTTCATAGTTGCCATCATCAAAAATGGGGAGAATGTTGGGCATGTGTATAACATGTATAACTCTATTGTTTTGATGATGTCTGACTATGTATGTTGGGCTTGTGTATAACATTCCTTTGTTTTGATGATGTCTGACTATGATTCATTAATATAGTTTGACCTACATTTGATAGAGACAAACACTCATGCATTTCAGGTCAAGCCCACACCGGCAACAAAGTGTGCCTGCAAAGATAAAGAGAAATCAAGTAAGGCACAGAAAATGAGGCATGTGGCTACACAAGAATCAAGGTAGAATTCAAGATTCATGGTTGCACAGAAACCAAGGCACATGAAACACAAGGGAAATGCTTTCTCAGAAATCCATGCAGATAAGGTCAGTGCAACTGCTGAAGTTGATGCACATGCTGAAGAAAGAAGAGTCGACACATACTACTAAAAGTATCGACACCAACCATAGTAGTGTCAACACCACAACCATTTCTTATCCAACTAAGGTCAGTGCACAGCACTGCTCACATGCAAGCAAGGTCGGTGCATCTTCTGGCAACATCAGGTCGGTGCACATTTCTCTCATGCCTTATAAGGTCTACACGCATGCAACAAACCAAGTCCGTACACATCTGCAAGTAAGGTCGGTGCAGTCCCTCTCTAGAACAGAGCAAGGTCAGTGCAATCCTTCTCAAGTGCAAAGGAAGGTCGGTGCACAAATGTCTCGACACCTCTAGAAGAAATCAAGCTGAAACCATTTTGTCTGGCCTCTGGTTTTATCAATGTCTCGACACAGTCTTGTGAAGTCTTGACACATCCGTCATGGGCCTTCAAGATATTCAAAGGATGTCTCAACACACTTCATGCCTCACTTCTCTATGGCTGACTTGTCTCGGCACCTTGGATTCTTTTAGGAAGCGCTCTACTAGCTATCTTACTATGATGTGTCGACTATTTTCATGCAGGAGGTCGACACCCTTGTTCCTCCAAGAATCCTCAAGCCAATAAACTATAAGATCAGTGGGCCATTCAGAGAGAGAAAAAGGAACCGCAAATCATTAAAATTAAGGATTTTGGGGTCTGAACCATGTCTAAAGTACAGTAGGGTCAGTGCATGCTTCGTCAGCGTAACATACAAGTTCGGTGCACAACCTAGACTCGTACGAACCAAGGTCGGTGCATGTCCTGCCTCAGTGCAAGACTTGGTCGGTGCAAGTCCTGCCTCCAACACAAGACCAGGTCGGTGCAAGTCCTACCTTCAACACAAGGCCAGGTCGGTGAAGGTTTTCTCAGCAAGGTCAGTGCCAGTATGTGCATTGCGTCGGTGCTAGCTCGATCAAGGTTGGTGCAGGTTTCTATTCCTATGAACCAAGGTCTGAGCACTTATGAAGATCAAGGTCCGTGCAACCTCTGGCCATCGAATAACCAGGTCTATGCACATTCTCTATGTGATAAATCAAGGTGTTCAACACTAGAATATCCGTGCACATATGAGGACAAAGTCTAAGCACGATGATGAAGGTCTGTGCAATGCTTCCTTCGAACAAATATAGAAGAAATTCTCTTGTGTTGTCTCGACACCGCCTTGTGATGTCCCGACACATCTTGAAGAGAGTGTGTTGAATTTTGAACAGTTAAGCACCGACATAAAAGTATGTGTCGACACATCTGACAAATGTCTCGACACCTCTAGAAGAAATCAAGCTAAAACCGTTCTGTCTGGCCTATGGTTTTATCAATGTCTCGACACAGTCTTGTGAAGTCTTGACACATCGGTCATGGGCCTTCAAGATATTCAAAGGATGTCTTGACACACTTCATGCCTCACTTCTCTATGGCTGACTTGTCTCGACACCTTGGATTCTTTCAGGAAGTGCTCTACTAGCTATCTTACTAAGATGTGTCGACTCTTTTCATGCAGGAGGTCGACACCCTTGTTTGTTAGCGTAGCAAGAGTGATATAGAAGGGGGGGATGAATATATCACTCCCAATTTGTAGAGACTTAGGCGGAAAATAAACTCTACTGCTAACGCCCCTTCTTAACCAGCACACAGAGAAATGTAAATACAGTCACCAAGCGAGGCAGTATAAGTAAATGAAAATGAAGAGCTGATCACATGGAAGCAAAGAGACAAGCAGATGGAGAGCGCAGATAACAACAACAAACCATAGATGAGGCACTCAATTTTTTAGGTGGTTCGATTGTAGTCCGCAATCTACATCCACCCCTCACTCCAACTAGAGTGAGGATTCCACTAGACAATGCTAGATCACTACAGACTCAGTCTGCGAACAACATGCTGCCACACAGCTTGAACAACCAAGGGGAACAAATCCCTCAACCAAGCTCTGCTACCCACAGAACTTGAAAGCTGTTCTAGCTCCCAGCTAGAACACAACCGGAGAATCCTCTCCCTTCCTCCACACACCGGAGGGAAATTGTTAATGACAACCTGTCACTAACAACACCAGAGATCACAGATCTCTCTTCCTCTGCAACCCAGAGGGAAACTGGAGTAATACTCCCTTCCTCCACACACCGGAGGGGAACCAATTCAAATCAGAAGGATGAACGAAATGAAAAGAAAACAAAGGAGAAAACAAAAACCAATGAAGAAGTAGTCGGTTCTGAAACCAATAAAAAATGTGGCTTCAAATGAAGCAATTCATCAAACCACAAACACTGCTCTCTCTCTCGAACAAACTCCTCTCGGATCTGAAACTCTCTGCTCTTTTTCTTTTCTGGATCGTACAAACTCTCACCAATGGCTTCTGCCTTTTCTTTTCACGATCTCCCTTCTATTGAAGGATGAAGCTCTATATTTATAGCATATGTTGGCGTGTGGCTGCCAGGTTCCCGCCCATGAACTTTTTGCCAGATCATTTGAATTTTGACCACATGACAGCATCCTGACTAGGTTGCCATCCACGTGTCATGTGCCTGTTGTCTTGGATCACGTGTCAGGTGCCAACCTCGGTTCACGTGCCCAATCATCAGTCTGAATCACCTGCAGACAGACAGAAGAAATGTATATACTTAGTCAGTTCAGGCTATTAACAAGAATGTATATACTTCAGAAAACATCAACTGAGTAAGTGTGTACAACGTGAGAGAGTGTACAGACTTAATGAATAAATCGCATGTGAAGGCAGTGTATAGACATATGAACAATGCGCATGAATGGCAGTGTATAGACTTATGAATCAATGCAAACGAATGGCAGTGTATAGACTTATGAGCAATGCAAACGAATGGTAGTGTGTAGACTTATGAACGATGCAAACGAGCCTTACCAATGTGTATACTTTACAAAGCTCAGCCACTGTGTAGACTTCACGAAGCCTAACCAGTGTACAAACTTGGAACCAGTGTGAGACTCTTAATAAGACGGTGAGCGATGTATTGACTTGAACCCCAATGGTGATGTATAGACTACGACATGCTTGAGCCAGTGTATAGACTATGCCAGGGTGAGACGATGCAAGAGACGCTAGGTTGTATGGACTTGCAAAGGCCTGAATGAGACGATCGGTTGTTGAACCGATGTACAGACTCTGGATGTGAAGCCAGTCTGTATAGACTTGAATCGCTTGAAGTGATGTACAGACTTGGTGAAGCTCAAGCTCTGTACAGACTTGTGAAGGCTTCAGTGTTGTACAGACATGGAAGAACCACTAGTGAATGTATAGACTTGATGAACCACTGTGGATGTATGGACTTGAGCGAATGAAGCCGATGTACAGACTTGTCTAAGACACATCATGAGACGCTGGCTGAGACGGACGCTGTACAGACTTTGAAGAGCAGTTCAATGTATAGACTTGAAGCTCCTGAGCTAATGTATAGACTTCACGTGGTACAGCCTTTGAAGGATTTTGACGTTTGAGCAGAATGCAATGTACACACTTAGCGATGTATATACTTGGCCAGGAAAGCGTAGGGAAATGTCTGAGTGTATGGACTTGGCCAAGCGTAGGAAAAGATATTGAATGTACAGTGTTGGTGAAACACAGTCCAGTGTATAGACTTGGAGAACTGTTCAATGTATTGGCTTGGCGTTGTATAGACTTGGCTTTGAACGCTTGAGCTGAAGGCAATGTGCAGACTTAGCGATGTATAGTCTTTGCCCAAGGAACCGAATGTATAGACTTCGCCACAGTCTATTGTACATGCTTTGCAGAAGTGAACGAGCCAATATATAGACTTCAAAAGAAGCAGTCCGATGTACAGACTTCAAGGATTCTAGACAACGGACGCTGTACAAATTTGGACTCAAGGAATGTATATACTTAGCACGAAGACTGCCAGTCTATGTATAGACTTTGCTGAAGCTATCTCTGAAGCAATGTTCAGACTTTGTGCAATGAATGTACTTTAGTGTGTGCGAGCCTGTTGACAAGCAATGTGTAGACTTTGATTATGTAAAGCAGGCATTGTACAGACTATGCAAACAAGACACTGGGCGATGTATAGACTTACACTATCGGGTGTGTAGACATCATGAGAATGTAGTAGCCAGTGTATAGACATGAAGCTTGGAAGGATGTATAGGGTTGAGGTGAACTGACTTTGAGTATTGAGACCAGTGAATGGACTTCAGTTAGAAAGTGCCCGATGTACAGACTAGAAGAGGATATGCCAATGTACAGAGTAAATAGATCAAGCTGGTGTATAGACTTTGGTACCCAAGCTATCAATGTTCTGATGTGTCGACCCACCCTTGCTGATGAGTCGACTCACGACTGTCCATATTAACCAAACAGTGTTGACAGATGAATTAATGAAACAACATATGAACTGAAGTCACTTAGGTGATGAACCAGCATAAATCTAGAGATAGAAGATTGATGTATAGTGTGAGACATCATCAAAATCATAGGGATGCAACAATCTCCCCCTTTTTGATGATGACAACACTGTGAATCAAGCAATATCAAGATTCAACAAGAGATTTATATCAGCTGCAATAAACAAAGTAAATTCAAGGCATGCACATGCAGATGAATTATACAATCCCTACAACACACTCTCATCTCCCCCACAACTCATAACCATATCTTCCCTGAAGCAACAAGACTCCCCCAAAGCTCAAGACAAACCCAAGACTCACTGATATTGCAGAACTTCTCACTGATATAGCAGAACTTCTCTCCCCCTTTGACATCTGCAAAAAGAACTACAGAATGTAGGACAGTGCTGGAAGTATGAAGAATAAGGGCAGTAACTTCTTAGTGCAGAAAGTCACGAGGAGGTCTTAAGAGAATAAGTGAGTTGCTAATCTCAAGAGAAGATTCTTTATACTCCAGTACACAATAGAGAAGTAGAATGATAGATAAGTTTATCAGCATACATAGTGGATGATTTAGAGCAGGAGTTAACATGTATGGCCAGAAATAGCTGATCATTCAACTATCCCACATGACAACAAGAGACGAAATCAGAAAGGTGTTTTCAAGGTATTGAGGACAAGCAATCCATTAGTTGCATAACAACAAGGAATTTTTGTTGGAGATGATTTTCAAGTAGATCAATGAGTAAGTTGGTAGTTCACTCCTTTGACATTAGAGAGACACCTTGATTGGAGGCCTGAAACTCCAGTTACTCAGAGTGAGTACCTCATTACTTCCCCCCCTTTTTTTATTAAGGAACAGAGTTAGTAACTGTGGCTTTTGACATGAGGAAACACCTTGATTAGAGGCCAGAATCCCCAGTTACTCACCAGCAAGCCACCATTGCTCTGTCATGTCTTTTCATTCATTTTAAGCATTTGACACCTCATGACATGGGAGAAATATTCATTTCATTGATGAAGCTCCCAGTTTCTCATTGATCAAAATAGAACATGTTTGTTTAGTTAACCCCTTGAGTTAAAGAGATAGAATGATTGAAAACAATACCAAAAGGGCTATTTCTTGAATTGAGTCTTGACGTCTATATTTCAAGTTGATTGGGTCAGATATCAAGACATACAGGTTTTTGACCTGAACCAAAATCAATGACAATGTAGGAAGATATACTTTATGCAATTAGTCCAGATCTCTGAAGAGTACCAAAGGAAAGATTCTAACTGGAGATTAGAGTCACTGACTTATAGACTTAAGAGATAAGTGACACTCTACTGTCTGAGAGAACCACACTAGATCAATCATGCAAGACCAGCAAAGTTACACATCTGGACAGCCCTTTTTAAATCTGTCAAAGAACTTCTCTTCTCACATTACAACTCAGCTCCCCCTAAGAAATAGCATACCTCAATAAAACAACCCAAGCTAACCAGTAAGCATTCTGAACTCCCCCTTAAAACTAGCATGTCATAAGACTGACCATCAGACAAACACAACTCCCCCACACAACAAGAACATGCTTCATAATTAAGACAATTTGTATAAGCTTAATTCTCTTCTCAATGTGGTGAATTTTTCATTATCCAGAGGTTTTATGAATATGTCAGAAATCTGATTATCTGTGCCTACATGAATCAGTTCAAAATTATTCTTAGACACCTCATCTCTTATAAAATGATGTCTTATCTCTATGTGTTTGGTTCGTGAATGCAAAACAGGATTTTTAGCAATATTGATGGCACTAGAATTGTCACAGTAAATTGGTGTGCACCCCAGGTCTACTTGGTAGTCCTGAAGCTGGTGTTTAATCCATATTACTTGTGTTCCACAACTCCCTACAGCCACATATTCAGCTTCTGCAGTGGAGAGGGCCATAGAATGTTGTTTCTTGGAGCCCCAAGACACTAAACACCCACCCAAAAATTCACAATGGCCACTAGTGCTTCTCCTGTCTAGTTTACAGCCTGCATAATCAGCATCTGTGTATGCTACTAAGTTAAGTGTGTGAGATGCAAGAAACCATAACCCAAGAGAATGAGTAGCTGATAAATATCTGAAGATTCTTTTAACTGCAGCTAAGTGTAATTCAGTAGGTCTAGACTGATACCTTGCACACATTCCTACACTGAATTGTATATCTGGTCTAGAGGCTGTCAAATAAAGAAGTGATCCAATCATACCTCGATAAAGTTTGGCATTTACTTCTTTACCTGTCTCATCTGCATCCAATGAAGTATTGGTGCCCATGGGTGTTGTAATGTGCTTTAAGTTTTTCATACCAAACCTCTTGAACAGTTCCATTGTGTATTTGGTTTGGTTGATGAAGCACCCATCCTCTAGCTGCTGTACCTGCAATCCAAGGAAGTATTTTAGTTCACCAACCAAGCTCATTTCGAATTCAGCAGACATCATGGTAGAAAATTCATCACATAGTTCATGCTTAGTTGATCCAAATACAATGTCATCTACATATACCTGAACTATGATGAGATCTTTATTTATGCCCTTGGTAAATAAAGTTTGATCAACTTTACCTCTTTTGTAGCCCTTGCTGATCAGAAATTCAGACAATCTTTCATACCATGCTCTTGGAGCCTGCTTTAGACCATACAAGGCTTTGTTTAACCTGAAAACTTGGTTAGGTTGAGAGGAGTATTGAAATCCAGGAGGTTGTTCCACAAAAACTTCTTCTTTAATGACTCCATTTAAAAAGACACTTTTAACATCTATTTGTTGGAGTTTTATATTCTTTGAGCAAGTAAAGGCAAGCAACAATCTTATAGCTTCCATCCTAGCAACAGGTGCATAGGATTCATCAAAGTCTACACCGAATTCCTGACAGTAGCCTTTGGCTACTAATCTGGCCTTATTCCTCGAGATGATTCCATCTTCATTCATCTTATTTTTGAACATCCACTTGGTTCCTATGATATTAATACCATCTGGTCTTGGGACAAGCTCCCAGACATTATTCCTTTCAAACTGACCTAATTTCTCACTCATAGCATTGACCCAAGCTTGATCAGCTAAGGCCACTTCTACTGTTTTGGGTTCAATTTGTGAGACTAAAGCAATTAAGTCATCATTATTCACATTTCTAAAGTGAGACCTAGTCCGAAGAGGATCTTCAGGATTGCCTATGATTTTATCTAATGGATGGTCTTTAAAAAATCTAATGTTTGTTGAAGGCTCACCTGTTTCTCTTGGCCCTTCCTGATTGGGGGAATTTGTTTCTCCACTTGGCTGAGTCTTCTCTTCTTCCTGTTGGTCTTCTAGAAAGTCCCCACCATGATTGAAATTCCTGTCAAGATTTTCAACATTAGAAACATCTTTCTTTTCACTAAAAAGGATGTGTGGAGACTCTTCCACTTTCTGATCTGATATGTTAAATACCCTATATGCCCTTGACACTTCAGAGTAACCCAAGAATATTCCAGGTGTGCTTTTGGCTTCAAACTTGTCTAGATCTTTCTTATCATTGTTATGAATAAAACATTTTGCTCCAAAAAATCTGAAATGGAACAAGTTTGGTTTCTTACCTTTTAGAAGCTCATAGGGTGTTTTCTTGTGTATGGGTCTTACCATGGCCCTGTTGATTATGTAGGTTGCTGTATTGGCCGCTTCTGCCCAAAACCTTCTGGGTAATTTACTTTCAATCAACATGGTTCGGGCCATCTCCACCACAGTTCTGTTTCTTCTCTCCACAATCCCATTTTGTTCAGGTGTCCTGGGAGAAGAAAACCTGTGAGTGAGTCCTTCTTTTTCACAGAAATCAGTAAACATGGAGTTTTCAAACTCACCTCCATGGTCAGATTGAATAGTACAGACCTTGTACTTCCCTTCTTGGTTGACCTTATTGAAAAACAGATTAAACTTTTGAAATGCATCACTCTTATTTGCTAAGAAAAATATCCATGAATATCTAGAGAAGCCATCTATGATGACATAGCCAAACCTGTTTCCATTAAGACTCTGAGTTCTAGTGGGACCGAAAAGGTCCATATGAAGAAGTTTCATTGCTCTTGAAGACAATGGCTCAGATCTTAATTTAAAGGAATTTCTGGTCTGTTTGCCTAGAGCACAGGCATCACATGCTTTTGATAATGAGTTGAATTTAATTCTAGGCATGCCTCTAACTAAATCATGCTTAACCAATTTATTTAAAGTTGAAAAGCTAGCATGACCTAGACGTCTATGCCATTCAAAAGCATCATTTTCAGAATTCGCAGATAAGCAAATTGTAGATTCAGATTCCTCATCTAAGTCTACAATGTAGACATTATTAATCCTGTTGGCTACAAATTTAACCACATCAGAATTTGTTTCAAGGATTTTGCATGAACTATCATCAAATACAACCCTGTGACCCCTGTCACATAACTGACTAATGCTAATCAGGTTGTGTTGAAGCCCTTCCATAAGTAATACTTTTTCAATAGAGTTTGTGGAAGACTTACCTACTGTACCAACTCCAATTATTTTACCTTTGTTCTTTCCTCCAAACTTGACCAGACCCCCTGGCTTCATCTCTATCTTGCTAAACTTGGATCGGTCTCCTGTCATATGCCTGGAGCAGCCACTGTCAAGGTACCACTTGTTGTCTTCAGCTGCCAGGCCGACCTACACAAATACATCAAGCAGAGTGATTTGGAACCCAAGATGAGTTGGGTCCAAGGACATTGTTCAAATCTCTGATCAAGTGTTTAGGTATCCAGATTTGCTTCAGCATGGTTTTCTCTGGCACCTTCCTTTTTGGTTTATTAAAGTTGAATCCAGCTGAACTGGAGAAGTGGGTTCTATTCCATTCATTAGTCTTCCTATTCCTAGGAAATTTCCTGTAGGCTTGTTGATTAACATATTTTTGACCATGAAAGTTATTTCTCCAGTAGGTTCTGTTTGGACCCATCTGATTGTTGTAATTCCAGCTCTTATTCTGATTCACTTTCTTGGTCCATCTACCATTTGTGTTCTGGTGAGTGGGCTTAGTGTTATTCTTCATAAAATTCATTCCCATCTTAAATGGTTGTCCAGTTCTGGTTTTTGTGTTTTCTTTAGGACTTTGAATTTCCTTAGAGCTGTTTGAGCTGGATGGTGTGTCCAGCTTCTCTTTTCCCTTCTCTGGGCAAAAGGTGATGGTCTTGAATTGCAAGGGTCTCTTGTTGGTTGGGTCATAGCCTAGACCCTCCTTATTGAAATTGACTCTAGTCCCTAGTATAGCATCTAAACTAGTCTTTCCTTAGACAAACTTTTCTAAGACTTTCTGTTTGTCTTCCAGCTCCTTTTGAAGGGACTCAGAATTTTTTAGGAGTTCAGTATTTACTTTCTTCACAGCTTCATATTTCTCTGAATTCACTCTAATTTCATTCATGCTTTCTTCAATTTTAGTTTTGAATTCATTGAGCTGTTTTTGACTTTCTTGAATTTCTCCCTTGAGCTTATCATTTTCTTTCCTAAGTGAGGTCATTTCTTCTAGTTGTTCTTTTAGCTTCTCATTTTCCTCACAGACCAGAGTTTGTTCTTCAACATTTGTGTTAAATTTTCTTTTCAGAACTCTGTGCTCTTTACTAAGAGAATTAAATTTATCTAACAATTCACCATAAGCATCCTCCCAGTCATCAATTGAGAAATTTTCAAAAACATTTATTGCCTCCTCTTCACTATTTGCCATAAGGCAAATTCCATCTTCATATTCTTCTGAGGAAGCGTCTTCGGGGTCTTCTTCTTCCTCACTCCATGTGCAGACCATCGCCTGTGGCTTCTTCTTCTTCTGCACCTTTATGTTTTTCTTCTGAAGATAGGGACCCTTCTTCTGGAGGTCTGGGCATTCGCCTTTCATATGTCCCTGTTTGTTACAATTAAAACAAGTCAGACTCTTAGGATTTCTATCCCTGTAACTAGTAAATTTAGCACTCTTGTTGAAAGAGTGTGGCTTCTTCTTCCTAAAGGTCTTTCCCTTTTTCTTCAAAAATTTTCTGAACTGTCTAGTGAGCATAGCCTGCTCCTCCTGGTCGAGATTTGACAAGCCTTTTAGCTCGGACTCGGACTCGGGGCTACTGCTGCTACTCCCGCTGTTGCTACCCTTGTTGCGGGAAGCTCTTAGAGCTACATTTTTACCCTTCCTCTCACTTCCTTCTCCACCTCCTTGGAAGTTCATCTCATAGGTCATAAGGGATCCTATGAGTTCATTCACAGTCAAGATAGTCAAATCTTTTGACTCCTCAATCACAATGACCCTAGTGTCCCATGCCGGGGATAAAGATCTAAGGATTTTTCTGACTATATCTGTCACGCCCCGAGCGCGGAAGATACCCGGAGATGCGCGACGTGTCTATATCAATCATGTCAATCAGAGTGGTCGTGTATTCGACACAAAGACAGAGATGCGCAAAATAGCAAGATAACCCAATCCTTTATTTTATAATGGATAGACTATTACAAATCCAATACTCTGTTTAACAAAAAGGAAAAGAATACATATTTGACTCAAGAAACTATGGAAAAGACTAGACGACACTTGTAGAAGCTCTATCACTTTCACTTGACCATTCCCATCCGATTGACTTCCATCGTCGTCGGACTTACCTGAAAAGTAAAAAGGGACAAACGGAATGAGCGAACGCTCAGTAGGAAATTATATCTCAAGTACTAGCAAGGGGTTTAAGTAATTACATTTTCATGAATGCAATAAAGCTATGCATGCTCGCATGAAACGACAAGATAGAGAGAATGTAATATCAAGGAAATAAGATGAACTTTCATGAACAAGACACAAGTTATTCAAGATATTCAAGCAAGTACCATTATCGAGTCATGTCAAGAACTTTGGCTATCATGTATCAAGCAAGTAAATTACCCCTTTCGGGCCACGCATTTCATGTAAAGTCAAGTACGATTCAAGTACAAGATGTTTGTGGAATGTCCAATCAAGCAAGTCAAGTACTCGGTATAATGCCAGATACCTTATCATTTTAACTCCCATGGGCACAAGTACTTTCGGGTGCTCCTCCCAGGACCAGATCGGGCCCTATATGCGCAGGCATTTATCATGTGTTTTGACATCCACTCTTGTTTATAGCCAACATAGAATTTCAATAATCAAGCTTGTAGACACGTATGACAACTTTGATAGAATAGAGTCCAAAATATGACAAAGGACATAGAATGGCGATAATAACGGTATAATCACGATATCGATAAACTAGGTAGAATATGGTTCCCTTAACTTAGGTACCATGACAAATCAATATGGACATTCTTTATATAGAATTGAGGTCCACATGAACAGCATATCAAAGTAAGATACCCTCATTCTTATCATAGAATTGGGGTTTACAAGAACGACATGATATGGCATGATATCATTATCCTATTAAGAATTTTCTTATGATATACTCTTTGTATAATCATAAGGGCCGGTATACCATGTTTCTTTAGAGTGACATGGCATCAATAGTGTAATGGGTTTTTAGGGTACAACCAGCTCAGTCGGCCTTGAGGGAATCCAAGGCTACGAGGAGTCTTACGGAGGTCTCTATGACTAACTCGCTAGTCCAAAGGAACGGAATGTCCAATGGAGAGCTTGTATGTCAATGAGAATTGAGTGTGATCGATAAAACACCGTGAAAAGTGGGAATATACTCACGGAGTGGAGAATAGTGCCGATATATATATATTATGATATATAAAACCATCGGTTAGCAAATCAGAGGAAAATCAGTTTACAGTAAAATAACGACTTAGGTCAAGTCGTTTCTCAAGTAATTAACGCCTAACAGAAGGGCGTTTACATATGGTCCGTTTTTGCAGAATTTTCAATAATTTCAATAATTTATCTAAAACGCGCCTTCGGCAGGGGCGTTTCTTCAAGAGTTGACGACTACAGTAGCAGGCGTCTTTTATTTACAATATTTTTCAGAACATATTTATTTTCAGAAATTATCAAAAAATGCGCCCTTGGAAGGGGCGTTAATCATAAATTCTTATCTTCTCAGAATATATATTCCAGGATTTTAACAGATACGCGCCCTAGTAAGGGGCGTTTATTTTTAATTCACGCCCTGTGATGGGGCGTTACCACATGGAAAACGACCTAGTCTAGGTCGTGAATTCAAGAAATATCAGGAATTAGCAAGCTTTGCACGATAATCAAGGATAACTATCATATAGTTATGACAGGAAAATTGGCAGGAATTCACATGCAGTATATCAGATTTGATGTTTCATGTTTATTGACTTTTAATCGTTAACAATTATTGCTTTGATTTCATGTAATTGCATGGATAATCAGTTCTTAAGATTTACATGAAATTAACGCCTGTGTACAGGGCGTCAAATATGAAATTGACGACCTGGGAAGGGTCGTGACTTGCAAAGTAGCGCCCTAGTCTGGGGCGTGTATTTCATAGTCACGCCGTTGCTAAGGACGTTTCTTTCAAGAAATTAACAGAAAATCGTTCAGAAACTATAGTAAACCAAACCATGTATATGCATGGTAATTATTGTACTGTATCAATTTAGTTTGGGCTACAGTGACTTGAGAAAATCCTACCTTGATGGTCGATTGAAGATGAACGTGAGGGATTTTAACTAGAAGAAGATGCTGCTCTGTTAAATGTTCTGAAGCTTCTGTAGCAACAAAGTCACAGCAACCTAGATGAAGATGGAGGACCTACAGAGGATAGAATATGAAGGTATTATGCTTCGTAATAACCTAACCGAAGATAAAGGAGGAGAATAACTTACTGGTTCTCCTAGGAAGACAGGGCTCCTTAACCTGTAGAAGAGATATAGATGAAGAACATTAGTTCTTCACATACTACGTTCATAATGAAAGGAAGAAGAAAAATCGAAGAACTTGATGTTCTTCACGTACCTTGCAGATTCCGAACGCCAAATAGCGTTGAAGGGTTCGAGCAGTAGATTATTTATAGGGATTTAGGGGGTCCTATTAGGGCTAGAGTTTTATTGGGAGTAATATATCCCTAATAGAGTCCTTACCACCTTTTAACTCTTTCTAATACTTATCCATTACCCTGGATAAGTTTCTGGGTCGAACGGTTTACGAACTGAATTAACGCCTTTGGTCAGGGCGTCGATTCTTGAATTGACGACCTAGTTCAGGTCGTTTCTTAAAAAACGTCTTGGATAAGGGCGTTCCTTGTTTTTGAAACACGTCCCATATATGGGCGTTTCTCTTACTTGCCTATTTGGTCGTGAGAGTTGACGACCGCACGTGTGGGCGTCCTTTCTTTAGTTACGCCTTTGATAGAGGCGTTTCTTTTTGAATTAACGCCCTAATAAGAGGCGTTATTTTAATTTTGTTTTACTTCATCTAATTAATCCTATTCTCATTATCTGTATTACTACTGTAATATATATATGTTTTAATTTATTTCAAATATTCATTTATCAGGGTTGCTACACCCTCCCCCACTTAAAAAGAATTTGGTCCCCAAATTCAATATATATAATTATACATGTGGAGAGCGTAGAACATATACCTCTTAGAATAACTCGGGAAATCGTTTCTTCATAGATTCTTCGGTCTCCCATGTCGCTTCGCGTTCAGGATTCTTATTCCATTGCACCTTGAGCATGGGAATAACCTTATTCCTTAGAGCTCGTATTTCTCGATCTAATATCTTCATAGGCTTCTGTTCATATGTGAGATCTTTCTGGATCACCAGATCTCCATGTTCAATAATATGAGATGGATCGTGTACATACTTCTTCAACATAGATATGTGAAATACATTGTGTACCTCGGACAACTGAGGAGGCAACGCGATGCGATAAGCAACCTCGCCAACTCTTTCGAGTACCTCAAATGGTCCGATGAATCTTGGCGTAAGCTTGCCCTTAACACCAAATCTTCGTATGCCACGTCCAGGGGATATCTTGAGAAATACATGATCTCCGATTTGGAATTCAAGATCTCTTCTTCTTGTATCTGCATAAGCCTTTTGCCTGGTCTGAGCAACTTGTAATCTTTCCCTGATTACTTGTATCTTCTCAGTCGTATCCCTTACCATGTCTGGACCTAATAGTTGTTTCTCTCCAACTTCGTTCCAACATATGGGAGATCGACAACTCCTTCTGTATAAGGCTTCGAAAGGTGCCATTTGGATACTAGCTTGGTAGCTATTATTATATGCAAATTCAACTAAAGGTAAGTGGTCATGCCAGCTTCCTCCAAAGTCAATAATGCATGCTCTCAGCATATCTTCAACAACTTGATTAGTTCGCTCGGTCTGACCATCCGTTTGCGGGTGAAAAGCAGTACTAAAGTTGAGCCTTGTCCCCAACGAATGTTGTAATCCCTTCCAAAAATGAGAAGTAAAACGGGGATCTCTATCAGACACGATTGAGACAGGAATTCCATGTATCCTGACGATTTCTTTGATGTATAGTGCAGCTAGCACATTAATTGACCATCGGCTTTTGATTGGCAAGAAATGTGCCGATTTAGTCAATCGATCAATGATAACCCAGATTCCATCATGTCCTCCTTTAGATTTAGACAAACCCATGATGAAGTCCATACCAATATCCTCCCATTTCCACTTAGGAATATCTAGAGGATGTAGTTTTCCCGCAGGCTTTTGGTGTTCCGCCTTGACCTGTTGGCATGTGAGACAGCGTGATACATAGTCCGCTATTTCTCTTTTCATATTAGGCCACCAAAAGTTCCTCTTTACATCTTGGTACATTTTGGTTGATCCTGGATGAATAGTGTACCTTGATCGGTGAGCTTCATCTAAGATCTTCTTCTTTAATTCCGGACAATCAGGTATACAAGTTCTATCTTTGAACGATAATCTTCCATCAGAAGTTAGTTGAAAATCAGATTGTCCTTCTAATCTGCCCTTGATTTCTACTAACATAGGATCATCATCCTGAAGTGTTTGTATCTCAGATAACAAATCTGGCTGTATGCTTACATGAGATAGTGTGACAAATTTGGATTCCGTGTCCAAGCTTATATTGAGCTCGGAGAATTGTTCAAGTAACCTCCATTCTTGCATCATACAATTTGCTATCATTGCTCTCGGCTTTCGACTAAGGGCGTCAGCAACATAATTACCCTTTCCGGGATGGTATTGTATATTGAAGTCGAAGTCTTTGAGATATTCTAGCCAGCGTCTTTGTCTCATGTTCAGCTCCTTTTGTGAAAATAGATATTTGAGACTCTTGTGATCGGAGTATACAGTGAACTGTACTCCATAGAGATAGTGTCTCCATATCTTTAGGGCAAATACTACCGCGGCCAGTTCTAAGTCATGGACAGGGTAATTTTCCTCATGCTTCTTCAGCTGACGTGAAGAGTATGCTATGACCTTTCCTTGTTGCATTAGGACACATCCGAGGCCAATGCCAGAAGCATCAGTGTAGACCTCGAATTTCTCTCCTTCTATCGGTAGAGCTAAGACTGGAGCTGTAGTGAGATGATCCTTGAGAGTTTGAAAACTTCTTTCACATTCCTTACTCCATTCGTATCGGATCTCCTTACGAGTTAATCTTGTAAGTGGTATGGCGATCTTAGAGAAATCTTTAATGAATCGTCGATAATAGCCTGCAAGACCTAAGAAGCTTCTGATCTCGCTTGCATTAGTGGGTCTTTCCCAGTTTCTCACAGCTTCAACCTTTGACGGATCTACAGATAAACCGTCCTTGGATATGACATGTCCGAGAAAAGCCACTTCTTCAAGCCAGAACTCGCATTTGCTGAGTTTAGCATATAATTGATTTATCCTCAAGACTTGCAATGCCATCCTCAAATGTTCTTCATGTTCTTCCTTAGTCTTGGAATATATCAATATATCATCAATGAAAACCACCACAAATTGATCTAGATAAGGCCTGAATATGCTATTCATCAACTGCATAAAGGCAGCAGGGGCATTTGTTAGTCCAAAAGGCATAACAACAAATTCATAGTGGCCATACCTGCTTCTGAATGCAGTCTTATGAATGTCATCGTCCTTGATTCTTAATTGATGGTATCCCGACCTGAGATCAATCTTGGAAAAATATTTGGATCCTGAAATCTGATCAAATAACTCATCGATTCTCGGCAGTGGATACTTGTTCTTGATAGTAAGATGATTCAACTGTCGATAGTCGATACACAATCTCATGGATCCATCCTTCTTCTTTACAAATAAGACTGGTGCTCCCCACGGGGAAGTACTTGGTCTAATAAACCCTTTTTGGATTAGTTCCAGCAACTGCTCCTTTAACTCCTTGAGTTCAGCAGGGGACATTCTATATGGTGCCTTTGAAACAGGACCAGCACCAGGGACTAAGTCAATGGTGAAGGCTATATCTCTTTGAGGGGGTAATCCCGGCAAATCTTCCAGAAATACGTCTGGAAATTCTCGCACTACCTGAATGTCCTCTATCTTGGTTTCTTTAGCTTCTTTAATAGTGACAAAAGCAAGGAAGGATACACATCCTTTCTTGACGAGCTTGCTTGCTCGAAGAGCCGAAATAAGAGGGGATTTGCTTCGACTCTTAGGACTAGTATAAGTCAGTTCCGGAAATTCCTTGAAAACAATCTTGCTATCACGGCAATCAACCGTTGCCTGGTATTTGGATAACCAATCTGCTCCTAGTATAACATCATACTCTTTTAGATCTAAGCAGATAAGATCAATAGGAAAATTCTTTCCTCGAACCAATACCTCACAGTTTTGATAATGATGTGTGATATCCGTCTCGTTTCCGAGAGGAGTAGACAATATTAACTTCATCCATTCTGGTTCTAGAGGTAATGGGTCAGCAAACTTCTTGGAAATAATGGAATGCGATGCACCCGTATCAAATAAGACATGTGCATATTTGGAACAAATTTTTAATGTACCTTCCACCAATCCGCCTTCTTCTTCTGGTTCAGTCTCTTGGATTGCATGAAGACGCGCGTTCCTTGTCACTGGGCGTTTACCCTCACCGTCTTGGTCATTCATTAATGGACAATCGGGAATCCGATGTTCACGACTCCCACAACGGAGACATGCTCCTAATTTCCTCCAGCATTCTTCTGTTTTGTGACCAGCCTTGTCACAATGCTTGCAAACTGCGTTTGAAGGTGTAGTGGTGATAGAGAAAGGCTTGGTCTTCTTGAATTTCTGATCTTGAGAGGAAGAACCTCCATTATTGGGCCTCTTCTTAAAGTTGGGTTTAAAAGAACCCGAACTTGTGACTTGCTCCTTTTTGTCTTTCCCACGGATCCTATCAGATAGTTCCGTGGCATCTTCAAGCAACTGAGCTCGGCGCACTATTTCAGTATAAACTTGAATATCCATAGGCGCCAATTAAGTAATGTAGTGGGGCCTAAGCCCATTAAGAAATCTACGGGCTTTCATCTTTTCCGTGCTAATTAAATGCTTAGCATATCTAGACAGTCTAGAAAACTGTGCTTCATAATCAGCCACCGATAAAGATCTTTGCTTTAATGCGGCAAATTCGGCGGCCTTCTTTTCCTGGACCCTATCAGAGAAATATTTGGCATTGAAATATTCAACGAATTCACCCCATGTAACTTGAGTTGGGTCAATAGTAGCTTCAATCGACTCCCACCAGCATCTAGCATCTTTTTCTAACTGGAAAGTAGCTAATAAGACTTTGTCCTGATCCGTGCATTGCATAACACGGAATATACGTTCAATCTCCCGAACCCAATGTTCGGCATCGTCTGGATCGGTCGATCCCACGAACTTCGGGGGATTCATATTCTTGAATGCTTGGTGTAAGCTTCCAGCTCGTGGAGCACCACCTTGTGCTACCTGTTGTAGCACTTGGGTCATCCCTTGAAGGGTACGCTGCATATTGCGCCATTGAGCACGTTCGGCAGCCATTATCCTACAATTACAATAGCTATGTTAGTATTATATCACTATGATCTTATAAAGGACTCATTGATCATTTAACCCTTGGTTCTACCCACTCTCACTTGGTTAAAGGTTTTGAAACCTATCCTTGGACTTGGGTTTCCTAGGAATTGAATACCTTAGGCTCTGATACCACAAAGACTGTCACGCCCCGAGCGCGGAAGATACCCGGAGATGCGCGACGTGTCTATATCAATCATGTCAATCAGAGTGGTCGTGTATTCGACACAAAGACAGAGATGCGCAAAATAGCAAGATAACCCAATCCTTTATTTCATAATGGATAGACTATTACAAATCCAATACTCTGTTTAACAAAAAGGAAAAGAATACATATTTGACTCAAGAAACTATGGAAAAGACTAGACGACACTTGTAGAAGCTCTATCACTTTCACTCTTGACCATTCCCATCCGATTGACTTCCATCGTCGTCGGACTTACCTGAAAAGTAAAAAGGGACAAACGGAATGAGCGAACGCTCAGTAGGAAATTATATCTCAAGTACTAGCAAGGGGTTTAAGTAATTACATTTTCATGAATGCAATAAAGCTATGCATGCTCGCATGAAACGACAAGATAGAGAGAATGTAATATCAAGGAAATAAGATGAACTTTCATGAACAAGATACAAGTTATTCAAGATATTCAAGCAAGTACTATTATCGAGTCATGTCAAGAACTTTGGCTATCATGTATCAAGCAAGTAAATTACCCCTTTCGGGCCACGCATTTCATGTAAAGTCAAGTACGATTCAAGTACAAGATGTTTGTGGAATGTCCAATCAAGCAAGTCAAGTACTCGGTATAATGCCAGATACCTTATCATTTTAACTCCCATGGGCACAAGTACTTTCGGGTGCTCCTCCCAGGACCAGATCGGGCCCTATATGCGCAGGCATTTATCATGTGTTTTGACATCCACTCTTGTTTATAGCCAACATAGAATTTCAATAATCAAGCTTGTAGACACGTATGACAACTTTGATAGAATAGAGTCCAAAATATGACAAAGGACATAGAATGGCGATAATAATGGTATAATCACGATATCGATAAACTAGGTAGAATATGGTTCCCTTAACTTAGGTACCATGACAAATCAATATGGACATTCTTTATATAGAATTGAGGTCCACATGAACAGCATATCAAAGTAAGATACCCTCATTCTTATCATAGAATTGGGGTTTACAAGAACGACATGATATGGCATGATATCATTATCCTATTAAGAATTTTCTTATGATATACTCTTTGTATAATCATAAGGGCCGGTATACCATGTTTCTTTAGAGTGACATGGCATCAATAGTGTAATGGGTTTTTAGGGTACAACCAGCTCAGTCGGCCTTGAGGGAATCCAAGGCTACGAGGAGTCTTACGGAGGTCTCTATGACTAACTCGCTAGTCCAAAGGAACGGAATGTCCAATGGAGAGCTTGTATGTCAATGAGAATTGAGTGTGATCGATAAAACACCGTGAAAAGTGGGACTATACTCACGGAGTGGAGAATAGTGCCGATATATATATATATTATGATATATAAAACCATCGGTTAGCAAATCAGAGGAAAAATCAGTTTACAGTAAAATAACGACTTAGGTCAAGTCGTTTCTCAAGTAATTAACGCCTAACAGAAGGGCGTTTACATATGGTCCGTTTTTGCAGAATTTTCAATAATTTCAATAATTTATCTAAAACGCGCCTTCGGCAGGGGCGTTTCTTCAAGAGTTGACGACTACAGTAGCAGGCGTCTTTTATTTACAATATTTTTCAGAACATATTTATTTTCAGAAATTATCAAAAAACGCGCCCTTGGAAGGGGCGTTAATCATAAATTCTTATCTTCTCAGAATATATATTCCAGGATTTTAACAGATACGCGCCCTAGTAAGGGGCGTTTATTTTTAATTCACGCCCTGTGATGGGGCGTTACCACATGGAAAACGACCTAGTCTAGGTCGTGAATTCAAGAAATATCAGGAATTAGCAAGCTTTGCACGATAATCAAGGATAACTATCATATAGTTATGACAGGAAAATTGGCAGGAATTCACATGCAGTATATCAGATTTGATGTTTCATGTTTATTGACTTTTAATCGTTAACAATTATTGCTTTGATTTCATGTAATTGCATGGATAATCAGTTCTTAAGATTTACATGAAATTAACGCCTGTGTACAGGGCGTCAAATATGAAATTGACGACCTGGGAAGGGTCGTGACTTGCAAAGTAGCGCCCTAGTCTGGGGCGTGTATTTCATAGTCACGCCCTTGCTAAGGACGTTTCTTTCAAGAAATTAACAGAAAATCGTTCAGAAACTATAGTAAACCAAACCATGTATATGCATGATAATTATTGTACTGTATCAATTTAGTTTGGGCTACAGTGACTTGAGAAAATCCTACCTTGATGGTCGATTGAAGATGAACGTGAGGGATTTTAACTAGAAGAAGATGCTGCTCTGTTAAATGTTCTGAAGCTTCTGTAGCAACAAAGTCACAGCAACCTAGATGAAGATGGAGGACCTACAGAGGATAGAATATGAAGGTATTATGCTTCGTAATAACCTAACCGAAGATAAAGGAGGAGAATAACTTACTGGTTCTCCTAGGAAGACAGGGCTCCTTAACCTGTAGAAGAGATATAGATGAAGAACATTAGTTCTTCACATACTACGTTCATAATGAAAGGAAGAAGAAAAATCAAAGAACTTGATGTTCTTCACGTACCTTGCAGATTCCGAACGCCAAATAGCGTTGAAGGGTTCGAGCAGTAGATTATTTATAGGGATTTAGGGGGTCCTATTAGGGCTAGAGTTTTATTGGGAGTAATATATCCCTAATAGAGTCCTTACCACCTTTTAACTCTTTCTAATACTTATCCATTACCCTGGATAAGTTTCTGGGTCGAACGGTTTACGAACTGAATTAACGCCTTTGGTCAGGGCGTCGATTCTTGAATTGACGACCTAGTTCAGGTCGTTTCTTAAAAAACGTCTTGGATAAGGGCGTTCCTTGTTTTTGAAACACGCCCCATATATGGGCGTTTCTCTTACTTGCCTATTTGGTCGTGAGAGTTGACGACCGCACGTGTGGGCGTCCTTTCTTTAGTCACGCCTTTGATAGAGGCATTTCTTTTTGAATTAACGCCCTAATAAGAGGTGTTATTTTAATTTTGTTTTACTTCATCTAATTAATCCTATTCTCATTATCTGTATTACTACTGTAATATATATATGTTTTAATTTATTTCAAATATTCATTTATCAGGGTTGCTACAATATCTGCCTCAGCAAGATCCTTCCCTAGCCCTTTAAGAGTATTTGTGATTAAAGACAACCTGGCATACATTTCAGTTATATTCTCGTCTGCATTCATCTTAAACATTTCATACTTAGAAGTGTAGAGGTTTACCTTCGAGGCTTTCACTTGAGCTGTACCTTCATAGATCAATTGCAGCTCATCCCACATTCGCTTGGCAGTCTTGTAGGCAGAGATACGGGCATACTCCTCTGGGTGAACAGCACACTGGATGATATTCAGCGCCGTCCAGTTGAGTGAGGAGAGCTTGACATGGTCATCTGTCCAAGCGTCCTCGTTGGGTGGCAGATCATATGGCCCCACCGTGATTACTCTCCACAGTTTATGACTCTGAGCCCTGATGAACACTTCCATCATGTTCTTCCAAAACAGATAGTTATTACCATCAAAATACGGAGGGCGACTAATGGATTGACCTTCGGCCATGAAGGTTCTAGGACCACCAGCATTTCCTTGACCATTCGTCCACATGGCATAAACCTGCTCTGATACCAATTGTTAGCGCAGCAAGAGTGATATAAAAGGGGGGATGAATAGATCACTCCCAATTTGCAGAGACTTAGGCGAAAAATAAACTGTACTGCTAACGCCCCTTCTTAACCCGCACACAGAGAAATGTAAATACAGTCACCAAGCGAGGCAGTATAAGTAAATGAAAATGAAGAGCTGATCACATGGAAGCAAAGAGACAAGCAGATGGAGAGCGCAGATAACAACAGCAAACCATAGAGGAGACACTCAATTTTTTAGGTGGTTCGATTGCAGTCCGCATTCTACATCCACCCCTCACTCCAACTAGAGTGAGGATTCCACTAGACAATGCTAGATCACTGCAGACTCAGTCTGCGAACAACATGCTGCCACACAGCTTGAACAACCAAGGGGAACAAATCCCTCAACCAAGCTCTGCTACCCACAGAACTTGAAAGCTGTTCTAGCTCCCAGCTAGAACACAACCGGAGAATCCTCTCCCTTCCTCCACACACCGGAGGGAAACTGTTAATGACAACCTGTCACTAACAACACCAGAGATCACAGATCTCTCTTCCTCTGCAACCCAGAGGGAAACTGGAGTAATACTCCCTTCCTCCACACACCGGAGGGGAACCAATTCAAATCAGAAGGATGAACGAAATGAAACGAAAACAAAGGATAAAACAAAAACCAATGAAGAAGCAGTCGGTTCTGAAACCAATACAAAATGTAGCTTCAAATGAAGCAATTCATCAAACCACAAACACTGCTCTCTCTCTCGAACAAACTCCTCTCGGATCTGGAACTCTCTGCTCTTTTTATTTTCTGGATTGTGCAAACTCTCACCAATGGCTTCTGCTTTTTCTTTTCACGATCTCCCTTCTACTGAAGGATGAAGCTCTATATTTATAGCATATGTT
Source organism: Amorphophallus konjac (assembly GCA_022559845.1). Classification (NCBI taxonomy): domain Eukaryota; kingdom Viridiplantae; phylum Streptophyta; class Magnoliopsida; order Alismatales; family Araceae; genus Amorphophallus; species Amorphophallus konjac. Next base: position 84,001,074 of record CM040124.1, on the reverse strand, counting down.
GGCGTGTGGCTGCCAGGTTCCCGCCCATGAACTTTTTTCCAGATCATTTGAATTTCGACCACATGGCAGCATCCTGACTAGGTTGCCATCAACGTGTCATGTGCATGTTGTCTGGGATCACGTGTCAGGTGCCAACCTCGGTTCACGTGCCCAATCATCAGTCTGAATCGCCTACAGACAGACATAAGAAATGTATATACTTAGTCAATTCAGGCTATTAACAAGAATGTATATACTTCAGAAAACATCAACTGAGTAAGTGTGTACAACGTGAGAGAGTGTACAGACTTAATGAATAAATCGCATGTGAAGGCAGTGTATAGACATATGAACAATGCGCATGAATGGCTGTGTATAGACTTATGAATCAATGCAAACGAATGGTAGTGTATAGACTTATGAGCAATGCAAACGAATGGTAGTGTGTAGACTTATGAACGATGCAAACGAGCCTTACCAATGTGTATACTTTACAAAGCTCAGCCACTGTGTAGACTTCACGAAGCCTAACCAGTGTACAGACTTGGAACCAGTGTGAGACTCTTAATAAGACGGTGAGCGATGTATTGACTTGAACCCCAACGGTGATGTATAGACTACGACATGCTTGAGCCAGTGTATAGACTATGCTAGGGTGAGACGATGCAAGAGACGCTAGGTTGTATGGACTTGCAAAGGCCTGAATGAGACGATCGGCTGTTGAACCGATGTACAGACTCTGGATGTGAAGCCAGTCTGTATAGACTTGAATCGCTTGAAGCGATGTACAGACTTGGTGAAGCTCAAGCTCTGTACAGACTTGTGAAGGCTTCAGCGTTGTACAGACATGGAAGAACCACTAGTGAATGTATAGACTTGATGAACCACTGTGGATGTATGCACTTGAGCGAATGAAGCCGATGTACATACTTGTCTAAGACACAGCATGAGACGCTGGCTGAGACGGACGCTGTACAGACTTTGAAGAGCAGTTCAATGTATAGACTTGAAGCTCCTGAGCTAATATATAGACTTCACGCTGTACAGCCTTTGAAGGATTTGAACGTTTGAGCAGAATGCAATGTACACACTTAGCGATGTATACACTTGGCCAGGAAAGCGTAGGGAAATGTCTGAGTGTATGGACTTGGCCAAGCGTAGGAAAAGATATTGAATGTACAGTGTTGGTGAAACACAGTCCAGTGTATAGACTTGGAGAACTGTTCAATGTATTGACTTGGCGTTGTATAGACTTGGCTTTGAACGCTTGAGCTGAAGGCAATGTGCAGACTTAGCGATGTATAGTCTTTGCCCAACGAACCGAATGTATAGACTTCACCACAGTCTATTGTACATGCTTTGCAGAAGTGAACGAGCCAATATATAGACTTCAAAAGAAGCAGTCCGATGTACAAACTTCAAGGATTCTAGACAACGGACATTGTACAGACTTGGACTTAAGGAATGTATATACTTAGCATGAAGACTGCCAGTCTATGTATAGACTTTGCTGAAGCTATCTCTGAAGTAATGTTCAGACTTTGTGCAATGTATGTACTTTAGTGTGTGCGAGCCTGTTGACAAGCAATGTGTAGACTTTGATTGTGTAAAGCAGGCATTGTACAGACTATGCAAACAAGACACTGGGCGATGTATAGACTTACACTATCGGGTGTGTAGACATCATGAGAATGCAGCAGCCAGTGTATAGACGTGAAGCTTGGAAGGATGTATAGGGTTGAGGTGAACTGAGTTTGAGTATTGAGACCAGTGAATGGACTTCAGTTAGAAAGTGCCCGATGTACAGACTAGAAGAGGATATGTCAATGTACAGACTAAATAGATCAAGCTGGTGTATAGACTTTGGTACCCAAGCTATCAATGTTCTGATGTGTCGACCCACCCTTGCTGATGAGTCGACTCACGACTGTCCATATTAACCAAACAGTGTTGACAGATGAATTAATGAAACAACATATGAACTGAAGTCACTTAGGTGATGAACCAGCATAAATCTAGAGATAGAAGATTGATGTATAGTGTGAGACATCATCAAAACCATAGGGATGCAACATTGTTCCTCCAAGAATCCTCAAGCTAATAAACTATAAGATCAGTGGGCCATCCAGAGAGAGAAAAAGGAATCGCAAATCATTAAAATTAAGGATTTTGCGGTCTGAACCATGTCTCGAGGTCTGACCCTTGCTCTACTATCATGTCACTCATTTGTCTGCCTTTTGGAGATGGTTTTGTCAGAAATCCAGTTGGAAGAGCCACTTCTATCTGCCATGATGTAAGTCTTATCTGTCTGCCTGTCCATACTATCTGCTACTAAGAATAGGACACTCCGTAGTCTTCCACCATCTTGATGTCGACCAATGGGCTGTCCAACTAGCCATTGTCGCAAGAGAAGTATACTTCAAGCAGAATGAGAAGACTACTTGTCTGAAGGGGATTTAATGTGAAGATCTGAGACGAACCAAGGGGAGATTTAGTCTGCCTCTTCACACAAGTCTCTCATCGTACTATTCTTGTACTAAAAGCAATTTAACTTACGCCAAATCTTACAGAGCATCTTCTTCAAAGTAAAGAAAGCATTTGGCGGGAAAACTTGGTGGGAAAAGGTTCCTCACCAAGTGACCACGTGGCACGCTATATATATGTATAATATCTAGCTTCCCATGAAGCTACTACTGCTGTCGTCCACAAAGTGCCACACCTTAGACCAATCTACGAAGAACATTCCTAAGTAGCGTGAGAGTAGCCCCAGCACCTATTGGACTTAGTCCAGTGCTGTGGAAGAAGAAGAAGAAGAAGAAGAAGAGAGCAGCCTTGAGAGAGAAGAAAAATCTTGCAGTCTACCATTGCTTGAAGAAAAGGATCCTTGGATCCAATCTTGTAGCTGCACTCAGCAGCTCCGATGTCTTGATCCATTCTTCAGCTGGTGTCTACATTGTCTCTATTGATTCTCCACTGCACTTGCAGTATTCAGTTTCTATTTGTTACGGTTCATCTATCACAAATACATCTAGCTTCTTCGATCCCCTGTTTAGGGATGGGTTCCCTCTGTGGTTTTAGAGGAAGAGAGGATCATATCTTCTAGGTGGTTCAAGCTATTAGTCAGTGGAAAGCAAGCTGTGTTGCTCAGCTGTGTAAGCAAGCTGTGCTGCTCAGCGGATCAAGCTGTGTGTCAGCTGGAAAGCGTCACTGAGTTTGGTGAGGGGTAGATGTAGGTTGTGAGCTAACAACCGAACCACCTTAAAATCCTTGTGTTGTGGGTAGTATACTTTGTGATCTTGTTCCATATCCTCTATCCCTACTTCACAAGTTCGTGTGTTACTTACGCTGTTTATTTTCTCTACCACTCAAGCGTTCAGCTTGCACAATAGTCTCATCTCGATCCTCCTACTATCGTAGCTAACGTGGATCCTCTCAGGTGTCTGCAGCACTCTTGCTTACAGACACTTTGGAGCATCTCCCAAGCAGAGAAAGTTATCACTGTGTGTGAGCAGCTTTCTCCCTTGTGTATTTAACTACATTTGCGCCTTAGGCTGCCTGCTGCACCCTTGCAAACAGGGACAAAGGTGAAAGCTTTCCCAAGGAACTTTGTCTTGCAGAACACTCATTCTTCCTAGATGATCATCATAGCTCTCCCACCTGGGATAATAATTTAGCTTAGCTTTACTGTTTCAAGATCCCTATGGTGTTTTGGATTACATCTCATTCGGATATGAGCTGCTAGTGAAGGAGTGCCGACCTGCCAGCTGGGAGTGTCGACCTGTCCGAACTGAGCATTGAGAGTTTAACGCCATTACTTGTTCCATTCTTATCAAATCTACTGCGCTATATGCTTAAGTAATTCATTTACCTTATAAGAGTGAGTTATGTTTTCATGAGTCAAGATTTAAATAGGCCAAAGTTCTTAATAGGATCTATTCAACCCCCCCTTCTAGATCCGATTGCACTCCGTGGGACCCAACAATGTAGTGGCTAATGCTTTGAGCCGCAAGCCGATATGGAAGTTGTCTAGTCTCATGTTGCAAGAGTGGAAATTGCTAGAGCAGTTAGCTAGTTTAGACCTTAATGTTTGTAAGGATCAGGTCATGATTGCTCAGATTCAGATTCACCCCGAGCTGTTGATGGAAATTATGACCCTACAAAATAATGATCCAGTATTAGTAGAGATCAAGGGAAATCTAAGCGACAGACCAGATTTTATGTTAGCTGATGATGGCATATTGTTATTCAAGGGAAGGACATGCATCCCTGATATAGCCATGATAAAGTGCAAGATCCTTGAAGAAGCCCACAGGTCCAAGTATACTATCCATCCTGGAGCCACGAAGATGTACCGAGATTTAAAGAGAACCTTTTGGTGGCCAATTATGAAATGGGAAGTGGGAGAGTTTGTAAGTAGATGTCTGGTATGCCAACAAGTGAAGGCCGAGCATTTTAGACCTCTCGGGAAATTAAAACCTCTCTATATACCACAGTGGAAGTGGGAGTGCATCGGCATGGATTTCATAATGGGCTTACCAAGAACCCGTTGAGGCTTCGATGCAATATGGGTAATTATGGATCGATTGACTAAATCTGCACATTTCTTGTCCATTAAGTCAAAGTGGATAGTGGATGTTTTGGCTGCCTTGTACATAAAGAAAGTGGTAAGGCTCCATGGAGTTCCTGTGAACATTGTGTCAGACAGGGATCCCTAATTTACTTCACATTTTTGGAAAGGATTGCAAGAATCCTTGGGAACCCGGTTAAACTTCAGTACTGCATTTCATCCTCAGACGGATGGCCAGACTGAGAGAATAAATCAGATAGTTGAGGATATGTAAAGAGCTTGCATGATTGATTTTGGGGCTAGTTGACATGAGCATTTGGCTTTAATAGAATTTGCCTACAATAACAGTTATCAGTCTACTACCCAGATGGCACCGTTCGAAGCTCTTTATGGAAGGAGTTGCCGATCACCTTTGTGCTGGGATGAGGTAGCCGAGAAGCAATGGCTAGGATCGGATCTCATTTCAGAATCATCCAAGAATATTCAGGTTATCTGGGATCGTCTACAAGTTGCACAATCAAGACAGAAAAGCTATACAAATAACAGAAGGAGAGACTTGGAATTTCTAGTAGGCGAGCATGTATTTTTGAAAGTTTCACCTATGAGAGGAGTTCGAAGGTTTGGCATTCATGGCAAGCTAAGTCCGAGATACATTGGCCTGTTTGAGATTCTGGAGAGAGTTGGAGAAGTTACCTACAGATTGGCTTTACCACCCCAGTTACCTGGAGTGCATAATGTTTTCCACGTGTCTATGCTACGAAAGTATGTTTATGACCCCTCGCACATCATTCAACATGTGGATCTAGAGCTGAAGGAAGATTTGACTTATGAGGAGAAACCCATCAAGATTTTAGACAAAAAACTACAGCAACTCAGGAATCGGTCTATACCAATGGTCATGGTTCAGTGGAGCCAATGTGGGATCGAGGAAGCTACTTGAGAGTCTGAAGAGACTATCCGGAAACAACAGCCTGAATTATTTTAAGGTCAGTATGATGTGACACGACCTTGGACTTAGGCAAACAAGCACAATTAAGCATTCAAATGGGCCTTAATGGGCCACCGCTCTCCCGTCGCACTCTATACCTGGAGTGACTTGGCCATGCCAAGAGTGAATTATGGGAATGGGCCCTTGCTGGTAGAGGGCCAGCAAGGCCAAGGATCGACTCCCCAAGGGTGGATGCCCAATTCAATTGGGGCCGACAAAGTGCACAAGGGCACCGGTTCACACTATCCCACGGCGATCACTCTTAAGTCGTGGACTTGAGGATCGGGCGCTCCTCACAAATGCAGCGGTGCATGAATCAAGTATTGAAAGAGCAACACTAATTGAGCAAGGAAGAGGCACTTACTCGACCGGTTTGAAGAAACCGGTCCCGATCGGAGACGAGGGCGAGCGGGGAGGCGGTGGCTCCCCACACGCCGCGGCGGTGTCGCTTGACCTGCCCAAACCAATTACAAAACTACGCCTCACGCAGGAGAGAGGATCTTGGGGTTGGGGTTAAGGTCTTACATTCAAAAACTACCACCACGCAGGGTGGGGCCTTCAGCCGGCCAAGCGGGGTGGGGATATCGGACCGAAGTGAAGAGAAATGGGAGATTAGGGAACTTGCAGCTGCAGTCTGAATTCTGGACAGGAAGTCGCTGTGCCGGCTGCCTCGGACTCGTACAGACTCCAAATTGAGTGCAACCACCTTCTAAAGCTTCCTAACTTGAAAGGGAAGACTCCAGAATTTTTGGGGATGCTCAGAGGGTCGGAGGTGGCCGCACCAGCAACAGGAAGGAGACTCCTTTGTCTGGCCGCAGGTTCAGTCTGGACTGGAACAGCAAATTGCAGAGGTCACTGTGCGCCCTCCCGAGCTCCGATCAGCACGAAACCGGTGGCATTGTCTTCGTGGTTGAAGTAGCTTTCAGCAGGAGGTGACGGGGCTACATTCAGAGGTAGAGGGCGGTCGGTGTACCCTGAAGAGTGGGCACTGGTCGGAGTAGACAGCAGGAGACAGAACTAGAGAGCTCGGGGGAGAAAATTCGTAACTCCTTCCTCCGGCAGCCAACGAGGTTCTGTTTCTTGATCTTGGAAGAGGACTGGCAGAGGGAGAACTTTGATGAAGGAACTTCAGCCTGAATCCGCTGGGGTTCGTCGTGGCAGAATGATCTCTCAGGCTCTGGTCCAGGATGAAGACCTCTCTGCGCAGTCGTGGGAGAACGGCTTCTACGGTTGGCCCCGACCTCGGAACGAGTTGATTCCACCTCGCCTGCGAAGAAGACAGAGGGATATTTCCAGAAATGTAGGCTACGCCTTAAGGATCACCAGGATGAAGCCGTGGGCGATGCTGCAACAGGGGCTGACTTGCTGATCTGCACAGCTCCAATCTGCAAGAAGAAATGAGAGGGAGGGGTGGCTTCTTTGGTGGAGGGGAAGTGAAGGGGTGGCCTAAGGATGAATGGGGGTTCTTGTGGGGTGGAGTGGAGAGCTATAGGGGTTGGAGAATGAAGGGGGGAATGGCTGAGAGCAGGGGCTAGCAGGTGGAGGAGGAGGATGAGGATGTGAGAGAGGGAATGGGGAGTGGAGGGGGGCGAACTTGGCTTGGGGGAGGGTAAAGGAAGGGGGCGGCCAAGGCAAGTGGAGGGAAGGGATTTCAAATTTTGAAATGGCCTTGGAAGGTGGGGGATTATGTGGGAAAGTGGGATGCTTGTATTGGAATGGGGAAGATTTGGTTGGAAGGTGGAGAATGGTGTTGGAATGGGGAGACTTCTACCTACGAACTAGGGGGGTGGAGTAAAGGAGGCCACGGGGAAGTGGAGGGCATTAAAGGAGGTGGGTGGTGGTTGGGAGTTGAAGGAAAAGGGAGGAGAGAGAGAGGGGGGCGAACTTCTTAGGGGAGGAGAGAGAAGAGAGAGTGGAGGGGGGGTATGGGAATCACTCCCTAGGACATCTCACCCTTAACTAAGTGGAATCTCTCCAAATTGAACACAAGAGTAGACTTAACTCAAAAGGATTTTTTTGATCATTCATTAACTTCAAATGAGGGGAGTGGGGTCCTATATATAGGCAACCCACTCTTTACAATAAGTCCCTGACAAAATAAACAACTACAAATAACCAAGGGGGGGTGGGAGTGCTAATGGGCCTAGCCCAACGAATGGGGCCCAATAGCCACATTAGACAGCATGATGATACAAGAACATAGAAAAATAAGTGCTAGACCAAGGGAAATGACTCAAATAAAATGGAAATACATCAAAATGACTCAAAGGAAAGCTACAAAATGGATAAGTGGCCTTTATAGAGTGAGGCCCAAACTCAACCAGCTCCCGAGTGTGAAGAAGTGGACCCGAGCCAAAGGGAGTCGTGGGTGATGCCTCCATCAAATCCCCTGGGCCGCGAAGAGCTCGACTCCGTCGAGTAAGCGTCCATCCGGCTAAGGTACCGCTCGAGGAGGTCCGGATCCAATCGCTGGAGGTCCTCCCGACTCACCCATGAGTCGTCCGACGGAGGCCGATCCTTCCACCTGACGAGATAGCGCTCATATACCTTGCTCCGGGTGGTAGTGATTTGCTCATCCAATATTCGTTCAATGCGATCGCGCTGAGCTCTCTTGGCTAGTGGACTCTTCTCACAGGTGGGTGCTCTCTCAAGGGAAGAAGTAGGCTCAATCTCCTCACTAGGTCTCACCGTGGGGCCCTTGTAAGACACTAAGTCGGCGACATTGAATGTAGGACTTACCCCATAATCCTCGGGGAGATCCAACTCATAAGCATTTGCACCAACGCGCCTCAAGACCTGGAAGGGCCCAGTCCCACGTGGTCTCAACTTGGAGTGGGCTCCTGGGGAGAGCCTCTCCGTCCTTACCATCACAAAGTCACCCACTTGGAACTCTAAGTGACGCCTGTGAGAATCGGCCAACCTTTTATATGCCTCATTTTTCATGCCAATGTGCTTGCGAATTTCCTCATGCAATTCCCTAATATGTTGTGCAAAAGACTCGGCAGACATGGACACTCTAGCATGCTGGGGAAGGGGAATGAGGTCGGATGGCTTTCTTGGTTTGTACCCATGCACAGCTTCAAATGGACTCATCCCTATTGACTTATTGACGGAATTGTTGTATGCAAACTCAGCCTGTGGTAAGATGAGATCACAATTTCCTGGCCGATCCTCAACAAGACACCTAAGGAGGTTCCCTAGACTCCGGTTGACCACTTCAGTTTGACCATCCGTTTGGGGGTGGTAGGCAGTGGAGAATTTGAGGAGGGTACCCATCATGTGCCAAAGAGTCTTCCAAAAATAGCTAGTGAATTTGACATCCCTATCGGAGACTATGGTCTTGGGCAGCCCATGGAGGCGGACTACCTCATCAAAGAATAACCGGGCTATATGGGAGGCATCGGATGTTTTGTAGCATGGGATGAAGTGGGCCATTTTGGAAAATCTATCAACCACCACATAGATGGAGTCATGCTTCCTAGAGGTCTTGGGTAAGCCTAGGACAAAGTCCATGCTCAAATCTTGCCATGGTCGGTCGGGAATGGGAAGTGGGGTGTATAGGCCGGTGTTTTGTTTCACTTGCTTGGCCGAAGCACATGTGCGACATTGACCTACTATTTTGCCTACATCTCTCTTGAGACTTGGCCAATAAAATTGACCCTCAACTAAGGCAATGGTCTTGTGGACCCCAAAATGACCGGCTAACCCTCCGGCATGTAATTCCCAAACCAAGAAGTCTCGAAGAGAGGTCCGGGGAATGCAAAGCCTTGGCCCCTTGAAGAGGAACCCATCCTCTAACATGAATCCCTCATGCTCCTTGCTAGAATGAGTGGTCAAGTTGGCATAGATTTGCCCAAAGTCGGGGCAACTAGGGTACTCATCCTTGACCTTGTCAAAGCCAATCACTTCCACTTGGATAGTGGATAGCAATGACATCTTCCTACTAAGAGCATCCGAGGCATTATTCTCACTCCCGGCCTTGTGTTTGATGACAAAGGTGTAGGATTGGATAAACTCAACCCATCGGGCATGTCGGGCATTCAACTTATGTTGGGAGTTGAGGTATTTGAGGGCCTCATGGTCGGAAAAGATGACAAACTCTTTGGGAAGCAAGTAATGTCTCCAATGTCGGAGGGATTGGACCACGGCATAGAACTCTTTGTCATAGGTGGAGTATCTAGTCCTAGCATCACATAGCTTCTCACTAAAGTAGGCGACCGGATGTCCCTCTTGGCTAAGAATCCCTCCTATCCCAATCCCGGATGCATCACAAGTGACCTCAAAAACTTTGGAGAAATCGGGAAGCCATAAGACCGGGGCTTGGGTCAACTTTTCCTTAAGCTCAAGGAAGGCTTTAGAGGCGGCTTTGGTCCAAACAAAGGTTCCCTTCTTGAGACAATCAGTTATCGGGCCGGTGATAGTGCTAAACCCTCGAATGAATCTCCTATAGAATGTAGCCAACCCATGGAAACTTCTAACCTCATGAAGGGTGTGGGGTTCCGGCCAATCAAGAATAGCTTGGACCTTGTCGGGATCCATGGAGACTCCTTTGGTTGATACCACAAATCCTAGGAAGGTGATGTAAGTGGTCATGAAATGACACATTCCTAGGTTGGCAAATAGGCTTTCTTGCCGGAGGACGGTGCAAACTTTCCTAAGGTGGTCAAGGTGGGCCTCATGGGTTTGGCTATAGATGAGAATATCATCAAAGTATACCACTAGAAAATTCCCAATGAAAGGCCTAAGTACCTCCGTCATAAGACGCATGAAAGTACTTGGGGCATTAGAAAGCCCAAATGGCATGACTAACCACTCAAAGAGACCATCCTTGGTCTTGAAGGCCGTTTTCCACTCATCCCCGGGCCTTACCCTAACTTGGTGGTAGCCACTCTTGAGATCTATCTTAGAGAAGATGGTGGCTCCGGCTAGCATATCCAACATGTCATCAAGCCTAGGGATGGGGAACCTATACTTGACGGTAATCTTGTTAATGGCCCGGCTATCCACACACATCCGCCATGATCCATCTTTCTTGGGGGTAAGGAGGGTCGGGACGGCACATGGACTCTTACTAATACGGATGAAGCCCTTCCTAATGAGTTCCTCTATTTGCCTCCTAAGTTCGGCATGTTCCGTGGGATTGAGGCGATAATGAGGAAGGTTTGGAAGGGTGGCTCCCGGCACTAGATCGATTGCGTGTTGCACATCACGCATGGGAGGGAGTTGGTCCGGGAGCTCTTCCGGGAACACATCATGGAATTCTTCCAAAAGTTGTTGGATCTCTATGGGATGGGGGTTAGAAGGGGTAGGTTCCCCTAAGCATATGACAACCGCACACAAAGGCACCCCTTGAGCAATTTCCTCTTCAAGCTCTTTCCTAGTGATGAGATGAATTCCTTTGGTCAACCCCGTGGTTCTACTTTGTTTTGGGGTTTGAATAAGGGCTTGGGTTGGAGGGGTGGAGTTCCCCGAGACTTGTGGAGTGGTGGGGTGTGATCCTTGAGGGAGAGTGTCCCTCTTGGGCATGGGTCGAGGTGGGGAGGGGTTAAGACGGATAGTCTTACCCTCATGCTCAAAGGTGCATATGTTGCTTCTTCCTAGAATGGTGGCATCCACATCATAGAGCCAAGGTCTTCCTAAAAGGATGCTACCCACTTCCATGGGTATGACGTCACACCATATTTGGCCATGGTAGGAAGAGAAAGTGAGAGGCACTAAGCATTGTGTGTTGACCGGGATGGAGTTGTTGTTGATCCATGAGACCCGGTACGGACTTGGGTGGAGAGTGAGAGTAAGCCCAAGGAGCTTGACGGTGTCGGGTGACACGGCATTAACACAACTACCACTATCCAAGATCACTTTCCTCACATGGTTCTCTATCTTGATAAAGGTGTGAAACATTGAGGTCCGTCGCCAATCCTCTTCTTGAGGTTGGGTGAGGGTGCACCTAATGAATCCTAGATGGGAGTTGTTTGAAGGAGTGGAGTGATCTAGATCCGACTCTAGACATTGGGCTTCATACTCCTCTTCCCAATCTATTAAGGCTTCATGTTCTTCAATGACATTTTTTTGTTCCTTTTGGGGTTGAACTTCTTCCTCAATAAGTAAACTAGATAACCCCTTAGATGGACATTGCCCCGCAAAATGATCATACCCATGACACTTATAGCATTGTTGGCGCCCACTTCCCGGGGTGGCTCCTACACTTGGGCCTTTGTGGTTGTCATCCTTCCGTGGGAGAGGGTGACTAGGAGCGGGCTTGTTTGGAGTGATGGGTGGGGGAGGGTTGTAGGACCTTAAAGGGGCATTCCCACTTGGGCTAGGAGCTCTCATGGGAGTGGGTGGAAGGGGACGTGTTCCCAAGTTTTTGGGGTCGGTGGGTCGGGGAGGGATAAATCGGGAATTCCTAAAAAACCTTTCCACATCTCTAGCTATTTGGTAAGCTAGCTCAAGGTTATCAACGTCCCTCATGAATAGTTCCCTCTTGATGTGGCTTTGAAGCCCATTCCTAAAACGGGATAAGGTGACATCCGGATCCTCATGGACTCCACACTTTAGAAGATAGGAGTCAAATTTTTCAATGTACTCTACCACGGTCTTCCCTTCTTGGGTGAGGCTTTGCCATTCATCTAGGAGCATTTGGTGGTAGGTTCGGGGGAGGTATTTGTTCCTAAGTTGGTTCTTCATGTCCGCCCAAGTGTCAATAGGCTCTTCCCGCCTAACCCATCTTAGACCCTCTTGATTTAGCCAATAGGTTTTGGCCAACTTAGTGAGATGCATCTTAGCCAATCTAACTCTCCTTTGGTCGGACATGGGGTACCATTCAAAGTATTGGTCCATGGCGGTCTCCCATTCTAGGTAAACACTAGGTTCATGTGAACCATCAAAGTTTGGGGCCTCTACCTTGATCATCCTTAAAAGGGGGTCATCCGGATCATCCCGTGGACGCCGGTCATGGTTTTGATGGGGGCGAGGCCTCTCATACTCATAGTAATGGTCATAGTCCATTTCCTCCCTATAAAGTTCAGCATGTGGGTAATGGGCTCTTGGGCCATTGTTCCTTGGGGGAAACTCATCCCTATGAGGCTCTACATGTGGAGGGTGGACTCTTGGGCCTTCGTTCCTTTGGGGAAAACCATTCCTATGGAACTCACCATGTGGTGGAGGGGCTCTTGGCTCATTGATCCTTGGATGAGGATCTTCTCTATGAGGCTCATCATGCGGAGGGGGAATTCTAGGCTCATTGTTCCTTGGGCGGAACTCTTGGTCTTCTAACCAAGCAATTCGGTTGGTAATGGACTCTAGTTGGGCAAGGATGGTTGTGAGGGCAGCATCTACCCTATCCATGTGGCCTTGGGGTCCCTCCCTAGGAACATCTTGGTTGAGTTGGTGAGGATTGGGATCCATTGGTGGAGCCGAAGACGATGAACCGGGTTGATAGCTAGCACCACTACGGGTGGACATGCAAGACAAAGGGCCAAAGTGGTTGGACACACTATGCAAAGGTCCTAGGACTTAGACTTGATAGAGACAAGTCAAGGACTTGCTCTGATACCACTTGATGTGACACGACCTTGGACTTAGGCAAACAAGCACAATTAAGCATTCAAATGGGCCTTAATGGGCCACCGCTCTCCCGTCGCACTCTATACCCGGAGTGACTTGGCGATGCCAAGAGTGAATTATGGGAATGGGCCCTTGCTGGTAGAGGGCCAGCAAGGCCAAGGATCGACTCCCCAAGGGTGGATGCCCAATTCAATTGGGGCCGACAAAGTGCACAAGGGCACCGATTCACACTATCCCACGGCGATCACTCTTAAGTCGTGGACTTGAGGATCGGGCGCTCCTCACAAATGCAGCGGTGCATGAATCAAGTATTGAAAGAGCAACACTAATTGAGCAAGGAAGAGGCACTTACTCGACCGGTTTGAAGAAACCGGTCCCGATCGGAGACGAGGGCGAGCGGGGAGGCGGTGGCTCCCCACACGCCGCGGCGGTGTCGCTTGACCTGCCCAAACCAATTACAAAACTACGCCTCACGCAGGAGGGAGGGATCTTGGGGTTGGGGTTAAGGTCTTACATTCAAAAACTACCACCACGCAGGGTGGGGCCTTCAGCCGGCCAAGCGGGGTGGGGATATCGGACCGAAGTGAAGAGAAATGGGAGATTAGGGAACTTGCAGCTGCAGTCTGAATTCTGGACAGAAAGTCGCTGTGCCGGATGCCTCGGACTCGTACGGACTCCAAATTGAGTGCAACTACCTTCTAAAGCTTCCTGACTTGAGAGGGAAGACTCCAGAATTTTTGGGGATGCTCAGAGGGTCGGAGGTGGCCGCACCAGCAATAGGAAGGAGACTCCTCTGTCTGGCCGCAGGTTCAGTCTGGACTGGAACAGCAAATTGCAGAGGTCACTGTGCGCCCTCCCGAGCTCCGATCAGCACGAAACCGGTGGCATTGTCTTCGTGGTTGAAGTAGCTTTCAGCAGGAGGTGACGGGGCTACATTCAGAGGTAGAGGGCGGTCGGTGTACCCTGAAGAGTGGGCACTGGTCGGAGTAGACAGCAGGAGACAGAACTGGAGAGCTCGGGGGAGAAAATTCGTAACTCCTTCCTCCGGCAGCCAACGAGGTTCTGTTTCTTGATCTTGGAAGAGGACTGGCAGAGGGAGAACTTTGATGAAGGAACTTCAGCCTGAATCCGCTGGGGTTCGTCGTGGCAGAATGATCTCTCAGGCTCTGGTTCAGGATAAAGACCTCTCTGCGCAGTCGTGGGAGAACGGCTTCTACGGTTGGCCCCGACCTCGGAACGAGTTGATTCCACCTCGCCTGCGAAGAAGACAGAGGGATATTTCCAGAAATGTAGGCTACGCCTTCAGGATCACCAGGATGAAGCCGTGGGCGACGCTGCAACAGGGGCTGACTTGCTGGTCTGCACAGCTCCAATCTGTAAGAAGAAGTGAGAGGGAGGGGTGGCTTCTTTGGTGGAGGGGAAGTGAAGGGGTGGCCTAAGGATGAATGGGGGTTCTTGTGGGGTGGAGTGGAGAGCTATAGGGGTTGGAGAATGAAGGGGGGAATGGCTGAGAGCAGGGGCTAGCAGGTGGAGGAGGAGGATGAGGATGTGAGAGAGGGAATGGGGAGTGGAGGGGGGCGAACTTGGCTTGGGGGAGGGTAAAGGAAGGGGGCGGCCAAGGCAAGTGGAGGGAAGGGATTTCAAATTTTGAAATGGCCTTGGAAGGTGGGGGATTATGTGGGAAAGTGGGATGCTTGTATTGGAATGGGGAAGATTTGGTTGGAAGGTGGAGAATGGTGTTGGAATGGGGAGACTTCTACCTACGAACTAGGGGGGTGGAGTAAAGGAGGCCATGGGGAAGTGGAGGGCATTAAAGGAGGTGGGTGGTGGTTGGGAGTTGAAGGGGAAGGGAGGAGAGAGAGAGGGTGGCGAACTTCTTAGGGGAGGAGAGAGAAGAGAGAGTGGAGGGGGGGGTATGGGAATCACTCCCTAGGACATCTCACCCTTAACTAAGTGGAATCTCTCCAAATTGAACACAAGAGTAGACTTAACTCAAAAGGATTTTTTTGATCATTCATTAACTTCAAATGAGGGGAGTGGGGTCCTATATATAGGCAACCCACTCTTTACAATAAGTCCCTGACAAAATAAATAACTACAAATAACCAAGGGGGGTGGGAGTGCTAATGGGCCTAGCCCAACGAATGGGGCCCAATAGCCACATTAGACAGCATGATGATACAAGAACATAGAAAAATAAGTGCTAGACCAAGGGAAATGACTCAAATAAAATGGAAATACATCAAAATGACTCAAAGGAAAGCTACAAAATGGATAAGGGGCCTTTATAGAGTGAGGCCCAAACTCAACCAGCTCCCGAGTGTGAAGAAGTGGACCCGAGCCAAAGGGAGTCGTGGGTGATGCCTCCATCACAGTAACCTTAGTTTTTCCCATTTAGTCAGTGCAGTGAATTTGCAGGACTAAATTTCTTAATGTGGGGGAGGGTGTAGCACCTTGAGAAATAATTAAATAACATAACGGGTAATAACTGAGAAAATAGTTATTTTTAACTGAAAATCCCTTTAAATGAAATTTCAACTAATTTATAAAAAATCTAAAAAATTCCTAATCACGTAGAGGACTAAAAGTTTAGAAGAATTGTCTTCTTGGTCAAACCCTAAATAAAATTTTAACCAAGCCGAATTGATGGAATTAGGGTTAAAATCAAGTTTAATTTAATCCAATCTTAGACCGTCCAATTCAAGCTCAAATCTCGATCAATTAAGCTCAGATCGGACCCTTTTGAATGGCCTAGATGTATAGTACGTTTCCCCTTTGGTAGCCCATTGAAACCCTAACCGTAGGAGGCTAATTTCGAGAGTGTTGGCGGCACGAATTGGTCAATCCGCGATTCCCGCGCGCGACGAGTAGTGGGACTCTATCTGGCCCTCTCGTTCACTCCCAGTTCGATTTACCACTTTAAAGCCAACCCTTACCTGACCTAGTAACCCCTTTTTGCTGCAGCGACCGGCGAGGAGTTCACTTGAGGGAGAATTCTGGCGTGTTCTTGGAGGGTTTTCTTATCGCGACCGGTGACCGTTGTCCCCTTTCTTCTTTGATTAAGGTAGGTTCTAGTAGACCCAACCTCAATAAAAATATACCTTTGGATTCATCTTCTAGTCCTCGTTCTTTTGATAGTAAAAGCCCCAAATTTTATTCTGTATAGCCTTCGTATTGCTAGCTTTAGTCGGAGCATGTCAATTAGGGCACCGATCATGTTACCCCATTTCTATCTCGATTGAATGTTAGGTTAGCAGGCTTTAAAACTTAATTAATCATGCGATATTGTGCATTTCATTGTCCTCTTTTTAGTGATAGCTTTTTGCCCACTTTTTATGCACCATACCGAGTGAATTTAGTGTTGCAATCAAGGTCTATCGGAGTTCGTCGAAGGCCGGACATGGCATTCCTTATGCGATCGTAACATAAACTGCTTATGACCCTGGCGGCCCAGTGATAGACCATTTTTCCCCTTTGCATGTTTCAATCTCTTTAGGTCTAAATGGCCCCTCGATAGATCGCAAGGTCTGGGGTTACGGCCTGTCCTTGACTGTTTCTAAACCCCAGCGGCCATGTAAGCAACCGTTTCTGCATACTATTTGAGTTACGTTTTTCCTTATTTCATCTTGTTAGATATCATGAGTAGAGTAGAAACTCACTTATTAAATGGAGCATATGGGTAATACTGATAATTTCCAACTATGATCATGGTTGTCAATATCCTTTTTATCCGCCATTTTCATCCAATTGCATCATCTTGGTTATACCTTGAATTCTAAATAAATGGCTTAAATTGGAAATTATTATCCTTTGATTAATTTTTAGGATTGCTGGATAGTCACTCCACCCCGGTGGTGCTGACTGACCATTACACATTCATTTTTCGATGGTTAATTAGCCTAAATTCTTGTAATAGTTGGGACTCTCCGTCGGATATTCGTTCCGTCGGACTAGGACCTCTATTATGAGACCTTCGTAAGCCCCCGCGAGCCTAGGATTCCCACTAGGACGTCGGGCGGGTTGTACCCACAAAGCCTGAACCTTTCAACTCATTCAAATCGCTTATTTTTGCCCGAGCCCAGGGTCGGGACTGTCCTATTTATTATGGCCGTTCTGAGACCGTTTCTATCAGTATGCGGTCCAGTCATGACCGAGAGACTGTTTAAACGGCCCTCCTGTGACCGCATTCAACTGGCTGTGCGTCGACCTCCCTTGGGTGCGTCGACCTTAGTCCTCTGGACCTAGTGTTGTATGCGGTCATTAGTAGACTGTTTACCTCTTCAAGCGGCCCCTTCATGACCGCATTTATCTGGCTATGCCAAGACATGTGTGTCGAGCTTTGTTTGGAAGCGTCCTAGCAAGGACCGTCTAGTCTTGATTGCTGCCCATATTGGACCATTTCCACTCTTTCACTCTGGTCTTGGACCCTTTGGCCCAGCTAGCCTTTTGCGGTCCAACCTAGAACATTTTCTCATCTAGGCGGCCTGATCATGACGGCATCTATCCAGAACATGTTTTCATGTGTTTCATGCTTGTTTTATACTCCTAAATCTCTTGACTTCTCAATAAATCATTGAAATACCACTTGATCTTAGATGGTAAGTTACATAGCTTAACCTTGGAATTCTGGCCGATTCCAAATGAATGTCTAAGATGGTTACTTGGGATCTTGGATCCACCAAATCAATGTTAACGCATCATAAGGGCCGGTCTGGTCTTGGGAGGAGCGCCTGAAAAGTACTAGTGTCCTAGGGAGTTGTAATGACATGGCGAGGCATTGCACCGAGTGCATGACTAGCGTGATATCTATGACATTCGTTCATTCTGATATTCTTGGAATTCCAACATGAAATTAATTCTACTTGACTTGCTTGTTTACTTGCTTGATCGGCCAAGTACATGGAAATGATATATCTCAGTTCTATTTTATTCTCATTCCATTCCTGCTTACGTTAGTTGTTTATCGCCATTTATTTTATTCACATGACATTAAATTAAATTATTAATTACTTAAACCCTGCCTACTATTACCTACTGAGCGTTCGCTCACCCATTTTTCCCCCACTTCAGGTAGCTTCGATGAGGATACACAAATAGACGGGTATGGGCAGGAGTGAAGACCAGAGTTGACATGATAGTCGTGAACCGAGAATTATCTTAGTGGTTTTGTTGAGTTTTGTTAAGTCCTTGTTTAGTCCAGTCACTGAGAGTGACCACTCAGAGTTGTAATTTTCTTGATTTTATTCTCTTCGAGTCGTGAGGTTGGATATCAAGATGTTGTTGGATATTGATGGAGGTTGTTGGACAAGTTATTTTGATTGTTGAATTAATTTGGTATTTTGGAGCTATTCATTCCCTTGCAATTATATTCTTTTAAATTTCGCTAATTGCTCTGTTTTAATGAATGTATAACTGCTGCGTTCCGATATTCCGCATCGGGGTGTGACAGGGAGGCTCCCCTCGTAGATACGAGGTCCTAATTACTAAACAACTTGTCTGCTTAAAGCGTTTGCCCGTGGACCTCTTTCCTTATACATCGTTCTCCCTTGGCAATCTTGCGATCTTCAACTTATCAAGAATACAGTAACCATAGTAATACGGAAATCATTGAACTTGTATTGATGAAGATTATGGAAGTAAACCCATGTCGTTTTAAAGATGATATCTACTTCATTAGCAAGCTAGAAAGATAATAGAGTCATGGAGGGCAAAGATATCTTGAAGGTAACAAGAACTAGGAAGGAAGTTTAGGCTCATGCAATAGAATTCTTATCTTCCGTATCCTACTTTATTCATGTGTGGAACTTACATGATATGCAACAAGATATGATTTAAAATTTGAAATTCACAGATCCAGTATGCTAGATGATATATTGGTTTAGATATCTTCTGAAAATATCGAGAAATGTCGTACGGAGATTAGCGAAAATTCCCTTTTCGGCGTGTTTATGCTACCTCTTTAATATATTAGCTATAAATTGCTTAATACTAAATAAAAATTCAGAAAAATAATACCAATGGAAAGAGCACTTGAAAACACACAAGATGACATGATTTATTAAAGATTTAGCCTGAGAGACACTTACCTTTAATCGAACTGAAGAGGAAGGGAAAATTGGATGAAATGTTCAAGAGCTCCTTTTCTCCTCCAAATCACACCTCCAACTCTCCTCCAATCCTTCCTTCAACGTAGCAAATGCCTCAAGGGTGATCAAAGGGTTTGAGATGGGCCTATTTATAGGAAATGCTTGGCCAAAATAGTCATGATTCCTGTTGTGCTCCTGTGGTTTTGATGATAGCAAACACTATGAGTCATTAGACATCTCACATTGCAATAGGTGACTGATTGTTCAATGTAAATGCATCTCGGTATAGTTTGTTGGCTGCACTTTAGCTCATATGCATTGTAGGGATCAAGGTCTGTGTAGAGACCTCATCATTGTGCATTTCAAGGTCAATGCATTTGCTTACGTTCAGCACATTATGTCGATGCATACTCATGGATCAGCATGCCAAGTCTGTGCTCTTCGCTATGGTAAGTCAGGGCATGTTTGCACACGAGGTCTGTGCATGTCTCAGTTTGTTCTTTGTTAAGGTCAATGCATATCCTTGATTGACTGCATATGAGGTTCATGCACATTTCAGAACAATGGCATATTAAATTGTATGCAAAAACATATCATCGAACAGGTTGTGTTCACACATTCTTCTCAGGTTCTTAAGTCATATGCACACACTAAGGTCAATGCATGTTTCCTGCTAGCACGAGTCAAGGTCTGTGCATACACTATTCAGGTCTGTGCATATGCCTATTTTTGGTCATTCAAGGTCCGTGCACTTCACTGCCCAAATCGGTGCACATTCTGTATCCGTCTTAGACTCGGTGCACATCCTGCATCTCACTTTGCGTCTTATGTGGCTTAGAATCCGTGCAACCTTTTGCCTCGGTGCATCTTCCATACAAGGTCTGTTCATTTGTGTGCATGTCAGCTCTATGTGTGTGACATTTCGTCAAACACTAGATCTGTGCACATCTCACATTTTGCTTATAGAAGTCAGTGCTGCTTTCATCTTGTATATACAAAGTCCGTGCTATTTCCTATAGCTCTGGTCGGTGCAATGTTTGGTCCGTGCATACTTGTTCATAGAAGGTCGGTACAGAGTTGGTATTGTCTTTGTTAGCATATTTGGTGTGAGCTTGAGTTGGTGAAGTTTTTCCTGCGAGCATAACTCGGTGCAAGTTTCATGTCTGCATGTTACATTTACACACAAGTCTCGAAGCATGAAAGTCGGTGCATACCTTGGCCGCACGCATAAAGTCCGTGCAAGTTATGTTCTGCATGCACCAAGTTAGTGCCTTCTGTGTCCACACACACACACAAGGTCGGTGCATTGTCACCCTTGTTGCATCCCTATGGTTTTGATGATGTCTCACACTATAAATCAATCTTCTATCTCTAGACTTATGCTGTTTCATCATTTGAGTGAGTATAGTTCATATGGTTGTTAGATAAGCATGCTATCTTGATTCTGTCTACACTCTGCTTAGTTAGTATCGATAGTAGTGGGTCGACCCACCCTTGCTGATGCGTCGACCCATCTGAACATTATCTGTCTGGGTACCAAAGTCTATACATTGAACTGCTCTTCAAAGTCTGTACAGTGGCTTCTAATCGGCAAGTCTGTACATCGGCTTCATTCACTCAAGTCCATACATCCACAGTGGATCATCAAGTCTATACATCCACAGTGGTACTTCCTTGTCTGTACAACGCTGAAGCCTTCACAAGTCTGTACACTACTTGAGCCTCACCAAGTCTGTACATCGCTTCAAGCGATTCAAGTCTATACAGCCTGCCTTCACATTCAGAGTCTGTACATCGGTCCTACAGCCGATCGTCTCATTCAGAACTTTGCAAGTCTGTACAGCCGAGCGTCTCATGCATCGTCTCACTCTAGCTGAGAGTCTATACACTGGGCTTGAAGTGTATACATTGAGCGTCTCAATGAGAATCTCATGTAAGTCCATACATTCATAGTGCATTGCATTGACTAAGTATATACAACGTCAGTTCATGCATGACTTAGGCAAAGTCTGTACAGAGTCCAGTGTCTCAGTTAGCGTCTCATGCATTCGAGCAAAGTCTATACATCGGTCTGTCAGCAAGTCTGAACATCGTCCATCTTTGTTAGCGTCTCATGCATTGGGCTAAGTCTGTACAACATTCAATGTCTAGAGCTTCATGAAGTCTGTACATCAGACTGTTACAGCAAGTCTGTACATTGTCCGTCTTCCTTAGCGTCTTGATATTTGAAGTCTATACATCCATCGTGGAGCTTCATGTCTACACATCGCTTCGCTCCATCAAGTAAATACATTGTTCACCGTCTTATTAAGAGTCTTACACTATCAAGTCTGTACATTGCGAACAGTGCATATCTTCCTCAAAGTCTGAATACTGGCCTCTTGCTTCAAGTCTATACATTGGGTTGTCTGACCACAACTCTATACATTCGGTTGTTATAACTTGAGTCTATACAGTGCTCACAGCACACTCGTTCCAAGTCTGTACACTGGTTAGGCTTCGTGAAGTCTATACAGTGGCTGAGCATTATAAAGTCTACACATTGGTAAGGCTAGTTCATGCATTGTTCATCACATGTCTATACACTGCCATTCACATGCGCTTATTCATTAAGTCTATACACTCTCTCACGTTGTACACACTTACTCAATTGCTATTTTTGAAGTATATACACTCGTGTTTAAAAGCCTGAACTAACTAAGTATATACATTCATTTTGTCTCTGTCTGTAGGCGATTCAGGCTGATGATTGGGCACGTGATCCGAGGTTGGCACCTGGCACGTGATCCAAGAAACCAAGAACATGACACGTGGATGGCAACCCAGTCAGGATGCTGCCATGTGGTCGAAATTCAAATGATCTGGAAAAAAGTTCTTGGGCGGGAACCTGGAAGCCACACGCCTAATATCTGCTATAAATATGGAGCTCCGTCCTTCAGTAGAAGCTTGATCGTGAAAAGAAAAAGCAGAAGGCATTTGTGTGAGGCTGCACGATCCAGAAAGGAGAAAGAGTAGAGAGTCCCATATTGTCCAGATCCGAGAGGAGTATGTTCGAGAGAGAGAGAGCAGTGTCTGTGGTTTGATGAATTGCTTCCTTTGAAGCTACATTTGTATTGGTTTTCAGAACCGACTGCTTCTTCGTTGGTCTTTGTTTCTATTTTGTTTCCTTTTATTTTGTTCATTCTTCTGATTCGAATTGGTTCCCCTCCGGTGTGTGGAGGAAGGGAGTGTTACTCCAGTTTCCCTCTAGGTTGCAGGGGAAGAGAGATCGGTGATCTCTGGTGGTGCTAGTGACAGGTTGTCATTAGCAGGTTCCCTCCGGTGTGTGGAGGAAGGGAGAGGTGTCTCCGAATCTGTTCTAGCTGGTAGCTGGAACAGGGTTCAAGCTTTGTGGGTAGCAGAGCTTGGTTGAGGGATTTGTTTCCCTTGGTTGTTCAAGCTGTGTGGCAGCATGTTGTTCGCAGACTGAGTCTGCAGTGTTCTAGCATTGTCTAGTGGAATCCTCATTCTAGTTGGAGTGAGGGGTGGATGTAGATTGCGGACTACAATCGAACCACCTAAAAACCGAGTGCCTCCTCTGTGGTTTGTTGTTATTATCTGCGCTCTCCATCTGCTTGTCTCTTTGCTTCCATGTGATCAGTTCTTCATTCTCATTTACTTATACTATCCTGTTTGGTGACTCCATTTGCATTTCTCTGTGTGCGGGTTCAGGAGGGGCGTAAGCAGTAGAATTAATTTTCCGCCTAAGTTTTTACAAATTGGGAGTGATCTATTCATCCCCCCCTTCTATATCACTCTTGCTGCGCTAACATTTGGTATCGGAGCAGGTTTACGCCATGTGGACGAACGGTCAAGGAAATGCTAGTGGTCCTAGAACCTTCATGGCCGAAGGTCAATCCATTAGTCGCCCTCCGTATTTTGGTGGTAGTAACTATCTGTTTTGGAAGAACAAGATGGAAGTGTTTATCAGGGCTCAGAGCCATAAACTGTGGAGAGTAATTACTGTGGGGCTATATGATCTGCCACCAAACGAGGACGCTTGGACAGATGACCATGTCAAGCTCTTTTCACTCAACTGGACGGCGCTGAATATCATCCTGTGTGATGTTCATCCAGAGGAATATGCCCGTATATCTGCCTACAAGACTGCTAAGCGAATGTGGGATGAGCTGCAATTGATCTATGAAGGTACAGCTCAAGTGAAAGCCTCGAAGGTAAACCTCTACACTTCTAAGTATGAAATGTTTAGGATGAATGTAGAGGAGAATATAACTGAAATGTATGCCAGGTTGTCCTTGATCACAAACACACTTAAAGGGCTAGGGAAGGATCTTGCTGAAGCAGATATAGTCAGGAAAATTCTTAGATCTTTATCCCCGGCATGGCACACTAAGGTTGTGATTGAGGAGTCAAAAGATCTGACTATCTTGACTGTGAATGAACTCATAGGATCCCTTATGACCTATGAGATGAATTTCCAAGGAGGTGGAGAAGGAAGTGATAGAAAGGCTAAGAATGTGGCTCTAAGGGCATCCCGCAACAAGGGTAGCAACAGCGGGAACAGCAGCAGTAGCCCCGAGTCCAAGTCCGAGCTTGAAGGTTTTTCAAATCTAGACCAGGAGGAGCAGGCAATGCTCACTAGACAGTTCAAAAAATTTTTGAAGAAAAAGGGAAAGACCTTTAGGAAGAAGAAGCCACACTCTTTCAACAAGAATGCTGAATTTACTAGTTACAGGGATAGAAATCCTAAGAGACTGACTTGTTTTAATTGTAACAAATAGGGACATATGAAAGGTGAATGCCCAGACCTCCAGAAGAAGGGTCCCTATCTTCAGAAGAAGAACACAAAGGCGCGGAAGAAGAAGAAGCCACAGGCGATGGTCTGCACATGGAGCGAGGAAGAAGAAGATCCCGAAGACACTTCCTCAGAAGAATATGAAGATGGAATTTGCCTTATGGCAAACAGTGAAGAGGAGGTAACAAATGTTTTTGAAAATTTCTCAATTGATGACTGGGAGGATGCTTATGGTGAATTGTTAGATAAATTTAATTCTCTTAGTAAAGAGCATAGAGTTCTGAAAAGAAAATTTAACACAAATGTTGAAGAACAATCTCAGGTCTGTGAGGAAAATGAGAAGCTAAAAGAACAACTAGAAGAAATGACCTCACTAAGGAAAGAAAATGATAAGCTCAAGGGAGAAATTCAAGAAAGTCAAAATCAGCTCAATGAATTCAAAACTAAAATTGAAGAAAGCATGAATGAAATTAGAGTGAACTCAGAGAAATATGAAGCTGTGAAGAAAGTAAATTCTGAACTCCTAAAAAATTCCGAGTCCCTTCAAAAGGAGCTGGAAGACAAACAGAAAGTCTTAGAAAAGTTTGTCCAAGGAAAAACTAGTTTAGATGCTATATTAGGGACTAGGGTCAATTTCAATAAGGAGGGTCTAGGCTATGACCCAACCAACAAGAGACCCTTGCAATTCAAGACCATCACCTTCTGTCCAGAGAAGGGAAAAGAGAAGCTGGACACACCATCCAGCTCAAACAGCACTAAGGGAATTCAAAGTCCTAAAGAAAACACAAAACCAGTGCTGGACAACCATTTAAGATGGGAATGAATTTTATGAAGAATATCACTAAGCCCACTCACCAGAACACAAATGGTAGATGGACCAAGAAAGTGAATCAGAATAAGTGCTGGAATTACAACAATCAGATGAGTCCAAACAGGAACTACTGGAGAAATAATTTTCATGGTCAAAAATATTTTAATCAACAAGCTTACAGGAAATTTCCTAGGAATAGAAAGACTAATGAATGGAATAGAACTCACTTCTCCAGTCCAGCTGGATTCAACTTTAATAAACCAGAAAGGAAAGTGCCCGAGAAAACCATGCTGAAGCAAATCTGGATACCTAAACACTTGATCAGAGATTTGAACAATGTCCTTGGACCCAATTCATCTTGGGTTCCAAATCACTCTGCTTGATGTATTTGTGTAGGTCGGCCTGGCAGCTGAAGACAACAAGTGGTACCTCGACAGTGGCTGCTCCAGGCATATGACAGGAGACCGATCCAAGTTTAGCAAGATAGAGATGAAGCCAGGGGGTCTGGTCAAGTTTGGAGGAAAGAACAAAGGTAAAATAATTGGAGTTGGTACAGTAGGTAAGTCTTCCACAAACTCCCTTGAAAAAGTCTTACTTGTGGAAGGGCTTCAACACAACCTGATTAGCATTAGTCAGTTATCTGACAGGGGTCACAGGGTTGTATTTGATGATAGTTCATGCAAAATCTTTGAAATAAATTCTGATGTGGTTAAATTTGTAGCCAACAGGATTAATAATGTCTACATTGTAGACTTAGATGAGGAATCTGAATCTACTATTTGCTTATCTGCCAACTCTGAAAATGATGCTTTTGAATGGCATAGACGTCTAGGTCATGCTAGCTTTACAACTTTAAATAAATTGGTCAAGCATGATTTAGTTAGAGACATGCCTAGAATTAAATTCAACTCGATATCAAAAGCATGTGATGCCTGTGCTCTAGGCAAACAGACCAGAAATTCCTTTAAATTAAGATCTGAGCCATTGTCTTCTAGACCAATGGAACTTCTTTATATGGACCTTTTCGGTCCCACTAGAACTCAGAGTCTTAATGGAAACAGGTTTGGCTATGTCATCATAGATGACTTCTCTAGATATTAATGGATATTTTTCTTAGCAAATAAGAGTGATGCATTTCAAAAGTTTAATCTATTTTTCAATAAGGTCAAACAAGAAGGGAAATACAAGGTCTGTTCTATTCAATCTGACCATGGAGGTGAGTTTGAAAACTCCATGTTTACCGATCTTTGTGAAAAAGAGGGACTAACTCACATGTTTTCTTCTCCCAGAACACCTGAACAGAATGGGATTGTGGAGAGAAGAAATAGAACTGTGGTGGAGATGGCCCAAACCATGTTGATTGAAAGTAGATTACCTAGAAGGTTTTGGGCAGAAGCGGCCAATACAACAACTTACATAATCAACAGGGCCATGGTAAGACCCATTCACAAGAAAATAACCTATGTGCTTCTAAAAGGTAAGAAACCAAACTTGTTTCATTTCAGAATTTTTGGAGCAAAATGTTTTATTCATAACAATGATAAGAAAGATTTAGACAAGTTTGAAGCTAAAAGCTCCCCAGGAATATTCTTGGGTTACTCTGAAGTGTCAAGGGCATATAGGGTATTTAACATATCAGATCAGAAAGTGGAAGAGTCTCCACACATCCTTTTTAGTGAAAAGAAAGATGTTTCTAATGTTGAAAATCTTGACAGGGATTCCAATCATGATGGGGATTTTCTAGAAGACCAACAAGAAGAAGAAAAGACTCAGCCGAGTGGAGAAATAAATTCCCCCAATCAGGAAGGGCCAAGAGAAACAGGTGAGTCTTCAACAAATGTTAGATTTCTTAAAGACCATCCATTAGATAATGTCATAGGCCATCCTGAAGATCCTCTTCGGACTAGGTCTCATTTTAGAAATGTGAATAATGATGACTTAATTGCATTAGTCTCACAATTTGAACCCAAAACAGTAGAAGAGTCATTGGCTGATCAAGCTTGGGTCAATGCTATGTGTGAGGAATTAGGTCAGTTTGAAAGGAATAATGTCTGGGAGCTTGTCCCAAGACCAGATGATATTAATATCATAGGAACCAAGTGGGTGTTCAAAAATAAGATGAATGAAGATGGAATCATCTCGAGGAATAAGGCCAGATTAGTAGCCAAAGGCTACTGTCAGGAATTCGGTGTAGACTTTGATGAATCCTATGCACCTATTGCTAGGATGGAAGCTATAAGATTGTTGCTTGTCTTTGCTTGTTCAAAGAATATAAAACTCTAACAAATGGATGTTAAAAGTGTCTTTTTAAATGGAGTCATTAAAGAAGAAGTTTTTGTTGAACAACCTCTTGGATTTCAATACTCTTCTCAACCTAACCAAGTTTTCAGGTTAAACAAAGCCTTGTACAGTCTAAAGCAGGCTCCAAGAGCATGGTATGAAAGATTGACTGAATTTCTGATCAGCAAGGGCTACAAAAGAGGTAAAGTTGATCAAACTTTATTTACCAAGGGTTTAAATAGAGATCTCATCATAGTTCAGGTATATGTAGATGACATTGTATTTGGATCAACTAAGCATGAACTATGTGATGAATTTTCTACCATGATGTCTGCTGAATTTGAAATGAGCTTGGTTGGTGAACTAAAATATTTTCTTGGATTGCAGGTACTGCAGCTAGAGGACGGGTGCTTCATCAACCAAACCAAATACACAATGGAACTGTTCAAGAGGTTTGGTATGGAAAACTTAAAGCCCATTACAACACCCATGGGCACCAATACCCCACTGGATGCAGATGAGATAGGTAAAGAAATAAATGCCAAACTTTATCGAGCTATGATTGGATCACTTCTTTACTTGACAGCCTCTAGACCAGATATACAATTCAGTGTAGGAATGTGTGCAAGGTATCAGTCTAGACCTACTGAATTACACTTAGTTGCAGTTAAAAGAATTTTCAGATATTTGTCAGCTACTCATTCTCTTGGTTTATGGTTTCCTGCATCACACACATTTAACTTAGTTGCATACACAGATGCTGATTATGCAGGCTGTAAACTAGACAGGAAAAGCACTAGTGGTCATTGTGAATTTTTGGGTGGGTGTTTAGTGTCTTGGGGCTCTAAGAAACAACATTCTGTGGCCCTCTCCACTGCAGAAGCTGAATATGTGGCTGCAGGGAGTTCTGGAACACAAGTCATATGGATTAAACACCAGCTTCAGGACTACCAAGTAGACCTGGGGTGCATACCAATCTACTGTGATAATACTAGTGCCATTAATATTGCTAAAAATCCTGTTTTGCATTCACGAACCAAACACATAGAGATAAGACATCATTTTATAAGAGATGAGGTGTCTAAGAATAATTTTGAACTGATTCATGTAGGCACAGATACTCAGATTGCTGACATATTCACAAGACCTCTGGATAATGAAAAATTCACCACATTGAGAAGAGAATTAGGCTTATACAAATTGTCTTAATTATGAAGCATGTTCTTGTTGAGAGGGGGAGTTGTGTTTGTCTGATGTTTAGCCTTATGTCATGCTAGTTTAAGTGGGAGTTCAGAATGTCTGCTGGTTAGCTTTCAGGAATGCTTTGAGTGAGGGGAAGCTTTGAGATTATGCTGGATTGTTTCATTGAGGAATGCTATGTCTTAGGGGGAGCTGAGTTGTTATGTGAGAGGATAAGTTCTTTGACAGATTCAAAAGGACTGTCCAGATGTGTAACTTTGCTGGTCTTGCATGACTGATCTAGTGTGGTTCTCTCAGACAGTAGAGTGTCACTTATCTCTTAAGTCTATAAGTCAGTGACTCTAAAATCCAGTTAGAATCTTTCCTTTGGTACTCCTTCAGAGATCTGGACTAATTGCATAAAGTATATCTTCCTACATTGTCATTGATTCTGGTTCAGGCCAAAACCTGTATGTCTTGATATCTGACCCAATCAGCTTGAAATCTAGAATTCAAGAGTCAATTCAAAAAATAGTCCTTCTGGTATTGTTTTCAATCATTCTATCTCTTTAACTCAAGGGCTTAACTGAACAAACATGTTCTGTTTTGATCACTGAGAAACTGGGAGCTTCATCAATGAAATGAATATTTCTCCCATGTCATGAGGTGTCAAATGCTTAAAATGAATGAAAAGATATGACAAAGCAATGGTGACTTGCTGGTGAGTAACTGGGGACTTTGGCCTCTAATCAAGGTGTTTCCTCTTGTCAAAAGCCACAGTTACTAACTCTGTTCCTTAAAAAAAAAAGGAAGGAAGTAATGAGGTACTCACTCTGAGTAACTGGGGATTCAGGCCTCTAATCAAGGTGTCTCCCTAATGTCAAAGGAGTGAACTACCAACTTACTCATTGATCTTCTTGAAAATCATCTCAAAAAGAAAAAAAAATTCCTTGTTGTTATGCAACTAATGGATTGCTTGTCCTCAATACCTTGAGAACACCTCTCTGATTTCGTTTCTTGCTGTCTTGTGGGATAGTTGAATGATCAGCTATATCTAGCCATACTTGTTAACTCCTGCTCTAAATCATACACTATGTATGCTGATAAACTTTTCTATCATTCTACTTCTCTATTGTGTACTGGAGTTTAAAGAATCTTCTCTTGAGATTAGAAACTCACTTATTCTCTTAAGACCTCCTCGTGACTTTCTGCACTAAGAAGTTACTGCCCTTATTCTTCATACTTCCAGCACTGTCCTACATTCTGTAGTTCTTTTTGCAGATGTCAAAGGGGGAGAGAAGTTCTGCTATATCAGTGAGAAGTTCTGCTATATCAGTGAGAAACTCACTTATTCTCTTAAGACCTACTCGTGACTTTCTTCACTAAGAAGTTACTGCCCTTCTTCTTCATGTTTCCAGCACTGTCATACATTATGTATTACTTTTTGCTGATGTCAAAGGGGGAGAGAAGTTCTGCAATATCAGTGAGTCGTGGATTTATCTTAAGCTTTGGGGGAGTCATGTTGCTTCGGGGAAGATATGTTTATGAGTTGTGGGGGAGATGAGAGTGTGTGGTAGGGAATGTTTAATTCATTTGCATGAGCATGCCTTGAATTTACTCTGTTTGTTGCAGCTGATATTAATTTCTTGTTGAACTTTGATATTGCTTGATTCATAGTGTTGCCATCATCAAAAAGGGGGAGATTGTTGCATCCCTATGGTTTTGATGATGTCTCACACTATAAATCAATCTTCTATCTCTAGACTTATGCTGTTTCATCATGTGAGTGAGTACAGTTCATATGGTTGTCAGATAAGCATGCTATCTTGATTCTGTCTACACTCTGCTTAGTTAGTATGGACAGTAGTGGGTCGACCCACCCTTGCTGATGCGTCGACCCATCTAAACATTGTCTGTCTGGGTACCAAAGTTTATACATTGAACTGCTCTTCAAAGTCTGTACAGTGGCTTCTAATCGGCAAGTCTGTACATCGGCTTCATTCGCTCAAGTCCATACATCCATAGTGGATCATCAAGTCTATACATCCACAGTGGTACTTCCTTGTCTGTACAACGCTGAAGCCTTCGCAAGTCTGTACACTGCTTGAGCCTCACCAAGTCTGTACATCGCTTCAAGCGATTCAAGTCTATACAGTCTGCCTTCACATTCAGAGTCTGTACATCGGTCCTACAGCCGATCGTCTCATTCAAAACTTTGCAAGTCTGTACAGTCGAGCGTCTCATGCATCGTCTCACTCTGGCTGAGAGTCTATACACTGGGCTTGAAGTGTATACATTGAGCGTCTCAATGAGCATCTCATGTAAGTCCATACATTCATAGTGCATTGCATTGACTAAGTATATACAACGTCAGTTCATGCATGACTTAGGCAAAGTCTGTACAGAGTCCAGCGTCTCAGTTAGCGTCTCATGCATTCGAGCAAAGTCTGTACATCGGTCTGTCAGCAAGTTTGAACATCGTCCGTCTTTGTTAGCGTCTCATGCATTGGGTTAAGTCTGTACAGCATTCAATGTCTAGAGTTTCATGAAGTCTGTACATCAGACTGTTACAGCAAGTCTGTACATTGTCCGTCTTCCTTAGCGCCTTGATATTTGAAGTCTATACATCCATCGTGGAGCTTCATGTCTACACATCGCTTTGCTCCATCAAGTCAATACATTGTTCACCGTCTTATTAAGAGTCTTACACTATCAAGTCTGTACATTGCGAACAGTTCATCTCTTCCTCAAAGTCTGAACACTGGCCTCTTGCTTCAAGTCTATACATTGGGTTGTCCGACCACAACTCTATACATTCGGTTGTTATAACTTGAGTCTATACAGTGCTCACAACACACTCGTTCCAAGTCTGTACACTGGTTAATCTTCGTGAAGTCTATACAGTGGCTGAGCATTGTAAAGTCTACACATTGGTAAGGCTAGTTCATGCATTGTTCATCACATGTCTATACACTGCCATTCACATGCGCTTATTCATTAAGTCTATACACTCTCTCACGTTGTACACACTTACTCAATTGCTATTTCTGAAGTATATACACTCGTGTTTAAAAGCCCGAACTAACTAAGTATATACATTCATTTTGTCTCTGTCTGCAGGTGATTCAGGCTGATGATTGGGCACGTGATCTGAGTTGGCACCTGGCACGTGATCCAAGAAACCAAGAACATGACACGTGGATGGCAACCCAGTCAGGATGCTGTCATGTGGTCGAAATTCAAATGATCTGGAAAAAAGTTCTTGGGCGGGAACCTGGAAGCCACACTCCTAATATCTGCTATAAATATGGAGCTTCGTCCTTCAGTAGAAGCTTGATCGGGAAAAGAAAAAGCAGAAGGCATTTGTGTGAGGCTGCACGATCAAGAAAGGAGAAAGAGCAGAGAGTCCCATATTGTCCAGATCCGAGAGGAGTATGTTCAAGAGAGAGAGAGAGCAGTGTCTGTGGTTTGATGAATTGCTTCCTTTGAAGCTACATTTGTATTGGTTTTCAGAACCGACTGCTTCTTCGTTGGTCTTTGTTTCTATTTTGTTTCCTTTTATTTTGTTCATTCTTCTGATTCGAATTGGTTCCACTCCGGTGTGTGGAGGAAGGGAGTGTTACTCCGGTTTCCCTCTGGGTTGCAGAGGAAGAGAGATCGGTGATCTCTGGTGGTGCTAGTGACAGGTTGTCATTAGCAGGTTCCCTCCGGTGTGTGGAGGAAGGGAGAGGTGTCTCCGGATCTGTTCTAGCTGGTAGTTGGAACATGGTTCAAGCTTTGTGGGTAGCAGAGCTTGGTTGAGGGATTTGTTTCCCTTGGTTGTTCAAGCTGTGTGGCAGCATGTTGTTCGCAGACTGAGTCTGCAGTGTTCTAGCATTGTCTAGTGGAATCCTCATTCTAGTTGGAGTGAGGGGTGGATGTAGATTGCGGACTGCAATCGAACCACCTAAAAACTGAGTGCCTCCTCTGTGGTTTGCTGTTATTATCTGCGCTCTCCATCTGCTTGTCTCTTTGCTTCCATGTGATCAGTTCTTCATTCTCATTTACTTATAATGTCCTGTTTGGTGACTGCGTTTGCATTTCTCTGTGTGCGGGTTCAGGAGGGACATAAGCAGTAGAATTAATTTTCCGCCTAAGTTTTTACAAATTGGGAGTGATCTATTCATCCCCCCCCCTTCTATATCACTCTTGCTGCGCTAACAGCCCTATGAACAAACGGTGCAATTCTTGTTTTTGTGCTAAACAAGTCCGTGTAGCTCACTATTCTGACTGGTATAAGGTTGGTGCAACGTGTGTTGTTGCATGCAGGTAAGGTCTGTGCATTGTTATAAGGTCTGGGTATGACATCTAGACTCCATGCATGTTTTGTCATATGCTATCAAAGTCCTTGCACAGTTCTCTCACGTGCAATGAAAAGTTAGTGCATATATATTCTGGTGCATACCCAACGTCTGTGCATGTCGTGCTCTATATTATCCAAGGCCCATGCATGTTTTGTTATATGCTACCTAAGGTCTATACGCTATTCTATGAAGTCTGTGCTAACACGAACAGTTAACACTTTTAGTTGTCTCCCAGGCCAGTCATTTGGTCGAACATGTGCTGGACAACCTGTGAGCACACTCCACGTGGAAATCAAAGTACCAGGTTATAGGGTTCATGATCCTAGGTAAGGAACTGAATGGAAGAATCTGCCACGTGGTCAGACACAACGCCCAGGTGATGACACGTGGCTAAGGCACTCCAGAATTCTCTTGGTGGGAATGCTCCCTCCACGCGTCCAATGTGTGAGCCCGTGGGTCCCAGATCTGAAGCCATATAAGAAGGCATCTCTGCGACCAAAGTAGATAAGGAGAATAGAAGAAAGAAGAAGAGAATTAAGAGAATGACAGTGGAGAAATGCTGAAGCGTGTGTGCCGCCTGAGAAAAAGAAGAAGAGAGGATCGAGAGAAGAGAAAGAGAAAAGAGAGTGATAGAGATTGAAGCAGGTAGTGTCCTGCTATCTGTCGGGTTCTGGATCACATCCAGACTAAACTGCTCCTGTGAGAGCTACATTCGGTTTCATTTTCTATTTGTTCTATTTTCCTTTGTTGCTTTCCTTTTTAACTGTGTTTTTCCGATTCTCTGGTTTGGGATCGGGGTTCCTCCTGTGGTCTCAGGAGAAGGGAGATTTGTTCTCTGGTTTGCTAGTGACTGTGTGTCACTAGTGGTTCCCTCTGGGTTTCAGAGGAAGGGAGATTTGTTCTCCGATTTGCCAGTGACTGTGTGTCACTAGTGGTTGCCCTCCGGGGTGGAGGAGGAGAGGAGTGTGTTCCTATGGGTTAAGCTGTTAGACAGCGTTTGTAGGCAAGCTGTGATGCCCAGCGGTTTCAAGCTGTTTGGCAGCAGTAAGCCACACTCTGGTTAGAGTGTGGGGTGGACGTAGGTCTGTGGACCGAACCACCTAAAAAATCCCTGGTGTTGTGCGATTGCCTTTGTATCTGTGGTTTGTTTGCTCTATCATCAACCGTTAGATGTATGCTAGGCTGGCTTATATCTACGGTTATGTCTGATAAGAATTTGTTTACAAATGGTTGCTTGGGTCTATTCAGCTGCATAGATTTACTTGGGAATCTGCTTGTTGCAGTTCATGTGTTCCAGCTAATGCCTCATTGGTTTTCAGATTCAGCAGAGCTTAAAAAATTTTATTTCAGCAAGAAGTTTCAAGCCTTATGTTTAAGTCTTTAAATTGGGCAGAATTTTTAAAGGGAATTCATTCACCCCCCCCCTCTGAATCCTTGTGTGCACCAGTGCACCTAGCCCATACAGACTAACAATTGGTATCAAAGTGGGTCTTTGAACTTCCAGATCCAGCGATCTACAGAGGATCCTGCTAGCTTTCGATGCATCTCTATCGTCTGCATACTGTTTTGAAATTACTTGTTGATCTGCTTCCATGGCTCATCCACCGGTTTTCGACCGTACGGATTTTAATATTTGGTTTAAAAACTTGCATACGTTTGTTAAGATTGTCGATCCAGATCTGTGGAAACTAATTTCAAATGGTCCACACAGTCTACCAAAGAACAAGTCTAAATGGACTGACAGACATAGACTAATGTGGGATTAAAATAAAAGAGCCTTGGAACTGATGAAGGTAGCGACTGACAAGGCACTCCACTCTTGCTTTTATAATTCCAGGTCAGCTAAGGAGATACTGGACAAGCTGAAGATTGCCAACCATGGAAATGATGACCGATGCATGATGGCAAATGGCAGTGATCAAGATAGCAGCCAAAATGAAGAAGAGGAAGATGATCAGGTAAACCCCTTTGAGAATTATACGTTAGATGATTGGCAGGATGCATATGGTGAGCTATTAGAGTCACATGAGATGTTGAGAAAACAATATAAAAAAGTTGAAAAAGAAAATTGATTTGAATTTTTCTTAGTCCTCATGTGAAAATTGCTCAAAACTAAAACAGTCCTATGATGCATGCTTGTCTGATGTCCAAATGCTAAAGAAACAAATTAGTTCATTTACAAGGGAAAATCAAGAACTTGCATGTGAAGTTGTTGCACTTCACGAAAAACTTAGCTCGACTAATGATGATCAGGTTCTTGTCAATAATCTTGTTCAGAAAGAAGAATTGATGAAAGATCTTGAATGGGTTATTTCAGAGCTAGAACAATTGAAATCTGAAAATAATGATCTCAGAAATCAAATTGAACCGGCAGAAAAGAAACTTGAGAATTATGTGAAGGAAAACGACTTGATTCATGAAAAACCTCAAGCTGTTAAAGGTGTAAATGCAGAACTTCAGAAAAGTCTTGATGACACTGAAAAATAAAAATTCCAAGCTGAATCAAAGTGTTTCGGTACATCAGTTTGTAATAAATGTGAATTTCTAAAGGAAATGAATGAAAGCCTTCACAGTGATTTAGTATGGCATCAAAACTTAATTGCATCCTTGGGGGAAGAGAACAAAAATTTGTTGGATGAAAAGTTGGAAACTGAACAAAGAGAGGAAAGGCTGAGTGAAGAGTTGAACTCCAAATCTGATAACAAAA
The DNA here is from genome assembly GCA_022559845.1 of Amorphophallus konjac. Lineage (NCBI taxonomy): Eukaryota > Viridiplantae > Streptophyta > Magnoliopsida > Alismatales > Araceae > Amorphophallus > Amorphophallus konjac. The sequence goes on along the minus strand of CM040124.1, from coordinate 83,965,773 downwards.
GTGAACAGATTAAACAATTAAAATTAGAAAATGAGAGACTTAAACATCTCAACTCTGCTATGTCTGAAAAACTCTTAACTATGGAAAAAGGAAAGTCAGTCTGCATAAAAGAATCTGAAAACTTACACAATCTCGAACAAGAAGTTGAGAACTATAAAACGGCAAACAAAGTGCTAAAAGAGTGTATGAATTGCAGTGAACAAGAAATTATGGGTTATGAATTACATATTGCATCCCTGGAAGATGAGATTAAGGACCTAAAGAATTCTTTGTCTAGATTTTTTGAAGGTCAAGATAACTTGGATAAGTTGCTAGGGATGAAGGTGAACTTTCAAAAAGAAGGGTTGGGCTATAACCCTATGAATAAAAAGAAATTTGAAAGCAAACTTTATACTTCTTTTGTGTGCAGTACTGAATCGAACACTAATTCCACTCCTCAAGTATTTCAGTTTACTGCTCAAAAATCTGATAATCAAACTAAGGAAACAAGAGAAAAGAATAATCTGAAGAAAAAGGCCACAAACTCCCATGTTCCGATTGTGCATACTGAACTCAAGTTACCCACACACTCACATGCATCTAAATAGAAAATGATTTGTCATTACTGTCACAAGATTGGCCATCTGATGCATGAGTGTAGATTGATGGAAAAGGATGATCTGAATACTAGTAGAGTCCATGCAAGGAATCATGCATTTCAGAATAAGACAATTTCCTGTTTTCATTGTGGCAAGATGGGCCACATTACTGCCCGTTCCTGGCATGCCCAGGGAAAAGATCATTATAAACACCTTAAATTCTTTACAAAATAGAATACCTTTGGTAAAGATAAAGTTGCTTTCAAAGGAAAAGTCTCTAAGTGTTTCAACTATTGGAAGCCGGGCCATCTGGCTAGTGAGTGTTGGTCAGTGATCAAGAGAAGAAATTTCTCTCCCTATTTTGAATGTGGGAAAATCGGCCACCAAGCCTCAGACTATTGGTATTTGAAAAGAAACAATAACCTCCATGGAAGAAATAACAGAACTCCTATTTACCCACAGAAAACTCATGCCTTTCATATAAAGAAAAATTAGAATGCTTTTGCTTATTATCATTATTGTGGAATAGTAGGACATATTATGGATGACTATTATATTTTGAAATCTAACAATTTCAAAGCTGCAAGGATAAGGAAAGTACCTCCCAAAGGTACAACTGACTCTTGGTACCTCTAAATAGAAAATGAGGTTCAGTCTACTGGTGTGCCTTGGAGGTGAGAAATAAAAGGGGGTAAATAAACCAAGGCATCTGAATATGATAAACCCCACTCTTGCACTCTTTCAGGTTAGTTTTGTGAATTTTTTATTTCTGTCATTATAGTTGCATGTCTTGATAAACCTGTCAGATAGAATACATGGTTGCATCTTCATATGATACTTGCATTGCTCAAACTAAAATTCTCTGAAAATCTGAACTGGTTGATGCTTGCATATGTCAAATGCATTTTTAAAGTGTCTGTAAATGTCATGATGCATATCTTACACAGATTCTGATGCATAAACTTTCATCTGCTTACATCTTCACATATGCATATCCAATTGCGTTGTCTTGCATACTTTGAAATTGGACACTGCATACGGACTACATTAGCATTGCATTGTCATGTTGCATACAAGTCAATTTGAATAATCATAAGCATGAATCATAAAATGATATGTAGAGCCTTTACTGCATATAATGCATTTAGTAAGGGGGAGTTTGGCTGCCCCTGCATAATGGTCATGTCTCTCATGTTCGTGTTCAGGAAATTCTCTTAAGAGAGCCACTGCATATGCATACATGAACTAACTATATTTCATATCACCTACTTTGCAAAATTCAAAAAGAAATGACACATTGCATCTAGACAGGGGGAGCATTTTAGACTCATTAATCATTTCCAATATGAACCCTTCTTGTCTAGTCACTCAAATCACTCTCTTATTCTTGTATGTTGGTGATTGCATTTTAATCAGCTGAACTCTCAACTGTTTTGAGGCTGAATTCTACTGCTCTCTCAATAAAATTTCTTGTTACTTCCATTGATTGGCTGCACGGTCAATGTTAATTCAACTGATCTTGAAGGGAGATTTCAATCTGTGTACCCTAATCATAAATCTGAAATGTTTTCATAAAGAAGAATCTTCTATTATAGTGGTTTAAGAATTCCTATGAATCAAATTGATTTAAGTCTAATGTATTCATTAAGTTTTGATTTAAAAGTCTTGAAAATTATCTGGATCATTATGTTTAATAAATTTTAACCAATTGTCTCATGTAACTTCATGTAAAAACCTTCTGAAATCTGAAACTTCAAAGATATGGCTTCCCTTGATTAAGATACATGTAGAAAATATTGTTCTTAAACATTTCAGTGTACTGAGCATTGTCTGAAAAGTCTGAAAACATTTGAAATAAAATAAAGTCAGAGCAATGACTTTGGTCACAGAGAAACTGGGTTCTCTATCAAAGAAATAGAGTAAGCCCATGTCATGAAGTGCTATAGTTACCTCTCTTATGAAAATGATTGAAAATCTGACAGAGCAATGGCTTGGTAGTGTCGAGTAACTAGGGATTCTGGCCTCTAATCAAAGTGTCTCCTCATGTAAAAAGGCACTCCAAATTGCTAACTCTGTTCTCTTATTGAGAAGTAATATAGTTGTCACACTTAGTAATTGGGTCACTTCACCTAAGACGTGTTGTGTCTCACGTAAAAAGGTGTTGATTTAACCAGACTTGCTAAAAAGAAATTGAAGTCACTGAACAAAAGAATTTTTTTTGAAAAATTAAAGACATGTTTAGATACATTCATAATTGTTTAATTTTAATACTATCTTGTGTAACTCCCAATGGAATCATTGATTTCGAATGAGTATGACAGAAGGAGGATAAACAAGAATGTCATATGTTCAATTGGTTCATTTCTATTAAAGGGTGTTTCAGATATGAGTATAGAATTTTCTTGATAAACTCTGTATACATCATTCTTAAATCATGCTGGTATGTTTAGACTCATTCATAATCTCTTATAATAGAAGAGTCTAAAATTCGCTTGTCAAGATTTATGAATTTGGTACCCTATTGAAAATCTCCATGTCTTATCTGTTCATTGACAATTAGTCAATTTCATGTGATCTGTCCTTAGTTGTAATCCAGTCATTAATGTGCTCGACTATCTGTTCATCTATTCATGACTGATCATGTGTTTTTGTTGATGTCTCTTTCCACATCAATTGGCTCATCACCATCTCCATGGTATTAAGGGGGAGATTAGTCTGTCTTTTGTCATCTCCCTACTCCCACTTCCACTCACTCCAAGGGGAGACTCTATTCAGGGGGAGTATTTATTGAAATTCATCATGACCAGAACTTTTTCTTGATTGCATCTGTGCTTCTCTTGATACATGCTTATCACTTCTTCCACTCTTGATTGCATTTCAATCATGTCATGCTTACTTATCTTTATTCTCAAACTTTTTTCTTTTTGATGAAGTCAAGGGGGGGAATAGTTTGACATGTGTCATAGTGTTGTCATCATCAAAAAGGGGGAGATTGTTGTGCTCATGTGGTTTTGATGATAGCAAACACTATGAGTCATTAGACATCTTACATTGCAATAGGCGACTGATTGTTCAGTGTAAATGCATCTCGGTATAGTTTGTTGGCTACACTTTAGCTCATAAGCATTGTAGGGATCAAGGTCCGTGCAAAGACCTCATCATTGTGCATTTCAAGGTCAATGCATTCGCTTACGTTCAGCACATTATGTCGATGCATACTCATGGTTCAGCAGGCCAAGTCGGTGCTCTTCACTATGGTAAGTCAGTGCATGTTTGCACACGAGGTCTGTGCATGTCTCAGTTTGTTCTTTGTTAAGGTCAATGCATATCCTTGATTGAATGCATATGAGGTTCATGCACATTTCAGAACAATGGCATATTAAATTGTATTCAAAAACATATCATCGGACAGGTTGTGTTCACACATTCCTCTCAGGTTCTTAAGTCATATGCACACACTAAGGCCAATGCATGTTTCTCACTAGCACGAGTCAAGGCCTGTGCATACACTATTCAGGTCTGTGCATATGCCTATTTTTGGTCATTGAAGGTCCGTGCACTTCACTGCCGAAGTCGGTGCACATTCGGTATCCGTCTTAGACTCGGTGCACACCATGTATCTCACTTTGCGTCTTACGTGGCTTAGAATCTGTGCAACCTTTTGCCTCGGTGCATCTTCCATACAAGGTCCGTGCATTTGTGTGCATGTCAGCTCTATGTGTGTGACATTTCGTCAAACACTAGATCTGTGCACATCTCACATTTTGCTTACAGAAGTCAGTGCTGCTTTCGTCTTGTATATACAAAGTACGTGCTATTTCCTATAGCTCCAGTCGGTGTAATGTTTGGTCTGTGCATACTTGTTCATAGAAGGTCGGTACAGAGTTGGTATTATATTTGTTAGCATATTTGGTGTGAGCTTGAGTCGGTGTAGTTTTTCTGCGAGCTTAACTCGGTGCAAGTTTCATGTCTGCATGTTACATTTACACACAAGTCTTGAAGCATGCAAGTCGGTGCATACCTTGGCCGCATGCATAAAGTCCGTGCAAGTTATGTTCTGCACGCACGAAGTTAGAGCCTTCCGTGTCCATACACACACACAAGGTCGGTGCATTATCGCCCTATGAACAAACCAGGTTGGTGCAATTCTTATTTTTGTGCTAGCAGCTCACTATTCTGACTGGTATAAGGTCAGTGCAACGTGTGTTGTTGCACGCAGGTAAGGTCTATGCATTGTTATAAGGTTTGGGTATGACATCTAGACTCCGTGCATGTTTGGTCATATGCTATCAAAGTTCGTGCACACTTCTCTCACGTGCAATGAAAAGTTAGTGCATATATATTCTGGTGCATACCCAACGTCTGTGCATGTCGTGCTCTATATTATCCAAGGCCCATGCATGTTTTGTTATATGCTACCTAAGGTCTGTACGCTATTCTATGAAGTCTGTGCTAACACGAAAAGTTAACACTTTAAGTTGTCTTCCAGGCCAGTCATTTGGTCGAACATGTGCTGGACAACCTGTGGGCACACTCCACGTGGAAATCAAAGTACCAAGTTATAGGGTTCGTGATCCGAGGCAAGGAACCGAATGGAAGAATCTACCACGTGGTCAGACACAACGCCCAGGTGCTGACACGTGGCTAGGGCACTCCAGAATTCTCTTGGCGGGAATGCTCCCTCCACGCGCCCAATGTGTGAACCCGTGGGTCCCAGATCTGAAGCCATATAAGAAGGCATCTCTGCGATCAAAGTAGATAAGAAGAATAGAAGAAAGAAGAAGAGAATTAAGAGAATGACAATGGAGAAGTGCTGAAGCGTGTGTGCCGCTTGAGAAAAAGAAGAAGAAAAGAGAAGAAGAGAGGATCGAGAGAAGAGAAAGAGAAAAGAGAGTGATAGAGATTGAAGCAGGCAGTGTCCAGCTATCTATCGGGTTCTGGATCAAATCCAGACTAAACTGCTCTTGCGAGAGCTACATTCGGTTTCATTTTCTATTTGTTCTATTTTACTTTTTTGCTTTTCTTTTTTAACTGTGTTTTTCCGATTCTCTGGTTTGGGATCGCGGTTCCTCCTGTGGTCTCAAGAGAAGGGAGATTTGTTCTCCGATTTGCAAGTGATTGTGTGTCACTAGTGGTTTCCTCTGGGTTTCAGAGGAAGGGAGATTTGTTCTCCGGTTTGTTAGTGACTGTGTGTCACTAGTGGTTGCCCTCCGGGGTGGAGGAAGAGAGGAGTGTGTTCTTCTGGGTCAAGCTGTTAGACATCGTTTGTAGGCAAGCTGTGATGCTCAACGGTTTCAAGCTGTTTGGCAGCAGTAAGCCACACTCTGGTTAGAGTGTGGGGTGGACGTAGGTCTGTGGACCGAACCACCTAAAAAATCCCTGGTGTTATGCAATTGCCTTTGTATCTGTGGTTTGTTTGCTCTATCATCAACTATTAGATGTATGCTAGGCTCACTTCTATCTACGATTGTGTCTGATAGGAATTTTTTTACACATGGTTGCTTGGGTTTATTCAGCTGCATAGATTTACTTGGGAATCTACTTGTTGCAGTTCATGTGTTCCAGCTAATGCCTCATTGGTTTTTAGATTCAGCAGAGCTTAAACAATTTTATTTCCGTAAGAAGTTTCAAGCCTTCTGTTTAAGTCTTTAAATTGGGCAGAATTTTTAAAGGGGATTCATTCACCCCCCCTCTGAATCCTTGTGTGCACCAGTGCACCTAGCCCATACAGACTAACAATTCCTCCCTCCCAAAATCAAACTTCTCCACTTTGAATGGAATGGTCAAAGAAGAAAATCTCAACTTCTCTTCTTAATCTAGCCTTAATTTAGTGTGAACACATTGGTGTGAACACATGGGAAAAGCCTTACTTTGTTGTGAACACATGAAAAAAGCTTTAATTTGGTGTGAACAGGTGTGAAAGATGACTAATCCATAGTGGGCTATGATATAGGGTTTTGAATTTTGTGACAAGCTTCTAGAAATGAGATTAATTTAATCATAAAAGGGGGTATTAAACAGGTGCTGCGAATTTTAAGCCTATTTAACCATTTTTAACCCATAATCCAGCCCATTATGGGTTATCCAATGGCCCAATACTCAATCATAATCCATTCTAAGGAATTTAATTGGGCTACCTAAACTTTTTCCGAAATGTAAAATATTTAATTTTAATTTGAATTTATTTCAAGAAAAATTTCATCATCTAATTTATTTCGTATAGTAAGAATGTAATTTCATCATTTCCTAATTGTTATAATTATTTAAAAAAATTAATTTAACCATTTATTTTGTTGGGTTTCTATAGTGCACATATGCATTTTGCATTAGAAGCTCGATGCACATTTGCATATAGGTCGATGCACATGAACAAACAAAGTTCCTAAGGTCGATGCACATGCACACTATAAGGTCGGTGCACATATGCATTTTGTATTAGAATGTCGATGCACGTTTGCATAAGTGTGTGCCATAAGGTCGATGCATATATGTCATTATGTCTAGAAGGTCGATGCACATACGAATCTAGGTCGATGCACATTTGCATAAGTGTGTGCCATAAGGTCGATGCATATATGTCATTGAGTCTTAAGGTCGATGCACATGTGTTGGGTACTATCCTTCAGGTCGGTGCATCTTGTTCATGGCACATGTAAAGGTCTATGCATATCAAAGGTGGTCGGAGCTTGCAAGTTAGGATTGCAACTTAAGGTTGATGCACCTCAGTCAACTCAGGAGACAGGTCGGTGTAGATAAACAAATTATGCCAACAAGGTCAGTGCAGCTGATCAACTTATGGCAACAAGGTCGAAGTAGTCATCTCTATATTAGTTAGTAAGGTCGGTGCATCTTAAGCAATTCAAGAAGAAAGATCGATGCCACAACTCAAACCCAGTAATCAGGTCGATGCAGACATTCGGGCACTAACAGTTCTGAAGAACCGAATCCCAGATTCACAACATAAAATCAGACCCGATTGGAAAACCAAATCTAGCAATAAGATGGCACGTGATCTAAGAAAAGATGGCACGTTTTTCAGAGGTTTCCAGAGGAAGAATATTCTACTGCTAGATGGACCAATGGGATTTCACTAGGTTATCTGTCTCACCTTTTCGGAGTCCCTGTTCTATTTAACGTGTAATACCCCAATTTCTTTTAGAAATTAATTAGAAATTAAGTAGAATAATTCCTTAATAAATAGAATGAGTTATATTTCAACCATTTTGTAAAAATCTAGAAAAATTATATTCTTGTAGAGAATAAGACGTTTAACAAACTTGTCTTCTATGACCAACCCAAATAAAATCTTTAAGTAGGCCGAATTAGTGGGTTAATCCGAAATTGAACACTTAGTTAACCATACCTTGAAACGCCAAATTCGAGCCCAATACTCCATCAAATGAGCCCAAATCGGTGGAAAATGAAAGGCTAGAATGAGAGGATCATTTACCTTCTCTTAATCTCTCGAAACCCTAACCCTAGGAGATGCATTCGGCAGAGTTTTGGCGCGTCAATAATTTCGGCGGCGTTCACATTGACTCGACTTGCGTGGACGAATACATTGCACATAGAAGCCTCCAGAAGGTTTGTGACATATTAAAATGAAGCTCTCTAACCCTAGAATCATTTAGAACCAGCGGCGGCTACAGAGGAGTTGGATCGAGGGAGATCTCGAGCGATTAGTGGCTGCGTGTACCGGCATCCTTGGTTTTCTTTCTCCTTCCTTCTTCATCCGATTCAGGTAGGTGATAGCAAGCCAAACCCTACAAATAATATATGGTTAGAAGCAGCATCGTGTTAGCTTTTCATTGATGTAGAAAGCCCTAAATTCTATCAAGTATCCTGCGAGAATTTTATGTTTTAGTAGAAGCATGTCACATATAGGATTATAATTGTTCCCTTTCGATTAAGTAGTGATTTCAGGCTGTAAACATAAAATTGATTCATGCATCTTGTATAGTTTTTCATGCTTTTTCTTTTGATAGTAAAAGCCCCAAATTTCATACTTTATATCGTGCGAATTTAGTGTTTTAATTTAACCCTAGAAACCTCGCCGGAGTCGGGCACGACAAAGGGGCAACGACCTATTTGGACATGTGCGGCTACACGATAGATCGCACATCCCATACAGGCGGCCCTCTGTTGACCGTTTATAGCTTTCTATATCTGTTTGTGTCACTGGAACGTGCGGCCGATCCCTAACCGCATATGTCACCTGCGGCCAGTTCCAAACCGCACATCCTTCCCAGCGGCACACTACCGACCGTCCATATCTAGCAGGTCTTTGGATCTGAGGGGACGTGTGAGGCCAGTCTGTGACCGTGCACGGGGATGTAAGGTCCAGAACCGACCGCACATCTATTACAGAACATATTGAAATTGTCATTACAGCATGTTATGTTAGTAGATTAGTGGTTAGTTGCATGTTAGCAACACACCTAATAAACTGTAATTCATGACAGTAAATATTTCTTGCTGATCTATTTAATTTGAGCTTGATCTTGATTCATCTTTCCAATGAATGTCAATTTTAATTGTGAATCCTTGATAATTGAAATGGCTATTAGGTTTACACATGTTATAACCGTTAATCTTGAACCATATTATCCATCTAGATTTGATTTAGACTCCATCGAACCGCTGTGATTTGAGTTAGTCCGAATTGGACTAACAGAGACTTCAGCGGCCACTTATGGACCGCATATACCCATGGACGGACCAGTGGAGACCGTTCATCCCTGGCAGATACCAATTTGTCTTGGATGATTATCCTTGATCTATCTTCGACCAAATCCTGTTTTGATCAGTCCAGTAGACCCTAGGCCGACCAGCAGACAGTGGGCTAGACTCTGGTTCAGTTCCACCCTGCCTATGGTAGCCCGGGAGCCCACTTGGGCTAAATTCTAACTCTTGGTTAGGCCCTATGTTATGCTGCCAGTAATGGACCGTACTTCTTTCAGGCGGCCCTGAGTGGATCATTCAACTCATGAGCGGCTCTTTCAGGACCGCACATCCTGTCCTCGATTCTGTAACCTTCTTGCCTTGTGCGGCCCTATCCTAACCGTTCATATAGAAGGGCGGCCCGTCATCAGCCGTTCAACCTTGACTTCCCGAGGGCTAAACCCAGTCCAATTCCTGTTAGTGCGGCCCAGTGTCGACCGCACAAGCCTTGAGCGGCCCAGTATTGACCGCATGTCTTCCAGATACTACTTTTCCCCGTGTTTTATGGTTTTGAATCCAAGAACATGATGGTTCTTGATAATTTGAACTCCTGGACAGAAATTCTGGACAGTAATTCTTCAACTTAGCCTTGGGACGTTCCGAGGTAAGTTTATAGTTGATTATAATTGACCATTTAACTTGATTAAAGTCTATACAACTTGAGATCTTGGATCCAATTAATCAATGCCAACGCACCATAGGGGGCCCGATCTGGTCCTGGGGAGAGGGCCCGAAAAGTACTTGTGCCCATAGGAGTTTGTAATGACAGGGTGAGGCATTGCACCGAGTGCATGACTAGCGTGATGTCTATGACAATGATCTCTTATCTCTTACTTGAATTGTGTTTGACTTGGTTACAATCTTGCTTGTTGGCCAATTTCCTACAATTTCCTGTTATATATATTTTTCATAAACTTGTAATTCTTGTAATCTTATCATTCTTGTCATATTGTTATTCCATTCCATTCTTTAGCACTTTCTATTATTACGTTGTTTCATTCGATTGTTATTTCTTTTCTTTCCGTTTCATATACATGTAATTAATTGGTTAATCACTTACACTTGCATGTTGTTACCTACTTAGCGTTCGCTCATATAGTTATTTTTCCCCCTTTCCAGGCAGCTCAGGTGAAGATTCACAAATAGATGGGAATGGGCGAGAGTGATTACTTGGAGTGTATCAGCTAGTAGATATGTTGAGTTTTTTTAGTTGTTTACATCTAGCTATGTCTTAGAACTTGTGTTAGTTATTGTACCGGAGTCGAGTAGAGATTACATTTGATTATGTTTAAGTCGGTTTGTAAGACGTTTGATGATTATTATAATAGAGTTGGAGTTATTTCTGTTCATGGTATTATGTTAATTCTTAGCTTAGCATGTTATCTTTACTTCTACTGCCAGTCCCGATATTCCGCGTCGGGGCGTGACAGTTTCGTTGTATTAGAGCCTAGGCTTTCTAATATCCCTAGGTTCTCTATGTTCTAGGATCCTAAGTTATTCTGTAGGACCTATAACCTTGTTATAAGTCTAAGGACCCAACCTGGTGAGATTTGGGTAGAAGACTGGGGTTTAGTTAATAATCTCATTGCACGATTATCCATTCTTGATTGAACCTAATATAACCTATTCCACGTGTAGGCTTTTTCAATGGCAGGAGAACGTGCAGAATGGAGGAACTTGCAGCGTACGGTTCAAGGACTTACTCAGGCTTTGCAACAAGTGGCCCAAGGAGGAGCTGCAAACCATGGCACTGGCGACCTTTATCAGAACTTTCGTGGGATGAATCCCCTGCGATTTGGTGGCTCGACTGACCCTGATGAAGTGGAGCACTGGCTTGAAGAGATAGGGAGGATTTTTGAAGTTATGCAATGCAGCGATCAAGAACGTGTCCTCTTGTCGACCTTTGAACTTGAACGTGATGCGAGGACATGGTGGGACGCAGTGAAGGCTACCCTTGGTGATAGACAAGTCACATGGCAAGAGTTTGAGGAATTCTTCAATGGTAAATATTTTTCTGATCGAGTACAAGAGAAGAAGGCAGCTGAGTTTGCTACTTTGAAGCAACGAAATCTATCTGTAGCCGAATATGAAGCTCAATTCTCTCGGCTATCTCGTTTTGCTACTCATTTGATATCTACTGAGAAGATGAAGGCTAAGCGCTTTCTTAATGGACTGAAGCTACAGTATATCAACCAGTTGGCACCGATGGAAATTCCAAGTTATTCCCAGATGGTGAGAAAGGCTCAAGTGTTGGAAGATACTCTAGAAATGACGGAGAGAATCCGTGGGAAGAATGTTAAGATTGAACAACACCATACTGGTTCTGGGAGTATCAAGCCTGGTCATGGCAGAAAGAGGCCCATTAGCAGGTCTGGTTCATGGAAGGGCAATGTTAGGGTGCAAGCCCTGGATACAGAGGGGGGTGAATGTATCCTGCTAGCAATATCACCCAATTAAAACCTCGGAAGCTAAACACAATACCAGAATAGAAACTAATTCAATTGAACAAATGAAGAGAAGCACTTGGATCGCTCCTGATCAATCATCTAGCGGAAGCAAACACACAAATAAACCACTGCTCAAGAGATTTTTAGGTGGTTCGGTCCAAAGACCTATGTCCACCCCTCACTCCCAACCGGAGTGAGGCTTCCACTAGTAACACTAGCACAGCAGACTCAGTCTGCAACAACTGCTGCCAAACAGCTTGACCAGGGGAACAACCTCCCCTCTTCCTCCCAACCGGAGGGACACCCCAAGTGACTCCCAGTCACTCGAAAACCAGAGACACACGGTCTCTCTTCCTCCAGACCTGGAGGGAACCCCTGGACTTGCTACCCACAAGCCCAGAACTGGAGGACCAAACCTCCCTTCCTCCAAACCGGAGGGGAACCTAGAGACCCAAGTCTCTCTTCCTCTGAACCCCAGAGGGAAACACAAGTGACACCAAGTCACTTGTAAACTAGAGGTCTCGGACCTCTCTTCCTCCCAACCGGAGGGAAAAAACCAATGACACCCAGTCAAAGGCAACCAGAGACGCAAGTCTCTCTTCCTCCACACCAGAGGGAACCCGATCTCACACTAGAGGATCGGAAGAACAGCAAGTGAATAGTTCAAAGGAAAAACAAAACCAGCAACAGAAAGCTGAAAAGATAAAAATAGATATGGCTCTCGCAGGAGCTGGTTGGCCTGGATTTGATCCACGGTCCAGCATGAACTTCTTCTACTGCTTCTCTCTTTCTCCCAGCACGAACTTTCTTTTCTTCTTCTTCTTCTTTCTTACTTCTTCTTCTTCTCACTGCTTCTGCCTTCTCCTTCTTCTCTATTCTCTATATCGTGGAGGCACTCTCTGCATTTCGATCTTTCTTTCTTATCTTCTCTTTTTCATATTCTACTCTCTCGATCTGGCTCTCAGCTTTCTCTATCTCTTCTTTCTCTTCTGCACCTCTTCTCTTAGCTCTGGCTGCTTCTTCTTCAGTCACACTCTGCCCTCACCCCCTTCTTCAGAGGAAGAAGACACATATATATAGCAGCAGCAGATTAGGGCGGCGTGTGCTCTCCACGATTCCCGCCCAAATGCTTCAGTCCACGTGGAGGCTCCTCTGCATCTCGGATCACGTGCCAGATATCAACCTCGTATACGTGCCCACTCTTACAATAGAGCAAACTGGTTCGGATTGGATCCTGTAACTAGAATCCTTCTTCTTTTTCTTTTTCTTCTTCTCTTGCAAAGAGATTAAAACCATTAATACTCAGGGTTCTCTCTCTCTCTCTCTATATATATATATACCTGAAATAAGTCGGTTGACACTCAAGCTAAAGCTGCACGAGGTGTGTAGGAACAACAAAAGGTGCACTATACTGAGAACGACACGAGATACACACAATGACTACATCACGAAATAAAGAGAGAATGACACGAGGTCAGATGAGAACAACATGGGGTGAGAAGGAAATAACACGAAGTGAAACGATAGAAAACACACGATCAGAGGAACCTTAGACGAAGATAGAAAGAAGCAACATGAAGACACAAATACAAAAACAACATGAAGACACAAAAACAACAACACGAAGACACAAACACAGAAACAACATGAAGACATTAAAAACGACTCGAATACGAGGACAACACGGACTGAACCCAACTCGAAGACAAAAACAGAACCCTACACGAAGTGTGGTCACAAAGCAAAAAGGACACGGGGTGTAGGAAAAACAACACGAAGACATAAGATAGGAACGACTACAACGACACGTAATAAAACAGTGAAAGCAGGAAAATGACTCAAGTAACTACAGTAAATGACACGAAAACACGAGAGCAAAAATAAAAAGGATGACTCGAGATGAGCAACTAAATACTGAAGAAACGACACGAGGTTCACAGGAAAACAACTCGCAGTTCATCAGAACAAATCGAGCTACTTCAGTAAACAGAACGAAGACAATCAACAAACACAATTGGAACAACACGACGTACAAAAGGACAACATGAAGTGTAGTAAACACAAACAACACAAAGTATGAAAGGAACAGTACGGACATACAAGGTACTACCTCATAGCAGTTTTCCTGTTAATCATGGAAATTTCAAATGCATAACATTACGCCAGATATCTGATTAAAATGACAATATTTAACATAGTGATGCTCATCATCAAAACACTAAGGAAGTCACAAATAAGAAAGCTGTGAACAACAAGGCATGTTGTACAGACTTCAATCAATATGCATCAGACGACTGTGTATGGACTTGAAGACCCTTAGCCAATGTATAGACTTCAAGTGGAGACCAATGTGTAGACTTTACGTGAAACCCCAATGTGCAGACTTGAACTATGCAAGCTACAATGTCGATGTATGGACTTTGTGAATGTTCAGACTTGAATGCTCGACCAGTGTACAGACTTGTCGAATGGCTCAGCAATGTATAGACTTGACGAACCACAGTCCAATGTATAGACTTGATGAACTACAACATGAACATATCAGCAGAGAATGCACAGAACAGAAATCAAGCACAAACCAATTTATCACCGCATGACTCAAGCATACACATGCATTCTTCACAATTCAGACATGGCACACTCATGCAATCTCCCACAGAATAGATTAGACATATTCAAGATAATGTGGTGACTCATTCATGTTGCTATCATTAAAACACCACATCATCAACAAAGCACAAGGGGCACAACAATCTCCCCCTTTTTGATGATGGCAACATAATGAGTCACACTGACTCATCAAACTATTCTCCCCCTTTGACATAATCAAAAAGAAGGGAAATGGTTTGATAGTCAAATGCAGCACATAAATGCAGCACACAAATGTAGAGAATGAGTCATGGTTCTTTCAAATGAAGATCTTCCTTATGACAATGAAACAGCTCTCCCCCTATCAACATGCATGATTGACTACTCTCCCCTTAGATGTGAAAAAACCATAACTCCCCTTGAAGCACAGGAATGGACTCTAGTTATCCAATAAATCAATCTGAAATCAGCCATTACAAAGAATCTGAATTCTGGTGAAAATACCACATAATCAGAACTTATTGCAGAACAAGATGGAAGATTCCAACAGTGTGGAGAGAAATACATCTCAGGAATCAATCTGAAATCCACCACCATAAGGATTCTGAAGTACAGAAGGCTGCAAGTGAAGAAGGTAATAATGGGAGTGACACCTCACATTTGTATGGTCAGAAAAAATGCAGATGGAATTAGTCAACTGATAAGAGAGGAGTTGACTATACAGTTTTTGTTGATCATGCATGAATCTGATCATGAGGGATTTGAATGAATTCATCACTTCAATAAGTCTTAAAATATGTAGACTCTTCTATCATAAAGAGTTATGAAGTGGCAACTTAATCAATCTGATTTAATTTTGATGTATACCAACTTTGCCAAATTAAACTCAATACTCATATCTGAATCCAAGTTTTAATAAAAGTGAACCAAATAGTCAGAAAACACTCAAAAACAATCATCTTTTATCTTACACATATGATCTCAATAGCATCTTTGAAAAATACACAGGTTAGTACTGAAGTTAAACACTTTTTCAAGAACATGAGTTGATAGATTTTTCAAAATAATTTTATTTGAAGCACATTATATTTTTCCTGAGCAATTTAAGTTGATCAACACCTTTTTACATGAGGCACAACAAGTCTTAGTTGAAGTGACCCAGTTACTCAGTGTGATAACTGGCATTGCCTCTCACTTTGAGAGCAGAGTTAGCAATATGAGTGTCTTTTTACATGAGAAGACACCTTTATCAGAGGCCAGACTCCCCAGCTACTCAACACAAATAAGCTATTGCTCTGTCAAGTTTTGTTTCACTAAATTTTTATCAGAGATAACTGTGGCACCTCATGACATGAGTTACTTTATTTCATTGATAAAGGACTCAGTTTCTCAGTGACCGAGTCATTGCTCTGAATTCACAATTTTTCATTTAGTCAACTTTTCCAAGTTAATGTTTAACCACAACACTCACTCTATGTATCTCTACAAAAGTAGCCTAGATTTCAAATTTTCAGATATCAGATGAGAGACTTTAAGGATTACATGACACAAGAGGTTAAAGTTTATTAAACCTTATCAACATATATTTTTCAATTCATTTAATTACAAAGCTGAGAATACATTAAACTTATATCAGTCTGATTCAGTGATAATTCTTAAACTCATATGATAGGAGTTTCTACCAAAATCTCAGACTGAATTGCATGACATGCAGCTTAAGTTCCTCAGATCAGAACAATAAATTTAGCTGACCAAAAACTCAATAATGGAGCCAAAATAGTCACACCAGCTAAGAGGTATATGAAGGAATAGTACAAGCTGGTGGAAGAGTCAATCAGCAAGAGAGAATAAGGTTTAAAGACACTAGCAGAGTCAAACACTCAATACAGGTTTAAAGTCATTTCAGTCAGACAAAATGAGACACTCCTTCTTCAACAGATTGAGGATTAGCAGCCAAATTTCCAGATTCAAGAAGGTATGAACTCAAAATAGTCAATTGATGATTTGAAAGAGTGTAGAGAGTGAATTTCAAATAGTGACAACAATATAATAATGCTCCCCCTTGTCTATATGCAGTGACTCACATAAGACTCAACAAGCTCCCCCTGAATTGATGCAATTTATGCAAGATGATTATTCAAACGTGAGAGCATTCTTTATTCAGAGAGCATCATGCTAGAGCAATCAACTTTTCAAGATAATTCAATTTAGCATAGACAGATTATTATGATATGCATTGATCAAAAATAGTTGGACTCCCCCTGACTATATGGATGAAATGTATTGAAATCACATCACATGATATCAAATTTAACATTCAGATATGATTCATGCAAATTAGACAGAAGAGAATTACTATAAGCATGATTGTTCAATTCATATTTCAAAAAACTTCAGTTTAGCACTAACAGATCAACATGATATGCAATACACTGCTCTATATGACTTGACCCATGGTACTGGGCGGAGGACTTGGTCCAAGGACCACCTCACACATGGCAGTAGCATCCAGACATACTCCATCTGCCCTCCAGCACTGTTCCATTTCATATACCATGATGGTCATGCAAATGACATATGTTAGGTTCAGTGCAGTATTCAGAGGGGGGGTGAATGAATATGACTTTTAAAAACCTTTCGCCCAGTTAAAATTTCGCTCACTAAAATGCTAGTTCGCAAACTAAACAAACTTGAAGGCTAAATGGCAGTTATGGAACTAACCAAACACACAGTGAGATCACTGGAGAGCTAACAAGACAGATTTAGTCAATCTGAAAACTAATAAATCTTCTGCTCAACCAGACGCCAAACACAAGGAGCGCCCCTATGCAATCACCTAGCGGAAGCACAAATAGACAAATCAAACCACAGTGCACAAGGGGTTTTTAGGTGGTTCGGTCCAGCAGACCTACATCCACCCCACACTCAAACCGAGTGTGGCTTCCACTAGCTCACGCTAGAAACAGCAGACTCAGTCTGCAACAAACGCTGCCAAACAGCTTGACCAGGGGAACAACCTCCCCTCTTCCTCCCAACCGGAGGGAACCACTAGTGACACCAGTCACTAGCAAACCAGAGACACAAGGTCTCTCTTCCTCCAGACCTGGAGGGAACCCCTGGACTTGAATCCACAAGCCCAGAACCGGAGACAAGTCTCCCTTCCTCCAAACCGGAGGGAATCAACAAGTAGCACCCAGCTACTTGCAACCGGAGATAACAATCTCCCTTCTCCTGAACAAACAGGAGGAACCCACAAGTGACTCCAGCCACTTGGAAACCAGAGACACACGGTCTCTCTTCCTCCACACACGGAGGGAACCACCGGGCTTGCTACTCACAAGCCCAGAGCCGGAGGAACAAGCCTCCCTTCCTCCAACCCGGAGGGGAACCTAGAGACCCAAGTCTCTCTTCCTCTGAACCCCAGAGGGAAGCACGACCGGAGATAAATCTCCCTTCCTCCAACCCGGAGGGAAACAACCGATGACACCCTGTCAAAGGCAACCAGAGACGCAAGTCTCTCTTCCTCCACACCGGAGGGTACCAACCACAAGTAGCACCCAGCTACTTGCAAACCGAAGACACAAGGTCTCCCTTCTCCTGAACCCACAGGAGGAACCCCGACCTCTCTACAGAGGATCGGAAATACAGTAAATGGATAAAAACAAAAACGAAACCAGCAACAGAAGGCTGAAAAGATAAAAACAAATGTGGCTCTCGCAGGAGCTGGCTGGCCTGGATTTGATCCACGGTACAGCAGGAACAGATCTTCTGTTGAAGCTTCTATCACTCTAGCTCTCTCTTCTTCTCTATTCTTCTTCCTCTTCCTTTCTTCACACTCTGCTATCTCGATCTCTTACTCAATCTCTCTTTCTTTCTCTTTCTCACTCTCTTTCCCTTCTTCTTTTCTTTTTCTTCTTTTCTGTCTGGATCGTGGCTCTCTGTATTGAGTTTTCTTCTCGCCAACTCGATCACTCTCCATCTGTAGACGAAGGCTCCTATATATAGCAGCAGCAGTAGGTGGATAGGGCACAAAACGCGTGTGCCTCCCACGTTTCCTGCCCTAATATTTCGGACCACGTGGAGGCTCCTCTGCATCTTGGATCACGTGCCAGATGCAGCCTTGTATCACGTACTGCTTCACTGGGAATGTTTCTTCCTCGGACCTGCAAGGAGATGTAAAGCCATTAAAACTATTAATACGCTGTATGGCCATTAACAATAGAGCGGCATAAGGTGTATAGAAACAACAAGAGGTGCACCGCACTGAAGACGACACGAGATAGAAAGAAAAACACACGAAGACAAAAACAACACGAAGACATGAACATAAAAACAACATGACATGACACACAGCGAAGAGAATAACACGTGCTAACAACAGACACGAAGACGAGAACAGAAACCAACACGAAGTATGATTTCAATACAAGAAAGACACGAGGTCTAGGAAGAACAAAAAATGACACGAAGTGAAACAGGAAGCAACACGAAGTGCTGCGATGTCCTGCACGCATGAGAACAAACCCGACACGAAGAGACGAAAACAACACGAGGTGAAGACACAAAGAGACAACGACACGAAGTGAAACAAGAATGACACGAAATGGCAACAAGGAGAACGTTACGAGATACATACGATGACAAAGGCACGAAGTAAAGAAAACGACACGACGTAATAAACATCAAAGAGAACGGCTCGAGAACAACATGGACTGGCAACAGAAACCGACACGAAGTGGTTGCAAACAAGCAAGACACGAGGTCTACGTAAAGCAACACGAAGTGTGGTCAAAGCGAGAACAACACGAGGTCTAATGAGAAAGACCAACACGAAGACGGTGTAATCAGCACGAAGTGAAGAACAACGACACGAAGTATAGTGGTGACAAAAACACACACTACACAGAGAACGACACGAGGTGAAAACAACACTGACTGACAACGATACGAACTGAACAGAACTAACACGTGTTGAAGACAAAACAAAGATAGAAACAGTCATTGACACGGAGTCAAAATGACACGGGGTTTACTGGGAAACGACTCGAAGTTCATCAGAACAAATCGAGCTGCTACAGTAAACAACACGAAGACAGAACAGTAATTGACACGTGGTGAAACGACACGGAGACAGATCAAAAACCATCACGAAGAATGGTCATAGAGTGAGAATGACACGAAGTGAGACGACACTTAATCCTTAGAGGACTTAAGGACACAAAAGAAAAACGACTCGAGGACAGGACTGCTCGAACTTACGAACAACTCGATGAACTACAGTAAGTGATACGAGATATAGTGGAGACAAAACGGACACACGACATGAAGACAAGCAGTACAACACTGCGTGTTATACTCAAACAAGACGAAGTGCCAACCAACAGGAAGACAGTAACAGTATAGACACACAATGTACTACCTCTTAGCAGATTTCCTGGTAATAGACAAGATCAACACGAAGTGTTATAAACTTAAATGACACGAAGTCTTTTCGTGTTTGTGAGGAGAGACAACACGTAGAACAGATACACAATGTTCTATGAAGACACAATTGTGAAAACACCACGAGGTGGACAGACTGTGCACGGACATTGTTCAAAGCAAGAAATGCACGAACATTGTGGCAACCAAAAATGTGCACGGGGTTAAGTATGCACGAACGGAAGCACGCTTAACAAATCTTCTTACATTGTCCCATTCATGTCAATGCATAGACTGTAAATGTATATGAAAGCTTTATGTGGCAGATTACAGTCTTAAAGATCAATTGCAATGACTCACAGTGACTCACATCAAACATCAATTATCAAAACCAAATCAATGAATGCTTCATTGCATCAGTTTATCATGTAACATAACTTATCATTATAGAATAACTCACAGCAACAATCAATCAACAAAACCATCATCAAAACCACAGGGGCACAACAATCTCCCCCTTTTTGATGATGGCAACACTTTCAATATATTGAGTCATTCTGATGATGTGAGGCATTCTAAAGACTCTAATTATTCTCCCCCTTTGACTTCATCAAAAAGAAAAATAATTTGAGAAATTATAGCATGTTTAAAAGTTCAGTCAAATTCTCTCCCTTGCAAGAACATGATTCTCCCCCTTTAATAGTTTCAGCAAAAAACATGAGTTAGAGAAGAGCAAGGTAATGGGAAGGGTGAAATGTAAAAATGCAGATGCAACATTAAATGCAATACTCCCTCCCGAGTATATGAATGCAAGGTCACAAATGATATGAACATAATTCAGCATGACAAGGAATGCTCCCCCTGAAGAGATGCCAATTGATATGTAAGTGATGCATGACATGGAAGCTCCCCCTCAATAAGTGGACTCTTATGAGATAAGTGAGAGGGATACCACAGGGGCAAACAGGGAGAAGTTCAGGTCATTGAGCCAAGGACATGAGCAGAAGAAGTTCAGATGAGCTTCAACCAGAAGGAATTCAATCAGATTTTTAAGGAAATATCATTCTCATAAATCCAAATCAGAATATTACAAAGTCTTCCATTATAAGGGCTTATGAATGAACTTTATTGAACAGCATGGTTTAATCATGATGTATGTAGAGTTTATCAATAAAATTCTGTATTGATATCTGAAACCATGGTTTAATAAAAATGAACCAAGCCCTCATATTTATCTTGATAAATCTCCCTTTCTCTTACACAATCAAACTTATTGACTTCTTTCGCAATTACATGCATTTGTATTGAAATCAAGCAATTATGAAGTCATATGATTTTGTCTAGGGTTGTAGCAATTTGATTTTGGCATCAATATTCAGATATTTCAATTTATTCAATAATTTTCCTTGCTACAAATTTTACGTGCACTCTAGTTCAGTACACACCTTGTAACTAGAGGATATACCTTGATCAGAGGCCAATATCCCTAAGCCCTTAGTGTGACTAACTGTCATGCCTTATGTGAACAGAGTTAGCATTTACACATCATGACACACTACAACTCAATTTTTAATGAGTGAATTGTATTTCTCAGTGTGCATGCCATTGCTCTACCTGATTTTCAATGAATTTTTACAGAGTTAACTAAGGCACCTCATGACACAATCCTTTGGACATGTGTTTCTCAGTGACCAAGGTCATTGCTCTGACAATTACTTTACCCTTTAGACAATTCAAAAACATTCATTTGCTTCAAAACAATATTAATCTCATGTACTTAACAAAATAAAGTCATGTATTCAAAAGTGCAGATTTCAGAAGTTTTTTGCAAGACATAGCATGAAACAGTTGGTTAAGATTTATTAAACATGATTCAGATATGTTAAGAGATTTTGAAGTTAAACTCCATGAATACATTAAGCTTAAACCACATGAGTTATTTCAGACATTCATAGTCCTATATGATAGAAATTTCCTTAAAAACAATGTTTTTCGGATTTATGATCAAGATATGAGCAGAGAAATCTTTCTGGGACTTCAAGGAAGGCAAGAGCAATTTTCAGGTACAGCCACGTCAACAAATGCCAATGAATACCAATTGATAGTATGAGTGACAATGGCTGACAAGAGTTGAAGCAAGAGGCTGAAATACAATGCATTTCACAATCACCAAGGAGTTTATCCAGATTGCAGTTCAAACAGGAAGGTGAGTATTAGTCATCAGACATGAGCTTTGATGAGAGGTCTGATGGTCACATGCACTTACATGAATGAATAATGAGAGATGCTCCCCCTCACTGAGTGCATAAACTGTAACCCTCCCTTTTCTTTTGAAAAATTTCATGATTAAATGATGCCACTCTGAGATGCAATTAGATGTATTAACTACCCATGAAAGGCATGAAGACCCTGAAGGGTATTAGACTGGTCAAATGTGCATGATATGCAGTGCAGCTCCCCCTGACGGTGTGCATTCAGAACATTTGAAAATCATTCATGAGTCATGAATTCTAGATGTATGCAGTCACAGAATGAGCATATTCAGAAGCAACAACTATTGCATGGAAATGCAAACATACATGTTTAAACCACTAATTAACAAATCTATCTATATACCTAATGCCATCTAAGCAAACTCATTGAAAAGTCAAGAGACTTACCTGAGAGGTGCATGAGTGGGGTTTACCCTTTTAGGGTGTCTTGGTTTATTTGCCCCTTTTATTTCTCATTCCCAAGACACACCTGCAAAAAGTTTCTCACTTGGCACATTTTGGTTCCCAAGTTTCCTTGGGTCCTGCAGGGTTAGTGGCATTTTGATGGGATGTTTTCCAAAGCTTCTGAGCCATCATAACATCATGCTTTTTCATATAGCAGCTAGGCATAGAATGTCCAGACCGACCACAATAATCACATGAACCACTCGGTCTGAATTTATTACTATGCATGTAAGCAGGTGTACTAAATTCATGAGCATGAATGTTTCTGTTTTTACCACCACTTTGTTTCAGATGGTCAGAAAACCAGCAATCAGTCACCTTGTGACCTTGCTTACCACACTCAAAACATGTGAGGGATTTTCTTGTTTGAGCAGATTTGTTTCTACCAAACACACTTTGTTTAACAAATTTAGAGTTGACCTTCTTTCTCTGAGAATACCAGTAGTCTTTGACTGTATGGCCAACTTTCTCACAGTGATAGCAGAATATGGAATTTCTTCTACCAACATTAAGCCAGCAGTCAACCGCCCTATGGCCTGACTTGCTGCAGGTGAAACACACCATGTGTTGGCCCCTGGACCCATTTTTGTTCCTTTTAAAGACATGCTGATTTTCATACAAATTGTCATGATTAGAATTTAAAGAATATTTGCCTTTACCTTTGGCAAACCAACATTGTTCACTAACATGACCTGTTTTTCCACAATGATAACAATGACTTTTTCTTTTCTGTTCAACAGGACTATTTTTGTTATTGTACTTCCTGGCATGCATTCTATCATCCTGTTCCATCAATTTACATTCATGCATCAAGTGACCAAACCTATGACAGTAATGGCATGAAATTTTCTTTTTATTTGCATGAATGTGTTTGTTCAATTTAGGCACAGCATTCTCAGGTTTATCATGAGAGTTCCTTGAATCTTTGTTCTGAACATGAATAGTCTTTTTCTGTTTTTGAACTTGTTTCTCAGACTTAGGGCTGTCAGTGGAATTTTGATTCTTCTTAGCACTAAATTCAAAAATAGGCACATTCGATGTGCTGCCTAACTTAGAGCTACTCACGAATGAAGTTTGAAGCTTACTTTCAAAGCTCTTTTTATCTATTGGTTTGTAGCCCAAACCCTCTCTTCGGAGATTCACTTTAGATCCAAGAATTTTATCAAGATTTTCTTTTCCACTAACAAATTTCTCAAGAGATTTCCTCAATTCTGTAACTTCTGATCCAAGCTTTGATACATGGATTTCATATTCATCAGCTTTCTTTTTATAGCAAATAACATCTTCTTTCAGCATTTGATTAACAGTCCTAAGACTTTCAATTTCCTGTTCAGCTTTCATTAGCTCATCAGAGCTATCCAGGCTAACACTCTTCCCCTTTTCAAGAGTGATAAGTCTCTCAGACATAGCTGTATTTAACTGTTTTAGCTCGCAGATCTCCTGTCTCATTTTACCATTGTGTTCCAGGATTTCATCATCAAATTTCAAAACACTTAAGGTGGTATGACATTCACTAAACACTTCTTGTTCATCTTCAGATTGAAGTTTTTCAAGCCTTTTCTGAAGTTCTGAATTTTCTATTATGACAGTCTCCAAGGTTTCAGAAATCAATCTATTTTCATTTTCAAGGCTCACTGATTTAGATCCAGATTCCTCAGTTTGGTTTTTGAGTCTAGCATTTTCAGATCTCAGATATTCCAGATCTGAAGTAATAGAATCAAGATCAGTCAGCTGTCTTCTAAATATTTGATTTTCAGTTTTCAGAGTATCACTGTCCTCACCAATAAGTTTAGAATTCTCAAACATATCTAGCTGTTTTTTCATAGATCTGTTTTTCTTGCTCAATTTATTGCTAGATCTTAACAGCTTGGAATAAGCATCTACCCAATCATCTAAGGTATAGTCCGCAAAGGGATTTACCTGAACTTCGTTCTCTTCTTCATCACTGTGGCTGCTGCTATGGTCGCTCCCATCAGCCATCATGCAGTTTTCCATCTCTGTTCTGCAAGTTAGTTTCATCTTGTCCAGAATATCCCTAGCAGACCTGCAATCATGAAGGCAAAAGTGTAAAGCCTTGTTGATGGATGCTTTTATCAGTTTTATAGCTTTCTGATTTTCTCTATGCATTGATCTATGACGATCAGTCCATTTGGACTCTTTTCGTGGTAATCTATGAGGACCATGAGTAATTAACTTCCACAAATTGGGATTATCTAGATTGACGTAGTTACGCAAACTACTGAACCATGACTCAAAATTAGACCCATTGAAAACCAGTGGAAGAGCCATTTGTAGGCAATGATCAATTAGACAAAGATCAAGGAGCAGCAAACCGGAATAAACACCGAGAAGCACGGGGATCACTGCAGATCGTTGGATCTTGAAGCAGTAACTGCTCTGATACCAATTGTTAGGTTCGGTGCAGTATTCAGAGGGGGGGTGAATGAATATGACTTTTAAAAACCTTTCGCCCAGTTAAAATTTCGCTCACTAAAATGCTAGTTCGCAAACTAAACAAACTTGAAGGCTAAATGGCAGTTATGGAACTAACCAAACACACAGTGAGATCACTGGAGAGCTAACAAGACAGATTTAGTCAATCTGAAAACTAATAAATCTTCTGCTCAACCAGACGCCAAACACAAGGAGCGCCCCTATGCAATCACCTAGCGGAAGCACAAATAGACAAATCAAACCACAGTGCACAAGGGGTTTTTAGGTGGTTCGGTCCAGCAGACCTACATCCACCCCACACTCAAACCGAGTGTGGCTTCCACTAGCTCACGCTAGAAACAGCAGACTCAGTCTGTAACAAACGCTGCCAAACAGCTTGACCAGGGGAACAACCTCCCCTCTTCCTCCCAACCGGAGGGAACCACTAGTGACACCAGTCACTAGCAAACCAGAGACACAAGGTCTCTCTTCCTCCAGACCTGGAGGGAACCCCTGGACTTGAATCCACAAGCCCAGAACCGGAGACAAGTCTCCCTTCCTCCAAACCGGAGGGAATCAACAAGTAGCACCCAGCTACTTGCAACCGGAGATAACAATCTCCCTTCTCCTGAACAAACAGGAGGAACCCACAAGTGACTCCAGCCACTTGGAAACCAGAGACACACGGTCTCTCTTCCTCCACACACGGAGGGAACCACCGGGCTTGCTACTCACAAGCCCAGAGCCGGAGGAACAAGCCTCCCTTCCTCCAACCCGGAGGGGAACCTAGAGACCCAAGTCTCTCTTCCTCTGAACCCCAGAGGGAAGCACAACCGGAGATAAATCTCCCTTCCTCCAACCCGGAGGGAAACAACCGATGACACCCTGTCAAAGGCAACCAGAGACGCAAGTCTCTCTTCCTCCACACCGGAGGGTACCAACCACAAGTATCACCCAGCTACTTGCAAACCGAAGACACAAGGTCTCCCTTCTCCTGAACCCACAGGAGGAACCCCGACCTCTCTACAGAGGATCAGAAATACAGTAAATGGATAAAAATAAAAACGAAACCAGCAACAGAAGGCTGAAAAGATAAAAACAAATGTGGCTCTCGCAGGAGCTGGCTGGCCTGGATTTGATCCACGGTACAGCAGGAACAGATCTTCTGTTGAAGCTTCTATCACTCTAGCTCTCTCTTCTTCTCTATTCTTCTTCCTCTTCCTTTCTTCACACTCTGCTATCTCGATCTCTTACTCAATCTCTCTTTCTTTCTCTTTCTCACTCTCTTTCCCTTCTTCTTTTCTTTTTCTTCTTTTCTGTCTGGATCGTGGCTCTCTGTATTGAGTTTTCTTCTCGCCAACTCGATCACTCTCCATCTGTGGACGAAGGCTCCTATATATAGCAGCAGCAGTAGGTGGATAGGGCACAAAACGCGTGTGCCTCCCACGTTTCCTGCCCTAATATTTCGGACCACGTGGAGGCTCCTCTGCATCTTGGATCACGTGCCAGATGCAGCCTTGTATCACGTACTGCTTCACTGGGAATGTTTCTTCCTCGGACCTGCAAGGAGATGTAAAGCCATTAAAACTATTAATACGCTGTATGGCCATTAACAATAGAGCTGCATGAGGTGTATAGAAACAACAAGAGGTGCACCGCACTGAAGACGACACGAGATAGAAAGAAAAACACACGAAGACAAAAACAACACGAAGACATGAACATAAAAACAACATGACATGACACACAGCGAAGAGAACAACACGTGCTGACAACAGACACGAAGACGAGAACAGAAACCAACACGAAGTATGGTTTCAATACAAGAAAGACACGAGGTCTAGGAAGAACAAAAAATGACACGAAGTGAAACAGGAAGCAACACGAAGTGCTGCGATGTCCTGCACGCATGAGAACAAACCCGACACGAAGAGACGAAAACAACACGAGGTGAAGACACAAAGAGACAACGACACGAAGTGAAACAAGAATGACACGAAATGGCAACAAGGAGAACGTTACGAGATACATACGATGACAAAGGCACGAAGTAAAGAAAACGACACGACGTAATAAACATCAAAGAGAACGGCTCGAGAACAACATGGACTGGCAACAGAAATCGACACGAAGTGGTTGCAAACAAGCAAGACACGAGGTCTACGTAAAGCAACACGAAGTGTGGTCAAAGCGAGAACAACACGAGGTCTAATGAGAAAGACCAACACGAAGACGGTGTAATCAGCACGAAGTGAAGAACAACGACACGAAGTATAGTGGTGACAAAAACACACACTACACAGAGAACGACACGAGGTGAAAACAACACTGACTGACAACGATACGAACTGAACAGAACTAACATGTGTTGAAGACAAAACAAAGATAGAAACAGTCATTGACACGGAGTCAAAATGACACGGGGTTTACTGGGAAACGACTCGAAGTTCATCAGAACAAATTGAGCTGCTACAGTAAACAACACGAAGACAGAACAGTAATTGACACGTGGTGAAACGACACGGAGACAGATCAAAAACCATCACGAAGAATGGTCATAGAGTGAGAATGACACGAAGTGAGACGAAACTTAATCCTTAGAGGACTTAAGGACACAAAAGAAAAACGACTCGAGGACAGGACTGCTCGAACTTACGAACGACTCGAGGAACTACAGTAAGTGATACGAGATATAGTGGAGACAAAACGGACACACGACATGAAGACAAGCAGTACAACACTGCATGTTATACTCAAACAAGACGAAGTTCCAACCAACAGGAAGACAGTAACAGTATAGACACACAATGTACTACCTCTTAGCAGATTTCCTGGTAATAGACAAGATCAACACGAAGTGTTATAAACTTAAATGACACGAAGTCTTTTCGTGTTTGTGAGGAGAGACAACACGTAGAACAGATACACAATGTTCTATGAAGACACAATTGTGAAAACACCACGAGGTGGACAGACTGTGCACGGACATTGTTCAAAGCAAGAAATGCACGAACATTGTGGCAACCAAAAATGTGCACGGGGTTAAGTATGCACGAACGGAAGCACGCTTAACAAATCTTCTTACATTGTCCCATTCATGTCAATGCATAGACTGTAAATGTATATGAAAGCTTTATGTGGCAGATTACAGTCTTAAAGATCAATTGCAATGACTCACAGTGACTCACATCAAACAGCAATTATCAAAACCAAATCAATGAATGCTTTATTGCATCAGTTTATCATGTAACATAACTGATCATTATAGAATAACTCACATCAACAATCAATCAACAAAACCATCATCAAAACCACAGGGGCACAATAACATATATAGTGCAAAGCAATCTCATTTATTTAGTGCAAACAACAGCATGAGAAGAGCATCAAAAATCGACCAAGCAAAACAACAATTTCAGATAATGAAATTGAAACAGATTTCAGAACTGACCTGAATTGAGTCCTGGGGTTTTTTTTTTTTGAGTGCCTTGGTTAACCCCTTTTATTTCTCCCTCCAAGGCACGCCTGCAAGGTATTTGATCATCTTGATCCTGCAGGGACCCAAGCAGCTTTGGGTCCTGCGTTAGCCCTGACAGGTTTTCTAAACATTTTCACAGCAACATTATCATCAAATTTCATCAGTGAACAGTCATCCATAGAATGTCCAAATTTTTCACAGTATCTACATGAAATGGCTGGTGTTTGATTCTTATGATGCATATTAACAGCAGGGTGATGTTTATAAACATGTTCATAAGATTTTCTGTTATATGCATGAGCAGTTTGATGCTTGTTCTTAACCATCCAATATTCAGCAGATTTATGGCCTGGCTTCCCACAGTTATAGCATGAAATTTTCACATAAGGTTTTGTAGAGAATTTGACAAAATGGGGTTTAACATAGTTCTTTTGAACATACCAACAGACCTTGACTGTATGCCCATTTTTCCCACTGTGGGAGCATGCAAAAGAATTTCTTCTATGAAAACCATTTTTACCCCAAGTGGATCTAAACCAGCACTCAGCAGCCTTGTGCCCAGGCTTATTGCAGCTGAAACACACAATGTGCTGACTAGAATTGTGTTTAGATCCATATGGACCATGAACATGAATGGGGGACTTGGCATGCTGTTTATTGTCTTCTTTCATGATAAAACATTCACTCATGAGATGACCATGCTTTCCACAATAATAACATGAGGCAACAGGCTTCCTAGCAAGATGGTTTCTATCAAAAGGATTTCTAGAATGTAAAGTTCCACTAGCATGCTCATCCTTTAGCATCAATCCACAATCCTCCATTATGTGACCTCCTTTCCCACAATAATAGCATGAACCCTTTTTAATGTGAGTGTGTGAGAGATCATGTGAATTGTGTGCAGTCTTCTTTACAACAACAGGAGTGTCTTTTTCCTTTTTCTGTGAATTTTCACCCTTTTTCTGTTTTGGAGTTTGTTCCACAGTTTTGGGTTTCATAGTGGACTTTTGTGCAGTGAATTGAAAAACAGAAGGACCAGCAGTTGTGTTTTGATTAGAAGCTTTTACAAACACAGTTGAAGTTTTATTGCTATTGATTCTTTTGTTTGTTGAACTATAACCCAGCCCTTCTCTCTGAAAGTTATCAGTCTTTCCCAGAAGCTTATTCAGATTGTCCTTTCCCTTGACAAATTTTGATAGAGAATTTTTCAAATCTTTAATCTCAGAATTCAAATCAGCAATTTTAGCTTCATATTTGGACAAATCTGTTTCACAGGAAATGACTTGTTGATGCAAGGCATCATTCAGACTCTTGAGTTTTTCAATTTCCTGTTTTAGTTTTTCTTCATTGTCAGCTTCAGATAGGGACTTATAAAGATCATCAACTTCTTGTTGAAGGGATGTGATAGTAAGCTCATATCCAGCTATTTTCCGTTCACTACAACTGACATTTCCATTTAACATTAAGTTGATGGTTTTCAGACTCTCAATTTCTTGTTCAGCATTCATCAACCTATCAGAATTATCCACACTCACACACTTGCCTTTTTCCATTGTCATTAGCCTATCTGTCAGCTGGGTGTTTAGATGTTTCAACTCATTGATTTCCTCTTCCAGTTTATTGTTCTGCTCTAGGAAATCAGCATCAAGAACCCATTCATCTGAGAGAGACTGACATTCATGAAACATTTCCTGTTATTTTTCAGAATCTTTCTATAATTCTATGTTTACAGATTTTATGGCATTAAGCTTTTCAATCAGCAATTTGTTCTCTTATCTAAGTTTCTCTGATTTTTCATCATTTTTATTGGAAAACTCTTTAAGAGAATCATTTTCAGATTTCAGCTTGTTTAATTCAGACTTAACACATTCAATTTCTTTCAGCAAATCCTTGCTCTGAACAGAATCATGACTAGCTAGACTAAGCTTCTTTTCAAGTTCAGAGATTTATTTCACATGATCTTGATTCTCAGTTTTCAATAAAGAAATTTGTTTCTTCAACATTAGAGAATTAGATATACAGGCATCATGAATATTTTTCAATTCAACATAATTTCTACAAGGAGAACTTGAACTATCTAAACCAGTACCCTTCTTCAATTTTTTATACTGTTTTCTTAATAGTTCATGAGATTCAAATAATTCAGCATATGCATTCTCCCAATCTTCTAGAGAAAAATTCTCGAAGAGATTTACCTCATCATCATCATCTTCTTCAGTCTGACTGCTGCCTTGATTGCTGCCACTTGGATTACTTCTGTTAGACATCATGCAGCTGTCCTCGTTTACCCTATGAAATTACTTCAGCCTATCCAGGATGTCCTTTGCTGAGCTGCAATTATGAAGACAAGACCATAAGGCTCTGTCAGTAGCTGCTTTCAATAGGTTAAAGGCTTTCTGATTTTCTCCATCCTTTGATTTGTGTCTGTCGGTCCATTTGGACACTTTTGTTGGTAAGGTGTGAGGACCTTGTGAAATTAATTTCCACAAATCAGGATTAGCAGAATTTACATAAGCATGTAAAGCAGTGTACCACTAACTAAAATCAGAACCACTAAAGACGGGTGAAAGAGCCATTGAAAAACAAATAGCGAGTAAGTTCGAGGCAACATGAATATTTATGCACTAAAAACAAATTAGCACCTAAGACTGCAAGATCGAATCTGCAGGTCGCTGGACCTTGTATGCAGACACCGCTTTGATACCAATTGTTAGGGTGCAAGCCCTGGATATAGAGGGGGGTGAATGTATCCTGCTAGCAATATCACCCAATTAAAACCTCGGAAGCTAAACACAATACCAGAATAGAAAATAATTCAATTGAACAAATGAAGAGAAGCACTTGGATCGCTCCTGATCAATCATCTAGCGGAAGCAAACACACAAATAAACCACTGCTCAAGAGATTTTTAGGTGGTTCGGTCCAAAGACCTACGTCCACCCCTCACTCCCAACCGGAGTGAGGCTTCCACTAGTAACATTAGCACAGCAGACTCGTCTGCAACAGCTGCTGCCAAACAGCTTGACCAGGGGAACAACCTCCCCTCTTCCTCCCAACCGGAGGGACACCCCAAGTGACTCCCAGTCACTCGGAAACCAGAGACACACGGTCTCTCTTCCTCCAGACCCGGAGGGAACCCCTGGACTTGTTACCCACAAGCCCAGAACCGGAGGACCAAACCTCCCTTCCTCCAAACCGGAGGGGAACCTAGAGACCCAAGTCTCTCTTCCTCTGAACCCCAGAGGGAAACACAAGTGACACCAAGTCACTTGCAAACTAGAGGTCTCGGACCTCTCTTCCTCCCAACCGGAGGGAAACAACCAATGACACCCAGTCAAAGGCAACCAGAGATGCAAGTCACTCTTCCTCCACACCGGAGGGAACCCGATCTCACACTAGAGGATCGGAAGAATAGCAAGTGAATAGTTCAAAGGAAAAACAAAACTAGCAACAGAAAGCTGAAAAGATAAAAACAGATATGGCTCTCGCAGGAGCTGGCTGGCCTGGATTTGATCCACGGTCCAGCAGGAACTTCTTCTACTGCTTCTCTCTTTCTCCCAGCATGAACTTTCTTTTCTTCTTCTTCTTCTTTCTTACTTCTTCTTCTTCTCACTGCTTCTGCCTTCTCCTTCTTCTCTATTCTCTATATCGTGGAGGCACTCTCTATATTTCGATCTTTCTTTCTTATCTTCTCCTTTTCATCTTCTACTCTCTCGATCTGGCTCTCAGCTTTCTCTATCTCTTCTTTCTCTTCTGCACCTCTTCTCTTAGCTCTGGCTGCTTCTTCTTCAGTCACACTCTGCCCTCACCCCCTTCTTCAGAGGAAGAAGACACATATATATAGCAGTAGCAGATTTGGGCGGCGTGTGCTCTCCACGATTCCCGCCCAAATGCTTCAGTCCACGTGGAGGCTCCTCTGCATCTCGGATCACGTGCCAGATGCCAGCCTCGTATCACGTGCCCACTCTTATAATAGAGCAAACTGGTTCGGATTTGATCCTATAACCAGAACCCTTCTTCTTCTTCTTTTTCTTCTTCTCCTGCAAAGAGATTAAAACCATTAATACTCAGGGTTCTCTCTCTCTCTCTCTCTATATATATATATACCTGAAATAAGTCGGTTGACACTCAAGCTAAAGCTGCACGAGGTGTGTAGGAACAACAAAAGGTGCACTATACTGAGAACGACACGAGATACACACGATGACTACAGCACGAAATAAAGAGAGAATGACACGAGGTCAGATGAGAACAACACGGGGTGAGAAGGAAATAACACGAAGTGAAACGATAGAAAACACACGATCAGAGGAACCTTGGACGAAGATAGAAAGAAGCAACATGAAGACACAAATACAAAAACAACATGAAGACACAAAAACAACAACACGAAGACACAAACACAGAAACAACACGAAGACATTAAAAAATGACTCGAATATGAGGATGACACGGATTGAACCCAACTCAAAGACAAAAATAGAACCCTACACAAAGTGTGGTCACAAAGCAAAAAGGACACGGGGTCTAGGAAAAACAACACGAAAACATAAGACAGGAACGGCTACAATGACACGTAATAAAACAGTGAAAGCAGGAAAATGACTCGAGTAACTACAGTAAATGACACGAAAACACGAGAGCAAAAATAAGAAGGATGACTCAAGATGAGCAACTAAATACTGAAGAAACGACACGAGGTTCACAGGAAAATGACTCGCAGTTCATCAGAACAAATCAAGCTGCTTCAGTAAACAGCACGAAGATAATCAACAAACATAGTTGGAACAACATGACGTACAAAAGGACAACATGGAGTGTTGTAAACACAAACAACACAAAGTATGAAAGGAACAGTACGGACATACAAGGTACTACCTCATAGCAGTTTTCCTGTTAATCATGGAAATTTCAAATGCATAACATTACGCCAGATATCTGATTAAAATGACAATATTTAACATAGTGATGCTCATCATCAAAACACTAGGGAAGTCACAAACAAGAAAGCTGTGAACAACAAGGCATGTTGTACAGACTTCAATCACTATGCATCAGACGACTGTGTATGGACTTGAAGACCCTTAGCCAATGTATAGACTTCAAGTGGAGACCAATGTGTAGACTTTACGTGAAACCCCAATGTGCAGACTTGAACTATGCAAGCTACAATGTTGATGTATGGACTTTGTGAATGTTCAGACTTGAATGCTCGACCAGTTTACAGACTTGTCGAATGGCTCAGCAATGTATAGACTTGACGAACCACGGTCCAATGTATAGACTTGATGAACTACAACATGAACATATCAGCATAGAATGCACAGAACAGAAATCAAGCACAAACCAATTTATCATAGCATGACTCAAGCATACACATGCATTCTTCACAATTCAGACATGGCACACTCATGCAATCTCCCACAGAATAGATCAGACATATTCAAGACAATGTGGTGACTCATTCATGTTGCTATCATTAAAACACCACATCATCAACAAAGTACAAGGGGCACAACAGGCATGATGCCGAAGATTGAAGACAAGAAACATGGCCCTATTGTTCCATTCAAGGGCGTATGCAAGTATTGTGACCGCCCAGGTCACAAGATGGAGGATTGCTGGCACAAGCTGGGTGCCTATTTACGTTGTGGCATTAGGGACCACCGTATTCCCGAGTGCCCTCTTTTATCTGAGCAAGCTACCCCGGTGAAACCGCAAGGAATCAGAAAGCAGCAAGGCAAGCTCCAGGCTCTACAAGAAGACAAGGCAGGACCCACCGAGGAGGGTGGACTTGTCGAAGGTACTCTTATTATACATGATAAATCAGCTTTTGTTCTTTTTGATACTAGTGCCACTCATTCTTTTATTTCTCAGAGATTTGCGAAGTCTTTAGCTGTGAAGCCAGTTTCGATGAATTCTCCGTTAGAGATTGCAACTCCTATTGGTTCTGGTTCAGCAATTAAGTATTTCTATCCTTCTAGTAAGGTCTTGATCAAGGAAAAAAACCTGCCAGCTGATTTAGTTTGCATAGACATGAAGGATTTGGATGTAATCCTAGGAGCAGATTGGTTGGCTAAGTATGAGGCCAATGTTCAGTGCAGATATAGTTTTGTGTCTTTCACTGGACACCCTGATCTTACTTTTATAGGAATTAGACACCATAAGTCTGTTCCACTAATTTCGGCTCTTCGAGCTGATAAGCTGACGAGGAGAGGATGTAAGGCTTTTCTAGCCTTTGTTTTTGTGACCCCTGAGAAGAAGATTGAGATTGAGGACTTTTTTGTCGTCCGAGATTTTTTGGATGTCTTTCCTGAGGAACTACCAGGACTTCCTCCTGAGAGGAAAGTTATCTTTTCTGTTGATCTGATTCCTGGTGCGACCCTTATTTCCAAAGCTTCTTATCGTATGTCTCCTACGGAGCTAAGGGAACTAAAGCAGTAGTTGATGGAATTGCTTGAGAAAGGGTTCATTCGTCCAAGTACTTCCCCGTGGGGAGCCCCTATATTATTCGACTGGAAGAAGGATGGTTTGATGAGGTTGTGCATCGATTATCGACAATTGAATCAGTTGACTATCAAGAACAAATATCCATTGCCAAGGATTGATGAGTTATTTGATCAGATAGCAGGAGCTCAGTATTTTTCTAAGATCGACCTCCGATCTGGATATCATCAGTTACGAATTAAGGAAGAGGATATCTATAAAACAGCCTTCCACAGCAGATATGGGCATTTCGAATTTGCAGTAATGCCTTTTGGGCTAACGAATGCACCTGCAGCTTTCATGCAGCTGATGAACGATGTGTTTCGGCCTTATCTTGATCAATGGGTCATGGTATTCATTGATGACATCTTGATTTATTCTAAGAGTGAGGAGGAGCATGCTGAACATTTGAGGATGGCATTGCAACTATTGAGAGATCATAAGTTATATTCCAAGTTTAGTAAGTGTGATTTCTGGCTGCAAGAGGTGTCCTTTCTAGGGCATATCATCACAAAAGAAGGTATTTCTATTGATCCTTTGAAGGTAGAGGTAGTTAAGAATTGGGATAAGCCTACTAATGTGAATGAAGTGAGAAGTTTCCTAGGCCTAGCAGGTTACTACCGAAGGTTTATTCAAGATTTCTCCAAGATTGCGGTACCTCTGACAAGATTAACCCATAAGGAGATTAGATTTGATTGGTCAGAAGATTATGAGCGAAGCTTTCAGACCTTGAAGGAATGTTTCACTACTGCACCTATTTTGGTTTTACCTTCTGGAGAAGGAGGTTTTGTTGTATACACTGATGCTTCAGGTATTGGTTTAGGGTGTGTACTCATGCAGCACGGGAAAGTGATAGCCTATTCTTCTAGGCAGTTGAGGAAGCATGAGGAGAATTATCATGTTCATGATTTGGAGCTAGCAGCAGTGGTGTTCGCCTTGAAGATATGGAAGCACTACTTATATGGAGAAGCATTCACGGTGTTTTCAGATCATAAGAGTTTGAAATACTTGTTTTCTTAGAAGGAACTCAATATGAGGCAGCGAAGATGGCTGGAGTATTTGAAGGATTTTGATTTCTCCATTGAGTATCATCCTGGAAAAGGTAATGATGTGGCAGATGCCTTAAGCCGCAAGCCTATAGCTAAGTTGTCAAGCCTCATGTTACAAGAATAGAAATTGTTGGAGTAGTTAGCTAGTTTGGATCTTAATATTGATAAGGATCGGGTTATGATTTCTCAGATTCAACTTAAGCCTGAATTATTGATGGAAATCAAATCTCTGCAAGATGATGACCCGGAGTTGGTAGAGATCAAGGGAAGCTTGGGTAGCAGACCTGACTTCATGATGGTTGATGATGAAATATTGTTATTTCAAGGGAGTACTCATGTACATGATGTAGCTGAGATAAAGAGTAAGATCCTCGAGGAAGCTCATAGATCTAGATACACCATTCATCCGGGAGGTACTAAAATGTTCAAGGATTTGAAACTATCTTTTTGGTGGCCGAATATGAAAAAGGAAGTGGTGGACTTCGTAAGTAGATGCTTGGTTTGTCAGCAAGTCAAGGCGGAGCATTTCAGACCAGCAGGGAAATTGAAACCCCTTGATATACCCCAATGGAAGTGGGAGAGCATTGGCATGGATTTCATTATGGGTCTACCTAGGACTCGTAGTGGATTTGACGTAATATGGGTGATTGTCGACAGATTGACAAAATCGGCTCATTTCTTATCCATTAAGTCTAAATGGACAGTTGATGTTTTGACTGCTTTATATATGAAGGAAGTGGTAAGACTACATGGTATACCAGTCAGCATTGTGTCTAATAGAGACCCCAGATTCACTTCTCATTTTTGGAAAGGATTGCAAGAGTCTTTTAAAACTCGTCTGAATTTCAGTACTGCTTTCCATCCACAAATAGACGGACAGACTGAAAGGATCAACCGGATAGTGGAAGATATGCTTAGAGCCTGCATGATTAACTTTGGAGGTAGTTGGAGTGATCATTTGGCATTGGTTGAATTCGCCTACAATAACAGTTACCAGTCCGGCATTCAGATGGCTCCATTTGAAGCTTTGCATGGTAGAAGCTGTCGATCCCCGTTATGTTGGGACGAGGTAGGTGAGAAGCAATGGCTTGAACCAGATCTCATTTTTGAATCGTCCAAGAACATCCGTATTATCAGAGATCGGTTGCAAGTAGCACAATCAAGATAGAAGAGTTATGCCGACACCAGGAGGAGAGCATTGGAATTTCAGGTTGGCGAGCATGTGTTTTTAAAGGTTTCTCCTATGAGAGGAATTCGAAGGTTTGGTATTCAGGGTAAACTGAGTCCAAGATACATTGGTCCATTTGAGATTCTGGAAAGAGTGGGGGAGGTTGCTTACCATTTGGCACTACCACCTCAATTATCTGGAGTGCACAATGTTTTCCATGTGTCTATGTTACGGAAATAGGTGTATCATCCCACTCACATTATTCAGCATATGGACTTCGAATTGAAAGAAGATCTGACTTATGAAGAAAGACCGATCAAGATTTTGGATCGGAAGCAACAACAACTCAAGAATCGTTCCATACCGATGGTTAAAGTGCAGTGGAGTCGGCGTGGAACTGAAGAAGCTACGTGGGAGTCAGAAGATACTATGCGAAGATAGTACCCCGACTTATTCTAGGTGAGCTGTCTCGCTCCCTCGTTTTATTAAGTGCATTGAATTTGGAGGACCAAAATCCATTAACTGGGGGAGGGTGTAATACTCCGATTTCTTTTAGAAATTAATAAGAAATTAACTAGAAATTAAGTAGAATAATTCCTTAATAAATAGAATGAGTTACATTTCGACCATTTTGTAAAAATCTAGAAAATTTATATTCTTGTAGATAATAACATGTTTAACAAACATGTCTTCTGTGGCCAACCCAAATAAAATCTGTAAGTAGGCCGAATTAGTGGGTTAAGCCCAAATTGAACACTTAGTTAACCATACCTTGAAACACCAAATTCGAGCCCAATACTCCATCAAATGATCCCAAATCGGTAGCAAATGAAAGGCCAGGATGAGAAGATCATTTACCCTCTCTTAATCCCTCAAAACTCTAACCATAGGAGATGCATTCGGTGGGGTTTTGGCACGTCAACAATTTCGGTGGCGTTCACATTGACTCGACTTGCGTGGACGAATACTCCGCGCATAGAAGCCTCCAAAAGATGTGTGACCTATTAAAATGAAGCTCTCTAACCCTAGAATCATTTAGAACCAGCAGCGACTGCAGAGGAGTTCGATCGAGAGAGATCTCGAGCGATTAGTGGCTGCGTGTACCGGCGTCCTTGGTTTTTTTTTCTCCTTCCTTTTTCATCCGATTCAGGCAAATAATATATGGTTAGAAGTAGCATCGTGTTAGCTTTCAATTGATGTAGAAAGTCCTAAATTCTATCAAGTATCCTGCGAGAATTTTAGGTTTTAGTAGAAGCATGTCACATCTAGGGTTATAATTGTTCCCTTTCGATTAAGTAGTGATTTCATGCTGTAAACATAAAATTGATTCATGCATCTTGTATAGTTTTTCGTGATCTTTCTTTTGATAGTAAAAGTCCCAAATTTCATGCTTTATATCGTGTGAATTTAGTGTTTTAATTTAACCCTAGAAACCTCGACAGAGTCGGGCATGGCGAAGGGGCAGCGACCTATTTGGACATGTGCGGCCACACGATAGACCGCACATCCCATACAGGCGGCCCTCTATTGACCGTTTATAGCTTTCTATATCTGTTCGTGTCCCTGGAACGTGCGGCCGATCCCTAACCGCATATGTCACATGCGGCCAGTTCCAGACCGCACATCCTTCCCAGCGGCACACTACCGACCGTCCATATCTAGCAGGTCTTCGGATCTGAGGGGACGTGTGCGGCCAGTCTGTGACCATGCACAGGGATGTAAGGTCCAAAACCGACCGCACATCTATTACAGAACAGATTGAAATTGTCATTACAGCATGTTATGTTAGTAGATTAGTGGTTAGCTGCATGTTAGCAACACACCTAATAAACTGTAATTCATGACAATGAATAATTCTTGCTGATCTATTTAATTTGAGCTTGATCTTGATTCATCTTTCCAATGAATGTCAATTTTAATTGTGAATCCTTGATAATTGAAATGGCTATTAGGTTTACACATGTTATAACCGTTAATCTTGAACCATATTATCCCCCTAGATTAGATTTAGACTCCATCGAACCGCTGTGATTTGAGTTAGTCCGAATTGGACTAACAGAGACTTGAGCGGCCACTTATGGACCGCATATACCCATGGACGGACCAGTGGAGACAGTTCATCCCTGGCAGATACCAATTTGTCTTGGCCAATTATCCTTGATCTATCTTCGGCCAAATCCTGTTTTGATCAGTCCAGTAGACCCTAGGCCGACCAGCAAACAGTGGGCTAGACTCTAGTTCAGTTCCACCCTGCCTATGGTAGCCCGAAAGCCCACTTGGGCTAAATTCTAACTCTTGGTTAGGCCTTGTGTTGTGCGGCCAGTAATGGACCATACTTCTTTCAGGCGGCCCTGAGTGGACCATTCAACTCATGAGCGGCTCTTTCAGGACCACACATCATGTCCTCGATTCTGTAACCTTCTGGCCTTGTGCGGCCCTATTCGAACTGTTCATATAGAAGGGCGGCCCGTCATCAACCGTTCAACCTTGACCTCCCGAGGGCTAAACCCAACCCAATTCCTGTTAGTGCGGCCCTGTGTCGACCGCACAAGATTTGAGTGGCCCAGTATTGACCGCATGTCTTCCAGAGACTAGTTTTCCCCATGTTTTATGGTTTTGAATCCAAGAACATGATGGTTCTTGATAATTTGAACTCCTGGATAGAAATTCTGGACAATAATTCTTCAACTTAGCCTTGGGACGTTCCGAGGTAAGTTTATACTTGATTATAATTATCCATTTAACTTGATTAAAGTCTAGACAACTTGGGATCTTGGATCCAATTAATCAATGCCAACGCACCATAGGGGCCCGATCTGGTCCTGGGGAGAGCACCCGAAAAGTACTTGTGCCCATGGGAGTTTATAATGACAGGGTGAGATATTACACCTAGTGCATGACTAGCGTGATGTCTATGACAATGATCTCTTATCTCTTACTTGAATCGTGTTTGACTTGGTTACAATCTTGCTTGTTGGCCAATTTCCTATTATATTTATTGTTCATAAACTTGTAATTCTTGTAATCTTATCATTCTTGTCATATTGTTATTCCATTCCATTCTTTAGCACTTTCTGTTATTACGTTGTTTCATTCGATCGTTATTTCTTTTCTTTCCGTTTCATATACATGTAATTAATTGGTTAATCACTTACACTTACATGTTGTTACCTACTGAGCGTTCGCTCATATAGTTGTTTTCCCCCCTTTCTAGGTAGCTCAGGTGAAGATTCACAGATGGATGGGAATGGGCGAGAGTGATTACTTAGAGTGTATCAGCTAGTAGATATGTTAAGTTTGTTTAGTTGTTTACATCTAGCTATATCTTAGAACTTGTGTTAGTTATTGTACCGGAGTCGAGTAGAGATTACGTTTGATTATGTTTAAGTCAGTTTGTAAGATGTTTGATGATTATTATAATAGAGTTGGAGTTATTTATGTTCATGGTATTATGTTAATTCTTAGCTTAGCATGTTATCTTTACTAGCGTTTTCTACTGCCGGTCCCGATATTCCGCGTCGGGGCGTGACATAAAGACTCCCTCGTCCTTCGATGAAGGAATAGAAAAAAGTTGCAGAAAGCTACGAGAGTTCCTACTTTGTGAAGATCCCATTCGAAAAGAGAGCAGCGCCAGAAAGAAGAGAGAGAGTGAGAAAAGGAAATTTGAGAGCAGCCAACCATTTTGATTCAAAGTGCTTCTATGAAGCTACATCTTGTTTCTATTTTCAGTTTTAAGTTTTTCCATTTTCTTCTCGTTTTGGTTTATCGTTTTGATCCCTCCAAGTGTCCTTAGAGAAAGAGAGATTGAGGTCTCCAATTGTGAGTGGCGGGGTGTCTCTCACAGGCTTCCTCTAAGGAATCAGAGGAAGGGAGGCCATCCGCCGGTTCTGGACTTGTGGGTAGCAAGCCCAGGTGCTATAAGTTTCTGTGGGTAGCAGAACTTGGGTTGAGAGATTTGTCTCCCTCTGATTTAAAGCTGTGAGCCAGCATCTTGTCGCAGATGTTGACACCCGTTTTATGATCAATAAGTTGGGTAATCTCTTTATTCATTTTAATGATGCTCCGAGTTGTTCACCTTTATTGAGCCATCTTGGTCAATTTGAGGTTTATTTCATGGGTCATGTCTCCTTGGTTGGGTCTGATTCCTTGTCTTTTCCCGCTGGACGAAGCTTAGCGAACCTTCATCTTATTTGCACTCCTTTGTCTCTGACACATCATTGCTGGCACATCACATTTCTCCAACACACCTTCCTATGGTCGTTACATCATCTCAGAGTCCTTAAGGCTAAGTCTTCTTTCAAGCTTATCTTTTATCTGATCCGTTGAGCATGACGATCTATCATGCGGCCGTTATCATAACTCTGACGCACCTACTCATGGCCGTTACATCCTTGCAGAGTCCTTATGTTTGAAAACTTCACCCGTTCATCTTCTCCTTTGACGGATAAGGTTGTGTGACGGTCCATTCCTGGGACGTTACATCACTGTGGCGGTCTATCGTGCAGCCGTTACATAAAACAGAGAGTTCTAGTAGAACTACTCTTTCTCTGCTACTCCGTGGCCGAATTAAAAGTTTGATCTAATGATTTCTCCCTCAAATCTGATCCTCAGAACCTTCTGTTTGTTTCTATGGACTCTTGGGAGTATTATCTTCAAGAGTTTGCTAAGAAACGTCCTACTTTCTAGCTGGATTATCCCTTACTCGACTAGAGAGTTTGAGGGTCTATAAATAGAACCCTTGACTTCATGGCTTGAGGAGGAGACATCTGGAGTTCGCGTCGAAGTGCTGCCGCAACCTGGAGCTAGAACCAACCAAGAAGATATGCTTCCCACGTCCATCTTCTTCCAAAGTCCAGGGAGTATTGGTTTCAAGGGTTTAGTTCAGTCACATTGTCTTCTTAGTTTATTTCTCCTTCCTCCAAGCATCATAGCATCCTTCCCTCTTCTTCTCTCACGTTTTTGCACTTGCTGCACTCATTTAAACATCTTCTCATCTTTTAAAATGCCCCAGAGGCGTAAAAAAACCAACCTCCCCAGTATTTCCCTCTCCTTTTGCATGCTTTTGAGTCCTTTTGGTTTATTGATACTACTTCTGCTCTAGGGATAATCTGGGTTGTTCTTTTTGTGTTCTACACACTTTTGTAGGTTTACAGAGTCCACAGCACGAGGCCCAAGCTTTCTGGCCGGTTGGAAGGATTGGAGATCAAAGATTCCTAAGTTCCTATTCTACTGATCTCTGACGGTCTATTACAGGCGCGTTAGAGTCACGTAGCAGTTTATCGTGGGGCCGTCACACGCCTGTGGCACATCATCATTCGACCGTTACGTTCCACAGAGCTGTAGTTATTTCTCTCTCCCGTGGGCGAGTGTTTCATCCACCTATTCTAAGGTATTTCTCCTGTCTTTGGCTTGTTTATTACCTTAGTGGTGATCCCATATTTCCTTAGTATTGGGCAGTAGCTTTCTCTTTCATCATACTTCATATCTCTTTCTTTTACTTGCTTGTTCCACCTATACGGTGTGTTTTCCTTTACTTCCTTGCTCCACGCCCCAGCGTGTGATTTTATTTATTTCTTTAATTTATTCCTGATAGAGATAGCATGCCCATGCTAGAGCTTATGCTGATTGCCTAGGTTCATGTTGCACATGTTCATAGGTTGAGTGATTTTACTGCTTGTTCATCTTGTTCATCATAGTTGAGATCATATCCATCTTGTAAGAAAGGAACACATAATAATCAACATAATTTTTGGCGATCACGGTGGGACATCTAGTGCTAATCGTGCTTTCAATCTCTATTAAACTTGATGTCCTTTGTTTGCCCTAGTTTTCCCCAGATTTTCCCTTTATTTTCTGATGTTTTATGGTTCTTTGGCTCCTCTGATAGTCCTACATCCATGCGTTACGTTATATTAACGGTCTATTATTAGATCGTCACACTCTTCTGGTGCAGGTATTCTAGACCGTCACATACTCCAACATAGGTACGCATCACGAGGTGTAGTTTATTTCTACAGTTTCTACTGTGATTTTCATGCTTGGGTGCTACTTGATCTCCTCCTTGGTTGAGTTACATATTCATATCATTGTGTGCATATTTGATTGTTAGATTTTAGGCTAGAATTTGCATGCACTCCGGTGCACATAGACTCATTCATATACTCATAC
Organism: Amorphophallus konjac; assembly: GCA_022559845.1. Classification (NCBI taxonomy): domain Eukaryota; kingdom Viridiplantae; phylum Streptophyta; class Magnoliopsida; order Alismatales; family Araceae; genus Amorphophallus; species Amorphophallus konjac. The sequence continues at coordinate 83,922,518 of CM040124.1, read as the reverse complement.
TTTTGATTGCATTTTCCTACCTTGGTGTGTGAACCTCTCATCTCCATATTCCTTGGGGCCGACCAGGAGATCACATCAGGGACCTCCATAAGTCCCCATGAGCCGTGGATTCCCACACGGACGCTGGGCCAGTTGTACCTCTTCCCACACCGTGTGTAGGACTGCATAAGTGAAGGAGTGATTACATTTAGAGTCAACCAAGCCACACATCCCCTTCCTATTAAGAACCTACTATTGAGAGCACCATTTTTTCACTAAGGTTCTAAGGGAGAAAATCATAAAAATCTTGTTTCATCATCTAAATAACTTGGTTGACCTTGAGTGTTGTTATCTCTTTTTCACTTACATATTTGTTAAAATCATCTAAGTATAGTTGCTCATTGTTTGTTGTTTGGTGTTGTTTGCATTTTGTTAAGGTCTTTCGTTGCATGTGGAGTTGCTTCCGATCTCTAGAAGCGTCATCACCTAGGGGCAATTCCTTCTCCAAGTGCTACTTCAATCCGCTCTTTGAGTCCACCATGGCCTCCTTTGATCTCCCCCGTTCCCAAGAGGAGTCTCTTCCTCAAGGGCTCCTAGAGGATCCCTCTAGGGTTATCTCATTCCAACCCGGGGAGGGGCACATCCCCCCTTCGTCCTCCATCCCTATGGAAGGCGCCCAATCCACTCAATCTCTCCCCCCTCCTCCCGCCAATTCTATTCTTCAAATGATGGCCCAATTGGATCTGGCGCAACTCCAGGCGATTTATCAAGCCATGCAAGGGTCCAACACCCCACCTTCCACGATCATGCAAGGTCAATCCAATCCCTCTATTGCTCAGCCTAGGGCCAATTGGTCCGCTGTTCAGCCCATTGACCTTACTTCGGTCCAACCCAAGACCCTCAGATTCTCTAATCTAGAGATGGGCCAGTCTTCTGGTTCGGCCCAGCAATTCTTGGATAAGGGAAAGACCATTGTCCCTCCTTCTTCTATGTCGGATCATCACATGTCCGGCCCATCAGTGCCGCAGGTCCTTGTCGGCCCAAATGATTTCATGCGCCCTCATCAAGGGGCAGCCCAAGTCCACACCAATATGGGTCATCCTTCGGCCCAATATCCTTCCTATGGGCCACCTCCTCCATCTGCTTACCCCTCTACTCCTCAGATTCCATCTTTCACTGCCCCTACTCCGTCCAGGGAGCAGGAATTGCTTGATAAATGGGCCGCCATGCAACAACAACTTGACTTCCTCCAGAAGCGGGTTGGCCCACAGTCCTTGGAAGACGTTCCCGTCCCAAGCTTTCAAAATATCCGATTCCCTCCACAATCCACGCTCCCCAATTACCGCAAGTATGATGAGAACGGTAATCCCTTTATCCATGTGAGGGACTTTCTATATGAATCGGCCCAGTTTCAGTATGATGATCACCTTATGGCGTATCTATTCCACCGATCGTTAGATGGGGTCACGCTTGAATAGTTCTACTCTCTGCCACTGGAAGATGCTGAGAGATTCAAAGTAGTGAAAGATAAGTTCATCCAGCGGTTTCAAGACAGGGTCGGCCCAGAATATTCTTTCACAGATTTGGTAGTCGAGAAAATGAAGCCGGATGAGGAGTTTGCAACTTATATCGACAGATGGAGGAAAATGGCCGCCAGGGTACCAGGCCACATTCCGGAGGACGAGAAGGTCAAGCTGCTCATTTTCAATGCCACTCCAACCTTCCGCAACATTCTTGCCATGAACGACATAGCAAACATGCACCAATTGTATTGCCGGGCGCGGTTCATCCAAACCCAATTCAAGGACTCTCCTATCCATTCACTTTTTGAAAACCAAAAGCCCAAATACCATAAGAAACCCCAAGGGCCCGTTACCGAGGGAGTCCAAACAAATGAGCAAGTGCAAGCCGTTAACTTTCCCTCCGCCAACCCAAATAACCAAATTCGCTTCGCCCAGAACTCCCGCAACACTCAATACGCTCCACAAAACCCTCCACTAGCCTACTCCACCCCACAAAACCTTCTGCAAAACACCTTTGCCGCTTCGCAACTATCTCCACAACCTCCGCAATACCACAATGTCCCCTCACCTAATGTCTACAACAACAACAACAAGCGCCCGGCTCCGAAGAGACCACAATACCCACCTCTGCCAGAAACCCTCACGGACATCTTCTCAGCTCTTATGTCCATTAATGCTATACAACTCCCTCCGGAACGGCCCAATTGGAACCCGGCTGTTGATCAGACGAAGTACTGCATGTTCCATAGGCAGCCATGACATACTATTGAAGGGTGTTTTCAATTCAGAGATTTGGTCTGCGACCTCCATGAAGGGTAGAGGATTGATTGGGCTGAAATGCATAGGGCCATTATAGAAATTAAAGAAAAGAGAAGGCAGGCGCCGAGGCAGCAAGTGTAGCATTAACAGGCACCACAGCCGTAGCAGCAGTCGCAACAGCAACAGTAGCCGGTTCAAGACTTGGGGATCCATCAGAACCCAATGACGAACCATCCTCCCACTCCGCAGCCTCAGTCGTCGGCACCGGCTCACGTAAATTTAGTTCAACCCCCAGCTCCTGACGTCGGGTGGTCCTTTGACGATGACGGTTCTACACCACAAATCATGGCCCTCCACCACAACTACCGCAATCCTTCCACTTCCATTATCCTTACACCCACACACACAAACCCTCCTCCGCCTACTAGATCACTTGTCCTTCCATCCACTCCCTCTCCACCACACGTCTCTCGCCCATTGCTCACCCCCGTGCCATCATTACAACTAGCCCTCTGCCCACGCTTCCGCTCGCCCTTACACCTCCACCTCCGCTTGCACCCGCTATCACCATACCCATAGTTAACCCTCCGCCCATTATCCTTTCACCACAACCCCTTGTCTCCACTCCCACTCCTATCATCTCCACCGCACCCCCTTTCACACCACTTATCCATCCCAACAGGTTCATCCTACCGTCGTCCGGTGTCGTGCCGGCACGGAATTGCTCCCTTCGGAGCGGGCATTTGTTTCATCGCAATTATGCACCTACTTCTAATCCCCAGTCTTCGCAACCGACTACCGATCAGGAAGAAGTCGAGCCACTGTCGGGTACCCAATATGATCTGCTACATCATTTGGATAGGGTGCCCGCCAAAATATATGTGCTGGAGCTCATTAAAAGATCTACCCTTCACCAAGATGCACTAAGAGACTTTCTTTAGAAGCTGATGGTTAGTGAAGACGTGGCAGCCGACTGTTTACCCACGGCACTGGCAACTATTTCCAAAGGTCCAGCAATTACATTATCTGAAACCGAGCTTGCACCACCAAAAGCCCGGCAAATGCCTCTTTGCATCACAATAATCCTGAACAAAGTCAGCATTGAGGCGGCATTAGTTGACATAGGGGCATCTATCAATGTGTGCCCACTCAGCACTCTCAGGGCCTGCAACTTGTCAGAAGATCTTCTACGGTCGACCCCCACAACTATAGCTGCATACGACAACTCACGAAGAGCATGTCACGGGGTTGTCACCATTCAAGCTGAGCTTGGGCCTCTCACCATGCCCATCGAATTCTATGTACTGGACATCGACCCTATGTTCAAGGCTATCTTGGGTCGTCCGTGGATCGACACTCTTAGCACCGTGCCATCCACCGCGCATCAATGTCTCAAGTTCCCTTTCCAAGGGAGTATGGTTAAAGTCAAAAGCTTATCCGCGATCCACATTATTAAAGCCATATCAGATAATATTTTGCCCACACTATGGCCCAGTAGTCGGCCCGTTATTTCCGTGCTACATCTGGACTTCCCTTGGGCCTATGCACCACACAAGCCCGCCACTACACCCGTTAACATCAAAGTGAAGCCCCAGATCTGAGATTCCAAGGCCTGAGATATTATATTGAAACTGGGTTATCAGCCAGGGAGAGGCCTCGGTGCACAGTTACAAGGGCGGACCAAGCCGGTGCCCAAAGGAAGAAAGATAAGTAGGTAGGGTCTCGGTTATCGAGAGTCCGTACTATCAGTTTTGGGCGACTCAGGGCCACTTACCTAAAATTATCACCAGCATTTCGTAAGAGGGCCTCTCCAGCCAGGCACATTGAACCCACAGCCAATAGAGTCCGAGAAGAAGACCACGGCTTGCACGGTTGCCAGTCCGCCTCTGCCGCCAAAGGGGCCAGTTGATGATATGCTTGACTACAGTCGAGCGTTTGCCAGAATGTTCCTTGAAGAAGACTGTGGTCAGAAGAATCAAGAAGTCTTGCTTGTGCAGTGAAAGACGAAGAAGCCAGCTAACCGCTCGCGGGAGAAGGGGAGCTCGCCCATTGTCTTTTCTTGGTCTCCCCCCTCGTCTCATGTCTCTCTTCCAGCAGCTAGAATCTATACCTCGTTCACCTCCGATCGTGATTGATCCGTATTCTATGGAACTGCTAACCGAGGTGTTAATCATACCCTGTGCATGCGGGCAATGCCCGCCCATTGATCTCTCCACTTTATGGACCTCCTCCTTCAATCTTTCGGACATGTGGTTCTCCTCTTCTGATCCGTTCTTTGATGTCTTATTCCCGTCTCTCTTCCCCCGTCAGCTTCCTCCTCTACCATCTCCTCCCGCCTGCTATATGATCTCCACTGATCTCCAAAAAAACGTCAAATTTGAAATGGAGATTTCGGTGGAAGATTACACTATCATGTCTCCATCATCCTCCCAGGGGCACGAGTCCCCTGCTCCTTCCTTTCCACTAGATTTCCTTTCTCCTAGGTTAGGCGTAGGGTCCATCGAGTCTAGGGAAGTAGAGTCCGTTAGGTCTAAAGAAGTAGGGTCTTGTTCTAAGTCGTCCAATCCTTCCGAGCCTGAGCCGCGCTCGCTTGCGCATCATTCCAAATCTGTTCCTGATAGGTTCTTGCAGGATCAAGCTCAGCGATGTCGTGCTCTTCTGAAGTGCTCGGAGTTTGTAGCTACGATAATTGTGATAGAAGACGATGAGGAGCAAGACGTGGTGTGGAGCGACGACGGGCAAGGTGTTTATGAAGTCCTGGATGAAAAGGACCCGATCGATGATGAGGACAGCAACGTAGATGACACCGTCGATCTGTATGCGCAAGGATTAAAGAGATTCGATGAGCCATCGTTGGCGGTGGATGAACCTACGAAGGAAATAAATGTGGGAACTGAAGAAGACCCAAGACCCATTATTATTGCTGCTAATCTCCCTCCGCAAGTAGAAGAAGACCTGATCAGAGTTCTGAGGGAGTATAGTGATTCTTTTGCTAGGTCTTATGAGGACATGCCGGGTCTTGACCTCTCTTTAGTGGAACACCAACTTGTACTTAAACTGGGGGCAACACCCGTAAAATAAAGGTCAAGGTGATTTCACCCCCACATGGCCTTAAGGATTAAAGAAGAGGTCGATAAATTGTACAAGTGCAGGTTCATTAGAGTTTTTCTATATCCCTAGTGGGTGGCAAACATAGTCCCTGTCATGAAGAAGGATGGAAAAGTGCATATTTGCATTGATTTCAGGGATCTTAACAAAGCATGTCCCAAAGATGATTTCCCGCTGCCTCACATAGATGTCTTGGTGGATAAAACCGCCAGGTTCGAAGCGTTATCATTCATGGATGGTTATTCAGGTTATAATCAGATCCGTCTCACTCCCAAAGATCAAGAAAAAATCTCCTTCACCACGCCCTGGGGCACGTATTGTTACATGGTTATGCCGTTCGGTTTGAAGAACGCGGGTGCCACCTATAAAAGGGCGATGATGGCTATCTTCCACGACATGATGCATATCTTTATGGAAGCTTACGTGGATGACATCCTGGTGAAGTCGAGAACCAAAGAAGAACACCCCACTATTCTAGCTAAGGTGCTGCAGAGAGCTAGGGAGTACAAGCTGAAAATGAATCCGAAGAAGTGTGTTTTTGGAGTTTCTTCAGGGATGTTGTTAGGCTTTATAGTTAGCAAACGAGAGATCCAGATTGATCCTAATAAAGCAAAGGTTGTCATGGACATGCCTCCGCCTAAGAATATTATGGAACTTCGAGGACTGATTGGTAGATTGCAATTCATCAGAAGATTTATATCTCAACATTCTCAGAGGTGTCGCCCGTTTTATGAATTGCTAAAGGCGGGGGTCAAGTTTGAATGGAACGAAGATTGCCAAAAGGCCTATGAGGACCTAAAGGAATATCTATCCAATCCCCTGATTCTGCAACCTCCTGTCCCTCGAAAACCCCTAATCCTATACATCTCGGTCATTGAGGACTCCTTAGGGGCGGTTTTAGCACAAGTAGACGATGAAAGGAAAGAGCGGGCAACTTATTACCTCTCCAGGTTGTTTAACCCGACAGAGGCCAAATACACCACTATGGAGAAGACTTGTGCCGCCTTAGTGTGGGTAGCTCAGAAGCTCTAGCATTACTTCCGAGCCCACCCAGTCAGGTTGATCTCTAGAATGGACCCGATCCGCTATCTCCTAGAAAAGCCTGTCCTTTCTAGTAGGTTAGCTCGCTGGCAGAGCTTCCTCTCTCAGTTTGATATCAGCTTCGTCATTCAGAAGGCAGTCCAAGGATATGCCATCGCTGAGCATCTTGCCCATCTTCCCATTCCTCACACTGACTCTATTCAGGATGATTTCCCTGATGAGCATCTCTCTGTCCTTACTCATCATCCCTTCTGGTCTCTACACTTCGATGGTGCGCTCAATTCTCAGGGCCGAGGGATAGGTGTTGTTCTTCTCACTCCGGAAGGGGTGAGGATTCCCTTTGCTTATCAACTCCGATTTCCTGCTACCAACAACATCGTCGAGTATGAGGCTCTCATTGCTGGATTAAATCATGCCTACCTCTTAGGCACGTGCTACTTGAATATCATAGGGGACTCTCAGCTCGTCCTGCGGCAGGTGCTGTCCACTTACCGCACCCGTGACATTAAGCTCAAGCCATATCAAGACTTGGTCACGCTCCTTGCTAGGCAATTCCGTAAGTTGATCTACATCCACACTCCTCGATCTCAGAACATTCTCGCTGATGCTCTAGCATCACTTGCTTCCTCTCTATCTTTCCCTCTCAGTCAGAGTACTGAGACTGTCGTCGTTCAGAGACTGGACGCACCCTCTGTTCAAGATCCTTGGTACGCCAACCTTAGGAAAACTGTAGAGGCAAGGGCTGAGAAGAAAGATCTTAAGGAAGTATCTTTGACAGAACTAGAAGAGATCTTGGACGAAGAAGAGTTGCCTTAGTACCATGAAATCGAGTTGTATTGTAAAGATGGATCGTTCCCAGAAGGGGCAAACGTCAAGCAGCGCAAAGCTATAAGAAGAGCCGCCTCAAGGTATACTATCATTACAGGAGAACTATACAGGCGCGCTACCAATGGAATGCTCATGAGATGCTTAGATGATGATTAAGCTTGGAAGGTGGCTGAAGCAGCCCATTCTATTGAGTGTGGATGTCATGTCAATGGCCAGGCTCTTGCAAAGAAGATCCTTAGGCAGGGTTATTATTGGCCCACTCTAGAGGAAGATTGCTCCCTTTATGTCCGGAGGTGTCTTAAATGCCAACTCCACGCTGATAAGATTCATGCTCCAGCTTCATCCCTACATCCTCTTTCTGCTCCTTGGCCATTCTCCACGTGGCCTTTCGACGTTGTCGGCCCGCTCGGTGATCCCAATTCTCAGACCAAGCAAAAATCCTTCATTCTTACTGCCACTGAGTACTTCACCAAATGGGCTGAAGCCGAAGCGTATGCGGAGATTAAAGCTACCACGGTGTGCCGCTTCATCATGAAGAATATCATCTCGCGGTTCGGGGTGCCAAGCCGCATGGTCACCGACCACGGACCCCAGTTCGTCGCTCAAGAGCTCAAGGACCTATGTAAGAAGTTCAATATTACATTGCATCATTCATCTCCATATTATCCGCAAGGTAACGGTCAAGCCGAAGCTACTAATAAAACGCTTCTTAAAATCATAAAGAAAACATGCGAATCTCACAAATTCTCTGATTGGCTAGAAAGATTAGTGGAAGCTCTATGGGCTTACCGCACCTACGTCCGTACTCCCACGGGGTAAACCCCCTATGCTCTCACTTACGGGATGGAGGCGGTGCTCCCATATGAGATCCTGATCCCTTCCCTAAGGGTACAGCTTGATAAGGAACTTAATCTTGATGAATGTCGAGAGGCGTTGCTCGTCCAGTTGGAGCTCTTAGATGAGAAGAGGATGAACGCGGCCGATCACGTATTCGTTTATCAAAAGAGAGTTTCGCGTTATTTTCAAAAGAAGGTAATTGAGCATAAATTTCAAAAGGGTGATATTGTTTTGAAACGTAAGTTCATACGGTCTGCAGGTCCTAGGTCTAAATTACAACCTAACTGGGAAGGGCCGTTCGTTGTCAAAGAGGCTTATCCAGGGAATGCTTACCGTTTAGTGAATGCAGAAGGTGAGGAGCTCGCTCACGCTTGGAATGGGTTGTATCTTAAGCGTTTCTTTCCTTAGTGTCTAACCAGTGCCACCCCCGGCAGTAAGGTGTCCTTTCCCTTTCACCCTGAAAGAGGACCCCGAGCACATCAATCACACATTACATGACGTCCCTGGTCGGGCTTTCAACTCTATATGCACCGTTTCTCCTTGGCCATGCTTGGGGGAAAGTCAAAGTCCCTGTCAGTTTCTCTCTTTGGCTAAATCTAGGGGCAAGAGGTGAATAAGGGGGCGACGACCAATCTAGACACCCTGACGAGAGGAGGTCTCAAATAGGGGCAGTCTGTTATTACCTGACGCCACAAGAAAAGAAAAGGCAAAGCAAAGGAGCGGTTATCATGATGAAAATAAAAGATTATCTTGAAAGTCCATCAATCGTAATTCCAAAGCTCCAAAGGAAAAAGAAAAGGCTAGGCATGGCAAGAGTGGCAGTACAGTTTCCCCGCGAGACGTTATGAGCCCAGTCGTATGCGTGCCTAGAGTGGACAAAGGTTCGATGACGGACACAAAGCTCCAGCACAACAGACTGAGTCTCCGAATGGGTTGCCCGGAGAGGAACTCAAGCCCTGAAAACTCCTATACCTGGCCTAAGCTTACCCCCATGTTCTATTTTCTATTTAGGACTAAGGCAAATACCCTGGGTATGGCCTCTAATAGAGGCACCATCAAGCAAGTTGGGCCCTGTCCAAGGGTTGTCAGCTCTATCGCACGCCAACCTCGGAAACTCTCAATGGAATAGGGAGGACCCACGTTTCTAGGGGAGCACTGGTTCTCAAAATCCAAAAAAATCATATATTTCAAAATCAAAAAAAATCATATATTTTAAAATTCAAAAAATCATATATTTCAAAATCTAAAAAAATCATATATTTCAAAATCAAAAAAATTCATATATTTCAATACTCCAAAAAAACATCAGATATTTTCAAAATCTCACAAAAAAATCCGAATATTTGCAAACTCCAAAAATACCATCATGTGCATCCCATGCATTGCACTATTTCCATTATATTTTCTGCCTATTTGATAAGCCTCCACCCCTTGACCAAATATCAAGAATGGTCAGCTCTCTAACTTGCTTCAGGCAAGGGGTTGAGTCTAAGAACAGATCTAACTTGTTTTTTTTGTCTAAGAGTGTGCAGAATGTAGGTTCAAGCCCCAGATTCAAGCCCACAAATCAACAGGCTCTGGCACCGTAACGGTTTATTCTTGGACTGTCACATCCTTCTAACGGTCCATCATCTGACTGTTACCTTCTCACGAAGTTCAAAACTCTTTTGTTCTCAGTAAACTCTCCCTGACGCGTCTACATTAGACTGTTACCTCACTGTGGCGGCCTATTATTAGACTGTTACACTCTCCCGATAAAAAGAAAACTCAGTTTTTTGATCCCACCCTCCTGACGGCTCATCGTGAGACCGTCACGGTGTTGTGGCAGCCCTACATAAGACCGTTACATTTCCCAGAAACTCTGTTTTCAAGAATGTTTGGGCCCAATCGAGCAACGAATTCATATTCCATCAACTGAGGCACTTCCATGTCATTCAATTAAACTCAATGATGCATAAAACTGGTTGGTAAAATTCAAGATCATTACATTTCAAGAAGATTCAAACTACATTCAGCTTTTTATCCGCATGAGGCCGGATCTTGCGTAGCCCCTTCACATAGGCACGGCGTTCCTCGTCGTCTTCTTCCACTTCCTCTTGCCACATGCACACTTTGCTGATCTCCCACCTGATCAGAGTGTTCCGGACTGCTCTTTCATCCTCCTCGGTCCCCATCTTCCTAGCTTGAAGGGGAGGGAAATGTGATAGTGCAGGAACTATGGTACGGGGTAGCCCGATTTGAAGATGGCACCGGTGCGGGTTGTAGATCGCCATGGTAGTGTCCCCCACTAACTAAAGATCAAGGCCAGGTCACCGTGGTACTTTGAGCAAGGTTCTCTGAAGAACTCTTGGACGCATTGTGAACTTCTCTATTGGCAAGGTGTTGAGGAAGAGGCGCCAATCATCCCGTGTCTTTTTATCCGCCGTCCGGCACTCAACCTGTGAAGAGAATCCAAAGGCACCTCCAATGAAGAATAAAGGGTGGCTCCCAAAGATCCGGCTAACTGAAGGTATATCTCCCTGTAGATCTCTTTTAAAAATCCACACTTAAATATAAAAAAAAGCAATAGATATGATGAAAGCCATAAAATAGCACGAGGTGCTAAAAGGAGGTTGTGATCGCCAGAGACGCGAACGCCTCAAAAGATATAACAATTAATGAAGGGGAGAGATCGTGAAGAATACCTTGAAAGTGCGGGGATGTGAGTGCTCCTTTCTCTTCTAATCGGCCGGCCGATGAAGAGAGTTCTTTCTCTTGATTACCCTTGCAAAAAATAACAAACACCAATAAAAGATGTGAATTAGAACATGGTGTGTGTAGCATCAATCCTTAAAAGATATGAGCATGTAAACATATGTGAGAACACACCTTAAGGGTGGTTGCCCTTAAACCCCTATGCAAAGAGGGTGTGGGGAGATGAATGATGATATGCATAAAAAATAAGAAAACAAGTGGAAAGAGTGCAAGAGTGCACTAAGGGGAGATCTCAATATGATGGTTGAGAAAAATCAATAACAATGAAATATGATGCATGAACTATGAACTATAATGGAAAAAAAAGGGAGATAAGATAAAAAAATCTTTTTATTGGTTCCTTGGCTTGAATGCTCAATGGGGAGGAAGCTTGAAAGATGTTGATCGTCGGAAGAGAATCCTCCTTTGCCACAGCCTTCCTTCGGTTCCTGTAAAAAGAAAAGAAGAAAAAAGAGGAAGAGGGACAGACAGAAGAAGAAGAAGAAAAAGATAGAAGAAGAAGAAGAAGAAGAAGCAAAAGAAGAAAAAGAAGAAGACGGCAGAAGAAGAGAAACAGAAGAAGAAAGAAACACACAAGAAGAAGAAGAAAATAGAAGGAGACAGAAGAAGAATACGGAAGACAGAAGAAGAAAAAAAATAGGGAGGAGTGGAACCGAAGAAAACAACGGAGGGAGGAGTATCCAACCGATCAACAGAGACGAAAGCCTCTATTAATAAGGTAGAAAAAGATAAGAAGGAAAGAGTCCAAATGAGGAAGAGATAAGAACGGGCAAGAGCCCAAAATAGGAGAGGATTAGACTGGGCAAGAGCCCAAACGAAGCAGGAGTCTCTCTGGGAAAGGCTGCGTTTGTTCGAAGCACAAAAGTGAAACACGACCTGGCTCAGGGCGTCAATTCAAGAATTGACGACCTTCCGAAGGGCGTCTTTTAAAAACACGCCCTGCACAAGGGCGTTAATTCCTGGATCATTTTTAGAAATGAAATTGAAACACGTCTGAGTCAAAGGCGTTAATTAAAAAACGCCTTAACAAATGACGTTAATTAAAAAATTCGAAATAGGGCCATTTTTATTTCTCAATATTATTTTCCCATTTTTTAGGTGGAGGTGCATCTCGTCGCCCTGATTCCAACGACTATTTTTGCGAATTTTTCTGACACCCGGAAGGCCACCAAATCACCTCTGGAAGAGAGTGGAAAATAATATTAAAAAATCAATTTGAATAAGTGACGACCGTGTGTAAGGCGTGAATTCAATTTTTTTGATTTTTTATTCTTTTCACATTCAAAGTAACGTCCATGGTTAAGTCGTTAATTCCCAAAAAAATCCGAAAAATTCCCAGAAAAATCCAGAAAAATGGAAATTTGAAAGAATGGACGCCCTCCAGTATAGTCGTCAATTTTTTAAGAAACGCCCATGTATAAGTCGTTATTTAAAAGACGCCCCAGATCAAGTCGTTATTTCTAAAAAATAGAGAAAAAATGCCCAGAAAATCCAGAAAAATCCAGAAAATAGGAAAAAATAGGAAAAAATAGGAAAAGGGTGAAAAAAGGGAGAAATCTAAAAAAAGTGGGAAAAAAACACTCAAATAGAACTAATTTGAGGGTCAAATTGGGACATTACAAGGCAATATGAGATGTACTCACAGTAACATCAATTTTGGCGTGTCTACAGCTGCCCCGTCTTGGCGTCTGCTTTGCAAGGGAGCAGAGCAAACTGAAAAGTAGATGCCAAGGTGTGATGAGACACGCAATCAACATCACTTGATGAGAATGAAATCAAAAGCTCGAGATGAAGCAATCTCGGGAAATTCAATGAAATCAACGATGTTTGGATAAAATGGGGAGATGTGCACGCGGTGCACGAAGGAGATAAAAAATGATCAACTTCCAGCGCGGTGGAAGTACCCCAGGTCACAAACCTGTAGATTTCACCATTGGGGAGCGGTTACCAGCCATGTGGACGTGCTGCAGCCAAGGTGGATCAAAGGGAAAAGTTTTGAAAAATAAGATGATAAAAATCCAAACAGGGAGTTTTCGAGAAAATGACCCAAAATAGCGACAAAACGCACTGAGGACTCAATTCGGCATGGAATATCTCACATTGAAGATCAAGATCAATTTGACCCACAAAAACAGCTTATCAGAATGATTTTTTCAACAATTGTTTCAAATTCCTACATGAATGCATGCTGGGTTTAAAGGGAAAAATAAATCAAATGAAAATATAGAATAATCAAGGATAATATTGTTAAACTGCCAAGACTGGGTCAAGAAACCGATTTCGCGAGCTGATACTAAGCCGAAGCCCGTTTATCCACGCACCAATTCGTAAAAAGGGAACCATCGTCCCCAATCTTGGACGGCTCAATGGCCTATCCGTGTGACTAAGACTCCTCTGGAATTATCATTGTTTTTGATGAAGGGGAACTCAAATTCCAGATTTACCAAAGCCACAAGGTCCTTGATATAATCTAGTAGCATATGTAACATATAGTAGAATGTATACAGGGAGATGGTGATATCAATAAGCATGGGAACTGAGAAATGAGCTGCAAGCACCGTGGGACTTTGAGTGATGATGCCCTACCGGCGGGACTAAGAGCCTCTTCCTGCGCTCAAAAATTCATTAGCCAAGATATAACAAGCAATGAATAAGGCATTTAATCATAGCATGCATAGCATGAATCAAAGCAACCAATCATAGCATATATCATGAACAGCATAAGTCAAATCATGGCATAGCAAAGCATCATTATTTGTTGTTTGTCATGAGGATGACAATCTGGCTAATCAAGTTTTGGAGTTAAATAATCAGGATCTGATAATGCCCATCGGCGGAGTAATCAGATGAAACGAGCAGGAGTTGATTGAAAGATTTGGAGATGAATAATCATGAGATATGATAATCAGAATGATATAGGGAGATGATGCCCCTGGGTGGCATGTCATGAGAATATTGGGAAGAATCAATAGATTGATAGCAATAAGTAGAGAGAGGACCCATCCCGTGCTTTTGGTCTCTGCAAAGCTGTTCCTGCAAAACACCATCAGAAAATACAATGCAAATTTTTAGATTTTAGAAATATGCAAATTTTTTTATGGAGTTTTGGAATATGCAAATTTTTATGAGTTTTGAAAAAGATAAAAAATTTTATGAGTTTTGATCAATATGCAAATTTTTGTGAAGTTTTGTAAAAGATATTCAATTTTTTGTGAAGTTTTGAGAAAGGTATTCCAATTTTTATGGATTTTGGACAAGAAATATTCAATTTTTTGTTTGATTTTGGTTAGACATTGCTAAAGCAGCATCAAAGGGTGTTTTAAACCACTGGCTAGGGGTCCTCGTTCCTTCCCTTTTTGCTTAAAACTGTCCAAAGCTGGGCGTGCATTGTAAGGTGGCGCCCTATAACCGACTGCCTTTGATCAACGGTGCCCCTACTAAGGCCATACCCGAGAAACATTCGGTCTTGGAGGGAGAAGAGAAGAATAATTGTGACAAGCTTTGTGCAGGATGGGAGATATCGGGACTTGAATTCTTTCCAAGGTGCTTCCCCTCAAAGAGATAGTCTGTTGTGCCGGGGCTTTGTGCCTTTGATTTTTAGACCCTTGACATGCATACGACCAGGGTTTTCCCTGCGGGGACTTTGCCACTCTTGACATGCCATAATTCTCAATTTTACTTTTATCGAGATTTTGACTTGATTTTCATAATAGCCCTTTTTTGGCGAGATGTATATCATGAAATTCATATGAAAAACTCATATTGATTTTGGGTCAAGACTGCCCCTATTTGAGACTCCTCTCGTATCGGGGATTACCAGAGTTGGTCATCTCATCCGTCAACCTCTTGCCCCTGCATTCGGCCGAGTAAAGAAGAGAAAAGACTTTCAGATATACTCATGGCATGACCAAGGTAGCAACGGTGTTTAACCAAAGAAGCCGGCTAAAGACGCCGTGAAGTGTGTGGAATGCCCAGCTAAGGGTTGCTCTTAACAAGCGGGGAGAGAATGTCGAATTCCCAACGCGGGGTTCTTATTAACCAAAGGTGCTGCATAGCAAGCCGAAAGACTCTTTTGAGAGTGATTTAATTAAACAAAAGCCTAAGATAAAGGTTTAAAACACCACTCTTAATCTCGTTAAGAAGCACTTGATTTTGAAAATCATGCGTGAAGTAATGAGAAAATGATATCATTAAAATGCATACTTACGCCAATATGTTACCTTGCGACCTTTGTAGAAGCAGCTGCCGCGAGAAGCGATCTTGATCATCGTGAGATTTGTCCTCTTTGGCAGTCAAAAGAATTGGAAGCAAAGGATTGAAAGTGGCTTAACAAGAAGGAGTGGTGCCAAGACCAGACTCAGATGAATAAAGAGAAAAGGAAGAGAGGCGAGGGCTAGAACTCCCTCACTAAGGTGTGGAGACCCTGATCACATGAAAGGTCTACAGAAGGAGAGGAGAATTAGAAGGAGGAGTGAGGACTAAAGCCTCGAAAACAATGGGAGAAGGGGCAAATGCCCAAGGCAGTGGATGTGGAAGAAGTTGGGTCGGACCCAGAATTAGGAGGAATCAGAAGAAGAAATTGGTAGATGGAAAGAGGTGGATCCGAAGGGTCCGGAGGTAAAGGAGGAGAATCGTGATAGGAGGAATCATCCGGGGGCTCCGGAGGGATAACGAAAGAAGGGACGCGATGCCCTGGGGAGAAATAGGGAAAAAGATGATGAAAAAGATGACGGAAAAGAAAGAAGAGAATAAAAGATATGGAGTCCCGGAGGAGCAAAAAGATGAATTGAAGGAAATATGGAAGGTCCGGAGGTTCCGGAGGAATGAAATCAGGAGGGTCGCGATGCCCTGGGAGATGATAGAGAGAATAAGACGGAGAATCCGGAGGTTCCGGAGGAATAAAATCAGGAAGGAGAAGGTGGAAAGGGGCGTCGTGCCCGAGGGAAAAGTCCGGAGGTTCTGGAGGAGGAGAATGAAAAGGGGCGTGATGCCCGAGGGGAAAGTCCGGAGGTTCCGGAGGAGGCAAATAGAAAGGGGCGTGATGCCCGGGGAAAAGATGGAGACAATCAGGTGGAGAATCCGGAGGTTCCGGAGGGATGAAATCAGTAAGGAGAAGATGGAAAGGGGCGTCGTGCCCGAGAGAAAGGTCCGGAGGTTCTGGAGAAATAGAATCAGAAAGGGCGAGATGCCCAAAGAGGAGGGATAAAATTCCTGGAAGTTCCAGGGAAATGGCAGGAAGGGGGACGCGATGCCCCAAGGGGAGTGGATAAAAGGATGAATATGAATAAGATGGGAAATGCGGAATATCCGGCGGTGCCAGAAGGCGAGGAAGATACGGGTTTGGAAACCCGGGAAGCAGGAGGTGCAAATGCATGTAATGGGATGGATGCGATGAATGCATGAAATGCAAAGAATATGAAGAATGTGAAGGGCGAGAGGATGAGATCCTCCTCCTAACCCTGGGAATGGCCCATGAAGAAAAAGTGATAGAGATGGATGAATAGAAAGTGGAGCAAATAAGGGATGGCCCCTTAGCATTAAGATAACTGCCCCTCCACGGCAGTGAACATGTACGGTCAATTGGCCCAATAAAAGAAGCTTCAATAGTAAAAGACAACTCCCTTGGAAAGCAAAGATCAATAATGTGGGGGAGTTGTAGAGTTGGAACGGGAAGCATTGAGTTGCCCATTGAATGTGGTGTATATGGAATGTTGAGCAAAATGGGCATTCGCCCCTTGTAAGGAATAATGAATTCTGGATTGGAAAGTTTGAACAAGGGGTGCCCTGCCTGGCCCTTGGATGGCATCAATTCTTGGCATTCTTCCCTGAGCAATGGCGGTGACTTGGCCTCTGCGACCATGCTCGGCACAATAATCCGGATTGGCATCCGGTAAATGACTTCTTGAATCATGAATCGCATAACCGTGGCCACATCTGTCTTGCCCGGCTCTTGATCACCTTCGGCACAAGTACTTGCAGAAGCACTCCCATTCCGAGTAGTAAAAGGAGGTGAAGCGGAGGCGGAAGGCTTTGTGAGTGGTGGAGGTATAATGGAAAGTGTTGGCGTAAGTGGAGGCGGAGGTTCAAACACATCAAGTTTCTCCCTTTGCTTGCAAGCGGTCGGGGTTAGCTCGAGTGCAAAAAGTGGTGGGTCCTGCTCAGGATTAGCCATAGGTAAAGGTGGAGGGTTATGTGGTGGAATAGGCAAAGTGGGTTTTAAAGGGATAATGGAAGACCGAGGTGGCGGTAATGGGAGGCTAATTGGGGAAGGTTTAATGGTGTAATTAATGGAGGCCGATGGTGTGGAGGTAGATGGCTTAACGGGTGGTGGTCTAATAGTGGAAGGCTTGGGGGAGGCCAGTGTTGCGGAGGTTAATGGTGTAACTGGAGGAGGTGTAATGGGTGGAGGGTTAATGGATGAAAGTTTGGTGCGTAGAAAATGCCGAATGGGGCGAGCGGTGTTTGGAGTGGTGAAAAACTCAAGATGCGTCGGCGCGGGTGATTGGAGTATCGACCCATCGTCGTAACACCAAGAAGTCTCGGAAATAGGGGTTGGATCGGGGATGGTGGCTTCATCCTGAGCGAGGGGTTCATCGAATGAAAGTGGGGGAAGTGGAAAGTTAAGGAAACTCGAAAGGGGTGCCTGCGGAGCTTCATCATCATACACCGGCTCGGATTCTTCAATTGCCGGTTCTTGCTCGCTTGGAATATCAACGCCGTAGTCGTCCATCCTATCCTTCCATTCTCTCTCCATTCTTGTAATGTCATCCAAAGCCGCATAGAGAGGATTGACCGGAGTAGGAGGAACCGTGACCCTCTTTAATTGTTCCTCCATGGAAGTAATCTTATCAAAAAGAGATTGTTGGAGGGGTGTGACTTGAACAATAGAGGGCTGGCAGGGCCTTGAAGGAGGAGAGGCCGCATAAAAAGGCCGTGGAGGGGAGTTGACGGTATGACCCGTAAAAGAACCCGGAAGGGCCGGATTGCAATGAATAAATGGGCCTCGGGGCCGTGAGGGAGGAGGAATAGAAGGAGGCGGGTGTCGGACCACCCGAGTAGAATGAATAGGGGGAGATGGGTAATGGGCTACCCGAATATGATTGGAAGGAGGAGGTGGGTGATGGGCCACCCGTGTAGAATTGGAAAGAGGGGGAGATGCATGAGATGTACCCTCAACGGCAGCCTTAAGGGCTTGGATCTGTTGAGGGGTAAGATGATCTAATGCATGGATGATTCGAGAGACCTTCTCGTCATTGGGAGGAGACGGTCCCGAGGGAATAGTGGCCTGAAATTGAGTAGGTGGACCATGAGAATGGACATTGCCCATGGGTTGGGTATGACCATGAGAATAAGGACGTGGTCCCTTGAAAGAATGGTGAGAATGCTGATTAACATGTTGAAATTGAGGATATGAAGTGCTAGGTTGTGCATCCTCATGAATTGAATTGAACATGTTTCTATCATGGTAAGCCATTATATAGTCAAAAATTCTCAATAATTATGCAAATAAGCACACAAGTTGGAATGGTTACCGTGATTTTTGATTGTTTTATCCTTGGTGAATTAAGGATTTTAATAAAGTTTGGAAAGATTCACACAAGGAGAGTCCTAGTTTCAAATGAGATTTGAACTCCAATGCCAACTAGGAACTCTCACTCACCACGTATTAGGCCAACTATATCGGGACTCCAAAAGGGTACAACCTGCCCGGCGTCCGTGAGGGAATCCACGGGTGCGGGGACTTACGGAGGCTTGGTTTAGGAATTTCCAATCCAAAGAGACGGAATGCTCAATGGAGGGTCGTTCCTTCACCAAGGGGGTGTGTGGATCCTAATGAAGAGGAGGGGGCTCCCAAACCAATGCAAATATGAATGAAACAGGGTAAACAGGCCAACCACAATAATATGATCAATCAACAAAGATAAGCATGAAATATCATGAAAAACCACAGCCGGAGGGTTCTGGAAACCCACAGTAAAAACACGCCCTGGAAGGGGACGCTACTAAACAAGGACACGACGGTGTGACTGTCGTGAATTCTGTGAGGGGCTCACAGACCGTAGGAAAAACACGCCTTAGGGTTAGGCGTTTATAAATAAAGGACGCCTTCCAGTGAGGGCGTCAAAACTCAGAGGCACGCCTTGATGGAAGGCGCTGAAAATAAATAAAACGCCTTTGAGAGGGGCGTTAATTCCACAGACAGTATAATCAGCATGCAGCACACCGCAGTTATAGAAACATACGCCCTGGAGATGGGCGTTAATTAATGAAACACGTCTCTGTAAGGGGCGCTAAATATCAGATGAGAAAATAATGAAGATCATGCAAGCAGATGCAATAAAGACACGCCCTTGAAGGGGGCGTTAATTCACGAAAACACGTCCCTGTGAGGGGCGTTAAATCAAAAGACGCCCTCGTCGAAGGCGTTAATAAGCAACAATTGACTGATCCGGGAAGTGTGCAGAGTGCACAATGGAAGATGCCGTAGGGGCACAAAGGAAAGGGTACCGAGGGTACCGAGGGGAAAGGGCACACGAGGGTGCCTAAAGGGAAAGGACACACGAGGGTGTCAATGGGAAAGGACACACGAGGGTGTCAAAAGGGAAAGGGCACACAAGGGTGCCAATGGAGATGGTAATCAACAAAGAAAACAGTGGATGTCCCACCGTGATCGCCAATTTGTAGATCTCTTTTAAAAATCCACACTTAAATATAAAAAAAAGCAATAGATATGATGAAAGCCATAAAATAGCACGAGGTGCTAAAAGGAGGTTGTGATCGCCAGAGACGCGAACGCCTCAAAAGATATAACAATTAATGAAGGGGAGAGATCGCGAAGAATACCTTGAAAGTGCGGGGATGTGAGTGCTCCTTTCTCTTCTAATCGGCCGGCCGATGAAGAGAGTTCTTTCTCTTGATTACCCTTGCAAAAAATAACAAACACCAATAAAAGATGTGAATTAGAGCATGGTGTGTGTAGCATCAATCCTTAAAAGATATGAGCATGTAAACATATGTGAGAACACACCTTAAGGGTGGTTGCCCTTAAACCCCTATGCAAAGAGGGTGTGGGGAGATGAATGATGATATGCATAAAAAATAAGAAAACAAGTGGAAAGAGTGCAAGAGTGCACTAAGGGGAGATCTCAATATGATGGTTGAGAAAAATCAATAACAATGAAATATGATGCATGAACTATGAACTATAATGGAAAAAAAAGGGAGATAAGATAAAAAAATCTTTTTATTGGTTCCTTGGCTTGAATGCTCAATGGGGAGGAAGCTTGAAAGATGTTGATCGTCGGAAGAGAATCCTCCTTTGCCACAGCCTTCCTTCGGTTCCTGTAAAAAGAAAAGAAGAAAAAAGAGGAAGAGGGACAGACAGAAGAAGAAGAAGAAAAAGATAGAAGAAGAAAAAGAAGAAGACGGCAGAAGAAGAGAAACAGAAGAAGAAAGAAACACACAAGAAGAAGAAGAAAATAGAAGGAGACAGAAGAAGAATACGGAAGACAGAAGAAGAAAAAAAATAGGGAGGAGTGGAACCGAAGAAAACAACGGAGGGAGGAGTATCCAACCGATCAACAGAGACGAAAGCCTCTATTAATAAGGTAGAAAAAGATAAGAAGGAAAGAGTCTAAAGGAGGAAGAGATAAGAACGGGCAAGAGCCCAAAATAGGAGAGGATTAGACTGGGCAAGAGCCCAAACGAAGCAGGAGTCTCTCTGGGAAAGGCTGCGTTCGTTCGAAGCACAAAAGTGAAACACGACCTGGCTCAAGGCGTCAATTCAAGAATTGACGACCTTCCGAAGGGCGTCTTTTAAAAACACGCCCTGCACAAGGGCGTTAATTCCTGGATCTTTTTTAGAAATGAAATTGAAACACGTCTGAGTCAAAGGCGTTAATTAAAAAACGCCTTAATAAAGGACGTTAATTAAAAAATTCGAAATAGGGCCATTTTTCATTTCTCAATATTATTTTTCCATTTTTTAGGTGGAGGTGCATCTCGTCGCCCTGATTCCAACGACTATTTTTGCGAATTTTTCTGACACCCGGAAGGCAACCAAATCACCTCTGGAAGAGAGTGGAAAACAATATTAAAAAATCAATTTGAAAAAGTGACGACCGTGTGTAAGGCGTGAATTCAATTTTTTTGATTTTTTATTCTTTTCACATTCAAAGTAACGCCCATGGTTAAGTCGTTAATTCCTAAAAAAATCCGAAAAATTCCCAGAAAAATTCAGAAAAATAGAAATTTGAAAGAATGGACGCCCTCCAGTATAGTCGTCAATTTTTTAAGAAACGCCCATGTATAAGTCGTTATTTAAAAGACGCCCCAGATCAAGTCGTTATTTCTAAAAAATAGAGAAAAAATGCCCAGAAAATCCAAAAAAATCCAGAAAAATAGGAAAAAATAGGAAAAAATAGGAAAAGGGTGAAAAAAGGGAGAAATCTAAAAAAAGTGGGAAAAAACACTCAAATAGAACTAATTTGAGGGTCAAATTGGGACATTACAAGGCAATATGAGATGTACTCACAGTAACATCAATTTTGGCGTGTCTACACTCCCTTGGGTCGAAATTTGGTTCTCACTCCCATCCAACATTCAAGGAGTATCATAGAGCCGAAAGGAGGTCCTCCTAAGCAAGCCGAGCTAAGACCTTCATAGAGGTATGAAAGGACCGCTTGATAAATAGATAAACCCCGCCACAACCCACTGACGATGTTGAGATTTTGGATATCTAGGAGGTGATCGGTGGTGGAGAAAAGGAAGACTCCGCACAAGCAAACCGATACGACTTTAGCTATGGCCTCATATCTCTCCCACTTGTTCTTGTAATGAGAGACTATCCATTGAGCCATGGGTATTAAGTGAATATGGCGTGGGCTGATCATTGTCCTAACATCCTTTGGATTGTGGATGAAATCACTTAGAATCAAGGATGGGTCTATTGCTTCCACCGTATGACACACTATGTAGCACCCCTGGAAATTTTAAAGAGAATAAAATAGATTCTAAATTAAAACAAAAAGATTCGATTAGTAAAAATAGCTTAAACCGATAAATGGGCTTTACACCTAAAGTATGTATAACTAATGGGCCAAAAGAAAATAACGCCCTTCCTTAAGGCGCTAATTAAAGTAATAACGCCCTTATCATGGGCGTTAATTCTTTTTTTGACGCCCATAAAACGGTCGTCAATTCTTACAAAGGAAATTGGGAATAGAGCGCCCAAAATATAGAAACGTGAAAGACGCCCTTTGTGAAGGCGTTATTTAATGAAAACACGCCCCCTGTTAAGGCGCTACTTGATGAAAAACGCCCCAGTCTCAGACGTCTTTTTCCCTGGGAATTAAATTAAGGCATGCTCGTTCGCTGCATGGCCTGTATTAAGGTTCTCCCTATGCAAATGGGAGCATGTGGCTGCTATCCTGGAAGGGTGAGGACCATGCATAGTAGGTTTAAAAACTTACCAATCTTGACCGTAAAACCCTTCCATAATCCAACAATAGAACCCTTCAGATCGTTGAGAGTCTTATAAATACCACACCCCCTCGAACGGGCTGGTTTTTCTAAGTAACTGCTGCTTCGAAGGAGGTCCTGCTACATCCTGCAACACTCTACATCCTATCTTCATCCGACTGTGGTTACAGAAAGCTTCTTCCTCCTTCTCCCTGCCGGTCGGACTTGTGAAGTGTGAAGCTTCTTCCCCCGTTATTCATCCTACTGAGCAAGACGGACAGCGTCCTCTCATTCTTCCTCTTCTTCATCTTGTTGGCGGACGTGGGAGCCTCCATCATCTTCCTCCATCTTCATCCTGCAAGCAGACGACATACTCTGTTTTAAACAGAGTATCATTTTCGCCGTTTAATCTTCAACAAGAGGTAGGTTTTCTCAAGAATTGTAGCCCAACTTATTATATAATCATGCTGTTAACATAAATTAATCCATGCATATAGTTTCACTGAGTTTTAGAGGTTTTCAGTGAAGTTCTGGTAAGAGGCGACCCAAGTCAGGGCGCTAATTCATGAACTGATGCCCGAACTAAGAGTCGTCAATTTTAAGAAATTGATAAATACACACGTTTGAAGTTTAATATCTATGAAACCTGTAGTTAAATCTAATGCATGATCATATACCTTGAATCCTTCTATTTTTTCTTGTCCAGTTCATATATGTGGTTCCTGTAAATTATTTATCATGAAAACCTTTACTATTCATATTCTTGGAAACCAAAGAGAATTAACGACCTCCAGTAGGTCGTCTTTTCTGAAAGTGACGCCCCTGGATAAGGCGCGTTTTATCAAAAATACAGAATTAAGAAAATATCAGAAAAATAGAAAATTATAATGGACGACTGTTCCTGAAGTCGTCAAATTGAAAATAAACGACCCAGTGAAGGGCGTTAATTCATTAAATAGTGACTTAGGTTAAGTCGCTAATTTCCTATATAAATTATTTTCCACTGTTTTTCTGTGAACCGAGGGTTATATATATATATATATATATATATATATATATATATCGGCACTATATTCCATTCCGTGAGTATAGTCCCATGTTTCACGATGATTTGTCTCATTACCCACTAACTCTCGGTGACATACAAGCCCTCCATTGGACATTCCGTTCCTTTGGACTGGCGAGTTAGTCATTGGGACCTCCGTAAGTCTCCTCGTATCCTTGGATTCCCTCAAGGCCGACTGAGCTGGTTGTACCTTAAATACCTTGTACCTTTTTGATTGCCACGACTTGTGGTAAACCGGCCCTCTCATGTCGCCATCTTGGTCCATGAGAGAATAATCTTTGCCAATGGAATGATGATATTCCACTAGGCGATATCTTGGATTGAGTCCCTTATAGATGGTGTCAATCTCTCTGCTTAATTCATGTCCCTTGATTGGTGACGGGTTTAGTCATCCACTCAAGTTATCATGGCTACCTAGTTAAGGTACCATTTCTACCCGGGTTATCGACATGTCATGGTTCTTGTTGGTTTTATCATTGTCCATCTAACGTTCTTCCTTGAATTCCGTGGAACCTATCCACGAATCTACCTTGATATCCTACATGAGTTGTTCTTGGAATTCCATGACTATCACTAAAGTGGTTGTCTAGATATTACATGTAACAATGTCCGCGCATATAGGGCCCGATCTGGTCCTGGGAGGAGCACCCGAAAGTACTTGTGCCCATGGGAGTTATATTGATCACGGTGTGGCATTGCACCGAAGTACTTGCTTGAATCTACGACACTCCACTATCTCTCTCTTGCATGCTTAACTTGATTGACTTAACATGACTTGCATGGCCCGGAATGGGCAAAGTACTTGCTTGTTAATAACCATTATCTCATGACATGAAAACTTTATTGATATACTCGGTACTTGTTCAAATACTTGAAATCTTGAATACTTGAAATTCCTTATCTTGGATCAACAGTACATGTTATTTCCTCTCGTTATCATATTCAATTCAGTATCGTCCTATTTTACATGTTTTACATGCTAGACTTGCATTTTCATTTGGAAGAAGTAATTACTTAAACCAATTGCTAGTTCTTGAGATATAATTCCTACTGAGCGTTCGCTCACCAAGTTCTTTTCCCCAAGCCTTTCAGGTAATACGGACCCTGACTCGGACTCGGATGGGTAGGAGTAAGAGTGACGAGCGTAGAATCTGCAAGCGCCATGCTGCTACACCTTATCATGTCGAGTCGTCTTTAGTTTATTCCTTGGAGGCTTGTTGTTAGATATTCTGTTATGTCAAGAGTTGTTACATTTAAGGCTTGTGGGCCTGATTAGAATTGTATCGTCTTGGAGTTATGTGACTTTGTTTAATGGTTAAGTTGTTATCGATGGTATCAGTATATGGTTATGTTTTAAAATTCTCGTCTTATTGCGCACTCTGTTGTGATGTAGAAATTCTACTTGCTCTATTGACATGATTGATATAAACTCGTCACGTTCTCCCGGGTTCCTTCCGTGCTCGGGGCGTGACAGTTTTTGTGGTATCAGAGCCTAGGATTTCAAATTCCTAGGAAACCCAAGTCCAAGGATAGGTCTATCCCCAAACTGTGAGGATGGGTAGTGCCGTGGGTATAAGTCCTTGTAGGGCATCCGACTATAAATTTCAACATGAAACTAATTAAGGTTAACTCCTTGTAGGACTATGGCTGCTGAACGCGCACAATGGCGTGAAATGCAACGAACTATTCAGGGCCTGACTCAGGCCTTACAACAAGTGGCTCAAGGTGGGGCACACCATGGAGCTGGCGACCTCCATCGGAGCTTTAGAAATCTCAACCCTCCGAGATTCTCAGGATCATCAAACCCTGAGGATGCGGAGAATTGGATAAAGGAGATCGAGCGAATCTTCCACGTCATGCAATGCACGGATGGTGAAAAGGTGCTTCTGGCCACGTTCCAACTGGAACGGGACGCCCGTGCTTGGTGGGAGTCCGTTGAGGCCACCTTGCTTGAAGATCACGTTACATGGGAAGAATTTGTCGAGCACTTCAATAGCAGGTATTTCTCTGACCGTGTTCAGGAGAAAAAGGCCGCGGAATTTGCTGCCTTGAAGCAACGATCCCTGTCGGTGGCCGACTACGAAGCCCAGTTCTCCAGGTTATCTAGATATGAACCACACTTAGTATGCACTGAGAAGATGAAGGCAAGAAGGTTCTTGAATGGGTTACGACCCCAATATATCACTCAGCTCGCTCCCTTGGATATTCAATTGTACTCAGAGATGGTGCGTCATACCCAACTGCTAGAAGACGCTATAGAATTGTCTGACAAAATCCGTGGTAAGGATAAAAGGGAGAATGTCACAAGCCCCAACACTTTTAAACCGTCTTTCAAAAAGCGGACCAATAATGGAGGTGAACCCTCCAAGGAAAAGAAATTCAAGAAGGCCAATAACAAACCTTTCTCCATCACGACACCGCCAAAGGAGAATTATAAATATTGCGACAAGCCGGGTCACCAGGCTGCGAAATGCTGGAGAAGGCTCGGAGCGTGCCTTCGTTGTGGGAGTAAAGAACACCGTATTCCCGACTGTCCAATGATGAATGAGCAGAGTGAGCCGGAGACAAAGAAAGAAAAGCGTTCGGCAAAGAAGCAAGGACGTTTACAAGCTCTCCAAGAGACGAAACCAACCGAGGGTGGGTTGGTGGAAGGTATTTTGTCTATCTGCTCTAAGTCTGCTCAAGTACTGTTTGATACTGACGCCACACATTCTTTTGTTTCAAAGAAATTTGCTGCTTCATTCTCTAAGGAACATGAATGGATAAACTTAGTGATTTCTACCCCGTTAGGGAATGAGTCTGATGTCACCTTCCATTACCCGAACTGCAAGGTTATAGTTAAGGGCCACAACTTACCTGCAGATTTAATATGCTTAGACTTGAAGGAGTATGATGTAATTTTAGGAGCCGATTGGCTATCCACCCATCGGGCAACTATAGACTGTCGAAATGGAAAAGTAACTTTTGTGGATTTCTTGGAGTTAACTTACATTACTCCCCGGAAGAGATCACCAGTCATCTCTGCTCTTCGAGCCCATGAACTTATCAACAAAGGATGCGAGGCATTCTTAGCATTTGTAACTGCCACAGAGGCTAAGGTAGCTAGACTGGAAGACATTCAAGTGGTTCGGGAGTTTCCCGATGTTTTCCCTGAGGACTTACCTGGTCTACCACCAGAGAGAGAAGTCTCATTCACTATAGACCTTGTTCTGGGTGTCGGACCTGTTTCCAAAGCACCCTACAGAATGTCCCCCACAGAATTGAAGGAATTGAAGGAGCAGCTTATGGAGCTATTGCAGAAAGGATTTATCCGACCAATTACTTCCCCATGGGGAGCACCAGTACTATTCGTCAAGAAGAAGGATGGATCGATGAGGCTGTGCATCGATTATCGGCAGCTGAACCACCTCACTATCAAAAATAAATACCCACTGCCGAGGATCGATGAACTCTTCGATCAGATTTCTGGAGCAAAGTATTTCTCAAAAATTGATCTTCGATCGGGTTATCACCAATTAAGGATCAAGGTCGAGGATATTCACAAAACTGCATTCCGAAGCAGGTACGGGCATTATGAATTTACTGTTATGCCTTTTGGACTAACAAATGCCCTTGCAGCTTTTATGCAGCTTATGAATAGCATCTTTAGACCGTATCTGGACAAAT
The DNA here is from genome assembly GCA_022559845.1 of Amorphophallus konjac. Lineage (NCBI taxonomy): Eukaryota > Viridiplantae > Streptophyta > Magnoliopsida > Alismatales > Araceae > Amorphophallus > Amorphophallus konjac. Next base: position 83,895,497 of record CM040124.1, on the reverse strand, counting down.
TTATTGTGGTTTTTATCGATGATATCCTGATATATTCGAAGTCTGAAGAGGAGCATGAAGTGCATTTGAGGATAGCATTGCAGATATTGAGGGATAATCAATTATATGCCAAATTTAGCAAATGCGAGTTTTGGCTTGAAGAAGTGTCCTTCTTAGGACACGTAATTTCAAAGGGTGGAATCTCAGTGGACCCCGCAAAGGTCGAAGCAGTAAGGAACTGGGAACAATCGACAAATGCAACAAAAATTAGGAGTTTCCTTGGTCTTGCGGGTTATTATCGGCGTTTTATTAAAAACTTTTTGAAGATTGCAGTACCACTCACCAGACTGACCCGCAAGGAAGTGCCGTATGAGTTGACTGAGGAATGTGAACAAAGCTTCCAAACATTGAAGGACCGTTTGACCACTGCTCCGGTCTTGGCCCTTCCTATTGAAGAAGAGAAGTACGAGATATATACCGATGCTTCCGGTATTGGCCTCGATTGTGTATTAATACAACAGGGAAGAGTTATTGCATACTCTTCTAGGCAGTTGAAGAAACATGAGGAAAACTACCCGGTGCATGATTTGGAGTTGGCCGCAGTAGTATTTGCACTAAAGATCTGGAGACACTATCTCTACGGAGAACAATTCACAGTATTCTCCGATCATAAAAGCCTCAAATACCTATTCTCTCAGAAGGAACTTAATATGAGGCAACGTCGATGGCTGGAATATTTAAAAGATTTTGATTTCACTATTCAGTATCACCCCGGAAAAGGGAATTCGGTAGCCGATGCCTTGAGTCGGAAGCCGAGAGCCCTTATGGCCAGTTGTATGATACGGGAATGGAAATTATTGGAGGAATTCTCTAGATTAAATATAAGCACGGACCAGAAAGACGGGTGTATTACTCTCTCTCACATAAGTGTGCATCCGGACTTGCTATCCGAAATCAAAAAGTTACAAGATGAAGATCAAGGAATGATTGAAATCAGGGAGAAACTAGATCAAAGGAACGAATTCAAGCTGGCAGTTGATGGAAGACTAATGTTTCAGGAAAGGACATGTGTCCCGGACTGTCCTTAGTTGAAAAGGAAGATTCTAGATGAAGCTCACCGCTCTAGGTATACCATTCATCCTGGAGCAACTAAGATGTACAAAGACTTAAAAAGGACCTTTTGGTGGCCGAACATGAAGAGGGAGGTAGCAGACTTTGTATCTCGCTGTCTCACGTGCCAACAAGTGAAAGCGGAACACCAAAGACCCGTCGGAAAGTTACACCCCCTTGATATTCCCAAATGGAAATGAGAGGTAATTGGTATGGATTTCATGATGGGATTGCCTAAATCCAGAGGCGGACATGGTGGTATTTGGGTAATCATCGACCGACTGACCAAGTCGGCGCATTTCTTGCCGATTAAGAGTCGATGGTCGGTTGATGTTTTGGCCGCATTGTATATTAAAGAGATCGTGAGATTGCATGGAGTCCCAACATCGATCGTGTCTGACCGAGACCCTCGCTTCACTTCTCATTTCTGGAAGGGTCTACAACACTCCTTGGGGACGAAGCTCAATTTCAGTACTGCTTTCCACCCCCAGACTGATGGTCAGACCGAGAGAATAAATCAAATAGTTGAAGACATGTTACGGGCTTGCATTATTGACTTTGGCGGAGGTTGGCATGATCATTTACCCCTAGCCGAGTTTGCATACAACAATAGTTATCAAGCCAGTATACAGATGGCTCCATTTGAAACCTTGTACGGCAGGAGTTGCCGATCTCCTATATGCTGGGATGAGGTTGGCGAGAAGCAACTACTAGGGCCAGATATGGTAAGAAACACCACCGAGAAGGTTGAACTTATCCGTGAGAGACTCAAAGAAGCACAATCCAGGCAGAAATCTTATGCAGATAATAGAAGAAGGGAACTAGAGTTCCAAGTTGGAGAACATGTTTACCTCAAGGTCTCACCCGGTCGAGGAATAAGAAGGTTCGGAGTTAAAGGCAAGCTTACACCAAGATTCATTGGACCATTCGAAATATTGGAAAGAGTTGGTGAAGTAGCCTATCGTCTTGCTTTGCCTCCTCAATTGTCGGAAGTGTACAACGTGTTCCACATTTCCATGCTGAAGAAATATGTGCACGACCCTTTCCACGTCATTGATCATAGTAATTTAGTAATTCAGAGGGACCTCACATACGAACAGAAGCCAATGAAGATTCTTGATGGAGAGGTCCGAGTCTTAAGAAACAAGATCATTCCCATGGTAAAGGTGCAGTGGAACAAATGCTTGGAACAAGAAGCTATATGGGAAACTGAGGAATCTATGCGAAGGAGATATCCAGAATTGTTCTAAATCGTAAGTACTCTATACCCTCCATGCCTCCATTTCACGCAATTGAATTTGGGGACCAAAATCTTTTAAGTGGGGGAGGGTGTAGCACCCCTAGAAATTTTAAAGAGAATAAAATAGATTCTAAATTAAAACAAAAAGATTTGATTGGTAAAAATAGCTTAAACCGATAAATGGGCTTTACACCTAAAGTATGTATAACTAATGGGCCAAAAGAAAATAACGCCCTTCCTTAAGGCGCTAATTAAAGTAATAATGCCCTTGTCATGGGCGTTAATTCTTTTTTTGACGCCCATAAAACGGTCGTCAATTCTTACCAAGGAAATTGGGAATAGAGCGCCCAAAATATAGAAACATAAAAGATGCCCTTTGTGAAGGCGTTATTTAATGAAAACACGCCCCCTGTTAAGGCGCTACTTGATGAAAAATGCCCCAGTCTCAGACGTCTTTTTCCCTGGGAATTAAATTAAGGCATGCTCGTTCGCTGCATGGCCTGTATTAGGGCTCTCCCTATGCAAATGGGAGCATGCGGCTGCTATCCTGGAAGGGTGAGGACCATGCATAGTAGGTTTAAAAACTTACCAATCTTGATCGTAAAACCCTTCCATAATCCAACAATAGAACCCTCCAGATCGTTGAGAGTCTTATAAATACCACACCCCCTCGAACGGGCTGGTTTTTCTAAGTAACTGCTGCTTCGAAGGAGGTCCTGCTACATCCTGCAACACTCTGCATCCTATCTTCATCCTGCTGTGGTTACAGAAAGCTTCTTCCTCCTTCTCCCTGTCGGTCGGACGCGTGAAGTGTGAAGCTTCTTCTCCCGTTCTTCATCCTGCTGAGCAAGAAGGAGAGCGTCCTCTCATTCTTCCTCTTCTTCATCTTGTTGGCAGACGTGGGAGCCTCCATCATCTTCCTCCATCTTTATCCTGCAAGCAGATGACATACTCTGTTTTAAACAGAGTATCGTTTTCGCCGTTTAATCTTCAACAAGAGGTAGGTTTTCTCAAGAATTGTAGCCCAACTTATTATATAATCATGTTGTTAACATAAATTAATCCATGCATATAGTTTCACTGAGTTTTAGAGGTTTTCTGTGAAGTTCTGGCAAGAGGCGACCCAAGTCAGGGCGCTAATTCATGAACTGACGCCCGAACTAAGAGTCGTCAATTTTAAGAAATTGATACATACGCACGTTTGAAATTTAATATCTATGAAACCTGTAGTTAAATCTAATGCATGATCATATACCTTGAATCCTTCTATTTTTTCTTGTCCAGTTCATATATGTGGTTCCTGCAAATTATTTATCATCAAAACCTTTACTGTTCATATTCCTGGAAACCAAAGAGAATTAACGACCTCCAGTAGGTCATCTTTTCTGAAAGTGACGCCCCTGGATAAGGCGCATTTTATCAAAAATACAGAATTAAGAAAATATCAGAAAAATAGAAAATTATAATGGACGACTGTTCCTGAAGTTGTCAAATTGAAAATAAACGACCCAGTGAAGGGCGTTAATTCATTAAATAGTGACTTAGGTTAAGTCGCTAATTTCCTGTAAAAATTATTTTTCCACTATTTTTCTGTGAACCGAGGGTTATATATATATATCGGCACTATATTCCATTCCGTGAGTATAGTCCCATGTTTCACGATGATTTGTCGCATTGCCCACTAACTCTCAGTGATATACAAGCCCTCGATTGGACATTCCGTTCCTTTGGACTGGCGAGTTAGTCATTGGGACCTCCGTAAGTCTCCTCGTAGCCTTGGATTCCCTCAAGGCCGACTGAGCTGGTTGTACCTTAAACACCTTGTACCTTTTTGATTGCCACGACTTGTGGTAAACCGGCCCTCTCATGTCGCCATCTTGGTCCATGAGAGAATAATCTTTGCCAATGGAATGATGATATTCCACTAGGCGATATATTGGATTGAGTCCCTTATAGATGGGGTCAATCTCTCAGCTTAATTCATGTCCCTTGATTGGTGACGGGTTTAGTCATCCACTCAAGTTATCACGGCTACCTAGTTAAGGTACCATTTCTACCCAGGTTATCGACATGTCATGGTTCTCGTTGGTTTTATCATTGTCCATCTAACGTTCTTCCTTGAATTCCGTGGAACCTATCCACGAATCTACCTTGATATCCTACATGAGTTGTTCTTGGAATTCCATGACTATCACTAAAGTGGTTGTCTAGATATTACATGTAACAATGTCCGCGCATATAGGGCCCGATCTGGTCCTGGGAGGAGCATCCGAAAGTACTTGTGCCCATGGGAGTTATATTGATCACGGTGTGGCATTGCACCGAAGTACTTGCTTGAATCTACGACACTCCACTATCTCTCTCTCGCGTGCTTAACTTGATTGACTTAACATGACTTGCGTGGCCCGGAATGGGCAAAGTACTTGCTTGTTAATAACCATTATCTCATGACATGAAAAACTTTATTGATATACTCGGTACTTGTTCAAATACTTGAAATCTTGAATACTTGAAATTCCTTATCTTGGATCAACAGTACACGTTATTTCCTCTCGTTATCATATTCACTTCCGTATCGTCCTATTTTACATGTTTTACATGCTAGACTTGCATTTTCATTTGGAAGAAGTAATTACTTAAACCAATTGCTAGCTATTGAGATATAATTCCTACTGAGCGTTCGCTCACCAAGTTCTTTTCCCCAAACCTTTCAGGTAATACGGACCCTGACTCGGACTCAGATGGGCAGGAGCAAGAGTGACGAGCGTAGAATCTGCAAGCACCATGCTGCTACACCTTATCATGTCGAGTCATCTTTAGTTTATTCCTTGGAGGCTTGTCGTTAGATATTTTGTTATGTCAAGAGTTGTTACATTTAAGGCTTGTGGGCCTGATTAGAATTGCATCGTCTTGGAGTTATGTGACTTTGTTTAATGGTTAAGTTGTTATCGATGGTATCAGTATATGGTTAAGTTTTAAAATTCTCGTCTTATTGCGCACTCTATTGTGATGTAGAAATTCTACTTGCTCTGATTGACATGATTGATATAAACTCGTCACGTTCTCCCGGGTTCCTTCCGCGCTCGGGGCGTGACACACTAGATCTTCATCTCCCACTTTTGTCTTAGGGAAGGCTGGGTTAGTTTCTACATCCTCTAATAGGACTGTGGCTTCAAAGGAAGGGAAGAGGAACGTGTACATTTGTGGGTGCCAAAGCTCTATGAGGGCTGAAATGCTTGCCCAATCCAAGAATAATTTATGGAAATTCTTGGCCAAGACTAATAAAGGTTGGAGATGCCATGCCCTAAGGATTGAGGTCACTTCTAAAGTGAGCTCTTTTATCATTGGAGCCACCCACTTCAGGGTAGAATAGCACCTTGGACCGGGAAGAAGCTAAGGAAAAACAAAAGAAGAGGAGAAAAAGAGAAGAAGGATCATGAGAAGGAAAGTGCAGAAATTTATGGTTTGAATTAGAGTTGCCACTTACCTCTCTTGTAGAACATGAGCTTATGTGCTTGGGGATGGAGGTTAGCCTCTGAAGCTCCCCATGCTCCTTCCTAGCTGCCTTAGGGCCGGTATAAACCCTCTCCTCCATGGCAATAGCTCCAAAGCTTCGATTCTCTTCATAGTGTTCTTTGATGAATAGATGGAGTTTCTGAACTTAGGGCAGAAAATTGAATGGAGCTGCGAATTTGGGGTTTGATCCTACTTATAAAGGTTTGATTTTGATATTGGAGTGTTAGGATTTGGGCTAGGAAGCCTTATCCTAGATCTGGATGAGTTCTAGTACAGCTTAAGCCTCCTTTGCCTCGAGTTCAGGCTCTCATGGTAGAATGCGTCTCGGATTGCACAGTTTTCCTCTGACGGTTCATCGTAGGACCGCCACAGCTCTCTGACGCTCCAACATTGGACCGTCACGTTCATTCGTACACTACCTTCGCTCTGACAGTTCTGACGGCTTAATCTTGGACCGTTACATAATTCTGACGCTCCAACATTAGACCGTTACACCCTCTGCTGCAGGTTTTTAATTTGCTCTTCCATCCCTCTTTGGTCAAACCTGCCAGTCTTCTGTCTCTCACTCTGTCTCTATCTAGCCTGTTAATCCATGCACTCAGTCACACACACATCCACGTAATAAAAATAATAACAAAAACATAAAAAAAGATTTTCATTTCTTTTTTATTCCATTCATCATTTACATAGTCATGTACAAGTGTGGGTCAAAGAAAAGAAAGAAAAGAAGAGTACAAAGTCACTCGGCCGGTTTATCTCTCGGGCCATCGCTGTCACCGGTACCCTCGTGCCGCTTCGCTGGCGGCTCCATAACGTTGCTCTCCTCTCCCCGCTGCCATCTCTGCTCCGCCTCCTCATTCCTCCGCTGGCCGGAAGAACTGACAAGAAAATTCACAACTGATCCACTAGGGGCGATGCTCCGAATGCCACTCCGTGCTCCACTCTGGGAGGCGTTCCTCTCTGGTCCGTGGCCCATCATCCGCACGGTCCTCTCCATCGTCCTCAGCTCGATCTTCAGCTCGAATATCTGACGTCATGTCTCCCAGGCCTCGATCCGGTAGCGCTCCAGGTCTACTGTCCCAGTCCGAAGTCTCTCTACCTCGGCCCGTGCCTGTGCCAACTCCGCTCAGAGTCTCTCTGTCTCTGACCGTCCTCGCTCTGCCGCGGCCACAGCTGCGGTCAGCTCTCTCGCCTGCATTAGCATTCAGTATAGTCAATCAATTAGTCATTTTTGCACAATCATAAGCATTTAAGTCTAAGGGAACTCGTTGATTTCTTACCTGCTCCACGAGGGTAGCCTCGGCATCCTCATCCCGGGCAACCACCCGAGCAAACTCCGCATCCCGATCAGCTCTGACACCCGCAGGCTGTGAAGAGGAGGATAGAACATCTAGTCCCGCTCTCTGTGCTCTCTCGGCCCGCTGCATTTAGAAGTCAAAGTCAGGCATTTGCATGATCATAAGCATAAGCATTTAAGTCTAAAATTTAGAAAACTCACCAGGAGCTCCAAAGCCATCCGGTACTCATCCCGCTGCTAAATAGTGGCGTGGAGGAGCCCCTCGAGCTTGGCAATCTGTCCCTGTGAGTCTAGCTGCATTTAGAAACAAAGTGTCAGTGCATATAATTCAATTAAATTAAATAGACAAGAGTTTTAGTTTTATACCGGTCGTCGGGTGCCTCTGAACACCTTGTCACCGTATCGCAGGGAGTAGGCCTTGAGGTAGGCCTCGTCACTGTCAGCTCACTCTTTCACGGCTCGGCCCTTCTTTTTCCAATCATGCACATACTTCGCCTTCCGAGCGCACTAGTCGATATCCCCGCTTATGCCCTTTGAAGACTTCCCGGGGTGCTCGTCATTCCTGCGAGGGAATGTTACCTCCGGCTGGTGAACTCCCCATGTCCTCAAGATCAGGCGATAGTGCAAGGGCTCGATGACGTTGATGCAATGCAGCTAGATGTCTCACCCTCTGTATGACAGGGAAGCCTTGACCCATGGCTATCCCTCGTGGCCCTCATCCCGATATGGTGTCCAGTGCACCTGAAAAGGCAATTGAGTCCATGTCAGCATTTAGCAGCATTTCAAGGCATTCGAGCATATAGAAGAGTTCAAGTTCAAGAGCTTACCGATGCATACGGGAACGAGTCTATGTCATCCTGAATGGATCTGGTCAGTCTGCTGATCGATCCCGTGTCCCTCGCGACAATCCACAGCCTCGCGATGGGGATCCGCCCAGGATGCATCTGAGTACCTCACCTGATTCCTAGAAGGTAGAGGAAGCTCCAGATCTACATTTTAGAAGCCAAGTGTCAGCATATAGTAGTCAAAAGCATGTAGACGCATTTTAATTTAGCATTTACTTGTAGAAAAGGCAAGAAGCCACCCAGCATCGTCTACCAGTCGGTCGTGCTCAGAAACTCGAACAAGAAGGCGAGCACCGTCGCTCCCCATGCGTATTTGCCCACTCTGCTAAGATTCTTCAGTAAGGGTAGGAGCCGGCAGCTGATCACATCTGCTCTGGTCGGGAACAAAAGCTTCCAGAACAACAAGATCAAGAAGCGTCGTAGTACTCTATCACCCTCTGGCCCCGCCTCCACTACTAACCCTCGGGCGGACCTGCTCAATCACTCTATCCAGGTGCTGCTCTGGAAGCTCCCCGACTGCAATAGCTGCTCCTCGAAGCCCCAGGCTCTCCTTGAGTCTCGATCATGATAATTGGGACGACGGATGCCCCGGCCTTACCAAGTCCAGCCCCAGCAGCTCCTGGGCTAGTACCCGGTAGTCGCTGTAAGTCCAGCCTGTCACTACTGCTCCATGGACCTTCAGCCCTGTGATCCTCGCTATATCCTCCAATGTTGGGATCATATGACCCCATGGGAAGATGAACGCCCTGCTGATCAGATCCCATCGCTCGTGCAAAGCATATAGCAGCGGCGTGTCCATTCTTGTCACTTCTATGCTGAGGACTTCCCCGAAGCCCATCGCAGCTAGTCTCTCCCGCTGATACTCTAGCTGTGCCTGGTACACCGCCCTGATCTGAAGCCAAGAAATCATGGTTCTTCTTTTCCCCTGCACACATGTAGAGCATAAGTTAGTCATTTAAATAGTTTAAATTCTTTGCATTTGACATGAATAAAACAAAAAAATTGAATAAGCAAAAACACAAAAAAAATCATTTCTCGCTCTGGTTCCTCTGACGGCCATGTTCTGGCACGTCACAATCCTCTGACGCACCATGTATGGCACGTCAGGTACTATGACGGTTGCTAGAACAACCGTCATGTTCTTCCCGATAGGGCGTCATCTTCTTCATTCCCATAGCCCATGGAAATGGCCACAATGGCCTACAATGGATCCCAATGGGTCCCCAGACCCATTTTCTTCCCCTTAATCACACATGTAAGCATGAAAATTGAAAAACATTGAAAATTTAAGGGTTTTTTGGGTGGGAGCCTACCTCACGGTTTTGGCCTCATTTCTTCTTCTCCGGTGCCGTGGTCCCTTCTTCACCACCAGTGGCCTCCTCCACAACATCTTCTCCTTCTTCTCCAGCCGTGGGAGCGTCTTCCTCTGCCGTTTGCTCCGCCGCCACCTCCGGTTGCTCGTCCGCCGCTGGGGGAATCTTTTCCCGGGCTATGCGATCCCGGTAGCGCTTGATTGCCTTCATCTTCTTCCCCTTCTCCCTCTCCAATGGTGGTCGGGGGAGCTCGTCGCCGGACATCGTTGTCGGTGGGTTTTGGCCCGGTGTGGGTGGCGTTGATTGCGTTTTGGGGCATTTGAATGAATGAGAGAGGGAGAGACCGATCGGTTTGTTTTTTTGAACGCCCAGGAAATGTAACGGTCTATCGAAAGACCGTCACAGGCTTCTAACGCATGGTTGTTAGACCGTCAGGTGAGTTCAGTTGCTTATTTTGAAAAATGTGAACCGACGCGGTGTGACGGGTCATCTGTGGACCGTCACATAAGTGTGGCACTCCTTTAGTAGACCGTCAGGATCTTTGATGGATGATAATGCCCAATTTCATGCTTGAATGATCAGTATGCTTCCATGACTTATCTTATCAAGATGATTCATGCTCATGAATGGATATGCTTTATTCATATTATTGTTGGCTAACCCTTTCTATGGATGAAATCATGAAAGCCATCATACTTCAGCCATTCGCCGCACAGGTAAGTCAGGTACAATATCTCGATCCTATATCCTTTAATGCATTACTATATGTTATCTATGATATATTATCTCGAGAACCGACTGGTCATTCATGTGTTCTGGGATCTGATCTTCCCCTTAAACAAAAATGATGATGATCTAGGTGCACATGTTTAATCATTGGATAGGCCGTTAGGTTGGAAAAGCTTGGGGACGGTGGTTCTGTCTTGCACGCCGTGGTTGCAGATGGTGTCCTGACCCCGATTTCTCTAGGCTAGCAATACTATTCTCGAGTATCTTATTATTTTATCTTTCTTTGCATTCAATTTAATGATTTTTTTTTAGCAGAACATGCATCATACGCATCTTTGAGCATTCACGAGCCTTCATCTGTCCTAGGTGTCTCAGTGATGGTGGATAATTGTGTCCATGATCTCGAATGAGGAGAATTATTCCACTTTGAATTGGAAGGTTTCTTTTGGTCTGTTCACTCGATCTGGTTAGCTTAAGATTCCTGTCTGGAGTTTAGTTAATCATCTCTTTCCTTTTCGTTGCTCCGGCCACTGGCCGTGTTTTCCTTTCCTTAGTTGTTAGTTCCTCCAGACATGCGTCATTTGGTTGGCTATTTCCTTGTGGCTATTTGAAAGTTTTCCAGAAAATTATCATCGCTCGTTGGTTGAGGATGGGTGTCTTTTGCCTTCACGCCCACTTTTCATTCCGCTCCGCTTCAGTTTCGCTTCATCTCCATGTTCCATTTCGCTTTTGCTTCACCTCCGCTCGCTCCCCTGCAAAGAGGATGTTAAGGAGGGACAGCTGTTGACACCCATTTTATGACAAATAAGTTGGGTCATCTCCTTATTCATTTTAATGATGCTCTGAGTTGTTCACCTTTATTGAGCCATCTTGGTCAATTTGAGGTTTATTTCATGGGTCATGTCTCCTTGGTTGGGTCTGGTTCCTTGTCTTTTCCCGTTGGACGAAGCTTAGCGAACCTTCATCTTATTTGCACTCCTTTGTCTCTGACGCATCATTGCTGGCGCGTCACATTTCTCCAATGCACCTTCCTATGGTCATTACATCATCTCAGAGTCCTTAAGGCTAAGGCTTCTTTCAAGCTTATCTTTTATCTGATCCGTTGAGCGTGACGGTCTATCGTGCGATTGTTATCATAACTCTGACGCACCTACTCATGGCCGTTACATCCTTGCAGAGTCCTTATGTTTGAAAACTTCACCCGTTGATCTTATCCTTTGACGGATAAGGTTGTGTGACGGTCCATTCCTGGGATGTTACATCACTGTGGCGGTCTATCGTGCAGCCGTTACATAAAACAGAGAGTTCTAGCAGAAGTGCTCTTTCTCTGCTACTCTGTGGCCGAATTAAGAGTTTGATCTGATGATTTCTCCCTCAAATCTGATCCTCAGAACCTTCTGTTTGTTTCTATGTAGTCTTGGGAGTAATATCTTCAAGAGTTTGCTAAGAAACGTCCTACTTTCTAGCTGGATTATCCCTTACTCGACCAGAGAGTTTGAGGGTCTATAAATAGAACCCTTGACTTCATGGCTTGAGGAGGAGACATCTGGAGTTCGCGTCGAAGTGCTGTCGCATCCTAGAGCTAGAACCAACCAAGGAGATCTGCTTCCCATGTCCATCTTCTTCCAAAGTCTAGGGAGTATTGGTTTCAAGGGTTTAGTTCAATCACATTATCTTCTTATTCTATTTCTCCTTCCTCCAAGCATCATAGCATCCTCCCCTCTTCTTCTCTCACGTTTTTGCACTTGCTGCACTCATTTAAACATCTTCCCATCTTTAAAATGCCCCAGGGTGGTTAAAATACCAACCTCCCTGGTATTTCCCCCTCCTTTTGCATGCCTTTGAGTCCTTTTGGTTTATTGATACCACTCTTGCTCTAGGGCTAATCTGGGTTGTTCTCTTTGTGTTCTACACTCTTTTGCAGGTTTACAGAGTCCACAACACGAGGCCCAAGCTTTCTGGCCGGTGGAAGGCTTGGAGATCAAATATTCCTAAGTTCCTCTTCTGTAGATCTCTGACGGTCTGTCACAGGCGCATTAGAGTCACGTAGCGGTTTATCGTGGGGCCGTCACACGCTTGTGGTGCATCATTATTTGACCGTTACATTCCACAGTTCTGTAGTTATTTCTCTCTCCCGTGGGCAGGTGTTTCATTCACATATTCTAAGGTATTTCTCAGGTCTTTGGCTTGTTTATTACTTTAGTGGCGATCACATCTTTCCTTAGTATTAGGCAGTAGCTTTCTCTTTCATCATACTTCATATCTCTTTCTTTTACTTGCTTGTTCCACCTATACGGTGTGTTTTCCTTTACATCCTTGCTACACGCCCCGGCGTGTGTTTTTATTTATTTCTTTAGTTTATTCCTGATAGAGATAGCATGCCCATGATAGAGCTTATGCTGATTGCCTAGGTTCATGTTGCACATGTTCATAGGTTGAGTGATTTTACTGTTTGTTCATCTTGTTCATCATAGTTTAGATCATATCCATCTTGTAAGAAAGGAACACATAATAATCAACAGCAGACTTAGTCTGCTTGACGGTATTGCCTAGTGCTGCAAGGTATCCTCGCTCGGTGTGAGCGAGGGGTAGACGTAGATTGCAGGCAGCAATCAAACCACCAAAAAATCCTCTGTGCCATTTCCTGTGGTTTGTTTCATTATTTCAAGGATTGCATGTGTGGATTCATTGTGTCAAGGAGGTATATTAAAAGACGCAGCTCAAACGATTGGTCAGGCCTATCTAGAGGGTTGCCTTCTTGTGTGAGGAGACTCTTGGGTCCAACCTTCACCTTGTATCCCTGGCAGCTATCTGATATCTCATTTGGTTTATCACTCTGCTCAGCTCTCTCTCTATTCGAATTGTAGGGCGTCCAATCTTCAGTCTTCCTGCTGGCATGTTAACTGTTCGATCGTTGTTCCATCTAAGTTTGATTTCTCGAGCTATATTTGTTGGTTTGTATTAGCTGTGGTTAGTTGAGAGGTGATTTGCTTGCTGTGATTCCATCCTCATCGATTAAATTCCATTGTCGGTACATGTTGGGAGTGATCTATTCATCCCCCCTTCTGAATCACATTCTTATTTTATATCACACCCTCCCCTCCCGAATGTGCCCCCCACCCTCTCGTCCCCTCCCACCCCTACCCTCCCTCTCCCAAACCCCCTCCCTTCCTCTCCCACACCCTCCCGTCCCCAACCTACCCCCACACCCTCCCCTCCCCTTCCTTCTGTGCCCCCCTCCCCTCCCCACCCTCCCATCCCACACCGACTCCCCCACACTCCCCAATGTGCCCCCCTCCATCTCCCGAACCCCCCGCCCGCCCCACTGCACCCCCCTCCCCTCCCCATCTAATTGGCCCCCCTCCCTTTCCCGAACACACACCCACATTATAATAAATTTAAACACACACCCACATAATAATAATAAAAAATAAATTTAAATCAAATTAAACAAACTAAAATAAAATAATATATTTTAAAAAAATATATATTTTTAGAGAGAGAGAGGGGGAGACATAGGCCACCCCTCCCCTGCCCTCCCCAACCGCCCCCCCTCACCTCCCCTGCCCTCCCCAACCGACGCCTCTCCCCTCGCTGCCAGCCGCTACGAAAACCCCCCTCCCCCTCCCCAACTGATGCTCCCTCCCCATCAACGCCCCTCTCTCGAACCCCCATGCAGACACCACCATGTGCCCCTCCCCTCCGTCCCGTTTGCCACTAACCGCCCTCCCCTCCCTTGCCCTCCCAAACCGACCCCCCATCCCCTCACCGCCGATCGCCGCTAGAACACCCCTCCCCTCTCCAACCGACGCCCCTCCCCTCCGCTTCCCCATCGACACCCCTCCCACCCCCAACGACAATAAACAATAATTAAAAAATAAGACAAAGGGTGAGGGGGGACATACCGATGGCGATCGGCTGAGCTCCGACGATGATGACTCTGGCGGGGATGGCGGCGCTACCACGAATGGCGGTGGGTGGCTGTCGAGGGGACAACGAGGATGGTGATGGAGAGGACTATGATGGCGGAGACGGCGGCGACGGCGACGGCGGCGACGGCGAGGATGACTCTGGCAGGCTCTCGTCGATAGGGAGAGAGTGGAAAGAGAGAGTGAGCAGAGAGTGTGACTGAGTGGGAGGGAGAGGGTTCAGTCATTGCGGGGAAGGGGAAGAACTTCCGACAGATTTCTGACGGAACATATTTCCGTCAGAAAAATTAGTCTGAATTTCTAATTTGTGGCACCAATTTTGGAGAATGTTCCGACGGATTATTTTTCGTCTGAATATCCGTCACAAATTTCGACAGATATTCTGACATATATTTAATAGTCGAAAATACTGATGAAATTTCCGATGTAATATAATTCGTCGTAATTTCTGACGGATATTTCGATGAAAAATAATCCGTCAAAAAATTTCATCGCTACTACCGCATTTTCTTATAGTGTAATATTATCTTATGGGGGATTAGGCATGAAAAATCTTGTACCAAATTCTCACTATCCTGCCTACAATTTGGCTAGGTCCGATATGGCTGTTACCCTCGCCAACCTACCCAAGTTGCACCCTAGGGTTATCCACCTGGGATGAGCGTGGAGATCATTGTTGTATGTGGTGTTACAGAGTTATTGTCACTCGCTTTTAGCTACCGCATACTCCTGATATTTATCCAATAGATGGAATTTTGCAAAAGTTTGACAGAAGGTTAGTAAGATGGGAGAAGAGGTTGGGACATTGCTAGGGTCATGTTTTTCTTGTGGAGTGATGTGCTGTGCATTTTGCATTTATACTTTTCCTTCTCTATTCAGAATGCCAGTGGGTGTTCCTAAATAATTACCATGCCATTAGTGAAAATTCCTCTGATGCATTACTTTCCTCTTCCCTTTCTTTGAAGGGGGGGCTTTGGAACTTGAAGAGCTTCAGTCTTTCTTCTTATGCAAGTTATGGTCAATACTGTGCAAGAAAAGATGGGGAGGGGTTATTATGCATAGCTATAGGGAAGGACTTGGGACTCTTAGGACGCTAGTGGGAAGAATTCAATGCATAATGCGAGCACCTTGCTCAACTGTGATAACATAGACATACACGAGTCCAAAGAAGTAATATTATATATAACTCTTATATATAACACTCTCCCTCAAATGCGAGGTGCATCACAATTTCAGAGTTTGGCAACCAACTTCCTGACGAGCACGAGCACAGTGACCTGAGATTTGGTAGAGAGGCCAGCAAGCTGCTTAAAGGAAGAAGCATAAGAGTTAAGTGTGCCGGAGATGAAATGATAGTAATCATAGTTTTGCTTCATCCGCTTCTGGAAGACCAGATTGGTTGCTATCAATGGAGCACTCTGGTTATCACAATATGATAGGGTAGGGAATAGTGAAGCAACACCAAGGTCATGGAGGAGATTGTGTAGCCTAACAATCTCGATAAAAGCATCAACTGAAGAACAATACTCACCTTGATACTAGAATGAGAAACCACTTACATCTTATTATTCAGTGAGGTTTATAGTTTAGCTTGTTATTTATCAAGAGGAATATCCTGTTTCAGAAAAAAATGTAGGCCGATGCTTTGTTGCCATATTTTCATGAGTGCATTTTTTTTTGTTCATGCTGTGTTGCCATATCTTCCATGCTGATCGTGTGGTCATGGTTTCCCAAGCATTTGAATATGAAAACTTTGATAAATTTGATCATGTTAGGGTTCCAAAAATTCATTATGTTGGAATGCATCAGTATGATGGTGAGTTGAAGCTTCCAAGACACTATCTTGGTGCTCCTCCAGAGGTAGAGAGGACTTCTGGTGAATACTTGGTCTATAATGGTGTTTGAACTTTTGGTTGCAGGTATGGAAGTTTAAAGTAATATGGAATTCATGATAATTCATATATTTAATTTTAGTGCATGTACTTTTGGTTAAAGGACATGGAGTCAAAGCTGTTTCTTTATTATGTTTTTTTTTTGCTTAGAAACATCATTTTGATATAACCACCACTCATTACATCTCAAAAGATGTTCAACATGAAGGCAATAGTAACAAAATATCCTGTGGGTCTGATTTCTAAGTGCATTTAAATAAAGTTATTCATTCTTTCATTCATAAGTTCAATAAATGATTCCACTCATGTACAATGAGTATTCTACCATTTAGTCATTGCGCATGCATGAAATTTCCCAGTTTTTTTAGCTGCTATCCTATCTTTGACTATTTCTGCAGTTTAGTATTTGTCAAAACCTCTTCCAAAGTAGTCTTGTAGTCCGAGTCTTCTTTATTTGGTATCTTGTAATTTGTAAATTGATTAGCAATTGTAAACAATTCTTTTTGTTTGGTTTTTCACAGTGTTGTACAAAAGATGGTTTATTTCCAAAGGTCAACAAACATGTCTATGTTCTTGATGTTGTTGAATTTTGCTTTCTATTTGATTAATTTTTAGAACTAGCTGACCACTTGTTAGAAGTAGTACTAGCTGACCACTTGTTACAGAAATGAGACTTGAAACTTGCTTCTTGTGTTGAGGTTTTAAATTATGCAATATCTTTCGAAACTAGAATGCACTGTTATATTAGTTTCACTAATATCTTTTGAAGTCTTAAATCACTTAGGAGGCAATTCGAAGGGCCCGCTGTGTTGTTTGGACAAAGAAGTTACTCTTCATGGGTTTCTACTTGGTGTGCAAATACATCAAGTGCTGTTGTTGCTCAGCCTTTTGGCAGAACATATGTATGTTAAAGTGTTGTTACTTTTGTATAGTTTTACGTATAGATGACATTCTAGTTATTATGGTGTTTGCTCCATGTTGATATCTGCTATTCCGAAATCAAGTATGTTTTGGATTACATAAGTCTATTTTGGATTTTTATTTGGTGACGTAGAGGGACCTCTCCTCTCCTCTTGATTGTACTACCTCTGTTTGTTTTATAAAATTGGTGGTACAATCCACTTTTCTTGTTGTGTCCCTGTGTTTTGATGCTGACAAAAACTATAGTCATATATATACTCTTTTATAAGTTCAATCATTGTGCTTAGTTCATACAGAGTCATGCATATGCTCTCATGTTTCTCCTTTTGTTGCTGAGAGGTTCAAGTTGCACAAAAAATATGAAAAGTCAACAATGAAAGCAAAAGTCAATGCACAGTCAATGGAAAAGTCAACATGGTCAGAGCAGTCAATGCCTGTCAACCAGAAAAGACAACAGTCTTGGTTAGCCTTTCAAAGTTCCAGACAGTTCAAGCAGTCACTGCCACAAGGTCGGTGCACCTCCTGCCAGAACAAACCAAGGTCGGTGCATATGCATATGCAGAAGCAACGTTGGAGCACATCTGCAGCAAGGTCGGTGCTTGTCCTGCCTTCAACACAGCAAGGTCGGTGCATGTCCTGCCTTCAACGCATGCAAGGTTGGTGCAATATGTTTGCTAGCACATATGAGAAGGTCTGAGCATATGTAACTTCTAAAGTCGGTGCAACAAGGTCTGAGCTCACAACAAGTCCAAGCATATGTGAAGCAAAGGTCTGAGCACGTTAGGTGTCGAGGTTCCAAGGTCGGTGAAGGTTTTTCTTTCAATGCACAATGTCTGTGCACATTCTGCTTAAAGGTCGATGCACGTTC
The DNA here is from genome assembly GCA_022559845.1 of Amorphophallus konjac. Classification (NCBI taxonomy): domain Eukaryota; kingdom Viridiplantae; phylum Streptophyta; class Magnoliopsida; order Alismatales; family Araceae; genus Amorphophallus; species Amorphophallus konjac. Next base: position 83,877,858 of record CM040124.1, on the reverse strand, counting down.
GATAAAGTCTGTGCACATGCGACACACAATGTCTAAGCACACGTGTTTACAAGGTCTGCGCTATCAAATCTGTGCATGTCTTGTTTCAGCGTTACAAGGTCTGAGCTAACAAGTCTGTGCACACTTGGCTTCAACGTCCAAAGGTCTGAGCATTCCTTAAGGAAAGGTCAGTGCAACCTTTACAATTTTGTTGGTAAGATCGATGCTACTCGTCACCCATGTAAGATCAGGTCGGTGCATAAGGTGTTTGATGTAATGCCTGAATGAATACTTGGTTGGCAGCAGCGCCACTCGAGTGAAATCATGCGAACTCAAGACAGTCACGTGGGTACTGCGTTTATTGGTGCAGCTGGCAAGTGGCGCGTGATCCCAGGTGAGCAGTGATGGGCACGTGATCCAAGGCAAGGAAGGCACATCATTTTTCAGAAGGTTCAGGCTGAGAAAGAATCAAGTGTCGACTCTACCAGTCGACACTTTCTTACATGACTGTTGTTTGCAGTGCAGACAGAACTGCAAGAAAGAAGTGTTGACTCTAAGAGTCGACACTTATCACCAGGTCATGGCTTTTTGTAGCAGACAGAACACAGTAAAAATAGTGTCGACTCTAAGAGTTGACACCTTTTTGGCGAAACCAGAACCGGGTTCTCTGCCAGTTTGGGCAGTTCGAATCTATCACGTGGGATGACTTGGGCACATAACTCTAGGCCCCAATCATTGTAGAGGATGTTGGTTCGATGGTCCAAGGTACAAATGAATTTTTAAAAAGTAAAATCAAAATTTTCTACTGGACCAATCATATGCAAGAAGAAGAAGCTTCTGTACAGCTCACTCTGTTTCTTGGGGAAGAAGTCCCCTACGTGGATAGTATTGCCTAGTTTTCATTCGTTGTCCAATAGGAGGGCCTCGTACCTCATCTGCAAAGGGCCAATCAATGGCCATTATCTCTGCGATCTGAATCCCCTTCAAAAGCTAATGGTTCTCCATCGGTGAGGAATGGGCGAACACAGAAAGAGAAAAAGAGAAGACACGTTCGAAGAAGGAGGAGTTCATCCAAAAAAAGAAGAGGAAGAAGGAGCTTATGTTGCTGCCTTCGTAGCCAGAAGAAAGAAGAGGAAGAAGGAGCTACTATTGTTGCCTTCGTAGCCAGAAGAAAGAAGAGGAAGAAGGAGCTGCTGCTGCTACCTACGTTGCAAGATAGAAGAGAAGGAAAAGGAGAGGCCGCAAAGAAGAAGAGAGAGGGAGCTGTAGACGAAGCTACAAATCTAGATATACAAAGGACCAGCGGTGCTTGCAAGAGAAGATAGAAGACAAAGGTGAACCTGTTGGGCTAGCAGGAATTGTGAAGAAAAAGCCTCATCCACTGAAGAACGAGTGAAGAGAGAAGCAGAGTCATGGAAGAAGAATCTCGCCTGCTGCTGCAAGGGATCTGATCATCGGTTCTTAAGTTTAGGAAGTCTTTCATTGAAGCTATTTTCTGTCATTTGTTGTCAAGCTTATCTGTTGTTTGTTTTTACACCTTTGAAAGATATATCCTTATGTGTGTATTACTGTGCATGGTTTGCATAGGCTCGGAGCTGAGCAGTTGTATGAATGTGTGTGTGTCGCTATGTTTTAGACCCAGGACGTTTGGGGTTTATCCCCGTGGTTGTGCAGGGTCAAACCTGCGTGTGTATATTGGAGCGTGTCTCCGTGTGTGCAGGCTTGTCCTGCTTGTGGTTGGAGCCTTGCTCCGTGTTGGGGCGTTGTCCCCGTGCTGGTGTTCCAGCAGTGAAGCCTCACTGGGTTTCAGTGAGAGGTGGACGTAGGGAGCCCGTCGTGGTCCCGAACCACCTAAAAATCTCCGTGTTCTGTGTGGCTTGCCTGTGTGATTGTCTCCATATCTTCTACCCATTCACAGGTTTTTATTTCAGTTTGCATATCTCATTTGTTTAAACTGATTTCATCATTGGTTCATGATTGATCATTACACACATCATCGATAGTAAGCTTTCCGCTGTGTGAAATCTGATAAGATTTCAATTGGACATAGTTTTGTAAAGGGATCTATTCAACCCCCGTTCTAGACCCTATTCCTTGCACCTCGGGACCCAACAATTGGTATCAGAGCGAGGCTCTACTGTCCCTAGATCTAACGATCTTCAGAGTGATCCGAGTGCAATTACAATCATGAACGTTTCTGTTGATCATATTTCGATGAGTTGCTTACCTGTTTTTGATGGCGATGACTATGACTCATGGTTAGGAAAAATGTGTGGGCTGATTAACTCTGTCAATCCTAAACTCTGGAAATTGATATATTATGGCCCTAACAAATTACCTCTGGATGAGACCACATGGTCTGAAGAAGATGAGTTGAGAAACCATGAAAATGGTACAATTCTTAGTTTATTAAAGGCTGCTATGAATCCTGACACATTTTCATTTGTTTCTTCATGTACAACGGCGAAGGAGATCATGGATGGATTGATGAAAGCTCAAGAGAAGGAAAAATAAAAATGTTTAATGGCTGACGATGTTGATCAACAAAGTGACACAATTGCAGAAGAGGTAAATTTTGATTCTGAAGACTTTACTCTTGATGAACTCATTGATGCTTATGATGAATTAGAAAAATAATATAAGAAAATTAAGACTGAAAACAAAAGACTGAAAAAGAATCTGAAAACACCCTTCATGAAAATGGTTCTTGTGATAAATGTTCAAAGCTTGATAATTTGAATGATCAATTACTGCTTGATGTCGATTGTCACAAAGAAACCATTGCATGTTTGAGAAATGAAAATGCTACCCTCAAAAATAAAATAGATCAATTGGAGAAAACTGAAAAAGATCTAAGAAACAAAATGGAATCAAACTCTATTGATCATGATATTTGCAATGAATTGATTATGAATGATAAACTTGCAAATGAGAATGAAGAACTTAAGAAGGAAAATAGTGCTATGTTGATTCAGATATCTTTGCTCGAAGACAGTATGAAGTGCCTTGAAAAAGAAAATGCATTGTTAAAATCTAAAAATGGAAAATTGAAACACTTGAACGATTCCATGTCTGAAAGATTGTTAAATCTTGAAAAAGGGAAATCTGTGATTGTTAATGAATTCAAAAAAGTACATGTGCTTGAATAAAAAATTGAGAGTTATAAAATTAGAAATAGAGTATTGAATGAAAGTGTTGTTTGCAGTGAACAAGAAATAGCTAGTTATGAGCTGCACATTGCTTCACTCCATTCTGAAATTGAGGATTTGATAGAATCATTGTCCAAATTTGTGGATGGGCAAGAAAATCTGGACAAACTGTTAGGAACAAAAGTTAATTTCATGAAAGAGGGGTTGGGCAACAATTCGGTCAATAAAGAATCTTTTGAAAACAAGTTGACAACATCTTTTTTCAAAGCATCCAATGTAGCCACGACCTCAAAGGATAAACAACCCACTATCAAGAGAACTCAGAAGCAAACTGAAAAAGTGATAAAAATGATAACATACAAAAAGGACCAAGAAACACTCATGCTAGAACTGTGCATATTATACACAACTTGAACACAAATAAACATGCACATAAAAAGGAAATGTCATGCCATTATTGTCACAAATTTGGTCATTTGATGCATGAGTGTAGATTGATGGAACAAGATGATTTAAATGCAAATGCAAAGAATGCCAGTAATTCTCATAATAGGAATCATGTTTTTAAGCAAAAGAGAATTCACTGTTTTTGTTGTGGCAAATTAGGCCACCTTGCTACTCACTGTTGGCATGCTCAAGAGAGAAGATTTAATTCTAAACCTGTCAATCTCCCTGCAAATCAAAATATTTTTGATAGAAATAAATCTATTTTTAAAGGAAAAACTCTTGCATGCTTCAACTGTGGTAAGCTAGGCCATAGGGCTAATGATTGTTGGTCGGTCTTTAAAAGAAGAACTTCGTTCTCTTGTTTTAATTGTGGTAAACATGGTCATACAGTCAAGGACTGTTGGTATGTTAAAGAAAAGAAAGTGTTACACACGAAATACGATAACATGGTTGCTTATGGTCAGAAATTCCATGCTCATGTTGATATGCATAAGAGGAACATAAAACCTGCTGTCTCATGTCATTATTGTGGGGAAGTTGGGCATTTTATGAATGATTGTTCTCTAATGATGTCTGATGATATGAAAGCCCAAAAGTTATTGAGAGCATCCTTCAGAGATGCTACTAACACTACAGGACCCAAGAAATCTTGGGTACCTAAAATTGCAAAATGAGATCTATGTTTTGCAGGAGTGCCATGGGAGCTGAAGAATTAAAGGGGTTCAATAAACCAAGGCACCCAAGTGTGGTAAAACCCCGTTTCTGATTTTTTTACAGGTTTGGTCATTTGAGTCTTCTAAATTCTGTTTAAATAGTTGCATATCATGTTTGGTCTGTTGCATACATGTCCTCATTTGCATCTAATATGAGCATTCATGTTTCTTAATGCATATACTGAGTTGTCTGTAAATATTGAGCTGAAAATAAATTACACTTCAAAAATTTTGAATTGACTGAATTTGATGCCTGCATGTTGTCTCATGAATGACCCAGTGGTATATCAAATGGTATAGTGCCAAATGGCAGATGAAGTCTGTCTGGAAGATCTAACCATGTGTGAGGTGATCTTTAGACCAAGTCCTCCGCCAAGTACCATGGGTCAAGTTGCATGTTAGAGTAGTCTAGATTTTCACGAGTCACTTAAATTTCAGTCATATAGTGCATAAAGTTAAGGGGAGTCTATCAAAGGAAATTTTGCAATTCATGCATATTTGTTTAGACTAAGCTCCATGCATGGTCTTCAAGTCATATGTGGTGGTTCAATGCACATACATAGGGGGATCTCTTAACTGAACTACTTGCATTTAATCCTTAAGGAAGAACATATGTATCCCCAAGTCAAATCCTCTGAAAATAAGGTTCTGAGATGTTCTGAAAAAGTCACATACAGTGATTTGTCTTGTTTTGATCTAACTCACTGCTCAGTTGTGAACTGCATGCTTGTTTCATGGATGTTGTTGCATGTGAGTTGCTGAAGATCAAATTCTGTGTGCAAGTTTTCTGAATATCCCTTCAGACCTATATCTATTTTGACTTAAAACTGTGAGTTTATGACTTGCTTTCCAAATGCTTTCTTGTGCAATATTTCATGATAATCAGGTCACTAGGTATGTAAGTAAAACTCTTGCAATCCTGCACTGCACTCTCATGTAGGTCATAGGTTGCATACATTTTGTAATGTGCATATCATTTATATTCATGATGAAAATTTAAAAAGATTGTTTTCTATGCATGCACCAGAAGTCTAGTCATACATTGCATTTAGTTAGGGGGAGTCATTGCAATTATTGGTGAGCTCAAGCATACACATAGGGGGAGCAAAGATAAAATTTGATATGAAATAACAAGAAATATGCACCCTAACAATTAGCAATTCGTTCTGAAACTCCTTTCAATTCTCTGCATCTTTTGAGGGGGAGTTTGTCTGAAATATCAATGTTTGATCTTCTGCTTGATGCTATTATCATACTCTTCAGCCAGCCACCTTGGAGATTTTTTAAAAATCATTTGGTATCTATTAACTCTATACCTGACCACTTGACTATCTTCACTACCTTTGTGTCACCTTCTTCAAGAAAACTCAAAATTCAGAAGGATTCCAGTCTGTGTACTATGATCATAAATCTGAACATCCTTATTTTGGAATATCTATTATACAGGTTTATGATACCCCTAAATAACTTGCTGGTTTGATTTTAATGATTTCCCTGAGTTTAAAGATAAACACCTTGAAAAGAATCTGTATTCAGTTTAATAGGCTTTAACCAGCTTTCACATTGTTGTGTCTTGTAAAATCTTCTTGAATCTGAAAATCTAGCATTATGGCAGTCTTTGGTTGTGTTTCTTGGATATAGTACTGCTGTTAAACAAAGAACAATTTGAAATCACTATAGGGCAGCATGATGAAATTGGTTTTCGAAGGTCATGGCAGAGCAATGACAAGGCTACACTGCGAAATTAAGCCCTCCATCAAATAAATGGAGTGGACCTAGTCATGAGGTGTCCTTGCCATCTCTGTTCATTTTGAAGCAAGACAGTTAGTCTAACTGAGTAACTAGGGGTACTGGCGTCTGATCAACATGTACCCTTAAGTCAAAAGGTGTTGACTACACTTGATTGCTCTTAAAAATATGCTGAGCCAAAAAGAAAAATCTGAAATTGTGACCAAAGGTCAAGTAAATCTGCTGAAACCCTGAAGATTTGAACAGAACTATTTTTGTGTTTAACTTCAATACTGTTTCAAGTAACTCCTAGAGATGTCATTGGTTTATTTGAGTAAGATAATAGGAGGTTGACATGGCTCTATTATGGAAAATTGGTTCACCTCTATTAAACAAGAACGTAGTTCTCCTTTTTTTTAAGGACTTTCATTGCAAAACTCTCAATTTATTAGATTTGAATCATGCATTTAAATAAGGATCTTATCATAACATTTTTAAAATGGTAGAGTCTGAACATGAATCTATTCTGTTTTATGAAATTAGTATCTGACTGAGAATTCCTTCTTTCCTATCTGCTACATTGGCCTACATGCAACTCATTTCTGTCTGGTTGCCCTCTGGCCTCACTTCTTGATGATCCTACCTTCCAAGCCCTCTTGCTTCACTTCTTCTCTCAAACTATTTTTTTTTTATGTTGTCAAAGGGGGGGAATAGTTTGTAAGTCATTAAGGTCTTTGAGAGGTCAGGTCGCTGAGAGGTCATAAGAATGGAGTGATGCATGATGCATAGAGGTCATTGATGATTCATTGATTGGGACTAGTTAGTTATTTGATTGAAAGTAATTGAAATGACTTGTAATGACTCATAGTTTTGCCATCATCAAAAAGGGGGAGATTGTTGTGTCCCTATGTTTTGATGCTGACAAAAACTATTGTCATATATATACTCTTTTATATGTTCAATCAATGTGCTTAGTTCATGAAGAATCATGCATATGCTCTCATGTTTCTCCTTTTGTTGCTGAGAGGTTCAAGTTGCATAAAAAAAATGAAAAGTCAACAATGAAAGCCAAAGTCAATGCATAGTCAACAAAAAAGTCAACATGGTTAGAGTAGTCAATGCCAGTCAACCAGAAAAGACAACAGTCTTGGTTAGCCTGTCAAAGTTTCAGACAGTTCAAGCAGTCACTGCCACAAGGTCGGTGCACCTCCTGCCAAGACAAGCCAAGGTCGGTGCACCTCCTGCCAAGACAAGCCAAGGTCGGTGCATATGCATATGTTGAAGCAAGGTCGGTGCACATCTGCAGCAAGGTCGGTGCATGTTCTTCCTTCAACACAGCAAGGTCGGTGCATGTCCTACCTTCAACGCACGCAACGTCGGTGCAATCTGTTTGCTAGCACATATGAGAAGGTCTGAGCATATGTAACTTCCAAAGTCGGTGCAACAAGGTCTGAGCTCACAACAAGTCCAAGCATATGTGAAGCAAAGGTCTAAGCACGTTTGGGGTCAAGGTTCCAAGGTCGGTGAAGGTTTTTTCTTCAATGCACAAAGTCCGTGCACATTCTGCTTAAAGGTCGATGCACGTTCGATAAAGTCTGTGCACATGAGACACACAATGTCTAAGCACACATGTTTACAACGTCTAAGCTATCAAGTCTATGCATGTCTTGTTTCAACGTTACAAGGTCTGAGCTAACAAGTCTGTGCACACATGGCTTCGACGTCCAAAGGTCAGAGCATTCCTTAAGGAAAGGTCAGAGCAACCTTTACAATTCTATTGGTAAGATCGATGCTACTAGTCACCCATATAAGATCAGGTCGGTGCATAAAGTGTTTGATGTAATGCCTGAATGAATACTTGGTTAGCAGGAACACCACTCTAGTGAAATCGTGTGAACTCAAGACAGTCACGTGGGTACTGCATTTATTGGTGCAACTAGCAAGTGGCACGTGATCCCAGGTGAGCAGTGATGGGCACGTGATCCAAGGCAAGGAAGGCACATCATTTTTCAGAAGGTTCAGGCTGAGGAAGAAGCAAGTGTCGACTCTACCAGTCGACACTTTCTTACATGACTATTGTCTGCAGTGTAGACAGAACTGCAAGAAAGAAGTGTTGACTCTAAGAGTCGACACTTATCACCAGGCCATGGCTTTTTGTAGCAGACAGAACATAGTAAAAATAGTGTCGACTCTAAGAGTCGACACCTCTTCTAGCGAACCCAGAGCCGGGTTCTCCTCCAGTTTGGGCGGTTCGAATCTATCACGTGGGATGACTTGGGCACATAACTCCATGCCCCAATCATTGTAGAGGATGTTGGTTCGATGGTCCAATGTTACAAAGAAATTTATGAAAAGTAAAATCAAAATTTTATACTGGACCAATCATATGCAAGAAGAAGAAGCTTCTGTACGGCTCACTCTGTTTCTTGGGGAAGAAGTCTCCTACGTGAACAGTACTGCTTGGTTTTCATTCGTTGTTTAATAGGAGGGCCTCGTACCTCATCTGCAAAGGGCCAATCAATGACCATTTTCTCTGCTATCTGAATCCCCTTTAAAAGCTAATGGTTCTCCATCGATGAGGAATGGACGAACACAGAAAGAGAAAAAGAGAAGACACGTTCGAAGAAGGAGGAGTTCATCCAAAGAAAGAAGAGGAAGAAGGAGCTATTGTTGCTGCCTTCATAGCCAAAAGAAAGAAGAGGAAGAAGGAGCTACTGTTGCTACTTTCGTAGCCAGAAGAAAAAAGAGGAAGAAGGAGCTACTGCTGCTACCTACGTTGCAAGATAGAAGAGAAGGAAAAAGAGAGGCCGCGAAAAAGAAGAGAGAGGGAGCTGTAGACGAAGCTGGAGATCTAGATATACAAAGGGCCAGCGGTGCTTGCAATAGAAGATAGAAGACGAAGGTGAACCTGTTGGGCTAGCAGGAACTGTGAAGAAAAAGTCTCATCCACTGAAGAACGAGTGAAGAGAGAAGCAGAGTCATGGAAGAAGAATCTTGCATGCTGCTGCAAGGGATCTGAGCATCGGTTCTTGGGTTTAGGAAGTCTTTCATTGAAGCTATTTTCTGTCATTTGTTGTCAAGCTTATCTGTTGTTTATTTTTGCACCTTTGAACGATATATCCTTGTGTATGTATTGTTGTGCAAGGTTTGCACAGGCTCGAAGTTGAGCAGTTGTGTGAGTGTATGTGTGTCGCTGGGTTTCAGACCCAGGACGTTTGGAGTTTATCCGCGTGGTTGTGTAGGGTCAAACTTGTGTGTGTGTATTGGAGCATGTCTCCATGTGTGCAGGCTTGTCTTGCTTGTGGTTGGAGCCTTGCTCCGTGTTGGGTTGTTGTCCTCGTGCTGTTGTTCCAACAGTGAAGTCTCACCAGATTTCGGTGAGGGGTGGACGTAGGGAGCCCATCGTGGTCCCGAATCACCTAAAAATCTTCGTGTTCTGTGTGGCTTGCCTGTGTGATTGTCTCCATATCTTCTATCCCATTCACAGGTTTTTATTTCAGTTTGCATATCTCATTTGTTTAAACTGATTTCATCATTGGTTCATGATTGATCATTACACACATCATCAATAGTAAGCTTTCCATTGTGTGAAATCTAATAGAATTTCAATTGGACATAAATTTGTAAAGGGATCTATTCAACCCCCCTTCTAGATCCTATTCCTTGCACCTCGGGACCCAACATTTCTTAAAAAAACAAAACTTTTATTAAAAGAATAGTTATTTTGCAAGCTTCATTTATGCCAAACCTAATGCCTCTCGATGTGCATTTGTGTGTGCATTTTAACTCAGTGTAAATCATTATTGTGATGGAAAGATTGCAACAAAGTTCTTCATTAGTACGATTCTCTTCTTTTTAGTAACATAACACTTATGATTTGACAAAATAGATGAATATGAGGGGAGGAAGTAATCTCCTAAGAGTGAGTATCTAACTGACTATTTTTTAAATTGTTGCCTGCTGCATCAAAGTGACGTGTTCTATTGAGTAGTTCTCACTCTTTTAGGTGCCATGTGTTTTGGATGTGGCATCTAGAGAATGTATTGGAAGAAATTATTACACAACATGTTTTGAATCTAAATTTGACTTCATGCATTAATTCTGCTTTCCCTTTTCTATTTTCAGCTTTATGCTGTGATTGAAGCTGAGAAGAAAGCTGCTAAGGGTTTGATTCGAGAAAAGAAGAAAGACAGGGCTTTGCTTGCCCTGAAAAAGAAGAAAGCCCAAGAAGAATTACTAAAACAAGTTGACACGTGGCTAATTAATGTTGAGCAGCAAGTGTGTATTTTAATCCTAGAAAACTTCTTTTGAAATAATTGTTTTACTTCTGTATTCTTTCTTTGGTTTCTTTATGTAGAAGGATACTCATGTCTCAAATCTTTTGTGTCTTAATATTTTGTGGAAGGATTTTGTGCTGCTCATAGATTTTCTTTCATTTTAGTTGGCAGATATTGAATTGGCAAGCAAGTAGAAGGCTGTATTTGAAAGTTTTAAGGCAGGGAATAATGCTATTAAAGCTCTTCAAAGTGAGATCAATTTGGAGGATGTCCAGAAATTGATGGATGATACGACTGAGGCAAAGGCCTACCAAGATGTGAGTTTTACATGTGTATATAGTTTTGTATATTTTTTATATATTTGGAAGGTGATAGGGACTGGTATACCATAGATTCATGCAATCACTTTTTTTGTATGTCTAGGGGAATTTAGCCGTTCACTTAATAAGTACTACATGCATGTGCCTGACAGAAAAAACATTTTTATTCTTGTCTGGCAATTATGCCTTTAGAAAACAAAATCTGTATACAATCTTTACTATTGCTGGTATTCATTGGTGGTCTATAAGCAGCCCATTTATTGATGTTACACCTTTTCAGCTCTAAGGACATGGCCTGGATGTATCACTTTCAAAATTTGCAATATCATCAATGGACATGCAGCAGTGTTTTTGATTTCTTTATTATGACAATCTATGAAGCTACAATAAACCTTTGGATAGATTTTTAGACATCTTGTGCTATTTAATATATGACAGATGACCTAGAGTTATATCGCAGCTGGTCATTTTATATTGTTACATGTCTGAAGATGATTCCATTGGTCATTTTATATTACTGCTATTCATTATCATGTGTTTCAGGTTCATTTTATTCTGTGGTATTACCACTCTCAAGCTTATTTTCTTTTGGGGTGTTCAATTGCATTTGGATTTTCTGCTAGCAGATTTTGTAGTAATTAATTTAATCATTTATTTGTTGCTAGGCTAGTGCTTTTATTTCCCTTCTATGCAATTTTATCTCTAATATTTTTCTAATATTCATATTTTTATGATTTTATTTCTCCACTAAATCTTTTTATTTGTTTTATTCTATTAGAGGAAATAAATGCTATCTTAGGAGAACGTCGGTCTACAGAAGATGAAGAAGATGTCATGGCAGAACTTGAGAACTTGGAGGCTGAGGTATGCTTGTGGACCACTACATACATATGATAGTTTTTCCCAAAGATAATGTACGAAGGAAGGCTTTGCTTTCCAAGTTTTTTCATTTTTGTAATAGCTTCTTCCTGGATCATTTTTATTACGTTGATTCTTGTTTCCTTCTCTGACTCTCAAAATTGGTTATTGTTTGCCAATTATTGTATGCTTAGACAAAGTTTGATGCCTATCTTTAGTTTTACTTTGGCGTTTCGCTTTTTCTTTATTCTACTTCTATTTGCTGGAGTTTTATTCTGTTACTCTTAGCATTAATCAAGGTTTTTGGAGGTTTCTTCCATGGGTCGTGCATTTGAAACATCTAAAGTTTTGGATATGTTTTTATGTGATAAGTATTATTGAATTTTGCATATCTGAAGGCTGTTAGATGACCGGTTACTTCTATCTGTTACTTATGTTGGCCTTTTTACGTACATGTTGGTGTTTTTTTTTTAAAGGGAAGATCAGAAATAGGAAAAAAAATGAAAGGGCCCAGACATGCGGAGGCCCAAATGAAATAGAAGAAGAAAAAAAATGAAATGGACCCAAAACAAATGAATGGGTTGAGCCCAATACAAAATAGAAGAAGGAAAAGGGAAGGGGCACATGCGCAATAGGAGGAAGAAGGGGGTAAAGGAAAGAGGAGAGAGATTTAAAAAAAAATAAGAGGAAAATCACGGCACATTAACCTTGGGTCTGTGTTTCTCATCCCGTGTTTCACCTTCTCCTTCCATTGCGTTTTTCTTCTCCCTCCTGTGCAAGGCATTAAATGCCATTGACGAATGCGTGCCTCCTCTGCATGATAGCAGCATGCGAAGCACGGCCAGCCGACGGCCGGCCCATCCTGCTCAGGGAAAGGGCCTTGCCCTTGCTCCGCCGCGCCCTCTCCTGCGAAGCAGCAGAAGCGGCCACGGCATCAACTGTTGCGGCCACGACAGCAGAGCAATAGCCGCGAGCAGAGGAAGAACAAAAAAGAGATATGTGGAGCCTGCCCTTCGAACGAAAAAGGCTCCAATCCCCTATAAAAGCCCACCCTCGGTGGAGAATTAGACCCCTTGTAAGCCTTGGAGAAGAGTTCCCTTCAAGCCCCATCCGAGAAGTTTGTGAGCGGCTAGAGTTTGCTGTAGAGAAGAAGATACAAGGAAGAAGAGAGCCCGAAGGAGAGAAAATAGAGTGAGGGAATGAGAGAGAGAGCTTGAGGACCATCCATAGAAGGGTGGGTTCTTGGTACCTCCTCCTTCTTTTTTTCTTCTTTTTTTTCTTCTTTTTTTCTTCTTTCCCTCGTGATTTGTAAGGCTTTGTGCAACCCAGATGTAGATCTCCATGTTTTAAAATGAAAGTGGTATGGGGCTTTCAGCCCCGATGTTTTGTTATGAGCATTCAACATCCCTCCTTCGATGTTGTAATATATTATTTCCTGTGTGTTCCCTTTTTTCTTGTCCTTTCTATTAGATAGGGAGGTTTTCTCTTTAGTTTCAGTTACGATAGTTGTGCACTGATGTCAATGTCCGCTTGGTGGCCACCGGCCCAAGGCTCACTCGCATCTGTCAGTGTGATTTTGGGTTGCCAGCCACCAACGGGTCACTTAATTTCTTTTTTTGTTTCATTTTGAAATGATTTCACCTTCTCCTCAAAACCCTACTTTGGGATTTGGATCAGCACTGTGGCCATGATTTCAAAGGGGTGAGGAATATGGGATTTAATCCCAAATCGACCATTTTTTTATAGACTTCGACTTCTGGGGGTTTTGATCACTCATGGATCCTCGGGGGCTCGCTTCTTTATAGAGTTGGCCCCGGGCGATTCCCCCTAAAAGTGCGAACATTGATGGCCGTATAACTCGGCGATAGCTCAAGTCCACATTTCGGAAATGAACTTGTGGCAGCCCTCGGGTCATCAGATTCCCTTGTAGGCCAGTTCTCGAGAATTTCGTGCCCAAATTGGGACACGGGGTGCTGCCGCTTCCATGCGCATCCCCGGGTGTTGCCGCTTCCGTGCGCACCCTTTCATTTTGGGGCCATCTCGGAGTTCCCTTCATGGATGCGTACCCAATTAAACCCCCCCAAAGCCTCCGGGTCTAGGGGAGATGCTACCAGATTTTTGCCGGACAACTTGAAGACTAAGAAGGAAATGTCATGATAAATGAACTCAACTTAAAGTCATTATGACAGATCACTGGGCAAGAAAATTTAGAAAGAATCTCAACAATAATAGGAATTCGGTTTCCACTAATGTATAACAGACAAAGAGAGACGTCAAGAGCGACATAATTGTAGAAAACTGCTGTAAATAGAATGAACAGAACAAAAATGAATGATGAACACAAAATTAGACTTCCCAGATTAAAGCAGAAATCTCTGCACAAGAGCATTTGCATGTGGCATACACTTTGCCCTCTGAGTTTACTTCTTCAGAATTCAGAGCTCTCTTTGAAGTCAACCTGAGTCACCCCTGTGCAGAAATATGCATAGGGGTCAACCTTCTTTGTCCCAAAGGGTCGACCCCCCCTTTTAACCGTGTTGGCCATTCTATATGGCATTCATGTCCTTACATATAATCTGATGCATACAATTGCATTGATATCTGAATTTAGGATAAATTTCCATGCATTCCTCACTCTTGCGTGCCATATGCTCACCAAGAGCATCCATGCATTCCATAGGTTGCATGCATTCTGCTACATACGCTAAAGGCCTTGAAACAACCCACAATGCCTTGGAGCAGAACCCACACAATACTTCTTGGGAGGGGCAGTGCGTCGACGCACTATGCATAGTGCGTCGATGTACCCCTGTTCATATCCCCCTTTTCAGCTCCCGAGTCATTTACTGGCAAGAGAAGTGCATCAACGCATTGAGCATAGTGCATTGACACACCTCTCATCTAGGCCGCCCAATGCAACATCCTGCCCATTGACCTGCATGCATGCACATGCATCCTGCATTCTCTGCTCAGGTGCAGGGGGGGGAATGTGAAAACAAAACAAAATGATGAAACCTGTGGATGGATGCAAACTGAAATCACACTTCTTCTAAATCCAAGTGAAATAGAGCAAGATGGACGAGATAGACAAAGTAAATGTTAAATCAGGTTCATCCAGCAAAGTCATAACAGCTCTGCTATACATACTGTCATCAGAAGTTCAACATGGCCATGGTGCTACAACAGATAACATAGCAAAACAATAAAAAATCGAAGTGGGAAGGATGGGTGCGTCAACACAGGCAACCTCCTGCATCGACCCAGCCATTTCTTGGCTTCCAGGGCTGCTTCCCCTTTATGCTGCGTCGACGCAGGCGACCCCCTGCGTCGACTTAGCCTTCATCAGAGAAGAAAAGAAGAAGGAGAAGAAAATAATTAACCATAGATAATAGCAAAAAAAGGGGAATCATAATCTAACAGTAAGAGCACTGCCATGAAACATAACAATGCTTAAGAAAGGCAAGATAATACAATAAATGAAATGCCACGAAAATACAATAATAAAGAAAATGAACTTAAGGAATTAATGGCGTTTGATCTGGGAGGTCTCACTTCCTCAAGCTCGGCGTGAGGGAGATACCAAAGATTCTCCGTAAGTCGTGCTTGGCCCTCGGGTAACACCCAACCATGGCCACAGATGAACCTTACCCCGGGCTAATATCTCACTAATTTTGACTCATTACTCAATGACTCAAATATCAAATTTGTTGTATCTCGGCGTACATCTGTCCCTGTGTTATACATATACTGAGGACATCTTCAATACGAACTTTCGTCCTAACATGAAATGGTCAATACATGACCAATATGATTTTAAATACCCTCTCGCACCCTAGTATAGGGGATTTTAATACTTTCCAATACTTTTTTTTATTCAATCGATTTCTAGGCCATGAGGCCCCTTATCTTGGTAATTAATCAAAGGTTTTCTCCTCTCCGAGGGGATGTAATTAACGCCACGATTTTTATGGCACGACGGGCCTCCAGTCCCGACCTAATACCCACAATCGTCGGGTTAGTCAGACGGAGCGCACCACAGGCTTCGCACCACTCTAGTCTCGAAGCCTGAACACATTGTCATGTTAGAGCTGGTGCGATGGATTCAGAGGGGGGTGAATGAATCCCTTAGTGAAAATCTCAACCAATTTTAAAACCTTAGACAAGGACACACCAGATCAGAACTCCCTAAAACGATGCAATACTTGACTAAACAACGAAATACTCTGTTGATGCATACCGTTGAACACTTGACCTGCACTTCCAGTAGAAGCAGAGTGTTTGTGCTCTCAAGATGAGTCAACAAATAAGAAATTGAAACGAGATCCTAAGCATCCATCTAGCGTTGAACACATAACAGAGCAATCCATACAGTATACAAGGATTTTTAGGTGGTTCGGTCTTTCAGACCTACGTCCACCTCAGACTCAACCAGAGTGTGGATTCCTGCTGACACACAGCTTAAAAGACCGCTGGGCTTCACGGCTTGCCTACAACCGCTGAGCGACACAGCTTGCTATCCAGAGGAATCAATCCTCTGCAACGCTGACAAACAGCTTGACCCGCTGGGCTTTACAGCTTAGCCGACCAGAGGAAACCTCATCTGCAACCGCTGACGAACAGCTTGAATAAAATGTCAAATAAGAAAAAGCTAAAAGGACTAAACACAGTAACAGAAAGCTGTCAATAAATCCAGAATAAACTACTCACACAGGAGCCAAGTGTCTCGGATCTGATCCAGAGAACACACCAGAAAATCTAATCTTCAGAGTGTTGTTCTTGCTTCCCTTCGCCTTGTCTCTCTCTCTCTCTTTTCTTTTCGGGTGCTCGATCTCCCTTCTTCCAGATTCTTCAGCAATTCACCTTTTCTGACTCGTTTACGAAGCCAGCTCCCTATATATATATATATATCTAGCAAGAGAAAAGCGTGTGGAGCAACCAACTTTCCTGCTCAAACTTCAGTCTGGATCTGAGTCTTCAGAAGACACGTGCCAGCTTTAGTATCGTCGAGCTAGCATCCTGACAATCATACTTAGCTCGAAGTCTGCCTTATGACAATTGAACACATGTCAAGGAATAAGTAAGATTGCACGAAGTTAATAAAATAATAGACATAAAATGCACCTACTCACTCAGTATAAGATCTCGTATGCATGGAGTCAAGCTGTGCACACATCAAGTGTTGCACTGACTGAGTGTGTGCGAGATGCAACAACTATATCGACAGCATGCGTGCAAGGCATAAGAAATGCACATACTACACTCTATGCACGAGACTTGCACAGACTACATAGACCTATATTGCACAGACCTTGCGAATGTCTTAGGCATATACACACATGCACCGACCCTGAGTGAGTCTTAAACATATATGCACCGAACTAATATGATGGAAATGCACTGACCTTATATGCAGAAGTGGATAGCACCGACTTTGCTGTTGCACACGCACACGACCATCAGCAAGAGTCGCTCGCGTTCATCAGCAAGAGTTGCACCGACTAGATGAATACATGCAAGGACTATGCTGTGGATCAGAAACAGAATTGCACCGACGCAACTGTAATTTGAACATGTATTACGAGAACCTAAGGCAGTACAAGGCAAACCAGACAAACACAACAGTTTGAACATGATTCATAAGTTGTCATTATCAAAACCAGATTTCCAACAATTTCCCCCTTTTTGATGATGACAACATAATGAGTCATGTATGAGAATTCACACAATCGATCATGCATAATCATTTGTTGTCATGCATATAACAAGCATATTTGCAGCATAAAATGCAATAAGAATTCCTACAAGTGCACACTATCACATCTGTGTATAAAAAAGTCAAAGTGTGTTATCAGAGTGTGTTATCAAAGTGTGTTAACATTCACAAGTATCCTCATCTCTACAAACATGTCCATGAAAGTATCCACAGCACTACAACTGATCACAGAATAGCCCTATCAGCAAACCTCAACATCCTTCCATTAAGCATCAGCATCAGCATCTAGCCATCAAACAGCAGCACCCCTAACATTCTCTCCCCCTTTGTCATTATCAAAAATGTAGAAATGATAGCAAGTAATGACCGCGGTAGCTCCCCCTATTTCTAGGAGGATATGCTGAACTTGAACCAGAAATGGGAAATCTGTTCAGCAAAGAAGTTTGAAGATCCCTAATAGAGTCTGCCAGTCTATCAAGCTTCTGATGCGCAGTGTTCCCTAGCCTTTCCACTAGAGAGGTGACTGATTCTCGTTTGTTTAAGGCTTGTTTAAATGTCTCTGACAATGTCTACAGATTGGACTGTATAACTTCAAACTTTGTGATGATTTCTAGCTGAGTGGCTGCTATATTGGTTAACGTGCCCTTTAACAATTCAAACTTAATTTTCAAATCAAATGTATGGCCAAGAATTTTACCCATATTGGTGACTATAGAGATTTGAGTATCTTGAATTTTACTGACCATGTCACTTATTCAAGTACTAATACCCATAAGAGATTGTAAAATCTCTCGTACTGCTTCATCAGTTTTCCGTTTGGTAGTTAAAAATTCTATTCCTTGGCATTTCACAACATTTTCCAAATGTTTCAATCGGCCCTCTACTCTGTCTATTTGAACAGTGTGGAACAAGAACTGTTTGTTCATCAAGTCATTCTGATTTAGAACAATCTCTATCAGGTTGGACAACATTTGAACAAGATTGGGTTCAGCATTTGTTCCATGTGTACTAGAGGTGGAAGCACTGGAATCTGGCAACTCAGTGAAGTATTCATGATGCTGTTCAGGGAGTGGAGGAGGTGGTACTCCAAGACAAATAAGTTCTCCAAGGTGTGGACCGTACTCAGGAGCCGGAGAGAAGGACATTCTTAGATATAATCTTTGGTGAGGGGCAGGTCCTATGACATAGTCATGTGTACTCTCTTCAGTGACCCCTGGAGCTTCTTGTGGAACTTCTTCTTCTCTTGGTTGATTGCCCTCCTGTTCATTGACAACAGACTCAGCAGTCTCTTCAAAAATTTTCTCAGCTTCTTTTGTCAAAATCTTTGTAGCCACCTTAGACAGCATTTCATCATCAATTTCAGTTGTTTCTTCTCTTTCATCTTCTATGTCTTGTGGCTCATTTTATTGAATTTCTGCTTCTTTTTGTTGATCTTCTTCTTGTTGTTCTTGCTGAGCAACTTGCTGTTCCTGCCCATATTGTACTCCGAATTTATCAAAAAGTTGATTGATATTCTGATCCAGCTACTCCACAATTTGAGTATCAGTTAGGTTCAGTTGATGGACTTCTTGCTCTAGTTGTAGATCAATGAGATTCTTCTCAACAGGTTTAATAGTAGAGCATTGGACTTGTTCAGGTAATATAGAAGGAGTTTCTTCTTGAGAAATCTGGGGAAGCTGTTCTAACACATTTTTCACTTGAACTTTCCTCTTTTTCTTCAACGGAGCATGTTTTACTGATTTCTCTTTTCTTTGAACTTCATTAGAAGGTCTTTCTGAGTCAGTCTCATCCAATCTCATATAATATCAAGAAGTCTATGTTGTAAACATTGAACTTTGGAATGTCTTTCGAAGGTTCATCGTCTAAAGCTATGTTAGCCTTCTTAAAGATAGCAGTTAGGTGAGCTACGTAAGGCAAATGTCTCCTAGACTCTTTGCAGGATCTCATTATCTGAATGATTATTTCAGGCAAGCACACTCTGATTTTCTTCAGCAGACAATATAAAACAAATCTTTGAGTATTGGTCAGTCTTCCTCTCCCTCCAACTTGAGGAGTGATCATGGCAGTGAGAATATGATGTAGCAATCTCTTGAGAGGAGAGAAGTTGTTTGCATTAAACTGACCCAATTTTACCTGATTTTTGTCTAGGGGATTTTTAGGTTCATCTGTGATGACAGAGTATACCTCATGGAGATCACATGAAAACCCTTTTTCAGCTACTCCTTCTTCTGGTATTCTAAATACAGTATGTAGAAGGTGTTTAGAGACTTCAATCTTGTACCCCTTGACTTTAGAAACCAGTATTGCTTGATCCAAATCATATTTCAGATTCTGGTAGAACTCTGCTACTAGTCTAGGATAGTATATCCTATGCTTACCCAAAAATTTTAACCATTCCTGAGCCTTAAAGATTTCAATCAGCTCAAGAAATTTCTCAAGCATTTTCTGGTAATGAAAGTCTACGTACTGTGGGAAGACTATCTTGTCGGCCTCCAATGTTATTTCTGCATATCTTGAAGTTTCAACTGTGATATCTTCTTCCTCGTGTACCTTTCTCTTACTTCGACCTTGTGCCGTCTTCAGCTTTCACTGACTCTTGATCTTCTACTAATTGTACTTCTGTTTCTATTCCTTTCCCCTTGCCCGACTTCTTCTGAACCGATTCTGATGCCACACCCGCTGCATGTGTTTCCTTTGATCTTCGCTTATAGGCTTTGGTCACACTGGTCTCCAAAACTTGAGGAGACGCGGGTTGCCGCTCTTCCGTGATTTTCTTCTTCCACTCGCTCGTGGCCGACGGGGAGGACATGGTGGAAGATAAACAAGTGGAAGATAAAAGATAGAGAGAAAGACAGCAAGAATGGAGAGAGAGGTGGCTTGAGAAACCACGGTCGTGTTCTGCACAGAGGTGAGGTACAGGAATCCCAAGAGTTGGAGAGAGTTTCGAGCGGGAAGGAGTGTGTTAGACAGTGGCGGTAAATAGGGTTTGAGAAGATTATCTGATATACTATCTACTTTACCAACCTCAACATATAATACCCAAAACACCCTTTACTTTTCGGAAAAGTATCTTTGGTCTCTTTTCATGATTTTCAACATATGGGACTATATCGAATAACATGAAGTCTCTACAAAATATCTTTTGAATAGAAATCAATGGGAATAAAACAATTCATTCCATGATTATCCTCAACAAGATATGGCTTTAATTCTTACTACACATTTTCATTTGCCAGCCCTGAAGAGAGATCCATTTTTATATAGAGCTTAAATCAGTTTTAATTTTTCTTAAAGCCACACCAGAGTCAACCATATGAATATTAAACTTTTATTGAGGATTGAGCATTCTGGTAATACTACACCTTTTTACTCAAGGAAGCATGTTGATTAGACACCGGAATCCTTGGTTACTCAGTGTAGCTTTACCTTACTGCTTCAAAATTTTTGAACAAAGATTTTGAACAGAGATAGCACTTATCATCTTGACATAACCTCTAAATTTCTTTGAATCAAATGGTCAGTTTCTCAAATACTGTGCCATTGCTCTGCCTCCTTTCAACAAACAATTTTATTTGCTTATTTTCCTTTGATGGCGTATTCTTTGGACTGTCAACAGAATTATCTTAGAACAAGTTTAAGAACCATATAAACTTTAGATTCTTCGTCAGGTTGACACATTATTCATAATGTTCAAAATTTTAAGCAATCTTCTGAGATGTTCCATTTTAGACTTTTTTATGACCATTGAGTCTTCATTCAGAGACACTTGTGGAAACTTTAAGATAGGATATAATATCCATAAGCAAAAAATCACGATCCAGTTAAGATCAGCAATTCCATTCTCAGTTAGGGGTGTTTTTAGTAGTTATGTGTTGAGGATTAGAAGAGGTAATAGATATCAGATTTTAACTCTCCCTGATTACCACATTCTATGAACTCTTGAAGATAGATGAGTGTAATGGAAGAGAACACAGAACAAGGTGATATGGGTGAAGACAACACATGAGAAGAATAGAGAATGAAGGCTAGTTCGCACAAATCCAAAGGCATACCCTGAATGACCATCAACAAATAACCACTCATCTCCATAAGCCATCAAGCATTCAGCCTTCTGAGAAGCAAGTGAGTCCAAAAGCCCAATACTCAACCATTTGACTT
Source organism: Amorphophallus konjac (assembly GCA_022559845.1). Classification (NCBI taxonomy): domain Eukaryota; kingdom Viridiplantae; phylum Streptophyta; class Magnoliopsida; order Alismatales; family Araceae; genus Amorphophallus; species Amorphophallus konjac. The sequence goes on along the minus strand of CM040124.1, from coordinate 83,856,516 downwards.
CTCATATTAGACCAGATTCAAGCTGACTCCATGGTCGATATCACAAGAGCAGAACCTTGCAATTCATCAGACACATGAGGCCAACTGCCTAAGCAGCAATGAATCACTGACCAAAGCATGTATTCTATCTCTGAATTGCACAACTCCCCCTCAACATGTGACGAGATGTTAAAGAAAGACACTATCTGATTCTCTTAATTCACACAGATATGTATCAACATTATATGCAATCTACAGAATCATGCACAGGCCTTTTTATGTCATGGAGTTTATATGAATTCAGCTGATAAGTGCATCGACTTGCATGCATGAAACAACAAAACTTGCACAGACGTTGTGACATTCTAGTTGAGCATGGAAGATTCTAGATGCAATTTGAGCCCTGGTACCTGGCGAAGGCAAGCCTCTACGCATAGCATGGATTTCCATAAAGAAAACAACTGCCTTTCTTTCAACATACTATTTTATATACCATATGGTCGTGCAAGCCTACTTATCTAATTATGAACATGACATCATCCATCATTGATTTATTTCAATTATTCATGTAACATTCCACAAGGATCATTTGCTCATACAATATCAGTGAGGAGATGCACATGGAACATCACATGGAATGCAAACATGTATCATGATAACTCAGGAAGATACTACTGTAAAGCCAAAATTTAGGATGATTAGATGACTAACCTGAAAAATGTAGAAAATGGGGTTTTTCATGTTCTGGTGCCTTGGTTTATTTTCCCCCTTTTTATTTCCTCCGAGGCATACCTACAAAATAAAGGGTTATTTTGATCCAGTAGGAACCCAAGTAACCTTGGGTCCTGTATTACCCTCAACAGGTGTTGTTGACCTTTTGCAAGCAACACTGTCATCATAGCCCATCAACTTGCAATTGGACATGGGATGTCCAGACTTACCACGGTAATGACAAATAACAGAATTCAAGTTCCCTTTATGCACCTTATTATGTGTATTGAATCTATGTGCATGAATATTGAAATTTCTTTTATGTACATGAGCATTTTGTTTTCTGAAACCTGCCACCCAACACTCAGAGACTTTGTGGCCAGGTTTTCCACAATTGAAACAAGTAAACGTCTTTTTCATGAGATCAGTTTTATTCCTAAAATTATTCTGTTGAACAGGGAATTTAACAGATTTAGCAGTGCGTTTGCCTCCCTGTGCATGCCCGCACTGTGCATCGATGTGTCCTAACTTCCCATAGCAGAAACAATTCACATTCTTTCTCCTAGAAACATGATTTCTAACGTGATATTTCTATGAATTAATAGCAACAAGGCCATCTAATTCCATTGATTTGCATTCATGCATGAGATGACATGCATTATGACAGTGAAAACACTTTATTCTACTGTTTTGAACATGAGTAGGTTTCTTTTCATCCTTTCTCATGACAAAACAATCATGAATGGCATGGCCGAATTTGCCACAGTAGAAACATTTCACATTCTTTCTTTTAACAGAAGGTAGTTTTGCCTGAGAAGTTTCAGCATACATATTCTTATTTTGGTTTGTTTTCTTTTTTTGAGTTTTCTTTTGTTTTTTTAAATTTTTACTCTGCTCTTCACTTCACTTTGCCGTGAACTGAAATGGGGATGAGGTGAAAGGTTTTTCTTGTTCTGAACTTCTAACAAAAACAGTTTTCAATTTATTTCCATCAACCTTCTTTATTATTGGACTGTAACCCAGTCCCTCTTTCTGAACATTCACATTTGCTCCAAGTAGCTTATTCAAGTTGCATTTTCCCTTAACAAACTTTGACAGTGAGTTCTTTAGATCTTCAATTTCAGTTTGGAATACCACAATGTCCTCTTCATATGAAATTATTTGATTATGCAAACCATCGTTGAGTCTTTTCAAATTTTCATTTTCTTCAACCTCAACTTTCTTTTCCAATAATAATTTGTTTTCTTCTTTCAGAGATTTGATTAATTCTTTTTACACATTGTCATCATAATCTATATCATTGATCAGATCTCGGAGAACGGCACATTCATTGTAAGAATCATTTTCTTTGACGAGTCTGGTTTTTAAACTCTCATTTTCAGACTTCAATTATTGCATTTCATTTTCTTTTCTGTTCATGTCAGACTTTAGGTTTTCATTTTCCACCTTCATACTTCTAATTTCATGCAACATTTCTTTTCTCATTTTCTTTTTCTCAGATTTAATTTTATCATACTTCTCAATTAGATACTCATTCAACATAATCAAATTTTCGAGAGAGAAATTACCAGTATCAGAATTTACCTGTGACGAAGTTTCCTCCATATAATCCTCGTCTTCGTCTACTGCCATGAGACACTTTACCGCATCTTGACATTTGATAGATGCAACCATATTGACAGCTTCTGACGCACTGCAACACTTAAGCGCACATGGAAACTTGTCAGTGTTTATAGCCCTTAGAATTAGCTCTAGGGCCTTCTGATTCCTTGCATATTTCAAGTGGTCCGAGGTTTTCCATAACGAATTATCCTTTGGAACATCGTAAGAGCTGTGTGCAATAATTATCCATATATCTGGATTAACCTGCATCACATACTCTCTAAGTTGATTAAACCACTTGTAAAAACCTACACCTTCAAACCATGGAAGATCAATTATGGACTTCATGCTTAGACAAGATCATAAATCTAAATAGAGATTAGATCAATTAATGCAAGCAGATAGATTAACTCAGATCGCACCAAATCTAATTACGGATTGGATCTGCAGGTCGTTAGACCCTCTGTGCAGACACCTGCTCTGATACCAACTGTTAGAGCTGGTGCGATGGATTCAGAGGGGGGTGAATGAATCCCTCAGTGAAAATCTCAACCAATTTTAAAACCTTAGACAATGACACACCGGATCAGAACTCCCTGAAACAATGCAAGACTTGACTAAACAATGAAATACTCTATTGATGCACACCGTTGAACACTTGACCTGCACTTCCAGCAGAAGCAGAGCGTTTGTGCTCTCAAGATGAGTCAATAGATAAGAAATTGAAATGAGATCATAAGCATGTATCTAGTGTTGAACACACAACAGAGCAATCCACACAGTACACAAGGATTTTTAGGTGGATCGGTCCTTCAGACCTACGTCCACCCCACACTCAACCAGAGTGTGGATTCCTACTGACATACAACTTGAAAGATCGCTGGGCTTTACAGCTTTCCTACAACCGCTGAGCGACATAGCTTGCTATCCAGAGGAATCAATCCTCTGTAATGCTGACAAACAGCTTGACCCGCTGGGCTTTACAGCTTACCGACCAGAGGAAACCTCCTCTGCAACCGCTGACGAACAGCTTGAATAAAATGTCAAATAAGAAAAAGCTAAAAGGACTAAACACAGCAATAGAAAGCTGTCAATAAATACAGAATAAACTGCTCACATAGGAGCCAAGTGTCTCGGGTCTGATCCATAGAACACACCAGAAAATCTAATCTTCCGAGTGCTGTTCTTGCTTCCCTTCGCTTTGTCTCTCTCTCTCTCTTTTCTTTTCGGGTGCTCGATCTCCCTTCTTCCAGATTCTTCAGCAATTCACCTTTTCTCACTCGTTTACGAAGCCAGCTCCCTATATATATATATCTAGCAAGAGAAAAGCGTGTGGAGCAACCAACTTTCTCGCTCAGATTTCAGTCTGGATCTGAGTCTTCAGAAGACACGTGCCAGCTTTAGTAGCGTCGAGCTAGCATCCTGACAATCATACTTAGCTCGAAGTTTGCCTTATGAGAATTGAACACAGGTCAACGAATAAGTAAGATTGCACGAAGTTAATAAAACAATAGACGCAAAATGCACCGACTCACTCAGTATAAGATCTCATATGCAAGGAGTCAAGCTGTGCACACATCAAGTGTTGCACTGACTAAGTGTGTGCGAGATGCAACAACTATATCGACATCATGCATGAAAGGCATAAGAATTGCACATACTCCACTCTATGCACGAGACTTGCATAGACTACACAGACCCATATTACACAGACCTTGCGAATGTCTTAGGCATATACACACATGCACCGACCCTGAGTGAGTCTTAAACATATATGCACCGAACTAATATGATGGAAATGCACTGACCTTAAACGCAGAAGTGGGATAGCACCGACTTTGCTGATGAACGCGAGCGACTTGGTCGTGTGTGTGTGCAACAACAAGAGTTGCACCGACTAGATGAATACATGCAAGGACTATGCTGTGGATCAGAAACAGAATTGCACTGACGCAACTGTAATTTGAACATGTATTGCGACAACCTAAGGCAGTATAAGGCAAACCAGACAAACACAGCAGTCTGAACATGATTTATAAGTTGTCATTATCAAAACCAGATTTCCAACATGTCACACATGTGGCTGGCACGCCCTCGCACTAAATAAACTGATACCCAATAAAATATAAAATAAGATAAATAAGAAATTGAGTGCGTCCAACAAGTTGGCACGCCCGTTGAGACTAGACCACCTTTCATCTTTTTGCCACGATTTTGGGCCTCATGGCCTCTTCTTAAAATTCTAACCCTTCCTCAATTTGAAATTGCAGGTTGAATTTCAACAAAAGAGATGACAATCACTTTTGGACCGATTGTGGTGGCCAGCCATGCTGAGCATGGCTACCTTGCTGTGCCGACCCAGTTCGACAGCTTTTCTCCTATTGTGGGCTTCCCCAACTTCTTGGGGGTGGCCTTCGTCAAGCCCTTGGATGTCCAAGAGAACAACTCCATCGTCGCTGCAATGGCGACACCAAAGAAGACCGAAGCAGTGGGCAACCGCATCCACCACGCTCACCACTCCGCCTCAAGCAAGAGGCGCACCCCGGCTGCCTGAAGGGTGGCCAAGAAGAATGCTAGCACCCTGCGGAGTCGGCTCTCTACTTCGGGTAAATCCATGGTCATCGAAGGCGTCCGTGTCTTTCTGAATGGCCAACATGCCAAGATCACACCCGATAGGGTAATTTTTACTGTGCCAGTGCGCAACCAATTCCAGGCACTGGCCCAATGAAGAAGGAAACGCTTCAAGTCCAAATCAAAGGGAGGATTGTCCCTTAAGCCAATCAGATTCAAATAGATATGGATGCCCAAGGCACTGGCCCTGGCTCTAAGAAAAGAAGCCAAAGAAGAGAAGGCCGAGGTGCCAGCTCAGGTGTCTCATAAACCAGCACTCCGGCCCCTCTCTCAGCGGGCAAATGTTTTTCTATACAATAGAAGATATGTCGGGACGATTGAGCCAAGCCGCCTCACCGATAAATCTCTGGCACGAGCCAGTGTGCCACATGCTGTAACTTACCCTGCCAATGAGCGAAATGATATTGTTCAGGCTATCTGGGGGCACCCCCTCAACTTCGGATGCACCTCATCAAGGGCATAACAACCCCCGGAAGCTGTAAATGCTACAAACAAAGGCTGAGAATAGCAAGCCAACTAGAAGAAAATGAAGTATGCAGAATTGGGCTGCTATGGACCGCCCCATTGTGAAGATGTTACGCCGACAATCTCGGTGCTTGACAAATGCACTGTCCTTGGTCAACCGACCAAGAGAACCATCCAAAAGATCAGGCAACTTTAAATACTCACTTTCAATATGGCTGGGGTGACCGGCTACTATGGGATTCACCCGTCGATCATGATGAGGCGGCACAAGCCTGTGCTGAAGAAATAAATACCGATCTGGTCACGATGGTTGTGAACATGATCACTACTGGGGATGATGGCGAGACACCACCTTCTCTTAATGCTCCGGTGGAAGGGGGAGGTCAGACTCCCAGCTCCTCCACTCCCGATCCGGCAATAATGATGCTGTTGCTTCAAGAATACAAACAAGAAACTGAAATGCTAAAGAGACAGCTCAGCGAGCTGAGCATGCACGCTTCGACCTCAAAACAAATTGAGTTCCCTCCTGAAACCTCACAGCGAGGCACAACTGAATTGGAGGCTTTGCCCCAGATAATGGCCTCTCAGAAAACATTCAACTACACTGGGGGCATGACCCCGCAACCTGGTCCTCAGCCACAAGGGCCTGGTACCATAACTCAAGCAGCAACGGTGTCGACCACGCCGCAGATGCAGCAAGCTCAACTCTGCCCAAGTCCGGTCGACCCGACAATGGTGAATAAACTGATGATAGAACAAATGATCGAGAAGAAGCTGGCCCACAGAGGCAACGATGATTATGTTGCTTTCGATGCATACAAGGTACCTTACCCTGTCCATCACATTGCCAAGAGATTGTCTCTAGGCATCACCAAACCACCAAAGTTTGATAAATTCAACGAACAAGGTTCACCGAAAGAGCATATAGCCTACTACATCAACGTAATGGGTGATCTGGCGACCGACGAATCTTACCTGCTCAAGTTTTTCGGGTCTTCCATCACATGACTCACTTTTGAATGGTATTCAAACTTACCAGCTGGATCCATCAATGATTGGCCGGACATGCAGTGGCAATTCTGAGAATGGTTCTACGTCACTGAAAGAGAAGTGACTGTGGCCGAGTTGTATGCTTCCAAGTAGAGGAATGATGAAACCACTTTGGAATATATCAAAAGATGGTGAAACCTCAGCATGAGGTGCAGGGGCCCGCCACACCAGGAAGATGCCGTGCAAATTTGCAAGGAAAACCTGAAGCGGGGAATCCTTGAGAAGATGATTGGTATTGAAATCAGGTCTTTTGACCAGCTAAACAACATGGTGGCGGAGATTGAGGCCTTCTTCTCCAGTCACTCCTCTGCTCCTGCTACTGCAAGCAAAAGAGCCACATTGGATGATAGGCGGCCCGTGCCCGAAGAAGTTCACACCGTTGACTTCAAGGTGTTCGAGCAAGTAAAAGATAAAGAAAAGAGGGTTGCCAACCCTCCCCTTGCTGAGCCCGATGAACAACAAGAAGGCCCGTCTCTGTGGACCAAAATGAAGAAGCTCTATTCTTTCCCCAAGGAGAGAACCCAGGCCTTGTTCGAATGGGCCACTAAATACAACAAGATTACTCTTCCGGAAGCGAAGAGACCGGGATACTTTGGAAGAAAAGATGATCCCGGCTTTTGCCCGTATCACCAAATGATCAGGCATTCTATTGAAGATTGTTATCCATTCAAGGATGCTACTGAAAGGCTGATCAAGAAAGGGGAATTACAAATAGGCGAGCACAAAGTGGATCCTCCATGCGCTCACGAACTCCCCTATCTGAAGAGCACTGCCATGAAAGCATAACAATGCTTAAGAAAGGGGAGATAATATAAAAAAAAATGCCATAAAAATATAATAATAAACAAAATGAACTTAAGGAATTAATGGCATTTGATCTTGAAGGCCTCACCTCCTCAAGCTCGACGTGAGGGAGATACCAAAGATTCCCCGTAAGTCATGCTTGTCCCTCGAGTAACACCCAACCATGGCCACAGACGAACCTTACCCCGGGCTCGTATCTCACTAATTTTGACTCATTACTCAATGACTCAAATATCAAATTTGTTTTATCTCGGCGTACATTTGTCCTTGTGTTATACGTATACTGGGGATATCTTCAATATGAACTTTTGTTTGAACATGAAATGATCAATACATGACCAATATGATCTTAAATACCCTCTCGCACCCTAGTATAGGGGATTTTAATACTTTCTAATACTTTTTTTATTCAATCAATTTCTAGGCCATGAGGCCCCTTATCTTGGTAATTAATCAAAGGTTTTCTCCTCTCCGAGGGGATGTAATTAATGCCATTACTTTTATGGCACGGCGGGTCTCTAGTCCCGACCCGATACCTACAATCGTCTGGTTAGTCAGACGGAGCGCACCACAGGCTTCGGACCACTCCAGTCTTGAAGCCTGAATACATAGTCACATATGTGGCTGGCACGCCCTCGCACTAAATAAACTGATACCCAATAAAAGATAAAGTAAGATAAATAAGAAATTGAGTGCATCCAACAATACACCACTGATTGGTTATTTACACTAGCATTTCATTTATGCCCCTTTGGGTATTTTAAATTCCATCTACTTTCTCAACCTGTCCCCCCCTCTCTATACTCCAATGGATGGTTAAATGATTCATATATACTGCTTAAGGGAGGGATACATATAATTTTGGAATTCTATATGTATGCATAAGAAAACTATTCGATATTATTTTTGAAGGATAGGTGTCTTGCAAGGATTCTCAAATTGCTAGTGTAGCACTGCATGTAGTTTTTGTACTCTTATGCGCACTGTTTATTTGTATTACTTGTATAAACTAAACTATGACATATACCCAACTGTACATTCTATTTGTTGTCCAACTTTTGAATGTGATTTTTGAGGCCAAAACCACCTTGATAGAGGCATTATTTTGCATATTTTTCCTTTGCGATGCCAACAATGCTAAAAATGCATTATACTAACAGGTAAGTATTATATTTTCCAGGATACATAATCTTGGATTGTCTGAGCTAAGCTTTTTTATTATTTTGTGGATGCTTGTGGCAAGTTAAAGTGGTATTATAGTTCCTGAGTTTGAGGTTGGCTAACTATTATTTATGTGATGCAAATCTACATTCTTCACATCATAGATTACTCTTCAAGCTCTGCCAACTGCCCTTGCTCCAGCACTAGTTTCCCCAGAAGTTGTTGAATATTGCATTATGGAGTTAAATTTCTTGGCAAACTTTGAAGTATATTAGATGATTATTTATTTGTAGCACCCCGAAATTTTCTAGGAATTTTCTAGAATTAAATAAGAATTATTGAGCATTTAATAATACTTATGCGTTAATTAAATCAATTGAAGAACCCTATAATAAACCAAAGGGTATAACCCACTTGAATTAGGCCCATAAACCATATTCTATGGCCTTTTCACCCAAGCCCATTACTAGAAACGTAAATTGGGCAATTTACGAATTTAAATAGGATATATATACCAATTAGGGGATAAATAGGAGATAATAAGAAAATCTGAATTTTTTGGATTAAACACCAAATGGCTGTCTATCGCGAGACCGCCACCTCATGAAAGCGGTCCCACCATGACCGCTACTTCCTTCCGATTTCGAGAATTGAAGAAGCGTGAAAAGCTTAGATCTTTGGTGTCCAAATCTCCATGGATCAAAGTGTGTAGACATGTAAACATGTCTAGGACTCTTGGGGATCGATCTTAACCTCTAATAGGAGTCCAAATTCGATCAAATCCTCAGCCCTAACTCAAACCCTATAAATAGAGCCCAGTTTTGACCTGCGTGAACCCTTATTTTGGCTAACGTATTTCGAAGGTAAGGAGACATCATCTCAGGTTAGTTCTTTAGAAGCTTTTACTCTCCTTAGTTTTATCTAACTCCCCTCCAAATCTCGTGTTAGGAGTTCAAGCCATTGGAATGTTTGAAGCCCCCAAAGTTATTGTTTCGCTATAGAACGCGCAAGAAATAGTGCCCTGTCCGAGAAAGAACGTAAGATTAGAAGCCCTAATTGAGGTAATCTCATGTCCATCCTTTATAAGAAGTTATTCTCTTTTATATTATCTACATACTCTCCAAATTTCAAGAATTTAGGTTAAGAGGGTGAAGAGTTAGACAGCCGCGAAGTCACTGGTTTGACGTAGGATGCGCCAGAGCCTGCATCGACTTCCAATCAGAAATTTGTAGTCTAGGGATCGAATCAAAGGTAGGTTATCTCATGAAAAGACTTAAACAATAAGTTATGAGTAAAATCCCCATGTTTCCATATTATTTCATGCTTTATACACGGAGTATTTCATGTTTTACTATCACTGCGCATCTAGGTTATTCCTACATGCATGATTTTTACCCTTAATGGAAAAGCTGATAATTTTGGTTTAACCCATGTAATCCATGCATCCTCATGATGTAAATTTGATCTATCATGCCTTTCGTACCTGATTAGCAGGCTTACCATGCATTTATTGCTCTAAGATTAAGCCTATACTTCGGTTTTAGTTTTTATTTATAGCAGACAAGAAACGGTCTCTGTGCGACCGCCAGCATTAGATAGAGGCCATTCGATAGACCGCTAACACCTGTATGCGGTCTTCACTTGACCGCTATTTGCTTTCTGTTCTCTGCTTCCTGTTAACTCTAAACAGATTACAGATTGGCCCTATTAACTATATGATAAACCTAGGTAAATATGTTTTATTCCTTGTTATAACCTTATATTCGTAATTTTGGTTATATTATGCTTCAATCATGATCGGTTTCATGTCATTTATTTGTTTTAATCATATTTTTAACTTATACTAATTTCATGCCAAAACCATATACTCCTGTATTAAAGCTAAAGTTCATGTGCTTATGAGACTTGTTTCATTGATGATTTTTAATCGCTGTTTTATCACGATTTCACTCTGATCTCCATGTCTTTCTTAAGTACATGGCACATATTCCGGTACGATGTCATTAGTTACATTTTTCACTTATAGGCACACTCTCTTGGACATGTGATCCTCTTTGTTGGATATTCCTTCCACCGGATTAGGTGATCTTGTTTCAATGCCTCCGTAAGTCTCCGCGAGCCTGGGATTCCCAGTAAGACGTCGAGCTCGTTGTAGCATAAAAACCTAATGGATTAGAAAGCACCTATCTTACCGGCATTTTATGTACCCTGGCTAAGTTGCGGCCATCTGGAGACCGCCATTGTCAAGTAGCGGCCCTCCCAAGACCATCTTTTGCCAGACTGTTCTACTGTGTCGGCTCTTTCCTTGTTTTGGCATTGACTTTGTAAAGAAACGGTCTACACTAGACCGCCACTTCCTGCTAGCGATCCTTGCATGACCGCAATATTCAAGAAACAGCCCAGTCATGACCATTTTCTGTCTCTGTGTGCTTAACCCAAGGTTTGACCCACGGTTTGATTTTCCTATGTTCCTAGATGGTCTATTGATGTTGTATCCCTATGATTTTGATGATGCCAAACACTATGACTCATTGTGCATGATGTCATATGTGTTTATGTTGCACTGATTAATTATGCTTTGACGATGCCAAACACCATGTTCATGTTGCATTGGATTTAGTATACTTGTATGTAAGTCATGGGTTGATTGTACACCATGTTCATGTTGCATTGGATTTAGTATGCTTGTATGTAAGTCATGGGATTGATTGTTGTGTTAAAGATTGTTGCATGCATGAATTCATTGATAGGTCGGTGCATAGATGTACCGAGTCTATGAATATGAGGTCAACACAGTCTTACAGAAATTTGTCATGCAGGTCGATGCATAAGAACTAGCAAGGTTTATTAAGGTCAGTGCATGTTCATTAAGGTCAGCACAGGTCAATGCATATTCATATCATTAAGGTTAGTGCACATGCATATTGCATGTTCATTAAGGTCAGTGCAATAGAGGACCTTGCTCTTTAATGTTGTTTGATGATTTGAAAGCTCAAAAAATGTGGTAAGCACCGTCTAGAGGTGCCACTAACAGTTCAGGACCCAAGAATTCTTGGGCATCTAAATCTGTAAAATGAGAATATGTTTTTCAGGAGTGCCTTGGGGCTGAGGAATAAAAAGGGTTAATAAGCTAATGCACCTAAGTATGATAAAACTCCATTTCTGCTCTTTACAGGTTTGATCATGTCAGTCTTCAATAATCTCATTAAGAAAGTTGCATATCATGCTTAACTTATTGGTCAGAATCTCATGCATACATGTTTATATTTTCATCTGATATTTGCATTATCTTTCATAAGTCTCCCAATGCATATAATTGAGTTATCTGTGCATATATGAGATTGAAGAATGAATTTCATATCAATGTCTGAGAATTTGAATTGCATATGTCTGATGCTTGCATATGTCAATTGCATTTGTTTAAATGTTTGTATATGTGTTAATGCACTCTTTACACATTCACTGAAGATCTGTTGCATACATTCTTCATCTGCATGTGCTTGATAAACTGTCATTAAAATTGAGATACATATAGGACTGCACTTGCACTGCATTGTCTTGCATGACCAATATGGTATATCTAATGGTAAGTTACTGAAAGGCAGATGCGATCTGTCTGGAAGTTATTACTATGTGTGAGGTGGTCTTTAGAGCAAGTCATCTGCCTCGTACCCTAGGTCAAATTTGCACATAGAGCAGTCTAGACTTGCATGAGCATAATTCATTAAACTCACTGCATAATGTTCATTGTGTTTACTGCATTCAGAGAAGTCATACAATGTATATAGACATGGGGAGTCAATCAGGGTAATTTTGTGTCTCATGTTGTGCCCCTTAGGCACAAGCATGTGCTATTTAGTGTTGATGATTTGATGATAGCAATGCTAGTTTTATTTTGATGATAGCAACACAGTGGGTGTGCTTTATGAGATTGTGTTTTGATGACAGCAACATGATATATTGTCTGGAAAATGCTTAAGTGTGCTATGTTTGATTTGTTCTGTGGAGAATGCATGTGTATGACTGATATATTTGTTGGGCCAAGTCCATACATTGCCCAGGCTGCATACATCATTGCATGAAGTCTATACACTGGCTGTTGCATTCTCACGAAGTCTACACATCATGGCAAGTCCGAAGTCTACACATTGGAAGTATATTTCATATATGCATCAATGGGTCGACCCTCTGATTAGATGAGTCGACGCCCCTTTAGACTTCTAAGTCTATACATTGTGTTCATACATTGCTTTTCTGTCTGCATGTAGATTGAAGACTAGCAAGTCTATACACTGCATGGCTCGCATGGCTGCAAGTCTGTACACCGCAGGCCAACAAGTCCATACATTGCATTCCTAGCAGACCAGCAAGTCCATACACTGCAGGGTAAAGCCCAAAGTCTAGACATTGCTGCATTGCTTGCATTTCAGAGTCTATACATCGTTCATGAAATGCATGTGCACAGTTCGTGGATAAAGTCTGTACATTGTAGCATGCATTTCATGAAGTCTATACATCATCTAGCTAGAACTGTGCAAGTCTGTACATCGCTGCTTTGCCAAAGTCTGTACATTGGCATCTTTTCCTACGTTGCACTTCCAAGTCTATACATTGGGACTTTTACCTACGCTCTGTTCAGCAAGTCTATACAGTGGTTGCTTTATCGACGTTGCCTTGCCAAAGTCTACACACTGTGAACTTTCAGGTCTGTACATACTTTACTTGTTCAAGTCTGTACATCGTCCAGCTCTTTGGCAAGTCTACACATCTCAAAGTTTATACACTCACTGTCTTCCATTGTTTCATGTCTGTATAGACTTTACTTCGGTCAAGCCTGTACAAAGTTTCTTCAGCTAAGTATATACATTGCTTCACGACGTGAAGTCTATACATGCCTTGTTCAAGTCTTCACATTATGAAGTCTATACACTCAACTCCTTCACACTTCTGGAAGTCTGTACATCCTTCAATGCACTACATGCATCGTTCGTGAAGTCTGTACATCGAGTGAAGTCTGGTGAAGTCTGTACAGCGGCTGCTTCACATATGAAGTCTTTACATTGCATTTGCATTCACAACGTCTTCACACTTGAAGTCCATACATCATCAGTTGTCTATCAAGTCTTCATACTGCTTAAGTCTGTACAACAGCTGCTTCACATATGAAGTCTGTACATCGCATAGCTTCACATAGATGAAGTCTATACATTGGGCAGAGTCTGTACACTGCATTCATATTCAAGCCCATACAGTCAGTGTCTACATTGCATTGCATTCATCAGTTGTGAAGTCTACACATCGAGTCAAAGTCTGCACATTGTTGAACGCTCATCAAGTGCATACACTGGCAACCTCTTACATTGCCTAAGTCTATACGTTGGATGCTGAATGCTCTTCAAGGTATGTACATCCATTGCCCTCTTATGTGAAGTCTACACATTGGGGCAAAGTCTGTACACTGCATTCGCCTTCACAAGTATATACAATGCATTTCATATTCAAAGTGTGCACAGGGTTTAGACTTAGACTGATAATTTGTTCTCTGTCTGACAGGCACCCTTCGTGAAGCCTAATGAAGGCACGTGATCCGATAATAAGGGGAGTGCCCAGATGAAGACACATGTACTAACAGCCTGCTGGATGCTGCCACGTGATCTGAATTCTTAGGGCGGGAAATGTTGAAGCCACACGCCCCTTATCCACCTGCTGATAGTATATAATGAAGGCTTCGTCTTCAGATGGAGGAAGATCGACTGAAGAGAGGCAAAGTCTATACATCCAGTCGGAGAGCAGCAGAGAGCCTTCGATCCACAGAGAGTAGAAGAAAAAGAAAGAAGAAGAATCAGAAAAAAAAAGGAAGAGCAGAGAGTGAGAGATTAGCAGAAGAAGAAGAGAAAGAAGAGAAAGAGAGAAAGAAAGAGAGACAGTGAGATCAAGAAAAGAAGAGTGAAGTCTAAAGATCTGTTTACTGGACCGTGAATCAAATCTAGGCCAGTCTGCTCTGTTGAGAGCTATATTATGTTTTTCATTTACAGCTTTCCGTTGTTGTCTTGTCTATCTTCTGTTTTCATTTTATACTTTCTTCAAGCTATTAGCCAGCGACTGCAGAGGTGGACTCCTCTGGACGGGTAAGTTGTAATCCCCAGCGGTTTGCAGAGGTGCATCCTCTGGACAGCAAGATGTGAGGCTCAACGGGCGAGGAGGATTCAGCGGATGGCAAGCTGTGTTGCCCAGCGGTTGTATGGCAAGCTGTGATGCTCAGCTGTTCAAGATGTGAGTCAGCGGAAGCCACACTCGGGTTGAGTGTGGGGTGGATGCAGGTCTGCTGGACTGAACCACCTAAAAACCCATTGAGCAGTGGTTTGAATTCTTTGTGTGTTTGGCGCTAGATGAATGCATAGGGTCGAGATAGGTTGATCTTCTATATGTGTTCATTTCATTGATGCGAATACTATATGCTTGATAGTGGTATTGTGTGTTTGCTTGATCTGTCTAATTGCTGCCCACATTAGATGCTTGCTAGGAGCACTCTTCATATTTGTCTACAAGTTCAGTAGATGACTGGAGTAGTTTTTCCTCAGTTAGTCTTAGTGCTTTTATTCCGCAGTTCTGAGCACTAGAATCTTGATTGGGCGAAAGTTTTTTAAAGGGTATTCATTCACCCCCCCCTCTGAATACATAGCACCGAACCCAACACTTGGTATTAGAGCGGGTTGCTGTGCATAGGATCTAACAATCTGCAGTAGATACTGCATTGTTTTGGTGCATTTCAAAGTGGGTCTCTTGAAATTGTGTTTTGCTTCATTGTCTTGTGCTTTATTTTGATCATCTGGTTTTAGTGCATTTTGTGTCATTTGTTTTACTGCGCTGAATCTGTTTGCCATCTGTTCTAATGGTTCGACCTCTGGTTTATGATGGTTCTAACCTCGATAGCTGGCTAGGAGGCCTAAGTGTGTACATAGAGTCCATTGGTCGAAATTTGTGGAGTCTTATATCTAAAGGCCCACATCGATTACCTCATGATGAGACCAAATGGTCTAAAAAGGACAGAGTGAAGGACCGTGAAAATACCATGATTCTTAATATCTTGAGAGCTGCTGCCAATACTGATATATATACTTTTGTTTTCAGGTGCACATCTGGAAAGGAGATTTATGACAGAATCACTTCTGCTCATAACGATCATCAGGACAGCTGCTTAATGGCCAACCGGGATAATGAAGATTCATCATCTCAGGTAAGCTCCGAATCAGATGGATACTCTTTTGATGAATTGATAGTGATGTATGAAAATTTTTTAGAAGTATCCAAGAATTTAAAATCTGAAAACAAAAAGTTGAAAAAGAAATGTGATAAAATAAAATTGAAAGATTTCTGTGAAAACTGTCCAAATCTGAAACAATCTTATGATGCATGTATGCTAGACGTTCAGAACCTTAAGAAACAAAATGATTCTCTAGAAATTGAAAAACAAACATGCTTGGACAAAATGTCAGAAATTGAGAATCAGCTGAATGATAAGAAAAATGAGCATCTAAAAAGCATGCAAAAATTTACTGAAGTCAATTCTGAATTGGACAAACTGAAACTTGAGAATAAAGAATTTCAAAATAAAAATGAAAAGTTTATGGCCAGATTAAATGAAATCAAGGGGGAAGGTTCACATTCCTCTTCTGCTGAATCAATCTGCCATATGTGCTCAGCTCTAAGAGAACGTAATGAAGATCTTTATAGTGAGAATGAATGGCTGAACAAACAAATAGTCTCACTTAAAGAGGATCACAAAAACTTGGTTGCTGAGAAAATTAGAGTGGAGGAAAGAGAAGAGGAGCTTGTTGAAAAGCTGGAGCTGATGTCTGGAAGTGGAAAATGCAATGAAACAGTCATGAAGCTATCTGAAGAGAACAAAGAATTGAGGGAACAAAATAAGTAACTGATGGTTTTAAATACTATTTTCTCACATAGGTTTCTAACTGTCGAAAAAGAAAAATCTGTTATTAAGGAAGCTCAATCACAAAGACTTGAGGAAGGAAACAATGAACTGAAGGATGAAGTTGAAAAACTAAAGCTATTAAACGCTGGCTTGTTGTCTAAAAGACTTCTCACAATAGAAAAAGGAAAAGCTATCCATGATGAAGAATCACAAATTTTGAACAATCTAGAACAAGAAGTTGAGAAGTATAAAATTGCAAATAAAGTCTTAAGTGAATGTGTCAATTGCGGTGAACAGGAGATAGCCAGTTATGAGCTTCATATAACATCTTTGGAAAATAAGATTCAGGAACTAGAAAAATCAGCATCCAATTCTGCCAAGAATGAAAGAAAAGTAAAAACTGTTGTGAAAAGGAAGGATGACAATTCAAGAAAGGGGACAAGCTGTAGTCCTGATGTTAAGGAAACTACCAGCAACCAGCTATATACTACCTTTGTGCATAGTTCTAATGTAGCTGGTACCTCAAGGCAATCCCCAAAATAAAATGAAAATCAGAAGTCACCTTCAAAATCTGTCTTTCAGTTCAAAGCCCAGAAAATTGAAAAGCAAACAAAACCTGTTGAGAATAATCAGAAATTGAAAAGAAAGAGTCAAACAAAGAAGGCAAAGAATAATTCTGGTTATACTCTGCAATTTGTTAGCTCTGCTGAATCTGATGGGTCAATGCAAAATGCTCATGCTTCTTGTACTCATTCACATGCATCTGTGAATTCATCTGATAGAAACCATGCCCCTAGGAAATCTGATGCTTCTTGCTACTACTGTGGTAGGCATGGTCATTATATAGAGGACTGCAGTGTGATGAAAAGTGATGATATGATGCATGATAAATCTTTTTCAAATACTCATCACCACCCCAAAAAAAACATGTCTGCTTCAAACCAACACATCATTTGTTATAATTGTAACAAACGTGGTCATAAAGCTATTGAGTGTTGGTTTAGGCCTTCATGGGGATATAATGGCTCAAGAGGTAAGCACCCAAGGTGCTTCGAATGTGGAAGGCATGGCCACACAGTCAAAGACTGCTGGCATGCTCAGGGAAGTAGATTCAATTCTAAATCTGTAAAATTTCCTGCTCCCAATGCTGTTGATAAGAAGAAAATTGAATTCATAAAAAAGATTTGTTACTACTTTAATTGTTGAAAACCTGGCCACAAAGCTTCTTACTGCTGGATGGAAGGTTATGGAAAACAATATGTTCATGCCAACAATAGAAAATTTCATGTTAATGCACAAAGACTTCATGCTAATAACTATGTGCATAACAAGAAATCAAAGCATGTTACTTCCTATTATTATTGTGGACTATTTGGACATTCTATGGTTGATTGTTTTCTGATGGAATATGATGATAATTCTGCTAAGAAACTGTTCAGAACACCTGTCAGGGTAAATGCAGGACCCAAAGCTGCTTGGGTCCCTACAGGATCAAAATGATCATAATGTTGCAGGTGTGCCTTGGGTCAAAGAATAAACAGGGGTTAACAAACCAAGGCACTCAAATGGAAACCCCATGATTCAACTCTTCAGGTTAGTTCTGAACTTTGTTTTAATTTCATCATCTGAAATTATTATTCTGCTTGTTTAATTTTTGATGATCTCTTCATGTCTAGCTGATCAGTCTGCATTCCAGACTCAGCTATTGAATTCATTTCTGCATATATCTGATGCTCTTATCTTGCCATATGTTGAACTGAGTTTGAATGATTCTTTAGTGTAGGCAGTTGATGCATTATATAGACTTTGTGTCAATGCAATTGTATGATTGTTGTTAAATGCATAACTTGCACTGAGTTTGAATGGGTCATTTAGTGCTACAGTCAATGCATGTGTCCAATGTCTGCATACATAAATTGCATGACTGTCAAGAAATTTGTTCAATGCATATCGGACAGCTTTGCACTGCATCTTTTTGCATAACCCTAGTATATCAAATGGTAAGTTACTAAAAGGCAGGGAAATCTGCCCAGAGGTTCTTACTGTGTGTAAGATGATCCTTGAGACCAGGTACTCCGCCAAGTACCAAGGGTCTAGTTTTCATATAGAGCAGTGTATTGCATAGCATTAAATTTGAAAAATCTGAAAAAGGATAAAAATGCTCATGACTTGGATGCATAAACTTGAATTGATTACTTACTTGCCTCATGTATCATTGGTGCATAATCTGCACGTAGAACAGTCTATTACATAGCATATTGTTGCATCTTGTTGTTAGGGGGAGCTGAGAGTTCTATTAAATTCATTGAATCCTTGCTACTTCTCACTCTCCCCATTTAATTCATTCATATTCTTTGACATCAGTTGCTATTGGACCATAATGCCTATTGCTATCATTTCCCTAACCTTCACTGAACAACAGTATTGTCTCTGGTTTAGTGAATTGAGTTATGGTTATTACAATTGTTCATTTATAAGAATCACTCTTACAAATTGAAAGGAACCAAAGGTTTTTATAAATTTAAGAGTTAAGTGTCCGCCTTCAGAATTTGAGATAAAAGAAAATTTTTGTAGCTCTTAATCTTTGTCTCATGATTAAAATAGAAAAAGTTTTTTTAATACCTGAAAATGGTAAACTGGAAATGTCTAGAACAGGTGAATAAGAGTATGTAATGTTTTTTAAACAATCACTCTAAAAGAAATAATGGCAGCAGTAAATAAGATCATAAAAGTAATGAGCTGAACATAGTGACTGAGCAATGGCTGAATTGCACTGAGAAACTGTGATCTCCTCCAAAGAAGCAGGAGAATTCATATGTCATGAAGTGCTTCAGACTACCTCTGTTCATAAGGTCAAATCTATAGGGGGAGTCCTCACCAAGTAACTGGGGGTACTGGCCTCTGACCAAGGTGTGCCCTTAATGTCAAAGGTGAAGATTGTTCATTGTAGGCCTTGACCTGAAGTAGATCTTGTAGTTTATGCCTAGTAACAGGGGGTACCTACCTCTGATCAAGGTGTACACCTAATGTCAACAGCATAAATGCCACAGGTCTATTCACATAGTTCAGGTTCTGAAAATTCAAAAATGAAATACAAACTGCTATAACCCTTTGAAATCAAAAGTCATTCAGTGAAAATTGTTTTTCTCAATACATATTCAAGTTGCCTTTCTTGATCTTCCATGTTTAATCACAAAGGGTATTATTTCTAACTTATCTATTAATATCATGTGCCTTAGATTCATTGCTATAAATAGAATCTAAAACTCTTTTTCAGGAGTCCGCTGTTTTACTCTAGATTTATCACTATTAAACCTGAATTTTTCATCAAAATTGTATGTTGCTGATTCTTATACTTTAACTGTTGTTTATAATCAGGCTTATTCTCTGAAGCAATGATTCAGCTGTTGTCTAGTGACCTTCCTACATTCTCTACCTTTGTATATCTGTCCACATTCCTTCTCAAAGGGGGAGCAATTATTTAGGGGGAGAAATAGTTCAGGGGGAGTCATACTTTCAGGGGGAGAATAAGGTGCTCTAAGGGAATTTGCATGCATACCGCCATGTTGCACTCATGTTCATACTGTTTTTGTCTTTTTGATTATGTCAAAGGGGGAGAAAATTTTGATTGGTGACTCACTGTCACTTTGTTGCCATCATCAAAAAGGGGGAGAATGTTATGCCCCTTAGGCATAAGCATGTGCTATTTAGTGTTGATGATTTGATGATATCAATGCTAGTTTTATTTTGATGATAGCAATACAGTGAGTGTGCTTTATGAGATTGTGTTTTGATGACAACAACATGATATATTGTCTGGAAAATGCTTAAGTGTGCTATGTCTGATTTGTTCTGTGGAGAATGCATGTGTATGACTGATATATTGGTTGGGCAAAGTCCATACATTGCCCAGGCTGCATACATCATTGCATGAAGTCTATACACTGGCTGCTGCATTCTCATGAAGTCTACACATCATGGCAAGTCTGAAGTCTACACATTGGAAGTATATTTCATATATGCATCAATGGGTCGACCCTCTGATTAGATGAGTCGACGCCCCTTTAGCTTTCTAAGTCTATACATTTTGTTCATACATTGCTTTTCTGTCTGCATGTAGCTTGATGACTAGCAAGTCTATACACTGCATGGCTCGCATGGCTGCAAGTCTGTACACCGCAGGCCAACAAGTCCATACATTGCATTCCTAGCAGACTAGCAAGTCTATACACTGCAGGGTAAAGCCCAAAGTCTAGACATTGCTGCATTGCTTGCATTTCAGAGTCTATACATCGTTCATGAAATGCATGTGCACAGTTCATGGACAAAGTCTGTACATCGTAGCATGCATTTCATGAAGTCTATACATCCTCTAGCTGGAACTGTGCAAGTCTGTACATCGCTGCTTTGGCAAAGTCTGTACATTGGCATCTTTTCCTACGTTGCACTTCCAATTCTATACATTGGGACTTTTACCTACGCTCTGTTCAGCAAGTCTATACAGTGGTTGCTTTACCGACGTTGCCTTGCCAAAGTCTACACACTGTGAACTTTCAAGTCTGTACAGACTTTACTTGTTCAAGTCTATACATCATCCAGCTCTTTGGCAAGTCTACACAACTAAAAGTTTATACACTCGCTGTCTTCCATTGTTTCATGTCTGTACAGACTTTACTTCGGTCAAGCCTGTATAGAGTTTCTTCAGCTAAGTATATACATTGCTTCACGACGTGAAGTCTATACATGCCTTGTTCAAGTCTTCACATGATGAAGTCTATACACTCAACTCCGTCACACTTCAGGAAGTCTGTACATCCTTCAATGCACTGCATGCATCGTTCGTGAAGTCTGTACATCGAGTGAAGTCTGGTGAAGTCTGTACAGCGGCTGCTTCACATATGAAGTATGTACATTGCATTTGCATTCACAACGTCTTCACACTTGAAGTCCATACATCATCAGTTGTCTGTCAAGTCTCCATACTGCTTAAGTCTGTACAGCGGCTGCTTCACATATGAAGTCTGTACATCGCATAGCTTCACATAGATGAAGTCTATACATTAGGCAGAGTCTGTACACTGCATTCATATTCAAGTCCATACAGTCAGTGTCTACATTGCATTGCATTCATCAGTTGTGAGGTCTACACATCGAGTCGAAGTCTGCACATTGTTGAACGCTCATCAAGTCCATACACTGGCAACCTCTTACATTGCCTAAGTCTATACGTTGGATGCTGAATGCTCTTCAAAGTATGTACATCCATTGACCTCTTATGTGAAGTCTACACATTGGGGCAAAGTCTGTACACTGCATTCGCCTTCACAAGTATATACAATGCATTTCATATTCAAAGTGTGCACAGGGTTTAGACTTAGACTGATAATTTGTTCTCTGTCTGACAGGCACCCTTCGTGAAGCCTAATGAAGGCACGTGATCCGAGAATAAGGGGAGTGCCCAGATGAAGACACATGTACTGACAGCCTGCTGGATGCTGCCACGTGGTCCGAATTCTTAGGGCGGGAAATGTGGAAGCCACACGCCCCTTATCCACAGGCTGATAGTATATAATGAAGCCTTCATCTTCAGATGGAGGAAGATCGACTGAAGAGTGGAAAAGTCTATACATCCAGTCTGAGAGCAGCATAGAGCCTTCGATCCACAGAGAGAAGAAGAAAAAGAAAGAAGAAGAATCAGAAAAAAAAAGAAGAGCAGAGAGTGAGAGATTAGCAGAAGAAGAAGAGAAAGAAGAGAAAGAGAGAAAGAAAGAGAGACAGTGAGATCAAGAGAAGAAGAGTGAAGTTTGAAGATCTGTTTACTGGACCGTGGATCAAATCCAGGCCAGTCTGCTCTGTTGAGAGCTATATTGTGTTTTTCATTTACAGCTTTCCATTGCTGTCTTGTCTATCTTCTGTTTTCATTTTATACTTTCTTCAAGCTGTTAGCCAGCGACAGCAGAGGTGGACTCCTCTGGACTGGTAAGCTGTAATCCCCAGCGGTTTGCAGAGGTGCATCCTCTAGACAGCAAGCTGTGAGGCTTAGCGGGCGAGGAGGATTCAGCGGATGGCAAGCTGTGATGCCCAGCTGTTCAAGCTGTGAGTCAGCGGAAGCCACACTCGGGTTGAGTGTGGGGTGGATGTAGGTCTGCTGGACCGAACCACCTAAAAACCCATTGCGCAGTGGTTTGAATTCTTTGTGTGTTTGGCGCTAGATGAATGCATACGGTCGAGATAGGTTGATCTTCTATATGTGTTCATTTCATTGATGCGCATACTATATGCTTGATAGTGGTATTGTGTGTTTGCTTGATCTGTCTAATTGCTGCTCACATTAGATGCTTGCTAGGAGCACTCTTCATATTTGTCTACAAGTTCAGTAGATGACTGGAGTAGTTTTTCCTCAGTTAGTCTTAGTGCTTTTATTCCGCACTTCTGAGCACTAGAATCTTAATTGGGCGAAAGTTTTTTAAAGGGTATTCATTCACCCCGCCTCTGAATACATAGCACTGAACCCAACACTTGGTATCAGAGCGGGTTGCTATGCATAGGATCTAACAATCTGCAGCAGATACTGCATTATTTTGGTGCATTTCAAAGTGGGTCTCTTGAAATTGTGTTTTTCTTCATTGTCTTGTGCTTTATTTTGATCATCTGGTTTTAGTGCATTTTGTGTCATTTGTTTTACTGCGCTGAATCTGTTTGCCATCTGTTCTAATGGCTCGACCTCCGGTTTATGATGGTTCTAACCTCGATAGCTGGCTAGGAGGCCTAAGTGTGTACATAGAGTCCATTGGTCCAAATTTGTGGAGTCTTATATCTAAAGGCCCACATCGATTACCTCATGATGAGACCAAATGGTCTAAAAAGGACAGAGTGAAGGACCGTGAAAATACCATGATTCTTAATATCCTGAGAGCTACTGTCAATACTGATATATATACTTTTATTTTCAGGTGCACATCTGGAAAGGAGATTTATGACAGAATCACTTCTGCTCATAACGATCATCAGGACAGCTGCTTAATGGCCAACCGGGATAATGAAGATTCATCATCTCAGGTAAGCTCCGAATCAGATGGATACTCTTTTGATGAATTGATAGTGATGTATGAAAATTTGTTAGAAGTATCCAAGAAATTAAAACTGAAAACAAAAAGTTGAAAAAGAAATGTGATAAAATAAAATTGAAAGACTCCTGTGAAAACTGTCCAAATCTGAAACAATCTTATGATGCATGTATGCTAGACGTTCAGAACCTTAAGAAACAAATTGATTCTCTAGAAATTGAAAAACAAACATGCTTGGACAAAATGTCAGAAATTGAGAATCAGCTGAATGATAAGAAAAATGAGCATCTAAAAAGTATGCAAAAACTTACTGAAGTCAATTCTGAATTGGACAAACTAAAACTTGAGAATAAAGAATTTCAAAAGAAAAATGAAAAGTTTATGGCTAGATGAAATGAAATCAATGGGGAAGGTTCACATTCCTCTTCTGTTGAATCAACCTGCCATATGTGCTCAGCTCTAAGAGAACGTAATGAAGATCTTTATAGTGAGAATGAATGGCTGAACAAACAAATAGTCTCACTTAAAGAGGATCACAAAAACTTGGTTGCTGAGAAAATTAGAGTGGAGGAAAGAGAAGAGGAGCTTGTTGAAAAGCTGGAGCTGATGTCTGGAAGTGAAAAATGCAATGAAACAGTCATCAAGCTATCTGAAGAGAACAAAGAACTGAGGGAACAAAATAAGAAACTGATGGTTTTAAAATATTGTTTTCTCACATAGGTTTCTGACTGTCGAAAAAGAAAAATCTGTTATTAAGGAAGCTCAATCACAAAGACTTGAGGAAGAAAATAATGAACTGAAGGATGAAGTTGAAAAACTAAAGCTATTAAACATTGGCTTGTCTAAAAGACTTCTCACAATAGAAAAAGGAAAAGATGTCCATGATGAAGAATCATAATTTTGAACAATCTGGAACAAGAAGTTGAGAAGTATAAAATTACAAATAAAGTCTTAAGTGAATGTGTCAATTACAGTGAATAAGAGATAGCCAGTTATGAGCTTCATAAAACATCTTTGGACAATAAGATTCAGGAACTAGAAAAATCAGCATCCAATTCTGCCAAGAATGAAAGAAAAGTAAAAATTGTTGTGAAAAGGAAGGATGACAATTCAAGAAAGGGGACAAGCTGTAGTCCTGATGTTAAGGAAACTACCAGCAACCAGCTATATACTACATTTGTGCATAGTTCTAATGTAGCTGGTACCTCAAAGCAATCCCCAAAACAAAATGAAAATCAGAAGTCACCTTCAAAATCTATCTTTCAGTTCAAAGCCCAGAAAATTGAAAAGCAAACAAAACCTGTTGAGAATAATTAGAAATTGAAAAGAAAGAGTCAAACAAAGAAGGCAAAGAATAATTCTGGTTATACTCTGAAATTTGTTAGCTTTGCTGAATCTGATGGGTCAATGCAAAATGCTCATGCTTCTTGTACTCATTCACATGCATCTGTGAATTCATCTGATAGAAACCATGCCCCTAGGAAATCTGATGCTTCTTGCTACTACTGTGGTAGGCATGGTCATTATATGGATGACTGCAGTGTGATGAAAAGTGATGATATGATGCAGGATAAATCTTTTTCAAATACTCATCACCACCCCAAAAGAAACATGTCTGCTTCAAACCAACACATCATTTGTTATAATTGTAACAAACGTGGTCATAAATCTGTTGAGTGTTGGTTTAGGCCTTCATGGGGATATAATGGCTCAAGAGGTAAGCACCCAAGGTGCTTCGAATGTGGAAGGCATGGCCACAAAGTCAAAGACTGCTAGCATGCTCAGGGAAGTAGATTCAATTCTAAATCTGTAAAATTTCCTGCTCCCAATGCTATTGATAAGAAGAAAATTGAATTCATGAAAAAGATTTGTTACTGCTTTAATTATGGAAAACCTGGCCACAAAGCTTCTGACTGTTGGATGGCAGGTTATGGAAAACAATATGTTCATGCCAACAATAGAAAATTTCATGTTAATGCACAAAGACTTCATGCTAATAACTGTGTGCATATCAAGAAATCAAAGCATGTTGTTTCTTGTTATTATTGTGGGCTATTTGGACATTCTATGGTTGATTATTTTCTGATGGAATATGATGATAATTCTGCTAAGAAACTGTTCAGAACACCTGTCAAGGTAAATGCAGGACCCAAAGCTGCTTGGGTCCCTGCAGGATCAAAATGATCATAATGTTGCAGGTGTGCCTTGGGTCAAAGAATAAACATGGGTTAACAAACCAAGGCACTCAAATGGAAATCTTATGATTCAACTCTTCAGGTTAGTTCTGAACTTTGTTTTAATTTTATCATATGAAATTGTTATTCTGCTTGTTTGATTTTTGATGATCTCTTCATGTCTAGCTGATCAGTCTGCATTCCAGACTCAGCTATTGAATTCATTTCTGCATATATCTGATGCTCTTATCTTGCCAAATGTTGAACTGAGTTTGAATGATTCCTTAGTGTAGACAGTTGATGCATTATATAGACTTTGTGTCAATGCAATTGTATGGTTGTTGTTAAATGCATAACTTGCACTGAGTTTGAATGGGTCATTTAGTGCTACAGTCAATGCATGTGTCCAATGTCTGCATACATAAATTGCATGACTGTCAAGAAATTTGTTCAATGCATATAGGACAGCTTTGCACTGCATCTCTTTGCATAACCCTGGTATATCAAATGGTAAGTTACTAAAAGGCAGGGAAATCTGCCCGGAGGTTCTTACTGTGTGTGAGATGGTCCCTGAGACCAGGTACTCTGCCAAGTACCAAGGGTCTAGTTTTCTTATAGAGAAGTGTATTGCATAGCATTAAATTTGAAAAATCTGAAAACGGATAAAAATGCTCATGACTTGGATGCATAAACTTGAATTGATTGCTTACTTGCCTCATGTATCATTGGTGCATAATCTACATGTAGAACAGTCCATTGCATAGCATACTGTTGCATCTTGTTGTCAGGAGGAGCTGAGAGTTCTGTTAAATTCATTGAATCCTTGTTACTTCTCACTGTCCCCATTTAATTCATTCATATTCTTTGACATCAGTTGCTATTGGACCATAATGCCTATTGCTATCATTTCCCTAACCTTCACTGAACAACAGTATTATCTCTGGTTTAGTGAATTGAGTTATGGTTATTACAATTGTTCATTTATAAGAATGACTCTTACAAATTGAAAGAAACCAAAGGTTTAACCTTTATAAATTGAAGAGTTAAGTGTCTGCCTTCAAAATTTGAGATAAAAGAAAACTTTTATAGCTCTTAATCTTTGTCTCATGATTAAAATAGAAAAAGTTTTTTTAATACCTAAAAATGGTAAACTGGAAATGTCTAGAACAGGTGAATAAGAGTATGTAATATTTTTTAAACAATCACTCTAAAAGAAATAAGGGCAGCAGTAAATAAGATCATAAAAGTAATGAGCTGAACATAGTGACAGAGCAATGGCTGAATTGCACTGAGAAATTGTGATCTCATCCAAAGAAGTAGGAGAATTCATATGTCATGAAGTGCTTCAGACTACCTCTGTTCATAAGGTCAAATCTATAGGGGGAGTCCTCACCAAGTAACTGGGGGTACTGGCCTCTGACCAAGGTGTGCCCTTAATGTCAAAGGTGAAGATTGTTCATTGTAGGCCTTGACCTGAAGTAGATCTTGTAGTTTATGCCTAGTAACTGGGGGTACCGGCCTCTGATCAAGGTGTACACCTAATGTCAACAGCATAAATGTCACAGGTCTATTCACTTAGTTCAGGTTCTGAAAATTCAAAAATGAAATACAAACTGCTATAACCCTTTGAAATCAAAAGTCATTCAGTGAAAATTATTTTTCTCAATACATATTCAAGTTACCTTTCTTGATCTTCCATGTTTAATCCCAAAAGGGTATTATTTCTGACTTATCTATTAATATCATGTGCCTTAGATTCATTGCTATAAATGGAATCTAAAACTCTTTTTCAGGAGTCTGCTGTTTTACTCTAGATTTATCACTGTTAAACCTGAATTTTTCATCAAAATTGTATGTTGCTGATTCTTTTACTTTAACTATTGTTTATAATCAGGCTTATTCTCTGAACCAATGATTCATCTGTTGTCTAGTGACCTTCCTACATTCTCTACCTTTGTATATCTGTCCATATTCCTTCTCAAAGGGGGAGCAATTATTTAGGTGGAGAAACAGTTCAGGGGGAGTCATACTTTCAGGGGGGGAATAAGGTGCTCTAAGGGAATTTGCATGCATACCGCCATGTTGCACTCATGTTCATACTGTTTTTCTCTTTTTGATTATGTCAAAGGGGGAGAAAATTTTGAATGGTGACTCACTGTCACTTTGTTGCCATCATCAAAAAGGGGGAGAATGTTGTGCCCCTTAGGCACAAGCATGTGCTATTTAGTGTTGATGATTTGATGATAGGAATGCTACTTTTATTTTGATGATAGCAACACAGTGAGTGTGCTTTATGAGATTGTGTTTTGATGACAGCAACATGATATATTGTCTGGAAAATGCTTAAGTGTGCTATGTCTGATTTGTTCTGTGGAGAATGCATGTGTATGACTGATATATTGGTTGGGCCAAGTCCATACATTGCCCAGGCTGCATACATCATTGCATGAAGTCTATACACTGGTTGCTGCATTCTCATGAAGTCTACACGTCATGGCAAGTTCGAAGTCTACACATTGGAAGCGTATTTCATATATGCATCAATGGGTCGACCCTCTGATTAGATGAGTCGACGCCCCTTTAGACTTCTAAGTCTATACATTGTGTTCATACATTGCTTTTCTGTCTGCATGTATCTTGATGACTAGCAAGTCTATACACTGCATGGCTCACATGGCTGCAAGTCTGTACACCGCAGGCCAGCAAGTCCATACATTGCATTCCTAGCAGACCAGCAAGTCTATACACTGCAGGGTAAAGCCTAAAGTCTAGACATTGCTGCATTGCTTGCATTTCAGAGTCTATACATCGTTCATGAAATGCATGTGCACAGTTCATGGACAAAGTCTGTACATCGTAGCATGCATTTCATGAAGTCTATACATCCTCTAGCTGGAACTGTGCAAGTCTGTACATCGCTGCTTTGCCAAAGTCTGTACATTGTCATCTTTTCCTACGTTACACTTCCAAGTCTATACATTGGGACTTTTACCTACGCTCTGTTCAGCAAGTCTATACAGTGGTTGCTTTACCGACGTTGCCTTGCCAAAGTCTACACTCTGTGAACTTTCAAGTCTGTACAGACTTTACTTATTCAAGTCTGTACATCGTCCAGCTCTTTGTCAAGTCTACACATCTCAAAGTTTATACACTCGCTGTCTTCCATTGTTTCATGTCTGTACAGACTTTACTTCGGTCAAGCCTGTATAGAGTTTCTTCAGCTAAGTATATACATTGCTTCACGACGTGAAGTCTATACATGCCTTGTTCAAGTCTTCACATGATGAAGTCTATACACTCAACTCCTTCACACTTTAGGAAGTCTGTACATCCTTCAATGCACTGCATGCATCGTTCGTGAAGTCTGTACATCGAGTGAAGTCTGGTGAAGTCTGTACAGCGGCTGCTTCACATATGAAGTATGTACATTGCATTTGCATTCACAACGTCTTCACACTTGAAGTCCATACATCATCAGTTGTCTGTCAAGTCTTCATACTGCTTAAGTCTGTACAGGGACTGCTTCACATATGAAGTCTATACATCGCATAGCTTCACATAGATGAAGTCTATACATTGGGCAGAGTCTGTACACTGCATTCATATTCAAGTCCATACAGTCAGTGTTTGCATTGCATTGCATTCATCAGTTGTGAAGTCTACACATCGAGTCGAAGTCTGCACATTGTTGAACGCTCATCAAGTCCATACACTGGCAACCTCTTACATTGCCTAAGTCTATATGTTTGATGCTGAATGCTCTTCAAAGTATGTACAGCCATTACCCTCTTATGTGAAGTCTACACATTGGGGCAAAGTCTGTACACTGCATTCTCCTTCACAAGTATATACAATTCATTTCATATTCAAAGTGTGCAAACGGTTTAGACTTAGACTGATAATTTGTTCTCTGTCTCACAGGCACCCTTCGTGAAGCCTAATGAAGGCACGTGATCCGAGAATAAGGGGAGTGCCCAGATGAAGACACATGTACTGATAGCCTGCTGGATGCTGCCACGTGGTCTGAATTCTTAGGGCGGGAAATGTGGAAGCCACACGCCCCTTATCCACCTGCTGATAGTATATAATGAAGCCTTCGTCTTCAGATGGAGGAAGATCGAATGAAGAGAGGCAAAGTCTATACATGCAGTCCGAGAGCAGCAGAGAGCCTTCGATCCATAGAGAGAAGAAGAAAAAGAAAGAAGAAGAATCAGAAAAAAAAAAGAAGAGCAGAGAGTGATAGATTAGCAGAAGAAGAAGAGAAAGAAGAGAAAGAGAGAAAGAAAGAGAGACAGTGAGATCAAGAGAAGAAGAGTGAAGTCTGAAGATCTGTTTACTGGACCGTGGTTCAAATCCAGGCCAGTCTGCTCTGTTGAGAGCTATATTGTGTTTTTCATTTACAGCTTTCCGTTGCTGTCTTGTCTATCTTCTATTTTCATTTTATACTTTCTTCAAGCTGTTAGCCAGCGACTGCAGAGGTGGACTCCTCTGGACGGGTAAGCTGTAATCCCCAACGGTTTGCAGAGGTGCATCCTCTGGACAGCAAGCTGTGAGGCTCAGCGGGCGAGGAGGATTCAGCGGATGGCAAGTTGTGTTGCCCAGTGGTTGTATGGCAAGCTGTGATGCCCAGCTGTTCAAGCTGTGAGTAAGCGGAAGCCACACTCGGGTTGAGTGTGGGGTGGATGTAGGTCTGCTGGACCGAACCACCTAAAAACCCATTGAGCAGTGGTTTGAATTCTTTGTGTGTTTGGCGCTAGATGAATGCATAGGGTCGAGATAGGTTGATCTTCTATATGTGTTCATTTCATTGATGCGCATACTATATGCTTGATAGTGGTATTGTGTGTTTGCTTGATCTGTCTAATTGCTGCCCACATTAGATGCTTGCTAGGAGCACTCTTCATATTTGTCTACAGGTTCAGTAGATGACTGGAGTAGTTTTTCCTCAGTTAGTCTTAGTGCTTTTATTCCGTAGTTCTGAGCACTAGAATCTTAATTGGGCGAAAGTTTTTTAGTGCTCTGATACCAGTTTATAGGATCAAGCCCCTACCGTTGCGCTAAAAGCTCGAGCTGGTAGCGAAGGCGGAACCTTATTTCCTTATGGCAACGCAGAACCCCACACTATCGTGCTGTGGGTGGACATGAGGGGCTTCGCACATGGACCCCATAATCTACGTGGCCGTCACAAATTCTTGGTTACAAATTTGTGACAGTTTAATGTATCCGTCACAAATTCCGTCTGAAATTTGTGACGGAAAATATTCCGTCACAAATTTCCGTCTGAAATTCGGTGTGTACTTGCATATTTCAGACGGGATTTCTGACGAAAATTAATCCATCACAAATTTCAGACGGAAATTTTCGTCACAAATTTCTGTCTTAAATTTCCATCTGTAATCCCGCTTTTTCTGGTAGTGGATGCACCACGTGGGTCCCATACCACACGTGGAGCAACAAATTACAAGGGAGACACTGGAAAATCCAACAATCTCCCCCCCAGCGACACCCAGGGGATTTGAACCCGTGACCTCGCTCTGATACCAGTTTATAGGATCAAGCCCCTACCGTTGCGCTAAAAGCTCGAGCTGGTAGCGAAGGCGGAACCTTATTTTCTTATGGCAGCGTAGAACCCCACACTATCGTGCTGTGGGTGGACATGAGAGGCTTCGCACATGGGCCGCATAATCCATGCGACGAGTTGGGTTGTCAAGTGCCGATGCACCACGTGGGTCCCATACCCCACGTGGAGCAACAAATCACAAGGGAGACACTGGAAAATCCAACATCTCATGCATATTCATATGTGTTTGTTGGTATCAATCAACTCCCTACAAAGGTCTTCATGTCATAAGAAACATCTGAAGTGTTTTCCATAAAAAGGGAGATCTTGCATTTTATAGTGTATTCATGTGCATTTGTTATCATGCATATACTGAGTTAATAATTGATTGCATATCATTCATATTGAAAATGCCAAAATGAGTGATTAAGTGCATTTAGTCAGGGGGAGCATTTGTTATGTACTGGATTGATTGGCTGAATATCTGCTTATCTATCTCAAATTTTTTCACTGTCTTCTCAGTCAACTAATGCCTCTATCTTTAGTCTGAATCTCTGTATTGCACCCCAACAATAGATTGCCATTTTTACTTGCTTGATTTTCAGTGCATAAAGTCTAGGGGAGTCAGTCAAGGTATCTCTTGTGTCTCATACATACTTACTTAAATAATCCCATGCATGATCTTTATGTCACATATGATGGGTTAATGCATTCAGTTAGTGAGAGTCAATGCATATGCATACATATGATTAATTGCATACGATTCATATTGAAAATTCCAAAAAGATTGATTCAATACATATAGACAGGGGGAGCATATAAATCAAACTTTTGAACTGCATGGCTATTCATCTGTTTCCTTACTATCTAACTCGGTCGACCTAAATTGCTCATTCAGTCAACCGATATCTTCATTGTCTAGCCATATCCTTGGTCATTCTGCAATCTTTGCTCTTCCTGCAACATACATCAACAATTGGCATCAGTTTGTATCACTTCTTTCTATCTGCTCTGAATTCACTTGAACTGATACTCTTCTTGAGTTTGAAATCCATTGATTACTGCTCCTGTACTTGCTAAAGGGGAGCCTCACTTGAAAGAATTTTATGCTATCTTGTAACAACTAGACAATATATAAAAAGGCTTAGCTGGAAAGATAGGTCAAGCCTATCTAGAAGGTTAATCCTTGCGTGAGAAGATCCTTGGATCAAACCTCCGCCAAATATTGATCTTAGTTGTGATTGGTTTACCAGCTTATCTTGTAATTCAAATTCCCTATGTAATTGACATATATGTCACTACTGTCTTAAGTTGGTATATTTGAAACTTCACATTTGCTGAACCTTGAACACATATGTCATAATTTCAGCTAATTGATTTCAAGTGACTATCATACTCACTGCACATCCTTTGCTGGACATATCTTTGAAAATCTTTGTCAAACTTGACATTAATCATGCTGCTCTCTAAACAAAACTTCTTGAAATCTCATGGCTATTTGTCTGATGCACTCTTGACCATATCTGCTACATGTAGGAAATTCTAATGCTTTCACTTACAATGCATGCTCCTTGATGTTTCTATTGATTGGCTGCTATTGAAATTATTGATTTACCTAAAACTTGGAAAGATTTCAATTAGTGTACCCTGATCATAAATCTGAAATCTTCTGAAAAGAAGAATATTCTATTATACAGGTTTAAGAATGTCTGATGAATCAAATTGGTTTAAGTCTAATGTATTCATTCAGTTTGGATGTGAAATACTTGAAAATATCTGAATCACTCTTTTAATAAATCTTAACCGACTGTCTCATGTAATTTCATGCAAGACCTTCTGAAATCTGAAAATTTTAAAATCATGGCTTACTTTGGTTAAGATACATGTAGTAAGTATTATTCTTAAACATTTGAGTGCTCTGAGAAATGTCTGAAAAATCTGAAAATGTTTAAAAGAAAATTATGGTCAGAGAAATGACTTTGGTCACCGATAAATCTGTCCAAAGGACTGTGTCATGAAGTGTCTTAGTTAACTATGCATTAAAAATTATGTAAATGTTTTTATTTACAGAGCAATGGCATGGTTGTGTTGAGTAACTGGGGATTCCTACCTCTAACCAAGGTGTTTCCTCATGTAAAAAGACATATCTATTGCTAACTCTATTCTCTCATTGGGAGGTACTACGGTTATCACATTGAGTAACTGGGTCACTTCACCTAAGATGTGTTGTGTCTCACGTAAAAAGGTGTTGATTTAACCAAAATTACTTATTGAAAAACAAATTGATGAACAAAAGAAAAATCTGAAAATTAGTCTATCCAAAAATTACTATAATCAAGGACAAGTTCAGATACATTCTTGAGTGTTTAATTTCAATACTACTTTGTGTAACTCCTAAAGGAGTCATTGAAATTGAATGACTAAGATAGAAGGAGGTCTGAGTTCAACCGTTTACCGCCATTGAACGGCCTGTCTTTAGACCGTCCAATTCCCAGTGTCCTAAGCCGGTGGGTTTTTCAGATAATTATCTATTTATCCTGGTTTATTGAAATTATCACCGACATGGTTTACACGGCCTAGCATTGGACCGTGCCATTCATTGAGTGGTCTATCATTAGACCATTTTATCCTAACGAGTCCAGCGCCGGGTCAGTCAGTCAGTTCGGTGGATAATTAGATAATTTGTTATTTTATTTATTTATCACCGACAGTGGTAGGCGGTCTAGCAGTAGACCGCGTGTCAGGCTGAGCGGCCTATCGAACAACCGCGTACCAGGTGAGATCTATGGACTGTTCGACATTTTCTCTCTCCATCCGTGGTTAAACCTTCACCTTCCTCCGCCATTTTCTCTGCGATTTCTCCACCAAATGGGGTGATGTTTGATCCTGGTAGGAGATAGAAGTATTATCTACATATTTTGTTTTATTATCACGTCCTAATTTTTAGTGGAAAATTTAATTTCGGGGCTGGACTTTTAGGGCTCTATAAATAGAACCCCTAGTCCAGGCTTGAAGAGGGAGAGATCCAACGTCGACATCGAAGCTCTGCCGAATTTTTGAGCGAGCTGTAGCCAGGGAGGGAGGCTCTCTACGTCCTTTTGAGCCTTCGGTCAAGGGAGTAGTCACTTTCTTTGTGTTTGGTCTAGGCTTTTAGTTGTCTTTTCATCCTTTGCATGCTTCTTTTCATCATCTTTTCATCCACGTTTTTGCACTATTTCACATCATTTTTACACCCTCCTATCGTTTTCGCACCCTATAGGGGTTTAAAAACCACCCCAGGTATCACCCATTCCATGCTATCATGTTGGTTTTTCCTTTTGTGCTATAGTTACTACACATTCCAGGGCTAATTTGGGTTGCATTTTTCTGCTGTCTACGTTGTTTTACAGGTCAGCATCAGCACAGGACGAGGCCCATCCCCTCTTGCCGGCTGGAAGGGGTGAAGGATCAAGTCCTACATCTTGGAGTTTGGTAGCATCACATGGTCTTCATCCATCCGTCTACAAGGATACACGGCCCAGATAGGACCGTGCAACGCCTTCCTGCGGCCTTCCTTGGACCGTGCTGTCGCTAGACTAGTCTTTGTCCCGCTTCCCTTTCCAGCGTTGGAGCGGCCTATTGAGGGGCCGTGCCATGCATTGAGCAGTTCGTCCTGGACCATTTACGACTGCTAGCGCTGCACCTCAGGCGAGTGTCTTCTCCCTTTCCAAGGTATAGGTGCATTTCCTTTGCATTCTGCATATTGGTGGCGATCACAATCACACACACACCTCTCCACCCTTCTAGCTTCATTTTGATTGCCTTTATATCTTAATATAGAAAGGTAAGGGAAGAAAAGAGGGGGAAAAACATGTCAACAAGTGGCACCCTTCCCCCTCACCCCACAAGTGGTCCTCCCAACCCCACTCCCAATAGACCCAATCTGGGACCCACCCCCCTCACACTAGGGCCACCCCCAAACATCAAAGCGAGCAACAATGCTTTAGGTGCCTTGGGTAGAGGCACTTTGCCAATCAATGCCCCACCAAGAGAGCATCTAGTTTGCTCATTGAGGAGGCTAATCTCCTACCTCAAGATGGGATTGAAGAAGAGGTTGAGGTTTTTGCGGCCTCTCCCGATTGGGAGGAGGAGTATGAAACCCACTACAACGAGAGCAATCAAGAACAACCCCCCCATCCACCGACCCTCACCTTGGAGTGGTTAGGTGCACCCTCACTCAAGCCCAGGAACATGATTGGAGAATAAATACCATCTTCCATACCTACATCCGGATAGGTGGCCATGCTAGGAAAGTCATCTTGGATAATGGGAGTAGTGTGAATGTGGTGTCCCTCGACACCGTCAAACTTCTAGGTCTTACCCTTTCCCCACACCCGAAACCTTATCGGGTAGCTTGGATCGATGCCACATCCGTACCAGTCAGCACTCGTTGCCTTGTCCCTATCACTTTTCAATCCTACCAAGGCTAAATTTGGTGTGACATTCTGCCAATGGAAGTAGGGATCATCCTCCTAGGGCGGCCTTGGATCTATGATGTAGATGCCACCTTCCTTGGAAGGATGAACACTTGCATCTTCACCCATGAGGGGAAGAAGATCCAACTCAACCCTTCACCACCCCGCTCCCTTCCCAAGAAGACACCTCCTTCCCTGGAGAGATCCCCTACCCCTCCCTCTATCCCAAGCACCACCCCATCAAGCCCTAGCCCTAGTTTGACCACTGGAACTACTAGGAGCATTCACCTCATCACTAGACAATAACTTGAGGAAGAAGTCAACCAAGGAGGATAAGTGTGTGCCATTGTCATTTGTCTTGGGGAATCTACCCCAACCGATTCACACCCAATAGAAATCCAACAACTCCTTGAAGACTTCCATGATGTGTTCCCTGATGAGCTCCCGGATAAGCTACCACCCATGTGTGATGCACAACATGCCCTTGACTTTGTGCCCGGAGCTACCTTACCAAACCTCCCCCACTACCGCCTCAACCCCACCGACCATGCTGAACTTAGGAAGCAAATTGAGAAGCTCATCAAGAAGGGCTTCCTTCGCATTAGCAAGAGCCCATGTGCCGTCCCAGCCCTTCTCACACCCAAAAAGGACGGAACTTGGCGCATGTGTGTGGATAGTCGGGCCATCAACAAGATCACGGTCCAGTATAGGTTTCCCATCCCTCGGTTAGATGACATGCTATACATGCTTGCTGGAGCCACCACCTTCTCCAAAATTGATCTCAAAAGTGGCTATCATCAAGTTCGCATTAGGCCCGGGGATGAGTGGAAGACCGCCTTCAAAACAAAGGACGGTCTCTATGAATGGCTTGTCATGCCCTTTGGCCTTTCCAATGCACCAAGCACATTCATGCGCCTCATGACCGAGGTCCTCCGGCCCTTCATTGGCATCTTCCTTGTCATCTACTTCGACGACATTCTCATATATAGCCAGTCCAAGGAAGCCCACCTCGATCACCTCAAACAAGTGTGCACCGTTCTTAGGAAGGAGAGCCTCTTTGCCAACCCCGGGAAGTGTCACTTCTTGACCAACCAACTAGCCTTCCTAGAATTTATTGTCTCAGCCCAAGGGGTGTCCATGGACCCCGAGAAGGTCCAAGCCATTCTTGAGTGGCCTGAGCCTAAGACCCTCCATGAGGCCCGAAGCTTTCACGGGCTAGCCACCTTCTATAGGAGATTCATCCGTGGGTTTAGCACTATCACCGCTCCTATCACGGATTGCCTCAAGAAGGGCACATTTGTATGGACTAGGGCGGCCTCCAAGTCATTCCTAGAACTCAAGGAAAAGATGACCCATGCCCTAGTCCTTTGCCTACCCGACTTCTCTAAAGTTTTCGAGGTCACGTGTGATGCATCCGGGGTAGGGATTGGAGGCATTCTTAGCCAAGAGGGTCACCCAGTAACCTATTTTAGTGAAAACTTTTGTGAGACTAGGACTAGGTACTCCACATATGACAAAGAGCTTTATGCCATGGTTCAATCCCTTCGGCATTGGATGCACTATCTCCTACCCAAGGAGTTTGTGATCTTCTCGGACCACGAGGCCTTGAAGTACCTCAACACCCAACAAATGCTCAATGCCCATCATGTCCGTTGGGTAGAATACATTCAGGACTATACCGTTGTCCTGAAGTACAAGATAGGTAGTGAGAATCGCGCCGCCGATGCACTGAGTAGGCGGGTAGCCTTACTTTCCACTATCCAGGTGGAAGTCACGGGATTTGAGAGAATCAAAGAGGAATATCCAAATTGCCCCGACTTTGGGACTCACTACAGCACCCTCTCCACCCAACCCCACAGGGAACATGAGGGATTCATACTCCAAGAGGGGTATCTTTTCAAGGGAGCTAGGCTATGCATACCTTAGACTTCACTTCGGGACTTCTTAGTTTGGGAGTTACACAGTGGTGGCCTAGCTGGTCACTTTGGGGTCCAAAAGACCATAGAGTTAGTTGAGAGGTAATTCCATTGGCCCAGTCTCAAGAAGGATGTGGCCAACATTGTGGGACAGTGTCGCATTTGTGCCTCGTCCAAGCAAGTGAGGCAAAACACTAGGCTTTACACACCCCTTCCCATCCCGGACCGACCTTGGGAGGACTTGAGCATGGATTTTATCCTTGGCCTATCTAGGACCTTGCGCAAACATGATTCCATCTTTGTAGTTGTTGACAGGTTCTCTAAGATGGCCCACTTTATCCCATGTTCCAAAACTTCAGATGCTTCTAGGGTCGCCCGTTTATTCTTTGATGAGGTGGTCCGACTCCATGGACTACCCAAGACCATTATGTCCGACCGAGATGTGAAAGTCACCAGTTATTTTTGGAAAACTCTCTGACATCTAATGGGAACCCTCCCCAAATTCTTCACTGCTTATCACCCTCAAACCGATGGCCAAACTGAGGTTGTCAACCGAAGTCTTGGGAACTTGCTCCGTTGCCTTGTCGGGGACCACCCAGGGAATTGAGATCTCCTCTTACCTCAGGCCGAGTTTGCCTACAATGATTCCGTCAATAGGTCCATAGGCAAGAGTCCATTTGAGGTCGTGCATGGTTATTGGCTGAAAAAGCCTTCGGATCTCATTTCCCTTCCCCCACATGCTAGAGTGTCACTCTCAGCTGAGTCCTTTGCACAACATATCAAAGAGTTGTATGATGACATCCACAAGCATATAGGGAAAAGCAATAAGGCTTACAAAAGGTAGGCAGATGCTCGATGATGCCACTGCGAGTTCCAAGTGGGAGACTCGGTGATGGTGAGGACGGAGCGGCTCCTTCCAGGGCCTGCCTCCAAGTTGAGGGCACGAGGTTCGGGACCCTTTCGAGTTCTAAGATGACTAGGTAGTAACGCTTATGAGCTGGACCTACCTGAAGGTTTTAGGGTACACCCTACCTTCAATGTTGCGGACCTGGTACTCTACAAGGGCCCTGCGGTGGGACCCAGTGAGGAGTTTGAGCCTTTACCCGCCCTTGAGAGAGACACCCACGATGGGGCTCTACCTACAAGCTTGAGAGGCCGACGTGAGCAGGTGGAGGCAATACTGGACGAGCAAAGTACCATTACCAGGAACATGGTATACCAACGCTACCTGGTGAGGTGGAAGAATCGTTCCCTGACAGAGGATACTTGGGTGAGTCGGGAGGACCTATTGCACCTTGACCCGGACATTTTGGAGCACTACCACAGCCAGGCAGACGCATACTCGACGGGGTCGAGTTCTCCCCACCCCGGGGGATTTGATGAGGACATCTCACGCCACTCTCTCTCGATCGAGTCGCCTGCTCCACTGTAAGGTGGATCAACTGTGATTCTCACATGTTATCTCTATTGTTGGGTCTTATATCCTGTAATTTTGCTTTAATTGAGTCATGTGTGTATCCTCTTTCTTTATTTGAGTAAGTCCATTAGGGAATCGGGCCATTATGTTAGCTAATTGGGCCCAACT
The DNA here is from genome assembly GCA_022559845.1 of Amorphophallus konjac. Taxonomy (NCBI): domain Eukaryota; kingdom Viridiplantae; phylum Streptophyta; class Magnoliopsida; order Alismatales; family Araceae; genus Amorphophallus; species Amorphophallus konjac. The sequence goes on along the minus strand of CM040124.1, from coordinate 83,817,424 downwards.
AGTGGGCTAGGCCCATGGGCACCCATGGGATAGTCTTGGTCTTTTGTCTATTTGTCAAGGGCCTTTTGGTCATTGGGAAAAAAGTGGGAGCCTACAAATAGGGCTCATCCCACCTCATTTGTAACACTTTTGATGAAATTTTGAAAGAAGCATCCCTTGGCTATCTCTCCACTCTTGTCTCTCTCCCTCTCTCTCCCCCCCTCTCTCTTTCCCTCTCCCTCCAAAAAAGGGCGCACCTCCCTCTCTCTCCTCCCCTCTCCTCCACCTCATTTCCTCCCCCCTCTCTCTCTCCTCCACCTCATCAGGAATATTCTTCCCACCCCTTTATTCAAACCGTCCAAAGGAGACTTTCTAGCCCCCCAAGTTGGACTTCTCCACCCCTCCCATCACCCTCCAACCACCCAACTTAGAATTCTACACCCTCCTCATTACATCCCACCTACATTTAAAGACTTTTCTTCCCACCCCATCAAATCCCACCTACACTTATAGACTTTTCTTCCCTCCCATCACATCCCTCCATCAAAATTTCCTAGATTCCTTTAGCTAGCCCCGCTCTAGGACCCAAGAATTCAAACTACACCACTACCCCTTTTGGACTTACCTCCCCACCACCAAAATTCGTAGCTCCCTCCCACCCCTGGGTAGAACAAACCCCAACACCCCATTTTCCCCTTCCCACAGCTGGGAAAGCCTCCTCCCAGACCCCCTCACAGCTAGGGTTGCCCCCACACCCATCCACCCCATTTCTCATCCCATCTACCCCATTTTCCATCACCTATCACCACCCTGCTCATCCCAGTTTGTTGGCAGTAGTCAAGGGTCGAGTCGCAGAGCCTACCCCGGAGTCATCACGTATTTTTAGGTAGCCTGCTCTACATTTCTGGAAAGCTCATCGAGGGAGCTTCGCAGACAACGTGGTCTCGCATCCATCCGACGTCTGTGCTGCCCGGGAGAGCCATTCTCTCTCGACTGCGTAGCATAAGTCGGGCAGGGAACCTGAGCCTGAGTAGAAGCATGACCACAGTCGCTCCTATGCTAGTTTGTATGTGATTCTTTATCTGGGATCTTCTCCTCCAAGTCCTCTGTCAGCACGAAGAAGAAGAACACCATTTGGACCCCGGAGCACCACGTTCCAATTTTTCTCCCCGGAGAGCGCAAGTTAGTTCCCCCTGTGTCAGAACCGACCCCTCCCACCATTCTGGTTCTCGCGCCGTGCTCTAGCCTTCTTTGGTGGCGCCGTCAGTCTTGAATCGAAGATGGCTCACCCACGATTGCAACGGTTCTAGTCCCGCATTAAACGGACCCCGGGAGTGTTCATGGCACCCTCATCTTTCAGCAGCAGCAGTCTGGGAATAGTCAGAACCAGAGCGGGTCGACCCTAGTCCATATTCTGCCTCAGCCACCATCATCATTAGAAAATTCTCGAATAATTTGGATGTCCTCCTGGACCAACACAGAAAGTTTTGGCACTGGTTTCATCCTCATCAGAATTCGGCAGAGTCCGTGGCGGCGTCGTCTTCGACCCCCTATTAGGCTGTTCCAAAGTAGGTAGAATCGGCAGAGTTCGTCACTTTGGCTTCTAACTTAGTTCTCCCCCACCCCGCCTGGCCAGCTGAAGGCCCCTTCCTGCGTGGAGGTAGTTTTGGCTGTAACTATTTAACCCCCACCTCGGGAACACCCTCCTGTGCGAGGCGTAGTGCTGTAACAATCTTATTTTCAGGTCAAGCGCCACCGACGCAGCGTGCGGGCGCGTACCCACGCTTCCCAGCTCGCCCACATCTCCGATCAGGATCGGTGTTTTCACACCGGTCAGGTGAGCGTCTTGTCCTACCTTGGCTGGTTGATTTCCTTGCGAGCTTAGTATTGCCTTGGAGGCCTTTCGGACGGAGAGACGAGAGCCTGGACTCGCACACCACTCTTAGTGTGCCCACCGCGGACCGTGAGGAGAGCCACCCCAAACCCACGCCTCGGCATGCCGGCCGCCCACGAAGTTATGAGTCGCAGACCCTTAGGGGTCAGCCTAATACATCCAAATCCCATAGAATGTTTGGGTCCCACATCGGACCCTCGCTGTCATCCCCCGGTCACCATCGGGAGATCGTACGTGCCGTGCGAGTGAGCCGCTAGCATTAGTCCGTGAATGTCCTTGTATGCTTGCGGGTCTAGGTCCTAGGCTCATCAAGTCATCCAACATCATCCCAGGGCTATGCCACATCATTGTTTCAAACCTAACATAATTCTAACCTCCTCCATTACTTTCACCCACCCCAAAGAAAATTCCACCCCCTCTCTCCCCAAGTCAATATTCCTCCTCTCCATTCAAACCCCACCCACTCCACCATAACTATTGCAGCCTCCAAGGAGGACTTCCCCCCCCCTCTCCCATCACATCCTTCCCTAATTCCTTGTCTCCATTGTTTGCCAACCACTAAAGACTTAATTTTCAAACAAAGCCTTTCCCCCACCCTCTCTCCACCCCCCACCACCAAATTCGCAGCTCACTCCCACCCATTGCAAGAACCACCTCCAACACCCCATTTTCCCCTCCCACATGCCTGGCTCACCCCCCCTTGACCCCCTATCAGCCAGGGCTCTTCCCAGCCCCTTTCCACCCCATTTCCCTCTCTCACTTCCCCCATTAGCACCTCCCATCTCCACCCACCACCCTATCCACCACTGTAGTAGAATATGATGCAAGTTGCAGCATCAATCCAGCTCGTCTGAGTAGATCCAGGTGAACATCCCAACAGCAACACGATTTATCTCCAAGCTAGCTTTCCGACGAGTGCTTTTCCACCTTCATCCGACGTCCGTGCTGACCAGGAGGCCGATTCTCGTCGGCCTGCGCAATTGAGCTCTAGTAGAACACTTGAAGCCAGTTGCAGACGCCACCAGGGTAAGACTTGTGAAGATCTTGGCACGATTTTTGTTTGAGGCAAGTGTCTACAAGTCCTCAAGAAACCTCAGAAATAAGGGAACCGTTTGGGCTCCGGAGCATCACGTTCCAGCAATTTTCCGTGACATGCGGAGGTTAGTTCCACCAGAATCAGGTCGGACCACTACCTACTCTTCTATTCACCTCACCCACCTACGACCTCTGCTGGTGTTCCCGTTAGTTCCAGTGCGAAGCCAACTTGCCCATGGTCACATCAACGCTAACCCCATCCCCATCGGAGTTCAAGATAGGCCGTGGTACCTTCTGCATCAGGCGGGTACCTCTCTGGACCAGATAGGGTCACCCAGGAGCTGCACCGATCTTCGAGTGGTCGCAGCCCAAGTCGGGACCCGATCACCCCCAAACTTCTCCGGCGTGTTCCTTGGCCACCCAAGGATGTTTCTGCACCAGTCCCATCTCCGGCGGAGTTCGGAGGAGTCCATGACAGCTTCGACTTTAGCACCCAGTCTGGACAGTCCGGACCGGCCTGGGGTTTTCGGCCCGCCACGACCCCCATCGGACTTCGGATGACTAGCAGCACATACTAGAGGGTCCAGACCCATCCCTGGATCGTTCAGGATCGGCCCACGTCCTGCAGCATCCGGCATCGACAGTCGCATCCCCGTCAATGACCTGCTGTCCCTGCAGAACCAGTCCGAGCAGAACTCAGTTACCGCATTTTCACCGCCCCCGCTTGTCCAACTGAAGGTCCCTCCCTGCGTGAAGGTAGTGTTTAAGTGTACCATTAATACCCCACCCCACGACCCCCTTTCTGTGAGAGACGTAGTGGTGTAAGCTTTAATTTGCAGGTCAAGCGATACCGACGCATGTGCGGGCATCACACGTTCCCCACACACCTTCGTCTCCGGTCGGAGTCGGCTTCTTCAAGCCGACTAGGTGAGCCCCTATCCCTCCTAGTTATTTCTATCATCCCTTATCATTTCTAAGCTCCGCCGATGAGGAAGAGAGCGCCCAACCTCAGCCGACCAGCCACCTTTAGTGGCCATTGCGGGAGTGAGAGCGAGTGATACCTGCGCCCGCCAAGGCGCGTGGTTTTCCCGTTGTCGTGGGAACCTCCATATCTCGGGGTGAGATCCCCTGTCGGCCTTGTACTTACCCCCAACCAGCAAGGGTCTGGTCCTCAGACTTGACCAACCATCCCCGAGTCACCCCAGGAAAGGAACGTGCGTCCAGTGTGCTTGTCCACCGAAATCAGCTACGAACCTTGGCTAGTGTGCTTGCGTGTCTAGGTCCAAGGTTCTTCATGGCATCTCCGCTGACCCCTTGGCCGTGTCACATCAAAGGGCACCAAAAAACTGGAGAAAAATCTAGGAAAAATCTGAAAAAATGGGAGAAAGCTGAATAATTGAGAAAAATGAGGAAAACCAGTCAACAAGTTGATTTGAGAGTCAATTTTGGGCATTGTAATGTGATAAGAGATGTACTCTAGGTGATGTCAATTTGGACGTGTCTACAGCAGCCCCATCTTGGCGTCTGCTTTGTAAGGGAGTGACACGAAATGGAATGAAATGGAACGATATGAAATGAAGTGGAATGGAGTGAGAGCGAACTGAAAAGTAGATGCCAAGGTGTGATGAGACACACAATCAACACCACTTGATAGGAATTGGTACCAAAGTTCAAGATGAAGCAATTTTGAGAAGGTTCAATGAAAGCATCAATTGTTTGGACGTAGGAAGGAGTTGTGCATGCGGGCACGGAGGAGAGAAAAAGAAGGCGATCAACTTCTAGTGTGGTGGAAGTACCCCAGGTCGTAAACCTGCAAGTTTCACTCATCATTGGAGAGCGGTTACCAGTTAATGTGGACGTGCTGCAGCCAAGGTGGATCTAAGAAAAGAGATTGAATAAGGGGATAGAGATCCAAACAAAGGAGTTTTCATAGAAACAGCCCAAAATGGCAACAAGGTGAATTGAGGACTCAATTCGGAATGGAATATCTCATATCGAGAAAATTAATAGTCAACTGACTCTCAGAATCGAGTTATAAGAAGGATTTTTCAAAGTTTACTCAAAGTCCTATATGAATGCATGCTCAGTTTAAAGAGAAAAATAAAATAAAATAAAATAAATGAAAATAGAAAGTAATCAAGGATAATATTATTAAGCTGCTCAGACTGAGTCAAGACACCAATTTTATGAGCTGATACTAAGCCGAATCTTATTTATCCATGCACCAATTCACAAAAGAGAACCATCGTCCCTAGTCTTGGATGGCTCAATAGCCTATCCGTGCGACTAAGATTCCTCTAAAATTATCATCATTTTTGATGAAGGGGAACTCAAATTTCAGATTTATCAACGCCACAAGGTCCTTGATATAATCTAATCGCATAGATAACATATAGTAAAATGCATACAAGGAAGATGGTGAAGGCAATGAGCATGTGGGAACTAAGAAATTGTAGTGCAATGCAATCACAGTGGGACCTGGATGATGCCCGGACGGTGGGACCAAAGAGCTTGTTCCTGCACTAAAAACTTATTAGCCAAGATTTCACAAAACATAACAAGCAATGAATTAAGCATTTAAGCATAGCATGAATCATAGCATGAATATCATAGCATCACATTGAATAACATAGCATGGATAACATTAAAGCATAGTATGGAAAGCATCAACGTGAGCATAGTATTGAAAGCATCATGGAAAGCATAGCATGAATAGCATATCATGCAAAGCATCATTGTTTCTTGTTCAAACCATGAGGATGACAACTTGGCGGATCATGAGATTTGTTCTTGAAGGATCAAATGTGATGCCGAGAGTGTGAAGTCAGCAGGAGATACTTAGAAAGATTTGGAGATGATAACCGATGATGCCCAGAGTGGCAAATCATGAAGATAATGATGTTGAGAACATAGGGAAGAATCAAGAAATTGATGTAAGTGGAAGGAGAGGACTCATCCCGTGTTCTTGGTCTTTCTTACAAAAAATTGTCCCTGTAAGACATCATCTAGATAAACAGTTAGTGAATATATATTTTTTTGATTTTGAGAATATGCAAATTTTTTTGGATTTTGAAAATATTCAAAATTTTATGAGTTTTGGAAATATTCAAAAAAAATTGGATTTTGAAAATATTTGATTTTTTTGAGATTTTGAAAATATTTGTTTTTATAGATTTTAGAAATATTCAAATTTTTTTGAATTTTGAAAATATTCATTATTTTTTCAATATTTTTTCAATATTTATTTTTTTTTAGATTTTAGTTTAGACATTGCTAATTGCAGTAGTAAAGGGTGTTCAAACGATTGGCTATGGGTCGTTGTTCCTTCCTCATTCGCTAAGAACTGCCCAAAGCAGGGCGTGCATTGAAGGTGACGCCCTATAGTCGGCTGCCCATAGTTAACGGTGCCCCTAGTAAGGCCATACCTGAGAAACACTCGGCCTTTAAGGGAGAAGAGAATAAAATTGGAGATAAGCCTGATATGAGTTTAAAAAATATTGGGTTTTGACTTCCTTCTGTAGCACAACCCCTAGAGATTCGATCTGTTGCGCCGATGCTTTTTGTCATATCATCAAACCTTAATTCTCTTTTTAGGCACGCATATGACCGCGCTCATAACGTCCTGTGGAAAAACTGTACTGCCCTCTTGCCATGCCATATTCTTTGAATATCTCTTTTCTTTTTATTTCATCATTTTGATTCTTTTGTGTGTCCTTTTGATTTTGAAAGATATTGAAATTGAGATTTAAATCGAGAATAAGGTCTTAATTGATTGCCCCTATTTGAGACTTCCTTTCGTTGGGGTGTGCTTAGGTTGGTTGTTTTGCCCAGACTACCTCTGCCCTCATATTTCAGCCGAGTAGAGAAAAGAAAAGATCTCGTGCCCTTGAGCATGGCCCAAGTAACAATGGTGTTTTCCAAAAGAAGATGACTAAGGACGCTATGAAGTGTGTGCGGTGCCCATCTAAGGGTTGCCTTTAACGAGCGGGGAGGGAATGCCAAACTCCTAGCGCAGAGTTCTCATAGCCAAAAGGTACTGCCAAAAGCAAGCCTAAAGACTCTATTTTGACATTAATTTAATTAAAAACCTAGGACTAGGCATAGACTACCACTCTTAATCATGTTAAGAAGCACCTCATTTTGAAAACCGTGCGTGAAGATGAATAAGGTAATCAAAATGCATACTTATGCAAATGAGTTACCTTGCAACCTTCGTCGTAGAAGCAGCTACCGGAGGCGATTTTGATCAACATGGGATTTGTCTTCCTCATTTGGCAGATAAGAGAGAAGGAGTTAAAGATTAGAAGTGACGTAACATGAGGGAGTGCTGCCATACTAGACTCAAACGAATAAGGAGAAGAGGAAAAGAGGTGAGGGCTAGAACTCCCTCACTAAGGCGCATAGACCTTGATCACATTAATGGTCTACAGAAGGAAAAGGGGAATAAAGAGGAGTGAGGGATAAAGCCTCGAAAGTAGTGGGAGAACGGGCAAATGCCCAAAGTAGTCGATGTAGGAGAACTCGGGTCGGACCCGAGATTAGGAGGAATTAGCAGAAGGAATTGGTAAATTGAGAGAGATGGATCCGGAGGGTCTGGAGGTAAAGGACAAGAATCATGGGAGGAAAAATATGGAGGTTTCGGAGGAAGTGAATATCAAGAGACGTGATGCCTTGAGGAAAGGTACGGACAAAGAAAATTTAAATGGAGGAAAAGAACAAAGGACGTGATGTCGTGGAAGAGAAAAAAGATGAATCGAAAGAAAGGAAGGTCCGGAGGCTCCAGAAGGAAATGAGGAGGGACGCGATGCCCTAAAGGGAAATTCGAAGGTTCCGGAAGAAGAGAATAAAAAAGGGTGTGATGCCCAGGAAGGATAGGGGAATGAAATGAAGCATCCGGAGGTTCTAGAGAAAGAAAATAGCAGGGGACACGATGCCCTAGAAGAAGAGATAGAAAATCCAAAAATTTCGGAGACAAAGATGAATCAGAAGAAGTGAAATGGGAAGGATTCGGAGGTTCCAGAGGGAAAAATTAAGAAGGAACGTGATGTCCTGGGGGAAGAGAAAAATCTGGAGGTTCCGGAAGGGGGGAATAAGAAGGGGCATGATGCCCAGAAAGGATTGGAGAATGAAATAAGGAATCCGGAGGTTCCGGAGGGAGAAAATGAGAAGGGACGTGATGCCCCAGAAGAAGAGAATCCAAAAATTTTAGAGATAAGGATGAATCATAAATAGTTTGGAAAGGGTCCGGAGGCTCCGGAAGATGGGGAAGATAATGGTCAAGAGACCCGAGAGAGAAGAAATGCAAATGCACATGCATGAGATGCAAGGAATGCAAAGGATGCAAAGAGGAAAGCCTCATTCTCACCCAATGGGTGGCCCATAAGGAGAAATTAGAGGATGGAATGGAACAAAGTGTGAGTGGATTGGTGGAAGGGCCCTCATCATAAGAATGTTCGCCCCTCCGTGGCAAATAACGTGCTTGGCCAGACGGCTCAATGAGTGGAATTAATGCCCATAAGCTCTCATTTGATGAAGTCTCAACAACTGTATAGTCCAAAGTAAGTGGCAACTCTCTTGGCATATAATCAAAGTGAAAGTTTGGGAGCTCCACTTCCAGCGTGGGAACCTTGGTATAAAATGACTTCTTGAATGATAACCCCCGTGAAAGGCGAGGAACATCAATGCGAAGGAGACTGACCTTCGACATCAGAAGTTCCATAATGCCTAGGGCTCTTGGAATATCTTTGTGAAATGCTTTTGGTGTCATGGGCACTAGCCCCTTGCATGTAGATGGAGTAATCTTGGAGTTGAGAGCTTCCAACAAGGGGTGCCCTGCCCTGCCCTTAAGCATAGACTTCATCACCCCCTTAACAGCATAATGCGTCATTACAATGTTTAAGGAGGACCCCTTCTCTTGGCAAAGTACTTGCACCGTGATGGAACAAGGGGTAATGAGAGCTTTGAAAACATCTTGACCAATGAGCAAAGTGATTCTGATAGTCTTGACCATAGCCCTTAATGCCATCATCTCTTGATATTTCTTCTTGGTAAGCACCGGCGGAGACCTTTCAAAAATGCCCGGTACAAGAACACGGATCGGCATCTGGCAAACAAAATCTTGAATTTTAAAAGGCATAGCCGCAACCAAATTCTTCCTGCCCGGCTCTTGGACATCACATTTGGCACACGTATTTATGGAAACACACCCACTCCGAGGGGAGGTGGAGGAAGATGAGATGCAGGTGGTAGGCTTAATAGACAACGGAGCTTTAATGGAGGGCGTTGTGTTGGATGGTATGAGGGGATCTAGAGGGGGGTGAATAGATCTTACACTCAACCTTTGGCAGTTTTTAAGGAGACTATCGAGCAAGGTAAAATAGTGAGACGAAATCAAGCGCAACACTAGACTAGTATGCAAAAGGTTAGCAGTGAAATGATATTGAATGCACTTAACACGTCAGAGCACCTGCAAAGGAGAGGTAGAAGAAGTGGACATCAAGCATCAAACCACAACACTAGAAATTTTAAGGTGGTTCGGTTGCTACCAAGCACGCCTACATCCACCCCTCACCAACTCGGTGAGGCTTCCACTCTTTGGCCAAAAGAGAACACACACACGCTGGTGAACCCAGCAGAACACATGGATGCTCCCCACACAAACACACGAGGATGAAGTCCTCACGAGGACAAGGTCCTCACGCTGCAATACGCAGCACACGGGGACAAGCCCCAAAAGAACAATCAAGAACCAGGGAAAATAAGCACACAAGCTGCAACCGCAGCTCACACGGGGACGATGCCCTACACACAGAATGGCTTGTGGTAGAAAAACCAAAAACAATGAACATGAAAGAAGAAACTGCAAGTGCAACTGCTGTAGAATGAAGAACACGACAAATGGTGGTGCGAATCAATGACTCAAGGAAACCATAGCTGACTGGCTTGGCTACGGCTCTTTCTCCACTTCTCTTGCTCTCACATTTTTCTGATAGAAATCAGAACATGCACTCCTTCTCCTTCCTTTTGCATTTCCTCTCACGTTCAGCTCTTCTCCAGGCAGACTTGCAACTCCAGCAGCAGCAGCAATCTTCATGCAGAGGGCATCCAATTTATAGGCACAAGCAGCGGAAAATTTCCCTCCAAGCTTCTCCCATTTTGAATGGCTGGAGTAAAATAGGAATTCTTTGGTCAAATGGCTCTTCCAGATCCTCCTTCTGATTGGTTCAAGATAGGAGGGTACACTCCTCTGTCCTAGAGACCTTTTAGGATAGCAACTTGATTATTTAGGTGCAAAAAGGATGTTACCATGAAAGGTGACCTTTCCCACAATTGCTAACTGACAGAACTTCTGACCAAAAAGCTCTTCTGGTAACCTTATGATGACAAGGACAATTATATACCCTAAGAGCCTTTTCTAGACCTCAAAAAATGTGATTTTGGAGGTTTACGTTGCTCATTTTTGGTCTCTGTATGGTCTTCTAACTGTTGCAAATTTGACAAAAGTTGATTGAAGAAGCTTCAGGTGCATCGACGTAGCAATGTCATTGCATCGACACAGCCGTTGAGAATGAGCTTCAAACGGCTTCTGGGGGGCTTCTTGTGTGTCGACGCATCTAGTCCCCTCCGTCGACGCAGCTTCAAGACTTGTGAGCTGCCAAGCGCCAGGGTGAGGCTGGGGTCGACACCGTGACGATCTGGAGTCGACGCAACCAGTGACTCGCTTGAACTGTATATAGGATTGCACGCTATGCGTTGACACAGCACATGGAGTGCGTCGACGCATCCTTCAAAGGGTGCGTCTATAGCGCTATCTGGGAGAGCCTTGCGTCGACACCCTGAGTTGATGGGGTCGACTTAGTAGGGTGCGACAGAGCATCCGTAGAGAGGAGTCGACTCTGAGTGTCGACTCTGTCATTCCCCATGCTGGAACTGCATCTGGAGTCGAGGTAGTGAGGCCATGAGGTCGACGTAGCCTTCATAAGCTTTGGGCTTTCTCTTCCTCTTGTGATCAATGGAGTTGGCGCATCCTATGGTGGGGTCGACGTAGCTTTTAAACTTTGTTAAGCTTCTTCACACTTAGCCAAATAAAAGATGTTTCATGATTTTCTCAATCAATTGGCCAATGACTTATAGTGAGACATCATCAAAACACAATTTACACAACACGTTGGAGGAAGGGTAGGTAAAAGTGGAGGTTGAAACATGGCGGGCTTCTCCCCTTGCACGGAAGCAGACGGGGTTGGCTCGGGTGCAAAAATAGGTGGCCCCTGCTCAGGTTCGGCCATGGGTTTGGGTAAAGGGTTAAGTGGAAGAATAAGGATAATGGACTTTTGAATTATAGGGATGGTGGAGGGCCGAAGTGGCAGCGATGGAAGGCTAGTTGGTTTGGAAATAGGAGGAGAAGACTTAGTGGAAGGCTGGGGGGGCGATGGTGCGGAGGTTAATTGTGTAGTAGTTGGGGGTATAATGGTGGAAAGCTTGGTGTGGATGAAGTGTCTAATTTTGGTGGGGCAAGAGGTTTTAAGGGTAGGGGAAGGTTCATGATGTAGCACCCCCGATAAAATAATAGAGAAGTTGAGCTTATTAGATAAACAATCCTACATGAAGGCCTTATAAAAAGAACCATACCTTATGAGGGCTACTATATAAATATGCAAAGCCCAACATCACTTAATGCCAACACATGGATAGTACGTAGTGGGGTCTCCATTTTTCCAACCCAAAGGGAATGGGCGCCCCTTACCAGGGCGCCATTCACCAATATAGAGCCCCTATACAAGGTGCCATTTCCCTTGGGCCACCATCCCACTATATATGAATTAATATATATATATAGACCATAAAGACCAACACGTGAATGGGGCAGCTTTTGTCAAAAACAATAGGAATGGGTGCCCCTGTACAAGGGTGCCAATTCCATTTAAAGTGCCACCCAATTAGTGAGCGCCCCTATACTACGACGCCATTTCCAATACTTCTAGAAGGGGTTGAAACAATAACAACCTACGTTTGCTGGCAATGGACCCATAATGGAACATTCACAGTAGTTCGGATATAGTTTCCAATGGACCTGACGCGGGATGAATCCCGGTCGGAGGCAAAGACCTACGCCCAGCAAATTCGTGAGCAATCACGCCTAGACGAAAAGACAACCACACACACGACAAGCGAACTCCTCAAGGGCAACGAAGTGATGGCTAGGCGAGCAGCGGCTTGAGGGGCATCGGACACGGTCCCAGCAGCAAGGAGGGTGGTGAAGACCACCCGGAGGCTAGGATGGGGCACCGGATGCAACCGGGCAGACCGGTATCGAGGGAACCGGATCGAGTGTACGCTCTTCTCACCGGCAGCAAATCACTCAATTTTAGTGGATCATGTTTGATCGAGCACTCATCTCACCGGCGCAACATAGGAACCAATACTAAACAAGCAGGAGAGGAGTGGCAACGAACATACCTAGCCATACGAAGGATCGGCTTCGATCAGAGACGTGGGCACACCGGGGAGCGTGCACACCCGGCAATTACGCTGTGTCGGTGAAGCTTTCGGTTGATATTGCTAATACAACCACAAAATAAACCACTCCACGCAGGGAGGGGGAACTCAGGGATGGGGCAATTGGTACATCAACTACCCTCGTGCAGGAGGGGGGATCACGGGGAAGGGAACACCGAAATGCTGTTCTGCGCATAGCCCTGCTGGGATGAAGCCGCTCGTCCTGCATGGTACGCTGAGCACAGAAATCCAAATGGAGTGCTGTCAGCGCTCAGACGAATCCTGGGAAGCGCTGGAGTGCTCCTGAAAATTTGGTGACGTTCCAAGGTCGCTGGAGGGCAGGGCCGGCCGAAGAAGAGGACCTACGCGATTCTATCCCGCAGGACATGTTTGCGCAGTCATAGTGCAAACTGCGGTACTCTCGCTGTAGATCTCCAAATGAGGTGGGACCAGCACGGTTGGATGACAAACAGAAAGATATACGTAGCCTCAAAAGATGGGTACCATCAGATCACCGAGCCGGGCATGGTCGCATATGTGGCAAGCTTCAGTTTTCTGGGTGAGCAGTCAAACATGAGTGCGGTGGCTGTGGTAGAACTCTCAGCATGGAGATCGGAATGCAACGAAACCACCTGGGTTGGTTCCAGGACATCGAGGGGTACAACATTGAAGAAGAAGGCTCAATCTGAAAAGTGACAGGGATGGCGTGGCATGATCTGCAAGTTGCCGCACACTCTGGACGGACTGGTTCGCACAAGCTCTGCGCAGTCATAGGAGAACGGACGCCACGAACTGAGCCTAAGTCAAAATGATGTGAGACCACCTCAGGAACGAAGAGGACTCGGAGACGAACGAACCGACAGAAGGGGGCTTGGGCTGATTCACACTGTAGACGTCGGTGTAGACTCTGCAAACAAAGACTCAGATTCTACCATGGATCTGTGAGCAGCAGGGCAGGGAAATCTTCAATGTCGATGACGAGGGCGATGACGTGGGTTCCCAGAGTCGCTGCGGACAAACTTGGGAGTGGGACGGTCATGGGTAGCAGGGAGAGGAGTGGCTGGAGGGGGGCTGGGGTGGTGCGAACTAGGGTTAGGGTTGGAGGTGAGGGGCGTGCAGGGTTTAGGAAGAAAGGAGGGGGGCGCAACCAATAATTTTGGTGGAGGAAAATTGTTGTTTTTGGTAATTTTTTTGAATAGGAGGAGAAATTCTAGGAGGATTAGAATCTTTGGAGGGATAATAGGAGGGATTGGAGGGCTGAGATTAAGTTTGAAACAGATTAGAAAAGAGATGATGGAGAGTGGAAAAGGAGGGGGTGCGCTAGTTTCCTTGATGGGAGGAAGAGATTAATAGGGAGAGGGGGGATAATAGGAAAGGAGGGAGAGATAATAGGAGGTTGCTGACGTGGCAAGGGAGGTGGGGAGGTGGGGGTAGGCCGCAGCCAAGGGAGGGAGGAGAGAGAGAGGGAGTTGCGATCCCGAAGAGAGAGAGAGAAAGAGAGGGTGCACAAGTAGGAGAGAGGGAGGGTTTCACACGAATTCTTCTCAACTCAATTTCAAATTTTCATTAGCTCAAAATAAAGCCCTTGGACCCCTATTTATAGGAGAGTCCAGGGTTGACACAAGTCCATAAATACCCTTGACAAACACAAAAAGACCCTATTATCTTATGTGGTGAACATAAGCTACTAATGACCAATAACCGAACTAGACCCAATTGTCCCTTGTTGGGATTTATAAGATCAGCCCATTAGGGGTTACAACTCACTAAATGACTCTTTTATTGACTCAATAGCTACTATTAGGAGAACTATAAGCAAGAAAATAAACGGATGCTCCAATGTGCCTCGCTAGGCCCACCCAGGGTCTTCCGTGGCCTGATGTCCCCATCAATTACCCCGGGCTGGGGAAGAACTCGACTCCGTCGAGTGGGTCACTACGCTCCTAGCCGGGGTTGCACTCTCTCCAGCATTGCCGCCAAATCTCGTACCAGAAAGCGTAGCCTTAAGACAAGCCAAGCATGAACGGTGCCGATTCTTTGTTGTCTGCTTGCCCAGTATGAATCCCTTATGCCTGCGCCGCTCTCGGGAATGTTGGCATCTCTCATGGTGAGGGTCATGCTTCAAGGAATGGTCTGGCTCGAAGCACTCACTAGCTCTTGCTGCCGCTACGTCGTATGGCACAAGGTCAACCCGATTGAATACGGGCCCCAACTTATATGCCTTGGGAATCTCTACCACATAGGCATCGGTGCCTACTCTCCTCAAAACCCAGAAAGGACCTATCCCCTCGACATCCGCTTGTGGCGGAATCCGAGATGGAAGCCTATCTGCCCGAACCACTATTTGTGACCCTATCTTGAGTTTGCATGGTCGATCTCGCCGCCTAGAACACTTTGTGCTCACTGATGCTGGCATAGGCTCGGGTTTGTTTGGAGGAATCGGAGTAGTAGACTCACTGTCATTCGGGGAACTATGGTCTGGATGGACAGGTGTTGGGATAAGCTTGGAGAATATCGAAAGAGGAGATAAAGGAGGCCATTGGCTAGCCTCTTGCTGAATGATGACTGAGGCAGAAGGAGGGAGGGCCTAGATGATGATAGTTTCCCCTTTATGCAAGAAAGTGCATAGATTGGCACGACCAAAGTGCTGAATATCTACGTCATACATCAAGGGTCGACCAAGAAGAATGCCACGGTTGTCCATGGAGAGCACGTCACACCAGACAATCTCGTTGTATACACTGAACTGGAGGGGAACGGGGCAAATCATGTCAACGGATCGGGATGTGCCATCGACCCAGCTGACTTCATAAGGCTGTGGGTGAAAGAAGACTGGAAGTCCTATGCGATCAACGCAGTCAGAGGAGATGAGGTTGACCGCACTGCCGGAGTCAAGGAGGACTACATACGGCTGGCCTCTAATCATAGTCACAGCGTTGCAGAGGCCATTCCGACGCCAATCCGATGAGGTAGTAGATGGCGGGTGGGTGATGCCATGGGGTATTACAGCACCAACAGGGACAAGCGGATGAGGAGGCTCCTCCTCAATGGTGTCGGTCCCCTCAAACTGGTCAATCAATGACTGCTCCGGGGTGTACTCGACAGTCTCTTCTCCCACTGATTCCTGAGGGGGAGATTCGACTTGCTCTTTGATGACAAGGCTAGAGAGGCCACGATTGGGGCAATGGCTAGCAAAATGACCAAGTCCTCCGCATTTGTAACAAGCGTTTCTACCAGCCTGGGTCAGAGGAGGGGAACTACCACCAATACCCTTACCTTTGTCATCCCGTCTAAGTGGTGGGGTCACGGGGGACTATTGTGGGACATGGTTCCCAGCTGGATGGGGAAGTGGAGGCCAGGCTGAAGTGGGAGAAGGAAATGCAGGGGGTGGAGTAGGCCTCGGGGTGGGGTGGGTGGTGTTCCCTGCACGGGTGACAACCTGTCAAAGATCGGCCGGTCGTGGAGATGAGACACGGGGAATGTTTCAGTGTCGCGAGCTACCTGATATGCATGTTCGAGGGTAGTAACCTCGCGTAAGTGTAACTCCCACCTAATATAAGGGGTCAATCCCTTACGGAATCGGGATAGGGTGACCGATGTATCTTCTTGGACGCCGCATCGAAGAAGGTAGCTGTCAAAGGCTCTAATGTACTCGGCAGCGGTTTTCCCATCTTGAGTTAAACTGTGCCACTCGTCCAGGAGATCTTGATAGTATGTTGACGGAAGATACTTTTGATGGAGAGCAACCTTCATTTGGTTCCATGTTGCTATGGGGTTCTCTCTCCGTAGGTTCCTAAGACTCTCAACGTTAAGCCAGTACGTCTTAGCAAGACCTTGGAGTTTGTACTTGGCATAATGTACTTTCTTTTCCTCAGCCATTGGATACCACTCAAAATATTGGTCGAGAGATGTCTCCCAATCAAGATAGTCTTGGGGCTTGTGGGTCCCCTCGAAGGTGGGAGCATCCAGCTTGATCAGCCGGTGAATTGGATCCTCTAAGGGACCTCGAAGGCGCCGATCTGAGCCATCCATGAGAGGTCGGCCCCTAGGAGCTTGGCGGGGGTATTCCTCCTCGTCCTCATCTTCGGGGTATAGGTTGGGTTGGGGGTACCCCTCAGGCTGAGCTCCCTTAATACGGGCCAAACGAGTGTCATGGCGGTCTAATCTAGTGGCGATGGCATCCATGCGTCCCCCAAGTTGTCGAAATTGATCAAGGAGAGTGTCGAGTAGGGACGAGTCTCCTCCAGTGGTGGGAGGGTTGGGTCGTGGGTGTTGTCCCTGAAGAGACTTGCCGGGGGGAAGAGAGGTTTGGCCTTGACCGGGGCGCAGGTGCTGTCCCAATAGGGACTCACCGGGCGGAAGGGATGGCTGGCCTTGGCTGGCCATGGTTGGCTGCCCCGAAGATTGGTAGGGAGCGCCGCTTCGGGTGGACATGAAGGGACACTGGTCCGGGGAAAGGCTGACAACACGGGGCGATCTTAGGCCTATGACTCGACAAGCAAGGGCAAGTCAAAGAACTTGCTCTGATACCAAATCTGACGCGGGATGAATCCCGATCGGAGGCTAAGACCTACGGCCAGCAAATTCGTGAGCAATCACGCCTTGATGAAAAGATAACCACACACGCGACAAGCAAACTCCTCAAGGGCAACGAAGTGATGGCGAGGGGAGCAGCAGCTCGAGGGGCGTCGGACACGGTCCGAGAAGCGAGGAGGGTGGTGAAGACCACCCGGAGGCTAGGATGGGGCACCGGATACAACTGGGCAGACCGGTACCGAGGGAATCGGATCGAGTGTACGCTCTTCTCACTAGCAGCAAATCACTCAATTTTAGTGGATCATGTGGGATCAAGCACTCATCTCACCGGCGTGACATAGGAACCAATACTAAACAAGCATGAGAGGAGTGGCAATGAACGTACCTAGCCATCCAAAGGATCAACTCCGGTCGGAGACGTGGGTGCGCCGGGGAGCGTGCACAGTCGGCAATCATGCTGCGTCGGTGAAGCTTCCGGTTGATCCTGCTAATACAACCACAAAATAAACCACTCTACGCAGGGAGGGGGAACTCAGGGATGGGGCAATTGGTACATCAACTACCCTTGCGCAGGAGGGGGGAACACGGGGAAGGCAACACCAAAATGTTGTTCTGCGCACAGTCCTACTGGGATGAAGCCACTCGCCTTGCGCGGTACGCTGAGCACTGAAGTCTGAATAGAGTGCCGTCTGTGCTCAGACGAAGCCTGAGAAGCGCTAGAGTGCTCCTGAAAATTTAGTGACATTCTGAGGTCGCTGGAGGGCGGGGCCGATCGGAGAAGAGGACCTACGCGATTCTATCCCGCAGGACAGGTTTGCGCAGTCATAGTTCAACCAGCGGTACTCTCGCTGTAGATCTCCAAACGAGACAGGACCATCACGGTTGGATGACAGATAGGAAGGTCTATGTACTCTCAAAGGATGGGAACCATCAGATCTCCGAGCCAGGGGTGGTCGCAGATGTGGCAAGCTTCAGTTTTCTGGGTGAGCAGTCAGATAGGGGTGCGATGGCCATGGTGGAACTCTCAGCACTTAGATTGGAATGTGACGAAACCACCTGGGTTGGTTCCGGGGCGTCGAGGGGTACAACTTTGAAGAAAAAGGCTCGATGTGAAAATTTACAGGGATGGCGTTGCATGATCTGCAAGTTGCTGCACACTCTGGACAGACTGGTTCGCACAAGCTCTGTGCAGTCGTAGGAGAACGGACGCCACGAACTGAGCCGAATTCGAAATGATGCGAGACCGCCTCAGGCTCGAAGAGGACTCGGAGATGAACGAACCAACAGAAGGGGGCTTGGGCTGATTCGTACTGTAGAGGTCATTGTAGACTCTGCAAACCAAGTCTCAGATTCTGCCACAGATCTGTGAGCAGCAGGGCAGGGAAATCTTCAATGTCGATGACGAGGGCGATGCCGTGGGTTCCCGGAGTCACCGCGGACAAACTTGGGAGAGGGACGGTCGTGGGTAGCAGGGAGAGGAGTGGCTGGAGGGGGGCTGGGGCGGTGCGAACTAGGGTTAGGGTTGGAGGTGAGGGGCGCGCAAGGTTTTGGAAGAAAGGAGGGGGGCGCAGCCAATAATTTTGGTGGAGGAAAATTGTTATTTTTGGTAATTTTTTTGAATAGGAGGAGAAATTCTAGGATGATTAGAATCTTTGGAGGGATAATAGGAGGGATTGGAGGGCTAAGATTAAGTTTGAAAGGGATTAGGAAAGAGATGATGGAGAGAGGAAAAGGAGGGGGTGCGCTAGTTTCCTTGATGGGAGGAAGAGATAAATAGGGACAGGGGGGATACCAGGAAAGGAGGGAGAGATAATAGGAGGAGGTTGCTGATGTGGCAAGGGAGGTGGGGAGGTGGGGGTAGGCCGCGGCCAAGGGAGGGAGGAGAGAGAGAGGGAGTTGCGATCCCAAGAGAGAGAGAGAGAGAGAGATAGGGTGCGCAAGTAGGAGAGAGGGAGGGCTTCACACGAATTCTTCTCAACTCAATTTCAAATTTTCATTAGCTCAAAATAAAGCCCTTGGACCCCTATTTATAGGAGAGGCCAGGGTTGACACAAGTCCATAAATACCCTTGACAAACACAAAAAAGACCCTATTAACCTATGTGGTGAACATAAGCTACTAATGACCAATAACCGAACTAGACCCAATTGTCCCTTGTTGGGCTTTATAAGATCAGCCCATTAGGGGTTACAACTCACTAAATGACTCTTTTATTGACTCAATAGCTACTAATAGGACAACTATAAACATGAAAATAAACGGATCCTCCAATGTGCCTCGCTAGGCCCACTAGGGGTCTTCCGTGGCCTGATGTCCCCATTAGGACCCTTACTATTTCCCTATAAACAATCCTCTCCAACAAACGTAGATGACCCTTACCATCATCCTGCCACTAAAGAGAAGGCTATTCTACCACTTCCCTATCTCCACCTGCAGAAGAGAAATCTAATGTTTCTCTTCATGTGCAGGAGACGTATCCCCGTCCTGCGTGCTACATGTCCTGCTGCATAAGTTTACTTAGAGCTTGCTGAGCGTGGAGGGCTTGACGTGGCTTGGATTTCTTATTCTTTCTCTATTGTTATACCTCGTAAAGCACTCCAAAAAGGTAGGTGTTCTCATGATCTAGCCCAACCCGTAGCTAAAATAGGGTAACATAACATGCTAGTATAATCCATCTGTCATGCCATGCAGTCTGTTCCTATAGCATGTTACACGAGTTTTAAGTAGAACATACTCTATAGCATGTTACATGAGTTTTAAGTAGAACAACTATAGCCTGTTACACCAATTTTTACATAGTCTGTCATATTGATTTTACGAGATTCGAATATATCCTATTACACTAGTTTTACAGCCTTGAAATATCATGTTTAGCCCTAGTATATAACATGTTTTTACAAGATATACACATACAATTTAAAAACCCAGAAAGCCCAGCCCTCAGGTAAAGGGCGCCCTTGACCAGGGCACCTTTTCCTGAAGGGGCGCCCCAGTCCAGGGCGCCATTTAATTGAAGAGTGTCGTCAATTCATTTCGAGCAATTAATAATCAACGCATTCAAAAATCTATATCTATTAAACTAAACTATAAATTCTTGCATGAATATGTTTCTGTGATCCTGATATTTTTCTCTACCTGTCCATATCCTTATTTCTTGATTCCGAGAACTTTAGAATTCATGAATAGTGACTTGTGTCCCAAAACATACCTGCCCGGTGCGTATGTGAGCTTCAGGAATGGGCGCCCCTATCTTGGGCGCCATTTAAAGAGTTGAAGACCCCCTGCAGGGTCGCCATTTAAATGGTGACACTTCAGAGGGGCGCCATTTCCCTAAAAAAATTGTTGAAACTTGAATGGGCTCCCATTTCCTAAGACATGGCAGCCCCTGGGGCGCCAATTTGTTGAACAGTGACCCTCCAGAGAGTCGTCCTTTAAATGGAGACTCTCTGTAGGGGCGCCATTTGCCTATATATATAAATTTGAAAGAAGCCCTAACCCCCAGGCGCCAATTCCCTGAAAGAGTACCTGACCCCCAGGCGCCAATTGATTACCTGAAGCCTAGGTGCCATTTGATTGAATGACTGGCTGTCCCCCAGGCGCCATTTTCTATATAATTTCTGAAAGACTGGGCAACCCCCAGGCGCCAATTGATTGAAAGAAAGCCTGACCCCCAAGCGCCAATTCACTGAGAGATTGCCTGAACCCCAGGCGCCATTTCCTGAAAGCCTGAATGCAGGGCTAACCCCCAGGCGCCAATTCAGTGAGGCAGCCTATGAGTTGCCAACTCCGTTCTGATTCCTGATTTGTCTCATAGTTTATACTAACAAAACCTTACTTCATCTCCTGCATGATATATGCCTTGAACTCCATTCATGGAATCTACCTTATGTTCTTACAATGGTCAACCCTTGAAATTCTATATTGGCTATAAATGAGAGTGGATGTCAAAAGAAAAACATGAAAATGTTGTGCATATAGGGCCCGGTCTGGTCCTGGGAGGAG
Source organism: Amorphophallus konjac (assembly GCA_022559845.1). Lineage (NCBI taxonomy): Eukaryota > Viridiplantae > Streptophyta > Magnoliopsida > Alismatales > Araceae > Amorphophallus > Amorphophallus konjac. Next base: position 83,796,483 of record CM040124.1, on the reverse strand, counting down.
CGCCCGTAGGTAGGTGTGCCCATGGGAGTTTATTGACCACTGTGTTTAAGCATTGCACCGAAGTACTTGCTTGACTTGCTTGACTTGAGACATTCCACACGTACTCTCTCTACTTGCTTGACTTGACTTGCGTGGCCCAGAATGGGCAATACTTGACTTGCGTTGCCCGAAAAAGGGCAAAGTACTTGTTTGATTTAAATAGCCAATTCTATTGACACGTACTTGATATTACTTGCTTGAACATGAATTTTACTTGCTTGAACATGATTCTTACTTGCTTGTACATGAGTTCTTGCTTGCCCAGAAAGTGGCATCACAACTATAAAGTTCTTGATATCCTGCTTGTCAAATACTTGAAATCATGTGATACTCCCTCTATACAGTTCTTGACTTCTTACTTGTTCATCATACATTGCTATACCTGCATTACATGTAACATGTAAATCACTTAAAGATTGCTCGAACTTGAGATGTAATTCCCACTGAGCGATTCACTCATCCAGTTGCATTCTAACATTTTTTCAGGTAATTCGGATAGCGACATCCACATGAATGGGAATGAGACCGAGTGAAGAGTGCTAGAGTCACCAATCATCTACTGTCAGCTAATCGCGTCTTTTGATTTTCTTGAGTCCCCTTTTGTACTTCCAGTTATATCGGTCTTGTTGATTGAAGCTTGTTAAGGCTTATAGCCTAGTGTTTGGATTTGAATAAGGAATGTCATAGATTAGAATTATTACCATTTGGTTAATTGTAAAATTGTCATCTTGGACATTGGTATCACTTTGGAAATTAAGGCTTAGTTATGATTTAGATAATTTGCGCACTCTGTCTTTTGTAAAAAAAAAATATGTATACTACCCTGATTGAATGGTTCTATATAAGCTGGCCACGACCTCGAGTATCTTCCGCGCTCGGGGCGTGACCGAATTCGTGGTATCAGATCCTAGGATTTCAATTCCCTAAGAAATAAGAGGTTAGGAAATTAGAAGTCATGATCAAAATTTAGGAAAAACACAAGTCCAAGGATAGGTTTACATCTTGTACCCTGTGAGATGGGTAGAGCCATGGGTTAAGTTCTATAATGACATTCGACCTCGTAAAAGTAAACATGATACTTAGTACACTAAAATTCTCTTGTAGGATCGTGGCAGCTGAAAGAGCATAATGGCGCGAGATGCAGCGCACCGTGCAAGGTCTTACGCAGGCGCTACAGCAAGTGGCGCAAGGCAGAGCTAATCGTGGAGCTGGTGATCTCCACAGAGGTTTTCGCAACATGAACCCACCAACATTCGCAGGCTCGTCTGACCCCGAACATGCTGAAAACTAGTTGAAGGAAATTGACAGAATTTTCCGTGTAATGCAATGCACGGATGAGGAAAGGGTCTTACTGGCTATTTTCCAACTAGAGCGGGATGCTCGAGACTAGTGGGAATCTGTAGAAGCAACATTGCCTGATGACCATGTCACATGGGATGACTTTGTTGAACATTTCAACAACAAGTACTTCTCCGACCGTATTCAGGAGAAGAAGGCCGCGGAATTTGCCGCACTGAAACAATGGACCCTGAAAGAGGCCGAGTATGAGGCCCAATTCTCAAGATTGTCCAAGTATGCACCTCACTTGGTGTGTACGGAAAAGATGAAGGTGAGAAGGTTCCTCAATGGGCTTCGGCCCCACTATATTACACAACTCGCACTGATGGACATTCAAGTCTATTCGGAGATGGTTCGGCGTACGTAATTGCTGGAAGACGCCATCGAATTATTTGAAAGGATTCGAGGAAAGGACAAGAAGGAACCTGTCACAGGCCTGGGAAAATTCAATTCATCATTCAACAAGAAGCGGTTCTTCAATGAAGGGGAATTCTTTAAAGGAAAAAAATTTCAGAAGAATGACAAGCCTTTCTCCACCACTACACCTTCCAAGGAAATTTGTAAGTACTGTGACAAAGCCAGCCATAAGACTGAGGAATGCTGGAGGAAACTAGGAGCTTGTCTCTGATGTGGGAGCTGAGAGCATTGAATCCCAGACTGCCCATTGATGAAGGAGCAAGCCACTAAGGACGAGAAGCGACCAGCAAAGAAACAAGGCCGCCTGCAAGCTCTCCAAGAGACAGAACCAACTGAAGGAGGAATTGTGGAAGGTACACTAACTGTTTGCTCTAAAATTGCTAAAGTCTTATTTGATACCGGAGCAACTCATTCATTCGTTTCCAAGAAATTCACTGCTTCATTTTCTAAGAAACTTGAACTGTTAGATTTGGTCTTATCTACACCTCTTGGGAATGAGTCCGATATCATGCATCACTACTCAAGTTGTGAAGTTATGGTTAAAGGAAATAATCTACCTGTAGACTTGATATGCCTAGATATGAAGGGGTATGATGTCATAGTAGGTGCCGACTAGTTATCCACATACCAAGCAACTGTAGATTACTGACATGGCAAGGTAAGTTTCATGGATTTCCCAGAGCTGGTTTACACTAGCCCTCGGAATAGATCACCTCTTATATCAGCTCTCCGAGCTAGCAAACTCATAAGTAAAGGATATGTGGCTTTCATAGTATTCGTGACTGCCATGGAAGTCGACGAGACTAAACTTGAAGACATCCGTGTAATTCGGGATTTTCCTAATGTTTTTCCGGAAGAATTGCCCGTCCTACCCCCGGAAAGAGAAGTGTCGTTCTCAATCGACCTTGTCCCTGGTGTTGATCATGTTTCCAAGGCACCATACAGAATGTCCCCCGCTGAGCTGAAGGAGCTAAAAGAGCAGCTAATGGAGTTATTGAAAAAGGGTTTCATCAGGTCAAGTACTTCCCCATGGGAGCACCCGTGTTATTCATCAAAAAGAAGGACAGATCGATGAGATTATGCATAGATTATCAACAACTAAATCACCTTACAATCAAGAACAAATATCCACTGCCAAGGATTGATGAGCTGTTCGATCAACTATCTGGAGCTTTATATTTCTCCAAGATTGATCTTCGTTCTGGTTACCACCAATTGAAGATCAAAGAAGAAGGCATTCATAAAACTGCATTCCGAAGCAGGTATGGGCATTACGAATTTACTGTTATACCTTTCGGACTAACAAATGCCCCCACAACTTTTATGCAATTAATGAACATCATATTTAGGCCTTATTTAGATTAATTTATTGTGGTCTTTATTGATGATATTCTGATCTATTCAAAGACCGAAGAGGATCATGAAGAACACCTCAAGAAGGCATTGCAGATATTAAGGGAAACAAGCTATATGCCAAATTCAGCAAATGCGAGTTCTGGCTAGAGGAAGTATCCTTCTTAGGTCATGTGGTCTCGAAGAACGGAATTTCTGTCGACCCTGCAAGGGTCGAAGCTGTGAAGAATTGGGAACGACCAACGAATGCAATAGAGATTCGAAGCTTCTTGGGTCTAGTTGGTTACTATCGACGTTTCATCAAGGACTTCTCCAAGATTGTTGTTCCTCTCACCAGGTTAACCCGTAAGGAAGTGCCTTATGAGTGGAATGAAGACTGTGAGAAGAGTTTCCAAGCTTTGAAGGATCTCTTGACCACTGCTCTAGTCTTATCATTGCCAATTGAAGGAGAGATATGTGAGGTATATATCGATGCTTCTGGTATTGGCCTCGGATGTGTATTGATGCAAAATGGAAGAGTTATTGCATACTCTTCCCGGTAATTAAAGAAGCACAGAGAGAACTACCCGGTGCATGACTTAGAGCTAGCCGCGGTGGTATTTGCCTCAAAGATCTGGAGGCACTATCTCTACGGAGAACAATTTACTGTATACTCCGACCATAAAAGCCTCAAGTATTTATTCTCCGAAAAGGAGTTGAACATGCGACAAAGGCGATGGCTCGAATATCTCAAGGATTTTGGCTTCACTATACAATATCATCCTGGTAAGGGTAATTCCGTAGCTGATGCCCTTAGTCGAAAGCCGAGAGCAATTTTGGCCAACTGTATGATACAAGAATGGAAGTTGCTGGAGAAATTCTCTGAGCTCAATATAAGCACAGATGAGAAGAACGGGTGTATTATTCTATCCCATATGAATCTACACCCAGATTTGCTATCTAAAATTAAGAGGCTACAAGAAGAAGATCCCGCACTAGTAGAGATACAAGACAAGCTGGACGAGAGACTTGATTTCAAGCTGGCACCCGATGGTAGATTGCTATTCCATGAACGGACATGTGTACCCGACTGTCTAGAGTTGAAAAAGAAGGCTCTTGAAGAAGCTCATCGATTGAGGTACACGATCCACCCTGGAGCCACCAAGATGTACCAAGACTTGAAACGAACTTTCTGGTGGCCTAATATGAAAAGGGAGGTAGCGGACTTCGTGTCTTGTTGCCTGACATGCCAACAAGTGAAGGCAGAACATCAGAAACCCGCTGTAAAATTGCATATGCTAGATATTGCCATGTGGAAGTGGGAAGACATCGGCATGGATTTTATCATGGGCTTGCCCAAGTCTAGGGGCGTACATGATGGAATTTGGGTAATCATCGACCGTCTCACTAAATTGGCTCATTTCTTGCCCATCAAAAGCTGATGGTGTTGGAACGGTGCGATCGATACAGAGGGGGGGTGAATGTATCCCCTTGAAGAATATTGCCCAAATTAAAAACAATTCACCTGCTACTAGATACAGTTGCAGAATAAAAACTATCGAGTTCAAATAGACATTTGATCGACCAGATGAGCTGCTGACTATACTAGTGGAACCTGATGAAGTCTAATGCCAAATGACAGTACAATGCAAACTAGACTCACTTACCAAGATGTAAAGCTCAAGGCCACTGTAACTCGAAACAAGACTATTCAAACAACCTGTGAAATAGATAGAAGATATGGAAGAGCACACCACAAGCAAACCGTAGAATAGCAGGGTTTTTAGGTGGTTCGGTCCACAGACCTACGTCCACCCCTCACTCCCAACCGGACTGAGGCTTCCACTAGCACAAGCTAGAAACCGCAGACTCAGTCTGCAACAGGTGCTGCCACACAGCTTGACCAGGGGAACAAACTCCCCTCTTCCTCCCAAACGGAGGGACACCCCAAGTGACTCCCAGCCACTTGGAAACCAGAGGTCGAAGACCTCTCTTCCTCCAGACCAGGAGGGACCCCTGGACTTGCAACCCACAAGCCCAGAACCGGAGATCAGATCTCCCTTCCTCCAAACCGAAGGGAAACACACAAGTGACTTCCAGCCACTTGCAAACCAGAGGTCGCAGACCTCTCTTCCTCCAGACCAGGAGGGACCTGATCTCAGTCCAGAGGATCGGAAGAACACAGTAAATCAGATCGAATAAAAGGAAAAATAAGAAATGAAAATAACATAGCAAACACAAGCTGTAAATGAAAGAACATCAGATGTGGCTCTCATTGGAGCTGACTGGCCTGGATTTGATCCACGGTCCAGTAGACAAATCTTCAGTCGAGACTACTTTCTTCTTCTCCAGTAACTCTCACTATCTCTCTGCTCCTCCTCTTTTTCTCTTTCTTTTCCTGACACTCAATCGTGCAGCCTCTCTCTGTCTCTTCTTTTTCTCTTCTTCTTCTTTATCTTCTTCTGCTGCTCGTTTCTCACTGTATAGACTTTGACCCTTTTTCTCTCAGCTTTCATCTTGCTTCATCCGAATACGAACCCTTCTATTTATATCAGCAGTAGCACTGGGCGCGTGTGGTCTCCACATTTCCTGCCCTAAAAATTCGGACCACGTGGCAGCATCCTGGTATCTCGTCCATCCTTGGATCATGAGCCAGGCACCTCGGATCATGTGCCCTTCATTAGCCTCTTCAGTCCGATGTATAGAGTTCTCAGTTCACGTGCTCAATGATAGTAATCTAACTTGCTGCGTCGACGCTGTCAATCAATGGCGTTAACGCAGTGAGGCATTCCAGTAAGCCATTAGCTCGTCTCTTTAGCTGCTGCGTCGACGCTGCTCAATTGTGGCGTTGACGCAGTGGAATAGCCTGTGAAGGTCTCTGCTTCTTTAACTGTTGCGTCGACACTGCTTGCTTGTGGCGTTGACGCAGTGGAAGAAATCGTGAAGGCTTCGTCAACTGATGCGTGGACGCTTTAAGCTCCCAGCGTCGACCCTGTTCCCTTCAGCAACAAGAATGAAGTCATAAGATTTAAGTATGTACATTGCAGTGTATATACTTCGTTGTATAGACTTGTGAAGGTGAATGCAACGTACAGACTTGCCCAATGTGTTGACTTCAACAAAGGAGGCAACGGCTGTATAGACTTTAAATCCTAAAGGTAGTGTATAGACATTATGAATTGACTCTGCATGAGACACTCAGATGGACGGTGTATAGACTAATGAGATGCATAGACCACAGCGATGTGTGGGCTTCGGAAAGTCTGAGCCAATGTACAGACTCTGATATGAACAATAAGGCATGCTGTACAGACTTACTCGATCAAGCTGATGTATAGACTTTGATACCTAGACAGTCAGTGTTCTGATGGGTCGACGCATCAGTAGGGGTGGGTCGACCCACTACTGTCCATACTAACTAAACAGACTTGGCCAATGCTTGAAGCACAGTCCAGTGTATAGACTCGATGCCTTGAAGATCAATGTACATACTTTGAAGATCGACCTAGCAGGATGTGTAGACTTAGAATGCAACCAGGATGTCTAGACTTGATGTGAGGCAATGCACAATGAACATGAACCAATGAATTGAATGCATATAGCAGACATGAACTGAATGTATGCAGGAGAACTAATTAAAGCATTACCTGATCTGAGCATTCACCTTACCTGTCATGATTTGACTTTGACTTGGGTTAACTTCATGACCTATGAGTCATCCTTAAACCTGTTCTGACAGTTTCTCATAATGCAACAGGATTATATCATCAAGGATGTAAACATAATGAGGCATAATACTGTCATCATCAAAACTCCAGAACCACGGGGGACACATCAATCTCCCCCTTTTTGATGATGGCAATATTATGAGTCATTGCAATAGATTCATCATGGTGATTATGAAATACCATATAACATGCACCACAGATATGACAAAGTTCATGAACATAAACACCATGTGATGCAAGTGTTGATTGATGCAAAAAGAATGACTCACAAAAGTTCTCCCCCTTTGACAACATCAAAAAGAAGGGAATGTTCATTGACTGTTGAAGGAGCTATTATGCAATGCAGTGAGATACAGTCATCAAAAGTAAAAACTCCCCTTGACAAGATACTCTCCTGAGTGAACATTGAACCACAGGGACATGCAAGAATTCTCCCCCTTAGATCAACAGTCAGGTTTGAAATAATGGAGTCCAATGTGAGAAAGGAAGTACTCAGAATGAATGAGAAAGGTTTTCAATGGGATATCAATTTCATAAATCTGATTAAACAAGTATTTCAGACTCTTCTATTATAGAGATTTATGAATGATCTTCATTGACAAGTCAGATCAGAATATGATGTATGCAAGGCTTGTTTATAAGTTTCCTGTACTCATATCTGAAATCAGTTTTAATAAAAGTTAACCTTGCTTTCATATTGACAGTCTTGTTTGATCTTCTTCTTTCTTACTCACTCAATTTCAAAGATTCCTTTAAGAGATGCAATCAATAGTAATGAAGTTAAACACATAAGAAAAATATTTATTTCTGTCAAGGGTTCCAATAGAATATTTTTTTTGCACATATTTTTCAAATGGTATACTAGATTAGTAGCAATTTTCATAACATTCTTCATGAGCACTTGAGTTTAGTACACCCTTGTAACTAGAGGATACACGTTGTTTAGACGCCAGTATCCCTAAGCACTTGGATGGACTAACTGTCATGCTTCATAGGAACAGAGATTGCATTTACACTTCATGACAGACTACAGATCATTTCTTTGATGAGTGAGATGTATTTCTCAGTGTGCATGCTATTGCTCTGCCAGATTATCAATCATTTTTTAAGCAGAGTTAACTATGGCACCTCATGACACAGTCCTTTGGACATGGTTTCTCAGTGACCAAGGTCATTGCTCTGACATTATTTACCCTTAGACATAATCCATATTCTCAGATGTTTAAAAATCAATACTAATTTCATACATATCAATCAAGGAATATCATGATTTCAAAATTTTCAAAATTCAGAAGAGTTTAAAAGACTCAACATGAAAATGTTGGTTAAAGATTATTAAGACCAACTCAGATATTTTCAAGATATGTTCATAAGCAAACACAAGACATACATGAAACATCAACCGGCTGAAAGAATCAGACATTCATAATCCTATATAATAGAAGATTCCTCTTTAATTTATTTTCAGATTTATGATCAGGATATGTACAGAGAATACTTTCTGAGTTTTCAGGAAATGCCGAAACATTTTTGGGAACAGCCAATTCAAAAGATGATACCAATGAATAAGATGAGTGAAGATGGCTGATAACAGTTGAAGCAGGAAGCTGAAATGTGTTGCATTACACATTCATCACAGGGATTTAGGCAAGATAGCAGTTCAATCTGAAGATGGGAAGTTCAGATGGTAGAATATGAATAATGCTCCCCCTAAATGTATGCATGATCTAACATTCCTAAATGTATGCAACTCTGACCTGTGGTACCAGGCGGAGGACTTGGTCTAAAGACTACCTCACACATAGTAAGCACTTCCAGACAGAATTCATTTGCCCTTTAGTATCTCACTATTTATATACCAAGAGTCATGCATGACAATCCAATGCATATGCAGTTCTACATGCATCTTTTAGCTAACACTATGCCACTTATATGCAATTGTGATGCATGTGCATGTCAAATGTGCAGATGAACATTTTTAAGCATGAGACATCATCCAAGCAACAGACTTACTCAACTCACCTTTTCAGATTTTTTAGAATGCAATTTAATTTCAGAGATTATGCATTTTAACAAATATCAAACAACTCCAATTGTCATATGTATGCATCAAATGCAGACAACCTTTAAATCACATGTATGCACCAGTGCATGATCAGACAAAAAGAAATTGCAAATGGCAGATGCAGTTATGGACATGTATGCATGAGATCCTAATTGACATATTAAGCATGATGTTCAGCTGGAGCAAAAATTCAAGTGAACAAGCATTTAATCAGCAGAGTTGGGGTTTACCAAACTTTGGATGCCTTGGTTTATTTGACCCCCTTTTATTCTTCATCCTCAAGGCATACCTGCAAAGCACATATCTCATTTTGTGTTTCTAGGTACCCACGACTTCTTGGGTCCTACTTTGTTAGTAACACCTATGATTGGTGCTTTCCATATTCTTTGGGCATGTAAGTCATCAGACTTCATTAAATTACACTCACTCATGGAGTGCCCAACCTGCCCACAATAATGACAGGAAACAGCAGATCTTGAATTCTTTTTATGCACAATATTGTTAGCATGGAATCTGTGTGCATTATTCTGAACATAAATTTTATGTGCATTGGCATGAAGATTTCTGTTACTTGCATGAAATTTTGGTTTACCTTTACCTGCCCACCAGCATTCCGAAGCTCGGTGGCCAAATTTTCCACATTCAAAGCATGCCAGACTTTTTTCTTTAAAAATAGATTTATTTCTTCCAAAAACATTTCTATTTGCAGGGAGTTTTATATTTTGAGAGAAAGTTCTTCCCTGAGCATGCCAACAGTCCTTGACTGTATGGCCATGTTTTCCACAATGAGAACAATTAGAGAAGGTATTTCTATGAGGGCCTAACCAGCATTGTGCAGCAACATGTCCTATTTTTTCACAGTTATAACAATGAATTTTCTTTTCCCTAAGGACATGATTTCTACCCTGATTGTTTTGAGCAGCTGCTAGGTCATCTTTTTCCATCAAATTACACTCATGCATCAAATGTCCATATTTGTGACAGTAGTGACAGATCATTTTCTTTCTAGATGCATGCGAGTGTGTGGGTGAAACATGCAGAGTGGGAAGAGGAACTTGTTGATTCTTTTCTTTCTGTTTTTCTGTTGTTTTCTTTTGAGCAGTTGACTGATAACCAAGAAGGTTCTGAGGGCTTTGAGAAGTTGAACTGGACACAAAGGAAGTTTGAATTTTGTTTTGAAAACTCTTCTTATTTGAGGGATTATAGCCCAACCCTTCCTTCTGAAAATTTACCTTAGTTCCTAGAATTTTGTCCAGATTATCTTTTCCGTCCACAAATTTTGACAAGGAATTATTCAAATCTTCAATTTCATTTTCCAAAGAAACGATGTGTATTTCATAACTAGCAATCTCTTGTTCATTACAATTTACACATTCGCTTAGTACCTTGTTTGCAATTTTACATTCCTCAATTTCTTGTTCCAGATTTCTCAATTTTTCAGACTCTTCAATGTAAACAGTTTTTTCTTTTTCTAAGAGAAGAAGTTTCTCTGACATAGCAGTGTTCAACTGCTTCAATCCTTCAACCTCTTGAATTAGTTTGTCATTTTTTGATTTCAGATTTTCAATCTCTTCAACAGAGTCTTTATCAATTTTTATGGAGCTCATTTTATCATTCAGTTCTTCGTCTATCTGTTCAAGCTCCAGAATCTTGTTTAACAAATCTTTGTTTTCTTCCATTAGGGAAACAATAAACTCCTTCTGACATTCTGAATTTGAGTGAAGATCTTCATTTATTTCCTTGAGAAATGGACACTCATTGCATGCAGATTTAACAGAACATATTGTTTGAACCTGGAGTTTTTCACATTGTTTCCTAAGACATTCATTTTCAGATTTTAGAACATCCAATTCAGCGCTAACAGAATCAAATTCTTTCAACAGTTTTTCATTTTGAACTAAATCATTAACATGAACCTGATCATCCTCAATCGAGCCAAGTTTTTCTTTTAGTTCAAAGATTTCACATACAAGTTTTTGATTTTCTTCTTTAAATAGGCCACTTTGTTTCTTTGAACTTTCTAACCCAGCTTCAAACTCTTTTAATTCTTTTTGTTGTTTTTCAAGATCTTTCTGCAATTCCATGTTTACAGATTTTATGGCATTAGATTTTTCAGCAAACAAATTCTTCTCTTGCTCAAGTTTCTCAAATTTTTCTTCATTTTCTTTAACAGATTTTCTAAGAGAGTCATTTTCAGATTTCAGCCTACTTAGTTCAGAGCAAACACATTTAAGTTCATTCATCAATTTTTCATTCTGGTTTTTATGCATATGGATATCTGACAAATAGGCATCATGAGATTGCTTCATATTTGAACAAGTTTCACATGGTGAACTTGAACTACCCTGATCACTTTTCTTTTTCAAGTTCTTGTATCGTTATCTTAATTGTTCATGAGACTCAAACAGCTCAGCATATGCATTCTCCCAATCATCTAAAGAAAAATTCTCGAAGATGTTTACCTCCTCCTCCTCATCTTCTTCTTCATTTTGGCTGCTGCTATGAATACTTCCTTTAGCCATCATGTAGTTGTCTTCATTTAACCTGTGAGCTAGCTTCAGCTCCTCCAGGATGTCCTTGGCAGACCTGCAATCATAAAAACAAGAGTGTAAGGCTCTGTCAGTGGCTGCTTTCATCAGATTGAAGGCTTTCTGATTTTCTCCATCCTTTGATCTGTGGCTGTTGGTCCATTTGGACACTTTCTTTGGTAATGTGTAAGGACCTTGTGAAATTAATTTCCACAGATCAGGATTAACTGCATCAACATAATTTCGTAGACTGATAAACCACGCATTAAAATTAGAACCATTGAAAATCGGTGGATTACCCATGAAAGCTGATCAGATAATTGCAATAGGAATAATAAAGCACCAAGACAGCATGATCGAATCTACAGATCGCTGGACCTTCTAAGCAGACAACCTGCTCTGATACCAATTGTTGGAACGGTGCGATCGATACAGAGGGGGGGTGAATGTATCCCCTTCAAGAATATTGCCCAAATTAAAAACAATTCGCCTGCTACTAGATACAGTTGCAGAATAAAAGCTATCGAGTTCAAATAGACATTTGATCGACCAGATGAGCTGCTGACTATACTAGTGGAACCTGATGAAGTCTAATGCCAAATGACAGTACAATGCAAACTAGACTCACTTACCAAGATGTAAAGCTCAAGGCCACTGTAACTCGAAACAAGACTATTCAAACAACCTGTGAAATAGATAGAAGATATGGAAGAGCATACCACAAGCAAACCACAGAACAGTAGGGTTTTTAGGTGGTTCGGTCCACAGACCTACGTCCACCCCTCACTCCCAACCGGAGTGAGGCTTCCACTAGCACAAGCTAGAAACCGCAGACTCAGTCTGCAACAGGTGCTGCCACACAGCTTCATCAGGGGAACAAACTCCCCTCTTCCTCCCAACCAGAGGGACACCCCAAGTTACTCCCAGCCACTTGGAAACCAGAGGTCGAAGACCTCTCTTCCTCCAGACCAGGAGGGACCCCTGGACTTGCAACCCACAAGCCCAGAACCGGAGATCAGATCTCCCTTCCTCCAAACTGAAGGGAAACACACAAGTGACTTCCAGCCACTTGCAAACCAGAGGTCGCATACCTCTCTTCCTCCAGACCAGGAGGGACCCGATCTCAGTCCAGAGGATCGGAAGAACACAGTAAATCAGATCAAATAAAAGGAAAAATAAGAAATGAAAATAACACAGCAAACACAAGCTGTAAATGAAAGAACATCAGATGTGGCTCTCATCGGAGCTGACTGGCCTGGATTTGATCCACGGTCCAGTAGACAGATCTTCAGTCAAGACTACTTTCTTCTTCTCCACGAACTCTCACTATCTCTCTGCTCCTCCTCTTTTTCTCTTTCTTTTCCTGACACTCAATCGTGCAGCCTCTCACTATCTCTTCTTTTTCTCTTCATCTTCTTTATCTTCTTCTGCTGCTCGTTTCTCACTGTATAGACTTTGCCCCTTTTTCTCTTAGCTTTCATCTCGCTTCATCCGAAGACGAACCCTTCTATTTATATCAGCAGCACCACTGGGCGCGTTTGGTCTCCACATTTCCTGCCCTAAAAATTCGGACCATGTGGCAGCATCCTGGTATCTCGTCCATCCTTGGATCACGAGCCAGGCACCTCGGATCACGTGCCCTTCATTAGCCTCTTCAGTCCGATGTATAGAGTTCTCAGTTCACGTGCTCAATGACAGCAATCTGACTTGCTGCGTCGACGCTGTCAATCAATGGCGTTAATGCAGTGAGGCATTCCAGTAAGCCATTAGCTCGTCTCTTTAGCTGCTGCGTCGACGCTGCTCAATTGTGGCGTTGACGCAGTGGAATAGCCTGTGAAGGTCTCTGCTTCTTTAACTGCTGCGTCGACGCTGCTTGCTTGTGGCGTTGACGTAGTGGAAGATATCGTGAAGGCTTCGTCAACTGATGCGTAGACGCTTTAAGCTCCCAGCGTCGACCCTGTTCCCTTCAGCAACAAGAATGAAGTCATAAGATTTAAGTATGTACATTGCAGTGTATATACTTCGTTGTATAGACTTGTGAAGGCGAATGCAACGTACAGACTTGCCCAATGTGTTGACTTCAACAAAGGAGGCAACGGCTGTATAGACTTTAAATCCTAAATGCAGTGTATAGACATTATGAATTGACTCTGCATGAGACACTCAGATGGACGGTGTATAGACTAATGAGATGCATAGACCACAGCGATGTGTGGACTTCGGAAAGTCTGAGCCAATGTACAGACTCTGATATGAACAATAAGGCATGCTGTACAGACTTACTCGATCAAGCTAATGTATAGACTTTGATACCCAGACAGTTAGTGTTCTGATAGGTCGACGCATCAGTAGGGGTGGGTCGACCCACTACTGTCCGTACTAACTAAACAGACTTGGCCAATGCTTGAAGCACAGTCCAGTGTATAGACTCGATGCCTTGAAGATCAATGTACATACTTTGAAGACCGACCTAGCAGGATGTGTAGACTTAGAATGCAACCAGGATGTCTAGACTTGATGTGAGGCAATGCACAATGAACATGAACCAGTGAATTGAATGCATATAGCAGACATGAACTGAATGTATGCAGGAGAACTAATTAAAGCATTACCTGATCTGAGCATTCACCTTACCTGTCATGATTTGACTTTGACTTGGGTTAACTTCATGACCTATGAGTCATCCTTAAACCTGTTCTGACAGTTTCTCATAATGTAACAGGATTATATCATCAAGGATGTAAACATAATGAGGCATAATACTGTCATCATCAAAACTCCAGAACCACTGGGGACACATCAGATGGTTGGTTGTTGTACTTGATGCCCTGTATATTAAGGAGATGGTTAGATTGCATAGAGTCCCTATGTCAATTGTATCTAACCGAGACCCATGCTTTACCTCTCATTTCTGGAAGAGTCTACAACACTCTCTGGGAACGAAACTCAACTTCAGTACTGCTTTCCATCCCCAGACAGATGGACAGACCAAAAGGATAAATCAAGTTGTGGAAGATATGTTAAGAGCATGTATTATAGACTTCGGCGGAAGCTGACATGACCACTTACCCTTAGCCGAATTCGCATATAATAATAGCTATCAAGCTAGTATCCAAATGGCACCTTTCGAGGCACTTTATGGCAGGAGTTGTCGATCTCCAATATGCTGGGATGAAGCCGGTGAAAAGCAACTATTAGGCCCAGAGATGGTAAGAGATTCTACCAAGAAGATACACCTCATTCGAGAAAGGTTAAAGATAGCACAATCCAGGCAAAAATCTTATGCTGACAATAGAAGAAGAGATCTGAAATTTGAAGTTGGAGATCATCTTTTTCTCAAGGTATCTCCTGGCCAAGGTATTAGAAGATTCGGTGTTAACGGCAAGCTAACACAAAGGTTTATTGGTCCATTCGAAGTGTTGGAAATAGTAGGCGAGGTGGCTTACCGTATTTCCTTGCCTCCACAACTATCAAAAGTGCACAACGTATTCGATGTGTCTATGCTGAAGAAGTACATGCACAGTCCTTTCATTGTCATTGACCACGCGGATTTGGTAATACAGAAGGACCTTACCTACGAGCAAAAGCCAATGAAGATCCTCGATCGAGAAGTCCGAGTTCTAAGGAACAAGACGATCCCTATGGTGAAAATCCAATGGAATCGATGCCTAGAACAAGAAGCTACATGGAAAACTGAAGAGTCAATGCGAAGGAGATTTCCAGAGCTATTCTAACCTGTAAGTACATTGCACCCTCCATATCTCCGCATATGCAGTTGAATTTGGGGGCCAAAATCTTTTAAGTGGGGGAGGGTGTGGCACCCCCGATAAAATAATAGAGAAGTTGAGCTTCTTAGATAAACAATCCTACATGAAGGCCTTATAAAAAGAACCATACCTTATGAGGGCTACTATATAAATATGCAAAGCCCAACATCACTTAATGCCAACACATGGGTAGTACGTAGTGGGGTCTCTATTTTTCCAACCGAAAGGGAATGGGCACCCCTTACCAGGGCGCCATTCACCATTATAGAGCCCCTATACAAGGCGCCATTTCCCTTGGCCCGCCATCCCACTATATATGTATTAATATATATATATACACCATAAAGACCAACACGTGAATGGGGCAGCTTTTGTCAAAAGCAATAGGAATTGGCGCCCCTGTACAAGAGCACCAATTCCATGTACAGTGCCACCCAATTAATGAGCGCCCCTATACCAGGGTGCCATTTCCAATGCTTCTAGAAGAGGTTGAAATAATAACAACCTACGTTTGCTGGCAATGGACCCATAAGGGAACATTCACAGTAAGGTTTTCGGATCTGGTTTCCAATGGACCCTTACTATTTCCCTATAAACAATCCTCTCCAACAAACATAGATGACCCTTACCATCATCCTGCCACTAAAGAGAAGGTTATTCTACCACTTCCCTATCTCCACCTGTAGAAGAGAAATCTAATGTTTCTCTTCATGTGCAGGAGACGTATCCCCGTCCTGTGTGCTACACGTCCTGTTGTATAAGCTTACTTGGAGCTTGCTGAGCGTGGAGGGCTTGACGTGGCTTGGCTTTCTTATTCTTTCTCTACTGTTATACCTCGTAAAGCACTCCAAAAAGGTAGGTGTTCTCAAGATCTAGCCCAACCCGTAGCAAAAATAGGGTAACATAACATGCTAGTATAATCCATCTGTCATGCCATGCAGCCTGTTCCTATAGCATGTTACACGTGTTTTAAGTAGAACATACTCTATAGCATGTTACACGGGTTTTAAGTAGAATAACTATACCCTGTTACACCAGTTTTTACATTGTCTGTCATACTGATTTTACGAGATTCGAATATATCCTATTACACTAGTTTTACAGCCTTGAAATATCATGTTTAGCACTAGTATATAACCTGTTTTTACAAGATATACACATACGTTTTAAAAACCCAGAAAGCCCAGCCCTCAGGTAAAGGGCGCCCCTTACCAGGGCGCCATTTCCTGAAGGGGCGCCCCAGTCCAGGGCACCATTTAATATAAGAGTGTCGTCAATTCATTTCGAGCAATTAATAATCAATGCATTCAAAATTCTATATCTATTGAACTAAACCATAAAATTCTTGCATGAATATGTTTCTGTGATCCTGATATTTTTCTCTACCTGCCCATATCCTTATTTCTTGATTCCGAGAACTTTAGAATTCATGAATAGTGACATGTGTCCCAAAACGTACCTGCATGGTGCGTATGTGAGCCTGAGGAATGGGCGCCCCTGTCTAGGGTGCCTTTTAAAGAATTGAAGATCCCCTGCAAGGTCGCCATTTAAATGGTAACACTGCAGAGGGGTGCCATTTCCCTAAAAAAAATGCTGAAACTTGAATGGGTACCCCTTTAAGTAGGCGCCCATTTCTTGAGACATGCCAGCCCCTGGGGCACCAATTTGTTGAACAGTGACCCTCCAGAGAGTCATCCTTAAATGGAGACTCTCTGCAGGGGTGCCAATTGCCTATATATATAAATTTGAAAGAAGCCCTAACCCCTAGGTGCCAATTCCCTGAAAGAGTACCTGACCCCCAGGCGCCATTTGATTGAAAGACTTGCTATCCCCCAGGTGCCATTTACTATATAATTTCTGAAAGACTGGGCAACCCCCAGGCGCCAATTGATTGAAAGAAAGCCTGACCCCAGGCGCCAATTCGCTGAGAGATTGCCTGAACCCCAGGCGCCATTTCCTGAAAGCCTGAAAGCAGGGCTAACCCCCAGGCGCCAATTCAGTGAGGCAGCCTGTTAGCTGTCAACTCCGTTTTGATTCCTGATTTGTCTCATGGTTTATACAGATAAAACCCTAGTTCATCTCCTGCATGATATATGCCTTGAACTCCATTCATGGAATCTACCTTATGTTCTTACATTGGTCAACCCTTGAAATTCTATATTGGCTATAAATGAGAGTGTATGTCAAAAGAAATACATGAAAATGCTGTGCATATAGGGCCCAGTCTGGTCCTGGGAGGAGCGCCCGTAGGTACGTGTGCCCATGGGAGTTTATTGACCACTGTGTTTAAGCATTGCACCGAAGTACTTGCTTGACTTGCTTGACTTGAGACATTCCACACGTACTCTCTCTACTTGCTTGACTTGACTTGCGTGGCCCAGAATGGGCAATATTTGACTTACGTGGCCCGAAAAAGGGCAAAGTACTTGTTTGATTTAAATAGCCAATTCTATTGACACGTACTTGATTTTACTTGCTTGAACATGAATTTTACTTGCTTGAACATGATTCTTACTTGCTTGTACATGAGTTCTTGCTTGCCCAGAAAGTGGCATCACAACTATAAAGTTCTTGATATCCTGCTTGTCAAATACTTGAAATCATGTGATACTCCCTCTATACAGTTCTTGACTTCTTACTTGTTCATCATACATTGTTATACCTACATTACATGTAACATGTAAACCACTTAAAGATTGCTCGAAGTTGAGATGTAGTTCCTACTGAGCGATTCGCTCATCCAGTTGCATTCTATTATTTTTTCAGGTAATTCGGATAGCGACATCCATATGAATGGGAATGAGACCGAGTGAAGAGTGCTAGAGTCACCAATCATCTACTGTCAGCTAGTCGCGTCTTTTGATTTTCTTGAGTCCCCTTTTGTACTTCTAGTTATATCAGTCTAGTTGATTGAAGCTTGTTCAGACTTGTAGCCTAGTATTTGGATTTGAATAAGGAATGTCATAGATTAGGATTATTACCATTTGGTCAATTGGAAAATTGTCATCTTGGACATTGGTATCACTTTGGAAATTAAGTCTTAGTTATGATTTAGATAATTTGCGCACTCTGTCTTTTGTCAAAAAAAAATATGTATACTGCCCTGATTGAATGGTTCTATATAAGCTGGCCACGACCTCGAGTATCTTCCGCGCTTGGGGCGTGACACATGATGCGTCGATGTGAGTTGTTGGAGTATTGACCCTGTTAAGTACATGATGTTTTGATGATGTCGCACCATGAGTCATTAGCCAATTGGCTCAGAAATTCATGCTATCTTTTGATGTGTCCAGGTGTGAAGATATCCTGCCAAGCTTTTCATGTGCATCGACCTTGTTCTGAATCTGCACAGACCTGGTTCATCAGTTGCATCGATGCATGAGTCTACTGCACAGACCTGGTTTATCAATTGCACCAACGCAATGGGCTTGCTGCTTCGACCTTAAGCAGCAAGTCAGCTCAGCTGCTCCGACCTGTCTGAGGCAACTCCTCAGATGCATCGACGCACTTGTCTCAGCTGCATCGACGCAGGAACCTCCAGCAACATTGTCTCCTCAGGCTACATCGACCTCTATATGAGAGGACTTCTATATGTGCACAGACTTGGTTATGTTAAAAGCAAATGTGCACAGACCTTTACTGAGCCTAAGGTCACATGTGCACCAACCTTACTGAAGAAAGGTCACATGTGCACCGACCTTACTGAAGGAAGCTCTTCGTGTGCACCGACCTTACTGAAGAAAGGTTTTCATGTGCACCGACCTTACTGAAGGAAGCTCTTCATGTGCACCAACCTTGCTGAAGAAAGGTTTTCATGTGCACTGACCTTACTGAAGGAAGCTCTTCATGATCACCGACCTTACTGAAGAAAGATCTTCATGTGCACCGACCTTACTGAAGAAAGCGTTTCATGTGCACCGACCCTGTTCTTCATGTGCACCGACCCTGCAGAAGGTGTAGAAGGCCAAGCACCTCATGTGCACCGACCTCACTGAAGAAATTCCCAATGTGCACTGACCTCTACTGAAGAAATTCCTATGTGCACCGACCTCAACTGAAGAAGTTCCCAATGTGCACCGACCTCTACTGAAAAAGTTCCTATGTGCACTGACCTCAATTGAAGAAGCTCCAAATGTGTATCGACGCATCTGGGCTCCCAGGGGCTTTTTTAGCAAACTTGCAGCTTCTTCAGAAAAGAATCCAGAGACCAAAAATAGGAACCACAAATGCCAAAAAACACATCTTTTGAGGTCTGGAAAGGTTTCCTTGATAAGTCAACATCCTTGTCATCATTGGCTTGCTATATTAGTTCGTTTGGTCAATGGAGAAGCCAATTACCATATCTGGGAATAGTCACCTTTTCTGGTACCCATCTTTTTATCTCCACCCAACCAGATGCTCTGTCACTGAGATCGCACAGGACAAAAGGACGTCCTTGACAGTCCAGCCAATAGAAGAAAAAGATGCTGCAGATCTTACTTGGGAAGCATCTACTCACATAATTTCTGGTCAACCAAAGTAACAAGAATGCTAAAAATTATTTTGCTACTTCTCTGGCCAATCAGAGGCTGCCAAGATAAAAGCTTCTTGAAGATAAATAATAGAATACGCAGAGCCAATCACATTTAGCCTGAAACCTCCGGAAGGGCTGATTGCGCTTATAAAAAGGAAAGACCCCATGCATGAACAGGTGAGCTGTCGCAAGAATTGAAGCTGGGCCTTTCAGGAAGAAGCAGAGGGTGAAAAAGGAAAGGGAGAAAAGAAAGAAAAGAGAGATGAGTGCCTATTGAGCATCGTATGAAAGAAAAGGAGGAATAGAAGGAAGAAGGTCAGCAGCTAAGACAGCCACCCCTAGATTCTTCGCACTGTTACACTTGCCCTATCACTCTCGGTGCCTTTCATCTAGAGTCATTACACCTGCAGCAGTTTTGTTTTCTGTTGTTTCTCTTATTTCTTTTTTTCTGATCAACTTGTTCTGAGGGGCTTGTCCCCGTGTGTGGTGAGGACTTCGGTCTCGTGAGGAGTTTGCTCCTCGTATGGGGGCTTGTCCCCGTGTCTAGCTGTAGCGTCAGCGTGTGTGTGTAGTTATCCTTCTTTTGGCCAAAGAGTGGATGTCTCTCCTAGTTGGGAGGGGGGTGGACGTAGGTTTGTCCTGGGACAGCCAAACCACCTAAAAATCTTGTGTTATGGTGTGATGCACTTTATCCATCTCTCCTACCCCATGCACAGGCACTCTAAGCTCTACATTCCGCTCATTCAACCCATTGTTTTCATTTTGGATCTATACTTCGGTTTTGGTTCATCGTTGTTCACTTTGATCATCATTTAAAAGCGTTCATTGTGTGAACCCAGATCTATTCACCCCCCCTCTAGATCCTCTCTTAACCATCCAACAGTTGGTATTAGAGTAGGTTTCCTAGAGATGTGGTCCAACGACCCATAGAGATCCGATGGGAGTGTCCCTCGCAGCTATGTAGCTGTTGGCACTTAAAATTTGCTCGATGGCAATCACGCCTAAACGACAAGAATGATGCGGCCCACTGAAGCGCATAAGCTGAAGAAAGCCAATGCACAAGGGTCCTCTCGGATTACTGAAGCCTCATGTCATCTGACGAGAGCGCCAGGGACATCACCTCAGGAGGATCGGAAAGAATCCACAACAATGATCCGGCATCGACTAGCTCTTGCCGCATGAACACCATCCGTCATCCGATCAAGGACGAGAATGTACCTGGTGGTCCGCCACCTGACAAAAACCCTCCTGAGGCGATAAAACATCTCTGGCCCCTCGGAACAAGGTGCCGAAGGCCCTATCAGTGGAAGACCCGAGTGATCCGTCGTGGGTACGTCTGCCTACCAATCGTGTCACGCCCCGACGCGGAATATCGGGACGTACAGTCAGAAACAAGCTGGCAAGAGAGAGAACTAATCTAAATATATACAAGTGCTAAGAAATGGAAATAACTTATTGACCATTAAACAAAACATAATTGGTACAACAATCCTCAAATCAACTCGGTACAACTGGGATAACAAACTCTAAATCACAATAACATAGCTGAAGCACAACACACTCTAAACACAACTAACTGATACACTCAAAACATCACTCCTGCCCTTCTCCATCGGTAAGCGCGTCACCTGAAAAGCCTGGAAAGGGGGAAACAACAACTATGAGCTGACGCTCAGTAGGAAATAACAGATAGGTATAAGTGATTAGCAGTTTAATTACATTTTCAAAATATCATGCTACAAAGGATAATGCAATAAAAGGATAATGATGATATAATGAAACAAAAATTAAAGATCTTGCAAGGTCAAGAAATATAAAGGAACAGAATAACAATACTTAAGAGGAATAACAAAGACAAGAATTTACTGCAGGAGGTAACGATAAAGAGTTGGCCATATCGAGACAATTCAAGTCATGTCAAGCACGTATGTAATTTCATTTCCACGTCCAAGTAACATCAAGTAAAGTATAGAACAGTGAAGAGTGGAAAGTGCAACGTAGTAGAGAGTAGTGGAGAGTAGTGGACAGTCCTAGATTTAACTCATGTCCTAGTACTGGTGCCAAATGCCACACCTAGTCAATCACCTCCCGGGGGTACACGTAGTGTTCGGGCCCTCCTCCCAGGACTAGACCGAGCCCTTAATTGTTTGCCAGGCATTGATTTCTTTGGATCAAAGATCCCACGAATCTAGACTTCCACAATTTATGGCCAGAATTCCAAGGTTGAACTATGTAGCAATAACAATTTCAAGTAGGAAGGAGATTCATTTCAGAATTTCAAGGTAAGCACAATCATCAAGAAGATTGAAAACCAAGTCACAATAAGAGTTAATCGTGATGTGCTACTGTAGTGCAACAGCTATCCAGCAAGCTAATCAACATATTAATCCTAATTACCAAGTTAGTATGTCAAAGATTATCCATTATCATTTGCGTTAAGCATAAGCCAAAAGAAGATTCAAGATGATAAGGTAAAGAACAAGCTCACAGGAATGAAGTAGCATGCATTAATCAGAAATTTAGTTACACCATTAACCACTAATTATGTGAGTTTCTAATTAACCAATGTATGCGTCGAAATGAAGATGGTAAACGACATGTTTTTACACTATGTTTGCAAGTAGGAACCCATGTAAATTGAAATCATAAAGTTTCCAGAATAGGTCACTGGTTCTTCAAAAGTATAGTTTTCAATTGGTCTAAGTTCAATGGGTCGATCCCCTAATGGTCCGGATCGATCCTCGGGTCAAAAAAATGACAAAACTGGTTTTCTGGTGTATGGGTCGACCCCTGGGGTCGACCCCTGTAAAAATGGGGTCTGGCAGCTGAATGGGTCGACCCCTGGGGTCGACCCCCACCATTTCTGCAGGATGGGTCGACCCCTGGGGTCGACCCCTATACTCTAGCGCATGGGTCGACCCCTGGGGTCGACCCCTGGGGTCGACCCCCTTGCAGGGACTGGATGGGTCGACCCCTGGGGTCGACCCTCGGGCCTGCAGGGTCTTCCAGAAAATGGGTCGACCCCTGGGGTCGACCCGTGCAAGAACAACAACGGCCCTAACCTCCGGAAAACATATGAACTCACCCAATTGAGGTCCAATTGAGTTGAAATCATAACCACATGATCTATGGTGATTAATATACATACTAGGGTCATTAAGCAAGCGATTTGAAACACTAATTCTAACAGAAATAAATTAAATCTTAACCTATTCTATGAAGAACACATGAAGACCTAATTCTTGACATGCTGTTACTAAATCTTAAAATTCACCCAACATACATAATGACATTTAGGGCTTTTGGTGTCAAAAGAAAGCTAACTTGATGCTGAATCCAACCATGTATTATAAGCTATATGTGGATCAAGTTATCTAACTCGAAATCAGCCCGAAATCAAGCTCTAACTCAAAGGGTCACAAAATAAATCAAGTTCTAGACATGCTCTCACTAAAAATCAAAATTCTCCAAGCATGCTCAATTAAAATTGGGGCTTTCTACGTTAAATGAAAGCTAACAACATGTTGATTACATCATATAAGTTAATTAGAGTTTGGCCTGTTAAACCTACCTCAAATCGAAAAGAGAACTCGAAACCCTAGAATGAAGAACAAGCTTGACAGCACCTTAGAAAACCCACGATATCTCCTTAGATACCTGATAAAAATTGGGGCTTTCAGTCCCACTAGATAGCTCTCGTCGAGAGGAACAAAATTATATATTCATGATCAACTTTTGGTTGAGAATTCCTACCTCAATTGAAGAAACCACGAAGGAAGCCGACGGCCTGCCGACACACCTTCACAAATCAAGCAAGAACTTCCTAGATCTGAAACTTCAGTGAACCCCACAGCCACCAAATGAAAGTAGACTTGAAGAGCTACGTTTCTATAGGTCATGGAACTTCTGGAGCCTTCGGAGTTGGGAGTATTCGGTGCTGCAAGTTACGTGTTTAGAAACGGCGCGGGAATCCTTGACTCGACCAAAGCTATGTCGGCAACACGTTTTAGGGCTAGGTTTACCTCAAATTGATTGAGGGTAAATGTTCCTTACATTGTGGCCTTCCATTTGCCACTGATTTGAGATCATTTGGTTGCGTATTAAGGTCGAATTTCACGTTTTAATCCAAGGTTAGGTAAGGGTTATTTTGGGCTTAATCTCTAAATAGATCTTACCACGGATTTATAATGACTTAATGCCAGAAGGAAAAGTTGTTATCTACATCGACCTTAACCTGTTTACTATTTTTATGGATTTTTATAAGGTAGTCGGATTTTCACTTATAGTATTTTTAACGAATTAAATATTAATAAATCTGAAATTCAATTATTAATTCAATAAAAATTCAATTCTTAATTAATAAAGGCTTAATAAATATATTGGGCCCAATTAAATAATTCGGGGTCTTACACCCTCCCCTACTTAAAGGAATTTGGTCCTCCAAATTCACTGCACTAAAACTGAGAGTAGGGAAAAAGATCGTTCACCTAGAATAGGTCGGGATACCGCTTCCGCATAGTCTCTTCAGACTCCCAAGTAGCTTCTTCGGTCCCACGCCGACTCCACTGAATCTTGACCATCGGTATAGAACGATTCCGGAGTTGCTGTTGCTTCCGGTCCAGAATCTTGACAGGTCTTTCCTCATAGGTCAAATCTTCCTTCAACTCAAAATCCACCTGCTGAATAATATGAGTGGGGTCGTACACATATTTCCGTAACATAGACACATGGAAAACATTATGTACGACCGACAATTACGGCGGTAAAGCCAGTCTGTATGTAACTTCTCCCACTCTATCTAAAATCTCGAATGGACCAATGTATCTCGGACTCAGCTTGCCATGAATGCCAAATCTTCGGATCCCTCTTGTCGGAGAGACCTTTAAAAACACATGCTCACCAACCTGAAATTCCAATGCTCTCCTTCTGTTGTCAGCATAACTCTTCTGTCTTGACTGGGCCACTTGTAATCGGTCTCGGATGATACGGATTTTTTGTGATGATTCCGAAACAAGATCCAGTCCAAGCCATTGCTTCTCACCGACCTCATCCCAACACAACGGGGAACGACAGCTTCTTCCATACAATGCTTCAAAAGGAGCCATTTGTATGTTGGATTGCTAACTGTTGTTGTAGGCGAATTCAATCAATGCCAAGTGATTACTCCAACTGCCACCGAAATCAATCATGCATGCTCTGAGCATATCTTTCACTATCTGGTTGGTTCTTTCAGTCTGTCCATCTGTCTGTGGATGAAAAGTAGTACTGAAATTCAGACGAGTACCAAGAGACTCTTGCAGTCCCTTCCAGAAATGTGAAGTAAATCTCGGGTCTCTATCAGACACAATGCTGACAGGTATACCATGGAGCCTCACCACTTCCTTCAAATATAAAGCAGCCAATACATCAACTGTCCACTTGGACTTAATTGGTAAGAAATGAGCTGACTTTGTCAATCGATCGACAATCACCCATATCGCATCAAATCCACCACGAGTCTTAGGTAGACCCATAATGAAATCCATGCCGATGCTTTTCCACTTCCATTGGGGTATGTCGAGTGGTTTCAATTTCCCTGCCGGTCTGAAATGTTCGACCTTAACTTGTTGACATACTAAGCATCTACTCACAAAATCTGCAACTTCCCTTTTCATATTCGGCCACCAAAAGGACCTTTTCAAATCTCGGTACATCTTAGTGCCTCCAGGATGAATGGTGTATCTGGATCTATGAGCTTCCTCGAGAATCTTATTCTTTATTGCAGCCCCATCAGGTACACAAGTTCTGCCTTTAAATAATAATCTACCACCATCGGCCAACATGAAGTCAGGTCTGTTGCTCAAGCTTCCCTTGATCTCTACCAACTCGGGATCATTATCTTGCAAGGACTTGATTTCCATCCACAACTCGGGCTTAAGTTGGATCTGAGCAATCAAGACCCGATCATTGTCAATATTAAGATCCAGACTAGATAATTGTTCCAGTAATCTCCATTCTTGTAACATAAGACTTGACAATCTAGCTACCGGCTTTCGGCTTAATGCATCTGCCACAACATTACCTTTGCCAGGATGATACTCAATCGAGAAGTCGAAGTCTTTCAAGTACTCCAACCATCTCCGCTGCCTCATGTTGAGTTCCTTCTGAGAGAATAAATACTTCAAACTCTTATGATCTGAAAACACTGTGAAGGTTTCTCCACACAAGTAATGCCTCCAAATCTTCAAAGAAAACACAACTGCTGCCAGTTCTAAATCATGAACAGGATAATTCTCTTCGTGCTTCCTCAACTGCCTAGAAGAATAGGCAATCACCTTCCCATGCTGCATGAGCACACAGCCTAAGCCAATACCTGAAGCATCAGTATAAACAACAAAACCTCCTTCACCAGAAGGTAAAGCCAATACAGGTGCAGTAGTCAAACACTCCTTCAAAGTCTGAAAGCTTCGCTGACAATCATCTGACCAATCATACTTGTTCTCCTTGCGGGTTAATCTTGTCTTAGGTACCGCAATCTTAGAGAAATCCTGGATAAATCTTCGATAATAGCTTGCCAGGCCTAGAAAACTTCTAACTTCGGTCACACTGGTAGGTTGTTCCCAATTCATCACTGCCTCAACCTTCGAAGGATCAACAGAAATACCGTCCTTCGTAATGATATGTCCGAGAAAGGACACCTCTTGCAGCCAGAATTCACACTTACTGAACTTGGCATAAAGTTGATGATCTCTCAATAACTGCAATGCCATCCTCAGATGTTCAGCATGCTCCACTTCACTCTTGGAATAGATCAAGATGTCATCAATAAAGACCACGACCCATTGATCAAGATAGGGCCGAAATGCATTGTTCATCAACTGCATAAAAGTTGCCGGTGCATTCGTTAGACCAAAAGGCATAACGACAAATTCAAAATGACCATACCTGCTGCGGAAAGCTAATTTATAGATATCCTCTTCCTTAATCCGCAACTGGTGATATCCAGATTGAAGATCGATCTTAGAGAAATATTGAGCTCCCGCTATCTGGTCAAATAACTTGTCAATCCTCGGCAATGGATATTTGTTCTTG
This sequence comes from Amorphophallus konjac, assembly GCA_022559845.1. Classification (NCBI taxonomy): domain Eukaryota; kingdom Viridiplantae; phylum Streptophyta; class Magnoliopsida; order Alismatales; family Araceae; genus Amorphophallus; species Amorphophallus konjac. The sequence goes on along the minus strand of CM040124.1, from coordinate 83,769,685 downwards.
ATAGTCTGCTGGTTTATTTGCCGATAATCAATGCATAGCCTCATCGAACCATCTTTCTTCCTGACGAATAACACAGGGGCTCCCCACGGAGAAGTACTAGGACGAATAAAGCCCTTCTCAAGTAATTTCATCCACTGCTGCTTCAATTCCCTCAGTTCCGTAGGAGACATACGATAAGGAGCCTTGGAAATAGGGAATGTGCCAGGAATAAGATCAATAGAAAAGATAACTTCCGCTCGGGCGGAAGTCCTGGTAATTCCTCTGGAAAGACATTAGGAAAATCTCGGACAACAGAAATGTCCTTGATCTCAATCTGCTGCTCAGGAGTTGCACAGACAAAGGCCAGAAAAGCCTCACATCCACGTCTCATCAGCTTATCAGCTGGAAGAGCCGAGATAAGGGATACAAAGTTATGGTGCTTAACTCCCACAAAAGAAAATCTCGGGTGCCTAGTAAAAGACACTAAGCTAGAACTGTAGTGAACATTAGCCTCATACCTGGCTAACCAATCTGCTCCAAGGATTACATCATAATCCTTCATATCCATGCAAACTAAGTCGGCTGGAAAGTTCTGTTCATCAATAATAACCTTACTAGAAGGATAGTAATATTGAATAGCCGCTCCAGAACCAATAGGAGTTGATATAACTAATGGAGAATTCATCATAATAGGTTCCACAGATAACGACTTCACAAATTTCTGAGAAATAAAAGAATGTGTTGCACCAGTATCAAAGAGAACAAATGCAGGCTTATCGATTATAGTAAGGGTACCTTTGACGAGTCCGCCCTCATCAGAAATCCCAATTTCATCCGCATGTAAAGCTTGGAGCCTTCCTTGCGGCTTCTTGGTAACTTGAGGTTTTGCCGGTGTAGCTTTTTCTGATAGAAGAGGGCAGTCAGGGATACGGTGTTCCCTACTCCCACATCGTAAACACGCACCTAGCTTGCGCCAGCATTCCTCCATCTTGTGACCTGGACGATTACAATACTTGCACTTGCCCTTGAATGGAACAATAGGGCCGGGTTTCTTCTCTTCATTTCTTGGCATCTTGCCTTTCCACGTTCCCGATCCGATCCACAAGCTAGACCCACTCATGGGCCTCTTTTTGCTAGTGCCAAGTCTGGGTTTAGGAGTTGAGTGTTCCTTCTTCATGCCATTCCCACGGATCCTCTCCGTCATCTCTAAGGTATCTTCTAGATCTTGTGCCTTTCTTACCATCTCAGAATAAGTAGAGATCTCCATCGGTGCTAGTTGATTGATGTAGTGAAGCTTCAACCCGTTGAGAAATCGCTTAGCTTTCATCTTTTCGGTGGAGATAAGGTGAGTAGCATAGCGCGAAAGACGAGAGAACTGTGCTTCATATTCGGCCACCGATAAGCCTCGCTGCTTTAGAGCCGCGAACTCCACCTTCTTCTTCTCTTATACACGATTAGAAAAATATTTGTCATTGAAGAATTCCTCGAACTCTTCCCATGTGACTTGTTGATCGCTGTTGACACCGGAAATATAATCAAAGATAAAGATGAGACGAAAGATCAGATTGAATCAGAAATGAAGACCCGAGGAACTCCTGCAAAACTAGGATTACGGAGAGTCCATTACTGAAGCTGTCACCCGGCTGAAGCCCTCCCCGGCCAAGCTGATGTCTGGTATTGTCATCGCTCAGACGACAGTACTGATGAAGAACTGCAGTCCACTGACTGATGAAAATCCCCAGAAATATTCTGATGAAGCTATGCTAACTCACCAATTGATGGGCCTTCGCCTAGCCTGACGGACTCGAGGGACCGACAAATGAAGGGACAGATTAAGCAGCTTTAACAGCTCAAGCTTACTGATGAAGAAGCATAAAAGACTAAAAGATCTAAACGGGCCCAGCCGTGTGGCGCCGAGAGCCCAACAAGACCCATATGAGGAAGGGGCGCCGGGAAGCCTACTGCCTCCAAATAAGGCACGCCGGGAGCTCATCAACCGGGCGCCGAGATGATCATGCCGATAGGGAGGGGGTGCTATGCCTATAAAACCCCCTTTCTCTCGAGACGAACAAGTGGACGGAGGAGAGAAGAAAAAACCTCATCCAGAAAATAGATAGAAAAGAGAGAAGAGACCCTACTGAAAAGAAGAGAAGAAGAAGAAGCTCCAGGTGGGCTGCTCGGGGGAGGGAGAGGAGTCAATGCTTCACCCTCCCCCCCATGTTCGCTTTTATTTTGCTTTCCTCTGTATGTAATGGTATATGCCTTCATGCTTTAGCTATTCAGATGAGGTCGAGAGTTCTTTTCTTCCCTGCCTCTGTTCCTCCCTTTACCCGTTTCTCGGCTTTAGCCTTGCAGTCGATGTAAGTGGTGATGATGAGATGAAATGAAATTTAGTGGTTGCCGTGCTCGATATTAGGCAATCAAAGTTTTGCCCTCTGTCTTTCTATGAATGTATCTTTCATCTGAACGTCCAATATTCTAGACGTCTCGGTTTTCAGAGTCATCACCGTGAGTCTGTGCTTCAAAGAGGAATGAAGTCAGGGCCCCAATCCTTATCTAATGGGTTATTGGGTCCTATTTCCCTCTCCCCTCCTGTCTCGATGGCAGATTCTTCGCAGGCATCTGAGTTTCTTGTGAGGCCCCCAAGCTGCTTAGGAATCGGAGACATCAATCTCTTGATTTCCTGAATTGCTGGCTATAGAAGATGTGTCCCGTCTGTAGACGAATGCAATCCCAGGAGGTTCTGATAAGTGATGACCTTGACCCTTCGGCCCCTCAGCAAAACCCTAATGCCATGGCATCGAAGTCCACAGTCCAGACTGATTTGATCCCCAGATACGGTCCCAATCAAATCTGAATTCCAAAACAGGGCTATCGGAGCTTCTCGGCGCCACTGGGCCTCGGCGGCGGGGTGAGCGCGCCGGGAACCAGCGCGCCGAGAACCCCTTTGCATGTTCATCTTCCTATGTCGAGATCCCCTCTTTGGCTAATCAATCCGCGCCAAGATCCTCCTTTCAGGCCGATACACTCATACCAGGAGCCTGTCTCCTCATCTGCTTTTCAGCCCTTGTCCAACCTGTTATATCGGCTGAAGGGGATATTCATGGTCGCCATATGTACCTCAGGGATGAGATTAACGGGAGGAAACCTCCCCTACATCATCTTAGATCAAATCCATTTATAACCCCATAACCTAAGGGGCCATACCGCTGTATAAGCCCCGACGGTTCTTGAGGGGATAGCAAGCATTGCCATGGGCACCTACATCATCAGGGAGCCCAAGCCTTCTTTTCGGTTATCATCCCGTACCCGTGGATGACGGCCTATTTCCTTTGGCATGACCCGAAAGAAGGGGAAACGCTGCCGAGATTCTATCCGATAGGGTTAACCCCGGAAGGCCAAGGGAGTGTGATCGATACGCACCCCGCTTGACTCTATTCCTCCGGAAAATGAATATCATAGACCCTCCAACCGAGCAGGGAGTTCAAAGGGGAAGATTCCCCGCTGTTTATCTGGATTCCATCCCGTCGCTACGTGGATGGCTTCCTATCCCTATTTGGCATGTCTATAAGCCCGGGGGATATGTCGCCCAATTCAATTCATCCAAGCTCGACACGTTAATCGTCTGCCGGCTCCCCTTTATATGCATGCATGTTTAAGATGGGACAGAGCCAACAAAGCCCCAATCCTCACTGTGGATTTCTGGGCCTTGTTTCCCCCCTCTCTTCCTCAATGTCATCGATGATTTAAACGTCATGGAGTCCGTGATTTTCTTCTTAAATTTCTCAAGCCACTAGGGCCATTGCAGGGATCAGAGTTTGTCGTCTCTCAATCTCCTGGATGGTCGGCAATACTGATGGCGTGAAGCCTGTTCCTGAGAGCTCGAAGGCCCGGTGACTCTGATCCCTCGAACCCCTTTCATCTGTGACCCTCTGCTGTCAACCTGGTAGGCCCCTGGCTCTTTCTTCACTTGCCTCCTGAATCCATTCCCCAGCCACTGTCCGAATCCTGAGAAAAATCCCTAGAACAGAGCACCATAAAACCCCATAAGCCCTCACGGCGCTCAAGCCCAGCACCTTCTCGACGTGAATAGTTCTCGGCGCGGCGCGCGCCGGGAACTCCCCCGCCGAGATCCTCATCTCCCCCATTTTCAGCACATGCCGAGAGCCCCCTTCGTGGCGCGCCGGGAACTCCCTTCAGCCCGCGTTGAGAAGCCATGCCATATTTCTGAACCCTCACACCGAGAACCTCTTTCTTCTTGGTCTGAACCTTGATCCCCATGTTGTATCCACCTGAGGAATATACAGAGAGCATTTGGCATCCCTCAGGAAATAAATCAATGGGGAGGACCTCCCCTACATTGTTCTGTTCCGATCCGGATTTCTTTATAACCTTATGGACCTATAGGGCTATGTCACTACATGTGCTCCGACGGGTTCCGAAGGAACATCAATCGATGCTATGGATGAGGGCGATGGCCCCGGGCCTGGTGCCCCCCTTCTTTTCCAGCTTTCATCCCGGCATCCCGTGGATGATGGCTTATCTCCTCTTGGCATAATCCAGGATAAGGGGATATGCTGCCAAAATTCATTCACATCACCTTGAGTGATCATGGTATTCTCTCCTAACCCCGCTGGCCCACGGAGTTCTGCCCTTGCATGTTCTCCGATGGTCTTCCGAAGGGGGATATCAATAAGACATCGCGCCTGCACAGGGTGTGTCATGTCGCACCGGTCTTTATCCAGATTCCGGGTTAGATATACCCGATCTTTTACGGATCCCATCCTGCTGCTGCATGGGTGGTTTCCTATCCCCATCTGGCATAGTCTAAGGTAATGGGGACATGCCGCCGGATTCGCTCCGCATTTGATGTATCCTCGCTTCACTCAGGCCATTTAATGCCCTGCTGATGAACCAACCCTCTCTCTCGTTTGAGTCTTATTTTTGCCGCTACCTTCCTCCTATTTTTGGTGTTTAATCAAGGGTTGTCCTTCTTAGGAAGGGCGTAATTAACGTCATAGCCTTTATGGTATGACGGACTTCGGGTCCCGACTCGGACTTCACAATCGACTGATTAAAAGTCAGATCGAGCGCCTAATAAAATTGTCACCCCGGTGACTGGCACGCCAATAAATCAATAAATAACAAATCTATACAAATCTATATATATATATATATATATATAATAAAAAAGAAGCGCGTTCCATAATCGCCTAGAGTTGCCCTGACGGAATCCCACCAAGTACGCGCGTCTCGCTCCAATTGGAAGGTAGAAAGGAGGACACGCTCTTGGTTATTGCATTGCATGACTTCAAAGATTCTCCCCATTTCGTTGAGCCAATGCTCGGCCTCGTCGGGGTTAGTCGAACCAGCAAATCTTGGCGGGTTCATTCCTCGAAAGTTTCGGTATAAGTCACCGGTGCCATGACCCACTGCTCCAGCTTGAGCTACCTGATGTAACGCCTGAGTCAGGCCTTGAACTGTGCGCTGCAGGTTCCTCCATTCGGCACGTTCGGCTGCCATAGCAATTACCTACAAGCAGAGTAAATCATTTTGGGTTATTAAGATAGATAATACAACAATCGAGGTATTGCTCAACCCAAGTTTCTACCCAATCTCACCAGGTCAGGTTCTAGACTTTAACACGGTTAGGGGTCTAATGCACCTAGACATGACCAAAACTCGGTACCTGGCGGAGATAACCGATCCGAAGACCACTCGCGCAAGTGTGCGACCTTCCCGATAGGCGTAGCCTAACGTTCGGACAACACCTTTTGATATACCGGGTTATTGGGATGCGGATAAAAATCTAGGACTTGGGAAAGCCTAGGAATGTGAAACCTAGGGCTCTGATACCAACTAAACTGTCACGCCCTGACGCGGAATATCGGGACGTACAGTCAGAAACAAGCTGGCAAGAGAGAGAACTAATCTAAATATCTACAAGTGCTAAGAAATGGAAATAACTTATTGACCATTAAACAAAACATAACTGGTACAACAATCCTCAAATCAACTCGGTACAACTGGGATAACAAACTCTAAACCACAATAACATAGCTGAAGCACAACACACTCTAAACACAACTAACTGATACACTCAAAACATCACTCCTGCCCTTCCCCATCGATAAGCGTGTCACCTGAAAAGCCTGGAAAGGTGGAAACAACAACTATGAGCTGACGATCAGTAGGAAATAACAGATAGGTATAAGTGATTAGCAGTTTAATTACATTTTCAAAATATCATGCTACAAAGGATAATGCAATAAAAGGATAATGATGATATAATGAAACAAAAATTAAAGATCTTGCAAGGTCAAGAAATATAAAGGAACAGAATAGCAATACTTAAGAGGAATAACAAAGACAATAATTTACTGCAGGAGGTAACGATAAAGAGTTGGCCATATCGAGACAATTCAAGTCATGTCAAGCACGTATGTAATTTCATTTCCACGTCCAAGTAACATCAAGTAAAGTATAGAACAGTGAAGAGTGGAAAGTGCAACGTAGTAGAGAGTAGTGGAGAGTAGTGGACAGTCCTAGATTTAACTCATGTCATAGTACTGGTGCCAAATGTCACACCTAGTCAATCACCCCCCCGGGGGTACACGTAGTGTTCGGGCGCTCCTCCCAGGACTAGACCGAGCCCTTAATTGTTTGCCAGGCATTGATTTCTTTGGATCAAAGATCCCACGAATCTAGACTTCCACAATTTATGGCCAAAATTCCAAGGTTGAACTATGTAGCAATAATAATTTCAAGTAGGAAGGAGATTCATTTCAGAATTTCAAGGTAAGCACAATCATCAAGAAGATTGAAAACCAAGTCACAATAAGAGTTAATCGTAATGCGCTACTGTAGTGCAGCAGCTATCCAGCAAGCTAATCAACATATTAATCCTAATTACCAAGTTAGTATGTCAAAGATTATCCATTATCATTTGCATTAAGCATAAGCCAAAAGAAGATTCAAGATGATAAGGAAAAGAACAAGCTCACAGGAATGAACTAGCATGCATTAATCAGAAATTTAGTTACACCATTAACCACTAATTATGTGAGTTTCTAATTAACCAATGTATGCGTCGAAATGAAGATGGTAAACGGCATGTTTTTACACTATGTTTGCAAGTAGGAACCCATGTAAATTGAAATCATAAAGTTTCCAGAATAGGTCACTGGTTCTTAAAAAGTATAGTTTTCAATTGGTCTAAGTTCACTGGGTCGATCCCCTAATGGTCCGGATCGATCCTCGGGTCAAAAAAATGACAAAACTGGTTTCCTGGTGTATGGGTCGACCCCTGGGGTCGACCCCTGTAAAAATGGAGTCTGGCAGCTGAATGGGTCGACCCCCACCATTTCTGCAGGATGGGTCGACCCCTACCATTTCTGCAGGATGGGTCGACCCCTGGGGTCGACCCCCTTGCAGGGACTAGATGGGTCGACCCTAGGGCCTGCAGGGTCTTCCAAAAAATGGGTCGACCCCTGCGGTCGACCCCTGCAAGAACAGCAACGGCCCTAACCTCCGGAAAACATATGAACTCACCCAATTGAGGTCCAATTGAGCTGAAATCATAACCACATGATCTAGGGTGATTAATATACATACTAGGGTCATTAAGCAAGCGATTTGAAACATTAATTCCAACAGAAATCAATTAAATCTTAACATATTCTATGAAGAACACATGAAGACCTAATTCTTGACATGTTGTTACTAAATCTTAAAATTCACCCAACATACATAACGAAATTTGGGGGTTTTGGTGTCAAAAGAAAGCTAACTAGATGATGAATCCAACCATGTATTATAAGCTATATGTGGATAAAGTTATCTAACTCGAAATCAGCCCGAAATCAAGCTCTAACTCAAAGGGTCACAAAATAAATCAAGTTCTAGACATGCTCTCACTAAAAATTGAAATTCTCCAAGCATGCTCAATTAATATTGGGGCTTTCCACGTTAAATGAAAGCTAACAACATGCTGATTACATCATATAAGTTAATTAGAGTTTGGCCTGTTAAACCTACCTCAAATCGAAAAGAGAACTCGAAACCCTAGAATGAAGAACAAGCTTGACAGCACCTTAGAAAACCCACGATATCTTCTTAGATACCTGATAAAAATTGGGGCTTTCAGTCCCACTGGATAGCTCTCGTCGAGAGGAACAAAATTATATATTCATGATCAAATTTTGGTTGAGAATTCCTACCTCAATTGAAGAAACCAAGAAGGAAGAAGGAAGTCGACGGCTTGCCGACACACCTTCACAAATCGAGCAAGAACTTCCTAGATCTGAAACTTCAGTGAACCCCATAGCCACCAAATGAAAGTAGACTTGAAGAGCTACGTTTCTATAGGTCATGGAACTTCTGGAGCCTTCGGAGTTGGGAGTATTCGGTGCTGCAAGTTACGTGTTTAGAAACGGCGCCGGAATCCTTGACTCGACCAAAGCTATGTCGGCAGCATGTTTTAGGGCTAGGTTTACCTCAAATTGATTGAGGGTAAATGTTCCTTACATTGTGGCCTTCCATTTGCCACTGATTTGAGATCATTTGGTTGCGTATTAAGGTCGAATTTCATGTTTTAATCTAAGGTTAGGTAAGGGTTAAAAAGTGTGTACTTTTAGGCTTAATCTCTAAATAGATCTCACCACGGATTTATAATGGCTTAATGCCAGAAGGAAAAGTTGTTATCTACATCGACCTTAACCTATTTACTATTTTTATGGATTTTTATAAGGTAGTCAGATTTTCACTTATACTATTTCTAACGAATTAAATATTAATAAATCCGAAATTCAATTATTAATTCAATAAAAATTCAATTCTTAATTAATAAAAGCTTAATAAATATATTGGGCTCAATTAAATAATTTGGGGTCTTACAAATCGGGTCCATTAGTGACCAGATGTCTGCCCAGCCAGGGCAAAAGCACCCCGGGCAGTGGTCCATGCTCCAAGGAAGCTACGAATGTAAGTAGAGCCAAGTCGGCGCCACGAACCACTGTGCCGAAGGCCATGTAAGCAGAAAACCCGGATGCCCGGATCGAAGGCATAAATGGTTTCAAAATTGTCCGTTCAATAACCCAAAGGCTCTATCAATACTTCTCATAGCTATTTTTCAAAGCTGCGGCGAGATGAAGGAAAAGGACAATGCCCGGAGCCAGTTCGAGGCCCGCAGTCTGACTCATACCCAAGCAAATGCAACGGACCAAGCTTATCTGGTGCGCCCCCTTACCCGGCGCGCTCTACCTGGCGCGTCTTTGCCCGGCACGCAAAATTGGCCTCAGGCACTTATCCGGCGCACCATCTTCGCGCCGAGTGAAGTCATGCCAACGATATGCTATTTAAGCCAATCATCAGCTGAATAGAAGGGGGGACAGAGGGTCTGAAGAGAAAAAAGGTGAGAAAAAAAAGAAAAGGTCAGAGAGAAAATAGGATCGAGGAAGAAGAAAGGGTTTTCTAGGAGTGAGCTTCAGAGAGCCACCGCCCTCTTCCATGCATCTGCCTGAAGAAGCCTGGAGCCCGGGAAGAAGTGCGCCGTCTGATACTCTGTTTCTGCGGTGACGCTTAGGTGGGTTCCGGCGACTCCTCCCAGCCATTCCCCACTGTTTCCTCTTTAGTATAATATGATTGGAGGGGCGATGATATGAACCCATCTCCCTCTCACTATCTTTCTACCTCTTCCTCTTCTGTAACTGGGTTCTATTTTTGTCTGTGTAAGCAGTGGCCGGCCTCTGAGCGACAACGCCATGCCGTGCCTTATGTGCATTGTATTGGCCCCTTTTTGATAATATAATGATGTGGTGTTGAATATGACAATATTTACCTGCATCCCCTCTCTTTTCTCTGGTTGCATTTAACTTCCAGCATTCCGTGTATTATCGTGTGGTTTCCTTCACCTGCGCTGAATGAGCCCTGGTCCTCCCCAGGGCAACATTAAGGTAACACCTCCCCCTCCCCAGGGTTTGCTTCCAGTAGGATACTCGTATCGGGCTTTCACTATACCCATTATGGGGTTTAATGCCAGAGGCATATGCATGTGCCTTTCTAGACAATCGCCCGTGTTGGTTTCCTATTGCCCCCCTTCGTTCCTAATCATGAACTGGAGGGGAATGTGGCCGTCCCTATGGAATATCTCATGGCATCGTCGCCTTATTACCTATTGTACATTAACCGTATGAAGGGTTGCCTCTTCTAACCTGCTAACCCTCATGTTAATCTGCTAACATGCTGACCAACTAACCCTTTTTTTATGGGTAATTAACCATGGTCAGTCCCTCGGCTGAGTGTGTTATGTATACACATAATATGTGAGTGTTTTCCTCGAGGAATTTACTAACTGGGGAGGGGGAACATTCCCCATCGACATTTCCAGATCACCATGAGGTCTAAAGGGACATGTCCCTCAATGACATGCATCTCTGCAGGCCGCCAAAGGGTGAACATCAAAAGGGCTCTTAGCCCAATATTAAATCCACGGCCCCTAAGGGTACTATGGTGACTATGGGTTGTGTGCCCCGCGTAGGCTGGCCCTCGGGGTTTCCTCCCTCAATGGTTGTCCCTTTTGATCGTGTTTCGACCCATGGAATATTGGTGCCCCTCGTAGGATAGCCCTCGGGGTCTTCCATCCATACGGGTCTGTCGGCCGCCGTTGTGCCACCCGGTATTAAGGAGCTTGCTCCAATTATGTGAGTATGTCTCCGCTTCTCCCCCGCAATCCTCTGGGGATGGGGAGGTGTTGCCCAAATTTCACCAGGCTTGGTTGATTAATTGCCCTCATAATTCGGGCTTAATAAGACATGCTCTCAAAAATAATAAACTTCCGTGCTTGAGTATGAACCTCGCACGAGTCTCAACCCTGTCTCAACGGCATCCTGGACCCCAATTCACTCATCAATCAACTCAATACATGTTCATAGTTCAAATAAACTGGAAAATACCTAAAAATTCACTAACTCGACGCGGCCTTAATTCGACGCGCCCTAATACGGCGCGGTACCCCCCGCGCCGGTTTAGCCCTACACTCAAACCAATCGAATTTCAAATGGTCTCCACCCGGCGCGCCCTAATCCGGCGCGCCCCGGGCGGACCGTGCCAGTTAAACCCGTTTGCCTTCCTCTGCGCCATTTCTAACCTTTACCTATGCCACCTCGCGCCGTGTAACCCTTTACCTACGCCCAATCACGCCGGTTTTGAATAAAGCCTCTCCTTTGCGCCGTTTCAACTCCTCACTCATTCTTGAACCTACCCTCGCCTCCCATGGTAGGGGTTAATCGACCATGAGTTCAATAAAAGGGTTTATTTAAGTTTAAATCATCTGTGATCATGCTTTTGCTAATATATGCATTAGATATAGATATGTATTCGTAAATGCTACGTTAATGCATGCTTGCCTGGGCGAGACCTCGATATATCAAATGGCATCGATGGAAGGCCGGGTCATGCCCGATCCGAAGTTTTAGCTATGCGCGATGGTGGTCTTCGGACCTACGTCCTCCGCCTCATACCGAAGACTCGAACTTAATGAATTATGCCTGCCCTGCATGATTAAGAAAATAACAAATGAATTATTTCATGCGGCCTTGAAGGTTTCATCATCACATGCATTCTCTTGCATTCTATTTTAGCCTCGGACGGCTCGTTGTCTCGACAATTAATCAGAGGTTTTCCCCCTTATTAGAGGATGTAATTAACGCCATAGCCTTTATGGTATGGCAGACTTCCGGTCCCGACACGGATTTCACTTTCGCCTAACTCGGGTCATATTGAGAGCATAATAAACTTGTCACCTAGTGACTGGCACGCCTACGCAAATAAACCAAACAAATAAAATAAATCCCCCTCCCCACAACCTTGGCACGCCCAGTGGGACTCAAGTCTCCTCTCATCTCTTTGCCGAGATAAACGGGCCCCAGGGGCCCCCAAAGAATGTTGATCATTTGCTTGTTCTATGATTACAGAGAAGGTGACGATGGTTGCTGGATTCACTACGCTGACCTTTGGCCCTGAGATCGTGGCTAGCCATGCTGCTGTTGGGTACCTGACGATGCCGACAGTTTTTGGTTCTTCCCCACCGGTGGTGGGCTTCCCCAACTTCCTGGGGGTAGCCTTCGCTGACGTACTGGAGGTCAAGCTTCGGGAGCCGATCGAGCAATGGGCTGCCGTGAAGATAAGGGCCCACAATGCACGAAGCTGCAGGAGTCTGGCGACAGGACAGACTCAGTTGATTAGCTGCATGGTACATCATATGGCCCAAGGGGCTCGCCCCGCATACCATAACAAGCCCTGGAATCTCCACCAGAGGAGTTACCACCGAAGAGCTGCTGTCCTTATGACCGGACGATTATCAGTGTCCGAGAAATCTGCCCTGATTGGGGCTGTCCGGATCTTCCTAGATGGACGTCAGGCCCAAGCGATTCCAGACCGGGTGGTTTCTGCTGTGCCCACTCGCAACTCCTTTCAAGCCCTGTCAGGAAGAAGGGCTGAGAAGAAAGAAGTCGATCATCATGACTAGAAGAAACTGGCCCCAAGGTCGAAGATATTTAAACAGGTGTGGGTCCCTAAAAGGGTCCAACCTGCTCACTGCGAGGCGCAGGTTTGCTACTGCTCCAAGCCTATTGAGGTGAAGGAGGAGAATGAGAAGGGCCTGGCCCCAAGAAAAGTAGAAGTTGTCGTGGATCCTTCACGCCGCGCGAGTTTTAGGGCATGTGCCCGATAAGCTGATGTCCCCACAGTGAAGAGAAGATTTGAGCAACCCGCCGAAAGAGTTCGGCTGGCCTACATCCCTCCGATTGGAGGTCGACAACCATCCCCTGTAGCATCCCCAATAAAGCAATAGAGAAATCAAACTTCTTCCTAAAGAATCCTATATGAAGGTCTTATATAAAGAACCCAACCTCAAGAGGACTATTATGTAAATGTATAACCCAACATCACTTTATGCCATCATGGGTAGTACGTAGTGAACTCTTCCTAAAGAATCCTATATGAAAGGCCTTATATAAAGAACCAAATCATAAGAGGACTATTATACAAATGTACAAGCCAACTTTACTTTATGCCAACACATGGGCACATGGGTAGTACGTTCCAACACCAAGAGAATGGGCGCCCCTTACCAGGGTGCCATTCAACAAATTGAAGCCTCCTTGGACAGGCGCCATTTCCCTTGGGGCCACCATCCCACTATAGTATTAATATATATATATACCATGAAGGCCAACACGTGAAAGTTGCAGTTTTGTCTAAAATGGATGCCCTCTTGCAATGGCGTCATTCTCATGAATAGGACCACCTAGATTAATGGACGTCCCCTTGCAAGGGAGTCATTTCATCTATGTTTCTAGAAGGTCGAGGCACGAACAACCCCATTTAGCAGGCAAAGCACCATGTCTAGATCTTGTTCCTCAACCAGACCCGCAAGGCAATAAACCCATGCTCTGCATTTCCTATAAGTAATTCCCTCCGTAGAACCGGCAGAGGTTACTGCCATCATCAGTGCTACTTACAGAAGGGAATATTTCCCTTCTTTTCTCTCGGAATACGTGAAGTCTATGTCTTACTACTGGAGCTTTACGGCGGCAGAGAACGTGTGGCTTCATCCTTGGATTTCTATTCTTTCATCTGTACCACGTAATCACGCCAAAAAGGTAGGTGTTCTCATGATCTGACCAAACTAGTAGGTAAATAGGTTAACGTAATATGCATGCTTAGAGTTAGATTAACTCATCTTCCATGCTATATTACCCGACTTTATTGTGATAAAAAATGACCAAGTATACATCATGTTACATAGATTTTTAATAGCATGTTACACCTGTCATATATGATTTTATACACCATATGTTACCATGATTTTATGAGTTTTGAACATATCTTATTACACTAGTTTTACAGCCTTAAATATCATGTTTTAACCCTAGTATATAACCTCTGTTACATGAGATACATACCTATTTTTAAAACCCTCGAAAGCCAGCCCTCAGGTGAATAGCACCCCCAGCCAGGGCACTATTTCCTGAAGAGGCACCCCCAGCCAGGGCGCCAATTCCTGAAGGGGCGCCCCCAGCCAGGGCACCAATTAAATGAAGACACTATGCAGTGTCATCAATTCCATTTCTAGTAATTTCTAGTAATTATAAATCAATGCATTTAAAAATCCATATCCATTGAACTAAAGTATGAAAATTTTACATGAATATAGTTCTGTGATCTTGATATTTTTCTCTACCTGTCCATGTCCTTGATTCCTGATTCGGAGAAACTTTAAAGAAATGAATAGTAACTTGTATCTCAGAATGTACCTTTCTGATGCAAAGCATGACTCACTGGAAAATGGCTCAATTGGTGACTCTCCGCAGTGACTTCAATTAATTGAAGACACTGCAGAGGGGTGCCAATTGACCAGAGCCTTGTATATCAATTAATGACACCCCGAGGGGTCTTCAATTAAATGAAGACTACTCAGAGGGGTGCCAATTGTTTTTTTGAGAAATTAAAAACATAGCATTAGAAAATTCATATCTATGAAACGAAAACCCAACAATTATACATGAATATGTTTCTGAACTCTCGAGAATTTTTACTACCCGTTCATGTCCTTACTTCCTATTTTCGAGAAACTTTTTCGGAATGAATAGTGATTTGAGTCACAGACGTACATGCTGGGTGAAAATAACCCAATTGTAATTGGCGTCCAAAGCCAGGCCATCCATGTCATCTTTAATTAATTGAAGACTGTCTGAAGGGGCGCCAATTTCCTTATGTATATATATTTTCTGAAAAAATGAAAAATCTGAAAGACTAGCCCACCCTCAGGCGCCATTTACATGAAAGGGTGGCCAACCCCCAGGCACCAATTTACTGAGAGGGGGGCCAACCCCCAGGCGCCAATTCCCTGAAAGAACCCCTGACCCCTGGGCGCCAATTACCTGAAAGAGGGGCTGACCCCAGGGCGCCAATTGTCTGAAAGAGGGGCTACCCCCAGGGCGCCAATTGACTGAAAACATGCCTAACCCCCAGGCGCCAATTCAGTATTAGCAGCTTATGATTCTGATCTGTCTCGTGATTTGTACCAACACAACCCTAATTCATTTTCCTGCATATTATGAGTCCTTGAACTCCATTCATGAAATCTACCTTATATATCCTACATGGTTAAATCTTGAACCTCTTAAAACTATCATTTGGGAGTGTGGGAGCTAAGTGCCATGCGGGACAAAGTGCTACGTTGTGGGAGCCACCTCGTGAGGCCATACGGCGCAAAGTGCTACATGACGGGATCCACCTCTTGAGCTTGTAGGGGCCACCTCTAGAGTCCTCCATAACCAAATGACTAGTTAATCTTTGTCTTTAATACTACGTTTCTAAATTTCTTGAAATTCCATATTGGCTATAAACGAGAGTGGATGTCAAAAGTAATACATGAAATGCTGTACGTATAGGGTCCAGTCTGGTCCTGGGAGGAGCACCCGAAGGTACTTGTTCCCATGGGAGTTTATGGACCACGGTGTTTAGCATTGCACCGAAGTACTTGCTTGACTTGAGACACTCCACCCTTACTCTCTTTACTTGCTTGACTTGACTTGCGTGGCCCATAACGGGCGATACTTGACTTGCGGCCCGAGAAAGGGCAAAATACTTGCTTAATTGAACTAGCCAATTCTATTGACACGTACTTGATATTACTTGCTTGAACACGATTTTTACTTGCTCGTACATGAGATTTTACTTATACCTGATTTCATACTTGTACATGAGTTCCTGCTTGCCCAAAAGTGGCATGTACATCTATAAGTTCTTGAAATACTGCTTGTCAAATACTTGAAATCTTGCGATACTCTCTTTATACAGTTCTTGATCTCTTATTGTTCATTATGCATAGAATTACCAGTATACCTGATTTTTTTCACTCGTACATCATGCATAGCTATACTGGTAATACATGTAACCTGTAAATCACTTAAAGATTGCTCGAACTTGAGATGTAATTCCTACTGAGCGATTCACTCATCTAGTTGCTTCCAAATATTTTTAGGTGATTCAGATAGAGACATCTATAAGAATGGGACTGAGACCGAGTGAAGGGTGCTAGAACGCCAATCACCTATCATTAGCTAGTCGCATCTTTTGAATTTAATTGAGTCCTACCTTGTACCTCCAGTCATGTCAGTTTAGTGGTCTAAACCCTGTTAAGGCATGTAGCCTAGTGTTTGGCTTTTTAATTTGGAATTGTCATGGACTATCTTTATTTTCTTTGGTTAATCAAATAATTATCACTTTGGACTATTGAGATCATTTAGATTTCTATTATCCTTTTGCGCACTCTGCATGTATGTCAAATTTTATCGCTCTAATGACACAATCTATATAGACGCGTCACGCATCCAAGTATCTTCCGCGCTCGGGACGTGATAGTCTTCGTGGTATCAGAGCCTAAGATTTTGGCTTCCTTGGTAAAACTCGAGTCTGAGGATAGGTAAAACCCGAGTCCAAGGATAGTTGTACCTTACCCGGTGAGATGGATAAAGCCATGGGTTAAGTTCTATAATAACTTTTGACCTTGTAATTAAACCCGATCTTTATTATGCTTAAACCCTTTTGTAGGATCATGCATGGCCGCTGAAAGAGCACAATGGCGCGAGATGCAGCGTACCCTGCTAGGCCTTACTCAGGCGCTCAAGGCGGTGCTAACCGTGGAGCTGGTGATCTCCACAGGAGTTTTTGTAACATGAACCCACCAAGGTTCACGGGTTCGTCTGACCCCGAGGATGCTGAGAATTGGTTAAAGGAGATGGAGCGAATCTTCCGTGTGATGCAATGTACGGACGAGGAGAAGGTTCTACTGGCCATATTCCAACTGGAGTGGGACGCTCGATGTTGGTGGGAATCCATAGAAGCAACACTGCCAGAAGACCATGTCACATGGGATGAATTCGCGGAGCATTTCAACAACAAGTACTTCTCCGACCATATCCAGGAAAAAAAGGCCACAGAATTTTCCGCGTTAAAACAAAGAGGCTTGAAAGTGGCCGAGTATGAGGCCCAGTTTTCAAGACTGTCCAAGTATGCACCCCACTTGGTGTGTATGAAAAATATGAAGGCGAGAAAGTTCCTCAACGGGCTTCAGCCCCACTATATTACACAACTTGCACCGATGGACATCCAAGTCTACTCGGAGATGGTTCGGCATGCTCAGTTGCTAGAAGACGCCACCGAATTATCTGAAAGGATTCGAGGAAGGGACAAGAAGGAACCCGTCACAAGCCTAGGAAAATTCAAACAATCATTCAATAAGAAGTGGTTCTTCATGGGAGGAGAGCCCTCCAAGGAAAAGAAATTCCAGAAGAGCGACAGGCCATTCTCCACCGTCACACCCTCTAAGGAGATTTGCAAGTATTGTGATAAAGCTGGTCATAAGACCGAGGAATGCTGAAGAAAGTTAGGAGCATGTCTTTGATGTGGGAGCCAAGAGCATCGAATCCCAGACTGCCCATTGATGAAGGAGCAAGCCACCAAAGACGAGAAATGTCCGGTAAAGAAATAATGCAGTCTGCAAGCTCTCCATGAGACGGAACCCATAGAAGATGGAATTATGGAAGGTACTCTCACTATTTGTTCTAAAACTGC
The DNA here is from genome assembly GCA_022559845.1 of Amorphophallus konjac. Classification (NCBI taxonomy): domain Eukaryota; kingdom Viridiplantae; phylum Streptophyta; class Magnoliopsida; order Alismatales; family Araceae; genus Amorphophallus; species Amorphophallus konjac. Next base: position 83,752,066 of record CM040124.1, on the reverse strand, counting down.
TCAAGTTTTATTTGATACCGGAGCAACTCATTCATTCGTTTCCAAGAAATTTGCTGTTTCATTTTCTAAGAACCATGAACTATTAGATTTGGCCATTACTACACCTCTTGGGAATGAGTCCGACATCACTTATCACTATCCAAACTGTGAAGTGATGATTAAAGGAAACAATTTACCTGCTGACCTGATATGCCTAGATATGAAGAGTTATGATGTCATACTACGTGCTGATTGGTTGTCCACATACTAAGCAACTGTAGATTGCCGACATGGCAAGGTAACTTTCATGGATTTCCCAGAGCTGGTTTACACTAGCCCTCAGAGTAGATCACCTCTTATATCAGCCCTCCGAGCTAGTAAGCTTATGAATAAGGGATGTGTGGCTTTCATAGCATTCACGACTGCCACAGAAGTCGAGGAGATTAAACTTGAAGACATTCGTGTAATTCGGGATTTTCCCGACGTGTTTCCAGAAGAATTTCCCGGCTTACCCCAGGAAAGGGAAGTGTCGTTCACAATCGACCTTGTCCCTGGTGCTGGTCCTGTTTCCAAGGCACCATACAGAATGTCCCCTACTGAGCTGAAAGAGCTAAAAGAGCAGTTGATGATGTTATTGAAAAAGGGTTTCATCAGGCCAAGTACTTCCCCATGGGGAGCACCCGTGCTATTCGTCAAAAAGAAGGAAGGATCGATGAGACTATGTATTGATTATCGACAGCTAAATTACCTTACAATCAAGAACAAGTACCCGCTACCGAGAATTGACGAGCTGTTTGATCAATTATCTGGAGCTACATATTTCTCCAAGATTGATCTTCGTTCTGGTTACCACCAATTGAAGATCAAAGAAGAAGACATTCATAAAATTGCATTCCAGAGTAGGTATGGGCATTACGAATTTATTGTTATGTTTTTAGGACTAACGAATTCTCCCGCAGCTTTTATGCAGTTAATGAACAGCATATTCAGGCCTTACTTAGACCAATTTAATGTAGTCTTTATCGATAATATTTTGATTTATTCAAAGTCTGAGGAAGACCATGAAGAACATCTCAAGAAGGCGTTGCAGATATTGAGGGAGAACAAATTATATGTCAAATTCAGCAAGTGCGAGTTTTGGCTCGGGGAAGTATTCTTCTTGGGCCATATAATTTCGAAGAACGGAATTTTTGTTGACCCATCAAAGGTCGAAGCTGTGAAGAACTAGGAACGACCCACAAATGCAATAGAGATTCGAAGCTTCTTGGGTCTAGCTGGTTACTACCACCATTTTATCAAAGACTTCTCCAAGATTACTGTTCCTCTGACCAGATTAACCCGCAAGGAAGAGCCTTATGAGTGGAATGAAGATTGTGAAAAGAGTTTCCAAGCTTTGAAGGATCTCTTGACCACTGCTCCAGTCTTATCATTACCAATTGAAGGAGAGAAATACGAGGTATATACCGATGCTTTTGGTATTAGCCTCGGATGTGTATTGATGCAAAACGGAAGAGTCATTGCATACTCTTCCCGACAGCTCTGGAAACATGAAGAGAACTACCCGGTGCATGGCTTAGAATTGGCCACGGTGGTGTTTACCTTGAAGATCTGGAGACACTATCTCTACGGAGAACAATTCACTGTATACTCCGATCATAAAAGCCTCAAGTATTTATTCTCCCAAAAGGAGCTAAACATGCGGCAAAAGCGTTGGCTCGAATAACTCAAGGATTTCAACTTCACTATACAATACCATCATGGTAAGGGTAATTCCATAGCTGATGCCCTTAGTCGAAAGCAGAGAGCAATATTGGCCAACTGTATGATACAAGAATGGAAGTTGTTGGAGAAATTCTCTGAGCTTGATATCAACACAGATGAGAAGAACATGTGTATTATTCTATCTCATATGAGTCTACATCCAAATTTGCTACCTGAAATCAATGAAGCTTCAAGAAGAAGATCCCGCACTAGTGGAGATAAAAAGTAAGGTGGACGAGAGACTTGATTTCAAGCTGGCACCTGATGGCAGATTACTATTTCATGAACAGACATGTGTGCCCGACTGTCCCGAATTGAAGAAGAAGATTCTTGAAGAAGCTCATCGATCGAGGTACACGATTCACCCCAGAGCCACTAAGATGTACCAAGATTTGAAAAGAACTTTCTGGTGGTCTAACATGAAAAGGGAGGTAGCAGACTTTGTATCTCGTTGCCTCACATGCCAACAAGTGAAGGCGGAAAATCAAAAACCCGCCGAAAAGCTACATCCGCTAGATATTCCCAAGTGGAAGTGGGAAGATATTGGCATAGACTTTATTATGGGTTTGCCCAAGTCTAGGAGCGGACATGATGGAATTTGGGTAATCATCGATCGCCTAACTAAATAGGCCCATTTCTTACCCATCAAAAGCTGATGGTCAGTCGATGTACTTGCTGGCCTGTATATTAAGGAGATGGTTAGATTGCATGGATTCCCTATGTCAATTGTATCTGACAGGGACCCATGCTTTACCTCTCATTTGTAGAAAAGTCTACAACATTCTCTGGGGATGAAACTCAACTATAGCACTGCATTCCATCCCCAGACAGATGGACAGACCGAAAGGACAAATCAAGTTGTGGAAGATATGTTGAGAGCCTGCATTATAGACTTCGGCAGAAGCTGGCATGACCACTTGCCCCTAGCCGAGTTTACATATAATAACAGCTATCAAGCCAGTAAACAAATGGCACCTTTTGAGGCACTGTATGGCAGGAGTTGTCAATCTCCAATATGCTGGGATGAAGTTGGTGAAAAACAAACTCTAGGCCCAGATATGGTAAGAGATTCTACCGAGAAGATACGCATCATTAGAGAAAGGTTAAAGATAGCATAGTCCAGGCAGAAATCTTATGCTGACAACAGACGATGAGATCTGGAATTTCAAGTCAGAGATCATGTTTTTCTCAAGGTATCTCCCGGATGAGGTATTAGAAGATTCGGTGTTAAGGGCAAGCTTGCACCAAGGTTTATTGGTCCATTCGAAGTGCTGGAAAGAGTAGGCAAGGTGGCTTATCGCTTCACCGTACCTCCGCAACTATCAAAAGTGCACACTGTATTCCATGTTTCTATGATGAAGAAATACGTGCACGATCCCTTCCATGTCATTGACCACAATGACTCAGTGATACAAAGGACCTTATGTATGAGCAGAAGCCAATGAAAATCCTCGACCGTCGAGTTCTAAGAAACAAGACGATCCCTATGGTGAAGATTCAATGAAATCGATGCTTAGAACAAGAAGCTACATGGGAAACTGAAGAGTCTATGAAAAGAAGATTTCCGGAGTTATTCTAGTCTGTAAGTACTTCGTACCCTTCCTATTTTCGCATGATACAGTTGAATTTAGGGACCAAATTCTTTTAAGTGGGGGAGGGTGTAGCATCCCCAATAAAGCAATAGAGAAATCAAACTTCTTCCTAAAGAATCCTATATGAAGGGCTTATATAAAGAACCCAACCTCAAGAGGACTATTATGTAAATGTATAACCCAACATCACTTTATGCCATCATGGGTAGTACGTAGTGAACTCTTCTTAAAGAATCCTATATGAAAGGCCTTATATAAAGAACCAAACCATAAGAGGACTATTATACAAATGTACAAGCCAACTTTACTTTATGCCAACACATGGGCACATGGGTAGTACGTAAGTGGGGTTTCTTTTCCAACACCAAGAGAATGGGCGCCCCTTACTAGGGCACCATTCAACAAATTGAAGCTTCCTTGGACATGTGCCATTTCCCTTCGGGCCACCATCCCACTATAGTATTAATATATATATATACCATGAAGGCCATCACGTGAAAGTTGCAGTTTTATCTAAAATGGACGCCCTCTTGCAATGGCGTCATTCTCATGAATAGGACCACCTAGATTAATAGATGTCCCCTTGCAAGGGCATCATTTCATCTATGTTTCTAGAAGGTTGAGGCACGAACAATCCCATTTAGCTGGCAAAGCACCATGTCTAGATCTTGTTCCTCAACCGGGCCCGCAAGGCAACAAACCCATGCTCTATGTTTCCTATAACTAATTCCCTCCATAGCATTGGCAGAGGCTACTGCCATCATCAGTGCTGCTTGCAGAAGGGAATATTTCCCTTCTTTTCCCTCGGTAGACGTGAAGTCTACGTCCTGCTGCTGGAGCTTTACGGCGGCGGAGAACGTGTGGCTTCATCCTTGGATTTCTATTCTTTCATATGTACCATGTAATCACGCCAAAAAGGTAGGTGTTCTCAAGATCTGGCCTAACCAGTAGCTAAATAGGTTAACGTAACATGCATGCTTAGAGTTAAATTAACTCATCTTCCATGTTATATTACCCGGCTTTTTTGTGATAAAAAATGACCAAGTATACAGCATGTTACACATATTTTTAATAGCATGTTACACCTGTCATATATGATTTTATACACCATCTGTTACCATGATTTTATGAGTTTTGAACATATCTTATTACACTAGTTTTACAACCTTAAATAATCATGTTTTAACCCTAGTATATAACCTCTGTTACATGAGATATATACCTGTTTTTAAAACCCTCGAAAGCCAGCCCTCAGGTGAATAGCACCCCCAGCCAGGGCGCTATTTCCTGAAGAGGCGCCCCCAGCCAGGGTGCCAATTCCTAAAGGGGCGCCCCCAGCCAGGGCGCCAATTAAATGAAGACACTGTGCAGTGTCGTCAATTCCATTTCTGGTAATTTCCAGTAATTATAAATCGACGCATTCAAAAATCCATATCTATTGAACTAACGCATGAAAATTTTGCATGAATATAGTTCTGTGATCCTGATATTTTTCTCTACCGGTCCATGTCCTTGATTCCTGATTCAGAGAAACTTTAAAGAAATGAATAGTAACTTGTATCTCAGAATGTACCTTTCTGATGCAAAGCATGACTCACTGGAAAACGGCTCAATTGGTGACTCTCCGCAGTGACTTCAATTAATTGAAGACACTGCAGAGGGGCGCCAATTGACCAGAGCCCTGTATATCAATTAGTGACACACCGAGGGGTCTTCTATTAAATGAAGACTACTCATAGGGGCACCAATTGCATTTTTGAGAAATTAAAAACATAGCATTAGAAAATTCATATCTATGAAACGAAAACCCAACAATTATACATGAACATGTTTCTGAACTCCCGAGAATTTTCACTACCCATTCAGGTCCTTACTTCCTGTTTTCGAGAAACTTTTTCGGAATGAATAGTGATTTGAGTCACAGACGTACCTGCTGGGTGAAAATCACCCAATTATAATTGGCACCCCAAGCCAGGGCACCAATTCACTGAATAGCGGTAGCCAGGTCATCTTCAATTAATTGAAGACTATTTGAAGGGGCACCAATTTCCTTATGTATATATATTTTCTGAAAAAAAGAAAAATCTGAAAGACTAGCCCACCCTCAGGCGCCATTTACATGAAACCGCCAACCCCCAGGCGCCAATTTACTGAAAGGGGGGCCAACCCCCTGGCGCCAATTTCCTGAAAGACCCCTTGACCCCAGGGCGCCAATTACCTCAAAGAGGGGCTACCCCCAGGGTGCCAATTGACTGAAAACCTACCTAACCCCCAGGCGCCAATTTAGTATTAGCAGCTTATGATTCTGATCTGTCTCGTGGTTTGTACCGACGCAACCATAATTCATTTTCCTACATATTATGAGTCCTTGAACTCCATTCATGAAATCTACCTTATATATCCTACATGGTTAAACCTTGAACAACTTAAAACTACAATTTGGGAGTATGAGAGCTAAGTGCCATGCGGGGCAAAGTGCTACGTTGTGGGAGCCACAGCTTGAGGCCGTACGGCGTAAAGTGCTACATGATAGGAGCCACCTCTTGAGCCTGTAGGGGCCACCTCTAGAGTCCTCCATAACCAAATGACTAGTTAATATTTGCCTTTAATACTACGTTTCTAAATTTCTTGAAATTCCATATTGGCTATAAACGAGAGTGGATGTCAAAAGTAATACATGAAATGCTGTGTGTATAGGGCTCGGTCTGATCCTGGGAGGAGCACCCGAAGGTACTTGTGCCCATGGGAGTTTATTGACCACGGTGTTTAGCATTGCACCGAAGTACTTGCTTGACTTGAGACACTCCACCCTTACTCTACTTACTTGCTTGACTTGACTTGTGTGACCTGAAACGGGCGATACTTGACTTGCTGCCCGAGAAAGGGTAAAATACTTGCTTAATTGAAATAGTCAATTCTATTGACACGTACTTGATATTACTAACTTGAACATAATTTTTACTTGCTCGTACATGATATTTTACGTGTACCTGAGTTCATACTTGTACATGAGTTCCTGCTTGCCCCAAAGTGGCATCTACATCTATAAGTTCTTGAAATACTGCTTGTCAAATACTTGAAATCTTGCGATACTCTCTTTATACAGTTCTTGATCTCTTATTGTTTATCATGCATAGATTTACCTGTATACCTGATTTTTTTCACTCGTACATCATGCATAGCTATGCTGGTAATACATGTAACCTGTAAATCACCTAAAGATTGCTCGAACTTGAGATGTAATTCCTACTGAGCGATTCGCTCATCCAGTTGCTTCCTAACATTTTCAGATGATTCGGATAGCGACATCTACAAGAATGGGACTGAGACCGAGTGAAGTGTGCTAGAACGCCAATCGCCTATCATTAGCTAGTCGCATCTTTTGAATTTATTTGAGTCCTACCTTGTACCTCCAGTCATGTCAGTTTAGTGGTCTAAACCCTGTTAAGGCATGTAGCCTAGTGTTTGGCTTTATAATTTGGAATTGTCAGGACTATCTTTATTTTCTTTGGTTAATCAAATAATTATCACTTTGGACTATTGGGATCATTTAGATTTCTATTATCCTTTTGCACACTCCGTATGTATGTCAAATTTTATCGCTCTAATGACACGATCTATATAGACGCATCACGCATCCGAGTATCTTCCGCGCTCGGGACGTGACATCCCCAATCCTACATCGGGAACGAGGGCAAGAGGAGATGACCAGCGTGGTCAGAAATTCTGTTAGGGGTCTAGGCAACCCCTCACTAGGCCAACAACGGATACTGCAGGCAGTCGTGGCTGAGGAAAATTACTACCTGCCAATGGCAGTTGAAGAAGAAGAAGAAGAAAGAGGGAATGGACATAAAGATGGCTTAGAGATCAAAGCTGATAGAGCCACTCCTCAGCAGCAGGAGGAAAGAAGAGTCTCTGTCTTCGAGAGACTGACCTTCCCTAAGCATCTAAAGAGGAGGGTCCATCGCCGAAAGAAAGAAATGCGAGTCTTTACTTGCAATATGCCTGGAGTGTCCGACCGATATGAAAAATTACCGAAGGAGCCTTAGGAGCAGGCTTGATTGGCCGAAAGGCCCGGGCCGAACACTCAAAGAACAAAAGCCACAAGAGAAATGCTGGCAGCGGCAAAGGGAAAGCAAGTCCTAACTGATGGAGCCACCATTTTAACTGCAAACGTGGTGACAACATGATACCCTGCCTGAAGGTGCATCAGGGGAAACGTCAGAAGCCATCCCCACCACAGCAGCCATGGATTTGTCGGTGCTAATGATGCTCCAGAGATATCAGTAGGAGATAGAGCTTATGAAGAAGCAGCTGATGGAGAAGACGGAGAAAGACTCAGCTTCCAAGTAGCTTGAGATGTAGACCGAATCGTCACGGGGAGTCGTCGACCCGAGCGACTTCCCACCGCTTTATACCTTGCCCCAACCAGCAGAACCCAGCTTGGGAACCACTCAGTAGTGCCCACCATAGCCTCTGATGCCGCCAGTACTGTCACAGGTGCACCAAGCGCCTCCACTATTGCGTCCTCTTCCGCAGGCGACCACCTTGGTCACCCCCTATCTACAGTCGGTGCACTTCTATCCAGAACCGGTCGATCCGACTACCGTGAACAAGTTAATGGTGGAAAGGATGATCGAGCTAAAGCTCGCCGAGTGAAGCGAAGGCGACTACGTCGCATTTGATGCCTATCGGGTACCATACCCACAGCATCATGCTGCAAAGCGAGTCCCTCCTGGGGCCAGCAAGCCACCTAAATTCGACAAGTTCAACGGGAAGGGATCCCCGAAGGAACACATCGCTTACTATATGACCGTCATGGGTGATCTAGCCTCCAACGAGTCATACTTGCTGAAGTTTTTCGGGTCCTCGCTGATGGGGCTCGCATTTGAATGGTACTCCAGCCTCCCGACCGGGTCGATCAGCGACTGGCCACATATGCAGAAGAAATTCAGAGAAAGATTCCATGTCATTGAGAGGGAGGTCACAGTGGCCGAGCTCCACTCAACAAGACAAAGGGCAGATGAGACAACCCTTGAATACATTAAGAGGTGGAGGAACCTCAGAATGAGATGCAAGCGACCCCCACACCATGAGGACGATGTACAAATTTGTAAATAAAACCTCAGGAGGGAGGTATTAGAAAAGATGATCGGCATGGAGATCCGGTCATTCGGCAGTTTGAGCAATGTCGTGGCCGAGGTAGAAGCTTTCCTGGCCAGGCCTGCTCCGACACCAATTTCTGCCTCTGCACCGAAAGCAAATGCGACAGAGCGGCGCTCAACGCCTAAAGAAGCAAACACTCTTGACATCAAGCTGTTTGAACAATAGAAAGATAAAGGTAATAAGGCAGTCGCTTCCCAGCCTACTAAAGCCGGAGAAGAAAAAGAAGGTCCCTCACTTAGGGATAAGATGAAGAAGGCCTACTCTTTTCCCAAGGAGAAGACCAAGGTTTTGTTCGATTGGGTGACCCAATATAATAAAGTTACCTTGCCCGAACCAAAAAAGCCAGAAGACCTGAAAAGAAGAGACAGCCCAAGGTTCTGCCCCTATCACCAGATGCTGGGGCACCCAATTGAAGACTGCTATGTCTTCAAGGATATTATTGAAGGCATGGTTGTGGATGCACTAAAATTCGAGGGGGAATCTGTTCGTTTGTTGGTCAGGGTTAATTCTTCTATTTAGTGCGAGGGCGTGCCAGTCACAAAGTGACGATTTATTCGGGCTTCGTGGAAGCCCATGGTGCGCACGATCTGACTAATCAGACAATTGTGTGGTTCGTGTCGGGACCGAAACCCGCCGTGCCGTAAAGGCCACGGCGTTATTTACATCCCCCATACGGGGGAACACCCTTGATTGATTGCCGGGAATAAAGGCCCTACGGCCTAGAGAGAATACTAATCATGCAGGAGGATAGTGAAAGATGAACTATGCAAGAAACCCGTCTCGGGACGTGAATGTTCAGACTATGTTGGCCACTCACGGGCCACTTCATGTTCGGACGAAGGTCCGTGCTCGTAGTATAAAAGATGGTGACAAAACCGCGTGAATGTCTGCCACGAACAAGGCAAGTTTAATGAGAATACGAGATTGGATCCCGGTAGAAACGGGTCAAGTTGATAGACTGTTGGCCGGAGATGATTTCGAACTATGGCCATGTCGGAAATTCCGTAAACCACGTCCGATACCATAAGGCGTCGTCGATTTTCTCTTTGCACCCAGTCCGAGGGAGTGAATTGTTAAGTGCATAGCCCGAGCTCACTAACGTGCGCCCTCACACGTGGATCGACCTGCGTGGTCAGGTCGCAGCGCCCCCGGAACAAAATTTTAATTGAAGCACGGGTAATAGAGTTCCTTTCCTTTTTTTATTTGGCATTGATCTTTGCATTCTTATTTTGTTTGAACCTTTCTCTCCCTTTTTTTTTACTATTATTTACTCCCCCTCTTTATATAAAAGAGACGCGCCGAGTCTGATGTGGGCAAAAGGGGAGGCACGCCGGATAAGGGCTTCGAAGCAGGGCGCCGGATAAGGGAGCACATGGGGGGGGGGGGGCGCCGGTTGTGGGTATTAAAGGGGGGCGCGCCGGTTTAGGGTGGCAAGTTGGGGCGCGCCATTTTTGGAGGGCAAGGGAGAGATTGGGGGCGCGCCAGATATGGAGGGCAAGGGAGAGATTGGGGGCGCGTCGGATATGGAGGGCAAGGGAGAGGGCGCGCCGTTTAATCCTTTAGAGAAGAGATGGGGGGATTTTGTGAGGAGGGTTGAAGCGGCACGGTGGAGCAATGGCCGCGCCGTTTTAACTCGCACCGGGATAGCTATATGGAGGTTGTTTTGAGGCTCTGCTTACTGTGTTTTCTTTTCCTTTCTCCCGTAGGTCGATTCCAGGTTTGATTTGCTCATTCTATTGATAGATCAAGCTGGTAATGAGGAGGTTTTAAGAGCTTTAACCATTTTTAATCATTTATTATGATGAAATAGTATGAACGTCTAAGTGTTTTACTCCAGCAGTTGCTCACGGAGGCCTCATTTGGTTCTTCATAAGTTCAACCCCTTCACTTGTTGTTGGGCATTCTTAGTCTTGGCGAAAAATTGGGCAGCACCTCCCCTGGACTGAGACTTGCCAGAGATAAAGGAGGGTCACCAATCGGATTGCTCCGGGGTAGACCCTCAGAAATCGGAGTAGCCTCACGACGGTCTGAACCTAAATGTGATTATGGAACGTTCGAGGGCCAGCCTACAAGAACGACCACAGCTCACGGGTGACGATTTCGTGGAACGTGACAGATGTAGGCCATAGGTGGCCATGAATGTTCACCCTTCGAACAGGTTCCCTCAGAGTTCATGCCATAGAAGGGCAAGCTTCTGAGGACCCCAGGTGATGTTGAAAACCGGGAGGGAGAAAACGGAAGAAAAGGGGAAGAGGTGAGAGCAATAGAATGCCGTTTACGCCCACAAGTGTCACTCTTTTATTCATCCTCAAGGGGAAGGAAAGGAGGGAAGAGAGGTACAAGACGAGATCTACCCCCCCCCCCAAAGCACAGGGAAGAATATAACGGAGAAGATAAAAGAAAAACTAGGTGTTGAGGTGGGGGAAGAAGATACATTGATGGGGGAGAAGGAGGAACAGAGCACAAGCTCTTCCCCCTCTCTCCCCTCTCTCTTTCTCACCCTCTCTCTTTTTTCTTTCCTCACCTTGCATGTGGGAATGGATGGAGCTTCTTCTTCTCTTCAGACGCCGAAGACCCTAGCCGAACCAGCCAGCCTTCCCTTCAGCCTCTCTTCTCTCAACCCTTTCTTCTTCTAGCTCCTTCTATCTGTGAGCTCCTTCTATCTCTGTCCTCTTTTGTCTGTCTGTGTGTTCCTTCGGCTTCACAATGCTGCCCCTTTTATGTATCAGCCAACCTGGGAGCGCCCCTGCCACTTCCACCTCGTCCGCAACGAAGTTCAGAACTGACATGGTGCGCTTGACGACGTTGGTTCGCGCCGTACGCTGCTGTTCATCTGAGGATGAGATGGTGGCAGGTCCGCAGGGGTTGCTTCACCGTTGCCACTCCTGTGCTGTCGAACGGAGGCGGAGACAGAACGTCGGGCATTGAATGTCCCCTGCGTGTAGCATTTATGCCGAACAGTGTATCGCACCAGAGATGGGATAGAATGAGGTTAAAACGGCGCGGTGGAAAGTGCCCACGCCGGTTTTACCCCAAGTGCAATTGGCGCGCCGGTTCAACTTTCTGGCCTTCGAGATGGCCATGCCGTAGTAGCCATATGGGCGCCATTTTAATGCAACGCAAGTGGCGCCGTTTTAAGCATCAAAGGGGGAGTCCCCTTCGACAGGGAGCGCGCCGTGTAGCCAAAGGAAGAAGGGGGCGCGCCGTTTTAAGAGGGGGGGGGGGCGCCGTTTTAAGGTGCGCCGTTTTAGGGCCACTTCGTGCCGTTTTAAGCACCAAACGGATTCCTTTCGATGTCGCGGCCATTTATATGAATGTCGGCATTCCCAGAACGCTCCGGTTGCGACGTATGGCCTCCATAATATTCCATTTGTAGCCTCTGGGACTCGGTCCCAGATTCTGCGTGACTTTCGGTGCATGCCGAGACTATGCTGGTGTTCCCGACTCTTCTCTGATTCAGCTCTCGGCATGGCCGGTCGGAGCCTTGTAGCTATATCTTCTGCTTAGGGGGCTTCCTTAGCGGGTAGCGGACCACCAAGCGAGTTCTTGTCCTGATCAGTCGAGGCATGAGGTTTTTTCGGCATTTCTGTCCTCGACTCGCGCTCTAATGTGTAGACGCGAATGTCGCCATGATCATCATCGTCATTTTTTGGCGTCCACAAATGCCCCCCACTCACGGGTGGCGCAAGCGAGGGATGAGTGCGCCGGGCCCGTGAGTGTAGAGTTCTTCAACATGACGTCTGTTCTTCCGAGCCAGTGGGATGCTAGTCCGGTGCAAATTCACGAGAAAGCGCTCACTACTTCAGCGAAGGGATGAGGGGATCGCTTCACCGCATATGCACGCGGACTGAGATGTCAGAGTGGGGGTTTAGTCATCGGCATGGGGTGAATACCGAAGCGGGAACGAAGAGTCTACGTGTCGTCTCGGGCAAAAGGCCCCAAACAACTTAGACGAGGCCAACCCCAACGAGGGAGTTGTTGACTCGTGCTGGGCTTAGGAAGGTTGTTCATTCACCGACTCGGACGGAGGGTCCGAGCCGAGTAATGGGATGCACTTTTGTTTATGGACTAGGATGGATGGTCCGAGCCAGGCAAGGAGGGGTTTCTTTATGTTCATGGACTTGGACGGAAGGTCCGAGCCAAGCAAAGGCGGTCCTTTTTTATTCATCGACTTGGGCGGAAGGTCCGAGCCAAGCAAGAAGGTTCTTCTTTTTCCTTTTTTTTTGTTCATTGACTTGGACGGAAGGTCCGAGCCAAGCAAGGAGGTTCTTTTTTCGTTTGTTCATCGTCTTGGACGAAAGGTCCGAGCCAAGCAAGGAGGTTCTTTTTTTCTCTTTTTTTGTTCATTGACTTGGACGGAAGGTCCGAGCCAAGCAAGGAGGTTCTTTTTGTTCATCGACTTGGACGGAAGGTCCGAGCCAAGCAAGAAGGTTCTTTTTGTTCATCGACTTGGACGGAAGGTCCGAGCCAAGCAAGAAGGATCTTTTTTGTTCATCGACTTGGACGAAAGGTCCAAGCCAAGCAAGGAGGTTCTTTTTGTTCATCGACTCGGATGAAAGATCCGAGCCAAGCAAAGGCGTTCTTTTTGTTCATCGACTTAGACGGAAGGTCAAAGCCAAGGGTTTATTCGTCTGTGGGACTGGAGTTGTGATATTGAGGTGGTTTATTCATTGACACGGGGTTAGTGCCAAAGCAAGGGTATTTTTATTCATGGCACCAGACGGAAGGTCCAGGCCACTGGTTCGTTCATCGATGCCGACAGGGAGTCGGAGACCGACGTGGTTTGTTCATCGGCACGGGGTTAGTGCCGAAGCAAAGGTCTTTTTGTTCATGGAACCAGACGAAAGGTCTGGGCCACTGGTTTATTCATCGACGCCGACGGGGAGTCGGGGACCGACGTGATTCGTTCATTGACACGGGGTTGGTGCCAAAGCAAGGGTCTTTTCATTCATGGAACCGAAGAAAGGTCCGGGCCACTGGTTTGTTCATCGATGCCGACAGGAAGTCAGAGACCGACATGATTCGTTTGTCTCTTGGTATTTTCGTTGGTGCGGGGGCTGGTGCCAACGCAAGGAGCAAAGGTTTATTCCCCAACCCTGGACGAAAGGTTCAGGTGGGGTGTTCTTCGTCAGTGCCGACAGGATGTCAAGAGCTGACATGGTTGATTCGTCTATTGAAATATTCGTTGGTACGAGCTGGTGCCAACGCAAGGAGAAAAGGTTGATTCCCCGATCTCGAACGAAAGGTTCGGGTGGGGTGTTCTTCGTCAGTGCCGACAGGATGTCAGAGGCTGACGTGGTTGATTCGTCTATTGAAATATTCTTGGAGATAAGAGTGAGTGTTAATAAAGGGAGACCGATTCCTCCCCCTTTTTCCTCTTTCTTTTTTTTTCTTCTTTCTTTTTTTTTCTTTTCTTTTTTTTTCGTTTTTTTTTATTTCTTCTTTTTATTTCTCTCTTTTTTTTGACATGCAAGATAAATAGTGCCCAATCCATCCGGACAATAGTAATGCAAATTCGCCCGGGGCAGGGCAGAGAAAAGCATTATTCCTCGAATAGGGCAATCGGAGCATGGTACAACCTCAGATGCCTACCATTGAGGGGCGGAAATTGAACCTCCCCCCGATGGTCGATGATTACATATGCTCCGCCCTCATAGACTTTCTGGATCACATAGGGTCCAAGCCAATTCTCATTCAGCTTGCCCTTGGGGTTGGAAGCCATGACTTCTCTTCTCTTCACCATAACGAGGTCACCCTTCTTAAATTCGCGTTCCTTGACGAGCTTGTCAAAGGCGCGAGCTATCCGGGCCTGATAGACCTGGATGTTCTGCTGGGCTTGGAGCCGTTTCCCCTCCAAGTTGGAGAGCTCTTCGAGCCTTCGCTCGACATTTGTCTGCTCTTCTCGGACCAACCCGTGTTGGACTGCGACCCGGAGGGAGGGTATTTCCTGCTCGATAGGGACAATTGCCTCTGAGCCATATACCAGGAAAAAGGGTGAACAACCCGTCGGAGTTTTGTACACAGTTCGATACGCCCACAGGGCCTCGTACATTTTCTCTTCCCAGTCTCTCTTGTTAGAACTAACAATTTTGGACAGGAGAGTGCAAAGAGTCTTATTGAAAGCTTCAGCCAAGCCATTAGCCTGTGGGTTGTAGGGGGTCGACATCCTCCAGTCGATCTTGTACTTTTCTGCCAGCCGGTAGACCTTCTGGTTGCGGAAGTGACTTCCATTGTCTGAGATAATTCGGTTCGGAGTGCCAAACCGGAATATGATGTTGCGGCGGACAAATCTGGTGACGATCTCCTCAGTCACTTCTTTCAAAGCAACAACCTCTGCCCAATGGGAGAAGTAATCAGTTGCGGCCAAGATGTACTTGCACCCAGCTGATGATGCGGGTAGTGGACCCACAACGTCTGTTCCCCATTGGGCAAAGGGCCAGCTGGGCAGTGTTGGATGCAAGGGCACGGGCGGTCTCCTGGGTACCGTCGCGTGCTCCTAGCATTTTTGACAAGACTTGGCATACTTGCAGCAGTCGTCGAACATTGTCGGCCAATAGTAGTCGAGCTTCTTTATTTCAATTTTCATTCCTGCCTGATGTGCACCAGCTGCTCCAGCGTGAACCTCCTTCATGACCTTCCAAGCTTCTTCAATGGATAAACATCGGAGGAGCACCTTCCATTTGGCGTCTGCCATAATTCGGAATAGGATCCCGTTCCGGACCTCATAAGAGTCCTTTGTTTTGATTAACTTGATCTTCTCTTCCCTTTGCCTGGGCAGTTGCTGATATTTAAACCACTACAAAAGGGGGTCTCTCCAGTCGGGTGGGCTAATGGCTTCCGCTGTGATGACCTCAAGTTCTTCTTCTCCTCGCCCTTCTTTCATGCAAGGCACTTGGCGTTGATTCACCACTCGGATGCTGAGGGATCCATCTGGCGGGACTGCCAATGAACTCGCCAATTTTGCCAGTGCATCAGCTTGTGCATTCTCTCCTCTGGCAACGTGGCCTATCTCAATGAGGTAGAACTGCTGCATGAGCCGTTTCGCCTTAGTGTAGTAAGGGAGTAACTCGGGTTTTCGGACGTCAAACTGTCCCTGGACTTGCTTGACGACCAGCAATGAATCGCCAAACACATGTAATATTTTAATCTCCATCTGTAAAGCGACTTGAAGACCAATGATCAGAGCTTCATATTCTGCCTCATTATTTGTGCAGGGCTTGCTAATGGAGCAGGATGTGTGCAATACTTCTCCCTCAGGGGATTTAAGGACGATGCCGGCCCCGGCCCGTACTTTTGTGTGCCCAGACGGGGTTGTTTCTATTCTCGAAGCTCCATCAAAGTGCAGCTGCCAGGCGATCAGTTGGGCTTGGTCCACCTCCAGTGTTTCATCTTCAAGCAACTCCGTGGCCAGTGGGGAATCTTCAGGCACAGGGTGTGCTGCAAAGAAATCGGCTATGGCTTGACCCTTAACGGCCTTCTGAGGCACGTAGATGATGTCGAATTCCATTAACAATACTGCCCACTGGCCGAGACGCCCCTTCAGAACTGGCTGGGAGAGAATATGCTTGACTGGGTCGGCCTTAGAAATCAGGCTCACTTCATGCGAGAGCATGTAATGCCTCAGCTTCTTGACTGCGAAGACCAAGGCGAGACAAACCTTCTCAATCGGGGTGTATTTTGCTTCTGCCCCCATTAGTCTTCGGCTAATGTAATAAAGAGGTTGCTCCTTCCCCTCATCATTGTTTTGGGCGAGCATTGCCCCCAGTGAACATTCGGTGGTAGGTATATATAGAATAAGCGGCCTCCCCTTGACAGGTGCCCCCAGCACAGGCGGGGTCTTTAAGTAATCCTTCAGCCGATCAAAGGCCTCTAACATTCATGGTTCTAGTTGAAAGGTGCATTCTTCATCATTAATTTGTGGAATGGTTGACAGCGCCCCGACAAATTGGAGATAAATCTTCGGATGTAGGCTAGCCGACCTTGCAGGGACCTTAACTCTCCCAAATTCTCCGGAGGAGGTAGCTCCTGAATGGCTTTCATTTTAAAGGGGTCGATCTCGATCCCCCTATATCGGATAATGAAGCCGAGAAACTTTCCACTAGAGACGCCGAAGGCACACTTCATTGGGTTCATTTTCAGCTCGTACTGCCGGAGTCCCTCAAAGATGACTCTAAGGTCATTCAGGTGATCCCCCCTTTTCTTTGTCTTGACGACCAGATCATCAATGTAGCATTCGACTTTGCTATATAGTAGTTCGTCGAATATCTTGGTCATCGCCCGCTGGTAAGTGGCGCCAGCGTTCTTGAGGCCAAAGGGCATCCTTTTGTAGTGGAATATCCCTTTAGGTGACCGGAAGGCCGTATGAATTCGGTCATGTTCAGCTATCCATATCTGATTATAGCCGGATGATCCGTCCATGAAAGACAAGGCCTCATGGCCGATAGTTGCATCAATCATCACTTCAGTGACGGGCACCGGAAAGTCATCTTTTGGGCAAGCTTTATTCAGGTCGCGGAAGTCCACGCAGATCCTGATCTGTCCATTATTCTTCTTCACCGGCACAATGTTGGCCAACCAAGTAGTGTGTTGGTTTTCAGCTACAAAATCGACATCTATGAGCTTGTCGACTTCTTTACAAATCAGTTTTATCAGCTCCGGCCTCATACGCCTGGGGGGCTACTTCACCGGCTCCACCTTCGGATCAATAGCCAGAATATGTTGAGTCACGCCGGGGCTCAGACCGGGCATCTCTTTGTAGTTCCAGGTGAAACAGTCCCGGAATTCTTGCAGCAACTTGACATATTATCCCCTCTCCTGTGGAGGAAGAAGGGCACTCAGAAAGGTCGGCCTGGGGTCACTTTCTGCGCCTAGATTAATTTCAATGAGCTCTTCCACTGTGGCCTGGCCGCCATCTTCAAATTCTGGAGGCGCTGGTAGCAGGTCAGTGAAATCCTTGTCTTCACCATCTTCTGCTTCAAGGCCACCATAGGTGTTTTCTTGCTCTGCCTCATTGGGTTACGAGGCTTTGCTTGTTTCCCCCTCTATTAGGCTTGCTGTGTGCGGCTCTGGGGGGCTCTCTCGTGTGGAGAAGTAAAGGACTTCTTCGAGATCTTCTTTGTAATTGTCATAGATGGCTCTTGAAGGGGCTAAGGTGATCGATTGCCATACTGGGGGCTGCTGCTCTGCTGGTGGCTGG
Organism: Amorphophallus konjac; assembly: GCA_022559845.1. NCBI lineage: Eukaryota > Viridiplantae > Streptophyta > Magnoliopsida > Alismatales > Araceae > Amorphophallus > Amorphophallus konjac. The sequence goes on along the minus strand of CM040124.1, from coordinate 83,734,372 downwards.
GGTCGCCCATTCTCAGCTACATCTTCAAAAATATGGTGCTGAACTGACACCATGTGAACACTTCTTTCATGGCCGCCTGCCACATGGGGGCGTGGTGGAGCGACCACATAATCTCCCATTCTGAGCTCATCTCTCTCAATCAGGTCTTGAGCAATGTCCTTGAAGACGTAGCAGTCTTCGATGGAGTGGCCCAGTATTTGGTGATAGGGGCAGAACGAGGTGTCACTACTTTTGCGAGCATCTTGCGGCCTATTTGACCTTGGGAGGGAGACCTTGCCATAGTAGTAGGCCCATTCAAAAATTCCTCGGGTTTTATTCCTTGGGAAAGAGTAGGGTCTTTGAATCTTCTCCCGCAGCGCGGGGCTTCGCTCGACTGATCGCCTGACCAGGGAAGCAGCTACATCCCTAGCCTCCCCTTTCAGGTGCCCGGGGGCGTTTGGGACGGTGTTCGGGGACCGGTGCGTGCCGATGCTTTGTCGACAGAGGATGCCTCTAATGAGTACAGTCATTTCGGCCAAGCGAACCTTCAGCATTTCGATCTCTCGCTGTTGCCTACAGTATAGGGCGAGTAGGGTAGAGTCGCACCGAGTGAGGTTCGGAGCTCGGCCCACTTCCCCATCCTTTGGGTCAGTGTCAGACGAGGGCGATGGCACCCCGCTGCTGTGGTCATTCGGGATTGGTCCCCCAGAGGAGGACGGGGTCTTCCCCTTATTCCTGCAGGGAGGTGGATTCCATAGGAATATTTCTTCATCTTGTTCTTCGTTGGCCAAAGGCATAAGATGATGACGGCCTTCAACCTGCCATGGGCCTGCAGTGCCTGCGTGGCTATTGTCGCCTAGAGCCGAGACTGATATCACATCAGCTTCATAGGAATCTTCTAGTGAAAAGCCCAATCCTAGATGTCGGGTGATTTGCAACAACCGCCGGTCCAGGTTTGGCGGGTTCCACATTTTCTTGAACATTTCTTTCCGACTGGAGAGCTGGCAGAAGGGGATCCCTTGCTTTCTGGCCATCTTGACCACAGGACCGGCTGTGGCAGGAAGTCCCATTATTGGGACGAGTGGGTCGTGCAGCTCATCGGGGAGTCTACAATCATCATCCCCCTTGACCAGGTGCTCCTTGGCCACATAAAAGATGGTAGGCAGACCCTCGGGGTTGGGCACCTCGAAGGTCCTTAACGGTTCAGCCACCTGGTAGTCAGCTTCTGCAAGAGGCTTGATGATCCCGGGAGGGACCCTGATGTCTTCCAGCAAGTCTTCAAGGTATGGTGTTCCCGGTGTAGGGTAGATGGGAAGGTAGGTGGCCCGGAATACCCCTTCTGCTTCAGAAACGAATGACACATGAGGGGGAGCCACATAGCTAGGCGGTGGTGGAGGGAACCAGCTGTCAAGCTCTGCCTTTTTCTTTCCTTTGTCTTGAGTAGCTTGGGAGGCTTGCTTCGGCTTTTCCAAATAAAGATTAGCATCCGACAAGTGACATTCAAACACTTTGAAAGGATGGAGGTCGGCGAAGATTCTCTCCTCTTTCCCATTGCCGGGGTACTTGATGCATTGGTGCAGAGTGATGGTACCACCCTATTTTGATGTAGCCAAGGTCGGCCGAGCAACGCCTTGTAAGAGGTGTTGGAGTTGATCACATGGAATTGGACGTTGGTGGTGAAGTCACCGAGGGAGAGGTTGAACTCTGCGACTCCCATAGGGACTTCACACTTCTGGTTGAAGCCGGCAATCTTGACATTCCTGACCTCGACCAGGTGTACGTCAAAGTAATGCTTCTGATACACCCGATAGGGGAGTATGTTCACTGCTGCCCCAGGGTCGATCAAGACTCTGTTGATGGGATGCCCATTCAGCTGCCCCTTCATGTAGAGTGGCCTGTTGTGACTGCAGGTTGGTAAAAGCATGTCCTCTTCAGTGAAGGCCATAGGTACCTCAGGTAACATTTCTGCAAGGTAGGCTTCAACATATCCTGGTGTCTGGAGTGCGGCGACGACAGCTTGCCGTGTTTCTTCATCTAAGGATAGGATTTCCCAGACGGTAAACCTGGCTGGGATCTTCTTCAGGTGTTTGACTATTATGTTGCTAGCTCAGACTTCGAGCAAGTTCATTTCTTCGGCTCTACTGCGCCTGCCCCCAGTCTGGGCCTGGGGAGTCGGCTCAACAGGTGCCTCCTCCACTGGGTTGGATGCCGCTTGAGCTTGTGGGGCCTGCTGGGTCACTTCCTTTTCTTGCAAGAACTTGACAAGATTTGGGATGTTGTCGGGCTCTTCCCTTGGGCGAGGAGGGATTGCTACAGATGAAGCCGAGGGGCTGCCTGCCCCTTTGGTCTGCCGGGACTCGCGGGGGCATGACTGTCCTCCCCCCTGAGTTGTATGAAATTCAATGAATGACGGGGCACTCTGGCCACTTGGTTCTCCGGGGTAGAGGCCCGATGGAGGGGGGATCTCCATGCCTTGGACCCTAGGCTCGGGGATGTGATATGGATGTTCCCCCCTAAGCAGGATGTTGTGGTTGGCCTAAGGAGGGCGTCCCCACGTTCTTCCCGACCTGGTGGCATGTTGGGAGGTGGATGCTTCAGCCTGATTCACCTCTGACGGCTCAACAAGCACCTCTTGCTCTTCCTCTCTCAGGGAGAGGGCCGTGTCAAAAAATGCTGAGAGGGTGTTGCAAGAAAGGACCACCCCACTCTTCTTCTTGTTTCTAGGTCTTCTCTTCTTCTTTTTCTTTTTCTCTTCAGTGGCTGGCAACTGCTCTTAGGGAAGCTCACCCCATAAGAGAGGCTCTTCTTTCGTCTCGGCTTCTGCTTCTGGAGCGAGTTCGAGTGCCTCGAACTCCTCCTAGGGGACATACTCCTTCAACTCCATATGCTGGATCTCAGGCTGTTCATAGTCTTCAAGCCCATCAATGATGGCCTGGAGCCTTTCTACCGCAGGGCTGGTTTCCTTGTGCACCCGCATCGGGATGTGTTTCTTCTTGTTGTGAGTGGGCCGTCTCATAATGAGCCGGGGGGCTGTGTCATGCAAAACAGGTGTCACCAGTGGCGGTGCTGGTCGGGGTGTAACACCCCTTATGCGAACCTCTGGAGTGGGCCGAGGAGCTTGTCTTCTTCTTCTGTTCTTCGTTGGCGCGGCTTGCCAACCTCCTTGATCATGAGCTGGCGCCATGACGAAGGCTTGATAAGTGGCTTGCGTACTGGACTCCGCCCATTCTTCAGGCAGCTGTTGGTATAAAGATACCATGTTGACAGTGGTGCCAAGGCTCGGCATCTCGTGCGGCTGCGGAGGATCCACTCTGAGCTCCCCCATGTCCAGCTCTCCCTTCTTGATCAAGGACTCAATGACATCCTTGAAGATGTAGCAATCCTCAATGGTATGCCCAAGCATCTGATGGTATGGGCAAAAATGAGGATCATCCTTCTTCTTCAAGTCACCAGGCCTCTTTGGATCTGGTAATGTGATCTTGTTGTACCTGGTGGCCCATTCGAACAGGACTCAGGCTTTGTCTCGAGGAAAGGAATACAATTTGTTCCTCATCTTCTCCCGCAGGGAGGGACCTTCCCGCCATTCAGTGGAGGTGTTGGCCATCTCTTTGGCTTTCTCTTTCTGTTTCTCAAAAGCTTCGAAGTCTAGTGTATGAACTTCTGGCGGTGTTGGCCTCCTCTCGGCTTGCCGGACCCTCTGACTTGATGCAGCTAGAGCAGAAGAGTATCGAGCAAGGAATGCTTCGATCTCTGCCACTATGTTGTTCAGATGGTTGAACGACCTCACCTCAGCACCGATCATCCTCTCAAGGATTTCCTTCTTCAGATTCTGTTTACAGATCTGCACTACGTCCTCCTGATGCGGGGGACGTTTGCACCTCATGCTGAGGTTCCTCCATCTCTTTATGTAGTCGAGTGTTGACTCCTCATTTCTCTGTCTCATGGCGTGAAGCTCTGCCACGGTCACCTCCCGCTCAGCTATGTAGAATCTTTCCTTGAGTTTCTTTTGCATATCAGGCCAGTCTGCAATGGACCCGGCGAGCAAGCTCGAATACCACTCGAAAGCGAGCCCGGTAAGCGTCGAGCCGAAGAATTTGAGAAGATAAGCTTCATCCGCAGCTAGATCCCCCATAACATTCACATAATAGGCAATGTGCTCCCTGGGAGACCCTTGCCCATTAAATTTCTCAAACTTCGGCGGCTTGGTAATGCCGACCGGTAGCCTCTTGGCAGCATAGTGTGCCGGGTAAGGTACCCGGTATACATCGAATGGCGTGTGATCACCATCGCTCCTCTCCGCCAGCTTCATATCTTTCATTTGTTCAAGCATTAGTCTGCTTACTGTTGCCGGGTCAACCGGGTTTGGGTAGAAATGGGCCGGTTGTGCCAGCGGCGTTGTTAACACTGTTGCCTGAGGTGCAATAGTGGACCCCTGGAATGGCAGGTTCGGTGGCGGGGCCAGTGTGACATGTTGTGACTGATGCAGGGGTACGCCTCCAGTGTAGGTAGGTATTGGGGGAGACACCGTCGCCTGTGGAGAAGCTTCTGAGGCCTGCCCGTTGCCCTCAGGGGTCTCTGGTAATGCTTCAGTCTACCCAGATGTTGAGGGCTGAGCGGCTCTTTCAGTCAGTTGTTTCTTCAACAATTCGATCTTCCGTTGATATTGTTGCATCATGTGTAATACCGCGGGGTCGTTCATGGGAAGGCTAGGGGTGCCCCCCCTTTCTTCGATCGGCACCTCTTCGGATGAAGTGGATGGTCCTCCCGCCGTGCCTTCTGTAATAACATTGGCAGCCAAGGATGTTGAAGGTTCCTCATAGTTAGCTCCTCCAGTGTGGACTTGTGTCTTTTCAGCTGCCGCTTTCCCTCTTCTGGTAAGAGGTCCTGGCCTTGTGGCAAGCTTGGCTACTTCTTCGGGCTCGGTTGGTAGAGCCCCGTACCGGCCAGATACCCCTGCCATATTGCAGGTATAAACTCTTAGGTCTCTGCCTCTTCTTGTTGTTCTTCTCGATGGCCTACCTGGAAAGACCAATCTGTCAAAGACCGCTCTTCGCGGCTTCACTTCTTCCCTTGGTGGGGACTGATAATGCTCCTCAGAGTAGTTTCGTGACTCGACAGTGGGCACTGGCCGGGTCTCTTCTTCTTCAAAGGCAGAGGCTACTACCTCCAGTAATCTCTGGCGACCCAGGGGAGTGCTCCCCATGCCCCGCAAGTAGTTCTTCATGGCTTGCTCCACTCCTTCCCAGTCCTGGTCAGGAGGAGAAGCTGATGATGTCGCCCTGTTGGCAGCAACGGGCATGTGGGTTGCAGGCTCCACACGGGCAGCCTGATAGTGGCGTCGGTAGTGTCGACGGTGGATGTTGTCCGGTGGGGCCGGTGTAGTTAATGTCATCTGCTAGGCGGGGGCCGATGTCTTGACCCGATCTCCTTGTTGCGCCCTTGTCTGGCGGAAGGTTCTGGGCCTCGCCTGGGCTGGTGAGGTGAACCGGGCCCCCTTGGGAACCCAAACATGCTTAGCTTTGGTGGGCCTGGAGGCTGACTAATGTTGCGGCGCTGGGGCCTGAATGGCGGGCGTCATCCTGCCCTTCATCTTCTCCAGTGCCTGAAAAGAGTTGCGTACTGGTACGGCGGGTATAATGCGATCCGGGATCACCTCGGAACGCTTTCCGTTAAGATGCACCCGAAAAGTCCCGACGATAGCCGACTTGCCGGTGCTGGAGAACCGGCCTCGGTATGATGTTGTGGCATGGCTCCTTCGGAGCATCCTTTGGTGAGAGGCCGACCCTGGGTGAGAAGGGCCGGCAGTTTGGTGCACGTGGTGCACGTTGCAGCTCAGCGTCCCAGTCGGGACGGTCTTGGAAGTCTCGGCCATCGATAGGCCGACAGCAGCTTTGGCGGCCCCCTGGATGGGAGCGTTGCTTCCAGTCCTGTCAGACGCTTCCACGTCCAGCAGGTTCGTGAAGCTCCTGAAGCTGAGGGGGACGGCCAAGTAGCCGTTCCGAACATGGCTCTCGACGGCCTGTTGGCCGAACGTGGGGGCCATCCTGGTGTCCGAAATACAACCTGCATTTGCAAATTAAACAATTAGCATTACATGAAAGGGGCCGTAGGGCCCTTAGTCCCGGCAAAGAGATGAAGGGTGATTCCCGTCCCACCGGGCGTGTCAGACTTGCGGACGCACTAAAATTTAAGGGGGAATCTGCTCGTTTGTTGGTCGGGGTTAATTCTTCTATTTAGTGCGAGGGCGTGCCAGTCACAAAGTGACGATTTATTCGGGCTTCGTGGAAGCCCATGGTGCGCGCGATCTGACTAATCAGACAATTGTGTGGTTCGTGTCGGGACTGAAACCCGCCGTGCCGTAAAGGCCACAGCGTTATTTACATCCCCCATACGGGGGAACACCCTTGATTGATTGCCGGGAATAAGGGCCCTACGGCCTAGAGAGAATACTAATCATGCAGGAGGATAGTGAAAGATGAACTATGCTAGAAAGCCGTCTCGGGACGTGAATGTTTAGACTATGTTGGCCACTCACGGGCCACTTCATGTTCGGACGAAGGTCCGTGTTTGTAGTATAAAAGATGGTGACAAAACCGCGTGAATGTCTGCCACGAACAACGCAAGTTTAATGAGAATACGGGATTGGATCCCGGTAGAAACGGGTCAAGTTGATAGACTGTTGGCCGGAGATGATTTCGAACTATGGCCATGTCGGAAATTCCGTAAACCACGTCCGATACCATAAGGCGTCGTCGATTTTCTCTTTGCACCCAGTCTGAGGGAGTGAATTATTAAGTGCATAGCCCGAGCTCACTAACGTGCGCCCTCACACGCGGATCGACCTGCGCGGTCAGGTCGCAGCGCCCCTGGAACAAAATTTTAATTGAAGCACGGGTAATAGAGTTCCTTTCATTTTTTTATTTGGCATTGATCTTTGCATTCTTCTTTTGTTTGAACCTTTCTCTCCCTTTTTTTTACTATTATTTACCCCCCCTCTTTATATAAAAGAGACACGCCGAGTCTGATGTGGGCAAAAGGGGAGGCACGCCGGATAAGGGCTTCGAAGGAGGGCGCCGGATAAGGGAGCACATGGGGGGGGGGGGGCGCCGTTTGTGGGTATTAAAGGGGGGCGCGCAGGTTTAGGGTGGCAAGTTGGGGCGCGCCGTTTTTGGAGGGCAAGGGAGAGATTGGGGGCGCGCCGTTTTTGGAGGGCAAGGGAGAGATTGGGGGCGCGCCGGATGTGGAGGGCAAGGGAGAGGGCGCGCCGTTTAATCCTTTAGAGAAGAGATGGGGGGATTTTGTAAGGAGGGTTGAAGCGGCGCGGTGGAGCAATGGCCGCGCTGTTTTAACTCGCACCGGGATAGCTATATGGAGGTTGTTTTGAGGCTCTGCTTACTGTGTTTTCTTTTCCTTTCTCCCGTAGGTCGATTCCAGGTTTGATTTGCTCATTCTGTTGATAGATCAAGCTGGTAATGAGGAGGTTTTAAGAGCTTTAACCATTTTTAATCGTTTATTATGATGAAATAGTATGAACGTCTAAGTGTTTTACTCCAGCAGTTGCTCACGGAGGCCTCATTTAGTTCTTCATCAGTTCAACCCCTTCACTTGTTGTTGGGCGTTCTTAGTCTTGGCGAAAAATTGGGCAGCACCTCCCCTGGACCGAGACTTGTCAGAGATAAAGGAGGGTCACCAATCGGATTGCTCCGGGGTAGACCCTCAAAAATCGGAGTAGCCTCACGGCGGTTCGAACCCAAATGTGAGTATGGAACGTTCGAGGGCCAGCCTACAAGAACGACCACAGCTCACGGGTGACGATTTTGTGGAACGGGATAGATGTAGACCATAGGTGGCCATGAATGTTCACCCTTCGAACAGGTTACCTCAGAGTTCATGCCATAGAAGGGCAAGCTTCTGAGGACCCCAGGTGATGTTGAAAACAGGGAGGGAGAAAACGAAAGAAAAGGGGAAGATGTGAGAGCAATAGAATGCCGTTTACGCCCACAAGAGTCACTCTTTTATTCATCCTCAAGGGGAAGGAAAGGAGGGAAGAGAGGTACAAGACGAGATCTACCCCCCCCAAAGCACAGGGAAGAATATAACAGAGAAGATAAAAGAAAAACTAGGTGTTGAGGTGGGGGAAGAAGATACATTGATGGGGGAGAAGGAGGAACAGAGCACAAGCTCTTCCCCCTCTCTCCCCTCTCTCTTTCTCACCCTCTCTCTTTTTTCTTTCTTCACCTTGCATGTGGAAATGGATGGAGCTTCTTCTTCTCTTCGGACGCCGGAGACCCTAGCCTAACCAGCCAGCCTTCCCTTCAGCCTCTCTTCTCTCAACCCTTTCTTCTTCTAGCTCCTTCTATCTGTGAGCTCCTTCTATCTCTGTCCTCTTTTATCTGTCTGTGTGTTCCTTCGGCTTCACAATGCTGCCCCTTTTATGTATCAGCCAACCTGGGAGCGCCCCTGCCACTTCCACCTCGTCCGCAATGAAGTTCAGAGTTGACATGGTGCGCTGGACGACGTTGGTTCGCGCCGTACGCTGCTGTTCGTCCGAGGATGAGATGGTCGTAGGTCCGCAGGGGTTGCTTCGCCGCTGCCACTCCTGTGCTGTCGAACGGAGGCGGAGATAGAATGACGGGCATTGAATGTCCCCTGCGTGTAGCATTTATGCCGAACAGAGTATCGCACCAGAGATGGGATAGAATGAGGTTAAAACGGCGCGGTGGAAAGTGCCCACGCCGGTTTTACCCCAAGTGCAATTGGCGCGCCGGTTCAACTTTCTGGCCTTCGAGATGGCCATGCCGTAGTAGCCATATGGGCGCCATTTTAATGCAACGCAAGTGGCGCCGTTTTAAACATCAAAGGGGGAGGCCCCTTCGACAGGAGCGCGCCGTGTAGCCAAAGGAAGAAGGGGGCGCGCCGTTTTAAGAGGGGGGGCGCGCCATTTTAAGGCGCACCATTTTAGGGCCACTTCGTGCCGTTTTAAGCACCAAACGGATTCCTTTCGAAGTCGCGGCCATTTATATGAATGTCGGCATTCCCAGAACGCTCCAGTTGCGACGTATGGTCTCCATAATATTCCATTTGTAGCCTCTGGGACTCGGTCCCAGATTCTGCGTGACTTTCTGTGCATGTCGAGACTGTGCCGGAGTTCCTGACTCTTCTCTGATTCAGCTCTCGGCATGGCCGGTCGGAGCCTTGTAGCTGTATCTTCTGCTTAGGGGGCTTCCTTAGCGGGTAGCGGACCACCAAGCGAGTTCTCATCCTGATCGGGCGAGGCATGAGGTTTATTCGGTATTTTTGTCTTCGACTCGCGCTCTAATGTGTAGACGCGAATGTCGCCATGATCATCATCGTCATTTTTTGGCGTCCACAATGGTCAAGAAAGAAGAAATAGACTTGGAGGAGTACAAGGTTGACCCTCCACAACCTCATGAAGCGCCTCTGAGAAGAGTCGCGGTCAACATGGTCTCTCTATGTCAGGCACTGCCTGAAGAGATCGCGGAAGCCAGCACTCAGCATACTTATGAGGCCTGCTTCCTGACACCAATAAAAGAACAACAGGGATGTCAGCAAGTCCCTGCAAAAACTAAGAAGAAAGGCACACCTCACCCGAAAGTGGGGCACAGGTCCGTGGCGTCACACCACGACCCACTCTACCAGTGGCAACACCTGTGTGGGTCAATCCACCTACGGTCATCAGAATACCTACATACAACCGGAGAAGTCAGACTCCATTGCCAATGGCCAAGGAAATTAGTCCAGAAGCCCGACGGCTGCAAGACTATATAAATGGGCTAGATGAATATGTACAACCCGAACTGGAGCCTTTACTGGTACGGGACTATGTCCCGTGGCAAGAATCAGAACAGCTTTCATTAAAGCAGTAATGGGAAGCTGACAAAGCATCAGAAAAGGACGGCAGCCTGTTCTGGGGGCAAGCGCCAACCGAAGAAAAGAAAAAGAGACGAAGAAAGAAAAGAAAAGCCAACAAGACCATAAAGGATCCCAACGGCATCCAATGAGGGACAACAAGAGGACGACACCAAGCAGAAGGGTGCGACCTCGGATCCCGATGAAGTAGGTTCGTTAGAGGCCGCAGTTTAAAACCCCTCCAGGCCTAAATGGGCAGAAGAAATGAAGCGGTCCAATGTCTGGGCCGGGAGTTGGATAATGAAACTACTCAAGAAGCTCGTGGCGAGGTTCACCTTCTGGGAGATCCTTTCTTTGAGCGAAGAGACCCGACAGGCTATCATCACTGCTTTGCAGATGCCTGCTCAATATGAAATGTGTTTGGCTGATGCACTGTCGGAGGCCAATATGACCTTCACTCAGGAGGACATGCTACTCCCCACTGTCAGCCACAACAGGCCGTTGTATATGAAAGGACATCTGAATGGTCGGGAGCTGAACAGAATCTTGGTAGATCCTAGAGCAGCTGTCAACATCTTGCCATACAGGATATATCACAGGTACCACTTCAATATGCGCCTCGGTAAAGTCAGAGATATGCGTATCGTCGGCTTCAACCAAAAATGTGAAGTGCCGCTAGGAGTAGTAGAATTCACACTCACTCTGGAGGATCTTACTACAAGGGTGCGGTTTCATGTCATCGGCTCCCGCACTTCGTATAAGGCGCTGCTTGGCCGCCCCTGGCTACATGAGAACATGGTGGTGCCCTCCACACTACACCAGTGCATCAAATACAACCAGGAGGGGAAGGAGGGGAGGATATTTGCCGACCTTAACCCATTCGAAGTATTCGAGTGTCACCTACTAGACGCTCCTCTTTATGCAGAACGGTCATAGAAGACCTCTAAGGCCAAGACCCCTACTGGGGCATCAAAAAGCACTTTCGGCGACGACTGGTTCCCACCGCCGCCGCCCGGGTACATCAATCCCAAGACGGTCTCACATATCACCGTCATTGGGGACTTGGGCAGAGCAGCACCTCCTGCCACCTATCTTGAGGCCAATGAAATCGAGGTCAACCAGCAGCGCGACCACATCGGGGTCTCGGAAGGCCTTACTCAGCCAATTCTCGGCCTCGACAATAGCACTGTCAAGCCTTTCAAAGCATGAAAGGTGACGCAGTTTGATGGCTCCAGCAATATGTTTTACACGGCTGAGGAGCATCGTACACGGGAAGACACTGATTGCCATCTTCCCAAAGACATAGAGAACCTGTTAGTCCCCGTTCGAGGGTTGACGTTCACAACAAATCGAATGGCCAAGATGTTCCAGAAGCAGCACATCCCTTCCGGCCAGCCCCGCAAGGAGAACGAAGCATTCCAGAAACTATGGTATCCCGCAAGCCTGGACAAAGAATTGAGGCATGTCTCTCAACATTCAGGGTTAGGCTTCACCCTTGAAGAATGTTATTATAGCGGGCGATATGAAGTGGATACCATCTCCACTTTCTACCCTGCTGAAGATAGCTCATTGGGGGAAACTTTCGATGAGTACCCAGCGGAGGTCGAACATACTGAACCAACTCAACCAAGAGACTCAGAATAAGAGGCCATAACTTCTTGCCGATGCTGGGAGCAAGTATACCCCGAAGAAGTAGCTCTTCAAGCCAAATTTGACTCGGCCAGCAGTAGCGAAGCCGAAGATGTTGAAGAAGTGGGGTTGTCTCCCTCCAGTGGCCCTCCTCTGATAATTATGTCAGCGCCCCTCGTGCCAATCAGGGAAGCTTCCACTGAAACTGGTCGAGAGACGCATGCCGCTAGAAAAGAAAATACTACCTCCACCGAAGACATGGTGATTCAAGGAGGTGGGGCACTCTCGTCTCCTGCTACAAAGTTGCAATGCTGCCCTAGCTTAGCGACAGACAACCATCAGTCCTTCAAGACTGCAAACACATCTACAAGGGCTGAGGCTCCTAGCTCATCTCTTGAAAGTACGACGGGCGCAGACTTGCTAACAGAGCAACTCATACAGCCACCGCTAGCTGAATCAGAAATCCCTGGTGAGGCCCAGGTGAAACAAAATGTAGAGCTCGAGGTCTTCAAGCTCGAAGATGACATTCCAGATTTTGTCGACCTCCAACCGGCGCCCCTATAAATAGAAGATGGAGGCCAAGCCACAGTCGATGAGCTGATAGAAGTTAACCTGGGAGATGAGGCCGACCTTCCTCAGCACCCAGTTGTCTGCTAAAGAATAGAAGCTATATGTCTAGCTACTTCAAGAATACTGGGATTGTTTCACCTGGACCTACAAAGAAATGCCAGGACTCAGCCCTACAGTCTCATAGCATGAGCTAGCTATAAGTCCTAAGGTCGAGCCGGTGAAGCAACCACCGCGGTGCATGAGGCCTGAGCTCATCACTCAGATTTGCAAAGAAGTGGACAAACTCATTGAGGTGGGTTTTGTCGAAGAAAATCAATACACCGCGTGGCTAGAGAAGAAGAATGGGCAGATCCGGATATGTGTCGATTTCTAAGATCTGAACAAAGACTGTCCCAAGGATGACTTTCCAGTGCCGATCACTGAAGTCATGATTGACGCCACAACCGGCCACGAGGCCCTATCATTCATGGACGGGTCATCCAGATATAACCAAATATGGATCACGGAACACGATAGAGTCCATACTACCTTCCGAACCCCTAAGGGCATTTATCACTACAAAAGGATGCCGTTCGGACTGAAGAACACTGGTGCAACTTATCAGCGGGCAATGACCAGAATATTTGATGAACTACTCTACCACAAGGTCGAGTGCTACATAGATGACCTGGTGATCAAGACCAGAAGAAAAGAAGACCATCTGCAAGACCTCCGAGTTGTGTTTTAGAGGCTCAGGGAGTATGAACTGAAGATGAACCCTATGAAATGTGCGTTCGGAGTGTCGAGCGGAAAGTTCTTGGGCATTATTGTCAGATATCGGGGGATTGAAATAGACCCCGCAAAGATCAAGGTGATCCAGGAGTTACCCTCACCAAGGAACCTCTCTGAGCTGAGATCCCTGCAAGGCTGCCTGGCGTACATCCGGTGGTTTATATCCAACTTGTTGGGGCGATGCCACCCCTTACATAAGTTGATGATGAAGGATGTTCCCTTTTATTGGGATGAAGAATGCCAAACAGCCCTTGACAGGCTGAAAGATTATCTGAGGACTCCCCTAGTGTTGGGTGCACCGGTGAAAGGACGGTCGCTGATCCTCTGTATAGCAGCCACACACTACTCCCTGGGGGAAATATTGGCCCAAAACAATGAAGAAGGGAAGGAGCAAGCCCTTTACTACGTCAGCCGAAGACTAGTCAGAACTGAGGAGAAATATACCTTCATCGAGAAAGTCTGCCTGGCGCTGGTCTTCGCAGTCAAGAAGCTCCGGCACTATATGCTGTCACACAAGATCAAGCTGATATCCAAAGCAGATCTGCTGAAATATATCTTGTCCCAACAGGCACTCAAGGGCCGCTTAGGCAAATGGTGTTGTGCCTCTGTGATTTTGATGATAGCAAACACTATAAGTCAACATGTGTTTGCATGAAAGATTGAATGAGAGATTGAATGTTTATGCATCACGAGTATAATTATTGTATGCATCACGAGTTTGATGAGAAATTTCATGGGTATGCTTGTGCATGCATCACACTGATTAAGGTCAGTACAACCCTGTTCATTCAGTAGAGAGTCCATGCATGTTTTTGTGTGCGTAAGGGTCAGTGCATATTTGGTGTTAGTCTAAGTCGGTGCAGCTTTTGCTGCAAGCACAAGTTGATGCATTTTGCTGTAGCTCAAGTCGATACATACTTTGCATTGGGCAGATCACGACGGTGCAAACCTTGCATTGAGCATATACGTCTTAGCACACTTAGAGTCCGTGCAAGTTTTATCTTGCAGCATATCTCCAAGTCAGTGCATATCTAGGCTCATGCATGTTCAAGGGACATAGTCGGTGCAATGCACTGTAGCACACTTAAATTAAGTCATTGCATATTTCATTTCACGCATGCATATTAGTCTGTGCATCATTCATCCATTAGCTCAGCTCGCAGCTAAATCTGTGCAATATGTGTTCATTCTGCATACACAAAGTTTGTACATTCTTCGACGGCATGTCTGTGCATCTTTTGTACCATGCACTCAAAGTATGTACATTCTTCAGTGGCATATCTGTGCATCGCTTGTACATTGCACGCAAAGTCTATACATTCTTTGGTGGCATGTCTGTGTAACTTTTGTTTCATACATACGTAAAGTTCATGCATTTGAATATTAAGTCTTCACATGGTTGCCTTGATGACTTAGCAAGTCTATACATTCTCGAACCAACTCTGTGCATCTTTCTACTATCCTCATATTGATTTTAACTGATATTAAGTCTGACCTTTGTAGGATATTTGCTCGAGGAGTTTAAGAATGGCACGTGATCCAAGAATGGAGGATGTGCCAGGATCGTGACACGTGTAAAGCAGTGAGCTGAAATGCTGCCACGTAGTCAAGGCGCTAGGGCTGGAATTCGTGGAGGACACATGCCCTCCTATCTGCTACTGCTATAAAAAGAAGACTCCTCCATCTGGAGAAGATGATCGTGTGTGTGAGGATTGAAAAATACCTTAGAAGAGCAGAAGCAAAAAGAGCCTGCACGATCCAGAGAGAAGAGAAAGAGGGGAAAGAGAGAAGAAGAGAAGGAGAGAGAGTAGCAGAGAAGAAAAGAAACGAAGAAGAAGAAGAAAGATAGAGAGAGAGATAGAGAGTTAGAGGAGAAGAAGAGAAGCTTCATCAGAAGATTTGTCCCTTCTGGAATCTAGATCATATCCAATCCAGTCAGCTCCATGGGAGCCACATCTGTGTTGATGTCGTTTACAGCTTTCAGTTGCTGTGTTTTCTTGTCTCTTATTTTTCTTTTGAACCTTTATTCAAGCTGTTAGTCAGTGGAGCAAGCTGTGTTGCTCAGCGGTTGCAGAGGAGGATTCATCTGGTTGGCTAAGCTGTATTGCCCAGCGGGTCAAGCTATTAGGCAACGGATGGCTAAGCTATACTGCCCAGCGGAAGCAAGCTGTGATGCTCAGTAGTTGTAGGCAAGCTGTGAGGCTCAGCGGTTTAAGCTGTGTTTCAGTGGAATCCACACTCTGGTTTGAGTGTGGGGTGGACGTAGGTCTGGAGGACCGAACCACCAAAAAAATCTTCTGTGCAGTGGTTTGTTTATCTTTTGTGTTTCACTAGATGCATGCTTAGGCTCGATGTGTTCTTTCATCTAGTGAGTGGTTTATTCGCACACAGCATATTTGAATTAATATGGGTATGCACACCAGCGCATACAGAGTAGATCAGAAGTTCAGTCTATCTGATCTTTCCATTTCGTTCGAAGAGAGCACCTGTGTCATACAAGGCACATATTTGTGTTAATTCCGCATCATTGTTCGGTTACATGTTTTAATCGGACAAAATTTTAAATAGGGGATTCATTCAACCCCCCTTCTGAATCCGAGCCTTGCACCCATCAATTGTTATCAGAGCAGGTTTCTGTGCATTAAGATCCAACGATCTGCAGAGGATCCTGCTGTTGAAGGTGCGCATCTGGAAAGGAGATCATGGATAAGATAACTACCATTCATCAGGAGCAAGAACGGATGTGCTTGATGGCCAACCGAAAAGATGATAATGAGGAAACTGCGTCTCAGGTAAGCTCCGGAACAGAAGAACCCTCATTTGATGATTTGGTAGTTATGTATGAAGAATTGCTAGAATTATCAAGGAAAACAAAATCTGAAAATAAAATATTGAAGAAAAAGATTGAACAGCATAAATCTGAATTCTCTTGTGAAAACTGTCCAAATCTGAAACAATCTTATGATGCATGTATGCTAGATGTTCATAACTATAAGGAACAAATTGTGTCTTTGAAAAATGAGAATCAAACATGTTTAAACAAGATATCTGAATTGGAGAGCCAGCTGAATGAGAAGAATGATGAACATCTAATGAGCCTGCAAGAGTTTAGTAAGGTCAATTCTGAATTGGATAAACTGAAACTTGAGAATAAAGAATTTCAAAGGAAAAATGAAAATCTTGTGGCTAGAATAAATGAAATCAATGGGGAGGTTTCACATACTTCTTCTGTAGAGTCAGATTGCAACAACTATTCCTCTCTAAGAGAACGCAATGAAGAACTCTACAGTGAAAATGAATGGCTAATGAAATTGATTGCCTCTCTTAAAGAAGAAAACAAAGACTTATTGAATGAGAAAATTAAAGTCGAACAAAGAGAGGAGGAACTAATTAAAAGACTGGATTCTGTATCCAGTAGTGAAAAATGTGATGAAGAAAATGAGAAATTGATAAAAGAAAATGAAAAACTGAAATAATTGAATAATTCCATATCTGAAAGGCTTCTTGCGCTAGAAAAGGGAAAAGCTGTTGGTATAGAAGAAACTGAAAGACTGTGCAATCTGGAACAAGAAGCTGAGAATCATAAACTTGCAAATAAGGTGCTAAGTGAGTGTCTTAATTGTAGTGAACAGGAGATTGCCAATTATGAATTACATATTGCTTCGCTAGAAAACAAGATTTATGATCTGGAAAACTCACCATCCAAGTCTGCTGAACATAAAGGAAAATGATAGTTGTCATGGAAGGTGAGGATGATGATTCAAGAAAGGGGACTAGTTGCAATTCTGGTGTTAAGGAAATTATTAGAAACCAGCTAAACACCACTTTTGTGCAAAGCTCTAGAACTAGTCAATCCCTAAAATAAAATGAAAATCTAAAAACACCTTCATCATATGTATTTCAATTTAAGGCTCAGAAAGATGAAAAACAAACAAAAGGTGTGAACAAGGGCAAAAATTTGAACAAAAATGACCAGAAAAATAAAGTCAAAAATGCTCCTGCATGTACTAACAAATCTGCTAGTTCTGAGAAATCTGACATCACTAGGCATACTTCTCACAGATCCTTCACTAACTTGTATGCACATGAAGAGAATATTTCATGCCATTACTGTGGGAAGCTAGGCCATGTAATGCATGTTTGCAACTTGATGGCTGAGGATGAGCATGCTGGTGAAACAATGCATTCTATGAATTCATTTGGTAGAAACCATGCCACTAGACAATCTAATGCTTCATGTTATTACTGTGGTAGGCGCGGTCATTTCATGAATGAATGCTCCATCACGAAACAAGATGATAGAATGCATGTTAAATCTCCTACATATCATCATGGCTACAAGAGGAAAAAGTATGTGTCAACCAAGTATATCATATGCTTTAATTGTAACAAGCCTGGCCACAAGGCTATTGAGTGCTGGTCTGGATCTCATTGGGGTAAGACTGGATCTAGAGATAAGCACCTTAGGTGCTTCGAATGTGGAAAGCATGGCCATACAGTCAAGGACTGTTGGCATGCTCAGGGAAACTATGTTAAATCCAAATTTGCTAAATTCCCTGTAAAAGGACATGCATTTGATAGGAGCTTCATAAGAATGAACTTTTCATGTTTCAACTGTGGTAAGCCAGGTCATAAATCGGCAAACTGTTGGTTACCCGAAAATAAGAGACAAACTGTTCATGTTAACAACAGAAAATTTCATGCTCATGCACATAGGTTTCATGTTCATGCTAATGTGCATAATAAGATTAAAAATTTTGTTGTTTCATCTAAATACTGTGGAAAATTCAGACATTTTATGAATGACTACTCTCTAATAGAATTTGATGATCATCTAGCCAAGAGATCATTTAAAACGCATGTTGGGGGTAAAACAGGACCCAAGACTGCTTGGGTTCCTGCTGGATCAAAACAATCCAATTATTGCAGGTGTGCCATGGAATGGAATAAAAGGGGTAATAATACAAGGCACTCAAGATTGAAACCCCCAGGACCCTGCACTATTCAGGTCAGTTCTGTAAACTCTCTTTAAAATTTGTCATCTGACATTGTGTGTTTTAAATAGTGCATTTCATGCTAATCTGTCTGCGCTTGATTGAAATCTTCTGAAAATTATGTTGTACATGATGCCTATGATAGTGATTCTTGGGGTGCACTACATATCTGTTTCTCAAGCAAAATGCACAAAAATGTGTTCTCATCATTCATTGTATAAAATACACTTAATCAGGGGGAGTTTGACTGTGTTCGCATGATGTTCATACTTTGAGCTATGTGTGCACATGTTCATTGAAGAAATGTTGAATTCATTCCTCATGCACTTATGCTTTGGTGCTTGAGTGTGCACATAGAAAAGGTTAGAAACTCATGAGCATATTCTGCACATTCATGAGCATATTTTGTCAAAACTCTGCATTCTGTCATTGCACTTGTTGCATTTAAAATCTTCATACATTGCATATAGTCAGGGGGAGTTTGGTTATCCCTGCATAACGTTCATAACATTCATATTCAGGAAATATCTCTAGGAGAGTCATTGCATCTGCATGCATGTAGAGCAATGTATTGCATATCATCAATTTTGAAAAATCCAATAAGAAGAATCTCATTGCATCTAGACAGTGGGAGCATTTTAGTTTCATCAGTCTTTCACACTATGAACACCTCTTATCTGGCTATCCGAATCACATATTCTGTCTTGATGATAAAATCCTTGCCCTCCATTCATTGTCAATATATGACAAGCTGACCTGTCTATATTCCAGACTCAGCTATTGGTTTCTTGTAAATCTATCTGATGCATATTGAGATCATAATTGTTGCAAGCATAAGTTCCATTTGTCTTACTCTCTATGCATGCTTGTTAAATGTCTCTTGCTGCTGAATGCTTCGTCTATGTTAAACATACAGAGAAGTGAGTTAATATCAGTTTGTGTACCCTTTCACAAATCTGAAATCACCTTTAATGAAGAATCTTCCATTATACAGGTTTAAGAATGTTTGTTGATTTGAATTGGTTTTAGTATTATGTATTCCTGAGTTTGAATTTGAAGGACCTAAAAATATCTGAATTTTTTTTAATAAATCTTAACTAACTGTCTCATGTAAGTTCATGTAAGATCTTCCGACATCTGAAAATTGAAACTTTGATTTACTTTGGTTGAAATGCATGTAACTTGTATTGTTTTTAAACAAGTCACTTTGAAAATTAAAAGGGCAATAACAGCAAAATCATTATAAAAGAAATGAATATTGTGGCAGAGCAATGACTGAATTGTACTGAGAAACTGAACCCTCCATCAAAGAAATGGAGAGAAATTTATGTCATGAAGTGCTTCATGTTACCTCTGTTCATATGGTCAAATCTATAGGGCTGGTTTCACTTAGTAACTGAGGGTACTGGCATCTGAAAAACGTGTACCCTTAATGCCAAAGGTGTAAATCATCTGTGTAGTTTTTGATCAGAGGCAGATATGGTAGTTTATGATTAGTAACTAGGGGTACTGGCGTCTAACCCACGTGTACCCTTAATGTCAAAGATATAAATGACACCTGTCTGGTCACTGAGCTCAATGTTATAAGTAAAAGTGAAAAAGAATTGATGTAACCCTTGCAATTCAAAATTCACTAAGTGTCATTTTGTTTAACCTCAATACTCTTGACTGTTTTTCCTAAAGAAGTCAATGGAATTAATTGTGTAAGATGAAAGGAGTTTGTACTAGAATGTTATATGAG
Organism: Amorphophallus konjac; assembly: GCA_022559845.1. Lineage (NCBI taxonomy): Eukaryota > Viridiplantae > Streptophyta > Magnoliopsida > Alismatales > Araceae > Amorphophallus > Amorphophallus konjac. The sequence continues at coordinate 83,714,818 of CM040124.1, read as the reverse complement.
AAGTTGGTTCATTTTTATTAAAAAAATTGCTTCAGATATGAGTATTGGATTTTATTGACAAAACTTATGTACATCATTCTTAAACCATGCTTGTCAATCAAAGCCATTTCATAAGCCTTTATAATAGAAGATTCTGAAACCTTAAACATGGATATATGGATTGGGTACCATACTGAAAATCTTCTCTTCTCATATACTCTGACTTGGAGATCACACCTGCTCAGATTCTGCTTACTTGAAACTCATTGTGCCACACATCAAGTTGTGCTTCTGTTAATCCTTTCAACCTGTCATGATCCGAACTGCTATATCAGTGTACCGGTTATCAGACTTTCAATCTCACTGATCCTGTAGTTGTTGATCATCCATGATCCTCTTGTTGCATTCATGTTGTGTCATTAAGGGAGAGAATAGCTTTTCTATGCCTTCATGACTTAGTGAAAGGGGGTGTTTTTTTTTTACTTCAATCCTTTCATGCATGTTTATATTTCTCTCTCAAACTTGTTTCTTTTTGCTGAAGTCAAAGGGGGAGATTAATTTGCCATGAGAGTCAATGAGTCAATGTTGACTCATAGTGTTGCCATCATCAAAAAGGGGGAGATTGTTGTGCCTCTGTGATTTTGATGATAGCAAACACTATAAGTCAACATGTGTTTGCATGAAAGATTGAATGAGAGATTGAATGTTTATGCATCACGAGTATAATAGTTGTATGCATCACGAGTTTGATGAGCAATTTCATGGGTATGCTTGTACATGCATCACACTGATTAAGGTCAGTACAACCCTGTTCATTCAGTAGAGAGTCCGTGCATGTTTTTGTGCGTGTAAGGGTCAGTGCATATTTGGTGTTAGCCTAAGTCGGTGCAGCTTTTGCTGCAAGCATAAGTTGATGCATTTTGCTGTAGCTCAAGTCGATGCATACTTTGCATTGGGCAAAACACGATGGTGCAAACCTTGCTTTGAGCATATACGTCTTAGCACACTTAGAGTCCGTGCAAGTTTTGTCTTGTAGCATATCTCCAAGTCAGTGCATATCTAGGCTCATGCATGTTCAAGGGACATAGTCGGTGCAATGCACTGTAGCACACTTAGGTTAAGTCATTGCATATTTTATTTCGTGCATGCATATTAGTCTGTGCATCATTCATCCATTAGCTCAGCTCGCAGCTAAGTCAATGCAATCCGTGTTCATTCTGCATACACAAAGTCTGTACATTCTTCGACGGCATGTCTGTGCATCTTTTGTACCATGCACTCAAAGTCTGTACGTTCTTCAATGGCATATCTGTGCATCGTTTGTACATTGCACGCAAAGTCTGTACATTCTTCGACGGCATGTCTGTGCATCTTTTATACCATGCACTCAAAGTATGTACATTCTTCGGTGGCATATCTGTGCATCGCTTGTACATTGCACGCAAAGTCTGTACATTTTTTGGTGGCATGTCTGTGCAACTTTTGTTCCATACATACGTAAAGTTCGAGCATTTGAATATTAAGTCTACACATGGTTGCTTTGATGACTTAGCAAGTCTATACATTCTCGAACCAACTCTGTGCATCTTTCTACTATCCTCATATTGATTTTAACTGATATTAAGTCTGACCTTTGCAGGATATTTGCTCGAGGAGTTTAAGAAGGGCACGTGATCTAAGAATGGAGGATGTGCCAGGATCGTGACACGTGTAAAGCAGTGAGCTGAAATGCTGCCACGTGGTCAAGGCGCTAGGGCGGGAATTCGTGGAGGACACACGCCCACCTATCTGCTACTACTATAAAAAAAAAAGACTTCTCCATCTGGTGAAGATGATCGTGTGTGTGAGGATTGAAAAATACCTTAGAAGAGTAGAAGCAAAAAGAGCCTGCACGATCCATAGAGAAGAGAAAGAGGGAAAGAGAGAAGAAGAGAAGGAGAGAGAAAAAGAGAGAGAGTAGCAGAGAAGAAAAGAAACGAAGAAGAAGAAGAAAGATAGAGAGTTAGAGGAGAAGAAGAGAAGCTTCATCAGAAGATCTGTCCCTACTGGAATCTGGATCATATCCAATCCAGTCAGCTCCATGGGAGCCACATCTGTGTTGATGTCGTTTACAGCTTTCAGTTGCTGTGTTTTCTTGTCTCTTGTTTTTCTTTTGAACCTTTATTCAAGCTGTTAGTCAGCGGAGCAAGCTGTGTTGCTCAGCGGTTGCAGAGGAGGATTCCTCTGGTCGGCTAAGCTGTATTGCCCAGCGGGTCAAGCTGTTAGGCAGCGGATGGCTAAGCTATACTGCCCAGCGGAAGCAAGCTGTGATGCTCAGCAGTTGTAGGCAAGCTGTGAGGCTCAGCGGTTTAAGCTGTGTTTCAGCGGAATCCACACTTTGGTTTGAGTGTGGGGTGGACGTAGGTCTGGAGGACCGAACCACCAAAAAAATCTTCTGTTCAGTGATTTGTTTGTCTTTTATGTTTCGCTAGATGCATACTTAGGCTCGATGTGTTGTTTCATCTAGTGAGTGGTTTATTCGCACACATCATATTTGAATTATTATGGGTCTACACACCAGCGCATACAGAGTAGATCAGAAGTTCAGTCTATCTGATCTTTCCATTTCGTTCGAAGAGAGCACCTGTGTCATACAAGGCACCTATTTGTGTTAATTCTGCATCATTGTTCAGTGACAGGTTTTAATCGGACAAAATTTTAAATAGGGGATTCATTCAACCCCCCTTCTGAATCAGAGCCTTGCACCCATCAAATGGGCGGTCATTCTCATGGAGTTTGATATCTCCTATGTACCATAGAAAGTTGTCAAGCGCCAGGCTATCGCAGATTTCTTCACTGAGCATCCAGCACCATAAGACTATCCACTGGAGACAAAACTCCCTGACGATGAAACCCTGGAAGCCAACCAAGTGCAACCCTCCTTATGGCAATTGTACTTTGATGGCGCATCCAGAATTGACACCTCAGCGACTGGATCGGCCAGAGTCAGGGCAGGGGCAGGTATAGTCCTGAAATCTCCAGAAGGAGAAGTCATATATACATCATGTTCAATAAACAAACCCTGCACAAATAATGAAGCAGAATATGAAGCCTTGATCATTGGGTTACAAATTGCCTTGTCTATGGAGATTCGGATGCTGGAAGCATTCGGGGACTCCATGCTAGTTATAAAACAATTAGAAGGAGAGTTCGAGGTGCAGAAGCAGGAACTCCTCCCCTATCATCAACTGGCGCTGCGCCTAATAACAAGATTCTATTTAATCAGAGTCAAGCACATCAACCGAGGGTAAAATGCTCAGGCACATATCCTCACAAAGTTGGCCAGCTCTTTGGCGGTCCCGCCAGATAGAAGCCTGAATATAGCAGTAATTAACCGACGACAGGTCCCCAGCGTGACCGAGGTCCAGGTTGATGAAAAAGAAAATGAAGTGACAGCTGTGGAAGAAATTCAACAGCCTAATTGGCGAGAGCACCTCCTATGTTGGTTTCACCACCAACAGCTCCCGAAAGAAAAAGAACACAGAATGAAGCTCCTAAGGGTCAAGGATTCTTATGAAATGAGGAGCAGAACTTTGTTCCGAATAATGGCCGATGTCCAAAAGAAAATCTTACTCCGTTTCTTGTCTCTAGTAGAAGCCTGGCAAGTAATGCAAGAAGTCCATGCCGGGTCAGCCAGGGCACATCAGGCCGGTCCAAAAATGAAGATCAAAATAAAGAAGCTGGGCTATTATTGGCCCTCTATGTTCAATGATTGTTGCAAGTTTGCTAAAGCTTGCCAAAAATGTCAAGAGCATGCCAACGTGTCAAGAAGACCGCCGGTGCCGCTACACCCCACCCTACCAAGTTGGCCGTTTGCTCAATGGGCCACGGACGTGGTAGGACCCTTACCAACATCATCATCAGGATGCAGATACATCTTAGCCGCCACATATTACTTCTCTAGATGGGCAGAGGCAATAGCGCTAAGAGAAGTGACGGGAGAATTAGTCGCCAGAATCTTCTGGTATAATATAATATTCTGGTTTGGAGTCCCCAGCCGAATTATCTCTGACAATGGCAGCCACTTCAGGAACCAAAAGGTTTATCGACTGGCTGATAAATATAAGATTGACTGGACGACATCATCCCCCTACAACGGCCAAGCCAATGGGCTCGCAGAAGCCTTCAACAAAACACTGTGCACTTTGCTAGCAAAGACTGTCAAATCCAATAAAAAGGTTTGGGAAGAAAGGATGTACGAGGCACTTTGGGCTTATCGCACAGTTTATCAAACCCCAACTGGCTACTCACCATTCTCCCTTGTATATGGGTCAGAGGCGGTAGTGCCAATTGAACATGAAGTCCCATCGCTTCGAGTCGCCATTCAGCATGGGTTGGCTAGCAGCGAACAAACCAACATAGAAAGAAGATTGGAAGAGCTCTCTGAGCTCGATGGAAAGCATCTCCGAGCGTAACAAAATATCAAACTCTACCAAGCTCGCATGGCCCGCACTTTCGATAAGGTAGTCAATGGACGAGAATTCAAGAAAGGTAACCTGGTAATGGTCAAAAGAAGAGAATTAATGGCCTCCAACCCCAAAGGGGAGTTGGTTGAAAACTAGGTCAGACCGTATATTATCCGCCGACTATATGAATGGGGTGCCTACGTTCTTGTAGATGACAAGGGAGTAGTTCAGTTCTCCCCTCTTAATTGGAAACACATAAAGCTGTACCACGCAGTCCCACCGGCATTCCCAGAATGACCGAAACCTACTTTGGCCTAGGGACACTCTACCCTAGCCGAGCTCTTTGAAATGTCCAGCCAACTCAGACTGATTACCAAGCCATTGGTCCGTAATTCCGAGAACATCCCCAACAAGCACTAAACCTGGGATACTTTGGAGGCCCGCATACATCCATCAGGGACACTACCTTCATACAATATTGCCATTACGGGCCTTACGCCCGAATCGGCATAAAATTCCTTCTTTGCATTAGCATTACCTTCTTGCTAACAAATAAACCCCTTTTCGGCGCAAGACTTTGTGTCCTAGCCAACTATCATGCGATATTGCCATTACGGTCCTTACGCCCGAATCGGTATAAAATTCCTTCTTTGCATTAGCATTGCCTTCTTGCTGACGAATAAACCCTTTCCTGGCACAAGGCTTCGTGCCCCAGCCGACCTTCACGCAATATCGCCATTATGGACTTTACGTCCGAATCGGTGCAAAAACTCTTCCCTTGTGTTAGCATTACCTTCTTGCTAACGAATAGACCCATTTTCGGCGCAAGACTTTGTGTCCTAGCCGACCTTCATACAATATCGCCATTATGGACCTTACATTTGAATCGGTGCAAGAATCCTTCTTTGCATTAGCATTACCTTCTTGTTGACGAATAAACCCTTTCTCGGCGCAAGGCTTCGTGCCCCAGCCGACCTTCACGCAATATCACCATTATGGACCTTACGTCCGAATCAGTGAAAAAACTCTTCCTTTACATTGGTATATATCCTTACCAACGAATAAACCCCCTTTTCTATCGGCACAGGGGCCTGTTTGCGACCTTTTTTTTTCTCTTCGTTCGCGTATCAATCAGCCATTTGACTAACTGGTAATCAACTGACTGATTGATGACGCGGGCGTGCCAGTCACATGAGTGACGATTTTATTGTGCGCTCATTCTGACCCATGTCGGGTGAATGTGAGGTTCGGTCGAGACCAGCAGTCCGTCATACCATGAAGGTTATGGTGTTAATTACATCCCCCACGAGGAGGGAACACCTTTGATTAATTGCCGAGATATCGGGCTGTCAAAGCCAGAATAAAGGATACAGAGCATGCGAGTGATCGTGCAAGATGCTACGATTGACTACACATGATTTATTAGGGTGGACCCTGGTACATGGCGGATGACTTAGGCTCGAAGGCCACCTTCACGCGTAACAAAGCCCCCAATCAGGCGTAACCTGACCTTCTGGCAATGTTATTTGATATACCAAGGATGCACCTATTTAGGCATGCATTAACGCGATATGAAAGCTTGGGCTAAGGCATGACGACAAGATTCGAGGCATATCAATTCGAGCTTGAACATGCTAATTTATCCAGTTTATTGTGTCCCTCTATGATTAGCATAGGAAATCATCCCATGAGTGGGAAAAGGGTTGGAATGACGCGACGACACGATTCGGAATGAAACCGGTGCAGTGCATGCGAAGAAAGGGGCTACAACGCTTGAAACGGCGCCCTGAAACGTAGGTAAAAGGCTTAAAACGGCGCCAGAACCGTAGGTAAAGGGGAAAACCCCTGTTAAAACGGCGCGGCTGGCTGGGGCGCGCCGGGAAGGGCGCGCCGTTTTAAGGTGTTATCGTGCACGAACGTGCCGATTTAACCCGATTTCGTGGAAACAGGAGCTTCGTTAGTTTATTCATGGATATATATATATACATAAAAAAGGGGTTTTGGAGGATTTTGAGAATTCATTGAGTTGATTATTCATCGGATTGGTCCCAAGTCATCCAAAGGTCAAATCACGGGCTCGCGCGAGGTCCGGACTCGAGCCCGGCGATTGTTCCGAGTTTAAACTCGTTCGAGCCAGAATTTCGGCATCATCTCCCCATCCCAAAGGATTATCGGGGAGACGCGGGGAATACTCACGTGGGGGAGTAAACCCCTAAAAGCCGGGTGGCGCAACGGCGGCCGACAGACCCAAACGGATAGGAAGACCCCGAGGGCTAGCCTGCTAGGGGTACCGAGTCCGTGGGTAACAGTGAGTGAGTGAGGCGACTCAATATGGGAGCGAAAACCCCGAGGGCTAGCCTACGAGCGGCACGCGACCCGAGTCACCACAACACTCGAATCGGGACGACCGATTAGAGAAGGAAACCCCGAGTGCCAGCCTACGAGGGGCACACGCATCTCACGGCCACCACAAAGTCCATTAGGGACTGTGGATTTGAGATGTCGGGATTAACCCGTTTACTATTCACTCATTAATCCATAGGAGATTCGTCACTACTGGACGGTCCCCGGTGGACAGAGTGTTATCACAATGGAATAGTGGGGGATGTTCCCCCTCCCCCGGTTACCGATCCACACTAAAGAAACAGTAGAACGGAGCAGTGAGATCATTCGCATAACCAGCAGGCCAAAACTAATGCCTGTAGATATACATACGTTCATGCATGTGCACGTTCACAAATCAAAGAAAAATTCATCAAGGAATGTTCAGAAAATATTAACGGGAATGTGGGGATGCCCTTATTTCCCTCTGTTCATGGTCAGGAACAGAAAGGGTATTACGAGGGCGGCCCAGACAGGTTGAAGGAACCCACGTATTGGCCCACCTCACACGGTGAAAACTGCTAGCATTCGATCAGAAGAGAAAAATACCCCCGGGGAGGGGAGTCGATGTAGCCCTTGCCATAGCAGGGCAAAAAGCGTCGTGGCGACGGAACAGATTTAAGATCATTCGGCCAAAGGAATGCACAATGCTTTGCGTTCATCCTCCACGGCGCCGGCATCATTATCGGACGCCGCTTCACTGGCTACATGGAAGAAGAGGAAACAAAAAAAAAAGATCTATAGGAAAAGGAAAGCAGCATTCATTCATGATATAAGCAACAGGGCAAGGAAGTGCACAGAGCATCGTTTCGGCGCCGGCGTTGTCGCCCGGCCGCCGTTTTCATTAATATAAGGGACTCGGTACAAACAGAGAGGAGGAATAGAGATGTTGGTGAAGGAGGGGAGGTCAGGCTTATATCATCGCCCCTCCCCTCACTCACTTACATTGTTTAGAGAGAACCGAAGATAGAACAAAAAGGGGGAATCCGTCGAGAGAAAACACGAGGAACCCACCAAAGTAAATGAGAAACGGATGATCTCCTTCTTCGACTCTGGGAAGCTCGGGTGGAGCAGGGTGGCGACCGTCGAGAGGCTCAGACGGAGGTTTCTGTCGACAGAAGAAAACCCTCCGATCCCTCTCTCTAGACCCCTCTCCTCCCTTTCTAATTCTCTTTTTTTTTCTTTTGATTCCGCTCCTTCCTCCCTTCTTCTCTTCTATTGCCTTCTCCCTTTCTGGATCGGATCTCTTCTTTTTTCGGCCGAAGGCAGGCTGTATATATATAGCTTTTGTTAATCCGGCGCCCCGGAAAGGGGCGCGCCGGATTTGATGGCGTCGGGAAGAAGCCCCGGTTGGCTTTTGCGCGCCGGTTCGACGGCGCCGGGGAACACATCCCCTATCGTTCTTGGCGCGCCGGTTTGACGGCACCGTTTTAACCTGTTCACTTGGCGTATCCAGTCCGGTGGGCCCGGCGATGATTCCGGAAGCTCCCGTTGACTGTTCCTCTCGCCCTGGCCATCGGAGGGCCTTGACGGGGTGTTGACGAAGCTCTTGATACGACGAACGGCCTTAATCAAGACTTCGTGTGTGTCTGGTCCAAGCACACGGGTGTCCTGCTGATACATCCTTCGGCACTGTGATTTGTGCTTCTGGCTGAGACGGACTCCTGCTCGAAGCTTCCTTGCAGGATGACGTTACATCCTAGACAATTTCACCTTGAACGGTGATCAATCGGCCACTAACGGGCCCACTATGGCGAGAAGCCGAACCCGTGTCGGGTAATCGGGGCCTTCTGCTAACAGAACCTCCGACACCTTGTTGCGGATGGCCGAGGACATTCTTCCTCCTTAGGAGAGTCATAAGGTAGACCGTCGTCCTTGGTCGGGCGACGGATGTGGGGTAGCGGCATGACGGAGTCGATGCCGGATCATTGGGCAGGCTTGATCGCGCTGCCGGTTGGTTGTGGGTTCGTTTCGACTCTCCTGAGGTAAAATCCCCGGTGCTCATTTCAAGGCGACTTGGGGCCCCGTCAGCTTGAAGGGTCTTTGATAAGGTGGTCTTCATCGGCTTCTGTGCTTCAGTGGGCCGTATCATTCGTCTTTGCGGCTCGGTCGCCGAAGGATTATATTTTGAGTGCCAACAAATGCCCCCCAGACGTAGGCGGTGCAAGTGAAGCAGGAATGTAGCAAGGCCTACGGATGAGCTTCGTTCGGTGACGGAGGCTCGAACGGCACTTAATTTTGACTTCGGACGCTAATCCGGCGAGGCAGGAGACTTGTACGGCGCCTTTTAAAATGGCGTGGCATTTGTTCAGGTTAAAACGGCGCCGTCCAATCCGGCGCGGCCCTGAGCTTCGGAGGTTAAAACGGCGCCGTCTTTACGGCACGCAAATTGCTTAAAACGGCGCGCCCCGGGGAGCGCCGTTTTAACAAGGGTGGAGCCCCCCTATATATTAGCTTCTTCTTCATTTTTTCTTCACAGAAGCTCATTTGTGAAAATCTCTTCTCTCTCCTCCCTTTCTCCTCTCCCCGCGGCGCCGAGTGGCTCTTGGGTTCGGGTGATTTCGCCTGTGAGCGGGTAAGTTGAGTGTTGTTGTGCTTTGAGTTTTGAACCCATTCGTCGGGCCCCGGGAGGCTCTTTGTAGGACTTGTCCTCGGAGCTAGATCCCTCGGGTGTCCCCTTTGGCCTAGGCCTAATGGCTATGGCTGCTTTTAGGGGCTGCTCCCTTTGTGGATGGTTTCCGCTTTCTTTTTGGCAAACCCTCGAGCTGAGGAGATGCTGTCGAAATTTTGTCAGAAATATTGTTTCGATCAACTGATTTTTTGACTTTTGTTTGTTCTTTTTCGGGTGCTGTTTTGCAGATAACATGGCCTCCGGCTCTTCTTCCTCTGCATCCCGGGTCGCCGTGACATGGGGGAATGTCCATTCCCTTGATCGGGGGCTTCAACATGTAGCAGTGGTGGCTGAGTCTTCGGACTCAGAAACCGACACCGTCAACACCGGCCATTTATTGATTCTTGACGGCAACCACTTCAGGTATGACCGAGGGGACGACATCAGACGGGACCATCCCAAAGATAAGCACATGATGGCGTTCCTTGAGCGCTTCAACCTTGGCGGGAAGCGTAATTTATTTCTGGTCCGCAGAGCTGAAGGAGCGCTACTGGCGGAGCGAGACAGCCTGACTGAGTCAGTCACCTATGGTATGCCCATGTACATCCCCGGGGAGCCCAGGAAATGGGGGGCCGTGATCGGAGTGCAGGAATTATCCCCCGAGGCCGGGATGCTGACGAGAGCGCCGCAGTATACACCAGCTCGCTGGAATGAAACCGCCGGCCGCGTTGACAGGGAGAAGCCTGTATATGGTCTATTCCTCGCACCGCTCCATTGGGGATACCGGGATGAGCCTTTTCTTTTGGACTGCTTGGCGGTCCGGTTCAAACATCAGATTTCAGTGGGGTGGTTTGGAGAGCTCAAAGCCACCGATGCTCACGCCTTCAGACCGGGAGCGGTTGAATTTACAGACTTTGTGTTGCGGCAATACACCCCCATCCTGGTTCACGCCGGAGTTTATCAGAGCATATACGCTTCCCGGTATAGATACCCGATCTCCCGAGGTCTATGTTGCGGGATGATTGAAGTCTTCTGCCCAGAGTACAATACTTTCTACACTGCAGAAGGTGAGACTTCATTGGATCTATGGAGCCTTTCTCAGCTGAGCGGCCTGCCGATAGATGGAGAGCCGTATGAAGAAGTTTGCTTTTCAGATTGGCTGAAGGACCGGACGGATGGTGAAGGCAAATACTTCACGGGCTTCGCCTACCATTATCTGATGAAGGCGTACCGCACCCTACTGTGCCTGACACTTGACTCGCGGGAAGCGCGAAAACCTGGTGAGAAGAGACGCGTGCGGATGGGCACTTGGCTTCAATATTTCTTTGGTGGGGAGCAGCACTATGAGGACTTCCCCACAGTGGTTCCGACAGCGGTGGCGCGGAAGAAGAGGGCTCGACGCCAAGCAACATATCCTGCTGTCTCAGGGAGAGGGCGGCAGGCCGGCCCGAATCCCACGGGAGTTGACGCAGTTACACACTGTGCTGCGTACTTGACATATTGGATTTGTTCATTCGCCCTTCCTCAAGGAGACGAGACGGTGATCAGGCCGGAGGTGATTTACCCTGCCTGTTTGATGGCTTGGGGGACGAAGCTATCCCTGTGCCCTGTGGCTTTATGCCTCATATACAAGATGTTGGGGGACTTGCACAAGTCGTGCATTCCCAGAAATTCGCGGACAGTTGGTCCCATCCACTTTTTTAATGCCTGGGTCTGCACCCTATTTCCCGAAGCAGCTCCCCGGTCAATGCAGTCAGATCGTCCTTTGCCGCGGATGATCGAATTTGCCAGTGCCGAACCGTCCTCACTGGCGGATCAGCTTTTCGCCATTCGGGGGAAGTTGACTACAGTTCCAACAGATTCCCTTGGCGTTCTGCATTTTTGGAGCTTGGCTGCCAGCTCTAGCCCTCTTGTCAACAGGATGCGGCAATGCCGATTATTTGAGACAGAGGAATTTATTCATCAGCTGACTGGGTCGAAGAGCACAAGGCCCATCTTGGAGCCGGAACTGGTTAAGTGGGCGCTGTCTATTCATCCTAGTGTCCTTGTCTTCAGAAAGAGTGGCTTACTGTGGCTGGAGCCGTACTATCCCTTTCGTTTCAGCCGAAATTTTGGGTACGACCAGCAAATTCCTTCTTCCTCAGCCCAGTTCAATCTGCCGAATAGACATCAGGCTGGTCAGACGGCTATGGATGAAGCCCGCACATGGTGGGACTACTTCCATCGTCGAGAGGATGTATCATTCAGGGTGCCAACCCCGGCTCGTCTGCCCCGAGTGACTCCAGACTTCATCAAGTGGTGGAATGCACGAACGGGCTTTTATCGGAACTTCCGGAAGGACTGCTGGCATGCTGCCGAACGCCATTTTTTAGACTCCCAGCGGGAGCCCATTCTGGATGTTGATCCAGCCTACTTGAAGAGGCTGAAATCTTGGTCCAACACTGAGGTGATGGCATATCTAGAAGCCAGGAAAGCTGCGAAGGGCAAGTCGTCCCGAGCCGACCCGAAGATGCCAGAGATCCAGAGGGATGATTGTATCAAGACTCTCTGGGGCTATGCCGGGTTAGCAGTGACCGGATTGCTCTTTAGACAATCCCCCTTCCGGTGGAAGAACCTCTTCCTAGTATGGCGAGGTGGCGCCCAGAAGTCGACCATTTTCATCCCTATCGGACCTTCATCGGGAGGGAAGACAGGCGGGCTGACTTGTATACCAACACCCCCTAGATAGTCGCCCTGCTTCATTCTCATGGGCTTTCAATTGCCAGTCCGTTAGAAGCCATTCGGAGCCATCAGCTTCTAATATCCTTCAAGTATGTCGACGGCTGGGGATTCGACCACTTGAGCTTATATCATCACTTGTCCTCCTGTGGCCATGAAGATTTGGCCCAACTGTAGGAGAAAAGTGAAACAATTGGTGATGTGTGCTGGCTGATCCGTGAGGCGGCTTCCCGGGACAAGGCGCCAGTATTACTTTACTGGCCACTCAGTCCTCGATACACGGGGCTGCCAGGTAATGCTTGTTTTCTTCTTCAGCCCTGAAGCTGCTTCTTCTATAGTCAGTGTGCATCTTCTTACTCATGTGCTTTTGCAGCTCGCCTTTCTATGGAAGCGACCCGACACTGTAGGGAGTTGATATCTAAGGCGCAGAAGCCTTCATATTTTAATATTGCAGAGCTGGCTCCCACCATGACACCATTACCCCCTAGGGACTCGCGGAAGCAGACCAGGTCCCAGGTCAGGGAGGCCGTTAGTAGGGCTAAGAAAGCCAAGAGGGCAGAGTCCCGTGCTACTCGGGCACGTCGGAGGAAGGCTTCTGAAGAGGAGTCCACCGCTCCACCTCCTCAGGTTCCATCATTCTCCGAATTCGAGGCCGCATGGATGGAAAGGCCTGAGGGCGAAGGTGACTCCTTGTTCTTGTATTGGCTTATTTGCTTGTTTCGGCCGCCTGGGCTGACCATCTTTCTTTTCAATAGCTGCTGGCACTATCCCCGCCGTTGTTGGGTTGGAGGCGGCATCCGGAGCTGCTGCTGAGGAGAGAGGGGAGGAAGCCCCCTTGACCTCTGTTGAGGGTGACTTGCCTTCACCGACACCCCATCGAGAAATAGAAGGTAATTTGCAGCTCGTCCGTAGAGCTCAGTGGCATGTTGTGTTTTCAGTCAAGTCCTGACTGTTTATTATCCTTTGACTCCAGTCGACATTCGGCCCACACTGCTCCCTGAGGTCGGTGCCTCGGCAGGGGTCGTCATCGGAGAGCGAGGGCTTCCAAGGCACCAGCCCTTAGATATTCCGCCAACGGATGCTCCCGAGGCGGATATCGCTGAGGAGGCTCTGGATAGAGGGCCTCCTCCTAGCAGCCTAGTTCCCGCTCAGGTACTTGAGGTTCGAGAACAAGCAGAAGAGTCATCCTCTTCTGAACAGGTTGATTACGGTGGCGGCTCCGGCGATGACGAGGGGTTCCCGATGGCGGACACCGAGGCTGAGGACGCCGGGGCTTCTTCAGCTTATGAGAGCGACCTGCCAACGTTTAGCCCTCCGAGGCTATTGGGAGCCGAGCACGGGCCATCCTACCCGACTGCAGGAGAAGGGCCAGAATCTTCAGGGGCGACTCTCGGAGGCCTGAATATAGTGCCGGTTGAGGTAGGAGGCATTCTGATTCCCGCTTGCAGCACTTCTTTTGATTTTCAAGCCAGTTGGCTGATGTACATATATGGAATGCAGGCTGAGGTGGTACCGCCAGCTATAATGATCCGCATACCCCTTCCTGGCGTGGATGTGGGTCAGTCAGCCTTCCTGCCTATTGTATGGCCCATTGCCCTGCGGCTTCCACGGACCTATGCTGCTGCAGCGGTCTCAAAGGAGCCTGGCGTGACTGTCGAAGTTAGCGCTCCGACCGAGGTTGCAAGGGTTCAAACCTTGGCGACCGGTGCAGAATCATTGCTATTGCCAAGTGGTCTTCTGGATATAGAAGCAGGAGAAATTATTACAGACGAGGCCGATGTCATTCAGACCTTGTCGGTCGTAGAGGGCTCTCCTCCTTTGGCGGCCGGTAAGACTACTCAAGAGGAGCAAGCCCCTTTCGTTGTCGATACAGCTGCTGTAGCCTCACCCCAAAGGGCGGGCAAGGAAGTTGTCACCATGGAGGCCCCTTTAGCCGCTACTGCTGCAATAATCAGGCCAGGTGTGGGCGTCGTGCAGACTATGCCGTCGACGTCCCTCGGGGTGGCCGATGACATTTGGGCCGAGATAGATAGCAGGGTAGACTTTCAGCTCCCCGAGACTTTGCCATTAGGCCTACAATTCTCTGGTGACATGGTATGGCAGTCTCTGGATAATCTCCAGCGAGCCATGTTAGCTTCTCCGGACCTGACCTATGTGCAGCTGAGGAGCTTGGTGGACCACCTCTCCCGGTCGTTATTAGCATTCGGCTGCCCCATGGATGATTGGACTCCGCGGGTTGTAATGCTATTAAAGCACGCCAACAGGCGGGAGTTCCTGAGCCGAGAGGTTTTTGATCAACTGACGGCTGTGAAGCTGGAGAGAGCAGATTGTCGCACGGTTGCTTCTTCTTTGAGGGTGACCATGGAACAGCTGAGAAATGTTGCTGGCAACATCTCAGAACGTCGGCTGCTTCTCATGGCACGGGAGGCAGAGTTACGCGCTGAACTTACCGAGCTCGAAGCCGAACTGCAGGAAGGCGAGCGCCTCGAAGCCCAGTCAAGAGAGGAAGCTGATCTGGCCGAAGGACAACTTGCCTCTTTGGACGAGAAGTTATCGCAGCTGACAGCTACTGAAGCACGGTTGCAAGAATTGACCCGACACTCCTCACTGGGTCTCTTGGAGTTGGCAGATATTTTCTGACGTCCTTTGCCGTAACCTTGATTCCTTCTCTCTTTTTTTATCCAATCTTGCTCCTTTTTGTCTTCGGAGCTTATGTACTCCCGGGGGATGTCTCGGGCCAAAGAAATGTGTTCCGCCAATTCATATTAAATGAAAATATCTCTTTTTGTCGTCTCGATCACGACTTCTTTTCCTTCCCTCTTTTCTTTCTTCTGGCTGATCACCCGATCCTGGGGATACTTGCCGATGGCGCAGGAGAGCGCTCACGCCTTCAGGGAAGGGGTGAGGTGTTCGCTCCATCGCGACGTAGCCGTTCCCGGAACAGGGCCTTTGCCAATGTGGGACATAGGTAGCGTAGGCAGATGCACCTAGCGAATCTTGCCGCTGGTGATGAGAGGCGTGTGGTAACCATTGACGTGGATCCACTGTAGACGCAATTATGCTTTGTTGGTCAATGAGGGCGGGAGGCCCAGGTTAGAGGGTAGTTGACTAGGCTTGTCAATGCTGACAAGGGTCGAGAAGGTAGACGGTCTTGCCGATGGTGACAAAAATCGGATAGGGTAGCGACCGATCTTGCCGATGGTGACAAGGGTCGAGAAGGTAGACGGTCTTGCCGATGGTGACAAAAACCGGATAGGGTAGCGACCGATCTTGCCGATGGTGACAAGGGTCGAAAAGGTAGACGGCCTTGCCGATGGTGACAAAAACCGAGTAAGGGTAGCGACCGATCTTGCCGATGATGACAAGGGTCGAAAAGGTAGACGGTCTTGCCGATGGTGACAAAAACCGAGTAAGGGTAGCGACCGATCTTGCCGATGGTGACAAGGGTCGAAAAGGTAGACGGTCTTGCCGATGGTGACAAAAACCGAGTAAGGGTAGCGACCGATCTTGCCGATGATGACAAGGGTCGAAAAGGTAGACGGTCTTGCCGATGGTGACAAAAACCGAGTAAGGGTAGCGACCGATCTTGCCGATGATGACAAGGGTCGAAAAGGTAGACGGTCTTGCCGATGGTGACAAAAATCGAGTAAGGGTAGCGACCGATCTTGCCGATTGTGACAAGGGTTGAAAAGGTAGACGGTCTTGCCGATGGTGACAAAAACCAAGTAAGGTAGCGACTGATCTTGCCGATGACGACAAGGGTCGAAAAGGTAGACACTGGACGTGTATAAGTGGGATATCGGATGGAGACCCTCACCCCGACCTCGTAAATGGCCTTCAGGACGGAGGATGGTTCATCACTATTCATCATTCATTTTTATTCACATTACTGACCTAAGCGCCCTTTCGGGTTTTCACCAAGGCCAGCCCCCTCTTACTTTTGCCCGCGCGCCCTTTCGGGTTTTCACGCGGCGGGGTACCCGATTTTGCCCGCGACGCCCTTTCGGGTTTTTGCCAAAGCTGGGTTACGGCCATTTTTGCACTTGTCCTGGCATAGGAGCAAGTCTGGCGGGGTATCTCTATTTTTTTAACCCCATTTCTTTTCTTTCTTCTTTTTTTTTTGATTCGGGATGCGGACAAACTGGACCGTGAAGATATTGACTGGCCTTGTCAATGATGACAAGGATCGAATCCTGTTTCGATTCGTCGACACTGGTTAGACGTCGTAGCAAAGGACATGGTCTATAAATGAGGATGTAAGATCCGTGTCATGGGCAAAGATCGACCGATCTCGCCGACGATGACGAGGATCGAAAGTGGATTTATTAGCAAGGACGGGATTGTTTAATAGGGACGTAAGGCCCAAGTTGAGAGTAGAGATCGGCCAATCTCATCGAGGATGACGAGGGTCGAAAAGGGTTTGTTCATCGGCATATGCTATTGCCGAAACAAGGATGGGGTTGTCAACAGGGACGTAAGGTCCGAGTTGAGGGTAGAGATCGACCGATCTCGCCGATGACGACGAGGGTCGCAAAGAGTGTGTTAAAGGATTTCCGGCGGGACTTTGATAATTGTCCCTTTCGGAGTTTTATTGGGTGGAGAATAGGAGAGGCAGTTGGAAATTACCACTTTACTGACTCAAGCGCCCTTTCGGGTTTTCGCCGAAGCCAGCCCCCTCTTGCTTTTGCCCGCGCGCCCTTTCGGGTTTTCACACGGCGGGGTACCCGATTTTGCCTGCGACGCCCTTTCGGGTTTTCGCCACAGCCGGGTTATCACCATTTTTGCACTTGTCCCGATATAAGAACAAGTCCGGCGGGGTATCTCTATTTTTAACCCCATTTTCTTTTCTTTCCTTTTTTGATTCCGGTATAGGGTGGGCTCGGTTAGGGCAGAATGCCACTAGACCGAGGTAAAGGTAGCTTGGTTAGAGCGGAATGCCGCTACCAAAGGGGAGGTAGCTTGATTAGGGTGGAATACCACTAACCAGGGATAAGTAGTTCGATTAGGGCGGAATGCCACTAACCAAGGCAAAGTAGCTCAATTAGGGCGAAATGCCGCTAATCAAGGAAAAGTAGCTCGATTAGGGCGGAATGCCGCTAACCAAGAAGAAAAATAGCTCGATTAGGGCGGAATGCCACTAATCAAGGAAATGTAGTTCGATTAGGGCGGAACGCCGCTAACCAAGGAAAAGTAGCTTGATTAGGGCGGGATGCCGCTAACCAAGGAAAAGTAGCTCGATTAGGGCGGGATGCCGCTAACCAAGAGAAAGTAGCTCGATTAGGGCGGAATGCCGCTAACCAGGGAAAAGTAGCTTGATTAGGGCGGAATGCCACTAACCAAGGAAAAGTAGCTCGATTAGGGCGGGATGTCGCTAACCAAGAGAAAGTAGCTCGATTAGGGCGGAATGCCACTAACCAAGGAAAAGTAGCTTGATTAGGGCGAAATGCCGCTAGCCAAGGAAAAGTAGCTCGATTAGGGCGGAATGCCTCTAACCAAGGAAAAGTAGCTCGATTAGGGCGGAATGCCACTAACTAAGGAAAAGTAGCTCGATTAGGGTGGAATGCCGCTAACCAAGGAAAAGTAGCTCGATTAGGGCGGAATGCCGCTAGCCAAGGAAAAGTAGCTCGATTAGGGCGGAATGCCACTAGCCAAGGCAAAGTAGCTCGATTAGGGCGGAATGCCGCTAACCAAGGAAAAGTAGCTCGATTAGGGCGGAATGCCACTAACCAAGGAAAAGTAGCTCGATTAGGGCGGAATGTCGCTAACCAAGGAAAAGTAGCTTGATTAGGGCGGAATGCCACTAACCAAGGAAAAGTAGCTTGATTAGGGCGGAATGCCGCTAGCCAAGGAAAAGTAGCTCGATTAGGGCGGAATGCCACTAGCCATGAAAAAGTAGCTCGATTAGGGCGGAATGCCACTAGCCAAGGAAAAGTAGCTCGATTAGGGCGGAATGCCGCTAACCAAGGAAAAGTAGCTCGATTAGGACGGAATGCCACTAACCAAGGAAAAGTAGCTCGATTAGGGCGGAATGCCGCTAACTAAGGATAAGTGTGTTCCGACCGATCACTCAGGGTGTGTCGGCTGCGCTGCATAATACAGCTTAATGTGTTTTCCGTTGAGGGGAGAGAATTGGATGACTCCTTTGTGGTCTACAAGGACATAGGCACCCCCTTCATATACTCGGCGACGATATACGGTCCGACCCAGTTTTCGACCAGCTTCCCCTTGGGGTTAGAAGCCATCACTTCTCTTCTTCTGACCATTACCAGGTCTCCTTTCTTGAATTCTCGACCCTTGACTAGCTTGTCAAAAGCACGGGCCATGCGAGCTTAGTAGAGCTGGATGTTTTGCTGCGCCCTGAGGCGTTTTCCTTCGAGCTCAGCGAGCTCTTCCAATCTTCTTTCTGCATTGGTCTGCTCGCCACTGACTAATCCGTGCTGGATGGCAACTCGCAATGAAGGAACTTCGAGTTCAATCGGCACTACAGCTTTCGACCCATAGACAAGGGAGAAAGGTGAACAGCCGGTTGGGGTCTTGTAGACAGTATGATAAGCCCAAAGTGCTTCGTACATCCTTTCTTCCCAATTCTTTTTATTAGACTTGACAGTCTTTGCCAATAGTGTGCACAAGGTCTTGTTAAAGGCTTCTGCTAGTCCATTGGCTTGAGGGTTGTAGGGGGACGATGTCCTCCAGTCAATTTTGTATTTGTCAGCCAGCCGATAAATCTTCTGATTTCTAAAATGGCTGCCATTGTCAGAGATGATTCGGCTGGGGATCCCGAACCGAAATATTACATTCTGTCGGAAGAATCTTGCAACTAGTTCTCCCGTCACATCTCTTAGTGCTATTGCTTCTGCCCATCTGGAGAAGTAGTCTGTAGCTGCTAAGATGTATTTGCACCCTGATGAAGATGCTGGCAGTGGCCCTACCACGTCTGTGCCCCACTGAGCAAATGGCCAGCTCGGCAGGGTGGGATGCAGTGGCACCGGAGGTCTCCTTGCCACATTAGCATGTTCTTGACATTTCTGACAAGCTTTGGCAAACTTGCAGCAATCATCAAATATAGTGGGCCAATAGTAACCCAACTTCTTTATCTCAATTTTCATTTTCGGGCCAGCCTGGTGTGCTCCAGCTGATCCTGCATGGACTTCCTGCATCACCTGTCCTACTTCTGCTGAAGACAAGCAACGGAGTAGGACTTTCCTTCGGGCATCTGCCATAATTCGGAACAAGGTCCCGCTTCTCATCTCGTAAGAATCCTTGATCCTCAGGAGCTTCATTCTCTGTTCCTTTTCTTTTGGAAGTTGCTGGTGTTGAAACCAGCGTAGGAGATGCTCTCGCCAATCGGGCTGCTGAACCCCTTCGATGACTGCTACTTCCATTTCTTGTTCGTCGATCGGGACCTCTGTCACGCTGGGGACCTGTCGGCGGTTGATCACTGTTACATTCAGGCTTGTGTCTGGCGGGACTGCCAATGAACTAGCCAGCTTAGCGAGGGCATCCGCCTGAGCATTCCGGCCTCGGTTGATGTGCTTGATGCTGATGAAGTAAAATCTTGACATCAGACTAGTTGCCAACTGGTGATAGGGGAGGAGCTCTTGCTTTCGCATCTCGAACTCTCCCTCTAGCTGTCTTATAACTAGCATGGAGTCTCCGAATGCTTCCAGCATCTGAATTCCCATGGACAGAGCAATTTGCAACCCGATTATCAGGGCTTCATATTCTGCTTCATTATCTGTGCATTGCTTGTTTATGGAACAGGATGTATATACCACTTCTCCTTCTGGGGATTTCAGGACTATGCCTGCTCCTGCTCTGACCCTGGCTGGCGCGGTGGCAGAGGCGTCAATTCTGGAAGGGCCATCAAAGTATAGTTGCCATAAGGAGGGCCGTACTTGTATGGCTTCTAAAGTTTCATCCTCAGGAAGCTCCGGCTCCAACGGGCAATCCCCGGGCACTGGGTGCTCAGCGAAGAAGTCTGCAATGGC
Source organism: Amorphophallus konjac (assembly GCA_022559845.1). Taxonomy (NCBI): domain Eukaryota; kingdom Viridiplantae; phylum Streptophyta; class Magnoliopsida; order Alismatales; family Araceae; genus Amorphophallus; species Amorphophallus konjac. Next base: position 83,694,695 of record CM040124.1, on the reverse strand, counting down.
TTGGCCCTTGACGGCCTTGCGCGGCACGTAGGAGATGTCAAACTCCATAAGGATTACCGCCCATTTGCCCAGGCGGCCTTTGAGGGCCGGTTGAGACATAATGTACTTCAGGGGATCCTCTTTGGATACCAAGCTGATTTCATGCGACAACATATAGTGTCGGAGCTTTTTAACTGCGAAGACCAGCGCCAGACAGATCTTCTCAATATAAGTATATTTTCTTCAGTTCTGACCAGTCTCCGACTGAGTAATAGAGGGCTTGTTCTTTCCCTTCTTCATTATTCTGGGCCAGCATTGCCCCCAGAGAATTGTGTGTAGCTGCTATATACAGTATCAATGGTTGCCCTTTCACCGGTGCGCCCAACACTGGAGGGGTTTTCAGGTAGTCTTTTAGCTTGTCGAAGGCTGCCTGGCAATCTTCATCCCAATAAAAGGGGACATCTTTCATCATCAACTTGTGAAAAGGCTGGCACCGCCCTGACAAATTGGAAATGAAACGCCGGATATAAGCCAAACGGCCCTGTAGTGATCTCAGCTCGGAGATGTTCCTTGGCGGAGGTAACCCCTGAATCGCCTTGATCTTTGCGGGGTCTATCTCGATTCCCCGATATCGGACGATGAAGCCCAAGAATTTTCCGCTCGACACTCCGAACGCACATTTCATAGGGTTCATTTTTAGCTCATGCTGCCTCAGCCTCTGAAAAATAATCCGGAGGTCTTGCAGATGATCTTCTTTTCTTCTGGTTTTGACCACCAGGTCATCTATGTAGCACTCGACCTTGTGGTAGAGTAGTTCATCAAAAATTTTGGTCATTGCGCGCTGATAGGTTGCGCCAGCATTCTTTAGTCCGAATGGCATTCTCTTGTAATGATAAATGCCTTTAGGAGTTCGGAAAGCAGTATGGACTCGGTCGCGCTCCGCAATCCAAATCTGATTGTAGCCGGAAGACCCATCCATGAATGACAGGGCTTCATGGCCGGTTGTAGCATCAATCATGACCTCGGTTATTGGCACCGGGAAGTCATCTTTGGGGCAGGCTTTATTTAGATCTCGGAAGTCGACACATATCCGGATCTGTCCATTCTTCTTTTTCACGGGGACGATATTCGCCAGCCATGTGGTGTACTGGTTTTCTTCAACAAATCCCACGTCAATGAGCTTGTCGACTTCAGCACAAATTTGGGTGATGAGCTCTGGCCTCATGCGCCGCGGTGGTTGCTTCACCGGCTCGGCTTCAGGGTTGATTGCCAGCTCATGTTGTGAGACAGCGGGGCTTAGACCTGGCATCTCTTTATAAGTCCAGGCGAAGCAATCCCGGTATTCTAGCAGTAGTTGAATGTACAGCTCCCGTTCTTCTGGGGACAGTTGGGCACTGAGGAAGGTAGGCCTAGGGTCCTTCTCATTTCCCAGGTTGACTTCTATCAGTTCATCGACTGTGGCTTGTCCTCCGTCTTCTATCTCCGGAGGTGCCGGTTGGAGGTCAACGAAGTCTGGAATGCCATCTTGAGGGTCGAGTACTTCGACTTCCTCGTCAGACACCGCCAGAGCTTCCTGAGGTTTCTTGATCTCTTGTGCTAGCGGCTGGGTGGATTGTTCTATCAGCAGATCCATTGCCGTTGCAGCTTCCAAGGATGAAGGAGCAGCCTTGGTGTTTGCAGATGAGATTACAGCCATGACGGCTGGTGACTGTTCACTGCCAGGCCCGGACAGCATGCTGATTTTGCAGCAGAAGTTGAGGAAGTTTCGCCTTCTGGGACAGTTGTATCTTCCGCAGAAGTGGCTTTTTCTTCTCTGGTAGCTGGCTCCCCTTGATTGGAGTTGACCAAGGCCTCCCTGATTGGCAGAAAGGGTGTTGAAGTTGTCATTAGTAGGACCCCTGTAGAGGGAGAGACTCCTACTTCTTGAATGTCTTCGGCTTCGCTGCTGCTAGCCGTATCAAATTCGGCTTGAGAGGCTGCTTCTTCAGGATGGACCTGTAAAGCATCGGCAAGGGATCAAGGTCTCTATTTGTTGATTCCGGATAGAGCCAATTCAGCATGTTCGGCTTCCACCGGATATTCATCAAAGGTTGCCCCCAGAGGGCTATCTTCAGTTGGATAGAAGGCGGAGATAGTATCCACCTCGTACCGCCCACTGTAATAGTAGTCTTCCAGGGTGAAGCCCAGCCCCGGGTGTTGAGAGACGCGTCTCATTTCTTTGTCTAGATTTGTAGGATGCCACATCTTCTGGAAAGCTTCTTTGCGCTTTTGAGATTGATCGGGAGGAATGTGTTGCTTCTGAAACATTATGGCCATCCGATCAGTTGTAAATGCCAGACCTTGGACAGGAACCGGCGGGTTGCTTATAACCTCGGGAGGCTGCAATCTGTGTCTTCCCGAGTGGGATGCTCCTCAGCTGTATAGAACAGGGTGCTGGGCCCATCTTCCTGTGTCACCTCCCAAGCTTTGAAAGGTTCGACCATGGGATCATTGAGGCCGAGGACTGGCTTGGTGAGGCCGGCAGGGACTCCGATGCGGTCGTGCTGTCGGTTGGCCTGCACTTCCTTAGCTTTGGGGTATAGTGCTGGGGGTGTTACCCTACCAACATTTCCAGGAGCTGTGATGTGGGAGACCACCTTTGGCTTGACATACCCGCGTGGCGGTGGTGGATACCAACCGTCACCCGATCTATTTTTTGATGCTTCTGTGGGGGTTTCAGCTTCAGAAACCTTCCGGGGAGACCCCGTATGCAGGTTGGCGTCCGCCAAGTGACATTCAAACACCTCGAATGGGTGGATATCAGCAAATATCCTCTCCTCCTTCCCCTGGAGGCTGTATTTAATGCATTGGTGGAGCGTGGAGAGCACCACCATATTTTCATGCAGCCATGGGCGGCCGAGCAGTGCTTTGTAGGAGGTGCGAGAGTCAATGACATGAAACTGCACCGTTGTAGTGAAATCTGCCAGGGTCAGTGTGAACTCTGCCACTCCCATAGATACTTCACATTTTTGGTTGAAGCCAGCGATACGCATATCCCCGACTTTCTCGAGATGCACATTAAAGTGGTACCTTTCGTATATTCTATATGGCAAGATGTTGACTGCTGCACCAGGATCGACCAGAATCCGGTTCAGTTCTCTTCCGTTCAGGTGCCCTTTCATATATAGTGGCCTGTTGTGGCTCGCAGTAGGTAGTAGCATGTCTTCTGGAGAGAAGGTCATACTGGCTTCTGGTATAGCCTCAGCTATGCAGGTTTCAAAATGAGCAGGTGTCTGCAGAGCAGTGATGATCGCCTGTCGAGTTTCTTCACTCAAAGAGAGAATTTCCCAGATCGTAAATCGAGCGGGGAGCTTCTTGAGCAACTTCATTATTCGGCTTCCAGCCCAGACATTGGAGAGCTTCATCTCTTCAGCCCATCTGGGCTTGGGGAGGTTTTGATTTGTTGGTCCAGACGGACCTGCTTCATCTTCCTCGGACTCGGCACCCTCTTGGCTGGCACCGGCTGTCGGGTCTTCTTTATTAGCTGCTGTATGGCAAGCTCCATCTGCATTCGCATCCTCAGTAGATTGTGCTGGCTGTGGGTGAACGGCCCCGAGTGTAGGGTTAGCATCTTGGCAGGGCTGCTTCCCTTTTGACATCTTCATAAATTCAAGGAATGAAGGGACTGCCTTGCCCCCACTCTTGTTGTATAGGCCCGACGGAGGAGGGATTTGGACTCCCTTAACTTCTGGCGGAGGTGTCTTGTAGGGTTGCTCCCCTCTGAACATAATGTTGTGATTGGGTGGTGGCTGGCGCCCCCATTTTCGGCCTGACCGAGTGGCATGTGCAGTAGTTGCGGCCTCGGCCTTGCCTCCCCCAGCATGGGGTGTGAAGAAAATTTCTTCTTCTTCCTCTTCTCCGGGTAGGTTGAAGAGTGCTGACAGGGTATTGCAGGAGACGACCTGTGTTTTATGGGCCCCAGCGCCCTTTCTTTTCTTCTTCTTTTGCTTTTTCTTCTTTTTGGTTTCTGCAGGTGCTTGCCCCCAGAACAGGTTGTTCTCTTGAGGTGGTGCTGCTTCAGCTTCCTCCCCTTGCTTGAGTGAGAGTTGCTCCAGCTCTTGCCATGGGACGTGGTCCCGTACCAGCAGAGGTTTCAGTTCGGGCTGCACATATTCATCTAGCCCTTCAATTAAGTGTTGCAGTCGAAGGACTCCAGGATTGGTTTCCTTGATTACTGGCAGCGGAGTTTGTCTCCTCCTGTTAGGTGTATGTATTCTGACAGCTGTAGGTGGAGTGACCCATACGGGTGCTACCACTGGCGGAGCAGGCCGGGGTGTAATGCCACGGATATGTGCCCCCTCTTTTGGGCGGGGTGCCCTCTTCTTCTTGTGCTTCACAGGGATTTGCTGCCACCCCTGTTGTTCTTTCACGGGCTCCAGGAAATGGATTTCGTAGGTGCTCCGTGTGCTTGCTTCAGAGATCTCCTCAGGTAATGCCTGGTAGAGGGAGATCATGTTGATTGCTGCCCTCCTGAAAGGGGCTTCATGTGGCTGAGGAGGGTCTACTTTGTACTCTCCCAGCTCTATCTCATTCTTTTTCACCATCCCTTCGATGACGTCTTTGAAAACATAGCAGTCTTCGATTGGATGTCCCAACATCTGGTGGTAGGGGCAGAATCTCGGACTGTCTTTTCTTTTCAGGTCCTCCGGCCTCCTTGGCTCGGGCAGAGTGACCATGCTGTATTCTGTTACCCAGTCGAACAGGACTCGGGTCTTGTCTTTTGGAAAGGAATAAGCTTTCTTCATTTTGTCCCTCAGCGAAGGACCTTCTTTATCATCTGGAGCTTTTGCAGGCTGCGGGGGAGCCGCTTTCTTGCCCTTCTCCTTTTGTTGCTCGAATGCCTTGATGTCAAGCGCATTCGCTTCTTTAGGTGTGGGACGCCGCTCCGCAGTCTTGCCTTTCTGGACTGTGTTGGCGGCTGATGCCGGGACAGGCTTGGCTAGAAAGGCCTCTACCTCGGCCACCACATTATTCAGCCGGTCAAACGACCGTATTTCCATTCCAATCATTTTTTCCAGGATTTCCCTCCTGAGATTTTGTTTGCATATTTGCACAGCGTCCTCCTGATGCGGGGGCCGCTTACATCTCATTCCGAGGTTCCTCCACCTCTTGATATAGTCAAGGGCAGTCTCATCTGCCCTTTGCCTTGTTGAGTAGAGTTCGGCCACCGTGACCTCCCTCTCTGTGACATGGAATCTTTCTCTGAACTTCCTCTGCATATCCGACCAGTCATTAATTGACCCGGCCGAGAGGCTGGAGTACCATTCAAATGCGAGCCCCGTCAGCGAGGACCCGAAGAATTTCAGCAGATATGACTCGTCGGTGGCCAGATCACCCATAACGGTCATATAGTAAGCAATATGTTCTTTAGGGGACCCTTTCCCGTTGAATTTGTCAAACTTAGGCGGCTTGTTGACCCCCGGGGGAAGTCGTTTAGCTGCATGGTGTTGCGGGTAGGGCACCCGATAGGCATCGAATGCGACGTAGTCGCCTTCACTTTTCTCTGCGAGCTTCAGCTCGATCATCCTTTCCACCATCATCCGGTTCACGACCGTGGGGTCGACTGGCTCCGGATAGAAGTGCGCTGGCTGCAGGTACGGGGTGACCAGGGTGGTCGCCTGTGGAGGATGCAGCAGCGGGGGTGTCGGGTGCACCTGAGGGAGCACCGGAGGTAGCAGCGGCTGAGGCTGTGGTGGCCGCTGTTGCGCTGTCGCCATGCTTGGCTCTGATGGCTGGGGTAGTGTATAGAGCGGTGGAGGGTCGTCTCGACGAGCCGCTCCCCGTGATGATTCACCCTGGACTTCGGGTGGTTTAGAAGCTGATGAATGCTCAGTCTTTTCTATCAGCTGTTTCTTCAGAGAATCTATCTCCCGTTGATATTTCTGCAGCAGCATCAGAACTGATGGATCTATAGTGGTGGGGATACCCTCTGTCGTTTCCCCGGACGTACCCTCAGGCAGGATGTCGAGGAGGACGTCGTCTTCTTCTTCCGTCGTCACCACATTAGCGGTCAAGACGGGGGCCTTATCATCCCAGCGGGAATAGACCTGGGGTTGTTTCTCTTTCATCATCGTCAGAAGCCCTCTTGCTGCTTCTGTCCTGCGGGTAGTTGGCCCCGGCCGTACGGCCAATTGAGCCAGTTCTTGGGGGTCTTCAGGAAGCTCCCCATATCGGCTGGACACACCAGCCATGTTGCAAGTGAAAACCTGCATCCTTCTTCTTTGTCGATGGACCCTCCGCCTGGCTTGTTGCGGAAAGGTCAGCCTCTCGAACACAGAAACCCTTCTCCTTTCTTCCCGCTCGGGGAAGGCTTCATCGGCTTCGATCTCAAAGCCGTCATCGTATCCATTGTCGTCGACAGACGACACCATCATTCTATCTTCCATCTCTTCTTCATGTGCTGCCGATGGGCAGTAATCTTCCTCGGTGGCGATTGTTTGCATCAACCGCTGCTGTCCGAGTGAGGGGTTGCCTAAACCTCGGAAATAGCTTCTGACTAAGCAGGTCATTTCTTCTCGACCCCGTTCTGGGTGTAGTACGGGGGATAGTGGTCGGCCTCCCGCAGGAGGAATGTAGGCCAGTCGAGCTCTGTCGGCTGGCTGTTGGAATCTTCGCCCCGTGGCAGGGACGTTGGCTTGACGGGCCGCAGCCCGGAAACTTCTGTGGCGCGGAGGATCCGCAACCACCTCTTCTTCCATCTTCGGGGGTAGGCCCCTTTCTCTTATCACCTCCGCATCGTCATTCACAGGATGGCGGCGGATGGGTGTCAGCTGGTGGACAGGTCGGGTCCGTTTGGGAACCCACACCTGTTTGAACTTCCTCGGCTTGAGTGCCGGGTTTCCTTGGCCATGGTGGCCGGCTTCTTCCATTTCTGCCCTCCTTCCAGCAAGGGCTTGATATGTGTTGTGGACAGGAACGTTGGGGATGACTCGGTCCGGGGTCACCCGTGCCGTGCGTCCGTTGAGGAAGACGCGCATGCCTCCAACCAGCATTGATTTCCTAGACTAAGACACAGTTCCGGTGATCACAGTAGCGTTCCTGCGGATCTGGCGACGCTGACGTCCTCCAGGGTGTTTGTTGGCGACAGCGGGGTGCGTCCCACGTACAACGTGGTGCACCATACAGCTAGCGGCCGGGGCCGGATTCTTGAGCAAGTCGTCGCAGCGGGGAACCTTCAGAGGCTCCACCTCCTCCATAGTTTGCTTGGCAGGTTCTGGGGCTTCGACTTCCAGGATGTCGACGAAGGCCAAACCCAGAAAGTTGGGGAAGCCTACGGCGGGAGGGAAGCTGCCGAATTCCATGGGCACCGCCAGGTACCCTTGCGCATGTCCGGCGACGATCGAAGGACCGAAGTCGGCACCAGCTATTCCATGAGTTGTCATTGTTTGCCTACAAAGACAAACAGGGAAATAATCAGTAGCCTTTGAAAGGGCTTCGAAGCCCAGATATCTCGGCAAAGAGATGAAAGGTGACACTGGTCCCACCGGGCGTGCCAGACTTGTTTGCGACCTTTTTTTTTTCTCTTCGTTCGCGTATCGATCAGCCATTTGACTAACTGGTAATCAACTGACTGATTGACGACGCGGGCGTGCCAGTCACATGAGTGACGATTTTATTGTGCGCTCATTCTGACCCATGTCGGGTGAATGTGAGGTTCGGTCGAGACCAGCAGTCCGCCATACCGTAAAGGTTATGGCGTTAATTACATCCCCCACGAGGAGGGAACACCTTTGATTAATTGTCGAGATATCGGGCTGTCAAAGCCAGAATAAAGGATACAGAGCATGCGAGTGATCGTGCAAGATGCTACGATTGACTACACATGATTTATTAGGGTGGACCCTGGTACATGGTGGAGGACTTAGGCTCGAAGGCCACCTTCACGCGTAACAAAGCCCCCAATCAGGCGTAACCTGACCTTCTGGCAATGTTATTTGATATACCAAGGATGCACCTATTTAGGCATGCATTAATGCGATATGAAAGCTTGGACTAAGGCATGACGACAAGATTCGAGGCATATCAATTCGAGCTTGAACATGCTAATTTATCCAGTTTATTTGGTCGAGGAGCTTGTGTCCCTCTATGATTAGCATAGGAAATCATCCCATGAATGGGAAAAGGGTTGGAATGACGTGACGACACGATTCAGAACGAAACCGGTGCAGTGCATGCGAAGAAAGGGGCTAAAACGCTTGAAACGGCGCCTTGAAACGTAGGTAAAAGGCTTAAAACAGCGCCAGAACCATAGGTAAAGGGGAAAACCCCTGTTAAAACGGCGCGACTGGCTGGGGCGCGCCGGGAAGGGCGCACCGTTTTAAGGTGTTATAGCGCACGAACGCGCCGATTTAACCCGATTTCATGGAAATAGGAGCTTCGTTAGTTTATTCATGGATATATATATATACATAAAAAAGGGGTTTTGGAGGATTTTGAGAATTCATTGAGTTGATTATTCATCGGATTGGTCCCAAGTCATCCAAAGGCCAAATTATGGGCTCGCGCGAGGTCCGGACTTGAGCACGGCGATTGTTCCGAGTTTAAACTCGTTCGAGCCGGAATTTCGGCAGCATCTCCCCATCCCAAAGGATTATCGGGGAGATGCGGGGAATACTCACGTGGCGGAGTAAACCCCTAAAAGCCGGGTGGCGCAACGGCGGCCGGTAGACCCAAAGGGGATAGGAAGACCCCGAGGGCTAGCCTGCTAGGGGTACCGAGTCCGTGGGTAACAGTGAGTGAGTGAGGCGACTCGATATGGGAGCGAAAACCCCGAGGGCTAGCCTACGAGGGGCACGCGACCCGAGTCACCACAACACTCGAATCGGGACGACCGATTAGAGAAGGAAACCCGAGGGCCAGCCTACGAGGGGCACACGCATCTCACGGCCACCACAAAGTCCATTAGGGACTGTGGATTTGAGATGTCGGGATTAACCCGTTTACTATTCACTCATTAATCCATAGGAGATTCGTCACTACTGGACGGTCCCCGGTGGACAGAGTGTTATCACAACGAACAGTGGGGGATGTTCCCCCTCCCCGGGTTACCGATCCACACTAATGAAACAGTAGAACGGAGCAGTGAGATCATTCGCATAACCAGCAGGCCAAAACTAATGCCTGTAGATATACATACGTTCATGCATGTGCACGTTCACAAATCAAAGAAATATTCATCAAGGAATGTTCAGAAAATAATAACGGGAATGTGGGGACGCCCTTATTTCCCTCTGTTCATGGTCGGAACAGAAAGGGTATTACGAGGGCGGCCCAGACAGGTTGAAGGAACCCACGTATTGACCCACCTCACACGGTGAAAATTCCTAGCATTCGATCAGAAGAGAAAAACACCCCCGGGGAGGGGAATCGATGTAGCCCTTGCCATAGCAGGGCATAAAGCGTCGGGAAGACGGAACAGAAGTAAGATCATTCGGCCAAAGGAATGCACAATGCTTTGCGTTCATCCTCCACGGCGCCGGCATCATTGTCGGACGCCGCTTCACCGGCTACAGGGAAGAAGAGGAAACAAAAAAAAAGATCTATAGGAAAAGGAAAGCAGCATTCATTCATGATATAAGCAACAGGGCAAGGAAGTGCACAGAGCATCGTTTCGGCGCCGGCGTTGTCGCCCGGCTGCCGTTTTCATTAATATAAGGGACTCGGTACAAACAGAGAGGAGGAATAGAGATGTTGGTGAAGGAGGGGAGGTCAGGCTCATATCATCGCCCCTCCCCTCACTCACTTACATTGTTTAGAGAGAACCGAAGAGAGAACAAAAGGGGGGAATCTGCCGAGAGAAAACACGGGGAACCCACCGAAGTAAATGAGAAACGGATGATCTCCTTCTTCGACTCCGGGAAGCTCGGGTGGAGCAGGGTGGCGGCCGTCGAGAGGCTCAGACGGAGGTTTCTGTCGACAGAAGAAAACCCTCCGATCCCTCTCTCTGGACCCCTCTCCTCTCTTTCTAATTCTCTTTTTTTTTCTTTCGATTCCGCCCCTTCCTCTCTTCCTCTCTTCTATTGCCTTCTCCCTTTCTGGATCGGATCTCTTCTTTTTTCGGCCGAAGGCAGGCTGTATATATATAGCTTTTGTTAATCCGGCGCCCCGGGAAGGGGCGCGCCGGATTTGATGGCGCCGGGAAGAAGCCCCGGTTGGCTTTTGCGCGCCGGTTCGACGGCGCCGGGGAACACATCCCCTATTGTTCTTGGCGCGCCGGTTTGACGGCGCCGTTTTAACCTGTTCACTTGGCGTATCCAGTCCGGTGGGCCCGGCGATGATTCCGGAAGCTCCCGTTGACTGTTCCTCTCGCCCTGGCCATCGGAGGGCCTTGACGGGGTGTTGACGAAGCTCTTGATACGACGAACGGCCTTAATCAAGACTTCGTGTGTGTCTGGTCCGAGCACACGGGTGTCCTGCTGATACAGCCTTTGGCACTGTGATTTGTGCTTCTGGCTGAGACGGACTCGTGCTCGAAGCTTCCTTGCAGGATGACGTTACATCCTAGACAATTCCACCTTGAACGGTGATCAATCGGCCACTAACGGGCCCACTATGGCGAGAAGCCGAACCCGTGTCGGGTAATCGGGGCCTTCTGCTGACAGAACCTCCGGCCCCTTGTTGCGGATGGCCGAGGACATTCTTCCTCCTTAGGAGAGTCATAAGGTAGACCGTCGTCCTTGGTCGGGCGACGGATGTGGGGTAGCGGCATGACGGAGTCGATGTCAGATCATTTGGCAGGCTTGATCGCGCTGCCGGTTGGTTGTGGGTTCGTTTCGACTCTCCTGAGGTAAAATCCCCGGTGCTCATTTCAAGGTGACTTGGGGCCCCGTCAGCTTGAAGGGTCTTTGATAAGGTGGTCTTCATCGGCTTCTGTGCTTCAGTGGGCCGTATCATTCATCTTTGCGGCTCGGTCGCCAAAGGATTATATTTTGAGTGCCAACAGGCCCCATATCCCATCTGACGGTCATATGCCACCACTCAGGGTCGAACGTCGCACATCGACCCATCATCATTCTCCTACCTCTATCAAAAAAAAAATGGGGCTTAAAATAGAGGTGCCCCGTCGGCCTTTTTCAGATTCTCTGGACAAGGGCAAAAATGGCTATAACCCAACTGCGGTGATAACCTGAAAGGGCGTCGCAGGCATAATTGGGTACCCCGCCACTTGAAAACCGGAGAGGGCGCGTGGGCAAAAGCAAGAGGGGCTGGCTTCGATGAAAACCCTAAAGGGCACTTAAGTCAATAATGTGGTAATTTGAAGTTCCTCTTCACCCGCACCCCAATGAAACCAAAATCATCACCAGTCCCACTGGGGATTTGCTTCTCCCAAACCACCGACTCGGGCCTTCCGTCCCCGTCAACAATAAACATATCTTTGCTTCGGCATTTAATCAATGTCGATGAACAAACCATGTTTGACCCTTGTCACCATCGGCAAGACCGATCAATTTTCCCTTAACTTGGACCTTTCATCCTCATTAATGAACAAACATGTCCTTGCCTCAGCATTTAACTAATGACGATGAACAAACCATGTTTGACCCTTGTCACCATCGGCAAGACCGGTCAATTTTCCCTTAACTTGGACCTTTCGTCCTCATTAATGAACAAACATATCCTTGCTTCGGCATTTAACCAATGTCGATGAATAAACCAGTTTTGACCCTTGTCATCATCGGCAAGACCGGTCAGCGTCCCTTAACCTGGACCTTTCGTCCTCGTTAATGAACAAACCTTCTTTGCCTCGGCATTTAACCAATGTCGATGAACAAACCATGTTTGACCCTTGTCACCATCGGCAATGCCGGTCAATTTTTCCTTAACTTGGACCTTTCGTCCTCGTTAATGAACAAACATATCCTTGCTTCGGCATTTAACCAATGTCGATGAATAAATCAGTTCTGACCTATGTCATCATCGGCAACACCGGTCAGCGTCCCTTAACCTGGACCTTTCGTCCTCGTTAATGAACAAACCTTCTTTGCCTCGGCATTTAACCAATGCCGATGAACAAACCATGTTTGACCCTTGTCATCATCAGCAAGATTGGTCAACCTTTTCCTTAACTTGGACCTTTCATCCTCGTTAATGAACAAACATATCCTTGCTTCGACATTTGACCAATGTCGACAAACAGACATGTCCTAACCCTTGTCATCATCAGCAAGACCGGTCAGCATTCCACTAACTCGGACCTCCCGTCCATGTTAGCAAATGGTCCTATCTTCGGCAGTCAGCCATTGCTGACAAACAAGCCCTTGTCCATCCCGACCTCGTTTCGTGAATCAAGTTCAAAAAAAAAGAAGAAAAAAAAAAGAAAAAATGAGGCTTAAAATAGAGGTGGCTCGCCAGGCTTGGTGCTACTCCGGTGAAGGCCGTGCCATTTCAACTCCTATGTCGACTGCGCCGGTTTAGCCACTGCCCCAGTTCAAGACTATTATGGACCTCTACGGGTCATGCAATGAATCCGTCCAGTCTGAGTGCATCCGCTAGCCCCGCCTTGCTCATTCTTTGCTCGTGGCACCAGCGGCTGGGGGGCATTTGTTGGCACTCAAAATATGCTCGATGGCAATCACACCAAAATGACAAGAATGATGCGGCCCGTTGAAGCGCAGAAGTCGAAGAAAGCCAATACACAAGGGTCCTCTCGGACTACTGAAGCCTCATGTGATCTGACGAGAGCGCCAAGGACATCACCTCAGGAGGATCGGAAAGAATCCACAACAAACTGGCAGTGTCGATTGGCGTGCCCAATTGATGTGACACACCCTAAAGGATGCAGTAACTGGACCAATAATCCCTTGGACTTATCCAACGCAAGCACAATTCGCAAAATTAGAGACTATCATAGACAGTCACTCACTGGTGCACACGTTCAACCCGGGGGTGACTCGATGATGCCGAGTCAAGGATAGTGGGACTAGACATTTGCTGGTGGAGGGCCAGCAAGGCAATGATTGTCCCCCCCCCCCCAAAAAAAAAGATATGGAAGCCCGAATTGATGGGCTGACTGAGTGCCACAAGGGGCACGGATCACTCTCTTGCTCCCACGGTGGTCACTCGAAAGCAAGGGTGCTTTAGGACCGGGCACTCACTTACACTCCAGTGGAACGTTGATGGATATTAAATGAACAAACACTAAATATGAGCAAGGGTTGAGTGATTACCTGGCCAGTTTGAAGAAACCGACCCCGGTCGGAGACGTGGGCGAGCGGGGAAGTGTGGGTTCCCCGTACACTGCGTCGATGAAGCTTCTACCTGTTAAAATAATTACATTCACTACTCCTCACACAGGAGGGTTGGACTAGGGGTGGGGAAATGTGGGGTTACAAACAAACACTACCTCCCACAGGGAGGGGCTTTAAGCCGGCCAGGCGGGGTGGGGAATGCCGGAATAAACTAAGACCTGCTGTTCAGTCCGCTCAGGGTTGGCAGGATAGGGAGTTGCTGATGATGCCGCCATGGACCCGTCCAACTTCAGAAGAGGGAGGGACTAGCACCAAAACTTCCTGGGTTGGCCCAGGAAGACACTAGAATTTTTGGGGAATGTTTCATGGTCGTCGGAGGCCGGGGTGGGATCGCGAGCTAGGTTCCTCAGTTCAACTTCTGCCTGTTCCAGAATCCTTGCGGCTGGAAGAAGTGGACGCCTCGAATGCTCCTAAAGTCTGATGAGGGTGAGACCAGAGCCGAAGCGTTCGTGGGTGAGTCTTCTTCGTTTGGAGACCAACGAGGATGCTAGCGGAGATCGGAGCTGACTGCGAGAGCCAGAAAAGTGGAAGGGGGTCGAATCTGTCTCCAGTCGGACTGACCTGTGCACTCAGGGTATGAAATTCGGAACTTTGTGCTTCTGGCTTCAAACGACGCTCCGCTTCTTGGAGATGTCAGGGGACTTGACGGGATCGTCAAGCGGCATCGACAAAACTATCAAATGTAAATTTATGGCTAAGTTGTCTTTTGTTTATTGGGCCATATATAGAGTGGGCCTCATATGTAGTGTTTTCTTTTGTCATTAGTAATATATATATAAATATATAAACTTAGAAACCTACGTAGGAACCCAAGTCTCTTGAGTTTCCTAGGTGGTCTTTAGTTATTTTGTCATAGATACATATATATAATGGTTGCACTTATGTGCATTTATGAGAACCGGCGTAGGAACCCAAGCCTTTTGAGTTTCCTAGGTGGTCTTTAGTTATTTTGTCATAGATACATATATATAATGGTTGTACTTATGTGCATTTATTAGGTACTCCTCGTAGGAACCATGGCTCTTGGTATTCCAAGGTGCCCATTCCCCTCCCCATGTTTTCTATTTAAACAAATGTAAACCCACGATGGAGATAAGATAGAATGCAATGAAATAGTTTGAATTTTAGCCATGGCTTGTGTATTCTCCAATTTTTGGAACCTCGGGTGAGAGGCCCAACCCCACTTCGCCCCACCATGGAGGTCGTCCGTGAATCTCCGGTGCATCGTCTTCGAGAAGAGGACAGGTGTGAAGCCCCATCGAAGCTCCACGATCTTCCTCTTTCACCGTTCAACCATCGTCGTCGTCCATCACCACCGCCACCACCGCCGTGCCAATTGCAACGCTTGCAATCGCCATCACCGCAGAGAAGAATTGAAGAGCGCGACTGCATCGTCCCTGAGATGGGGATGGTCGTGAGGCCCCGGCCGAGCTCCTGTGTTCTTCTCTAGTCACCTCACCTTCCTGCTCTCCGGCTCATTGTTTGTAATCCTTCCTCGACCTCGTGTCGCATCAAATGGCATCAGATCTTAGAGAACCGGGCTGTTCCATCAGATCGGGATCCTGAGCTACGAGGTTCGAGGTCGAACCATCTCCAAGCGGAGGGGTTTGACGGGATCGTCAAGCGACATCGGCAAAACTATCAAATATAAATTTATGTCTAAGTTGTCTTTTGTTTAGTGGGCCATATATAGAGTGGGCCTCATATGTAGTGTTTTCTTTTGTCATTAGTAATATATATATAAATATATAAACTTAGGAACCCACGTAGGAACCCAAGTCTCTTGAGTTTCCTAGGTGGTCTTTAGTTATTTTGTCATAGATACATATATATAATGGTTGCACTTATGTGCATTTATGAGAACCCACTATTGGCGGTGAGATGTGAACTCATCTTTTTTATTATTATTATTATTATATCCGAACTAGACCGTTCGCTTTGTTATTCGCATAGGGTGTGCCAGTCACTAGGTGACGAGTTTATTGTGCGCTCAATCTGACCTGAGTCGGGCGAGAGTGAAGTTCGTGTCGGGATCGAAAGTCCGCCATACCATAAAGGCTATGGCGTTAATTACATCCTTCGATAAGAAGGAAAACCTCTGATTAGTTGCCGAGATAACGAGCCGTTTGAGGCTGAAATAGAATGCAGGAAAATGCATATGATGATGAAGCCTTTGAGGCCGCATGAACTGATTCATTGATCATTTTCTCAATCATGCAGAGCAGGCATGGTTCATTAAGTTCGAGCCTTCACTACGGGGCGGAGGACGTAGGTCCACGGTATCCCCGGTCAGGTTCCCCAATTATGAAAACACCGTTTCTCCTTGGTCATATCCGGGGGAAGTCATGGTCCCTGTCCGTTTCTCTCCTCGGCTGAATCTAGGGGCAAGAGGTAAATAAGGGGGTGATGACTAATCTAGACACCTTGATGAGAGGAGGTCTCAAAAAGGGGGCAGTCCGTTATGACCTGATTCTACAAGAAAAAAGCAATTCATCAAAGGAAAGAAAAAGAAGGAGCCATAATCATGACAAAAAATAAAGATCTATTTCAAAAAAGTTTGTATCTCAAAGCCTATAGCTCCGAGAAAATAAGACTAGGCATGGCAAGAGTGGCAGTACAGTTTCCCCGCGGGACGTTATGAGCCCGGTCGTATGCGTGCCTAGTGTGGATGAAGGTTCGATGACGGACACAAAGCTCCGACTCAATAGTCCGAATCTTTGAAAGGGTTCTTGTGAGAAGAACTCAAACTCTGAAAAACCTCTATACCTGGCCAAAGCTTATCCTCATATTCTATTTTCTCCTTTTTAGGACTAGACAGTACCCTAGGTATGGCCTCGGTAGAAGCACCGTCATACAGATTGGCCCTGGCCAGGGATTGTCATTTCAAAAGCACGCCGATCTCAGGAGATTCCGAGTGGGACAGGTAGGGCCCTTGTTGCTGGGACAAAATTGGCTTTCAAATTCCAAAAAAATCATATATTTCAAAATTCTAAAAAAATCATATATTGCAAATTCCAAAAAAATTATATATTTCAAAATAAAAAAAATCAAATATTTCAAAATCCAAAAAAATCAGATATTCCAAAACCCATAAAAATCATATATTCCAAAACCCACAAAAATCAGATATTTCAAAACCTCACAAAAATCAAATACATTTAAAATCCAAAAATACCATCATGTTGCATTGCATGCATCACATTTTCTCATTATATTTCTGCCTATTTAAATAAGGCTCCACCCATTGACCAAATATCAAGAACTGGTCATTTTCTAACTTGCTTCAGGCAAGGGGTTGAGTCTAAGAACATATCTAACTTATTTTTTTTGTCTAAGTGTGTGTAGACGTAGGTTTAATCACCCAAGATTCAAAGTTCACAAGTCTTCTATCTCTGGCTCTCTAACGGTCTATCCTTAGACCGCTAGCCATCTCTAGCGGTTCATAATTGGACCATTTTCCTTCCCGAAAGGTTAGAAAAATAACTCTCAGTAAAACTGTCTCTAGCGGTCTTACGATAGACCGTCATAGCCTTTTGGCGGCCCATGATTGAACCGCTTTACTCTCCCGAGGGTTGAAAACACTCAATTTTTCCTGAGCGCTGTCTCTGGCGGTCTTTCGTTAGACCGTTAGACGTGGTTAGTAGCTCTATAATGGACCGTTTGTCAGACAAAGAATCCTATTTTAAGCTGATTTGTTCATCCATTCGAGGCCGATCAAGCCATTCATTGCATAGTTCTCAACACAAATATTTTATTCCATTCAATCAAGTTCATTGAAACATTATTTCATTGATAATTTCAAGTACATCAAAAAGAAAAGCTCAGATTACATTCATTCTCTTGTCCGCGCAAGGCCGGATCTTACGCAATTCCTTCACATAAGCACGGTATCCATCTTCATCTTCTGCCAGTTCTACTTGCCAAACACGCACCCGGCTAATTTCCCACCTGATTAGTGCGTTTCAGACTACTCACTCGTCCTCCTCGGTCCCCATCTTCCTAGCTAGAAGGGGAGGGAAGTGTGATAGTGCAGGAACCGTAGTACGGGGTAGCCGAACTTGAAGATAGCACCGGTGAGGGTTGTAGATCGCCAAGGTAGTGTCCCCCACTAGCTGCAAGTCTAGGCTCGGTCGTCGAGGTACTCTAAGGGTAGTGCTTCGAAGCACTCTTGGTCGCATCACAAACTTTTCCATAGGTAAAGTGTTGAGGTAGAGACGCCAATCATCTCGTGTCTTCTTGTCCGCCACCTGGCACTCAACCTGTGAAGAAAACCCAAATGCGCCTCCTATGAAGAATAGAGGGTGGCTCCCGAATATCTGGCTAGTTGAAGGCAAGTCCTCCTTGGGTAGAAATTTAAGTCTCACTGCCATCCAACACTCAAGGATGATCATTGACCCGAAGAGTGGCCCTCCTAGGCAAGCTGAGCTAAGGCCTTCGTAAAGGTATGAAAGGACTGCTTGGGAGATAGATAAGCCCCGCCACAACCCACTAATAATGCTGAGGTTTTGGATGTCCAAGAGGTGGTCGGTGGTGGTGAAAAGAAAGACCCCGCACAAGCAAATTGAGGTACCTTTGGCTATGGCCTCAAATCTTCCGCTCTTGTTCTTACAATAAGCGGTTATCCATTAAGCCATGGGTACCAAATGGATATGGCGTGGGCTGATCATGGTCCTAACATCTTTTGGATTGTGTATGAAATCCCCTAGAATGAGTGATGGGTCTATAGGCTCAACCGTATGACACACTAGATCTTCATCCCCAACCTTTAGTCTTAGGGATGCCTAAGTGTGTGTTTATGGATGCCATAACTCTACAAGGGCTGAAATGCTTGGCCAATCCAAGGATAATTTCTAGAAATTCTTTTCTAGAACCACTAAGGGTTGAAGGTTCCATGCCCTTAGGATTAAAAGGACTTCTAAAGGGAGCTCTTTGATCATGGGAGCCACCCACTTTAGGTTGGAGTAGCATCTTGGGCCAGAAAGAAGCTAAGAAAAGGAAAAGAAGAGGAAGAAGAGAGGAAGATCATGAGAAGATGAAAATTCAGAAATTTATGAACTTTTGAATCAAATTGCAACTTACCTCGCTTGAAGAGCTTGAGCTCAAGTGCTTGGGGATTGAGGTCAGCCGCTGTAGCTCTCCATGCTCCTTCTTAGCTGCCTTAGGCCCGGTGTAGACCATCTCTCCCATAACACTAGCTTCAAAGGTCCTCTTCATGGTGTTTTTGATGAAATTTTGAGACTTGTAGCAGAGAATTGATGTGAGCTACGAATTCTAGGCTTGTCCCTACTTGAAGAGGTTTATTTTTAAGGTTGGTGTATTCGGATTGAGGTTGCGTAATCTTATCATAAGTTAGATTAGGTTGTAGTGCAGATTAAGGCCTCTTTCCCTTGGGTTTGGACTCTCACGGAGAGTCTCGCTTGGATTACACAGTTTTTGCACTAGCGGTCTATCCTGAGACTGCTAGAGTCCTCAGGCGGTTCACTATTGGACTATTTTTATCCCTTCATCCACCTCCTGTCTCCGTCCCTCTGACGATCATTTGTTTGGCCATTTTTCTCCCTGTGGCAGTCTTAAATTAGACCGTTTGTCAGGTTTTGTCAGAATTTGCATAACTCTTTCCCTCTTATTCAGTCCTGCCGTTCTCTCTCTGTGTCTCTCCCACCTGTACTCTCTGTCGGTCCTAGGGTAGTAATCAGTGGGTCAGCATTCACATCCATATACCTTTTCACATTAACAATAAAAACAACCAAAAATATTCATTTCACTATCAAAGTCATGTACAAATGTGCGTCAAAAAGAAAAGGAAGAGCACAAGTCACGCTCCGGCGGGTCCCTCTCCTGGGCCCCCGCTGTCGCCGACACCCTCGGGCCTCTTCACCAGTGGGGCCATGGAGACACTCTCCTCCTCTCATTGTCGTCGCCTCCTCTCGTCCTCCTCATTCCTCCGCTGGCTAGAGGAACCCGTAAGGTAGTCACGGTGTCCACTACGCGCCACACTCTGTGACACACTCTGGGACGACCGTCCGCTCACCAGCTGGAGTGCCCTTTCCAATGCTCGGACCTCAACCCTCAGCTCTTTCGCCTCAGTCTGATACCGCTCAAAATCTACTGCTCCAACTTTCAATCGCTCCACCTCTGCATGGAGATGGGCCACCTCGGCTGCCTCTACTCGAAGTCGCTCTACCTCTGCTCGAGCATGCTCCGCCTCGGCCAGCCCTGTGCTCAGCTCTCTCGCATGCATTAGCATTCATCACAATTAGGAATAAGCATCATAAGCATTTAAAGCCTAAGGAATTTGGTTGGTTTTTTGCTTACCCTCTCTGCGAGATTAGCCTCGGCATCCTCAGCCCGAGCAACCGCCCGAGCAAAGTCTGCATCTCACTCAGCCCTGCTTCCCGCAGGATGTGACGAAGAGGAAGGTACATCCGGTCCGTGGCGTTGTGCTCCCTCAGCGCGCTGCATTTTAGAAGTTAAGGTCAGTCACATTCATCATAAAGCATAAGCATAATTAAGTCCAAGGTTTAGGAACTCACCAGAAGGTCCAGCGCGTGCTGAAGCTCATCCCTCTGTTGTACAGTGGCATGGAGGAGTCCTTGGAGCTCTGCTATGCGACCCTGGGGGTCTAGCTGCATATAGCAAATCATGGTGTCAATGCATATAGGAATAAGATAATTTATTTAAAGAGCATGAGTTTAGAAGTGATACCGGTCATCGGACGCCACGGAACACTCGGTCGTCGTACCTCTGAGCAAAAGCATTCAGGTAGGCCTCGTCGCTGTCAGCTCGGGTCCTCACCTTCTGACCTCTCCATGTCCAGTCTCGTACCTGGTCGATCACCCGAGTGACCCAGTCGATGTCGCCATTGAGTCCCTTCACCGATCTCCCAAAGCGCTCCTCATCTCACTCAGGGAACTCCACCTCTAGCTGATGAACTCCCCTCGTCCTCATGATCAATCGATGATGGAGTGGCTCGACGATGTTGATGCAGTGTAGCCAGATCTCTCGTCCGGCGTACGCTCGGGCTGCCTCCACCCAAGGCTGCCCCTCGTGACCCTCGTCACGAAAAGGTGTCCAGCGCACCTGAAAAGGCAATTAAGTCAATGTCAACATTTAGATAAGCATTTTTCAGCATTTAGAAACATTTAGAGCACATAGGAGAGTTTGAGTTTAGAATTTACCGATGCATAAGGGAAAGTGTCGATGTCGTCCTGGATCGCCCGAGCTAGGCGAAGGATCGATCCCATGTCCCGTCCTACCACGCACTGTCTCGCGATGGGGATCCGCTCAGAATGTATCTCCTTCCCTCGCCCTAAGCCAGGGACGTATAGATAGCTCCAGACCTGCATAAGTGAAAGTGTCAGCATATAATAATAGCAAGCATGTAGTAAAGCATTTAAAAGTTTAGAGTTTAGGGCATTTTACCTGTAGGAATGGCGAGAAGCCGCCCAGCATGGTCTGCCGGTCGGTTGTGCTCAGGGAGTCGAAAAGAAAAGTTAGGACTGCTGCACCCCAGGCGTACCCTCCTACTCCATCTAGATCTCTTAGCAAAGGGAGGAGCCTGACGCTCACTCCGTCGGCTCTGGTCACAAAAAGAAGCTTCCCGAACAGCAAAATCAGGAAGCACCACCAAGTGATGTCACCCTCGGGTCCCGGCTCTGCTACCACTTTGCCCCGGACCTACTCTATCACTCTCCCTATGTGCTCCTCTGGCAGCTCCCCTACTAAGATAACAGCTCCCCTAAGCCCCAGGCTCTCCTGGAGTTTCGATCATCCCAGCATGGATGACTGATGCCCTGGTCTCAGTAAGTCCAATCCCAACAGCTCCTGCGCCATCTCTCGATAATCTCCATATGCCCATCCTGTCACCGACGCTCCATGGACCTGCAATCCGGTGATTCTCGCTATGTCTTCCAGCGTGGGGATCATGTGGCCCCACGGGAAGATGAAAGCCCAGCTAACTAGATCCCACCTCTCGTGTAGAGCATAGATCAATGCTGTGTCAATACGGGTCACCTCAATGCTCAACAGCTCCACGAAGCCCATGGCGGCTAATCTTTCTCTTTGATAATCCGGTAAGGCCTGGTATACCGCCTAGACTTGTAGCCATAAAATCTGAGTTCGTCTCTTCCCCCGCACACATTTAGAACATAAGTCAGTCATTCCATTACATTTGTCATTGCATTTCATGTAAACAAAAACAACAACAAAAATAAAATAAGAAAAACACAAAATATCGAAGTCCTGTCTCTGATTCTCTGGCGGCTATATCTTGGGCCGTCTGAGACCTCTGGCGGCCATAGTGTGGGCCATCTGACGTTGTAGCGGTCACTGGAACGACTGCTACAACACCCGTGAATGGGCATCATCTTCTTCGTTTCCCTAGTCCGTGGAAGTGGCCAAAATGGCCTACAAATTATTTTAATGGGTCCCTAGACCCATTTCCTTGTCCATTCATACACATGCATCCATGAAAAAAAATTAAAAAATGAGAAAAAATGGGTTTTTTGGGTCGTTGGCCTACCTCCGTCGACAGCCGTCCGGTCGCCGCCGTTAATGCTTCTCCGGCCGCCGTGGCCTCCTCCTCTTCTTCCATGGCCTCCCTTGGGTCCTGTTCCGCCGTGGGGACTTCTTCCCCCGCCGTTTGGGCCGCCGGTGCCTATCCCTCCGCTGGTGGGTTCTCCTCCGCCGCTAGTGGCATGTCCTCTTCCTCAATCCGCCATTGGAGGTGCATCACCGCCCTCTTCTTCACCATCCTGGCGGTGGTCGGGGGTGAGACGGTGGTCACCGGTGGGTCACCGGAGTAGGGAGGGGTGTGGTTCGGTTTGGTTGTTTTGGGCGTTTAATCGTTTGAGTGTTTGAATGGGGGGAATGAATGATTGGTTTGTTTTTTTTGAACGCCTAGGAAATTTGGTGGTCTATCGTTAGGCCGTTATAATATTTCTGGCGGTCCTACAGTCGACCGTTTGTCATCAGAGTGTCCTTCCTCGAAGGATGTGAACCGATGTACTTTAGCGGTCTTTGCTTAGACCGTTAGGGCTCTTGTAGCGGTTTTATTCTAGACCGTTTACGGGCTGAATACTTGATGAATTTCAAAGCTTAATCCATTATGTTTCATGCTTCAAAGTTACATATGTTGTGCTTCATGCTTATTTTATGGATCTATTTTAATGGTGGTTAACCCTTCTTATTGCTCAAATCATGAACGCCATCACGCTTTATCAATGCTCGCCAGGCAGGCAAGTCAGGTAAGTATTTCGATCCCTAGTCCCTTAATGCATTACTATAGGGTATCTATAATATATTATCTCAAGAACTGGTTGGTCATTCATGTGTTCCAGGATCTAATGTTCCTCTTTAACAAAAATGATGATGATCTTGGTGCACATGTTTAATCATTGGATAGGCCGTTAGGTTTTAAAAATTGGGGGACGATGGTTCTATCTTGCGCGCCGTGGTTGCAGATAGTTTTTTGACCCTGATTTATCCGGTCTAGCAATACTATTCTCGAGTATCTTGCTACTTTATCTTTTCTTTGTATTCGTTTTGATGATTTCTTTATTTTAGCCCAGCATGCATCAGGCGCATCATTGAGCATTCAAATACCTTCATCTGTCTGAGTGTCTTAGTAATGGTGGATAACTATGTATCCATGGTCTTGAGTAAGGAGAGTCATTCCACTCTGAGTTGGAAGGTTTCCTTCGGTCTGTTTGCTCAATTTGGTTAACTGGGGATTCCTGTCTGGAGTTTAGTTACTCATCTCTTTTCTTTCCGCTTGCTCCAACCGCCTATCAGCTGTGTGTTCTAGTGAGGAGGTTGGCCGTGTTTTCTTTTCCTTTAGATGTTAGTCCCTCCAGGCATGTGTCGTTCGGTCTGGCCGTTCCTTGTGATTGGTTCAAAGTTTTTCAGAAGATTCCTATTGCTCATTGGTTGAGGATGGGTGTCGATTTACCTTAACACCCGCTTTTCGGTCCACTCTGCTTCATTTCTGCTTCACCTCCATGTTCCATGACGCTTTCGCTTCACCTCCGCTCGTTCCCCTGCAAAGAGGACGTTAAGGAGGGGCATCTGTTGACACCCGTTTTATGACCAATGGGTTGGGTCATCTCCTTATTTATCTTTATGATGCTCCGAGTTATACGCCGTTTACTAGGTCATCTTGGTCAGTCTTTGAGGCTTATTTCAAAGGTCATTCTCCTTGATTGGGTCTCGCTCCTTATTTGTTTTTCCGTGGGTTGAAGCTTAGTAGGCTTTCGTTGGTCTAGCACCTAGCGGTCTATGACATGACCGTTAGACGATTTTGGCGGTCTATCATGTGACCATTTTTCTTCATGTGCACCTACCTGATTCATTGTTGCACCAACCTGAGTTCACCCTTGCACCGACCTTACCTTTTCTTGCATCGACCTGCACTGTCTCTTGCGGTCTATCATATGTTCGTTTGATGACGTTTGTCAGTCTATTTATGAACCGTTTGCTGACGCTAGAGTCTAGAGTCAACGTCTTTCATTCTATCTTATCCATTGTTATCCGTTGAGCTCTAGCAGTTTATCGTAAGGCCATTAGAGGCATTGTGGCGGTTTTACCTTAGACCATTTCTTGGCTCCAGAGTCTTGTTCGCGAAGTTTTCGCCCGTTGGCCTTATCTTCTGAGGTTAGCGGTCTATACTTGGACCGTTAATTCCAAGTGGCGGTTTATCGTAGGACCGTTTCAGGTGACAGAGAGTCTTGATTTATTGTCTTTTCCTCTGCTGCGCTGTGGTCAAAGTAGAGTTTTGGTTTGGTGATTTCTCTCTTGATAGTGATCCTTAGAAGCTCTCGTTTATTTCTATGGACTCTTGGGAGTGTTATTTTCAAGAGTTTGCTAAGTTTCATCCTACTTTTTTACTGGAATCTCTCCAACTCGAATCTAGAGTTTGAAGGTCTATAAATAGAACCCTTAAGTTCATGGGTTGAGGAGGAGATTTCTGGAGTTTACGTCGAGGTGCTACCGCATTCTGGAGCAAGTACCCATCAAGGAGAAGTGCTATCTATGTCCATTAGCCTTCAAAGTCCAGGGAGTATTAAGTTTCAAGGGTTCATTGTGTTGTTTTCTCTCTAGTTTCATTCCCCTCTTCATAACATTCATAAGCATATTCCCCTCTTCTTTTTCCACGTTCCTAGCATCTCAATTACAATTTTAAACAACTCCCCATCTTTTTCACGCCCCATAGGGGTTAAAAAACCACCTCCAAGGTATCCACCCTTCCTTTTGCATGCACCTTAGGTTATTTGCATTATAGTTACTACACTTGTCATAGGGCTAATTTGGGTTGCTTTTTTGTGCTTCTACACTCTTTTGCAGGTCTACAGGGTTCCTAGCACGAGGCCCAACTCTTCTGGCCGGCCGGGAGAGGTAGAGATCCAAGTCCCAATTTGTTGTTCCGTGTTCTCTAGCGACTGTATTTAGAACCATTTGAGGATCTGTGGCGGCTTATCGTAAGGCCGTTTCTTGCTCTTTGGCGACCTGATATTCGATCGTTTGTGCTCACAGAGTGTTCTTGTTTTCATCTCCCATGGGTGGGTGTTGCATCCTCCTCTTTCCAAGGTATTTAGCTTAGCTTTGCTATTTTAACTACCTTGGTGGCGATCACACATCCTTAGTTCGGTATTATTCATCATTGTCATCATTCTTGCTTGCTCTTTTCTTTACCTTACTTGCTCCACACCTACAGTGTGTGTTTTTGTTTTACACCTTTGCCCCACGGCCCGGCGTGTGTTTTTCTTTTCTTTTTCATGAACATTGATGACATGCCCATGCTTCTGATTCTTGTGATTGTTTGAGTTAGGTTATTGCTTGCTCACACATCTTCACACACATATCTTTCATACCACCATACTCACATTCACATCACTCACATCACTTCACACAAAGAAAAACATCAACAAGCAGGCACCTAGTGTGTGTAGGAACAGAGTGATAGAGTGTGCGGTGGAAAACAACTAAATTTGCATGCGAGAGTGCTAGCACACGAACCTGTGAATGGGGTAAAGGATAATGAGCAATTGCACACAAACAACTCACTACACTAGCATTTTTGAGGTGGTTCGGTTGCAAACCTGCAACCTACGTCCACCCCTCACCAAATCGATGAGGCTTTACCACACGAGGATGAAATCCTCTTCACACACACGAGGATGAAATCCTCTCTAGACACACACACGGGACGAGTCCCACGCACACACACTCACGAACAAGGAAAAAACAAAAAGCTACAAGTGCAGCAAAAATACACGGGTACACAAAGTGAGGTTGCAAAGAGGAACACAAAAAGGAAGAAGCCCGCGGTGGCTTCAGATACAAATTTGAAGACAATAATCAAGTCTGCCTTTCAAGCTCAATCCTTCATATGGCTGCTCTCTCATTCATGGCTTTCCTTCTTCCTTCTGATCTCCGTTCTTTAACAGCATAGGACTGGGGAACGAACCAGGTGCTGAGGTGTTGGCTTTCTTCTCACTAGATCTCCTTGGGCATACTTAGAATTTTCTATAAGGAAGTAGCCACTACAGATCGAGAGACACTTCGAACGACAGTGCAAGACTGCGAGGCAATGAGAACAGAGTTGGCTGGCTGAGTGAGTGGTTGGCTGGCTGGCTGGCTGAGAGAGAATCCCACTCAACTCTTCTCTCTTTTTCTTCTTTTTCTTTCTCATGTTCTGCTCTTATCTCAGGGTTGGCCTTAAACTCCAATAGCAGCATCATCATACACATGCTGCCCCTTTTATAGACGTAAGAAATCCTTCTAGCAGAAGTTTTTCCTTCCAAATAAATTTGGTGCAGCAGCTCCCGAGGAAAATCTGCAGTATCTTGTCTTCCATTAGCAGGCACCACCAAGGACGTCCTTCTGTCCTGTGAGATCTCTGGAACAACAATTCTTATTGGATGGAGGCAAAAAGGTGGCTTGCATGAGATGTGACATTTCCCACATTTGGTCCCTGACTTTTTCATTGACCAAAAGGTATGATATGGAAAGCCAATGATGACAAGGACAGTTGACTGTCCAAGGAGTCTTTTCCTTCGCTTGGAGTCTTCTAAACATTATTTGATTGGTCAAAATAAACAATTAATCAAGGAGGTTCTTTGACCAAATACCTTTTTCCCATTTGCCCATGGAGACAGACTAGCCTTTTTCCAAATCTGAACTTCTGCCAGGTTATTGCACAGACATCAATTTGATTGGCTATAGTTAAAAAGAAGTGTACCATGGAATGCTGACCTTTCCCACAAATGATACCTGATAGATCTACCTTCTCAAAAGATGTTCTGTTACCTCATGATGGAGAGGGACACTGGTCAGTCCTAGGAACCTCCTGCATGCCTCAAAAGACGTGTTTTTTGATGTTTGTGGTTCCTATTTTTGGTTCCTAGATGGCTTTTTCGAACAACTACGATTTTACCAGAAATAGCCTAAGAAGCTTCAAGTGCGTCGATGCAGCAAGCTTATTGCGTCGATGCACCTTGAAGTATTTCTTCAGTGAGGTCGAAGCAGCTAAAGGCCCATGGTCGGAGCGGCAACATGAGGTCAGAGCAGCTTGCTTGACATGACTTATAAGGTTGACCTTTCTTCTACAATGAGGTCAGCTGGCTTGGCATGAAGAACATGGTCGGTGCACATGAAGGACTTCTTCAGTGAGGTCGGTGCACATGAGGTGCTTGGCCATTGGCAGGGTCGGTGCACATTAGGAACTTCCTCAGTTGAGGTCGGTGCACATGAAGACTAAGGTCGGTGCACATTTCAAGATGATGCATATAAAGGTCGACGCACATCTCTGTCTGAAGCATATGGGTCTGTGCACATTCAAAATAAGGTCGATGCACATCTTTATCTGAAGCATAAGGTCGGTGCAGCTGATGAGCGCTTGCTGCTGGAAGCTCTTACGTCAATAGAGCTAGCTTGTTGCGTCGATGCAGCAGTCTATTGCGTCGGTGTAGCTATGCAGACTTGCTGCTTGAGGTCGGTGCAGCAAGCCCACTGCGTGAAGATTTACTGCTTGAGGTCAGAGCAGCTTGCTTATCAGGTCGAAGCATCATGGCTTGTGCCTCGACGCACTTGCTTGAAACCGCTCACAGGCAGTCTCGCTGCATCGACGCGATGAACTTGTGCGTCGATGCATGAACCAACAGCGCTAGCCGAACTGAGACAGATCCTTAGTTGGGCAATTCTGGGAAATCCGGTCGACCGAAGACCTTCTTTTGGTCGACCAAAACCTGATTTATAGAAGCCATACAGAGCCTTTTGAATTTGTTTCTGCTTCATTATCTAGCTTCAATTTCTTTGAACCAGTTGCCTTGATTTCTGTGCTTTACTTGATTCCCTTTCTTGGTTTCTTGCATTCACCAGTATATGGGCTTAACATCACCTGCCTTGATTTTCGTAATGCCAAATGCCTAGATTTGTGTGCCATTCTTGATTTACTAACAATGACCTGAAATGTATGAATATTGACGTTTATCAAGTGCAAGATAGACTCATCAGTAACTCATAGGTAGACATCATCAAAACCACATTAAGGTAGAAAATCATGCGTGTACCATACATGCACAACATTCTCTCCCTTTTTGATGATGGCAACTATGAGTCATTATAAGTTCAATTATGAGTCATTAAAGGAATGCAATCATGAAATAGGCAATGACTCAGACTTTGGGCAATGACTCCTCAAGACTTCTCCCCCTTTGCCATCAGTAAAGAGAGCTTAAACTAAAGCCAATTACAAACGTCTATAAACACATGGTAGAGCATGAGATCAAGAAATTATTAACACATAATTACCATGAGAGGCAACATTTCAAAATGCAAATTCAAGTTTTTGAAGTGAGAATGTCAAGTGCAGCCACCAGGAAAAGTATAGTCGGTTATGAGAGAGTGACAACCATTGTTGAGGTTGGGTCCCTTGAGGTCAATCTTTGGGTCCCATTAAATGTCAGGTCACTCGTGAATCATGGCAATCATAAAATTAGATAGATTGGGACCGGATGCCATGAGTTCATAGTACAACATGCATGCAAGATATTTGATCATGGCAAGAAGATGCAGTCAGAGAGCAGTTTGATACCAGATGTTATTTTTCAGGATTTTTAGGTTTTCCTAGTTTTCAGAATTTTTTTTTATTTTCTATGCAATGCATTGAAGTGAAGAATGCAGACCACCCATGTGCATGAAGAGGTGAAACCAATTGCATTGAAAGTCTGATACCAAATGATGACACTGAATGAATTATGCAGATTGGTTCAAAGAGGGCAAACACCAAGGAGTATCAAAAGACAGCTTGTCTTAAGAAAAGATGGAGGTTCTTTAAATCGGAAACCAAGTTTATCGCTACAGAGTTATATATTTTTCAGAATGTCCAGATATAGAATTCAGATGATGCAGCTCTTATATTCAGATTGGTTTAACGCTAATGAATTTTAAGCTTCTCAATGAAAACTTTTGAGAACATATGTATTCATGATTAATAAAAGTGAACCAGAAATTCATACTAAAAACACGTTAACCTCCTCTCAACTTACTCATTCAATTCCATTGGCTCCCTTGAGAGTAATTACAACAAGTATTGAGGCTAAACACTTAGATGTCTCTGATTTTATTCATGAGTGCTACACATTCAGATTTTTCTTTTCAAACCATTATTGAGCATTAACAATTATCATTTTTATGAGCAATCAAGTGTAGCATGCACCTTTTGACGTGAGGGTACATGTTGTTTAGACCCCAACACCCCCAATTTCTCAGTGTAGCTTACCATTTTTCCATTATTAGAATAGAGGTAGCATGGCACTTCATGACGCTATCCTCTTCACCTCTTTGGTGAAGGAACCCAGTTTCTTGGTGAACCCAATGCCATTGCTCTGCCTTAGAGCACTGAACTTAGCACACGCCTTTTGCATAAGGATATACGTTTATCAGACGCCAATATCCCCAGTTACTCAACAGGGCTAGTTCATTGCTTTCATTGTAGCCCCATTTTAGAAATCTTCATTTTTGACAAATGTTTAAAAATAATACTAGACTGAGGTTCCTCAATCAAAGATGTCTTTATACTAAGGATAAACTTTCAGATTTAAGAAGGCATAACATGTCAGAACATGAAAAGCTAGTTAAAGTCTATTAAGCCCGAACACAAACATTTTCAAGACTGTTAAACATCAAGGCTCAAGAAATCATTAATTTTAAACCAAAAGCTTTCATTTTGAAGACAGTAATAAAACTCTATAAAAGAATATTCTTCTTAAGGATTTACTCTGATTAGCAAGCTTAATGACAGATAGAAGATTCTCCAAGAAGTTCAAGGCAATTCAAATCTAAGGTGAACCACAAACAGATATCAGCCATTGTGGTTTGGTTCAAGCAGAGAGTGTTGTATGAGTGGAGAGCATCAACTAGAGCAAGTATGGATAGAGAATACTCCCCCTGAAGATATGCATTGAGCTCAGACTGGAATGGGTAAGATAAGACTAGCAAGAGGTTTTTAACAGAGTTTACAAGGCTGGACAAGCTCCCCCTAAGAACATGTTGTCTATGCATGATGTCAACAAGAATGTGCAGTGATGCAGACAAGATTTGATGTTGACTCCCCCTTAACACGTGCATGGGTTGGCAATGGTATATGCAGCCTATGACTTACATGAACACTTGGTGCAATAGAGGGGATGCCAATTGATTATGCATTGGAGTGCATGAGACAACAAAATGATGCAAGCACAAAATACTTAAAATGCATTCAGAGCTAAAACTCAAAGTCTGACGCCAAATCTTAAACTCCCCCTTTGTACAGTATTTATGGAAATTAATGCCCACATGAGTGATGAGTTAAAATAGATGCAGCCATGGCAGACATCATCAAAGGCAATGATCAAGTATTTCATATGGCTGATTAGCAAGAAACAAACATCAACTCAACATCAAATTAATTCCATTAGCAGAACAGATTTAAGTACATCAATTTCTAAATTTTGGTACTTGGGGGAGAACTTAGATCCAAGGATCACCTCACACAAGGTGCTGTCTTCCTGACAAGCTTAGCTCATCACTTTGACATACACCTTTGATATACTAGAGACTCAGTCATTTTCAACGACAAAATCTTTCAAATTTTTAACCATGGGGGAATTTAGATGGAGCATGGGAGTTTTCAGACATGTAGGATTTATTGATAACAGGAAGGTAATTCTAAATGCAATGACTCATGATAACCCTAACATACAGATTTAACATGAATTAAAAGGTTTATTTACATACCTGTGCCTTGAGCTCTTATTCACCCGATCATCTTTTATTTAGCTCCACAGCACCCTACACCCAAAATTCTCATTTGAAAACTTTAGGTACCCAAGCTGGCTTGGGTCCTGAAAGGTTAGTCCCACTTACAACTGCATTTATCTTTCTCATTGCAGTCAAGTCATCTTCCCTCATTGTATGACAGTCATACATCTCTTGTCCAATTTTCCCACAGTAAAAGCTATAATGCCTCGAATTTTTTGGATATTTTTTGAATCATTTTCGTGGGTCTCGGAGTGTATTTTATGATTTACATGTGTTTTTCCCTGATGTGCCTTCGGAACTCTGTGCAGGGTGAACCGTGGCGTTCTCCGACTCCGAGACAGTACCGGCGTGTTGTGCTCTTCCCGAGGATGGCGAAGGTAATTTTTCATAATTTTCTAAATTTCTATAATTTTGGGGCTTTTCTATATATTAACCCCTTTTCCCTCTCTCCCTCCGCATTCTCTCTTCTCACTCTCTCTCATCTCTTTCTCTCCCCCTCTCCCCGAGCGGCTGACGGTGGCGGAGGAGGGTGAGGCGGCGATGGTGGGAGGCGAGGAACGAGGAACGGGTCGAGGATCGAGGGCCGGTGGCGCGGTGAAGCTCGGGTGTGAGTTCATGAACCGGCGAAGGTTTCATGGAGTTTCCTTCGTGGATCGGCATCCACGGCGTGTCGAATCTTCGGTGGAGGTAGGGAGATGGACCCCCAGCTCGTGCACTTCCTTTCCCGCAAGTTTTGTAGGCCGTGGTGAGCCGAGCGGGTTAATTTGATCTTTTTAGGGAAAATCCATGTATTTGGGGAGTGAGCTGGATCTCTCGTTTCGTGGCATTTTTGGCTGATCCAGGGGTTTAGATGCATGCCTAGGGGCTCGGGGATGGATTCCCCTTTGTTTCCCCATCACCCGGGGGTGATTGGGGTGTGGATCAGATTTTTGGGGTGTTTCACGCCGTTCTCAGTTTTTCGGAAGTGTGGCGGTCTTCCAGTGACCGCCACATCCTTCTGGCGGTCCCCGTTCGATCGTTTCAACCTTTCCGTGCATTGATTGGGCCTGGCGGCTGCACGATGAACTGCCAGAGCCCGGGTGGCGGCCGAAGGTCCGACCGCTAAGCCTAGTTGGTCGGCGTGGCCTTCGAGGCATTTTGACAGTTGGCTTTTGACCGTTGGAGGTTTTGGGCTCTGGCGGCTGAAGGTACGCCCGCTACATGCCCTGTGGCGGCCCTATATAGGACCGCTTGTTCTTTCGCGACCCAGAGTGTGGCGACTCATTGTTGAACCACTACAGTACCTGTGGCGGCCTAAGGTTGGGCAGCTAGAGTCGTGTGGCGGCCCAAGAGAGGACCACCAGGTGATTCCCGTGCTTGCGATGTCGGGTTCGTGTTGTATTGGTCTCCGGTCGACCCGGTTGTGACCCAGTGGTTGACCTTTGGCCTCGTGAGTTTCATGGACACCCTGTGAGTTATATGTCCGTGTTTATAGGGTGTCTGGAGGTACCGTGTTACCTCGATTAGCATGCCCATAGGTGTGGTGGGTCTGGGTGACCCCATGTGTTCCAGGCTTTCGTGTTACGCTCGATCAGGTCACCGTGTATCGGTGTGAGTGCGGTGGGGTTCCCCCGCATGTCGTGGGTTTCTAAAGAAGATGGTTCCCGAGTGGGCCAAGTGTTTGGCCTTGGACTGTGAGTCCAGTCATCCGGCCAGGAGCTGGAGGTTTCCCACTTTTCCTTGGGATGGGGAATCGGCGTGGCAGCTTGTGAGCTACTTTGGGAATCATGCTTCTGTGTTTCCCACGTGGGCCATATGTTTGACCTTGGACTGTGAGTCTAATTACCCAGCCTGGGGCTGGAAGGTTTCAGAGTTCACTTTTGAGGGGATGGTCTCGGCGGCTTGTGAGCTACCTCGGTATTCGTGCTACCGTGATTTTAGACCTAGGGATCAGGCTAGATTAACGGCATTGCGTCTTTGCGTACGACGGTCTTGACCCCGAGTCTCGTGACTCAAGGACCGTTGGATTTAGTGAGTCTAGAGGACTATCTAGAGTCCAGTGGGTCGATGCCACTTGGTCCTTCTCGACTTTCGCACAGGGTGCGTGCGTGTTTCTCAAAGTTTCTCCTTGGAGAGTGATCACACCAGTGACTCCCCACTAGTCGTAGCCTTCTGACACGCGAGTGGTCCCACCAGGGAGTGGTGGTGTGGCTACCCCAGAGAGAGACAGTTTTGGACTGGTTTTCATCGGGCCCCACGTCTACCAGCCAGAGTCTAGCTGAGGGGAAAACCGGTCACATGGCCAGACCAGAGACGCACAGTCTGTGTGTGCACACGTGATTGGGGGCGGGTTGGACCCGCACAGACGAGCGCGACCCCAACTAGTCACTTCTTCTGTGGTTACTAGTACGGTGTCCCCGTTCCACCAGGGGTCAAGGGGGACACCTGAGGAGCGGTCTAAGTCATTAGTGGATGCATCCGGCCTTGCTTATGGTGGGCAGGTACTCCTGTCACGTGAGACGTGACTCTCCTGTTTCGAGTTCCTCTTCCCATCTGCGAGACGTGATTTTCTGGACCATCCGGTGTTTTTGAGTTAGTGGCTTGGATGCCAGTGGCTTTACCGAGGTTGCGTCTTGTTGGTGTGGCGCCCGTGACCAGGTGGTCGGGGTTGCACCTTGGACAGCATGTCCAGGGCAGCCTTGTCCAGGTAGGACAAACCTCTGCGCCGGGATTACCGTAGGTTTCGCCTCGATAGGTTGTATTAGTGTGGTCCGGATCCCGATTGTGAGATCGGTGTCTTCCTTTCCGGTACAGTAGGAGTAGCTGTAGTGCCGAGTTTTGACTGGCCACCGGTTTGCTATTCCTGCTGTAGTTGTATCTTTCCTTTTCGCTACTGCCGTTGTTTCCGGTTGGGGTTCCGTGGGACCCCTACTGAGTCTCTGTTTGGAGACTCATCCCTACTTTTCAGGTGCGGCGGTTCTCCCTCGACATTCGAGGGTGCTGTTTGGAGGTTCTTAGTTGCCAGCTCGCCGGGCCGAGTGTTCACTTGGCATATGGTACGTTTTACTACTTTAGACAGTACTTTCTATTGGACTGGACTCTGTTGTAGTTGTTATTTATTTCCGTTAATTGTTGAATTATTCTACTTTTTTTCTTATTTCTTTGTACATCCACACTTCTTTTAGCCCTTCCGAGCCCTCCCGGCTCGTGGGCGGCGGACCAGGATTCGAATGGTATCGGGTTCTTCCCGGTATCCGAATCTTGGGTCGTCACAAAAGCAGTGCACGACAGGTTTGGTATTGTTCTCATGTGCATGTGCATGTGCATGTGCATGTGCATGTGCATTAGGCTTGTGAGGGTGGATTTGAAGGTTACCCCTTTTGACAAATCTGGACTGAGATTTATACCTTCCCTTCAGATGCCAGCAGTCTTGGACCGTGTGGCCAATTTTGCCATAGTGGGAACAGTGAGGGGGAAAGATTCTTCTTCTGACCTTAGGGTGCATCGACCTGTTCTGTGGACTGCGTCGATGCATCAGGCCATTTCCAGGCTTCTGACCGGAAGTGTGCTTAGGATGCTTCCTCCCAGTGTGGATCTTCCCTTTGGCAGTGCTTCCTGCATTATTTCTTCTGTTCTTTCCTGCTCTAAGTTCATCATCCCTCAAGATAAAGTAATCATGCATGATGTGACCATGTTTACCACAATAATAACAATGAACATTCATTTTATGGAAAACATGATGTTTAGCATTAGGTTTCCTAACATGCATATCAACATCAACAAACTCATTTTTCTATTTTTGCCTGAATGTTTTCTTTTTCTAAGTTTTGTTGTGTTTTTGATATTTTTGAACATCAGATTGTCTTGAGGGTGCTTTAGAGGTTTGGGCTATAGTTGAACTAGAAACAAAAGATGTATATAGCTTACTTCTGAAATTCTTTTTATTTACATGTTTATAGCCCAAACCTTCCCTTTGGAGATTTACTTTCGTCCCAAATAATATGTCCAGATTTTGTTGTCCTTCCACAAATTTTGACAATGTGTTGTTTAGATTTTGAATCTCATTTTCAAGTGAGGAGATATGTTGATCTGCATTGGCAAGATCTACCTCACATTCGGCCAGCTATTCATTCAACAACTCATTGATAGTTTTGCAATGATCAAACTCTTTTTGGAGAACACTCAATTTTTTTGTTTCATCAGTGTTTACTTCCTTGCCTTTTTCACATCCCTTTAACTTAGCAAGCAGTTCAATGTTTTCCTTTTTCAGATTTTCATTCTCACACTTTAGATTCTGACTTTCTTCAGCAAGAACCTTATTTTCAGTCAAGCCTTGATCATTTGATGTAGATTTAGATTTATCTTGAAGCTTTCTCACTATTTCTTCCAATCTGTTTATCTCGGCTTGAAGGATTCCATTTTCATCTCTTAGGCATGCAATTTTTTGTTTATGCATATCCAACTCAATGGTAAGATTGTCATTAAGCTCTTCAAAATCTGAACAATTTTTACAGAAAGAACTCTCACCTTGACTGTTTATCTTCAAATCCTTTTTCAGTTTTCTGTTTTCTGATTTTAGCTTTTTGTAGTGCTTGGCTAAATCATCATAGGCTTCTATAAGCTCTTCAAAGGTGAAGTCCTCAGAGTCAGAGCTTACCTGAGTTGAGGATGGATCACTGGACTATTCTAGACGGTCGGCCATAAGGCATTCCTGCTTTCGTTCTTCCCCTTCATGGATATTCACCAACCTGTCCAAGATTTGCTTGGCTGTGTTGTAGGTGGACACAAGATGAAGTAACCTGAAATCAACTGCATCTTTTATCAGATTAAATGCAGCAAGGTTATCACAATGTTTGGTCTCATGATCAGCTGTCCATTCAACTGAATTTGATGGCAGCTCATGAGGACCATTGTACATAAGCGTCCACAATTGTGGATCTATGGAATTAACATATATAACCATTCTCCCTACCCATGTAGAAAAATCTAGACCATCATAAATGGGCGGAGAGGCCATCGAAGCATGTGTAGCATATGAAGCCATTTGATTAGAATGCACCAGGATCTTTCCCTGCAGACTGTAGGATCTGGGAATGGTAGAGCTTGGCTCTGATACCAATTGTTAGGTCCAATAGGTGCAATCGGATCTAGAAGGGGGGTTGAATAGATCCGTTGACAAATTAGGCCCAATTTAAAACACAATCACTACAATAGTGCAGATAAAGCACATAAACATGAAGCTCATCAGATTAAGCATAAGTGGTTCAGGAGCTGGAACAAAGAACCGGACTCAGACTGCTAAGATCAACACACCCACAAAGGTTTGTGATTCAGCAAGGAGGTGCATTGACGTAGCAAACTTGTGGTGGCAACACGCCCACACAATCAGATCAGGACTTAAGAAAAATGTCTGCTCAGCAAGCACCTAGTGCGTGTGTGAACAGTGTGATAGAGTGTGCGGTGGAAAACAACTAAATTTGCATGTGAGAGTGCTAGCACACGAACCCGTGAATGGGGGTAAAGGATAATGAGCAATTGCACAAAAATAACCCACTACACAGGGATTTATAAGGTGGTTCCGTTGCAAACCTGCAACCTACGTCCACCCCTTACCAAACCGATGAGGCTTTACCACACGAGGATGAAATCCTCTTCACACACAGGAGGATGAAATCCTCCCCACACACACACATGAGATGAGTCCCACGCACACACACTCACGAACAAGGAAAAAACAACAAGTTGCAAGTGCAGCAAAAACACACGGGTACATAAAGTGAGGTTGCAAAGAGGAACACAAAAAGGAAGAAGCCCGCGGTGGCTTCAGATACGAATTTGAAGATAATAATCAAGTCTACCTTTCAAGCTCAATCTTTCATATGGCTGCTCTCTCATTCATGGCTTTCCTTCTTCCTTCTGATCTCCTTTCTTTAACAGCACAGGACTGGGGAACGAACAAGGTGCTGGGGTGCTGGCTTTCTTCTCACTAGATCTCCTTGGGCATACTTAGAATTTTCTCTAAGGTAGTAGCCACATCAAAACGAGAGACACTTCGAATGACAGTGCAAGACTGTGAGGCAATGAGAACAGAGTTGGATGGCTGAGTGAGTGGTTGGCTAGCTGGCTGGCTGAGAGAGAATCCTACTCAACTCCTCTCTCTTTTTCTTCTTTTACTTTCTCAAGTTCTTCTCTTATCTTAGGGTTGGCCTTAAACCCCAGCAGCAGCAACATCATACACGGGCTGCCCCTTTTATAGACGTAAGAAATCCTTCTAGCAGAAGTTTTTCCCTCCAAATAAATTTGGTGCAGTAGCTCCCAAGGAAAATCTATAGTATCCTGTCTTCCATTGGCTGGCACCACCAAGGACGTCCTTCTGTCCTGTGAGATCTCTGGAACAACAATTCTGATTGGATGGAAGAAAAATGGTGGCTTCCATGAGATGTGACCTTTCCCACATTTGGTCCCTGACTTTTTCATTGAACAAAAGGATTGATATGGAAAACAAATGATGACAAGGACAATTGACTATCCAAGGAGTCTTTTCCTTCGCTTGGAGTCTTCTAAACATTTTTTGATTGGTCAAAATAAACAATTAATCAAGGAGGTTCTTTGACTAAATACCTTTTTCCTATTTGCCCATGGAGACAGACTAGCCTTTTTCCAGATCTGAACTTCTGCCAGGTTCTTGCACAGACAACAATTTGATTGGCTGTAGTCAAAAAGAAGACTACCATGGAAAGCTAACCTTTCCCACAAATGATACCTGACAGACCTGCCTTCTCAAAAGATGTTCTGTAACCGTATGATGGAGAGGGACAGTGGTCAGTCCTAGGAACCTCCTCCAGACCTCAAAAGATGTGTTTTTAGATGTTTGTGGTTCCTATTTTTGGTTCCTGGATGGCTTTTTCGAACAGCTACGGTTTTACTAGAAATAGCCAGAAGGTTCATCGATGCAGCAAGCTTGTTGCGTCGATGCACCTTGAAGTATTTCTTCAATGAGGTCGAAGTAGCTAAAGGCCCACGGTCGGAGCAGCAACATGAGGTCGGAGCAGCTTGCTTGACATGACTTATAAGGTTGACCTTTCTTCTACAATGAGGTCAGCTGGCTTGGCATGAAGAATAGGGTCGGTGCACATGAAGGACTTCTTCAGTGAGGTTGGTGCACATAAGGTGCTTGGCCTTTGGCATTGTCGGTGCACATGAAGACTTTCTTCAGTAAGATCGGTGCACATTAGGAACTTCCTCAGTTGAGGTCGGTGCACATGAAGACTAAGGTCGGTGCACATTTCAAGATGATGCATATAAAGGTCGACGCACATCTCTGTCTGAAGCATATGGGTCTGTGCACATTCAGAACAAGGTCGATGCACATCTCTGTCTGAAGCATAAGGTCTATGCAGCTGATGAATGCTTGCTACTGGAAGCTCCTGCGTCGATGCAGCGAGCTTGTTGCGTCGATGCAGCAGTCCATTGTGTCGGTGCAGCTGTGCAGACTTGCTGCTTGAGGTCGGTGCAGCAAGCCCACTGCGTGAAGATTTGCTGCTTGAGGTCGGAGCAGCTTGCTTATCAGGTCGAAGCATCATGGCTTGTGCCTCGGCGCACTTGCTTGAAACCACTCACTGGCAGTCTCGCTGCATCGTCGTGATGAACTTGTGCGTCGATGC
This sequence comes from Amorphophallus konjac, assembly GCA_022559845.1. Classification (NCBI taxonomy): domain Eukaryota; kingdom Viridiplantae; phylum Streptophyta; class Magnoliopsida; order Alismatales; family Araceae; genus Amorphophallus; species Amorphophallus konjac. The sequence continues at coordinate 83,656,489 of CM040124.1, read as the reverse complement.
ATGAACCAACAGTGCTAGCCGAACTTAGACAGATCCTGAGCTGGGCAATTCTAGGAAATCCGGTCGACCAAAGACCTTCTTTTGGTCGACCGAAACCTGATTTACGAAAGCCATACAGATCCTTTTGAATTTATTTCTGCTTCATTATCAAGCTTCAATTTGTTTGAACTAGTTGCCTTGATTTCTGTGCTTTACTTGATTCCCTTTCTTGGTTTCTTGCATTCACCAGTATATGGGCTTAACATCACCTGCCTTGATTTTCGTAATGCCAAATGCCTAGATTTACGTGCCATTCTTGATTTTACTTATAATGACATGAAATGTATGAATATTGATGTTTATCAAGTGCAAGATAGGCTCATCAGCGACTCATAGGTAGACATCATCCAAACCACATTAAGGTAGAGAATCATGCGTGTACCATACATGCACAACATTCTCCCAACACGGGTGTCCATTCGGCCTCGGTGTGATACCCATATCCTAGTTTAGGGACCGTCTCAGCATTATGCGTGGACGTGTTCCCACTTTCTTCTGGCACGCTCCCCGGCAAGGGGAGACTCTGTCGAAATTTTGTTAGAATTTTGCTCGAGGAGCTATCTTCTAACTATGTCTTTTGCCTCTTTTCTCTTGGATGCAGACATCATGGCGTTTGGTTCTTCTTCTTCTGCTCGTGCCGTTGTAACTTGGGGAGATGTTTACTCTCGGGATCGAGGCACTGATCGGCTGGCTATAGTCACCGAGTCTTCTGACTCTAACACAGATACAGTGGACACTGGCCGTCTTTTGATTACCGGCAGTGACTGTTTCAGTTATGACTGCCATGAGGGCTACAGAGCAGATCATCCCAAGGACAAGCATCTAATCTCTCTCACACGACGCTTCAATCTTCGAGGGAAGAGGGACCTCTTCCTCGTTCGAAAGGCTGAACATGCAATTATTGCAGAGCCGGACAGCTTGACCGACTTTGTCATGTGGGACAAACCAATTTACTTACCTAGTGAGCCTCGAAAATGGAGTGTTATACTTGGATTGCAGGAGTTGACTCCACCGGATAGACTACTGACTAGGGCACCTGAATTTATCCCAGCTAGATGGAATGAGTCAACAGGTCGAGTGGACTGAGAGAAGCCAGCCTTCGGTTTATTCTTAGCCCCGTTGAAGTGGGGGTATAGAGAAGAGCCAGTTAAGTTGGACTGTTTAGCCGTGCGCTTCAAGCATCAAATTGTCGTGGGCTGGTTCGCTGACATGAAGGCTGTCAACGCTCATGCTTTCAGGGCAGGAGCTGTGGAATTTACTGACTATGTCTTGCAGAATTATGCCCTAATTATGGTCAATGCAGGAGTGTACCATAGTGTATATGCTTCGAGATATCGATATCCGATTTCCAAAGGGCTATGCTATGGCATGATTGAAGTATTTTGTCCAGAATACAATACTTTCTATAAGTCAGAAGGAGAGACGTCCTTGGATCTTTGGAGTCTTTCTCAACTGAGCGACCTCCTCATTGATGGAGAGCCGTATGAAGAGGTTTGTTGGCCGGATTGGTTGAAAGACCAAACAGACGGGAAAGGGCGATACCTAACTGGATTCTCCTATCGATATTTGATGAAAGCATAACGTACTTTGTGCCGTTCTTCATACGATACCAGAGAACCTCGAAAGCCTGGGGAGAAGGGGCGTGTGACGATGGACGCCTTGTTCCAACATTCTTGAAAGGGGAACGGAAATATGAGGATTTCCCCTTTGTGACGCCAGCTCTAGTTCAGCGGAAGTCAGCGACAGGCGAATTTCCCTCCCTCATTAAAGGAAGGGCAAAGAGGAGGGCCCAACCCAACTGGTGTCGACGCAGTCACCCATTGTGCTGTGTATCTAATGTATTAGATTTGTTCCTTCACTCTCCCGCAAGGTGATGAGAGCATGATTAGAGCTAAGGCGATCTACCCAGCCTGTCTAATGGCATGGGGCATGAAGCTTTCACTTTGCCCGGTTGCCCTCTGCTTAATATACAAGATGCTGGGGGACCTTGTTGGCACCCAAAAGATGATTGATGGTAGTCGTGCCTGAATGATAAAAGGAATGCGGCCTGTCGGAGTGCAAAAGCCGAAGAGGATCAGTACACAAGGGTCCCCCCGGACTGCTGAAACTTTAGGTCACCTGACGAGAGTGTCAGGGACTCCACCTCAGGATGGTCGGAACAAATCCACAACAAACTGACAGTGCCATTCGGCCTACCCAACGAACCGGTATTGACTCAGTCGTGCCGAACAAACTCCGTCTGTTGTCCAATCCGGGCGAGAATGTACCTGGTGGTTCACCACCAGACAAGAAACCTTCTTGAGGTGAAGAAATGTCCCCGACTTCTCAGAATAAGGTGCCGATGGCCGCGTCAGCCGGAAACCTGAATGTCTGAACTAAAGGCACGTACAACATCAGAATTGGCCGTCTAGTGGCCTGAAGATCCTCCCGATACTTCTCATGTCGATCCCACCGGGAGGCGATGAGATGAAAGTTCAAGTTGGCTCTCGGAGTCAGTCCTAGTTTCATGAGCCAAAGCCCGACTCAAACAAGCATAACAAGGGGAACAGCCCAGCACGCCCATAATCCAGCGTGCTCCAATGCCCCTAATCCGGCACGCATAAAGCAACCCTCACTAAACCAGCGTGCCCACCTACGTGCTGGGTGAGGCTACGCCAGTTAGGGCTATAAGAAGGGGGCTTTCGAACAAGAAAAAAAAAGAGGGGGGAGTGCAAGGGTCGAAGTGAGAAAAAGAGTGAAGGGGAATCAGAGAGGGGAAGCTTGGAAAAGAAGGAAAAAGCTGAGAGAGGCTTCCATGGGTAGTCGTCCACCATTCGCCAATAGAGAGGAAAGGCTCGGAGCAAGGGAAGAGAGGAAGATTTTTGATACTCTGTTTTCGTTGTAAAGAGCGGAGGTGGGTGTGTGGGATATCGTCTTCATTATTCATCTAGCCCTCCCTTTGTCAATATCTCCTCTGTGGCTTGTAATGAACGGGCGATGATATGAGCCCGCATTCCCCTTCATTTCCTTTTTAGTTTAGCCTCCGACTCTTTTTTCTTTTCATCTTCTGATGCAAAGATGTACTGGAACAGTCTCGTGCAGCAATGCCAGGCCGAATGCAATATATATTCCTTTTCTTTGATAATTCCTTAAGCTGTGTCTGAATCCCTCCTCTTGTTATGCTGCATTTACTTCCGTATCGTTTATTAACATCTGGTTTCTACGGTCGATGTTGAGCATGCCCTGGGATAACCAAGGGCTACATTAACGTTATCCCCCTCCCCGGGGCTCTCTTTCAGTGTGGTAGCTATGTTAAAGGCACCATATGCTCGTCGTTGGTCTCGCTGCTGGAGACGTACATATATGTGCATCTCCATTTTCCCCCCAGGTTTGGCATCCCTATTACCTCTCCGTTCACAGTCATGAACTGGAGAGAATCGGGTCACCCCAATAATCTGGGTGTGAGGCCTCTGGGTATGGCCATTTTTCCATATGTCACCCGCCAGTCGCTCGAGTGTTTGTTTCTTACATTCTCCGTGGTTCCCTAGCTCATGGCTGACTCCCAAATGCTAACTAATTAGCTTTCTTCCCTGTCCAGCCTACCGCCAGTAGTGTAGTGGATGAATAATATATTACTGTGATTTCTTTGCCCCGAGTAGGGTGGGGGGAAGGTCTACCCAATGTGTCATGTTCCCTATCTCAATTTCATGGGTAAAAATTGAAGGTTTAATGCGAATACCGTGTTCCATCTCGACCGTTACGATTCACTGACCGGGGAGGGGGAACACCCCCATCGAACGTTCACGTCGCTTTCCTTCTGAATCACCACCAGGCTATAGGATCCCGTCCACCTGTGGCGCGGAGTCCTATAAGCCACCTGAGGTGAATAAGAATGGATCTTCTGACCCAACATTAAATCCACATTCCTCTGGAAGTGGCGGTGGTTGTAGGTAAGGGAACTCTTGTAGGCTAGTCCTCGAGATCCCCCCCCATCATGGCCATCCCTTTTGGACAATGTTTTTGGCCCATGGAGTATTGGCACCCCTCGTAGGCTAGTCCTCAGGGTTTCCATCCATCTGGCTCCGCCGGTCACCGTTTGGCTTCCCAGATTTAAGGAGCGTACCCCAGTCTCTGTTGGAATGCCTCCACTTCCCCCCCGCTACCCTCTGGGTATGGGGAGGTGCTGCCAAATTATTGACTGAATACTTAGTTTGAATAATGATGGAGCCTCAGTTCTGGGGACTGTATGCTTGTTGCGGACTGTGCTTGAGTAGGAACCTCGCACAAGTCTTGGTTTGCTATGTCTGCAGGGCAATCAAATCTGAATTTACTCAATGAATAAACCCTTAATCAACGTCAAAAGACTGAGCAAAATCACAGTGTAATCCAACAACTCAAAAAAGATCAAATTCTGCCCCCAAATTTGACGCAGTCCTAATCCGATACCCCCCCGCGCTGCTTTCATCCCACACTCATAATCCATTCCAATCCCATGGCCTCTAATCCGGCGCGCCCCCTCCGCACCGTGTTCAAACCCCCAGCTGCATCGACCTCCAATCCTCAGCTGCATCGACCTTAGCCCCAGCTGCATCGACCTCCAGCCCCAAGCTGCGTCGACCTTATATCCCAGCTGCATTGACCTTATACTCCAAGCTGCATCGACCTTATACACCAACCTGCATCGGCCTCTAACCCTAGCTGCATCGACCTCAGCCCCAAGCTGCGTCGACCTTATACCCTAGCTGCATCAACCTTATGACCTTATACACCAACCTGCATCGACCTCTAACTCCAGCTGCATCGACCTTAGCCCCAGCTGCGTCGACCTTATACCCCGGCTACATCGACCTTACCCCCAAGCTACATCGAGCTTATCCCCAAGCTGCGTCGACCTTAGCCCCAACCTCTGGCCTTTGTTAAAGCCTGATAAAACCTTCTAATAAATGATTAATGAGCTCAACCTCAATAAATCATTAAAAAAATAATTAAGAAATAAATAATAATAATAATAAATCAATTAGCTAAGCTTGCTTTCTATTTGAATGTACAATTGTGTTTGAACACACTTATCTTTGCTGCCTTGGTTGCTTGTTTCGCATGCATGTTTGTCGAATATTTGTCATCATCTCGGGCCTCGGTATATCAAATGGTGATCTACCGAAGGTCAGACTAGCTCTGACCAAGAGCTCTCACTATGCGCGATGGTGGTCTTCGGACCTACGTTCTCCGCCATGTACTGAGGTCTCTGGGTAGTGAATGAATTTGAACTATGTGTTCAAGCTTATATTTTTGTTCCCGCATTATGAATTATCACTTTCGCTGGTTCACTTATGCATGCACATTTATATAGCCTCAGTGGCCCATTATCTTGGCAATTAATCAAGGGTTTTCCTCTTCTTGGAGGATGTAATTAACGTCATAACCTTTATGGTATGACGGACTGCCAGTCCTGACACGAACTTCACATTCGTCTGACTAAGTCAGATCAAGCGCATAATAAATTTGTCACTTATGTGACTGGCACGCCTATGCAATAAATAAATGAATCAATAAATAAATATAAAAAATAATAAATAAAAAATGTGTTCCACAAGCTCGCACGCCCGGTGGGACTCAGTCTCCCTTCATCTCTTTGCCAAGATAAGTGTGCCCTGGGGGCCCTCCCAAGGAGCGCTGATTGTTTGTTTGTTTGTTTCTGTGATTTCAGGAGACAATGATGGTTGCTGGAATCGCTGCTCTGACTTTTGGCCCCGCAATCGTGGCCAACCATGCTGCTAGTGGGTATCTGGCGGTACCGACTGTTTTCGGCACCTTCCCACTAGTGGTTGGCTTCCCCAACTTCTTGGGGGTAGCCTTCATCGATGTGCTGAATGTCGAAGCCCCGGAGGTGGCCGGGGAAGACATTAGTAAGAAGCCTCGGGTTGCCAATACCCGAACCTGCAGAGGCCTGCCAACATGTCGGATTCAGCTAGCAAGCTGCATGGTGCACCATGTAGCCCGTGGGGCTCGTCCCACTCACTACAACAAACCCGGGGATCGCCGCCAGAAGAACTCCGGAAGGAGGGATGCTGCTCCAATCACTGGACGGCTGTCATTATCCGGCAAATCTGTTCTGATCGGTGGTGTCCGCATTTTCCTGGACGGACGTGATGCCCAAGCAATCCCAGATCGGGTGGTCCTTGCCATACCGACCCACAAATCTTTCCAGGCCCTGTCGGGAAGAAGGGCCAAGAAAGAAGAAACCGATCATCACGGCCGAAGAGAACTAGCCCCAAGGCCGAAAGTGTTTAAGCAGGGGTGGGTTCCCAAGAAGATCCAACCTGTCCGCCATGAGGCACCTGTTCGCCGCTGCTCCGAGCTTGCTAAGACGGAGAAGAGGAATGAAGGGGGCTTGGCCCCGAGAAGAGAAGAGACGGTTGTGGAGCCTCCATGCCACGCTTGTTTCTGGGCATGCGCTCGACAAGCCACTATCCCCACAGTGGGAAGAAGATTTGTGCAACCTGCCAGAAGAGCCCGGCTAGCCTACGTCCCTCTAGTGGGAGGTCGACAGCTATCCCCAGTCCTACATCAGGGACGGGAGCAAGAAGAGATGACCAACATGGTCAGAAGCTATTTCAGGGGTCTAGGCAACCCCTCACTGGGCCAACAATGACTGCTTCAAGTAGCCGTGGTCGAAGAAGAGGACTGCTAACCAACGGCAGTTGAAGAAGAAGAAGACAGAAGAATGACGTCGTCGATTGATGATAATGGATATGAAGATAGCCCAGATTGCAAGGCCGATGAAGCCTCTCCCCAACAAAAGGAGAGAAGAAGAATTTTCGTACTTGAGAGATTGACCTTCCCGGGTTATGCAAAAAGGAGGGTCTAAAAACAAAGATGAAAAATGTGAGTCTTCGCTTGCAATATGGCCGAGATAGCCGACAGATATAGGGGTCTACCTGAGGAGCCCCAAGAATTGGCCCGATTAGCCGAGAGGCCAGGGCAGAACACCAGGAGAACTGAAGCCGCAAAGGAAATACTGAAGGCGGCAAAAGGGAGGCAAATGTTGTTCGAAGAAGTCACTACCCTCACTACAAATGTAGTGACGGCTGAAGAGGACGAGGTTTTGATAGATACCTCGCCTAAAGGCGCCTCAGGGGAAGCGGTGGAAGCCACCCCCAACATAGCAGCTATGGACCCATCAGTGTTGATGCTGTTACAACAATATCGGCAGGAGATAGAACTTCTGAAGAAACAGTTGCATGAAAAAGAGGAGCAGGCTTCGGCTTCAAAATAGCCTGAGATGCAGGGTGAATCGTCGTAAGGAGTTGTCAACCTGTGCAACTTTCCTCCACTATATACTCTCCCCTAGCCGGTAGAGCACAGCCAAATATCCACCCAACAGTGCCCACTTTAGCCGCTGATGCCGCCAATACTGCCACAGGTGCACCAGCCACCTCCATTGGTGCATCCTCTGCCGCAGGCGACCACACTGGTCACCCCATACCTGCAGCTGGCACATTTCTACCCAAAACCAGTCGATCCGACCACCGTGAGCAAGCTGATAGTGGAAAGGATGATTGAGTTGAAGCTTGCTGAACGAAATGAAGCCGACTATGTCGCATTTGATGCTTATCGAGGGCCATATCCGTCACATCATGTAGCAAAGTGGCTCCCTCCGGGGATCAGTAAGCCGCCTATGTTCGACAAGTTCAACGGGAAGGGATCCCCGAATGAACACGTCGCATATTATACGACCGTCATGGGCGACCTAGCCGCAGACGAGTCGTACCTGCTGAAATTTTTCGGGTCCTCATTAATGGGGCTTGCATTTGAATGGTATTCTAGCCTTCCGACTGGGTCGATCAACGACTGACCGGACATGCAAAAGAAGTTCAGAGAAAGGTTCCACATCACCGAGAGGGAGGTCACGGTGGCTGAACTCTACTCAACCAGGCAAAGGGCGGATGAAACAACCCTTGAATACATCAAGAGTTGGAGGAACCTTGGGATGAGGTGCAAGCGTCCCCCGCATCAGGAAGACGTTGTACAAATATGCAAACAGAACCTCAAGCGGGAGGTACTAGAAAAGATGATTGGCATGGAAATTCAGTCGTTTGACCGCTTGAACAATGTAGTGGCCGAAGTGGAGGCTTTCCTGGCAAGGCTTGCCCCTACGTCAATCGCTGCCACCGCGTAGAAGGCAAAGGCAGTAGAGCGGTGCCTGGCACCTAAAGAAGCAAACGCTCTTGATATCAAGGCATTTGAACAACAAAGAGATAAAGGCAAGAAGGCAGCTGAGCCTCAACCTGACAAAGTAGAAGAGAAGAAGGAAGGTCCCTCACTCAGGGATAAAATGAAAAGGGCCTATTCTTTTCCAAAGGAGAAGACCAAAGTTCTCTTTGACTGGGTTACCCAGTACAACAAGATCACCCTACCTGAGCCTAGAAGGCCGGAGGACCTGAAAAGATGAGACAGTCCAAGATTCTGCCCTTACCATCAGTTGTTGGGGCACCCAATTGATGACTGTTATATATTCAAGGATGTCATTGAAGGCATGATAAGAAAAGAAGAAATAGAACTGGGGGAGAACAGAGTTGACCCTCCGCAACCCCATGAACCGCCTCTGAGAAGGGTTGCAGCCAACATGGTTTCTCTATACCAAGTACTGCCTGAAGAAGTCATGGAAGCCAGCACTCAGCATACTTATGAGGCCTGTTTCCTAACACCAATGAAAGAACAACAAGGATGGCAGCAGGTCCTTGCAAAGACCAAGAGGGGGGCTGTACCTCACCCAAAGGCGATAGCACATGTCCGTGGTATCACACCACGACCTATCCTTCCAGCTCCAGCATTGATTTGGACCAACCCGCCTGTAGTAATCAAGATATACACCCACAACCGGAGGAGATAGACTCCGTTGTCGGTGGTCAAAGAAATCAGCCCTAAGGCTCGGCGGCTTCAGGACTACATAAATGGGCTAGATGAATATGAATAGCCAGAACTGAAACGCTTGCTGATAAGAGACCATGTCCCATGGCAAGAATTGGAACAGCTTTCGCTGAAACAAAAGGAAGAGGCTAACGAAGCAACAGAAAAAGATGACAGTCTATTCTTGGGGCAAGCGCCGGCTGGAGACAAGAAAAAACAAAAGAGGAAAAGAAAGGCCCACAAGGCCAAGAAAGAGACAATGCTCTCTTGCAACACCTTGTCTGCCCTCTTCAATCCGCCCAGTAACAAGGATGAGGAAGAAATATGCTTTACACCCGTAGCCGGGGCAAGCCAGGCTGAAGCCGTGACCGCTACTCATGCAACTCGGTCGGGCCAAAAATGGGGGCGCTAGCCGCCCGCTAACCATAACATTATTTTTAGGGGGGAGCAACCCTACAAAATGCCTCCTTCGGAGGTTAAGGGAGTCCAAATCCCTCCTCCAACGGGGCTATATAGTCAAAGTGGGGGCAGCACTAGTGTCCCCTACTTCCTCAAATTTCTGCTGATGTCTAAGGGCAAGCAGTCGTGCCAAGAGGCCAGCCCGACGGCCGAGGGCACTTTCCCGCAACTTCAGCAACCCTTTAGCACTCTAGATGGAGATAGGACCAGCCCGGCTATGGGTGACGGGGAACAACAAGAGGATGACACCTAGTAGAAAGGTGCAGACTCAGAACCCGATGAAGCAGGTCCATCAGGGGTCGCGGTACAAGGCTCTTCCAAGCAAAGATGGGCAAAAGAAATGAAGCTATACAATGTCCGAGCAGGAAACTGGGTAGTGAAATTGTTAAAAAAGCTCCCAGCAAGATTCACTGTCTGGGAGATCCTCTCGGTGAGTGAAGAGACCCAGCAAGCGATTATTACCGCCTTGCAAACACCAGCTCAGTACGAGGCTTGTCTGGCTGAAACACTACCGGAGGCCAATGTCACCTTCACTCAAGAAGACATTGTTGCGGGACGGGACGTGAACCTGGGACTCTAGCTCGCGGACGTCCTTAAGAGAGGGAAACGCGTGGATCTACGCGGTTGAGAAACCGGTAATGAGTCGGGGGTATCGACTTTTCCGTGTGTACTTGGATTGAGTCACTGGATGGGTCACACTCACTCTCTCGCATCGGTGATTGAAATAATATAACGAGCTACGTTCCTATCACTCTAGCAGCGGTATATAAAAATATATACGAGTAAAGCAAATGCCAAAGAGGGGAGTGGAAACGATACCTCCACGCTCCGGGCGTGGGGAAGATGACCCCGGTCGAAACTCATACTCCCGGTACAGTAAATAATTAAATTACAGCAATGAATATTACTGCCCACTCCACGCAGGGAGGTAAAGGGTGACAACAATAACTCGGGAATACCAAGCTTGGGCTGACGGGAAGCAATTTGGAACGCTCTCGGGCCGGAGACGGGCTGCTGGTCTGGATCGGTTCTGCGGGGCCCGCGGACAGCAAGTGGGTCCGGCTGCTGGGACGGCGGTGCCCGGGTGCCTCCTTGTTGCGGCGGCTGACTGGGACACTACAGGGGGGGTGCCGATCGATCTCTAAGAGCGGCGGTCACCGAAGCTATCCCGGCGTATTTTTGCTGGAATTATCCGGTGGCTACTTTGCTGGCATGTTCTCGGATCAGAAATTCGTGCCTCCACGAAAAGAATTTTTGAGCCGAGATCCGATACCGGATCGAGGAAAAATTGGTACCGATGGATAGAGGACTCAAACGGCTACAACATATAATTATTTCAGATCCATCTAGTAGACGGATTAGAAATGAAAATGACTGTTCCCAAGGATTTTTTACTGGCTCAGATTACAAAAAATCAGGACAGAACATGATCTGCCTGAGACTGAATTTTGAATGAACTCTCCTTCCATCCTGAAATCTCTAGATTCTCCTCTCCTTCCTCTCCTGAGCTTCCAAAACCCACCTTGGTGCATTTGAATGAACTAGCCTCAGGGGAGTTCTTATAGGAAGGGAAGATCGCTACAGGACGGAACATGTCACATCAGCAGTCAGTGTCAGGATTTTGGCTAGATTTCCTTTCATTGTGGTGTGATTCTGTTATAAATCTGCTACTTTCTGATGTTATTGATCCATGCTGGCCTGTGCAGGTTTTACTAACGGACATCTTTATCCTATCTCCTGTCCCACCTTTCAATGGTTGGTCCCACCATGTCATGCATCGTAGTATATGATACCTACGCTACTAGAACATGTCGAGGACCTTGCGGCCCGAACGAATCTGGGATTTGAGTTCCCCTTCAACAAAAATGATGATGATCCCGAGAGAATTTGGGTTGTACGGATAGACCGTTAATTTGTGGTAGCATGGGGACGACGGTTCCATTCAGTGAGTTGGTGCGCGGATAAACGGGCCCCAGCCCAGTGTCGGCTCACCGGATCGGTATCCTGACCCGTTCTTAACAAGTTGACAATATTATCCTTGGTTATTTTCTATTTTAATTTGTTTTAAATTTTTTATTTTTACCCAGCATGCATTCATATAGGACTTTGATTTATTGCGGAAGATCATTCAAGTGATTCGATTGTGAAAGCCGTTGTGTTTCAATTCCCACAAATATGAGATATCCCACTCCGAATGAAATACTGAGTTTCCTTGAAACGGCCCTACGTTGCTCTTCCAAAGGAGACCCTTGTTTGGACAGACCTTCAGATATTCCTTTGCTTTTGACCTTGTTTGACCCACCTTGGCCGCATCACTTCCACATTGGCTGGTAACCGCTCCCCAAAGGTGAAACCTCCGGTTTATGACCCAGGTACTTCCACACCGAGAAGTTGGTCCCCTTTTCGTGCCTGAGCACACATCTCACCCTCCCTTATTTGATCTCTGTCCAAGCAATCGTCAATATTTGAAAGACCTTCTTCAAGGTCGTCTCATTGAAACTTCAGGAAAGATTCCAAACAGTAACGTCAAAAGCGTGTCTCATCACACCTTGGCATCAACTTATCAGTCCGCTCCCACTTCATTTCACTCCACTTCGATACCATTCCACTACGTGTCGCTCCCTTGCAAAGCAGACGCCAAGGCGGGGCAGCTGTAGACACATTCTTGACGTCTCCTGAGAAAGTCTCATATTACTATACAACGCCCCGCAACGGCTTACGCATTTTGAATCACTCGAGTGCTTCCTTTTCTTGGGTCTTCTTGTGCCTTTTTCGGCATTCGGAATCGTCCCGTCACGGCATTCGGACGGCGTCAACACCAGTCAGACGCATCAAGAGGTTCCGGAACCAAGAAGGTGTCTGCCGGGCGGCCGCCGATTGAGGACCCGGGTGGGTCTTAATGGGGGCGTCCAGGCCCCTGGACGCCCCCATCTCTTTAATTTATTTTATTCTTTTCTCAAGGCCCAAAATTAAATAAAATATATATATATATTAATAGAGGCGTCCAGGCCCCTGGATGCCTCCATAAAAACAAAAATAAAAAAAGGTGTGTAAAATGCCAGTTGGCATAAAAAACAAAAAAAATAAATAAAAAAATATATATATTAATGGAGGCGTCCAGGCCCCTGGACGCCTCCATAAAAACAATTATAAAAAATCAAAATGCCAGCCTTGGCACAAAAGATAAATAAAAAAAATAAAATAATATATTTATGGAGGCGTCCAGGCCCCTGGACGCCTCCATCAACTCTCTCATGGGCGCCGGCCACCGAACGACGGTTTGTCGTGTGTGAAAAAATCCAAATTTTGAAGACGTCCAGCCACCTGGACGCGCCCATTTCTGAATCACGAGGCGCCGCTCACAAAACCACGCGTTGTGCCAAACCGCCTGCGACCGTCAGCAGTATTCGGTGGACCTGTTAGAGGCGTCTGGGACCCTGGACGCCCCCACAAAAGTATTCCAAAAAAATTAATAAAAATAGAATAAAATATTAATTCGGCCCTGATGGAGGTGTCCAGGGTCCTGGATGCCTCCACCCTCCGTAGCTCTATAAATAGAGGCCCACCCCCTCAGTTCTGGGGGAGCTAAGAAGTGATCCGATAGGCTGCCGGAGCCCAGAGGCTACGGAGTCATTTTCTAACCCGTGGGTTCTTTTATAGGTGGAGGTTCTGTCGGCTTCTCGAGTGCTCACGCTCGCGAGAGGAAGGTCGTCTTCATCCACCGCGCTTCCACGTCGTCCCCACGCTGCCGGAGCTCCGCCGGATTTCACAATCGGCACATTCAATAAGCCAATTCTTTCCTTTTCTTCGTAGTTCTTTTGCATTCATCATCTTGCATCCCCTATCCCCCTTCATAAGGGCGCCTTTTCTTATACACTTCTTACATCCATCATCTCATTTTCCTCCTACTCGAGTCCGAGAGGGGTTTAAAAGATAACACCAACCAGGTGTGTGTCTTGCCATCATTTCGTTATTTTTATCGCAAGGATTTGAATACTACACCTCCATCTTTCTAATCCACTTGTCATTTGTTTGTCGTTGTTTTACAAGGGTAGCCGAGGAAAGCCCTCTCCGTCGGCCGGCCGGAGGGAGAGGAAGAAGCAACCCGCCATCTCCCGCTCTTGAGGTAGGCGCGATCACTTTCTTATTTTGGGGTCTTTCGGCCCCTGGCGATCACGTCTTATTTTCGAGGCCGCGGCGAGTCACTTCCCCAATGGTCGTTTAAATTTCCGTTCTTATATTCTCTTTATACTCTGTTATATTCTGCTCATATTCTCAAGGCCGCGGCGAGTCACTTCCCCAATGGCCATTTAAATTCACGTTCTTATACGTTATATTCTTATCTGTTTATGTTCTCGAGGCCGCGGTGAGTCACTTCCCCAATGGCCGTTTAAATTTCCGTTCTTATATTCTCTTTATATTCTGTTATATTCTGCTCATATTCTCGAGGCCGCGGTGAGTCACTTCCCCAATGGCCGTTTAAATTCACGTTCTTATACGTTATATTCTTATCTGTTTATGTTCTCGAGACCGCGGCGAGTCACTTCCCCAATGGCCATTTAAATTCCCGCTCTTTGTATTCTCTTTATATTCTGTCATCTTACTATATGCTCATATTCTCGAGGCCGCGGCGAGTCACTTCCCCAATGGCCGTTTCAATTCTTGTTATTTAATTTCTGCACCATTCCCGTCCCCCCGAGGCCGCGGCGAGTCACTTCCCGCTATGGCTGTTTAACCCCCATATCTTGCTATATCACACTTGTCCCGCTCGCCCCGCCGGAGCAATCTCCCGTGGTGGCCCCTTCTCTCTCTTCTCTTATTTCTGTGTTGCAGCAAACAAACACCAAAAGAAAGAGGAGCTCGCGCGCGCTCCGCATCTTCTCCTCTCTTCCCCGAACCGCGTGATGTCGCTCACAGATTGGTGATCACGGTGGGACCTCTACTGCTTCCTTTCGGCTACCCTTGCAAGTTCGGCACCACCCGTGCCTCTCCACCTTCGCGCACGCGCGCACCCCCGTTGTGCTCACGGCAGCACCGTCAGTTTTGATTGGTTCTTTGTTTATTATATGTCTGTTATTTCTGTTGTTTTCCCACTCCATATCTCTGTCAGCATTTCATTGCATGCATCCATCCCTCTTTTCTATCCTTTTTTTCGTCTTTTTGAGGATCACCCTTTCCCAGTGAAGGAAGGACTCTCCGTTTGGGAATTCCTCTCAACGGACTAGAATCTCCTACACTGGGACCTCCGTAAGTCCCCGACATCGAAGAATCTCCTCTTCGTTCACTGGGCTGGTTGTACCATTGAAGTTCCCGGAGTTAGTCATTTCATTCGTGGTGAGACGAGAGACCCTAGCTGACACGGCGGTGAAACAAAAACAAACTAGGGTCCCCCATTTTCTGTGAACTTCAAATCTCGCTAAAAATACAAAAAAATCATCAAAATCAAAACACAAAAAAGGGCCTAAAGGCATCCACTTGTTTGATAATCTCTGCTACCTACTTGCTAGTGTATGTTTTTACGTTCTGGGAAAACTGTGAGCATGTCTCACGAGTCTTTTGAGGAGAACCACCCTAGCCGTGGTTTGTCAGCCGACCCGCGAGTCTATGCTATGGACTTGGGTCCTTCTCATGACCCCTCGCATGAGGTGCAGGTTATTGCCGGGGACACGTCCCCACCACAGGATATCTCTTCTTTACTGGGCGTCCTCGCCAACACGGAGCTTACCTCTGAATAGCTTTGGGCCTTCCAGGCCATTCTAAAGGGGAAATCTGTTTCCCCCACGCCCCAGGAATCAACTCCGGTCATCGCACCTCTCCAAGAGTCCGTGCAGGCCATTCCATCTCCCTCATTGGGGCAAGCCATCCAGTCTCCCTCGCTTCAAGGACAAGCGAGCCAACAACCACCCTCATTCCAGTTCCCGTCACAATCTCAAACTCCCGTTGTTCCCCACACACCGCTTCATCCAGGGCCAACTGTCGGCGGTCCGACAGCTCCCTCTCATTCCGGGTTCCCCCCTCAAGTCTCCGGGAGACAATTTCTCCCCCAGTGGCAAGTGCCACCTTCACCTCCAGAGGAGCTCGCCCAATCGCTCCTCAATAGGTTCAATCGCATGGACGAGCAGTTTCAAAATCTGAGAAGGATGGTGGACGTGAAAGCCACCCCGGAGGTTGCTTTGCCAATCCTTCCCGTCATTCATCTTCCTCCCTCCGAAATGCCCACGTACCGCAGATACAATGGTACCGGCAACCCCTTCATTCACCTCAAGGATTTCATGTATGAATCCTCCTATTGGCAAAACGATCAGAGGTCCCTGGCATACCTCTTTCGGAGATCATTGGATGGTCCCGCGCTTGAGTGGTTCTATTCTCTGGAGCCCCGTGAGGCCGAGAATTTTGAAATAGTCCAGAGAAGGTTCTTGCAGAAATATAGGGATAGGGTCGGTCCCTCACTCTCCATTACTGACCTAGTGGCCGAAAAGATGAAACCCGATGAGGATTTTGTCCGCTATGCTGATAGATGGAGGTCTCTGGCGGAAAGAATAAGGGATACCCTCTCCGAGCCCGAACAAGTGAAGATGATTGTGTCTAATGCAACCCCACAGTTCAGACATGTCCTGGCCATGAATAAACTTACTACAATGGAGGAACTCTATGAAAGGGCCCGATACATCCAAACCCAGCTAAAAGACTCCCCCATCATGAACATGTTTGAGTCGCCGAAGCCCAAAGTGGTCAGAAAGACAGGCGCTGGTGTCCCGGGCGGAGCCACAGAAGGGGTCGTGACAAATGAGCAAGTCAGTGCGGTCAACAATGCCAACTATGCAGTCAACCCAAGGCCTCCATAAATGCCCCGACTTCCCCTTCAACCAGGTCCTTCCCCTCTTCGTCCTCCACCCCAAAATAATCCACCCCAAGATGATATGCCTCCATTACGCCAACCCCAGCAACAACAACAACCTCAGCAACAACGACCACCACTTCAGTACAACCAAGTTCCACCCCCGGGGAACTATGGTCCCCAACAGCAACAAAGGAGGCCGCTCGGTCCCAAGAGAGCCTACTATCCACCATTTCCGGAAACCTTAGCAGACATTTTTAATGCCCTCATGGCATCAAACCAACTCGCCCTACCCAGAGAAAGGCCCGCGTGGCCCCCCAATGTTGATACCTCCAAATACTGCGTCTACCACAGGCAGCCGGGACACACAGTAGATTACTACTTCCATTTCAAAGATTACATCCATGATATGAATGATGAACATCAAATAGATTGGGATGAGATGAGACAATACGTCACGGCTCTCAAGGCTAGGAGACCCCCTCATAGGCCACAGCAGCAGTTACAACAGCAACAGCAACAGCAACCACAACAACAACAGCAGGCTCAGCAGGCCCCACAACAACAGCCCGACATGGGCATAATCCAGAATCCATTACCGGAGCACCAACAGCCCAATCATCAGGTTAACCCCATCTCCTCCTTCCCGGAAGTCGGGAGAGAGCAGGTGTGGCACCAGGAAAGTACCTCCATTCTTTCTACCTCCAACCCTACCGTCATGCAACCCCCTCACCTTGTCCGGGTAGCACCTCTCTCTCATCAACCCGCGTCAGTATCACCATCACCATTTCCACTACCATTACGCCCTCTCATCCGCACCCCGACCTCCTATCAACCGACACTCTCCACTACGCCTTCACACTCTCTCATCTTCTCTCACTCCCCCACTTTACCATCCACCTCTACCACATTTACCCCTACGCCTTCTAAACCCCTTATCATCCGTCAACCATACATAACCCCGTCTTTCCCCACCACATCACCACTAATGCCTTCAAAACCACTCATCACCCACCATCCACCTCAAAACCATTACCCGTTTCAAACCTTACCCACTTCCACTTTGCCTCCACCGCCACCTTCTAGACCCCTTATCCTTCATAATCCGCGCAATATCCCCTCTACCTCCACCATGCCGCCACCTAACAAACCCCTCATCAGAATCCCGGCTCCCGTCATCACCCCTGCTTCATCAACCATTCCTCCACTACTACCCCTCAAACCCCTGTTAAAACCCACTGCTACCCCCATAGAGGTACAAAAGCCGCAGGCAATGGTGCTCCGGAGTGGAAGGATTTTCCACAGGGTTTTCCCCCACAACAGTCAGAATCCCGAGCAATCTCAGCCAGAGAAGGATGATGAAGAACAACCAGAAAGAGCTATCCTTGGAACATAGTATGATCTATTGAAACACTTGGACATGACACCTACCCGGATCTCCATCCTGGAGCTACTTCAAAGATCCACATCCCACCAGGCGGCCTTGATGGAATATCTTCAAAAGGTCATGGTTAATGAAGACCTCCCCGTGGAGAAGATTTCGACCGTCCTGACCCCAACAGACACACAACCAGCCATCATGTTTCACAACTACGAGCTCGCTCCCAAGGAAGCTCGGAAATATGCATTGTGCATTTCAATAAAAATTAATGGGGTATCCATAAACCCGTGTCTTGTGGACACGGGTGCATCCATAAATGTGATCTCCATGAGCACTCTTCAGTTGTGTGGGGTCAACGAGGAACAAATAAGACCTTCCTCGATCACGGTCACGGCTTATGACAATAGCAAAAGGCCGTCGCAAGGGATGATTATTCTGAAGGCAGAACTAGGCCCCATGTCAATTCCCACGGAATTCCATGTCCTTGACATGGACCCCACATTCAAGGCTATACTGGGTCGCCCTTACATCGAAGCCATAGACGCTGTGCCTTCCACCAACCATCAGTGCCTGAAGTTTCCTTACAATGGGAGAATTATTAAAGTGGTCAGTACACCTGTCCTTCACACAGTGGATGCTATCAACACCTCTCTGCCTTCTGTTTGGCCGTCTCATCGGCCCATATTGTCACTGCTGGACGTACGTGATCCATCTCATGTTCCACTAGCACCAAAGGAGCCGGTCAGGGCAACCACAACATCATGTCTCCCTTTTCACACCAAAGGTTGGGAGATTATGAGGAACATCGGCTATCAACAAGGAAAAGGTCTGGGCGCACAGTTACAGGGTATGCTCAAACCGCCAAAGGAAATTAGGCCGAACCGCAGGTTTGGCCTAGGCTTCAAAAGACCGTTCAAGGCAGATTGGAAGCCCCTCACGTGGACTCTATCAAACCACTTCAACAGAGGGCCCGTTGTTCAGATGGGAGATCACCCACGAGAAGCATATGGGGGATCACATGCTGTATATTTGGCTGAAAAATGTCCGAGGATCACCAAAAGAGGCAAGATCAAAGATCCGAAATGCGAGTGGGACAAATGGTTCGACATACGGGACATTTCCGTTGCACTGGAAAGGATGTTTTCGTCTCCGTAGCTTGAAGGACCACCATTGATCTCCGAAATACCAGAGAATATTACCACTCTTGCCAAGGTTCCAAACTATCCTCGTCCTCGCCAGAAGGACCATGTCATCGACGGATCTTCATCCGTCCTCAACATTGCCGTAAACGGCTCATTAGCCGCCATCTTCTCCATCCACTCGTCTCAGCCTTTGCTGATATCTTCTTCCTGGGCCAGACAATTGTCTGATGATCTTCCCAGGTCCCCTTCTTTGCATACATACCTGCGCGGGCTTTTCAACCCGCGCCAGGTCTTCAACCATGATCTGCTCTATGAGCCTCACAATCCTCTAGCCATAACCCATTTTCTCTCTCCTCCAATCTCTTTTCACTGCTTTGTCATTAAAAATGAAAACGAAAAAAAAAACGTCAATTTTCAAACTCCCCAACAACACATCTTCGTTGAGGAAACCTCCTACATCTCCCACGGGTGCGTACCGCCTTGCGGACCACCCGTCCAAGGTCCGATGAGCGACCTTTTCTACCCCTCCTCTGAGGGGTCTTCTCCTGTACATTCTACACCATCCTCTTCGTCTTCCTCTTCTTCTCTAAATATTGTCAGTCAATCTAGGAATGATAGGCCAAGGGTAGTACCTAGGAAGAAATCCAAGGGTAGGCAGATCCCTCGTCGATTCCTTCTGGATTTGGCCGCCAGGTGTCAGGCCCTTCTTGCCATCCCCCAGTTGTTAGAAAATCCCATCCAGCTACCGAAAATAGAATGCGAGGGCGACTGTGCATCTGATGAAGGGTATGGAGTCTACGAGATCACGGATGAAGAATGCCCCACTGAAGAAGAGGGTGAAGAACATGAGGATGCGGCGGGCGCATATGCTAGTGGAATGAGGAGATTCGACGAGCCGTCAACCGCCGTAGAAGAATCCACCAAAGAAGTCAACTTGGGAACTGAGGAAGACACTAGGATCATCCTCATAAGTGACAACCTACCACCCTCTGAAGAAGAGGCATTAATTGAGGTTCTCAAGGAATATAAGGACACGTTTGCATGGAGCTACGAGGATATGCCGGGCCTAGATTCAACCTTGGTCGAACACCGTTTAACCCTAAAACCAGGGTCCATCTCGGTAAAACAAAGGTTAAGGCGTTTTCACCCTCAGATGGCTTTGAAAATGAAGGAAGAGGTCGATAAGCTCCACAAAGCCAGGTTCATTAGAGTCATTCTTTATCCTCAATGGGTGGCGAACATTGTCCCGGTCATGAAAAAAGATGGGAAAGTCAGGATTTGCATCGACTTCCGGGACCTTAACCGCGCGTGTCCAAAGGATGATTTTCCCTTACCTCACATTGATGTGCTGATTGATAACACGGCAGGCTACGAAACCCTCTCTTTCATGGATGGATTTTCAGGATACAATCAAATTCGTTTGGCAGAAGAAGATCAGGAAAAGACGTCATTCACTACCCCTTGGGGAACATATTGTTACGTGGTCATGCCGTTCGGATTAAAGAATGCTGGAGCTACTTACCAAAGAGCGATGATGGCCATATTTCATGACATGATGCACATATATCTGGAAGTGTATGTGGATGACTTATTGGTGAAATCAAGGACCAGGATGGAACATCCAGAAGTTTTGGCTAAGGTCTTGCAAAGGTCAAGAGAGTTCCAATTGAAAATGAACCCGAAGAAGTGTGTGTTTGGTGTGTCGTCAGGTAAATTGCTGGGGTTCATCGTGAGTAAAAGAGGGATCGAGATAGATCCCGACAAAGCCAAGGCTATCAGGGATATGCCGCCTCCCAAGAATTTGAGGGAAGTCTGAGGTTTAATCGGGAGGTTACAGTTTATTCGTCGATTTGTGTCCCAACATTCACAAAGGTGTAGACCTCTCTACGAGTTGACCAAGCCAGGAGTAGAATTCCACTGGAATTCTAAATGCCAGAAAGCTTTTGAAGGGTTGAAGGAATATCTGGCTAGTCCACCCGTTCTCATTCCACCCAAACCGGAAAAACATCTGATTCTTTACGTCTCAGTCTTGGATGACTCTGTGGGAGCCGTCCTCGCACAAGCTGATGAAGAAGGCACGGAATGGGCAACCTATTACTTGTCCAAACTTCTCAATCCCTGTGAGCAGAAGTACACCGGCATGGAGAAAACCTGTGCTGCCCTCGTTTGGGTAGTGCAGAAATTGAAGCACTACTTCTTGGCTCACGAGGTCCACTTGATTGCTCGAATGAATCCTATCAAATTCCTTCTGGAGAAATCCGTCCTTACGGATAGGCTAGCACGCTGGCAAAGTTTTCTCTCTCAGTTCGACATCACCTACATCCAGCAAAAGGCGATTAAAGGTTATGCCATAGCCGAGCATCTCGCTCACCATCCTCTTCCCAAGTTTGATCCCGTCCAATCAGAGTTTCCAGATGAGGAACTAATGTCCGTCAACCAATCAGATGAGCTAATGTGGACGCTATATTTTGATGGAGCTCTGAATTCTCAAGGGAGAGGAATCGACATCGCCCTCCTGTCACCTGAAGGCCTCACATTCCCATTGGCATACCAGCTCAAATTTCCAGTCACCAACAATATAGCCGAATATGAAGCTCTTCTAGCTGGCCTAGAACTCGCTCATTCTTTTTGTATCACTGAGTTGCGAGTCGTAGGTGATAGTCAACTCATCCTTCGCCAGGTGCTCACTAAATATCGCACTCGCGATCCCAAACTCAAGCCATACCAAGAACTCACTGCTGCCTTTGCCAAACTGTTCGCCAAACTGATCTTTGTTCATGTCCCTCGTCATCAGAATATTCTCACCGATGCCCTCGCCTCGTTGGCATCATCCATAAGGTTCCCTCTAGGAAGATGGTTTAAGTCCATTTCTATCTACAAACTTCACGCCCCTGCAATCGATGACGCTTCCTACGTAAATATCAAAGACAGGATAGCAAGAAAGATCCTGCAGGAAGATATCCTTGAGAAGAAGGAGATCATGTTGGCAGAGGCCGAAGAAGAACCGGCTGATGAAGAGAAACCATGGTTCTATGAAATTGTCAAATACTGCCAAGATCAGTCTTATCCTGAAGGGGCCACCACAGAGGACAAGAAAGCCATAAGAAGGGTGGCTCAGAAATATACTTTGGTTGGAGGTCTACTCTATAGGAGGAGCCTTACTGGTATTCTGTTAAGATGTCTTGGTGACGATGAGGTTTGGAAATGTGTAGAAGAGACGCACTCGGGTGTGTGCGGTGGCCACGTGAATAGTCAGATGCTCGCCAAAAAGATCATTCGGCAAGGTTTTTACTGGCCCACTATGGAAGAAGATTGTGCCATCTATGTCCGTAGGTGTGTCAAGTGTCAACTTCACGCTGATAAAATCCATTCACCATCTTCCTCACTTCATCCAATATCCTCCCCGTGGCCTTTCTCCATGTGGGAATTCGACATTATTGGTCCCCTAGGTGATCTCAATTCCCTCACCAAGCAAAAATCTTTCATCCTTACTGCAACGGAATACTTCCCCAAATGGGCCGAAGCTGAAGCTTACGCGGAAATCAAGGCATCAACAGTCTGCAAGTTCATCATGAAGAACATCCTCGCCAGATTCGGCGTCCCAAGCACGATCGTCACCGACAATGGGCCACAGTTCATTTCTCAGGACCTACAGGACCTCTGCAAAAGGTACGCAATTACATTGCATCATTCATCGCCTTATTACCCACAAGGTAACGGCCAAGCGGAGGCCACCAATAAAACATTGCTCAAAATCATCAAAAAAACCTGCGAGTCTAGTAAGTTTTCAGACTGGCCAGAAAAGCTTATCGAAGCTCTATGGGCCTATCGCACTTCAATCCGTACCCCCACCGGGCAGACTCCATTTGCCCTTACTTATGGTATGGAAGCGGTAGTCTCGTACGAGACTCTGATCCCTTCTCTCAGGGTACAATTGGACGAGGAATTTCCCCTCGACGATCGTCGTAATTCACTCCTCGCCCAGTTGGAACTCTTGGATGAGAAGCGGCTGGCCGCTGCCGAACACGCGCGTGCGTATCAAAATAGACTCGCTCGCTTTTACCAAAAGAAAGTCGTTGAGAGAAAATTCAAAGTCGGTGAGATGGTCGTAAAAAGAATTTTGGTCAAACCTGGAGGGCCGCGTTCTAAGCTCCAACCCAATTGGGAAGGACCATTTGTAATTCAAGCCGTGTACCCTGGCAACGCCTACAAGCTAGTCAACGCCGAAGGGACCGAGTTATCCCACCCTTGGAATGGGCTTTATCTTAAGAAATACTACCCTTAGCACAACAAACAAAAAAAAAGTGATGAAAAGATAAAAACATCAAAAACAAAGGAATATTGAAAACCACTAAAAATATGGAAAATTCAAAATGCCGATGCCTGGCAGTCACCATGTAGTTAAGTTCCTGCATCTAACCTTCATGTTAGGATAGGGCCCATTAAGGCTTGGTAGGCACCGGGTCTTGGTTTGCCAGAACCGTGGAGATCCCTGTCCGGCCACGTCGGCCTATGCTCGCTCGAAGGAAGCTAACATGTGCTCACTTATGTATTTTATTCAAAAAAGTCGGTAGCATCACCTACGGTGGAGCGTCACCCAGAAGATCTCCAGAAGCTGTAATCTTTATTCTTTTCTCTTCGACCAAATGAGACAGTCGGCGCCCTTAAAACGCTGAGCATGAGAAACCGAAACTCAAACCCCAAAGGCAAGAGTAGGATCTATTTCCTCGAGCATCGATCAGAGCACGAGAAGAGGGCAGTGTCCCCGCAGGCATACAAAAAGGGAGCCTACAAACGTCAAACGACTATATCTTCCACACGAAAAGAAATACAAAATCAAAATCAAGAGAAAAGCCTGGTCGTGACCGTGCCTGTTGCGATAAACGGAACCCCTCAAAGCAAAAGTCTGAATCCACAAAAGGGGCCGTGGAATGTAAATGCTCGAGATTTGGTCCGAAGTTATCCGAAAGGAAAGAGTTAATGGGCCCTTATTCGCTTGCCGGGTTAACGGATTTGCTGGTCCTCTCAGGAGGTTTATCCCCTACGCTCTTCCTTCTTCCTCTAAAGATGAATGTTCGATGGAGTTTCTGAAGGATGAAAACTGCCTAGGGTCTGCGACCTTATTTTAATATACACATTTGGTTGCCTACTTTGAAAAGTAAAAGCTATCGCTGCGAAGGAGTCTCTGTGTTTCTGGCTGGTCAAGACCCCTGTTTATCACCTTAATGTCTTCTTGTTTAACCTCGGGCTTAGGCCAATGCAAGCGCGTCACCTATGGGTGCGACGGCGTCTGATTCCGGGTCAGCGTCGCGCGGTTGGTCGTTAGGGTTCCAGGGTGTTCCATCATATACCATCTAGAGTTGTGAGGAAACAGACCCGGGTCGGGCAAATCATTTACCTCAAACACCTTTTGGGTGAATCCCTGTGGTCGGAAGCGACTAGGAGCCTAAGCATGGCATGACGGTATTGTCATCAGGATAAGTCTTAGCCGGCGGGATCATCATTCGAGGGGTCTAGAGGCCCAAATCAACCTAGATATGCACTTAGGATACCTGGGAGGTTAGTATGAAACCCCTGTTCTCACGTAGGTTAGGTGCAATGTGGGTGCTTACCGGGCGTTAGCAACAAAAAAATCGAAATGATAAAAGCAACAAAAAAAATGGAAAAGAGAAAATGTACATATTTGCAAACAAAAAAAAATCTTTTTTATAAAATAAAAAAAAATGCCAAATATAAAAAAGGAAAACAAATCAATTTTGCATGAGTATATTTGCGTGCAGCATCTCACTTTAATACCGCTTGCATTCGTGTGCTTGCCTGTCACATTTATCATCACCACTTCTTTCTCTTGCCTTCGTTAAAATAAAGGCTTGGCCCCTTGACCAGTTATCAAGGACAGTCACAGTGACCATTTGCTTATTGAGCAAGGGGCCAAGTCAGAACAGAAATTCTGATTTGTTTGTTTCAGTGATATGTGCATGGATTCAGGCAACTGAAGCAAAGGTGAAAAATAAACAAACCGAACCTTGTATTTTATTACAAAAACCAAAAAAAATTACATCAAGTTCCGCCCTCTCTCTCTGCATTACTCGTCCCACTACTCTCCGGGCAAAACGCTCTCAAAGGTGCTACCCAACTACGAAAAGCGGTACTCCTACCGCTCTGTACTCCTCTTCCTATTCCCACATCCCGGCGTTGATCTACGGAAGCAGCAGAGAAGCTACCAACACGAAAACCACGCTCTCGTGCTCTTCAGTAGCGCTCCTCACCATCTCTCAGCCACTGTTCAGCAAGACCAAGGCTGATTCGGAGTTCGAATAGTTGGGCCTCCATGGCCCTTCGTTGCTCCTTTTCAGTCAATCTGTTGGCTCTCTCTCTCTCTGCGTCTCTTTCTTTCTCTGCACGTTCTCTCTCGCGGTCTTCCCTCTCCAACTGGAGAGTGATCCTCAGTTCCACAGCATCCCTAGAGGAGTCGTCATCAGGATGACGCCGCAGTTTTCTCTCCAGTTCTGCTATCCTAGCCTCCTTTTGCGCAGCTTGGCCAAGCGCTTCTTCCGTCTCATTTTCCTGCCAAGTGTACCATCTTAGATACACGATAAGGCATAAACAAGGAGAACTCAACACTGAGACTCTTACCTGTATAGAGAGCATCCCTTCTGCCTCCGCAGCACGCTGCGTGGCGTGAGCAAGTTGCTCATGAAGCGAGTCAAGTTCTGAGGTGGGAATCCACAAGCTGGAAGAGGCACCACCCACTCCCATCACTGGAGAAGCCGCGCCAATCTGGGCATGCTACGACCGCGTGAATTAGCAGCCAACATCTGGAATCTGGGGTTTTAATTAGGAACGTACTGTACACCTACCAAGGCACTCGTAGCTCCGCGGGCATCACCCAACTGTTGTTCCATCTCTGCCAAGCGAGTTCGTAAATTCGCTATCATGGCATCCCGGACATCCTGCAGCCTTACAAGTCAGCATTTTCACCAGAAAACCAAGAAAAGGAGAAAGAAGAGAAGAGAAAAGGGGAAACCTACCTCCACAAGTCCCCGGGGTTGGAACCGTTCTGCGTACTTTGTCCTATATAGACGCAAGTAGTCCTCGCTATCCCGCGCCTGTGATTCTACAATCGTGCCACCCCGTTGCCAGTCCTCATACTGTTCGGGGAATCGCACGCGCCAGTCAATGCAGGTCGCCGGTCCCCGCGTCTTTCTCCCGACACGAGGTGGCGCAGCTGAATCCACCCATTCTTGAGCCAGTCCTAAAGTCCTCATAACTAATCGTAGCCGAAGCGGCTCGATTTCATTCAGGCAGTGCATCCACAGTTCCCGTCCGAACCGGGCACGACTTGCTAGAACCCACGACTGGTCGGCATCGACCATGTCTGAGTAGGGCCTCCAGTTTACCATCGCTGCAGGGAACTCCTGTAGCTCCCGCCTTAGCACCATCAGTTGGTAGGTTAGGGGTGCCGCACTCATGATGGGCTCCCACCGCCTGGCTAACGGCACCACCACGGGTCGCCAATGCCGAGCTCTCCCCATAGGGAGGTAATAATAGCTCCATAGCTGCTCGGCACATGTCATCAGTACTTTGCAAAAACATAAAAAAATACAAAACAAGCAAAACCGAAAAAATACCTGGATGAATGGTCTGAAACCACTCACAGTCATCTCACGATCCGTTTCTTGGAATAGGCCTACAAACAAGTGTGCCAGCATGGCGGCTCCCCAGGCATAATACTCTACTCTTTCAAGGTCTGACAGCAACTCCAGGAAGCAACATTGGATACCGTCCCCTTTCGAGCTCAGTACCAATCTCCCCCAAAGGAAGAGGAGAAATCTCCTCAAATCTATGTTGCATCTTTCCCAGTCACCGAAATCTGTGCAGTACACGGCACGGCATCCTATTTCCATCCTTTCCATGAACTCTTCTGAGGATTCATCGTCCCGTCGACGAGTGTCGGTGAGCCCTAATGCATCCATGAGGGACGCCCTAGCTACCGACCTATTTTTCCGACCATCTAGGTCCAAACCCAGTAACTTCTGGGCACCTTCTCTGTAGTCCGCGTAAGTGACTCCGGTCACTGCCTCGCCCTCTACCTTCAGGCTTGTGATCCGGACCACATCCTCCAAGCTGGGCACCATGTGCCCCCAGGGCATCAGGAATGCCCAACTCACTGGGTCCCATCTCTCACACAAGGCTTAGATCAGGACCAGGTCGAGCTGGATCGGCTCGATCCGAAGGAAGGTACCAAATCCCATCACGTCTAGCCTCGCCTTCTGAAAATCTGGGAGGCCCCTGTACGCTGCTACTACCAACTCCCATAAGATTTGTGATTTCATCACAACCTACACATACAAGGAATGGGGGTGAGGTTTGGTCAGAAGAAAGGAAGAAAGAATGAAAAAAGGGCAAGAAAACTTGGCTTACGAGTTGTGATTGGGCCCTTTCGCTAAAGTGCCCTTCAAGGTATGAAAGCCTCCTGGAACTACTACCACTGGACCTGCTTCTCTTCAAGGAATGGGAAGATTCGCCCTCCATCCAACTCTCAGAATTTTGAACTCCTCCTCTCCCGTGAGAACTTGTGCTCCTCGAGTTAGTCCTCGATATACCTGGGAAGATAAAAGGGACAAGAATTTATAGAAATGGAAGGAGTGCGGGCCAAGATTGCCTCCATCACCTGTCAATGATAGCCCTCGCAATGAGGCACCGGCCATGCGGTCCCGTGTGTCGCTTCACCGCTCGCACGGGGTGATTGACTGGACGAAAAATATGACGACTAGCCCCCTATGTTGTCTAGGGATACCCTATCATGATTTGGAGGACGTCCGCAAAATTTGACACAACGTTCAGGAAAGGGGCTAGGGCCGTCATTATTGACTTCGACGGCAGATTCCCGTGGAAAATGGTCACAACAAGACGCGATTCTCCGCTCGGGGCGGAGTCTCGGCAGACCCATCACATGGGAATAGTGCAAAGGAAAGGAAGTGTAGGGAAGAAGGAACGCACAAGAGAACAAACAAGCAGTAGAAAATCAAATCATTCCATTCATAATTCTACATAAACAGTCACAAACGCTACAATCATAGAGAGGTGGCGGGTCCACTAGCTCGCCAGCTCTTGCCATTATTTCCATGCTCGTCCCTCTAGACGTCCCTCTCCTCTCCCCCGAGGTGAGGGTCCCTCAGAAGCCTCCGGGATCCCCGTACAGTAGCACCTACCTCGCCTCTTGGCGCCTGCTCCGCAGCAGTGACTCGCTGCTCCTCCCCTGGCGTGGCGAAGAAGCCACTAGCGGCAAAGCGACCGGACTGGCGGAGTCGCTCCTCGAACTCTCGCGCTCTCTCGTAGCGCGTCTCCATCCCTCCTAGCCTCTGCACGACGGCCTGAAGGCCCCGCTGGAGCTCCCTCACTTGGGCCTCCAAGGCCCTCCTCTCGGTCAGATCCCGCTGTCGCTCGGACCTTCTCTCGGCTTTCTCTCTCTCTGCCTCTCTCCTCGTCATCTGCAGAAGAACCCTTAACTCCAGGATGTCTGGAGAAGGTCTCTCCTCACCACGATGCCGCAGCTCCGCTACAGTCGCCACCCAGGCGTCACGCTCCTCTTCCGCCTGGGTCGCGCGGGCCACCGCACCGACAAGTTGCTCCCGGAGGGAGGCAATCTTGAGAAAAGGGGCCGAGGAACTGGAAGATCCGCCAGCCACTCCCACCGTTGCTGTCTGCTGGGCACGCTGGAACAAAATAAACAACGGCCGTCAGTGAAACTCCAAACTCTGAAGTTAAAAGTGCGGCACGTAACTTACCAGGAGCGACAGCTCATGTTGAGCGACGGCCAGCTTGGGGAAGCCCCGCGTAACTCTCTCTCTGCCGCCGCAGGAAGTCGGCACTGTCCTGCACTAGTACACCCCCTTGCTGTCCAGGGAGACGTACTGGCCAGTTCTCGAGCCTCGCCTTGCCGCAACTCTCCCTCCTGACGCGGCTCGGCTCGTCGGCACTCGCCCACTCATCGGCTAGGCCCAGGGTCCTTGCCATGCCCTGCACCAAGAAAGGGGTCCCACATCAGTCAAAAATAACGCGTCCCCTATCTAGGATGCGTCCATCATTTAAGTGTGACACTAGCTGAACACTTTCCCCCTTCGCACGGCTTGCTTCAAAACTCAAAATGGATCAAAGAGGGGGAAAACCAAGCACTCACTGAGCCGTGTTCACCTCCTCCCGCGCCATCGGGCCCCTCGGGTCCCTCGGGGGCCTGAAGCGGCCCTTCCTCCTCCATGGACGCCGTTCCGTGCTCTGGCACATCCCTCCTCGGGCGAGGAGTTCCTTGTCCCTCTCCACCTTCACCATGATCGGGCCCACCAAACTCCATCAATCAAAAGAGGAGGAAGATGAAAAAGGGGCAAGCGAGTTTCGGCAGAAGGCGGGCTCGTTTGCGGGTAAGGCACGGGAGAAGAAAGGCCACCCGATGCTTTAAATTTTAATTCAAGGACTAAGACGCGTCCCCGCGCCTGGACGCGCCCAAAAGGGGGAGAAAGGAAACAGAATCCCCCCGTGCAAAGCGTAGTTCCCCGCTGTTCAGGGCAAGGTCTCGTGGAGCGTGCCTCGAAGGACAACTCAGTGCAAAGAAGAAAGTGTGGGAGAGAGAAAAGTACACACAACACAAGAAAGCCATTTTCATTTCATATAATAGCCGAAAGTACGTCATACAGTGAGAAGGGTGACGTGTACAAGCAACTCTCTAACTCTCACCATCACCCTCCTGGTCATCTCTCTCCTCCCTCCTCTGCCGGGGATCCCTAGGGGGCCTCTGCGAACCCTGAGAAGCCGTGCTCGCCTCGCCCTGCGGTGGCACTCCAGCCTCGAAGGCGCGACGACGCTCCTCGGCCGAAGAGACCAGATAGCTGCCCATAGAAAAAGAACCAGACTGACGAAGTCGCGCCCCGCGTTCCTTCGCCCTCTGGTACCGCTCCTCGCTCTCCCGAAGTCTCCCCTCCGACGTGCCGAGACTCAGTCGGAGCTCCCGCAGCTGGTCCTCCCAAGCCCTCCTCTCGGTCTGATCCCGCTGTCGCTCCTCCCTCTCTCTCTCCCTATCCTCTCTCTCTCTCATCGCCTCCCTCCTCGACAGCTCGAGGGCGATCCGCAGATCCAGCACGTCACGAGGGAGCTCCTCAGCCTCCCGTCGACGCTCCTCCTCCAGCTCCACAATCCGGGCATCACGCTCCGCAATCCGGGCGTCACGCTCCGCCACCCGAGCGTCGCGCTCCTGCTCGGCACGAACAACACGCGCCAGGGCCTCTCGGATCTCGGCCACCTGTCAAAGCACGCATGCACCGTAAGAGAACAGTGATAGAAGGAGGGCAGCCAAAAGGAGAGTCGAGGTCAGGCAAACGCTCACCTGAGCCTCACGGTCGCGCTCGGCCTCCTCAGCCCGAGCCACCGCATACGCCAGCTGCTCCTGGAGGGCAGAAACCTCTGGAGGAGGGCCCCGCGAACTGAAACCCGCTCCACCAGCCGTCCCGACTGCCGTTGTCTGGTGGGCCCGCTGAAACACGGGGCAAACATCAGTCAAAGGCTAAGCATCAAAAATCCAGGTCGCAAAAAAAAAAAATGCATCACATAAACTCACCAGGATCTCCAACTCCTGTCGGATGGCCACCAACTGTCGCCTGGCGTCCGCCAACTGGGCCCGCAGGTCGGCGATCATGGTATCACGAGCATCCTGCATTGCACGTAAGTTAGTACCACATGCATATACATATAAAAGAGTGAAGCATTCTCATTTCACTTACCCCTGCCATACCACCAAGGAAGAGGCGGTCCCCGTACGTAGCTCGGTACCGTCTCATGTAGTCTGTGCTGTCCTGTACATGGGACACCACTGGGACCCCGCCCTGCTGCCAGTCCTGGTACTGTGCTGGAAAGCGCGTACGCCAGTCCACAACCTTCACCTTCCCCTTGGTCTTCCGCCCAATGTGGGCCGGCTCTTCTACATCAACCCACTCCTGGGCTAGCCCCAACGTCCTCATAACCAGCCTCAGCCGAAGCAGCTCGATCTCGTTCAGGCAATGGACCCACACGTCCCGCCTGAAACGAGGAAGACCCGCTACAACCCAAGGCTGGCCAGCGTCGCCCATGCCCAGGTAGGGTCTCCACACCACCTGCATCACCATACATACATCATGTTAGTTACCATTCAGTCACATGCATAAACACAAAAAAATCATACGCATCATACCATGGCCTCGGGATACTCGCTCAGCTCCCGACGAAGCGACGCCAGCTGGTAGCCGTGGGGTGCTGCAACCACGACCGGCCTCCACCGTCCCGCCAGAGGCACGGCCCTCCTGTTCCCATGCCTAGCCCTCCCCATCGGGAAATAGTAATAGCTCCACACTTGCATCCATCATACATCATTAATACAATAATTGCATATTTAACTGTGGGAATGCAGAAATAAAATGTTTACCTGGAGAAAAGGTGCGAAGCCGCTGACTGTCGTCTCCTTCTCCGAAGTCTGGGAGAGATCAGCAATCAAATGGGCAAGCAGAGCCACTCCCCACGCGTAGTGTCCCACTCTGTCCAGATCCGCTAAGATCCCGAGGAAACGGCAGTGGATGCCATCCCCCTTCGTCCACAGCAGAAGGCAGCCCAGGAAGAAGAAAAGAAACCTCTGAAGGTCTAGATCCACCAGCTCCCTCTCGCTCGGATCCTAGGTGAAAGCTGCACGAGCATCCCCCTCCAGTCGAGCCAAGAACTCCGCTCCAGTCTCGCTAACCCGCTGGCGCGGGTCGATGAATCCGAGCGCCTCCATGATCTCCACTCGACCGACTACCCTGCTGTCTCTATCAGTCACGCTCGTCTCTAACCACAGTAGGTCCAGGGCACTCTCTCGGTAGTCGGGGTAGGTGACCCCGCTGACTGCCTCTCCGTCAACTCGTAGCCCGGTGATCCGAGCCACGTCCTCAAGTGTCGGCACCATGTGCCCCCAGGGCATCAGAAACGCCCGGCTCGGCGCGTGCCACCACTCCCTCAATGCCTGGATAAGAGGAAGGTCGAGCCGAAAGGGCTCGATCCTAAGGAAAGCTCCAAAGCCCATGGCGTCCACACGCGCCCTTTGGAAGTCCGGCAGCCCGCGGTATGCTGCCACCACCAGGGACCAGCTGATCCGGCCCTTCATCACGCCCTGCACACCACAAAACCAACAGAGAACACATCAGCATCATGAATAATAATAAACAATAACACTGTATATACTACTTATTCATTTTATTTTATTTTTTTAAAAAAATATTTATTTTTTGTGGAGGCGTCCAGGCCCCTGGACGCCTCCTTTCCATTTCCTTTATTTTCTTTTATTTTTAGAAAAATCCCAAAACCAAAACAAAAAATATATTAATAATATATATATTATCATGGAGGCGTCCCAGGCCCTGGACGCCTCCTTATTTTTAATTATATTTCTATTATTTTCATAAATAAATAAAAAATAAAAAAAAGAAAATGTGGAGGCGTCCTGGACGCCTCCTTTCCCTCACTCCCCGGCCTTCTCTCACAGCCTCTCACCCGTCCGTTTAGCCTATTGAACCACAGAGTGAGAGTTCCGAGGGGCTTACCGGA
The DNA here is from genome assembly GCA_022559845.1 of Amorphophallus konjac. NCBI lineage: Eukaryota > Viridiplantae > Streptophyta > Magnoliopsida > Alismatales > Araceae > Amorphophallus > Amorphophallus konjac. Next base: position 83,624,139 of record CM040124.1, on the reverse strand, counting down.
TCATGCTCGTCCTCTCCCGCGTCGCCAGCGTCCACTGCAGCCTCCAAGGCCAAAGGAAGAGCCTCCTCACCCGCGGCAATCTCCTCCGCCGTAGCAGCCTCCTCGGCATCATCCCTCAGCCTCCTCGGACGACGAGCCCGTCGTTTCCGCTTCTGTAGACCTTGGCTCGATCCTCCTCGCTCCATTGGGACGAAGAATGGGTCGTCTGGATTGACTGGGCGGTTTGAATGAACAGTAATTGAGCAAAGGGGGGAGGCCCCCCAATATATATAGAATCCAGCCTATTTGGGGCGTCTAAGCGCCTGGACGCCCCCATCTTTTTTATTTTTTTCAAAATTCAAAAAATTTTGGGGTGTCCAGGCGCCTGGACGCCCCCAAAACAAAAGAACTAAAAAAATAAAAAAATAAAACATAGGGGCGTCCAGGACACTGGACGCCCCCAAAACAAAAAATCAAATAAAATAAAAAATAAAAATTAGGGGCGTCCAGGCCCCTGGACGCCCCTATAATAAAAAATTTTCAAAAATATATATATATATATAATAAAAGTAAAAAAAGATAAGAGTATGTATAATCCAAACAAAAGAAAAAAACACAAAGAAAAACCACAAAAAAAGATAATAATAATTAAGGGAACTGGTCCGAAAAATCAATGCCAGATTTTATTCCATCAGAAAGCAGAATGAACTACATCAGGGACTTAGGCGCCTTAGGCCTTAACTTCCCCAGTTCGGTTACATAAGCCCTCCACGGCTCGCATTCTTCTACCACGTGCGCTAAGGCCTTTCCCGCAACACTTGTCTTCCAGGGAGCTTTAATGGCCTTCGCTTCTTTCGCGTCCGCTTCAGTGCCCAACTCCCTTTTCTTCAAAGGAACGATGCCAGTCGGTGGCGGGAACGAATGGCGTGGGATGCCAATCTGGAGGCAGCACCGATGCGCATTATAAAGGATGAACTCGGTCGCGCCGATCAGTTGAAGATCAACTTCGGGAGAAGGCCTCATGAGGAGATCTAGCGAAAGCAAACATGCTGGTGCGCAAGTAAAGAAGCCTTGTGTCATGGTGAGGAAGTGAGACCGCCAGTCTTCACGTTTCTTCAGCCACGGAACGCGGTTCACTACAGTACCACCGAAGCCTAACACGTCGGCTATGTGATGAAGAGGGATTTGTTGGAAGAGCTTCGAAGCAGTTGGCATTCCCTCATGGTGGTCGAATTTGAAATGCAAATCCAGCCAGCAGCTCAGGACAAGTGCGCAACCAAAAGGAGGCTTACCCATGCTCGAGGCAGTAAGGTCACTATACAGGTAGGCGAGGACAGCAGGTCCCACCCTCTTTCCATGCCAGATCCCGCAGATAGCACTCAGTTGGTCTTCCTCCACTATGTTGTCGGTATAAGGAAACAAGAGAGCACCCGCCAGACAAATGGTGAACCCCTTCATGATTCCCTCCAAATAGTCATCGTTTGGTGACCGTCTCAGGGCGTCCATGACCCACTCCGCAAGCTTTTGGAGATCCATCCCCTTTTGAGTACGGACCTTTCTGGCTGCGTCGGGCGGCATGAAGCTTCCAAGGACGCTTTCGGAAGTCCCCCGTGTCAGCATCCGCATAGCCTTCACCTTCCCGTCACTCTTGAATTTCTTCAATCCGAGCAGAAGTTCCACCTCCTCGAGAAGGATGGTAACCTCGAAGGTCGGGAAGATAAAAGTGTGGGTCTGGGGATGCCAGATCTCCACTAGTGCGTCCATAGCCGCCCAGTCCATACGAATCTTCTCGTAATGCTTGGCGTGAATAAGGAGCCCCTGCAGATGCCGCTTCGAGAGTATGGCCCTCATGCCAATGGAGATATTGGAAGTTAGCTTTGAAAGCCATGGCAGTTTGGAAAACTTCCTCGGGCCTGGGAAGAGTGGATATGGCTGGAAGAGGAAAGAAAGAAGAAATAAAGGAAGTAAGAAGAATGTTCACATGGAAAATTTGAAATGAATCAGCTTACCAAATGCGACATGATCGTCCCACTCAGATGACCCTCGAGGTCGGAGAGTCGCCTGATCTCGCTGCTAGGCTTGCTCCTCTTCATAACGCGGGAAGACTCTCCTTCCATCCTGAAATCTCTAGATTCTCCTCTCCTTCCTCTCCTGAGCTTCCAAAACCCACCTTGGTGCATTTGAATGAACTAGCCTAAGGGGAGTTCTTATAGGAAGGGAAGATCACTACAGGACGGAACATGTCACATCAGCAGTCAGTGTCAGGATTTTGGCTAGATTTCCTTTCCATTGTGATGTGATTGTGTTATAAATCTGCTACTTTCTGATGTTATTGATCCATGCTGGCCTGTGCAGGTTTTACTAACGGACATCTTTGTCCTATCTCCTGTCCCACCTTTCAATGGTTGGTCCCACCATGTCATGCATCGTAGTATATGATACTTACGCTACTAGAACATGTCGAGGACCTTGCGGCCCGAACGAATCTGGGATTTGAGTTCCCCTTCAACAAAAACGATGATGATCCCAAGAGAATTTGGGTTGTACGAATAGACCGTTAATTTGTGGTAGCATGGGGACGACGGTTCCATTCAGTGAGTTGGTGCGCGGATAAACGGGCCCCAGCCCAGTGTCGGCTCACCGGATCGGTATCCTGACCCGTTCTTAACAAGTTGACAATATTATCCTTGGCTATTTTCTATTTTAATTTGTTTTAAATTTTTTATTTTTACCCAGCATGCATTCATATAGGACTTTGATTTATTACGGAAGATCATTCAAGTGATTCGATTGTGAAAGCCGTTGTGTTTCAATTCCCACAAATATGAGATATCCCACTGCGAATGAAATACTGAGTTTCCTTGAAATGGCCCTACATTGCTCTTCCAAAGGAGACCCTTGTTTGGACAGACCTTCAGATATTCCTTTGCTTTTGACCTTGTTTGACCCACCTTGGCCGCAGCACTTCCACATTGGCTGGTAACCGCTCCCCAAAGGTGAAACCTCCGGTTTATGACCCAGGTACTTCCACACCGAGAAGTTGGTCTCCTTTTCGTGCCTGAGCACACATCTCACCCTCCCTTATTTGATCTCCGTCCAAGCAATCGTCAATATTTGAAAGACCTTCTTCAAGGTCGCCTCATTGAAACTTCAGGAAAGATTCCAAACAGTAACGTCAAAAGCGTGTCTCATCACACCTTGGCATCAACTTATCAGTCCGCTCCCACTTCATTTCACTCCACTTCGATACCATTCCACTACGTGTCGCTCCCTTGCAAAGCAGACGCTAAGGCGGGACAGCTGTAGACACGCCATTCTTGACGTCTCCTGAGAAAGTCTCATATTACTATACAACGCCCCGCAACGGCTTACGCATTTTGAATCACTCGAGTGCTTCCTTTTCTTGGGTCTTCTTGTGCCTTTTTCGGCATTCGGAATCGTCCCGTCACAGCATTCGGACGGCGTCAACACCAGTCAGACGCATCAAGAGGTTCCAGAACCAAGAAGGTGTCTGCCGGGCGGCCGCCGATTGAGGACCCGGGTGGGTCTTAATGGGGGCGTCCAGGCCCCTGGACGCCCCCATCTCTTTAATTTATTTTATTCTTTTCTCAGGGCCCAAAATTAAATAAAAAAATATATATATTAATGGAGGCGTCCAGGCCCCTGGACGCCTCCATAAAAACAATTATAAAAAATCAAAATGCCAGCCTTGGCACAAAAGACAAATAAAAATAATAAAATAATATATTTATGGAGGCGTCCAGGCCCCTGGACGCCTCCATCAACTCTCTCACGGGCGCCGGCCACCGAACGACGGTTTGTCGTGTGTGAAAAAATCTAAATTTTGAAGACGTCCAGCCACCTGGACGCGCCCATTTCTGAATCACGAGGCGCCGCTCACAAAACCACGCGTTGTGCCGTCAGCAGTATTCGGTGGACCTGTTAGAGGCGTCTGGGACCCTGGACGCCCCCACAAAAGTATTCCAAAAAAATTAATAAAAATAGAATAAAATATTAATTCGGCCCTGATGGAGGTGTCCAGGGTCCTGGATGCCTCCACCCTCCGTAGCTCTATAAATAGAGGCCCACCCCCTCAGTTCTGGGGGAGCTAAGAAGTGATCCGATAGGCTGCCGGAGCCCAGAGGCTACGGAGTCATTTTCTAACCCGTGGGTTCTTTTATAGGTGGAGGTTCTGCCGGCTTCTCGGGTGCTCACGCTCGCGAGAGGAAGGTCGTCTTCATCCACCGCGCTTCCACGTCGTCCCCACGCTGCCGGAGCTCCGCCGGATTTCACGATCGGCACATTCAATAAGCCAATTCTTTCCTTTTCTTCGTAGTTCTTTTACATTCATCATCTTGCATCCCCTATCCCCCTTCATAAGGGCGCCTTTTCTTATACACTTCTTACATCCATCATCTCATTTTCCTCCTACTCGAGTCCGAGAGGGGTTTAAAAGATAACACCAACCAGGTGTGTGTCTTGCCATTATTTCGTTATTTTTATCACAAGGATTTGAATACTACACCTCCATCTTTCTAATCCACTTGTCATTTGTTTGTCGTTGTTTTGCAAGGGTAGCCGAGGAAAGCCCTCTCCGTCGGCCGGCCGGAGGGAGAGGAAGAAGCAACCCGCCATCTCCCGCTCTTGAGGTAGGCGCGATCACTTTCTTATTTTGGGGTCTTTCGGCCCCTAGCGATCACGTCTTGTTTTCGAGGCCGCGGCGAGTCACTTCCCCAATGGCCGTTTAAATTTCCGTTCTTATATTCTCTTTATACTCTATTATATTCTGCTCATATTCTCGAGGCCGCGGCGAGTCACTTCCCCAATGACCGTTTAAATTCACGTTCTTATACGTTATATTCTTATCTATTTATGTTCTCGAGGCCGCAGCGAGTCACTTCCCCAATGGCCGTTTAAATTTCGTTCTTATATTCTCTTTATATTCTGTTATATTCTGCTCATATTCTCGAGGCCGCGGCGAGTCACTTCCCCAATGGCCGTTTAAATTCACGTTCTTATACGTTATATTCTTATCTGTTTATGTTCTCGAGACCGCGGCGAGTCACTTCCCCAATGGCCGTTTAAATTCCCGCTCTTTGTATTCTCTTTATATTCTGTCATCTTACTATATGCTCATATTCTCGAGGCCACGGCGAGTCACTTCCCCAATGGCCGTTTCAATTCTTGTTATTTAATTTCTGCACCATTCCCGTCCCCCCGAGGCCGCAGCGAGTCACTTCCCGCTATGGCCGTTTAACCCACATATCTTGCTATATCACACTTGTCCCGCTCGCCCCGCCGGAGCAATCTCCTGTGGTGGCCCCTTCTCTCTCTTCTCTTATTTCTGTGTTGCAGCAAACAAACACCAAAAGAAAGAGGAGCCCGCGCGCGCTCCGCGTCTTCTCCGCTCTTCCCCGAACCGCGTGACGTCGCTCAAAATCACGAGCTGACATTAAACTGACTCGTATGCAGACTCTCACAGACTGTATGAAACAAAGACTCACACATGACCCTAGGCCATAAATGACCCTAGGCAAGCCTAGACACTCATAGTACTACTATGACTAACGATAAAGAGACACAAACACAAGGGACATATGAAGGAAGACTCGGTAAGGATGACGGTCACCGTCTACATACACTAAGTGTAAGGAAAGACCGACCCACAACTTGATGCCATGAGTTTCATCCCTCGTCAACCGTCGCCGGTTTGAGAAGACTTGCCCTCGGGTATGAAAGTGCGGGAGGATCAGGAGGGGGCTGACGGGAATGTAATCCGGACGTCTAGTGTGAAGCACGATAAAAAGGAAGTCTAGATACTGTCTCTCATATGCATGGTAGAAATCTGACCTGATGTGACACCACCTTGGGGGTGATAGTCACAAGACCGAATACCCCTTGGAACTAGCAAGCAAGCAATGCACGGACCGATGACTTCACTCGAGCGGACTCACCCACTAAGCGCACTCTCGTGCCCGTAGGCAACCCGGTGATGGTGGTGAGGGTCCGGGACGGGACCCCGCTGCTCTGGGGGTTGGCTAGCCTAACATTGAACCCCTAAGGGCCTTGGGATGCCCACCCTCGAGGGCGGCCAGCACGCCAAGGGCGTGGGATGTAATGGCTCTCTTACAACTTGCCCGCGGTAGTCAATCACACAATAGTAATTCGGGATCGGGCATTCACTTACCATCCGACGGCACTAGCGGCAATACTAAACCAGCAATAGAATGAAACCAGCAAGGGGTAACCGAAGCTCACCTGACCGGTGTGAAGACACCGATCCCGGTAGGAGACGAGGGCGAGCGAGGAAGCGTGGGCTCACCGGCACGCCACGCCGATGAAGCTTCAACCTAAAATTTCAAGTTACATGCACTACGCCCCTTGCAAGGGGGTTGGACTAGGGGTGGGGAATTAGATTACAACCAAAATGTACCTCCATATAGGGAGGGGCGGTCAGCCGGCCAGGCGGGGAGGGGAAATTTGAACTAGGAAACTAAATGGAAAGTGATCGCCGATTCTGTCCGCTCTCTGGAACAGGGGACAGACAGTTGATGTAGGCGCCGCTGCGGTCTCTCCCGAACTCCATCAATGACGAAACCAGCAGAAAAATCTCCTGGGTTGGCCCAGGAGGACGTCCAAATTTTTGGGGAATTCCTGGTTGACGGCGTTGGCCGGGGCAGAGGCGCAAACAGGGTCTCTGTTTCCTAGTTCTGGTAGCTTCTGCACCTCTATAGCAAGAAGATGAGGCCGCCAAGGACGCTCCTGAGCTCTGATTCAGGCGTGGCCAGAGTCGTTGGATTCGTGGTTGAGTCCTCTTCGATCGGAGTCTAGCATGGATGCCGGAAGAGGTCGGAGCAGATGGCAAGGACCCAAAAAGTGCCGGGGTATCAGACTAGTTCTAGAGGAAACTGATCAGCGCACCGGAGGGAGAAAATTTGGAACTCACAGCTTCGGATGACGAACGGAGTGCCGCTTCTTGGTGGTGGCAAGAGACTTGTAGTAGAAGGTCTCAGCCGAGTCCCGCTTCAAGAACTTTAGGGGAATGGCCGTGGGAGCTTCTTCAAGTAGCTTTTGGAAGACTATCAGGATGAAGTTGTGCAGTCCGGAGACAACGGCTCCTCCGGGCAGCCATGAGCTCAGACGGGGACGAGACCACCACCGTTAAGAAGAGGACTGGGAGACGCTTCCTATGGTGCCTTTTGTGCTTCCAAGGGCGCCAGGATGAGGTCGTGGCCAGCTTTGCAAGTTGCTGGTTCCCTGCCACACTCTCAGCCGCGAGCAGATCTGTCGGTGTAGCTCCAAGTGGGCATAAGAAGAGGGTGAGGAGTTGTACAATGGTGAAGGGGAATGGAGGAGTGGTGGGAGTGGTTGTGAGGGAGGTGTAGAAGGTTGCTAGGGCAGTGTTGGAGGTGGAGGAAGAGAGAGGGACGCAGGATAGTGTGCTTCTGGTCACTGCACTAGGTGTAGAGAGAGGGGTGGTGGAGGATGCTCAAGGGAGGATGGAGGGGGTGAATGGGGCGGCCAAACCAGGTTGGCTCCCTCCTTGGGCGCCCTAGGGTTGGGGGGAAGATGAAAGGGAGGGAAAATGTGATTCAAACCGCTCTTGGGAGCTGGAGGATTATGTGGGGAAGGGGGGAGGATTGTGTTGGGAAGACCAAGATCCTCCTAGGGAGGAAGGAGATTTGGTGGGAGTTGGTGGGGGGCAATGAATGCACCTAGGAAAGTGGCAAGGTGACTGAGGTGGTGGCTTAGGTGGCAGATCTTGGGCTGATGTGAAGGGTGAGGTGGATGAGAGAGAAGAAATTTGAATTTGGGGGAGGGGGAAGAGAGAGATGGGGGCGCCCCCCTTAGAGAGAGAGAGGGGGGTTGGAGCTTCTCACTCCACTCTATGGCTTCTCACCAAAGAAATGTAATTTTATAGAACTCAATATTCATCTTTCATTCTTCATTAACAAAAAATGGAGGGAGTGGGGTCCTATTTATAGGGATCCCATAATTTACAATAAGTCCCTGTGTTTAGGAATAATGACAAATAACCAAGGGGGAAGGGGGCACCCCTGGGCCTAGCCCATTGAATTGGGCCCATTAACTAATCTAATCAACCTAATGACACTCAAACTTAGGTAAATGACTGCCTAACCTAGGTACTGGACTGAAATAAAAGGAAAATTACAATGATATGACTCAAATAAAATATGAAAATTACATGCCATGACTCAAAAAATTTGACGGACACAATGGAGTATTGCCAGTGAGCAATCGGAGCTGTGGAAAAAATGTGAAGGGCGAGACATGCCCCCATCATACCCCCGGTGTGCGAAGAACTCGACTCCGTCGAGTATGGGTCCGCCGGAAAAGTGGTCCTCTAATGTAGCTCCGGGCGAACCATGACCTCCAAACTCAACCTCGCGTCCTCAGCCGGGGAACAACTCTTCATCCTCTCAAGGTGGCTCGAGCACACCCTCTTGCTGGCGATGGTACCCTGCTTGCCTAGTATTGCCTCCGTGTGCACACGTCGGACTCTCAAGCTGATATGTGGAGGCTCTCCGAGGGTGTCACTCACAAAGGTGGGGGTAGGCTCAAGGTGCTCACTGGGATCCACCGTGGTACCCTTAGAGGGTGGTAGATCCGCCACGTGGAAAGTGGGGTATATCCCAAAATCCCATCGGTAAATCTAACCCATAAGCTAGTTTGCCAAAGCTACTCGGAACTTGAGAAGGTCTAAGTCCTCGTGCCATCGACTTGGAGGTGACCCTAAGGTAGAGCCACTCCAATCTCACCATCACTAGGTTGCCTACTTGGGGTCCCCAGTGGCACTTGCGAGCTTTTGCCCATTCATCAAGAACCTCATCGCCCGTTGCTAGATGCTTGCTTGAATGATTATGCCATGAGCTATGGTGCGGTGTGGGTGGGAAGTGTGTGGTATCTAAAGGTGGACCGGGGCAACCATAAGTGGACCTATCATGCAATGCCGCCATGTAGACTTTGATGGACCTAGGTGGGCCGGGGCATCCGTAGGTGAACCTATCATACAAAGTGGTGATGAATGTTAGGGGACCCGAACATCCGTAGATGCTCCTAACATGCGTATGATCAATGATGAATGAGGGAGGGCAGTTACATCCGAATACGGACCAATCAGGCATCCTACTTGACATGTGGGTGACATGAACGAGTGGACCCGACATACTAATCATGCCAAGCGGTGTGATGTGCCAAGACATATGAATTCCTTTCCCAAAGATGACTTCCTTGTGTGGGGTGGTGGGGTGGCCTTTGAGCTTCCACTCAAAAGGGTCGAAGGGATCTAGGTGGGTGGACATCATGGAATGGGACACTTCCTCAATCCCTAGGTGGATGTTGTCCAAGGTCATGGCTCTTATGGTGTGACCCAAGTCAAGGACTTGGTGGATGTGGTCAATCAGGGTGGGTTGGGGTAGGAAAAGGTGGATGGTGGGTAAGGCGGTTGGGTCACATGGGTTCCTTGACTCCCATTGGAATGGATCAAAGGGATCATAAAAAGGGTTACCAAGGGGAAGGGGCCCTTTGTCCTCAATATCCTCAAATGGTGGTGGGCCATCCTCCTCTAATGAAACAATTGGGTCGAAGTTCTTGGTGGGTGGGTCGGCAATGAGGGGAGGGCTTGGCTTTCTACCCGAGATAAGAAGCTCCAAATTAAGGAAAAGGTCGGGCTCATCGGGTGTGAGGAGGAATAATAGAGGTCACTAGTGTAGCAACAAATGGTGCACATTGAGGTAATAGACCCGACACAAAGGTGTAGGAGGTCAAGGCTCCTAGGTGGTTCGGACATAGGGGTCAATATGCTAGTGAACTCGATTTGCCATGCTAGGCCCTTAAGAAGATCCCCTAAAATTTTCACTTGGTAGGATGATTGGATGATGGTGTGATAGGTGGATAAGGGTACTATGGGGAGGTTTAGCTCCATGGGAGGGTAGACATAAGACGTGATGGGGTGATTTGGTATCTCCTTTAGCCATCTAGCTAAGGGCCCATCGATGATTATTGTGTCATTTGTGAAGGTTTGTGACTCTTGAAGACCCGGACTATTTGAAGTGGTAAAGGGTTGAAGCTCTTCTTCACCATTGGTGTGAACTTGGGGTTCCTCATGGGTGGGGAGAGAGTCCGGTCGAGCAACTACTCCTATGTGAGTGGACGTGACCTCCTTTCTCAAGGGAATGGGAAGGTCTTTTGGGGATGGGGTGATGATGGTTGGGGTATGGTGCACCTGGGGTGGTGAGCGAGGTCGAACTTGGGTTGGGTTTAGGAGTGGAAGTAGCAGAGGCCTAGGTTGGGGTAGGATTGGGGTTGGAAGTGGAAGGTGGGTTGGGTGATGAGGTTTGGATTGATTGGTTTTGGGGGGGGGCATCTCTTTTAGGGGACTGATGTGAAACAGAAGTGGGGGGGGTCTTCTTTCATTCTGCCCATGGTCGCGCTATATCATTTACGCGTGTTCTGAAGAATGCGCTATATCATTCTAGCGCGTTCACAGACGTAGGCAGAACGACAGACCTTGACGTTGGGGCGCCCGTGGATGTCTTTGGGGAAATGAATCATTGGGGGAGAAACACATTGGAAGGTGGGTAATACACGAGGGATCCTAAACAGACACATGAGGGACCCTAAACAGGGATTAAACTAACCTAATAATAGCTAGGATAACTTGGTGAAGGTGGCTACGGGGGTGGGTGACGGGGGATAAAGAGGATGTGATGGAGCGAGCTAGGGCCGTGATGGGGCTTGACCGGGGCCTCTCGCCCAGACCCATCGCAGGACCGGTGCAACCGAGCTCCATCTTGGCCTTGGCAGCGTCCTTTGCGGCGGTGGAGGGAGGTGAGCAGTGGTGGAGGAAGAACAGAGATCCGAATGGGGCCTCACACCCGACCCCATCTTAGAGTCGATGCATCCAGAGCTTTGATCGTCTTCCATTGAAGGGGAAAAGAGAGAGGATCAGGAGAAGATGATTGGGCATCGCACCCGGAGAGGGGAGGAGGAAAGAGGGTTCCAAAGATTGGGGGAGATAGCCATGGCTACACTCATAAACTCTCATAGATTCATTGCCTCTTTTTTTATCAAACAAGATGGGATACATATATAGGGGAAGGGGAAGACACAACGACGCTAGAACATTGATTACAACCATGGAAAATAGAAAACATTGAAGACTTTTGGGAGTTCCAAGCGCCAGAAAGTTGGACCGTCAGCAACTATGTTTCTGTCTGAGATCGCGCTAGGGAAACCTAGCGCCTTCTTCCAGGTCGTGCTACCCAAAGGTAGCACGTTCATCTTTGGCCCGGCAGCTTCCATGATCCACTTCGGCCTGGCATCTTGCTTGATTCCCATCAAACCCCTCCACTTGAGAAGGTTCATCCTCGAACCTTGTAGCTCAAGATCCCAGTCTGTGAGAACAGCCTGGTTCCCTAAGCTCTGATACCAATTGATGTGGAACAGAAGTGGGAGGGTCTTCTTTCATTCTGCCCATGGTCGCGCTATATCGTTTACGCGTGTTCTGAAGAACGCGCTATATCATTCTAGCGCGTTCACAGACGTAGGTAGAACGACGGACCTTGATGTTGGGGCACCCGTGGATGTCTTCGGGGGAGTGAATCACAGGGGGAGAAACACATTGGAAGGTGGGTAATACACGAGGGATCCTAAACAGACACATGAGGGACCCTAAACAGGGATTAAACTAACATAATACTAGCTAGGATAACTTGGTGAAGGTTGCTACGGGGGTGGGTGATGGGGTATAAAGAGGATGTGATGGAGCGAGCTAGGGCCGTGATGGGGCTTCACTGGGGCCTCTCGCCTGGACCCATCACAGGACCGGTGCAACCGAGCTCCATCTTGGCCTTGGAAGCGTCCTTTGCGGCGGTGGAGGGAGGTGAGCGGCGGTGGAGGAAGAACGGAGATCCGAATGGGGCCTCACACCCGACCCCGTCTCAGAGCCGATGCATCGAGAGCTTCGATCGTCTTCCATTGAAGGGGAAAAGAGAGAGGATCAGGAGAAGATGATTGGGCATCGCACCCGGAGAGGGGAGGAGGAAAGAGGGTTCCAAAGATTGGGGGAGATAGCCATGGCTAATCTCATAGATTCATTGCCTCTTTTTTTATCAAACGAGATGGGATACATATATAGGGGAAGGGGAAGACACAACGGCGCTAGAACATTGATTACAACCATGGAAAATAGCCAACATTGAAGACTTTTGGGAGTTCCAAGCGCCGGAAAGTTGGACCGTCAGCAACTGCGTTTCTGTCTGAGATCGCGCTAGAGAAACCTAGCGCCTTCTTCCAGGTCGCACTACCCAAAGGTAGCGCGTTCATCTTCGGCCCGGTAGCTTCCACGATCCACTTCGGCCTGGCAGCTTGCTTGATTCCCATCAGGGACGATGGAGGGGTAGTGGTGGGGACCAAGGGGGCTTGTGGGGTATGGGTTTGGTGAGGGATTGTGGGTTGGGAGGTGGTGGCCGTCACGGGCCTAGGTGGAGGGGTGGACACGGGGTCCACTTGGGTTTGAATGGTGAGGATTGTGTGAGTGGTGGTCCTCATTGGGGAAATCAGGTCGGTTAGAGGTCTCTTCCCCTTGGGATCGGCCGATTGTGGAGGGGTGGGAGTGGGGGCCAATTTGGTTTAGATATTGAGGGTTGTGGAAGGGGGGTTTGGTTGAGGTGTGGGGGCCCTCATGGGGTTAGGTGGAGAGGTGGATGCTGGGATCATTTGGGTCTTAATGGAGAGGACTTGGTGGCGAAGTGTAGTGATGATGGTTGAGAGGGGATTTGTTGGGAGTGGTGGGGGTGGAGACCTAAGGGTGGTCTCAAGTTAGCCGGGTGGGGATGGAGGAGTGGTAGTGCTCCTCGGATAGGAAGGGAATGTCAAGGAGCATAGATCTTTCTATGTTCCTCCTTCATATCATCCCATGAGTGAATGGTCTCTTTCCTCCTAACCCTTCTTAATACCTCTATGTGCTCCCACTTACTCTTGGCTTGACCCCAAAGTCGTCCCTTGGCCTTGCAAAATCGCGCGGGTCCATATACCCAAGTCTTTTCAAAGTACCTTTCCATGGTAGCCTCCCACCTAACATAATCACTAGAACGTGAACCGTCAAAGGTAATATCGTCACCTAGAATGAAGTCCATGGGTGGCGAGTAGGTTAAATAGGAAGTGGCCATGATGATCGGGGGGATAAATGCAATGGCCCTAGGACAAGACTTAGTATAGACAAGTCTGGAACTTGCTCTGATACCATTTGATGTGACACCACCTTGGGGGTGATACTCACAAGACCGAATACCCCTTGGACCTAGCAAGCAAGCAATGCACGGACCGGTGACTTCACTCGAGCGGACTCACCCGCTAAGGGCACTCTTGTGCCCGTAGGCAACCTGGTGATGGTGGTGAGGGTCCGGGATGGAACCTTGCTGCTCCAGGGGTTGGCTAGCCTAAGATAGAACCCCTAAGGGCCCTGGGATGCCCACCCTCGGGGGCGGCCAGCACGCCAAGGGTGTGGGATGTAATGGCTCTCTCACAACTTGCCCGCGGTAGTCACTCACACAATAGTAATTCAGGATCGGGCACTCACTTACCGTCCGACGGCACTAGCGGCAATACTAAACCAGCAAAGGAATGAAACCAGCAAGGGGTAACTGAAGATCACCTGACCGGTGTGAAGACATCGATCCCGGTCGGAGACGAGGGCGAGCGAGGAAGCGTGGGCTCACCCGCATGTTGTGCCGATGAAGCTTCAACCTGAAAATTCAAGTTACATGCACTACGCCCCTTGCAAGGGGGTTGGACTAGGGGTGGGGAATTAGATTACAACCAAAATGTACCTCCACGTAGGGAGGGGCGGTCATCCGGCCAGGTGGGGAGGGGAAAGTTGAACTAGGAAACTAAATGGAAGGTGATTGCCGGTTCTGTCCGCTCTCTGGAACAGGGGACAAATAGTCGATGTCGGCGCCGCTACGGTCTCTCCCGAACTCCGTCAACAACCAAACTAGCGGAAAAATCTCCGGGGTTGGCCCCGGAGGACGTCTGGATTTTGGGGGAATTCCTGGTTGACGGCGTTGGTCAGGGCAGAGGGGCGAACAGGGTCTCTGTTTGGTGGTTCTGGTAGCTTCTACACCTTTGCTGCAGGAAGATGAGGCCGCCACGGACGCTCCTTAGCTCTGATTCAGGCATGGCCAGAGTCGTTGGATTCGTGGTTGAGTCCTCCTCGATCAGAGATTAGAGGGGATGCCGGAGAAGGTCGGAGCAGATGGTAAGGACCCAAACGGTGCTGGGATATCAGACTGGTTCCATAGGAAACTAATCAGCGCACCGCAGGGAGAAAATTTGGAACTCATAGCTTCGGATGCCGAACAGAGTGCTGCTTCTTGGTGGTGGCAGGAGACTTGTAGTAAAAGGTCTCAGATGAGTCCCGCTTCAATAACTTCATGGGAATGGCCGTGGGAGCCTCTACAAGCAGCTTCTGGAAGACAGTCAGGAAGAAGTTGCGCAATCCGTCGACGATGGCTCCTCCGGGCAGCCACGAGCTCAGATGGGGACGAGACCACCACCGTTGTGAAGAGGATTAGGAGACGCTTCCGACGGTGCATTTTGTGCTTCCAGGGGTGCCAGGATGACATCGTGGGTGGCTCTGCAAGTTGCTGGTTCTCAGCAACACTCTCAACTGTGAGCAGATCTGATGCGGGACAAGACCACGGACACGACAAGCTCTTGACTGCCCCTTAACGAGGGAAGCGTCGGACGTGCGCGGTTGAGAAACCGGCAGTGAGCTAGGGTGATCGGCTCTCTCGTATGCCCGGATCGGGTCACGGGACGGTCTCGCACTCTCTCGCAGCAGCGGTGAATGATAATATAGCGAGCTAACGGACCTAAAGCATGCTCTCTAGCAGCGGCATAAACAAGTATATATGAAAATAAGCAAATGCCGAGTGTAGGGAGCGAGAACGATACCTCCACGCGCTCGGCGTGGGGAAGACGGACCCGGCCGAAAACTCGTACTCCCGGGAAACTTAACACACAATAATTACAACAATGGGAACATGCCCACTCCACACAGGAAGGTAAAGGGCTATACAAATGGGCCCGGGAGGACCGAATTTGGGTTGACGGGCGGCTTCTCGCGTCTCTTCGGCAGCACCCGAACTTGTGACTGTGGGGCCCACGTGCTGTCCGGAGGGGCCGTGTGGGACCCGGTGGCACCGCTGTAGTGGGGACGCTTAGGGTAGCGCTCCCCGGGCTGGCGGCATGCTGGTTCGCCGGCCGGAGGCCGGCCGGCTCCGTTCGGCACCAGTCGGAAAAACCGATCGGAAAGCTGCCGGTTCTGTATTTCAGCATGCGCTCCGGCGAGAACGGACGCTACGATCAGCACCGGTGTCGGAATGCGACGAGATCAGAGCCGTTGGAAAGCTGCTTCGAAGTACTGCAATCTAGTGGCCTTCAAAAAAATTCCCCAGATTTGTACTTTGTGTTGGCAAATTGTATATGCTACTATTGTACAGTAACCGAAGACTCCGGTCTACAGAGAACTTTCCTGTTGATTGCCTTTGACCGTGAAGTAGATGTCCGAATTTGAAGATGTGTTCTTCAGAAAGGTTGTGGGAAATCAAACAAGGAAACCAAAAGTATTTTTGGATATGGATTTGGAGGTGTTGGTGATTTTTTATGATTTTGTAAGTGGAGGGTGGTCGGATCTGGGATCTGACTAAAAATACTGTATCAAAGGAAGAACACGAATTTCTAAAAATAGATAGAAGGCTGATAAAAAATTAAAAACATTTTTGGAGGTAGAGGATGATGGGCAGAACTCCCAGTAAAATTGGGAGGGTTTGGATAAATCAAAAAGATGGTCGGCGGGGGAGAACTCAGAGGTTCTGTCACTGTGGATAGAAACCTGGCAGATCTGGGATGACAGGTTGGACGAAAATGTAAAAATACTAAAAGATGGAATTTTGGCGTGAAACTTTAGGTGGATCTTGGAATATAAGGGATGAAAACACCATAAAAAAATTCAGATCAATCGAAGCTCGTGGCTGAGATAGACAATTCGTGGAAGCTGCTGTGGTCGGACGAAGATAGAACTGCAGAGGCGGCTCGATGGCGGCACGAACGGCGGCGGCGGCGGCACAGACGATCACCGGAGGTTGAGAGGAGATGATAGAAGGTAGAATCACTCTAGAACTTGAGGTTGGAGGAGAGGAACCAGGGGGAGAGGAGCTGGGGGCGCACCAAGGCTTCAAGCATTCAACAAAATTCTATTTTTTCATTGATCTTCTCATGAAAATACAAGCTTATCTATGGTTTACATCAAATGCAATGTGGACCCTTGGATCTAGGGAAGGTGATTGAAGGGCTAGGATTAAGTGTAAATCACACACACAAATTAATAATCTAATAAGGGAGAGCCCCTTGACCATATAGTAGAAGGTTGAATGGGTGGTTGAATGGTAGGTGGCCTACCTTGGACAAAATGGGCCACTTGTCTACCCATGTGGCATATGACTAGTCCAACCTTCTAGATGTCAACCTAGGATGGTTGACCAGCCCCACAAGATGACATGGACCAATGAGAAAGGGCTGAGGGCCCCCTTGCTGGTCCTACTGACAATTTACATAGAAACCCACACAATCTACGGGAGTGACACATTGGCCGATAAAGCCGTACAATTACGCGTATACTTTCCCGTGGATATAAAAATAAACTAAAGGATATAAATGCAATATGAAAAGGTACTGGCTCGATGTCGATTCCCATCAGCTCTCCCCGGGTGGGAGGAACTCAACCCTGTCGAGTAGGGGTAGGGATGCTCAAGTACTCCGACGGATCCGTCACCGTGCCAAGTAGAGCGGGTATGCTCCGCTCCAAGTGATCGTCACCTGCTCATTCCATATATACTTGATATGTGAACTGCTATGGGCTAAAGGTGGTCACTCCGAAGGGGCACTCTCAAAAGGTAAGAAAACAGCTCGAAGACTCACTAGGAATCACCGCTGAGTCCCTATAGGTGACTGATCCGGGTATAGATGTAGAACCGATCCCATACTCATCGAGTGTGATGGGGACATCACCTCCCATGCCCACGTTCACAGCTCGTCTCCTCGCCCCGGTTGCATCCGGCATGGTTTAGTCATTTAATTTTCAGTCCTATGTAATTTTATTTGAGTCATTTGATGTATTTTCCCTTTTATTTGAGTCATGTTCCTAGGTCTTGCATTTATTTTCCTAAGTTTGAGTGTCATTAGATTGTGTAATGTGCTATTGGGCGCAATTCTTCGGGCTTGGCCCATGAGCCCCCCTACCCCTTCGGTTATTTGTTATTGAGTCTTTTGTAAGGGACTTATGGTAAAATGTGGGTTTCCTATATATAGGGCCCCATTTCCTTCATTTGGAGGTAATGAATGAATCAATGAAAAACTTGCCATTTTGAGAGTTCAAACCTCTTATCTAGTGGAGAGGTTCCATTATTTGGGTGAGAAACCCTAGGGGAGAGATTCCCCACCCATTCCTCTCTTAATCTCTCTCTTTCACCCCTCTTTCTCTCTCCTCTACACCCAAATCCGAAAATCTTCTCTCTCCTCCCTTCCCAACCACCACTCTCCCACCTACCCCCATTAAAGACCACTCCCCTTCCCCACACATCCCATTACTCCACCCCCTAGTCCCAAGAGAGCTTCCACCTCCCAACCCCCAACTACCCCACCAACTTCCCCAAGCACCCTTCCCACAACCCCAAGCACCCATATTATGTTCCCCATACACCTCTTCACATCCCCCAAGACCAAAATTTAATCCCACCCTTAAACCCATTTTCAAAGACCCTTTCCCTCTCACCCACCTTCCCAAATTCGTAGCTCCTCCTCCCACCACCTGTTAGACCACCTTCCAGACCCCATTCTTCCCTTCCCCCACCTTAGAACACCCCCTCCTAGACCCCCTCACAGCCCGGGCTTCCACCACACTCATCCACCCCCATTTCCCCTCCCATATACCTCATTCCCCCCCCCATCATCTTCAACCTACAGCTCTCAACCAAAGATCTACAAAAGAGCAGCAGCTTGCAGAGGCGACCACGGCTTCCCCCGGACGTTTCTGAAGGATCAAGAGCCATCATAGGAAGCGGCTGCCTGTCCTCTTCGCAACGAAAGTGGGTTCGTCCTCATCGGAGCTCGGTGCTGCCCGCGAACCCCGTTCTCCCACGACTGCGCAGGTCGGCCACTGCAGAGTTCTAGAACCGGAGGAAACGCTTCACCACGACGAACCCTGAAGGAATCAGGCTTCAGGGTCTTCTGCAAAATTCTTCCTCGGCCTGTCTACTTTCAGAACCAGGAAGCAGAAGTCCATTCAGCATCCGAGAGCAGGAGTTACCAATTTTATCCCACAATCGTGCGACTCTGCTTTCCACAGTCTGCACCGACCCCTCTTCACTCTTATGGTTCCACAGATCATCTGCGGCATCTTTTGGGGTCCCCGTTTAGTTTCCTGCAAAGAGGACTCTCCCACGGTTCTAACGGCGCTGACGGTACCTCATTCGGAGTTCAGGAGCGGTTGGGACAGCCTCATCTTTCTACTATTGGTGACCTGCTATTGCCAGTCCGAAAATCAGAAGCCTTGTTCGAGCTCCTGCCCCGACCGGCAGCGACTCCAGAAGAAATTAAAAAAATTCTGAGGCAATCTCCTTCTAGCTACGAAGGTTTTCCCTCTGGTCTCGTCATCAACAAAATTCTTGATCAAGATCTACAATAGCAACACCGACCCTCTGTCCCGACTCGCAGACAGCAAGCAGATTCGGCGTCCACCCTTATTCCTCGTTCTTTGCTATAGTTTCCCCACCCCGCTTGGCCGGCTGAAGGTCCCTCCCTGCGTGGAGGTAGTATTGTCTGTAATTTCATTTACCCCCACCCCAAGATCCCCCTCTTGCGAGAGGTGTAGTGGTGTACTTTGTTTGGGCAGGTCAAGCGACACCACCGCGGCGTGTGGGGATCCACTCCCCTCCCCGCTCGCCCTCGTCTCCGACCGGGACCGGTTTCTTCAAACCGGTCGAGTAAGTGCTCAAACCTTCACTCCACTTAGTGCTTGTCTTTCAATATTAGTTATAATTTCGCTGGTTATGCGAGTGAGAGCCCGATCCTCAAGCCCCATTGCCTTGAGTGATCACCGTGGGAAGAGTGCAACCGGTGCCTTCGGCACTTCGTCGGCCCCGTTGAATTGGGTTTCCAAATCCATTGGGAATCAAATCTTGGCCATGCTGGCCCTCTATCAGCAAGGGCCCAACCCCTCAACCTCACCTTGGCATTGCCAAGTTACCCCGGGCTTGGGTGAGCGACGAGAGAGCGGTGGCCCAATTCGGCCCATTTGAATGCGATTGTGCTTGCTTGCATTAGGTCCGAGGTTGTGTCACATCAATTGGTATCAGAGCAAGTCATTGCCTTATCTCTACAAGTCAAGTCCTAGGGCATGCTTGCATTGGAGTCATCATCAATCCGACCCTTGCATTGATCCCCCTGATCATCATGGCCCCTCTCCAATCATATCTCATGCATGCTTACCTAATGGAGAGCCCGTAGAAATTGATTTCATTGACCTAGAATTTGAAAATTTTGTGTCCCCCGATATCATTACCTCTCCTTGTAAGACCGGACAAATTGTGCACAATGGAGACCAAGTCTTTATTGAATTCCATAAATGGTTCGGGGAGACTAAGTATTTGGATGGAGCTTGGTGTCAAGAGGGAACATTGGCGGGTCCATGTATAATCCTAGGAAAGAAATGGTTAGATGAAAGGAATGCCGACATCGACCCAACACGTCGGACTTGCCTAGTGCATCCGCCACACCTTTCGGGAACCTTTAAATTCAACAACCTTATATTCTCTCACCCACGGGAATCCCGCCCTTGTTCACCACCCCGGGTGCACCATAATCCGGCCATCATCACCCCACCATCAAAGAACCTTCCCACTCCATTAGCTTTGGGAGAAGTAGTCCACACCACAACCATAGGTCCCCATACCCAATTGGGCCCCATGACCAACTCTCCACCTAGGCCCATTGTAACCCTCACCACTACCTCTCCATCACCCCCAAAAGGGGACACTCCTCCCAAAACCAATCAACCCAAACCCCTTCAACCCACCCATCTTCCTCTCCCTACCCCAATCCAACTCCCACCAAAGCCTCCACTACTTCCACTCCCAAACCCCACTCTACCATTCCCAATCCAAGTTTCCCTTTACCCTCCACCCCGGGAGCACCACACACCAACCCTCATCACCCCAAAAGACCTCCTCACCTCCTTGGTAGAAGAACTCATACCCAATTCAATAGTTGAGGACACTCCAAACCCACTCCCCACCTTGGAGGGAACCCAAGTCCAAGTTGAGAAAGAAACATCACACGATGATCCTCACCTTACATCACCCTCTCTAGTTGGGACCAAGCTCATCTTAGGAGAACCCATTGTTAGTTGGATAAAGGAGAGCCCAATTAGAGAGATCCGGGCCCATGTTTTCCCTCCCATAGAACAAGACCTTCTCTTAGTGCCCTTCTTCTCCTATCACACCACAATCCAAGCCTCATATCAAGTGGAGACCTTAGAGGACCTTCTCAAGGGCATAGCATGGCAATTAGAGATGACTAGCATGATGACCCCTATGGTTGAACAACCTAGGAGCCTTAGCCTCCTACACCTATGCATAGGGTCTATCACCTCGGTTTGCACCATTGGTTGCTACACTAGCGACCTCCTTCTATTCCTCCCTACACCGGATGAGCCCAACCTTCTCCTCGATTTAGAGCTTCTTATCTCGGGTAGAAAGCCAAGCCCTCCACTCATGGCCGACTCACTTGTCAAGAATATTGGCCCAACTATAATGGAGAAGAATGACTTAGCACCTTTTAAGGATCTTGAGGACATGGAGTTCCTCCCCCTAGGTGACCCATTTTATGATCCATATGATCCATTCCAATGGGAGTCAAGGGACTCATATGACCTAACCATCTTACCAACCAACCACCCTTTCCTACCCTCACCCACCATATTGGGCCAAACCCACCTCATCTATGACCCGGGTTACACCTTGGGAGCCATGACCTTGGGCCACATTTCCCTAGGTAATGAGGTTGTGCTCCATCCCATGATGACCACATTCTTAGATCCGTTCGATCCTTTCCAATGAGAGTTCAAAGGTTGGCCCACACCTATACACATGGAAGTCACCCTTAGGAAAAACATGCATGTGTCTAGGCCTACCACACCACTTGGCATGAACACTATGTTGGGTCCATTCATTCATACCACCCACATGTCAAGTAGAAAGTATGAGTGGCCCATATTTGGATGTATTGGTCCACCTTCATTTATCATGGGTCTTAAGCATGTCAAAAGCATCTACGGATGTCCAGGTTCCCCTACATTCATCACCACTTTGCATGATAGGTTCACCAACGGGTGCCCCAGCCCACCTAGGCCCACCAAAGTCTACATGACAACATTGCATGATAAGTCCACATATGGTTGCCCCGGCCCTCCAAAATCCATCAAAGTCTTCTTGGCATCAAAGCATGATTGGTCTACTTTTGGTTGCCCAGGTCCACCCATCACCCCTAGAATGTCAACATTCACAAAATTGCATGAAAGTCTTTGCAAGCACATAAACAAAAAGAATGAGGCTTATAAGTGGCGGGCCGACTCTCATCGGCGTCACCAAGAATTCCATGAGGGTGACTTTGTGATGGTAAGGATGGAGAGGCACTCCCTGGGAGCCACCTCCAAATTGAGGCCACGTGGGGCTGGTCCCTTCCAGGTCCTGAGGCGCATTGGTGCAAATGCCTATGAGTTAGATCTCCCCGAGGAATATGGGGTAAGTCCCACATTCAATGTCGCCGACTTAGTGCCATATAAGGGACCCACGGTGGTACCTAGTGAGGAGATTGAGCCTATTCCTTCCCTTGAGAGAGCACCCACCTGTGAGGAGAGACCACCAGCCAAGAGAGCCCAGCGTGAACAAATTGAACAAATATTGGATGAACAAGTCACTACCACTCGGAGCAAGGTATACGAGCGCTATCTCGGCAGGCGGATGGATCGGTCTCGTTCGGAAGACTTGAGGGCAGTACCACTTCTACACCCCCCAAGGAGGGAAGGACACTTACTCGACGGAGTCGAGTTCTCCGCACCCCGGGAGTATGATGGGGACATCACCTCCCATGCCCACGTTCACAGCTCGTCTCCTTGCCCCGGTTGCATCCGACATGGTTTAGTCATTTAATTTTGAGTCCTATGTAATTTTATTTGAGTCATTTGATGTATTTTCCCTTTTATTTGAGTCATGTTCCTAGGTCTTGCATTTATTTTCCTAAGTTTGAGTGTCATTAGATTGTGTAATGTGCTATTGGGTCCAATTCTTCGGGCTTGGCCCATGAGCCCCCCCTACCCCTTCGGTTATTTGTTATTGAGTCTTTTGTAAGGGACTTATTGTAAAATGTGGGTTTCCTATATATAGGGCCCCATTTCCTTCATTTGGAGGTAATGATTGAATCAATGAAAAACTTGCCATTTTGAGAGTTCAAACCTCTTATCTAGTGGAGATATTCCATTATTTGGGTGAGAAACCCTAGGGGAGAGACTCCCCACCCATTCCTCTCTTAATCTCTCTCTTTCACCCCTCTTTCTCTCTCCTCTACACCCAAATCCGAAAATCTTCTCTCTCCTCCCTTCCCAACCACCACTCTCCCACCGATCCCCATTAAAGACCACTCCCCTTCCCCACACATCCCATTACTCCACCCCCTAGTCCCAAGAGAGCTTCCACCAATCCTAGCTCCACCTCCCAACCCCCAACTACCCCACCCACTTCCCCAAGCACCCTTCCCACAACCCCAAGCCCTCCTATTATGTTCCCCATACACCTCTTCACATCCCCCAAGACCAAAATTTAATCCCACCCTTAAACCCATTTTCAAAGACCCTTTCCCTCTCACCCACCTTCCCAAATTCGTAGCTCCTCCTCCCACCACCTGTTAGACCACCTTCCAGACCCCATTCTTCCCTTCCCCCACCTTAGAACACCCCCTCCTAGACCCCCTCACAGCCCGGGCTTCCACCACACTCATCCACCCCCATTTCCCCTCCCATATATCCCATTCCCCCCCCATCATCTTCAACCTACAGCTCTCAACCAAAGATCTGCAAAAGAGCAGCAGCTTGCAGAGGCGACCACGGCTTCCCCCGGACGTTTCTGAAGGATCAAGAGCCATCATTGGAAGCGGCTGCCTGTCTTCTTTACAACGAAAGTGGGTTCGTCCTCATCGGAGCTCGGTACTGCCCGCGAACCCCGTTCTCCCACGACTGCGCAGGTTGGCCACTGCAGAGTTCCAGAACCGGAGGAAACGCTTCACCATGACGAGCCCTGAAGGAATCTGGCTTCAGGGTCTTCTGTAAAGTTCTTCCTCTGCCTGTCTACTTTCAGAATCAGGAAGCGGAAGTCCATTCAGCATCAGAGAGCAGGAGTTACCAATTTTCTCCCACAATCGCACGACTCTGCTTTCCACAGTCTGCACCGACCCCTCTTCACTCTTCTGGTTCCACAGATCATCTCCGGCATCTTTTGGGGTCCCCGTTTTGTTTTGTGCAAAGAGGACTCTCCCACAGTTCTAACGGCGCTGACGGTACCTCATTCGGAGTTCAGGAGCGGTCGGGACAGCCTCGTCCTTCTACTATTGGTGACCTGCTATTGCCAGTCTGAAAATCAGAGGCCTTGTTCAAGCTCCCGCCCCGACCGGCAGAGACTCCAGAAGAAATTAAGAAAATTCTGAGGCAATCCCCTTCTAGCTACGAAGGTTCTCCTCTGGTCTCGTCATCAAAAAAATTCCTGATCAAGATCTACAATAGCAACACCGACCCTCTATCCCGACTCGCAGACAGCAAGCAGATTCGGCGTCCACCCTTATTCCTCGTTCTTTGCTATAGTTTCCCCACCCCGCTTGGCCGGCTGAAGGTCCCTCCCTGCGTGGAGGTAGTATTGTTTGTAATTTCATTAACCCCCACCCCAAGATCTCCCTCCTGCGAGAGGTGTAGTGGTGTACTTTGTTTGGGCAGGTCAAGCGACACCGCCGCGGCGTGTGGGGATCCACTCGCCTCCCCGCTCGCCCTCGTCTCCGACCGGGACCGGTTTCTTCAAACCGGTCGAGTAAGTGCTCAAACCTTCACTCCACTTAGTGCTTGTCTTTCAATATTAGTTATAATTTCGCTGGTTATGCGAGTGAGAGCCCGATCCTCAAGCCCCATTGCCTTGAGTGATCACCGTGGGAAGAGTGCAACCGGTGCCTTCGGCACTTCGTCGGCCCCGTTGAATTGGGCTTCCAAATCCATTGGGAATCAAATCTTGGCCTTGCTGGCCCTCTACCAGCAAGGGCCCAACCCCTCAACCTCACCTTGGCATTGCCAAGTTACCCCGGGGTTGGGTGAGCGACGAGAGAGCGGTGGCCCAATTCGGCCCATTTGAATGCGATTGTGCTTGCTTGCATTAGGTCCGAGGTTGTGTCACATCAGAGTGGGTCGACTCGCTTCACACTCATAAGGGACTGACATCGACGAGCTTGCACAAGATACATACAGACAAACACACGATGCACAAACCATGCAAACAAACCACACAAAGAAGAGACAATACTGACTCATGCATGACTCGAGACAAACCTACTGTTAGTCTGACCCGTACATGGGTGACGGCGGACCAGGACACCCGAATATGTGCCATGCATATACTACATGTACACGATGGTTGATGGAAGGGAGGACTCCTAGACACCCTAAGATGTACCACTCATGCATTGGTGACCGATGGGATTTGGGTGAAGAAGGGCTAGGAGATCCAAAACTACCCTTGTCATCATCCCTAGATGTAGAGACGGCTTGCCGACTAGATCGAGGGGTATGGGTGGAATAGTGAACTCCTTGGAAGAGGTGGAGGGAATGTGAAAGCTCGGGAGCTTCACTAGAGGAGGGGTCAAAAGGGTCAAAGAAGGTATGACCCCCGGAGATGGGTTCCTCCATGACACGGTTCCAATCGTGAAATTCTTGAAGGTGTGAATGGTCACCTTCATCCGTCATTGTGAACGGGACAATGGTCATGTGAAGAAAATAAACTTCCTCTCGCAGACAAAAGGGAATGAAGTCGGACCCGGCCGGCATCGGGAGGAGTAGAAGAATCTCCGTGGTGACACACCCCACGGTGCACACGGAGGTAATGGACCCTATGGCCGGATGGGTGAAGCTACGACTAGTGGCTTGGTCGAAGCCTCGGGCCAATAAATGTGTAAAGGTCAACTGCCGGTCTAACCCTTTAAGAAGGTCGTCCAATGTGTCCACATAGTGACGAGTCCGGAAGGTGGTGTGAAATGAGTTACTTGACACGAGAGGTAGTGTGGGGTCCATATATGGGAAAGGAGGTGGGACCAAGCCATCCTTGAGCCAACTAAAAAGCGGCTCGGCGATGTATAGTGTACCCGTATTTCTAACGGGTGGATCGGGCTTGGGTGGTTCCAAATGAGATGGTTCTGAATCAAGTTCAGAAATAGAGAGTGACGGCATCGGAGCTCTCATGGGTGAGGAAGGAATGTCCTTCTTGGGGTGAAGGAGTCCTTGGGGTGGCTCTGGGAACAACTAATCTACCCCGATAGACCGATCTAGGCTAGAACTAAACCGATCTAGGCTTGTACTAAACCTTTGCACTTGCCCCATCATGGCTTGGAACATTGCGCCCACTTCATCGGGACTATAGGCTCGGGATGTGGCCATGGTGGCCAAGATGGGGTTGGGTCCCCTAGGAATGGATATGCAAGGCCATTTGGACAAAAACACTAGACACGACCCTAAGTAATGCAAAGTTGGAATGTGACTCGACGATAACCTAGACACAACCAAGACTCGGTACGTGGCGGAGATAAGCGATCCGAAGATCACTCGCGCAAGTGTGCGGCCTTCCCGATAGGCGTAGCCTAATGTTCGGACAACACCTTTTGATATACCGGGTAAAGGTATGAAAATGCAAAGGACACTTTTTTTTGTTTTAAAACAATGATGACCCTAAACACGACTTAGACAATGACTAATGACTAGACGTAAATGACACTCTCTTTTTTTTTGACACCCTAGACTCAACTCGCTCTGATATCAAATTGATGCGGGACGGGACCACGGACACGACAAGCTCGTGACTGCCCCTTAACGAGGGAAGCGTCGGACGTGCGGGGTTGAGAAACCGGCAGTGAGCTAGGGTGATCGGCTCTCTCGTATGCTCGGATCGGGTCACGGGACGGTCTCGCACTCTCTCGCAGCAGCAGTGAATGATAATATAGCGAGCTAACGGACCTAAAGCATGCTCTCTAGCAGCAGCATAAATAAATATATATGAAAATAAGCAAATGCCGA
The DNA here is from genome assembly GCA_022559845.1 of Amorphophallus konjac. Lineage (NCBI taxonomy): Eukaryota > Viridiplantae > Streptophyta > Magnoliopsida > Alismatales > Araceae > Amorphophallus > Amorphophallus konjac. The sequence continues at coordinate 83,597,705 of CM040124.1, read as the reverse complement.
GTGTAGGGAGCGAGAACGATACCTCCACGCGCTCGGTGTGGGGAAGACGGACCCGGCCGAAAACTCGTACTCCCGGGAAACTTAACACACAATAATTACAGGGAACATGCCCACTCCACGCAGGGAGGTAAAGGGCTATACAAATGGACCCGGGAGGACCGAATTTGGGTTGACGGGCGGCTTCTCGCGTCTCTTCGGCAGCACCTGAACTTGTGACTGTGGGGCCCACGTGCTATCCGGAGGGGCTGTGTGGGACCCGGTGGCACCGCTGTAGTGGGGACACTTAGGGAAGCGCTCCCCGGGCTGGCGCACACTGGTTCGCCGGCCGGAGGCCGGGCGGCTCCGTTCGGCACCGGTCGGAAAAACCGATCGGAAAGCTGCCGGTTCTGTATTTCAGCGCGCGCTCCGGCGAGAACGGACGCTGCGATCAGCACCGGTGTCGGAATGCGACGAGATCAGAGCTGTTGGAAAGCTGCTTCAAAGTACTGTAATCTAGTGGCCTTCAGAAAAATTCACCAGATTTTTACTTTGTGTTGGCAAATTTTATATGCTGCTGTTGTACAGTAACCGAAGACTCAGATCTACAGAGAACTTTCCTGTTGATTGCCTTTGACCGTGAAGTAGATGTCCGAATTTGAAGATGTGTTCTTCAGAAAGGTTGTGGGAAATCAAACGAGGAAACCAAGAGTATTTTTGAATCTGGATTTGGAGGTGTTGGTGATTTGTTATAATTTTGTAAGTGGAGGGTGGTCGGATCTGGGATCTGACTAAAAACACTGTATCAGAGGAAGAACACAAATTTCTAAAAATAGATAGATGGCTGATAAACAATTAAGCAAATTTGTGGAGGTAGAGGATGATGGACAGAACTCCCAGTAAAATTGGGAGGGTTTGGATAAATCAAAAAGATGGTCGGAGGGGGAGAACTCAGAGGTTCTGTCACTGTAGATAGAAACCTGGCAGATCAGGGATGACAGGTTGGACGAAAATGTAAAAATACTAAAAGATGGAATTTTGGCGTGAAACTTTAGGTGGATCTTGGGATATAAGGGATGAACACACCATAAAAAAATTCAGATCAATCCAAGCTCTTGGATGAGATAGACAATTCGTAGAAGCTGCTGTGGTCGGATGAAGACAGAACTGCAGAGGCGGCTCGATGGCGTCACGAACGGCGGCGGCGGCGGCACAGACGATCACCGGAGGTTGAGAGGAGATGACAGAAGGTAGAATCACTCTAGAACTTGAGGTTGGAGGAGAAGAACCAGGGGGAGAGGAGCTGGGGGCGCACCAAGGCTTCAAGCATTCAACAAAATTCTGATTTTTCATTGATTTTCTCATGAAAATACAAGCTTATATATGGTTTACATCAAATGCAATGTGGACCCTTGGATCTAGGGAAGGTGATTGAAGGGCTAGGATTAAGTGTGAATCACACACACAAATTAATAATCTAATAAGGGAGAGCCCCTTGACCATATAGTAGAAGGTTGAATGGGTGGTTGAATGGTAGGTGGCCTACCTTGGACAAAATGGGCCACTTGTCTACCCATGTGGCATATGACTAGTCCAACCTTCTAGATGTCCACCTAGGATGGTTGACCAGCCCCACAAGATGACATGGACCAATGGGAAAGGGCTGAGGGCCCCCTTGCTAGTCCTACTGACAAGTTACATAGAAACCCACACAATCTACGGGAGTGACGCATTGGCCGATAAAGCCGTACATTTGCGTGTATACTTTCCCGTGGATATAAAAATAAACTAAAGGATATAAATGCAATATGAAAAGGTACTGGCTCGATGTCGATTCCCATCAAGATCCGCCGGTGTAGCTCCAAGTGGGCATAAGAAGAGGGTGAGGAGTTGTAGAATGGTGAAGGGGAATGGAGGAGTGGTGGGAGCGGTTGTGAGGGAGGTGTGGAAGGTTGCTAGGGCAGTGTTGGAGGTGGAGGAAGAGAGAGGGACGTAGGATAGGGGGCTGCTGGTCTCTGCACTAGGTGTAGAGGGAGGGGTGGTGGAGGATGCACAAGGGAGGATGGAGGGGGTGAATGGGGCGGCCAAACCAAGTTGGCTCCCTCCTTGGGGCGCCCTAGGGTTGGGGGGAAGATGAAAGGGAGGGAAAATGTGAATCAAACCTCTCTTGGGAGCGAGGGGATTGTGTGGGGGAAGGGGGGAGGATTGTGTTGGGAAGACCAAGATCCTCCTAGGGAGGAAGGAGATTTGGTGGGAGTTGGTGGGGGGATTGAATGCACCTAGGGAAGTGGCAAGGTGGTTGAGGTGGCAGCTTAGGTGACAGATCTAGGGCTGATGTGAAGGGTGAGGTGGATGAGAGAGAATAAATTTGAATTTTGGGGAGGGGGAAGAGAGATAGAGGGGGCGCCCCCCTTAGAGAGAGAGAGAGAGGGGTTGGAGCTTCTCACTCCACTCTATGGCTTCTCACCAAAGAAATGTAATTTTCTAGAACTCAATATTCATCCTTCATTCTTCATTAACTAAAAATGGAGAGAGTGGGGTCCTATTTATATGGATCCCACAATTTACAATAAGTCCATGTGTTTAGGAACAATGACAAATAACCAAGGGGGAAGGGGGCGCCCCTGGGCCTAGCCCATTGAATTGGGCCCATTAACTAATCTAATCAACCTAATGACACTCAAACTTAGGTAAATGACTGCCTAACTTAGATACTGGACTCAAATAAAAGGAAAATTACAATGATATGACTTAAATAAAATATGAAAATTACATGCCATGACTCAGAAAATGTGACGGACATAATGGAGTACTGCCAGTGAGCAATCGGAGCTGTGGAAAAAATGTGAAGGGCGAGAGATGCCCCCATCACGACCATACCGTGTCAACATAGGGCATCGATAGGGGTACGGTAGTCACTAGTGGTTGCGCTACCGTAGGGGAGACGAGTAGAAATGGAATGGTAGGGTCCACCGAGAACAAAGTGGGCGGGATAGACAGGTCCGGTATGACCGGTGGGATTGCGGTGATGTGGACGCACTTTTTATTTAAAATCGTTGTTTATTTGTTCATTGGGTTTATTAAATGCGTGGGCGTGCCAGTCACAAAGTGACGATCTATTGTGCGCTCGATCTGACTAATCAGACGATTGTGTGGTTCGTGTCGGGACCGGAACCCGCCGCGCCATAAAGGTCACGGCATTATTTACATCCCCTCGGAGAGAGGAACACCCTTGATTAATCGCCGGGAATCAGGGCCTCATGGCCAGGAAACTATATTGAGAGAAACAAGCCGATAGATGTCTCGAATCAGTCGGAAAGCCCTATGTCTAGGGAAGCAAGTATTCGAATTACGTCGGTCACTCAAGGGACCATTTTGATATTCGGACGAGCGTCCGGCTTCAGAGAATCGTGATCATCATGGGAAAAACTGGAGCATATGTATGCCGGGGTACGACAAGTTTATTGTTCAAAGGGATAGGAGACATTCGGTTGAATCTCGGTTAGAGTGGTTAGAAATCAACGAGCTTATTGGCCCGGTGCGAGATCGAGCTACGACCATATTGCGGTGGGACCCCGCGGTCGAAGTCGGGCTCGCGTGGGCATCGTAAATATTTTCGGTGCCAAAGGGGGCAACGGGAGGATGTCCTGGGACCAGATTCCAAAACAAAGATGTGTACAGAGATAGCCGGCTATAGGCCTAGGATGTGGGTCAGGCGATGACCATGGTTGGGGTGAACCCGAGGTCCAAACGTGACTCACGAAGGTCTTATTGATATTCCCATATGTAGGGTTCGGGGAAGACGAGAGCCGTCTCGTTCCATTCAGATTTTGTCGGTCATACACATACCATTTTATGTTCGGACAAAGGTCCGTATAGAAAACAAGACGGTGACGGGAGCGAATCCGTGCAAATGTCTGCCGTGAGTACGGAAAGTTTAATGCAAGCGCGGGATTAGATCCCGGTATATATGTCGGCCACTAACGGACCATTCGTCGTTCAGACGAGAGTCCGCATTTGAAGCGTCGAAGACAACGACAAAACCACACGGATGTCTGCCGTAGGTACGGCAAGTTTAATGTGGGTGTGGGATTGGATCCCGATATATATATGTCGGTCACTAACGGACCATTCATTGTTCAGACGAGAGCCCGCATTTGAAGCATCGAAGACGACAATAAAGCCATACGAATATCTGCCGTAGGTACGACAAGTTTCATGTGGGTGCGGGATTGGATCCCGGCATATATGTCGATCACTAAAGGACCATTCATTATCCAGACGGAAGTCCGTATTAGTAGCGTCGAGGATGACGATGAAACCGTACGGATGTCTTCCGTAGGTACGGCAAGTTTAATGTAGGTGTGGGATCGGATCTCGATAAAGATGGGTCGAGCTAACGAACTATCGGCCCGGAATATGATCGGATCATGGTCACGTTAGGGCGAGGGCTCCCGAGATCCAAGTCTAATCTAGTGGGGCATCATTGCTTTTCTCTTCAAAGGCAGTCCGGGGAAGCGGATTGTTAAGTGCGAAGCCCGAACTCGCCAACGTGCGCCCTCACACGCGGATCGACCTGCGCGGTCAGGTCGCGGGGGTCAAGGGGGCAGCGCCCCTTGCGGGGGTTTCCGGGGGCGGATCCCCCGGAACAAAATTTTGATTATAAGAGTGATTCATTAAGTTGTTTATTCTCATGAGGGTGATTCATGTTCTTTCGTTCTTATTTATTAGTTTATGTCCCCTCTTTTGTTTTAGTCATTAGTTTCAAACCTTTCTTCTATTTAGTTAATCGCCCCCTTTTTTATTAATGAGGCACGCCGGTTTAACGAAGCAAATGGGCACGGCGGATTAGGGGATGCCAAAGGGGGGAGCGCCGGTTTAGAATGTTGAAGGGGCGCGTCAGGATAAGAGGTGAAAGGGGGGGCGCACCAGTTTAATGGGATCCAAAGGGGAAGAAGGGCGCGCCGGTTTAATGGGTGCAAGAAGAGGGGCGCGCCGGATTAGCCAAAAACAGGAGGGCACGTCGGACTAGGTGATGCCAAGGGGGCACGCCGGAATAGGAGGGGCCAGGGCACTATTCATTCCAAGATTTGGAAAGTGGATTTGAGTGTGGGGCTAAACCGGCGCGGGGGGGGGGGGGTAGCGCGCTGGATTAGCCCGCGCCGGATTAGGACAGCGTCGGATTAGCTCCAAAGAGGCTTTCTTTTATTCTGTTGGCTCTGTTTCTTCTTTCTTTCAACTGCAAGTTAATCTGTTGATTGGTTTGTTCACCGAATTGGTGGATTAAGTTGATAGAAAGTGTCTGATTATTTATTAAGGTGAATTGGCATGAAAGTTTGGATGTTTTATTAGAAGTGTTTGTGCAGGAACTCAAAGGTCCAGGGTTTCAGACACGAAGGAGCCTGACTTGTTCATAGGTTCAGTTTGATCACAGGATTCAAGCACATGCAGCTCCGGCCCTCAGAGAGTTTAGTTTGATTCGTTTGTTCCTATGTGTTCTTCGTCTGGCAAAATTTGGGCAGCATCTCCCCCGGACCAACGCTTGCCAGAGAAAAATGGGGAACACCAAACGGATTACTCCGGGGTGAACCTCAAAACTCGGAGTAAGGCCTCCGTTAACCCATAAGTGCATGTGGAGACTAGAGGACAAGCCTTCAAGAGTTCCAGCAGCTTACTGGTGGTGATTCCTCAAAGTGGGACGAATGTGTGCCTCAAGAGGGCCATGAATGTTCATCCCTCATGTGGGTTCCTTCGAAGGCCATGCCACGGAAAGGCAGGCTTCAAAGACCCCAGATGAATATAGGGTGAAATAGGGAAAGAAGAAGCTAGACAAAGAATCGCGTTTGCCAAAAAGGGCCGTCTATTAATTCATCCACCGAAGGGGGGAAACGGCTCAAACCCAAGAGATTTTCATCTCAAAGGAAGAGAAATACATTGTAGAGGAGAAAAGGAGAGAGATACATGGATGGGGAGGGGGAACATAGCACAAGCTCTCCCCCTCCATGCTCACCTCTCTTCTCTCATGCTCACTCTCTTCTTCTTCACCTCACGGGCGCCGGGGAATGGAGCTTCTCTTCTCTCTTTTTATTCTTCTCTTCAATGGCCAGCCAGGGGGTTCCAGTGCTTTTCTCTTCTCTTTTCAATAGCCCATCCTCTTCTCTCTGTCGAACATGCAGAGTATATATAGCCGGCTGCCCTTTCTTCGCTCGGACGGAAGGAACTCCCGCCATCTTTTTCCTCGTTCGTTGAGTGGGGCATCCCTTATAGGGGATAATGGAGGGGTAGTAGTAGGGGCTACGGGGGTTTGGGGAGTATGGGTCTCATGGGGAATAGTGAGTTGCGGGGTGGTGACCGGTGCGGGCCTAGGTGGAGGGGTGGGCACGGGATCCACTTGGGTTTGAACGGTGAGGGTTATGGAAGTGAGTTTTAGTTGGGGAAGGTTGGTGGGGATTGGGTTTTCCTGACTTGACTCTTGGCATTGTGCCTCAAATTCTTCCTCCCATTCAAGGGGAGCTTCATGAACTTCAATCACTTTCTCAACTCTTTGGGGTGGAGGGGTTTGGTAGGGATTTGTGGGTTGGAGGGTGGTGGTCTTTGGGGGCCTAGGTGGAGGGGTGGGTAGTTGGGACAGTTGGGTTCTAAGGGAGAGGAGTTGGTGGCGAAATGTGGACAGGGGATCGGTTAGGGGTGGTGGGGGCGGAGTCCTATGGATGGTCTTAAGTTGGCCGGGTTGGGATTGAGTAGTGGTGGTGCTCCTCGGGCTAGGGGTGTGTGAGTAGGAAGAGTAGGAGGGTTCTGGAATGTAGATTTTCCTAAGTTCTCTCGTCATCTCTTCCCACGAGTGAATGGGCTCTTGCCTCTCAATCCTTCTTATGGCCTCTATGTGTTCCAATTCTATCTTGGCTTGACCCCGAATTTGTCCCTTGGCCCTACAAACTCTTGTGTGTCCGTATACCCGATTCCTCTCAAAGTTCCTTTCCATTGCAGCCTCCCACTTGAGGTAATCACTAGCATGCGACCCATCCAAGGTAACACCCTCATCTCGAATAATGTCCCAAAGTATTGGGTTGATCGGATCCCGGTAGTGGGCCGAGTGGGATGGGTATGTGGTAGCCATGATTCATGAACTAGATGACAATGCGCCCTAGGACTAGACTTAGTAGAGACAAGTCTAAAACTTGCTCTGATACCATTTGATGTGACACGGTCTACCTAGGATGATAATGACCCTTAGACCTATGCATCCACAAGCATACAAGCTCTCAATTCGGCTCACCGTGCGGCCTATCTCACACGACGCACACGCGCACCCGGTGGGCCCGAGTGATGAGGGTGAGGGTCCGGGGTGGGACCCTAAGGTCTCCACCGGATGGTGGGCTTGTGGCTGACCCCTAATGGGCCTGGGATACCCAATTTATGGGCGGGCCAGCACGCTAGGGCGTGGGGATTTTGTGGCACTCTCTTTCACTTGCCACGGTGGCGCACACGGGCACAAACACATTCAAGATCGAGCTCTCCCTTTCCGCCGACGAGCAATAGTATGCAATACTAAAGGAGCAAGGATATTATCCAGGAGGGTTCAGCGCTTACCTGATCGGTGTGAAGACACCGATCCCGGCCGGAGACGACGGGCGCGCCGGGAGGCGTGGGTATGCACCCGAACGCCGCGGCGAGGTAGCTTGACCTGCGGATTAATTAAGTTACACAACTACGCCTCACGCAGGAGGGGTGACCTCGGGGTGGGGGTTAAATTGTTACAACCAAAATTTACCTCCACGCAGGGAGGGGTGGTAAGCCGGCCAGGCGGGGAGGGGAAACGAGGTGGGACGGCGGGCAATGGGCCCAATGGAAGAATCACCCTCCTTGCTGGTTCTGCTGACAGACAGTCGGTGTGGAGGACGCAGATTGAGCTCCTGATTTTTTCTGATGTTGAGACCAGTGGGGTTCTTTTTGTAGCTGGATGCCGAACTTCGTGGAATTTTATTGATTTATTCTGCTGTTGGTACCGGGCGTGGCAGAGGGAAGAACAATGGCTCAGGTTCTGGTCCACATGCGGCCTGAACTTCAGCAGTGGATTGCCGGAGGGGTCACGAGCACTCCCGAGCTTCGATTTGCAAATGGCGGGTGGCGTTGGAACCGTGGGAAAGACTATTTTTCAGCAGAGTTGGTCTTGTTGCGTTCTGACACCGATGGAGACTGGGAGGTCCCGTTGAAGGGGGACTGGTCGGAGGGGACTGAAGGGAGGCAGAAATGACTGTTCGGAGAAGAAAATTCGTAACTTCGTCTACCAACCTCCAAACGCAGCTCCGGCTTCTGATCCTGGAAACTGACTTGACGATGGAGAACTTTGATGAAGACCCTGGAGCCTGGATCCTTCAAGAAGTGGTCGTGGTTGCTGCCTCAAACTGCTTCAGGTCGCTGCCAGGTCTCCTCTGCGCAGTCAGGAAAGAAAGTCTCCTGTGGGCGGCCACAAACTCGGATCGACACGATTCCAACTCTCTTGCGAAGAGGACCCGTAGACCAACCACTTTGATGAAGAACTTGGTCGCCGATTCTGCCTGGAACAGGTTGGAAAACGAGCTGCAACTTCGGACCAGGATCTGCTTGTGGGCGGGAGTTGTCTTGTGGAGGGGAGGCTAAGGTGGTGGTGGTGTATGTGGGTGGAGATGGAGGGGGGTGCGACCCTAGGAGGGAGGGGAAGGGGATGGACGACCTAGGGAGGTGAAGGGGTCCCTTGGAGAGGGGAAAGGGGTCTTGGGTGGAGGAATATGGCTTGGGAAGGGTGGGGAGTGGCCTTGGGAAGGTGAAAGGGTGCCTGGGAAGATGAAAGGGTGCCTAGGAGAAGGGGTTTCCACCTAGGGGTTGGAGGGGGAATTGAATGAGTGTATAGGGAAGGGGGAGGGGTCTTAAAGAAGGGTGATTAGGGAGGAGAGAGGGGATTTCGAAATTTAGAGAGAGAGAGGGAGAAGTAGTGAGAGAGAGAGAGAGAACTATAGAGAGAGGGAGAGAGAATACTTGAGGGTTTAATTTTTCAATTCATCAAAAGTTCTACAAATGGGAGAGGGGGGGGTCCTTATATAGAGTTGGACCATTTGCACAAAACCCCCTAACAAAGTGCATAAATGCAAAAGACCAAGAGACAGGGGGGGGCGCCCATGGGCCAAGCCCACTAACTGGGCCCAATGTCCTCAACTAAGGGTCCAAATGACTCAAGACTTGGATAATTAACTCTAAGACCTAGATAATGGACTCAAATAAAGGAAAATTACACATGATATGACTCAAATAAAGAAACTACATAAGCAACAAATAAAGATAGCCATGAGGACCACATCTCCAAGGGGTCACGAAGTCGGAGTCGCCTCGTGCCATAGGGAATGCCGGGAGATGTCCTCATCAAATCCCCCGGGGTGGGGAGAACTCGACCCCGTCGAGTAGGGGTCCAATCGGCTCTCGTACTGCACCAGCAGGTCCGGGTCTAGGCGCATCAAGTCCTCTCGGCTTACCCAAGCATCCTCGGTCGGGGAACGGCCTTTCCACCTCACGAGGTAGCGCTGGTAGACCCTGTTCCTGATAAGTGTGCTCTGCTCATCCAGTATTGCCTCCACTTGCTCAAGTCGGCCTCTCAATCGGGGTGGTAGTTTCGCTCCGGGAGGGTCACTCACAAGGGGGGGTAAAGGCTCGAGATCCTGACTGGGTTCCACCGTGGGGCCCTTATAGCGAACCAGATCCGCCACATTGAAAGTGGGGTGAACCCCAAAGCCCTTAGGTAAGTCGAGCTCATAAGCATTGGTACCAACCCGTCTTAGAACCCGAAAGGGTCCCAAACCCCGTGTCCTCAATTTGGAGGCGGGCCCTGGGAGGAGCCGCTCCGTTCTCACCATCACATGGTCTCCCACTTGGTATTCATAGTGACGACGATGAGCATCGGCCTGCCTTTTGTAAGCCTCATTGCTTTTGCCTATATGCTTGCGGATGTTTTCATGTATCTTTGTGGATGTTGACTCACTAGGAGATAATGGGGGTCCTGGACAACCAAAAGTGGACCTATCATGCAGTGGTGCTACACAGACTTTGGTAGACCTAGGAGGCTTATGCGTCTTGTCAAAGGGGGTGGGGATGGAAGACCCGGAAAACCCATAAAGGGACCTATCATGCAATGCCATGTAGGCCCTAATAGACCTAGGTGGGCCAGGACAACCATAGATGGATCTATCATGCATGGTGGTGATAATTACCGGGGAACCCGAACTTCCTTGAATATTTCTCTCATGCCTAAGACTTGCGACGAACGAGGGTGGGCCATTACATCCGTACATAGACCACTCATACTTCTTACATGTCATGTGGGTGATTTGAATGAATGGACCCGACTCATGAATCATGTCAAGCGGTGTGGTGTGTCTAGACACATGCATTCCTTCCCAAATGGCATCCCTAATGTGTATGGCTTGGTGTGGGAGTTTCCTCTCATAGGGGTCAAATGGGTCTGGGAAAATAGAGTGGGCCTGGTCTATTAAGGTGGGTGAGGGTAGGAAAGGGTGGGTGGTGGGTAAGGGGGGTGGGTTGCATGGGGGTCTAGACTCCCATAGGAAGGGGTCAAAGGGGTCATGGTAAGGGTCCCCTAGGGAGAGGAACTCCAGGTCCTCATGTAGCGGTGAGTCATCCTTCTCTAAAGAAATAATTGGGCCGAAGTCTTTGGTGGGTGGATCAGCCAGGAAGGGATGGTTTGACACTCTACCCGAGATAAGCAATTCTAATTCATGGAGAGCAGCAGGCTCATCCGGTGTAGGGAGGATTAGAAGGAGGTCGCTAGTGTAGCAACCTACAGTGTAAGCTGTGGTGATGGATCCGACACATAGATGTAGGAGGTCAACGCTCCTAGGTTGGTCAGCCATTGTGGCCAACATGTCGGTCAACTCTATTTGCCATGCTAGGCCCTTAAGAAGGTCATCCCAACTCTCAACCTCATAGGAGGATTGGATAGTGGTGTGATAAGAGGAGAGAGGGACTATGGGGAGGTGTTGTTCCATGGGAGGGTAGGCATGGGCCATTATCTCTCTAATTGGGCTACCCATCAACCAGCTAACAAGGGTCTCTCCTAAAATAAGCTCGGTCCCATCTAGAGAGGGTGGTGTAGGGTGAAGGTTACCATGTGAGTTTTTTTCTTCAATTTGGACATGTGTGGTCTCCATGTTGGGAATTGGGTCCGGGGTGTTCACCACTTTGGGGTCGGGTATGGGTTCCTCCTCCAAAGAGGTGAGAGAGTATGTTCGGGGTGGGGTGGTGATGGTAGGTGCATGGCGCCCCCAAGGTGATGAGCAAGGTCGGAATTGGGTTGGGGTTGGAAGTGGAGGTAGTGGGAGTCTAGGTTGGGGTAGGTTTGTAGTTGGAAGTGGAAGGTGGGTTGGGTGAAGACAGTTGGATTGGTCGATCTTGGGTGGGGCATCCCTTATAGGGGATAATGGAGGGGTAGTAGTAGGGGCTACGGGGGTTTGGGGAGTATGGGTCTCATGGGGAATAGTGAGTTGCGGGGTGGTGACCGGTGCGGGCCTAGGTGGAGGGGTGGGCACGGGATCCACTTGGGTTTGAACGGTGAGGGTTATGGAAGTGAGTTTTAGTTGGGGAAGGTTGGTGGGGATTGGGTTTTCCTGACTTGACTCTTGGCATTGTGCCTCAAATTCTTCCTCCCATTCAAGGGGAGCTTCATGAACTTCAATCACTTTCTCAACTCTTTGGGGTGGAGGGGTTTGGTAGGGATTTGTGGGTTGGAGGGTGGTGGTCTTTGGGGGCCTAGGTGGAGGGGTGGGTAGTTGGGACAGTTGGGTTCTAAGGGAGAGGAGTTGGTGGCGAAATGTGGACAGGGGATCGGTTAGGGGTGGTGGGGGCGGAGTCCTATGGATGGTCTTAAGTTGGCCGGGTTGGGATTGAGTAGTGGTGGTGCTCCTCGGGCTAGGGGTGTGTGAGTAGGAAGAGTAGGAAGGTTTTGGAATGTAGATTTTCCTAAGTTCTCTCGTCATCTCTTCCCACGAGTGAATGGGCTCTTGCCTCTCAATCCTTCTTATGGCCTCTATGTGTTCCAATTCTATCTTGGCTTGACCCCGAATTTGTCCCTTGGCCCTACAAACTCTTGTGTGTCCGTATACCCGATTCCTCTCAAAGTTCCTTTCCATTGCAGCCTCCCACTTGAGGTAATCACTAGCATGCGACCCATCAAAGGTAACACCCTCATCTCGAATAATGTCCCAAAGTATTGGGTTGATCGGATCCCGGTAGTGGGCCGAGTGGGATGGGTATGTGGTAGCCATGATTCATGAACTAGATGACAATGCGCCCTAGGACTAGACTTAGTAGAGACAAGTCTAAAACTTGCTCTGATACCATTTGATGTGACACGGTCTACCTAGGATGATAATGACCCTTAGACCTATGCATCCACAAGCATACAAGCTCTCAATTCGGCTCACCGTGCGGCCTATCTCACACGACGCACACGCGCACCCGGTGGGCCCGAGTGATGAGGGTGAGGGTCCGGGGTGGGACCCTAAGGTCTCCACCGGATGGTGGGCTTGTGGCTGACCCCTAATGGGCCTGGGATACCCAATTTATGGGCGGGCCAGCACGCTAGGGCGTGGGGATTTTGTGGCACTCTCTTTCACTTGCCACGGTGGCGCACACGGGCACAAACACATTCAAGATCGAGCTCTCCCTTTCCGCCGACGAGCAATAGTATGCAATACTAAAGGAGCAAGGATATTATCCAGGAGGGTTCAGCGCTTACCTGATCGGTGTGAAGACACCGATCCCGGCCGGAGACGACGGGCGCGCCGGGAGGCGTGGGTATGCACCCGAACGCCGCGGCGAGGTAGCTTGACCTGCGGATTAATTAAGTTACACAACTACGCCTCACGCAGGAGGGGTGACCTCGGGGTGGGGGTTAAATTGTTACAACCAAAATTTACCTCCACGCAGGGAGGGGTGGTAAGCCGGCCAGGCGGGGAGGGGAAACGAGGTGGGACGGCGGGCAATGGGCCCAATGGAAGAATCACCCTCCTTGCTGGTTCTGCTGACAGACAGTCGGTGTGGAGGACGCAGATTGAGCTCCTGATTTTTTCTGATGTTGAGACCAGTGGGGTTCTTTTTGTAGCTGGATGCCGAACTTCGTGGAATTTTATTGATTTATTCTGCTGTTGGTACCGGGCGTGGCAGAGGGAAGAACAATGGCTCAGGTTCTGGTCCACATGCGGCCTGAACTTCAGCAGTGGATTGCCGGAGGGGTCACGAGCACTCCCGAGCTTCGATTTGCAAATGGCGGGTGGCGTTGGAACCGTGGGAAAGACTATTTTTCAGCAGAGTTGGTCTTGTTGCGTTCTGACACCGATGGAGACTGGGAGGTCCCGTTGAAGGGGGACTGGTCGGAGGGGACTGAAGGGAGGCAGAAATGACTGTTCGGAGAAGAAAATTCGTAACTTCGTCTACCAACCTCCAAACGCAGCTCCGGCTTCTGATCCTGGAAACTGACTTGACGATGGAGAACTTTGATGAAGACCCTGGAGCCTGGATCCTTCAAGAAGTGGTCGTGGTTGCTGCCTCAAACTGCTTCAGGTCGCTGCCAGGTCTCCTCTGCGCAGTCAGGAAAGAAAGTCTCCTGTGGGCGGCCACAAACTCGGATCGACACGATTCCAACTCTCTTGCGAAGAGGACCCGTAGACCAACCACTTTGATGAAGAACTTGGTCGCCGATTCTGCCTGGAACAGGTTGGAAAACGAGCTGCAACTTCGGACCAGGATCTGCTTGTGGGCGGGAGTTGTCTTGTGGAGGGGAGGCTAAGGTGGTGGTGGTGTATGTGGGTGGAGATGGAGGGGGGTGCGACCCTAGGAGGGAGGGGAAGGGGATGGACGACCTAGGGAGGTGAAGGGGTCCCTTGGAGAGGGGAAAGGGGTCTTGGGTGGAGGAATATGGCTTGGGAAGGGTGGGGAGTGGCCTTGGGAAGGTGAAAGGGTGCCTGGGAAGATGAAAGGGTGCCTAGGAGAAGGGGTTTCCACCTAGGGGTTGGAGGGGGAATTGAATGAGTGTATAGGGAAGGGGGAGGGGTCTTAAAGAAGGGTGATTAGGGAGGAGAGAGAGGGGATTTCGAAATTTAGAGAGAGAGAGGGAGAAGTAGTGAGAGAGAGAGAGAGAACTATAGAGAGAGGGAGAGAGAATACTTGAGGGTTTAATTTTTCAATTCATCAAAAGTTGTTACAAATGGGAGAGGGGGGGGTCCTTATATAGAGTTGGACCATTTGCACAAAACCCCCTAACAAAGTGCATAAATGCAAAAGACCAAGAGACAGGGGGGGGCGCCCATGGGCCAAGCCCACTAACTGGGCCCAATGTCCTCAACTAAGGGTCCAAATGACTCAAGACTTGGATAATTAACTCTAAGACCTAGATAATGGACTCAAATAAAGGAAAATTACACATGATATGACTCAAATAAAGAAACTACATAAGCAACAAATAAAGATAGCCATGAGGACCACATCTCCAAGGGGTCACGAAGTCGGAGTCGCCTCGTGCCATAGGGAATGCCGGGAGATGTCCTCATCAGATGGTCAGCTGAATGTCATCGTGGAAGACGAACTCGCCGGGTAGGTGAGGTGCGTATAAGGTACATGTCCTCCTATCCCGGTCAAAGGTCACTCTCCTCTCTTCCAACCAATTTTTCCCTAAATTAATGCATGGGCCAGCAAGTGTGTCGACCTTGCACCATGCTCCATCGTCATAAAGAATAGGGCCGAACCTCCATTGGAACTCTACGAATGCTAAGCCACCATTGAGAATAATTTTCCTGGTCTTAGAGAGCCACTCAACTATGTCTTCTTAGACACAGTTGGACGACACCCTACTGATGAAGTCGATCTCCGTATGCAACCCATTAGGTAGGATGGCAGTGGACACTATAGGTTGCTGGAATGACTTTGTTGTGGGCTTAGGGGTTGGGTGTCAGGCCCTGAAAGCATTGTATTGGACCACCAGGGATGACCAATCGGACGCATGGTCTCGCGGGATGGCCATGGGGGTGGCAGGTAGTGGACATGCAGACATACGGTGACAAGATCGGACTCTCTTGGACTAGACACGACCCTAAAATAACAATGCAAAGTTGGAATGCAGACTCGACTACGAACCTAGACTCAACCAGTATCCGATACGTGGCGGAGGTATGATCCGAAGATCGAACTCACGCTAGTGTGCAACCTTCCCAATAGGCGTAACCTATCGTTCCGAAAACACCTTTTGATATACCAGATAAAGGGTTCCATGCGACACCTTGGACAAGCTACCCTAGACTCGACTCGCTTAGATACCAATTTGATGCGGGATGAGACGCGAACCTGGGACTCTAGCTCGCGGACGTCCCTAAGAGAGGGAAACGCGTGGATCTGCGCGGTTGAGAAACCGATAATGAGTCGGGGGTATCGGCTTTTTTGCGTGTACTCGGATTGAGTCACGGGACGTGTCACACTCATTGTCTCGCAACAGTGATTGAAATAATATAACAAGCTACGTTCTTATCACTCTAGCAGCGGCATATAAAAATATATACGAGTAAAGCAAATGCCAAAGAGGAGAATGGAAATGATACCTCCACACTCCGGGCATGGGGAAGACAACCCCGGCCGAAACCCGTACTCCCGGTAGAGTAAATAATTAAATTATAGCAATGAATATTTCTGCCCACTCCACGCAGGGAGGTAAAGGGTGATAATAATAACCTGGGAATACCAAACTTGGGTCGACGGGCAGCAGTTTGGAACGCTCTCTAGCCGGAGACGGGCTGCTGGTCCTGATCGGTTCTGCGTGGCCCACGGACAGCAGGCGGGTCCGACTGCTGGGACGGTGGTGCCCGAGTGCCTCCTTACTGCGGCGGCTGACTGGGACGCTGTAGGGGGGTTGCCGATCGATCTCTGACAGTGGCGGTCACCGAAGCTATCCCGGCGTATTTTTGCTAGAATTACCCGGTGACTGCTTTCCCGGCGTGTTCTCGGATCAGAAATGCGCACCTCCACGAAAAGAACTTTTGCGCCGAGATCCGGTGTCGGATCGAGGCAAAATTGGTACCGATAGATAGAGGACTCAAAGGGCTACAACATATAATTATTTCAGATCCATCCAGAAGATGGATTAGAAATGAAAATGACTATTCCCAAGGTTTTTTTGCTGGCTCAGATTAAAGATAATCAGGACAGAATAGGATCTGCTTGAGACTGAATTTTGACCGACATAGATGTTGTGCCTCTTAGGCACAAGCATATGCTATATTGTTTTGATGATAGCAACACAGTGAGAGTATCACAGGTGCATTCATAACAGTGAGTCAGTATAGATGCATTACATTCTGTCAGTTAGCTTCAGTTCAATATCGACTTTGTGCATACACTGCATCAGTGCACTTAGATGGGTCGACCCCCCAGATTCGCATGTCTATACATCGCACTTTCTAAAGTGTGTACAGTCAGTGCATCAAGTCTACATAATGCACACACACACAGGTCTCTATACATTCATGCATTGTTCATAAAGTCTGTACATTGGACAGTTCATGCATTCATCGATCAAGTCTATACATTCATGCATTGTTCATGAAGTCTATACATCGGACTGGTCTGCATAGGCTAAGTCTATACATCATCCAGTACAATCATGCATTGTTCATGAAGTCTGTACAGCCTTTTGCATTGGACTTAAAGTCTATACATTGGCAAGTCTGTACAGCCAGTGCATATGTAAAGTCTATAGATTGCACTGTTTGCAGACTGTTCATGCTTTCACTTCAGCAACTCTGTACATTACTCACCGTCTCACTGAGCGTCTCAAGTGGACACCAAGTGTGTACACTGCCATCTTGCAGCACAGCATAAGTATATACACTGGACCGTCTCAATTAGCGTCTTATGCATAGGCGAAGTCTACACATTGAAGCATGCATTGTCTTCAAGTATGTACAGCGTCCAGTGTCTCACTGTTAAAGTCTGTACAGACTTCATCGTCTCATTCACCATCTCATGCAAGTCTATACATTGGTATATTTTACCTACGTTGCAACTAGCAAGTCTGTACACTGGTGATTTTACCTACGTTGCACTTGCAAGTCTACACATCGTGAAATCTATACATTCAATTGCTTTGCTTTGCTCAAGTCTGTACAGTCTTTCCCTTGGCAAGTCTATACATCGTTCGTCTACATTTAGAAGACTATACAGTCTTGGCTATTTAGCGTCTCATGCATCGTCTTGGTGGAAAGTCTGTACAGCCGTCCGTCTCATCTTCCGTCTCAGTTGAACATTGCAAAGTCTATACATCCGTTACATGCATCATTCTTCATGTCCATACATTGCACTGTAGCTGGAGTTGTGCAAGTCTGTACATTGTTGCATTAGCCAAGTATATACAATGCCATTTGTTCATGCATGTTAGCAAGACCGACTAAGTCTATAAATTGGTTCATTTATCAAGTCTGCACATCCCTTACAGCAAGTATATACATTCGTTGTGCATAGTCTTGAGCATATAGGAAGTATGTACATCGAGTATGTCTGTACATCATGCAACTATTGATTCGAAGTCTGTACAGCATATGTTCTTCAAAGTCTTCACATTGCATCGTGTGCTTCATCATTCAAGTCTGTACAGGGTCTGCTTGGAATGCATTGGTCATCAAGTCTACACACTCTGTGTGTCTGCATCGCATTCATCAAGTCTATACACTCTTGTGTCTGCATTGCATTCATGCTAGGTCCATACACTGCATTTGGGCATTGTTCTTCACAGCAAGTATGTACATTGTTCAGAACGCCAAGTCCATACAGCCATTGTGCATACTTCATCTTGTGCATCACTGCACACACTGCAAAGTCTATACATTGTCTTCGCATTATCAAGTCTACACATTGATTGATGCATCGAACGAAGTCTATACAATGTGTCGACATTAAATTAATAATTCTCTGTCTGACAGGCTCTGTTCGTGAAGCTTAATGAAGGGGCACGTGATCCGAGGCTGGAAGGGCTGACAGGATGACACGTGGCCAAAACACTTGGGCGGGAAATGTGGAAGACACGCGCCCGGTGCTGCTCCTGCTGTGACTGCTTATAAAAGGAAACCTTCGTCCACATATGAAGATTGATCGAAGCAGAAGGAGAGAAGTAGAAGAGCAGAAGCAGAGAGAAAGAATAGAGAGCTGTTCGATCCAGAGAAAAGAGAAGAAGAAGAAAAGAAAGAGAGAAGAAGTAGAAGAGAAAAAGTGAGAGATAGAGAGCTCGAGCAGAGTGTGAAGAGAAGAAGAAGAGAGAGAGAGAGAGAGAGAGAAGGAGTTCGTTTCTCAGATCTTTGGTTCAAAACTAGATATGAGGTTGCTCACTTGTTTGAGCTATATTCCCTGCAGGGATTTATTTTATATTTCGTTTGTCTTTTGTTTTGCTTTTTGAAACTATTGTGTTCAAGCTGTGTGGCAGCACTTGCAGTGGAGGATTCAACTGGACGGCTAAGCTATATTGCGCAGCGGTTTTACAGAGGAAGATTCCTCTGGACAGCAAGCTGTGAGGCTCAGCAGGCGAGGTGGGTACCTCGGACAGCAAGCTGTGAGGCTCAGCGGGTTGTAGGCAAGCTGTGAGGCCCAGCGGTTCAAGCTGTGAGTCAGCAGTAATCCACACTCGGGTTGAGTGTGGGGTGGATGTAGGTCTGGAGGACTGAACCACCTAAAAGCCTTTGTCTACTGTGTGATTGTTTTGTGGTTTGCCTAGCTTCTATATTTCTATCTTCGCATAGTAGATGTATGCTTAGGATGGTTCTTCATCTGTTCTGGGTGGCATTCGCATTGTGCCCACTATCTGTTCAGTAGAAGTTTTCATTCCGCATTTGATTCTGCTGCAGTAATTTTTTTACGGGTGATTGATCTATTCACCCCCCTCTAGATCACTCTTTAGCGTCCAAACAATTGGTATCAGAGCCTAACTCTTTGTACAGGACTAACATCCTAAAGAGGAACGGCCATGGAAGCTAGAGGGTTAACAGCAGAGGTACAGTCTACTACGAAGCCACCATTCTTCGACGGATCCAACTTCCCATATTGGAAGAACCGGATGCAGGTCTTCCTCAGAGCCAAAGATTTCGAGATCTGGACGATCATAAGCAAAGGTCCCTACGAGCTACATGAGAATGAGCAGTTGTGGACCAGAGAAGAAATCCAGAAATCTACTCTAAATTGGAGCGCCATCAACGCCATTCAGTGTGCACTCCATCCCACTGAATTTGATAGAGTGTCAGCCTGCAAGACGGCCAAGGAGATGTGGGATACCCTCGAAGTCATTTATGAAGGAACATCTAAAGTAAGAGAGACGAGGGCAAACATGCTAGTGTCAAGGTATGAAGCATTTCGGATGAAGTCTGGTGAGACAGTGATCGAAATGTATGCTCGTCTGACCATCATAACAAATGGTCTAAGAAATCTGGGAAAGAGTTATACTGATCATGAAGTTGTAAGGAAGATTCTTCGATCGTTGACTCCTATATGGCATACCAAAGCAATTGTGGTTGAGGAGTCAAAAGATCTACAAAAGATGAAACCCAATGAGCTGATAGGTTCCTTGATGGCGTACGAGATGAATTTACAACAAGCTGAAGAGCTCGAAAACAGGAAGCCTATTGCCTTGAAGGCCAAGCATAGCTGCTTAAAATAGTCCAGCAACATTGGATCATCTAGTGATCGGAGTTCATCTGGATCAGATCTTGAAAAGGATGAAATAGCTATGATCACAAAAGAGTTAAGCAGATTTCTTAGAAGAGAAGGGAAGAATCTCTACAGAAAATACGACAGCAGGAATCAAAACAGGTATAAATTTAAACCTACTGAAAAATCTGATGTTAATGTGTGTTATCATTGCAGGAAGATAGGTCATATGAAGGCTGATTATCCAGAGTTACAGAAAATGAAAGGAAGGCCATGGAAGAAAGCGCCAAAGGGAAAGGCCATGGTCAGTACATGGAGTGATGAGGAAGAAGGCACGCTGAGCACTTCCTCAGATAGTGGAAAATCAGATAAGGGCATCTGCTTGATGGCCAGAAATGGAGAAGACGAAGAAGAGTCTGATCAGGTATCATCCTTCTTCGAACATTACACTATTTCTGATTGGACATATGCTTATGGAGATCTGTTAGATAAAGATAATGATATTAGGAAGGAAAAAAGACTCTTGAATAAGAAAATGAAGTCTCTGGTTAATGATAAGACTCTTTCTGATAAGGTTGCATGCTTACAATCAGAGAATGAAAAATTGAAAAATGCATGTTCTGAATTTGATGAATTAAAGCATGTTGTGATTGATTGTACGTAAGAAAAAGAATTGCTGAAAAATGTTATAGATGAATTAAAATTGAAAATTCAGAAGTTTGAAAAAGAAATAAAAATTCCAAATGAAAAATATGAAGTTGTTTTGTCAGTGAATGTTGAATTGAAGAAAACTATTGAAAATCTGGAAAATGAAAATTCTAACAAAATGAAAATCATTGAAAGCATGACCCAAGGAACAGAAAATCTAAATGCCTTGCTAGGGTCAAAAGTTAATTTCAGAAAGGAGGGTCTTAGCTTT
The DNA here is from genome assembly GCA_022559845.1 of Amorphophallus konjac. Classification (NCBI taxonomy): domain Eukaryota; kingdom Viridiplantae; phylum Streptophyta; class Magnoliopsida; order Alismatales; family Araceae; genus Amorphophallus; species Amorphophallus konjac. The sequence goes on along the minus strand of CM040124.1, from coordinate 83,577,094 downwards.
AATCCCTCAGCTAAAAAGAGCTTTGAATTGAAAACTATTTCATTTGTGGGAGAAAAGATTAGAGGACCACTCATAAAAATGGTCAATGAAAAATCTGCTTTCAAAAATGTAAAATCAAAAGTGTCCAGTGCTAAGGACAAGGGAAAGCAGAAAGTTGTTGAGCCTAGAGCTGCATGCTCTTCTCCCAAGGATAAGTCCAAGGCTAGGGGTCAGCCAGCTAGCACATCAAAACCCCAGCCCAAGGCTGCTAAGTCTCCATCACCATCAACCGCCCAGAAAAAGACCCAACATAAGTCAGTTCAGAAACCTAGTGGGTCAAAGGTGGCAGAGAGACCTAGTGTAGCTAGGAACCAGTCTGCTCATCCCTATTTCCCTAAGGCCCAAGTCTATCATCACAATCACCTACAAACATTTAATAGGTTTGGGTGGAACCCTGCATACATGAGGTCTAGGTATCAGAATTTCCCCACTTGGTATCAGCCCTATAGACCTCAGCCAGCTAGGAGATGGGATAGTTAGTTTAGGACATGGAGTCCTAGTCACCAGGGGTTCTATGGTCAGCCTAGGACCAATTTGGGCCACAACTTCCAGCACAATCATTGGCCAAGGCACTGGCAGAAAAATAAAAATGTTTTTAATAAAATGAATGCCAGGACTACACAACAACCATCAAAGCACCAGAAAAAGAAAACTAAACCTGTTGGTGCTGAGAAAAAGAAAAATAACAAAAAGAACTCTCAAGCTGTAGAATCCACCAAACCTTCCACCTTTACACAAATGTGGATCCCTAAACAGCTGTTGTCATGTTCTCACTCTCAAATGTCTGGTTCTGTCATGGGGCCCAAAATATCTTGTGTTCCAAAACCTGCTCCCTAAGTGTGTTTGCAGGTATGTCTGGTAGCCGGGAATAAACTGATGAAATAGAAAAAGTTACTTCAGGCATATGACAAGAGGCAGAGCCAAAATCCTAAGACCTGAAAGAAATTGGAGGCCTTGTCAAAAATCTGATGCAACACCAAGGGTAAAAATAAATCAGTCTGGTAAAGCAGGTAAGTGATTTACCTTCAGAACTGAATTGACAAAGTCATGTTGATTTGATTGTTTGATGTCTGATATTCTACTCTTGTCTAGCTGATCAGTCTGTATTCCAGACTCAGCTATTGAATTTAATTCTGCTCAAATTCAATGCTATTCTCTTGCTAGTTATTGCATGTGTACATAAGATGCTAGATGCACTACACAGCCATGTTCATAGTCAATGCATGTGTCTAATGTTTGCATATATCATTTGCATGACTATCATTTGCTTATTGTTGTAGTCTGCATGTCATGTAATGCATATCATCATATGTTGAAAAATCTGAAAAGGATAAAAATGTTCATGACTTGGGTGCATAAACTTGAAATGATTGCATATCATCATTGTCAGGTTTGCATTTTCTGAACTCTCCTCATACATGATTTGCATATAGATGATTGTCTGAAATTGCATATGCATACATGTTGATTTGTTGGTGCTAAACTGAAGCTTTTGAAATATGAATTGAACAATCATGCTAATGGTAATTCTCTTCTGTCTAATTTGCATGAATCATTTCTGAATGCAAATTTTGATATCATGTGATGTGATTTCAATACATTTCATGCATATAGATAGGGGGAGCTTGTATGCTGTCACTTGGTCATCATTATCAGATTTGTTGCATAGTCTGCATGTAGAACAGTGTATTGCATATCATATCTTTTGCATCTTGGTGTCAGGAGGAGCTGAGAGTTCTGTTCAATTATTTGAATCTTTTCACTTCTCATTGTCCCCATTCAATTCATTCAAATTCCTTAACATCAAATGCCATTGGACCTTATTGCCTATTGCTATCATTGTTTATCAATTGCCATCATTTCCCTAACCTTCACTGAACAACAGTATTGCTTCGGTTTATACATTGAGCTGTGGTTATTACAATTGTTCACTTATAAGAATCACACGTACAAATTGAAAGAAACTGAAGGTTTACAAATTGAAGAGTTTACTGTCTGCACTTCAGAAATTGAGATAAAAGAAAACTTTTATAGCTCTTAATCTTTGTCTCGTGGTTAAAATAGAATAAGTTTTTTTTTTAATGCCTGAAAGTGTTAGACTGGAAATGACTAGAAAAGGTAAATGAGAGTGTGTACTGATTTTTTAAACAATCACTCTAAAAGAAATAAGGGCAGCAGTAAATAAGATCATCAATGCAAAGAGTTGAACATAGTGACAGAGCAATGGCTGAATTGCACTGAGAAACTGTGATCTCCTCCAATGAAGCAGGAGAATTCATAAGTCATGAAGTGCTTCAGATTACCTCTGTTCATAGGGTCAAATCTATAGGGGGAGTTTTCACCAAGTAACTGGGGGTACTGGCCTCTGATCAAGGTGTGCCCTTAATGTCAAAGGTGAAAATTGTTCCTTGTAGGTCTTGATCTGAAATAGATCTAGTAGTTTATGCCTAGTAACTGGGGGTACCTACCTCTGATCAAGGTGTACACCTAATGTCAAAAGCATAAATGCCACTGGTCTATTCACTTAGCTCAGTTTCTGAAAATTAAAAAGTGAAAAGCAAACCGTTGTAACCCTTTGAAATCAATAGTCATTGAGTGAAAATTGTTTTTCTCAATACATATTCAAGTTGCCTTTCTTGAACTTCCATGTTTAATCACAAAGGGTATTATTTCTGACTTCTCTATTAAAAACATGTACCTTAGATTCATTGCTATAAATGGAGTCTAAAACTCTTTTTCAGTGGTCAGCTGCTTTACTCTATTTTTATCAATGTTAAACCTGAATTCTTTCAAGACTGTATATTGCTGAATCTTATACTTTAACAGTCGTTTATAATCATACTCATTTTTCTGAACCACTGCTTTAGCTGTTGTGTAATGACCTTATTCTCTTCATGTTCCGTCCCTACCTTTGATCATTTGTTTCATCGGTCCATATTCTTTCTCAAAGGGGGAGCCATAACTCAGTGGGAGTCAGTAGTTCAGGGGGAGTTTGAGCATGTATTCTGCATGTTGCACTCATGTGTTTCTTTCTTTTTGATCATGTCAAAGGGGGAGAATATTTGACTCACTGTCACTTTGTTGCCATCATCAAAAAGGGGGAGAATGTTGTGCCTCTTAGGCACAAGCATATGCTATGTTGTTTTAATGATAGCAACACAGTGAGAGTATCACAGGTGCATTCATAACAGTGAGTCAGTATAGATGCATTGCATTCTGTCAGTTAGCTTCAGTTCAATATCTACTTTGTGCATACATTGCATCAGTGCACTTAGATGGGTCGACCCCCCAGATTCGCATGTCTATACATCGCGCTTTCTAAAGTGTGTACAGTCAGTGCATCAAGTCTACACAATTCTATACATCGTCCAGTACAATCATGCATTGTTCATGAAGTCTGTACATCCTTTTGCATTGGACTTAAAGTCTATACATTGGCAAGTCTGTACAGCCAGTGCATATGTAAAGTCTATACATTGCACTGTTTGTAGACTGTTCATGCTTTCACTTCAGCAAGTATGTACATTGCTCACTGTCTCACTGAGCGTCTCAAGTGGACACCAAGTGTGTACACTGCCATCTTGCAGCACAGCATAAGTATATATACTGGACCGTCTCAATTACGTCTTATGCATAGGCGAAGTCTACACATTGAAGCATGCATTGTCTTCAAGTATGTACAGCATCTAGTGTCTCGCTGTTAAAGTCTGTACAAACTTCATCGTCTCATTCACCGTCTCATGCAAGTCTATACATTGGTATATTTTACCTACGTTGCAACTAGCAAGTCTGTACACTGGTGATTTTACCTACGTTGCACTTGCAAGTCTACACATCGTGAAGTCTATACATTCAATTGCTTTGCTTTGCTCAAGTCTGTACAGTCTTTCCCTTGGCAAGTCTATACATCGTTCGTCTACATTTAGAAGACTATACAGTCTTGGCTGTTTAGCATCTCATGCATCGTCTTGGTGGAAAGTCTGTACAGCCGTCCGTCTCATCTTCCGTCTCAGTTGAACATTGCAAAGTCTATACATCTGTTACATGCATCATTCTTCATGTCCATACATTGCACTGTAGCTGGAGCTGTGCAAGTCTGTACATCGTTGCATTGGCTAAGTATATACAATGCCATTTGTTCATGCATGTTAGCAAGACTGTCTAAGTCTATGCATTGGTTCATTTATCAAGTCTGCACATCCCTTATAGCAAGTATATACATCCGTTGTGCATAGTCTTGAGCATATAGGAAGTATGTACATCGAGTATGTCTGTACATCGTGCAACTATTTTTTTCGAAGTCTGTACAGCATATGTTCTTCAAAGTCTTCACATTCCATCGTGTGCTTCATCATTCAAGTCTGTACAGGGTCTTGTGGACGCAGATTTTTTATTTATTTATAGATTTTATTTTATTTGGATTTTGGATTTGTTAGGCGTGCCAGTCACCGGAGTGACGATTTTATCGTTCGCTCGACCTGACTTGGTCAGTCGATTGTGAGGTCCGAGTCGGGACCAGAAGTCCGTCATACCATAAAGGCTATGACGTTAATTACGTCCTTCCAAGGAAGGACAACCCTTGATTAAACGCCAAAAATAGGAGGCCTCGAGAGGCAAACATATGTTCATGTGCGCAAATGGAACTTCATACCGAAGCCAGGAAGGCGGGCAAGATAATAACATCAACCATAGAAACAGATGATATCGTTAAGTCAGTGGTTCAACGACCGGGCTTAGGGGGGAAGGGAAAATTTCAGTCACAGGCAGACTGGGCTGTGGCCATGATGGAGGTTTAAAGCATCGATCGATATTTCGGCAGCATTTCCCCTTTATCTGGATTATGCCCAAGGGGAAATAGGCTATCACCCACGGAGTGCCGGGATGAAAGCCAAGAGAGAGAAGTGTTGAACTTCCCGAACCGCATATCTGCCATGGGGCAATGTTTGATATTCCCTGTAGAAGCCGGTGGAACTCATGCAGTGGCAGAGCCCTCCCGAGCTAAAGGGGTTATTCATGAACCCAATGCGGGACGATGGAAAGTGAGCGAACGCTCAATGTTGCACCCTCGCACGCGGATCGACCTGCGCGGCCAGGTCGCGGGGATCAAGGGGGCAGTGCCCCTTGCGGGGGTTTCCGGGGGCGGAGCCCCCTGAACAAAATTTGGATTGAAGACTCAGTAACAATATCTGAGTAGGTTATCAGTGCAGTTCAAGAGTGCATAGGTTCCCGGTGCGAAGGCAAGATGGCCAAGGCTCCCAGCGCAGGAAGGAGGGTTCCCGGCGCGCTAAGGGATGGGGTTCTCGGCGCACCCGAGAGATAGGGTTCTCGGCTTGGCAAAATGGGCAAGGGGGCTTCCCGGCGCGCCAAGGGATGGGGTTCTCGGCGCAAGAAATCATGCGCCGAGAGCTGCTCATGCCTTTTACTATTCGTGGCGCCGGGAGCCAAGATGATGCCGAGATGGTCTCTAAGGGTTTACAGAACCCTGCTTTTGGGTTTCTCGACTATCCAGGCCATGGTGAATGGGTTCTTTTGGGATCAAAGTGGATCAGTGCATCGAATCTGAGCTGGATTAGATTTGGGCTTTACAGGAGCATCAGGATAGAAGAGGAATTTGGGAAGTCTAGGGTCGAGGGAAACCCTGTCACCATTATCATGCAGAGCCCAGGGGACAACCTGATGTCGACTTTCATCTTCCTGAGAGAATTTTGGCAGCACCTCCCCTGGACCGAGCATTTGCCAGAAAGTGGTATAGGCTGACATCCACGGAGTGCCGGGATGAAAGCCGGAAAATGAGTGAGCACTAAGGCTCGAAGAGACTATCCATGTCTCTGGCATCGGTCACTATTCCCCTTCTCGGAGACTGACGAAACTCATGTAGAGACAGGGTTCGTCAAACTCACGGGGTTGCATGTGAATCCAGTTATGGACCTCAGAATGTAGGGGAGGTCAATCCCCAGTTAATTTATCTACTGGGGTACATATGACGACTCAAGAATGCCCTAGGATAAGTGGACGAAGAGGCCAAAGGGGTGGACGAAGGAGGGGCTCTCGGCATGGTTTTCATTGGCAAGAAGACGGCTCTCGGCATGGGTTTACAGGTTGGCCAAGGGGGGGCTCTCGGCATGGATTGAGTTGGCCTGAAGAAGCTCTCGGCATGGGACTTCCCGGCGCGCCCATTACCGCGCCGGGAAGGCGGTGCCGGGAAGCTAAGGGCTGGGGGGGTTCACGTGGAAGTGGCTTCTTGGCCAAAGGGGGATCTCGGCGTGGAGCTTCCCGGCGCGCTCCTCGCCGCGCCGGGAGCTTGGCGCCGAGAGCTTGTGGGCTGGGAGGTGTGTATGAAGGGGTTTGAATGCCAGGGCCATGTGTGGTTTTTTTTTCGTTTAGCTGAAGAGGAAAGAGAGGAAGGCCTCTCGGCAGCATAGTTCTCGACGTGCAAATTTGCACGCCGGGAAGGTTGAAGGGTGGGGGGTTTTCAGAGCTCACAACGATACTCTGTTTAGGGGTTTCCTGAGATTTCAGAGGGAGTTTTGGGGATTCCAGACCTGCCAGTCGCTTGGATTTGCATGGACATGGGTTTAATTCATCAAGGATGGGCTGGGTTCGAAGGGAATCGAAGAAACCAATTACTGGAGAGGGTTTTGAGTCGTCATGTACTATGGACCCTCAGGAGATTATCTGCTGGCATCTTTGGTCGCCTGGGAGCCAAGAGATGGCCATCTCTGGCCCCAGGGACGATCCTGATGGAATTGTCCGTACTAGAATCGGATTAGAAACCCTAAGTATCAATTTATTGAAGCAACTTACTTATTCACGTGGAAAGGGGATCTCGAGCAGGCTGTCGGAGTTATTGCCAATATCGGTAGCAGACTGCCCCAGAAGCCAAGAGATGGTCTGTCTCTGGCCCTAGGGCAAGCCTGGGAGGCTTTATGCAAACGACGAAGACTGCGAGGGACATCGGTTCATCTAGAGCTACATTTATTCTACTGAAGACAACTGAGCCTGAAGACCCACCAGAGAATCAGGCGCACTTCAGTTGAGCTTAAAATAAAAACATATAAGGGAAATAAATAGCAGCAGACGGAGAGATAGCTGGCAGATACTTCAATCACCCAGCGCCCAAATGGGCCACTGGAGCATTTCATTTCATTGGATCACCCCAGAACTCAGACCAATCACACGGAGGGAATGAGGGAAAGGGAGATGATTATACATCGGGATATCCCGGTTACATCCAAAAGAAAATCGAGATAAACTCGGCAGGATTACATGAAGAAGAAAACAAAACCATGGGGGAGGGCGGAGCATTGACTCCTCTCCCTCCCCGGCTGCCCACCTGGAGCTTCCTCTCCTTCTTTCTCTTCTTCTTTCTTTTCTCAGCGGAGGAGGCTCTCTCTCTCTGTGTTGGTCTCTTCTTTTTTCTTTTTTTCAGTGGAGGAGGCTCTCTCTCTCTTTTTTTTGCTATGTTCTATCCTCCCCTCCGATCCCCCCACTTTCGAGAGAAAAGGGCCTTTTTATAGCAGAACCCTCCCTCTTCTCGGCATGATCACTTCGGCACGATGACAGGATGCTCCCGGTGCACCTCAGTAGAAAGCTGCTAGGCTTCTCGGCGCCAAATGATGTAGCTTCCCGGCGCCCCTCCCCCACATGGGCTTTGGGCTCCCGGCGCCAAATTGGTGATCCCGTTTAGGGCTTTAATGCTTTAATTTCTTATCATCAGTAGACCTCATCTGTTAGAGATGCCTAATCTGCCTTTTCATTTGCCAGTCCTTCGAATCTGTCAGGACACGCGAAGGTCCCTTAGTTGATGGATTGACACAGTCTTATCAGCATATTTCTGGAGATTTTTATCAGTCAACAGACTGCAGTTCTTCATCAGTACTGCCATCTGAGTGATGACAATACCGGACATCGGCTCAGCCTGAGAGTGTCCTAGCCGGGCAAGTAGTTGGTAGTGAGGGCCCTCCCTCAATCCTGACTTTGCAAGCATCTTTCAGTCTTCGTTGCTGGTCTGGTCTCATCTTTATCTTTGTTCATATTTTAGCTGTCAACAAATGCCCCCCACCTGCAGACGGCGTAAGTGCAGAATAAGTGGCACGGTGTCCGCAGGTGCATCTTTAGCTCAATGCTATTGACTCATTCTTTCAGTTATAGCTTGGCAGTATCCCCGTATTGGGATTTCATCCTGGCATGATCTTCTTGGCTTGAGCCTCGATCAGTTGAATATCTATTGGCTTGGACCGTGATCAACTGGCACATCTTACATCTGTCGGTTTTAGGCCCCGATCAACAGCACATTTGACTTTTATCGGCTTTAAACCCTGCTTGGCTGACCATCTGGCATCTGTCGGCTTGAAGCCCCGCCCGGCTGAACATCTTGTATCTGTCGGCTTGAAGCCCCGATCGACTGTACATCTTGTATCTGTCGGCTTGAAGCCCCGATCGGCTGTACATCTTGTATCTGTCGGATCGAAGCCCCGATCGTCTGTACATCTTGCATCTATCGGTCTTAAGCCCCGATTGGCTGAACATCTTGTATCTGTCGGCTTGAAGCCCCGATTGGCTATACATTTGACATCTGTCAGTTTTAAGTCCTGATTGGCTGAACATCTTGTATCTGTCGGCTTGAAGCCCCGATTGGCTATACATTTGACATCTGTCAGTTTTAAGCCCTGATTGGCTGTACATCTTGGCATCATGTGCTGTTATTTCCTTCATGTGGAAGAGTGGCAGTCTCGGCTACCTTTATACGGACGACCCGTGTTCAGCAGGAGAGCGTCCATCCTCTCAGGGAAAGAATGGGGGCTCGCTCCACCGCGTATCGGCATCTGATGGGATTGCCTTTGCTGGGCCTGTTGGCTAACGGAAGACATGCATCTGGAACAGACGAGTGGACCATTTCTCGAAGCTGACCTTGGCGATTTGCCGATCGACCAGTGCGTGGTTCCATCGTCGACATTGGGCTCATGTCGATGCAAAGGAGTTTAAGCTTCATCAGAATAGACGAAAGGTCTAAACTGGGTAGGTTCATTGCAGGTGGGACATGAAAGGATATGTAGTCTTATCAGAACAGACGTAAGGTCTATCCCGGTAGGGTTTCATCATTGATCGGGCGAGGTGCCAATCGATCAACAGTTGGTTTCATCATCGATATTGGGTTTATATCGATGCAAAGCAAGTGTTATAAGTTTCATCAGAATAGACGAAAGGTCTACACTGGCAGGGTTTCATCATTGATCGGGCGAGGCACCAATCGATCAAGTTTCATCATCGATATTGGGTTTATATCGATGCAAAGGAAGTGTTATAAATTTCATCAGGATAGACGAAAGGTCTACACTGGCAGGGTTTCATCATTGATCGGGCGAGGTGCCAATCGATCAGTAGTTGGTTTCATCATCGATATTGGGTTTATATCGACGCAAAGGGATTTCATGAGTTTCATCAGAATAGACGTAAGGTCTAAACTGGATAGGGTTTCATCATTGATCGGGCAAGGTGCCAATCGATCAACAGTTAGTTTCATCATCGATATTGGGTTTATATCGACGCAAAGAAAGTGTTATAAGGTTCATCAGAATAGATGAAAGGTCTAAACTGGATAGGGTTTCATCATTGGTCAGGCAGGATGCCAATCGACCAACAGTTAGTTTCATCATCGATATTGGGTTTATATCGACGCAAAGCAAGTGTTATCAGAATAGACAAAAGGTCTACACTGGCAGGGTTTCATCATTGATCGGGCAAGGTGCCAATCGATCAACAGTTGGTTTCATCATCGATATTGGGTTTATATCGACGCAAGGGGATTTCATGAGTTTCATCAGAATAGACGTAAGGTCCAAACTGGATAGGGTTTCATCATTGATCGGGCAAGGTGCGAATCGATCAACAGTTGGCTTCATCATCGATATTGGGTTTATATCGACGCAAAGGGATTTATAAGTTTCATCAGAATAGATGAAAGGTCTAAACTGGATAGGGTTTCATCATTGACCGGGCAGGGTGCCAATCGATCAACAGTTGGTTTCATCATCGATATTGGGTTTATATCGACGCAAAGGGATTTCATGAGTTTCATCAGAATAGACGAAAGGTCTAAACTGGATAGGGTTTCATCATTGACAGGGCAAGGTGCCAATCGATCAACAGTTAGTTTCATCATCGATATTGGGTTTATATCGACGCCAAGGGATTTCATGAGTTTCATCAGAATAGACGTAAGGTCTAAACTGGATATGGTTTCATCATTGACCGGGCAGGGTGCCAAGCGATCAACAGTTGGTTTCATCATCGATATTGGGTTTATATCGACGCAAAGGGATTTATAAGTTTCATCAGAATAGACGAAAGGTCTAAACTGGATAGGGTTTCATCATTGACCGGGCAGGGTGCCAATCGATCAACAGTTGGTTTCATCATCGATATTGGGTTTATATCGACGCAAAGGGATTTATAAGTTTCATCAGAATAGACGAAAGGTCTAAACTGGATAGGGTTTCATCATTGACCGGGCAGGGTGCCAATCGATCAACAGTTGGTTTCATCATCGATATTGGGTTTTTATCGACGCAAAGGGATTTCATGAGTTTCATCAGAATAGACGAAAGGTCTAAACTAGATAGGGTTTCATCATTGACCGGGCAGGGTGCCAATTGATCAACAGTGGGACGTACGTAAAGGTGTAGGTCTCGTCAGGACAGACATAAGGTCTATTCCAATAGGTTTTATCGTAGGTGGGGCTTGCCAAGAAATGCGTAGGCTTCATCAGGATAGACGTGAGGTCTGAGCTGGACAGGCTTCATCAGAATGGTGATGGGTTTCATTGTTGGTGGGACGTTTGAAAGAGGGTATGTAGATTTCATCAGGGTAAACATAAGGTCTACCCCGGAAGGGTTTTATCATCGGTGGGGAATGGAGCCAACTGACCGACGAAGGTTTCATCAGTGAAGGGGAGGTAAAGGCCGCATGCCGATTGGCATGGAACTTCGAATTACCACATTACTGACCCAAGCGCCCTTTCGGGTTTTCACCGGAGCCAGCCCCCTCTTGCTTTTGCCCACGCGCCCTTTCGGGTTTTCACGTGGCGGGGTACCCGATTTTGCCTGCAGTGCCCTTTCGGGTTTTCACCGCAGCTGGGTTTTAGCCCTTTTTGCCCTCGTTTAGAGAACCTGAACAAGACCGGCGGGGTATCTCTATTTTTAACCCCATTTTTTATTATTTATATATATATATATACATATATATATTTCCTAAATTGGGACTTCAGCACGGATCAGGCGATGTGCTGCTTCTTTGGTGGCTGCTCTTATCATCGGTATTGGGTTTATACCGATGCAAGGATTTCATAGGTTTCATCAGGATAGACGTACGGTCTAGACTGGGTGGGTTTCATCATTGATCGGGCAGTGTGCCGATCGACCAATGGTAGGTTTCATCACGGCGGGATATCGAAAGACATGCAAGTTTAATAGGACGGGTTTCTTTGTCGATCGGGCAGGGTGCCCACCGATCAAAGGTGGGTTTCATCATCGGTATTGGGTTTATACCAATGCAAGGATCTCATGAATCTCATCAGAATAGACGTAAGGTCTATACTGGGCTGGTTTTATCGTTGATCGGGCAGTGTGCCAATCGATCAACGGCAGGTTTCATCATCGATATTGGGTTTATACCAATGTAAAGATTTCATAGGTTTCATCGGGATAGACGTAAGGTCTAAGCCGGATAGGTTTCATCATTGATCAGGCAGTGCGCCAATCGATCAACAGCAGGTTTCATCATCGATATTGGGTTTATACCAATGCAAAGATTTCATAGGTTTCATCGGGATAGACGTAAGGTCCAAGCCGGATAGGTTTCATCATTGATCATGCAGTGCGCCAATCGATCAACATCAGGTTTCATCATCGGTATTGGGTTTATACCAATGCAAAGATTTCATATGTTTCATCAGGATAGACGTAGAGTCTAAACTGGGTGGGTTTCATCATTGATCGGGCAATGTGCCAATCGATCAACAGTTGGTTTCATCATCGATATTGGGTTTATATCGACGCAAAGATCTCATAGGTTTCATCGGGATAGACGTAAGGTCTAAGCCGGATAGGTTTCATCATTGATCGGGCAAGGTGCCAATCGATCAACGGTGAACTTCACCATGGTGGGACTTTGGCAAGGTATGAGGGTTTTATCAGGACAGACGTAGGGTCTGTACTGGGTGGGTTTGATCGTTGATCGGGCAAGGTGCCGGTCGATCGACGAGAAGTTTATGGCGGGAGGTGAGGTTTCCTTAGGATCACCACATTACTGACTCAAGCGCCCTTGCGGGTTTTTGCCGGAGCCAGCCCCCTCTTGCTTTTGCCCACACGCCCTTTCAGGTTTTCACGTGGCGGGGTACCCGATTTTGCCTGCAGTGCCCTTTCGGGTTTTCACCACAGCTGGGTTTTAGCCATTTTTTGCCCTTGCTCAGAAAGCCTGAACAAGACCGGCGGGGTATCTCTATTTTTAACCCCATCTTTTTTATTTATTTATTTTTTATTCTTTTATTCTCTCTTCCCTTCTTTTTGGGAGGGTGACAAGTCGGAATGCCATTAGATCATGATGAGGGATGGCTTGGTTAGGGCGGAGTGCCGCTATACCAAGAAAGGGTGTAGCTTGGCTAGGGCGGGATGCCTCTAGACGAAGGAAAGGGTGTATCTCAGCTAGGGCTGGATGCCACTAAGCCAAGGAAAGGTAGCTTGGTTAGGGCGGAGTGCCACTAATCCAAGGAAAGGGTGTAGCTCGGCTAGGGCTGAATGCCGCTAGACCAAGGAATGGGTGTATCTCGGCTAGGGCTGAATGCCGCTTGTAGCAACCCTGATAAATGAATATTTGAAATGAATTAAAATATATATATTACAGAAGTAATACAGATAATAAGAAGAGGGTTAAATGGCGGAATAAAACCCAAGATGCAAATAACGCCTCTCATTAAGGCGTTAATTTAATAATAAACGCCTCTATCAAAGGCGTTATTCAAGAAGTGACGCCCTCACTACACGGTGTCAAATTCCAACGTCAAAAAAAGGGTAAGGCCAAGAAACGCCCCAATCTTGGGCGTGTTTGAAAGAAAAGAACGCCCTTACACAAGGCGCTTATTAAGAAACGACCTGAAGCAGGTCGTCAATTCAAGAATCGACGACCTGACCAAAGTCGTTAATTCCATTCGTGAACCATTCGACCCAGGAGCTTATCCAGGGAAGGATTATGTTAATCTAGTAAGTATTTAATAGGGCAAGGACTCTATTAGGGAAATATTACTTCCAATCAAAAACTAACTATTGTTAGGATTCCCTAAATCCCTATAAATAATATACTGCTCGAACCCTTCAACGCTATTTGGCGTTCGGAATCGGCGAGGTACGTGAGAGAGCTATAGTTCCTCTGATTTATTTCTCTATGTCTGTTACATGAAGAACTAACAGTTCTTCATCTTCTTCTGTTATAGGTTAAGAAGGCGGCGTACGTGAAGAACAAAGGTATTGTTCTTTTTCCCTTTTTACTTTCGGTCAGGTAGTATGAAGAAATACTAATGTTTCTTCTTCTGTTCTTGTAGGAGTTACAGAACCGAAGAACAAAGGTTCTTCACCAAAGCCTTCTCTTCCTCCTACTGTGGTTATTTTTGCTGTGAAGCAACAACGTCCCCCTTTCATATCAATCATCAACTCTTAAGGTAGGTTTTCTCAAGTTACTATAGCCCAAATAAATTAAGACAAGACTTATATACGTATTGACATGACATGCATACGGTTGAATATGGTTTTATTATGTTTCTGCAATATTTTGAAAGAGACGCCCCTGTCCAGGGCGCTATTTTACAAGACACGACCCTCACAAGGTCGTTAATTTCATATTTAACTCCTTATATACAGGCGTTAATTTCATGTAAACGTTAATCACATATCTTAAGAACTGATTATCCATGAAATTGCATCAAATCAATAATTGTTAGCGGTTAAAGTTAATAAACATGAAACATCAAATCTAATATACTGCATATGAATTCCTGCCAATTTTCCTGTCATGACTATATGATCGTTATCCTTGATTATCGTGCAAATCTTGCTGATTATGTAAATTCCTGGTATTTCTTGAATTCACGACCTAGACTAGGTCGTTTCCAACTATGTTAACGCCCCATCACAGGGCGTGAATTGAAAAATAACGCACCTTCCTAGGGCGCGTATCTGTGAAATTCCTGAAAAATATATTCTGTAAAAAAAATAGAATTAAAGATAACGCCCTTGCCCAGGGCGCTTTTTTTGATAATACCTGAAATTAATTATATTCTGTCCAATATTGTGAATAAAAAGGACACCTTCTTGTATCGTCGTCAAATATTGAAGAAACGACGCTGACCAGGGCGCGTTTTAGATAAATTAATGAAATATTGAAATTCTGCAAAATGGAAACATGTGTAAACGCCCTTCTGTTAGGCGTTAATTACTTGATAAACGACTCTGATTAAGTCGTTATTTTACTGTAAAATTGATTTTCCACTGTTTCTGTTAACCGATGGTTTCATATGTTATATAATATATATATCGGCACTATTCTCCACTCCGTGAGTATAGTCCCATGTTTCATGTTGTTTCATCGATCACACTCAACTCTCATTGACATACAAGCCCTCCATTGGACATTCCGTTCCTTTGGACTAGCGAGTTAGTCATAGAGACCTCCGTAAGACTCCTCGTACCTTAGATTCCCTCAAGGTCGACTGAGCTGGTTGTACCCTAAAACCTATTACACAATTAATGCCATGTCAATCTAAAGAAACATGGTATACCGGCCTTTATGATTATACAAAGAGTATATCATAAGAAATTCTTAATGGGATGATGATATCATGCCATATCATGTCATTCTTGTAAACCTCAATTCTATGATAAGAATGAGGGTATCTTACCTTTGATATACTGTTCATGTGGACCTCAATTCTATATAAAGAATGTCCATATTGATTTGTCATGGTACCCAAGTTGAGGGAACCTAATTCTACCTAGTTTTATCGTTAATCATGATTATACCGTTATTATCACCAATCTATGTCCTTTGTCATATTTTGGACTCTATTCTATCAAAGTTGTCGTACGTGTCTACAAGCTTGATTATTGAAATTCTATGTTGGCTATAAACAAGAGTGGATGTCAAAAATACATGATAAATGCCTGCGCATATAGGGCCCGATCTGGTCCTGGGAGGAGCACCCAAAAGTACTTGTGCCCATGGGAGTTAAAATGATAAGGTATCTGGCATTATACCGAGTACTTGACTTACTTGATTGGACATTCCACACATATCTTGTACTTGAATCGTACTTGACTTGACATGAAATTCGTGGCCCGAGAAAGGGTAATTACTTGCTTGCTTGATACATGATAGCCAAAATTCTTGACATGACTTGTTAAATGTCATTGCTTGAATATCTTGAGTATCTTGTTGAAAGTTCATGATTAGTTCATCTTATTCTTTGATATTACATTCTCTCTATCTTGTCGTTTTATGCGAGCATGCATAGCTTTATTGCATTCATGAAAGATGTAATTACTTAAACCCCTTGCTAGTACTTGAGATATAATTTCCTACTGAGCGTTCGCTCATTCCATTTGTCCTTTTGTACCTTTCAGGTAAGTCCGACGACGATGGAAGTCAATCGGATGGGAATGGTCAAGAGTGAAAGTGATAGAGCTGCTCAAGTGTCATCTAGTCTTTTCTATAGTTTCTTGAGTCAAATATGTATTCTTTTTCTTTTTATTAAACAGAGTATTGGATTTGTAATAGTCTATCCATTATGAAATAAAGGATTGGGTTATCTTACTATTTTGCGCATCTCTGTCTTTGTGTCGAATACACGACCACTCTGATTGACATGATTGATATAAACTCGTCACGCGTCTCCGGGTATCTCCCGTGCTCGGGGCATGACAGTTTTTGTGGTATCAGAGCCTAAGGTATTCAATTCCTAGGAAAAACCCAAGTCCAAGGATAAGTTGAACGTTTAACCAAGTGAGATTGGGTAGAACCAAGGGTTAAGTGTCAATGAGTCTTTTAATAAGATCACAGTGATATAATACTAACGTAGCTATTGTAATTGTAGGATAATGGCTGCCGAACGTGCTCAATGGCGCAACATGCAGCGTACCCTCCAAGGGATGACTCAAGTGCTACAACAGGTAGCACAAGGTGGTGCTCCACGAGCTGGAAGCTTACACCAAGCATTTAAGAGTATGAATCCCCCGAAGTTCATAGGATCGACCGATCCGGACGATGCCGAGCATTGGGCTCGGGAAACCGAACGCATATTCCGTGTCATGCAATGCACGGATCAGGACAAAGTTCTATTAGCTACATTCCAGTTAGAGAAAGATGCTAGATGCTGGTGGGAGTCTATTGAAGCAACCATCGATCCTACTCAAGTAACATGGGAAGAATTTGTGGAATACTTCAATGCTAAATATTTCTCGGACCGAGTCCAAGAAAAGAAGGCTGCAGAATTCGCTGCATTAAAGCAATGATCTTTATCATTAGCAGATTACGAAACTCAGTTCTCTAGGTTGTCTAGATATGCTAAGGATCTTATTAGCACGGAGAAGATGAAAGCCCGTAGATTTCTTAATGGGCTTAGGCCCCACTATATTACTCAACTGGCGCCTATGGACATCCAAGTTTATTCTGAAATATTACGCCGAGCTCAATTACTTGAAGATGCCACGGAACTATCTGATAGGATCCGTGGGAAAGACAAGAAGGAGCAAGTCACAGGTTCGGGTTCTTTTAAACCCAACTTTAAGAAGAGGCCCAATAATGGAGGTTCATCCTCTCAAGATTCCAAGTTCAAGAAATCCAAGCCCTTCTCTATCACCACTACGCCTTCAAACGTAGTATGCAAGCATTGTGACAAGGCTGGTCACAAGACCGAAGAATGCTGGAGGAAATTAGGAGCATGTCTCCGTTATGGGAGCCGCGAACATCGGATTCCCGACTGTCCTTTACTTAATGACCAAGCCGGAGACGGTAAGCGCCCGGTGACAAAGAACGCTCGACTTCATGCAATAAAGGAGACCGAGCAAGAAGAAGGTGGACTAGTAGAAGGTACATTAACAGTTTGTTCCAAAAGTGCTTATGTCTTATTTGATACGGGTGCATCGCATTCCATTATTTCTAAGAAGTTTGCCGACCCATTACCGTTAGAACCAGAATGGATAAAAATAGTTCTAACTACTCCTCTTGGAAGTGAAAATGATATTACTCATCACTACCAAAACTGTGAGGTAATGGTTCAAGGTAGGAATTTACCTATAGATCTCATATGCCTCGATCTAAAGGAGTATGATGTTATACTGGGAGCGGACTAGTTATCCAAATACCAGGCAACGGTTGATTACCGCAATAGCCAAATTGCTTTCAAAGATTTTTCAGAATTAGTCTTTACTCGCCCCAAGAGTCGGAGCAATTCCCCTCTTATTTCGAGCCTCCGAGCTAGCAAGCTCATCAGGAAAGGATGTACATCTTTCCTTGCCATTGTCACAATTAAAGAAGCTAAGGAAACCAAGCTAGAAGACATTCCAGTAGTACAAGAATTCCCGGACATGTTTCCGGAAGAGTTACCGGGATTACCCCCTCAAAGGGATGTGGCCTTCACCATTAACTTAGTCCCTGGTGCTGGTCCTGTTTCAAGGGCACCCTATAGGATGTCACCTGCTGAACTCAAAGAGTTGAAGGAACAATTGATGGAATTAATTCGAAAAGGGTTTATTAGACCAAGTACTTCCCCGTGGGGAGCACCTGTACTGTTTGTAAAGAAGAAAGATGGATCCATGAGGCTATGCATCGACTATCGACAGTTGAATCATCTCACAATCAAGAACAAGTATCCACTGCCGAGAATCGATGAATTATTTGATCAAATTTCTGGATCCAAATATTTTTCGAAGATTGACCTCAGATCAGGATATCATCAGTTAAGGATCAAAGATGATGACAATCATAAGACCGCATTCAGAAGCAGGTATGGCCATTCTGAATTCGTTGTTATGGCTTTTGGACTAACAAATGCCCCTGCTGCCTTTATGCAGTTAATGAATAGCATATTCAGGCCTTACTTGGATCAATTCATAGTAGTCTTCATTGATGATATATTGATATATTCCAAGACTAAGGAAGAACATGAAGAGCATTTGAGGATTGCATTGCAAGTCTTGAGGACAAATCAATTATATGCAAAACTCAGCAAGTGCGAGTTCTGGCTTGAAGAAGTGGCTTTTCTCGGACATGTCATATCCAAGGATGGTTTATCTGTAGATCCGTCAAAGGTTGAAGCTGTAAGAAACTGGGAAAGACCTACTAATGCAAGCGAGATCAGAAGTTTCTTAGGTCTTGCAGGATATTATTGGCGATTCATCAAAGACTTCTCCAAGATCGCCGTGCCCCTTACAAGGTTAACTCGCAAGGAGATCCGATATGAATGGAGTGAGGAATGTGAAAGAAGCTTCCAAACTCTCAAGGATAATCTTACTACAGCTCCGGTGTTAGCTCTACCAATAGAAGGAGAGAAATTTGAGGTCTACACAGATGCTTCTGGCATTGGCCTCGGATGTGTCCTAATGCAACAAGGAAAGGTCATAGCATACTCTTCACGTCAACTGAAGAAGCATGAGGAGAATTACCCCGTCCATGACTTAGAACTGGCCGCGGTGGTATTTGCCCTAAAGATATGGAGACACTACTTATATGGAGTACAGTTCACTGTATACTCCGATCATAAGAGTCTCAAATATCTATTTTCACAGAAAGAGCTAAACATGAGACAAAGACGCTGGCTAGAATACCTCAAGGACTTCAACTTCAATATACAATATCATCCTGGAAAGGGTAATTATGTTGCTGATGCCCTTAGTCGAAAGCCGAGAGCAATGATAGCCAATTGTATGATACAAGAATGGAGGTTACTTGAACAATTCTCCGAGCTCAATATAAGCTTGGACACGGAATCCAAATTTGTCACATTATCTCATGTAAGTATACAGTCAGACTTATTATCTGAGATATAAACACTTCAGGATGATGATCCTATATTAGTGGAAATCAAAGGCAGATTAGAAGGACAATCTGATTTTCAACTAACTTCTGATGGAAGATTATTGTTCAAAGACAGAACTTGTATACCAGATTGTCCAGAATTAAAGAAGAAGATCTTAGATGAAGCTCACAGATCAAGGTATACTATTCATCCAGGATCATCCAAAATGTACCAAGATGTAAAGAGGAACTTTTGGTGGCCCAACATGAAAAGAGAAATAGCGGACTATGTATCACGCTGTCTCACATGCCAACAGGTCAAGGCGGAACACCAAAAGCCTACTGGAAAACTACATCCTCTATATATTCCTAAGTGGAAGTGGGAGGATATTGGTATGGACTTCATCATGGGATTATCTAAATCAAAAGGAGGACATGATGGAATCTGGGTTATCATTGACCGATTAACTAAATCGGCACATTTTTTGCCAATAAAAGGCCGATGGTCAATTGATGTACTAGCTGCACTATACGTCAAGGAAATAGTCAGGTTACATGGAATTCCTGTCTCAATCGTGTCTGATAGAGATCCCCGTTTCACTTCTCATTTTGGGAAGGGATTACAACATTCGTTGGGAACAAGGCTCAACTTTAGTACTGCTTTTCACCCACAAACGGATGGTCAGACCGAGAGAGCTAATCAAGTTGTTGAGGATATGCTAAGAGCTTGCATCATTGACTTTGGTGGAAGCTGGCATGAACATTTGCCACTAGTGGAATTTGCATATAATAATAGCTACCAAGCTAGTATCCAAATGGCACCTTTCGAAGCTTTATATGGAAGGAGTTGCCGATCACCCTTATGCTGGAACGAAGTTGGAGAGAAACAACTGTTAGGTCCAGACATGGTAAGGGATACAACTGAGAAGATACAAGTAATCAGAGAAAGATTGTAAGTTGCTCAGACCAGACAAAAGGCTTATGCTGATACAAGGAGAAGAGATCTTGAATTCCAGGTTGGAGATCATGTATTTCTTAAAATATCGCCTGGACATGGCATACGAAGATTTGGTGTTAAGGGCAAGCTTACGCCAAGATTCATCGGACCATTTGAGATACTCGAAAGAGTTGGCGAGGTTGCTTATCGCATCGCATTGCCTCCTCAATTGTCCGAGGTACATAATGTATTTCACATATCTATGTTGAAGAAGTATGTACACGATCCATCTCATATTATTGAACATGGAGATCTAGTGATCTAGAAAGATCTCACCTATGAACAGAAGCCTATGAAGATCTTAGATCGAGAAATACGAGCTCTAAGGAATAAGGTTATTCCCATGCTCAAAGTGCAATGGAATAAGAATACTGAACACGAAGCGACATGGGAGACCGAGGAATCTATGAAGAAACGATTTCCCGAGTTGTTCTAAGAGGTATATACTCTACACTCTCCGCGTGTATACATAATATGCAATTGAATTTGGGGACCAAATTCTTTTTAAGTGGGAGAGGGTGTAGCAACCCTGATAAATGAATATTTGAAATAAATTAAAATATATATATTACAGAAGTAATACAGATAATAAGAAGAGGGTTAAATGGAGGAATAAAACCCAAGATGCAAATAACGCCTCTCATTAAGGTGTTAATTTAATAATAAACGCCTCTATCAAAGGCGTTATTCAAGAAGTGACGCCCTCACTACACGGCGTCAAATTCCAACGTCAAAAAAAGGGTAAGGCCAAGAAACACCCCAATCTTGGGCGTGTTTTAAAGAAAAGAACGCCCTTACACAAGGCGCTTATTAAGAAACGACCTGAAGCAGGTCGTCAATTCAAGAATCGACGACCTGACCAAAGTCGTTAATTCCATTCGTGAACCGTTCGACCCAGGAGCTTATCCAGGGAAGGATTATGTTAATCTAGTAAGTATTTAATAGGGCAAGGACTCTATTAGGGAAATATTACTTCCAATCAAACACTAACTATTGTTAGGATTCCCTAAATCCCTATAAATAATCTACTGCTCGAACCCTTCAACGCTATTTGGCGTTCGGAATCGGCAAGGTACGTGAGAGAGGAATAGTTCCTCTGATTTATTTCTCTACGTCTGTTACATGAAGAACTAACAGTTCTTCATCTTCTTCTGTTATAGGTTAAGAAGGCGGCGTACGTGAAGAACAAAAGGTATTGTTCTTTTTCCCTTTTTACTTTCGGTCAGGTAGTATGAAGAAATACTAATGTTTCTTCTTCTGTTCTTGTAGGAGTTACAGAACCGAAGAACAAAGGTTCTTCACCAAAGCCTTCTCTTCCTCCTACTGTGGTTATTGTTGCTGTGAAGCAACAACGTCCCCCTTTCATATCAATCATCAACTCTTAAGGTAGGTTTTCTCAAGTTACTGTAGCCCAAATAAATTAAGACAAGACTTATATACGTATTGACATGACATGCATACGGTTGAATATGGTTTTATTATGTTTCTGCAATATTTTGAAAGAGACGCCCCTGTCCAGGGCGCTATTTTACAAGACACGACCCTCACAAGGTCGTTAATTTCATATTTAACGCCCTATATACAGGCGTTAATTTCATGTAAACGTTAATCACCTATCATAAGAACTGATTATCCATGAAATTGCATCAAATCAATAATTGTTAGCGGTTAAAGTTAATAAACATGAAACATCAAATCTAATATACTGCATATGAATTCCTGCCAATTTTCCTGTCATGACTATATGATCGTTATCCTTGATTATCGTGCAAATCTTGCTGATTATGTAAATTCCTGGTATTTCTTGAATTCACGACCTAGACTAGGTCATTTCCAACTATGTTAACGCCCCATCACAGGGCGTGAATTGAAAAATAATGCCCCTTCCTAGGGCGCGTAACTGTGAAATTCCTGAAAAATATATTCTGTAAAAAAAATAGAATTAAAGATAACGCCCTTGCCCAGGGCGCTTTTTTTGATAATACCTGAAATTAATTATATTCTGTCCAATATTGTGAATAAAAAGGACGCCTTCTTGTATCGTCGTCAAATATTGAAGAAACGACCCTGACCAAGGCGCGTTTTAGATAAATTAATGAAATATTGAAATTCTGCAAAATGGAAACATGTGTAAACGCCCTTCTGTTAGGCGTTAATTACTTGATAAACGACTCTGATTAAGTCGTTATTTTACTGTAAAACTGATTTTCCACTGTTTCTGTTAACCGATGGTTTCATATGTTATATAATATATATATCGGCACTATTCTCCACTCCGTGAGTATAGTCCCATGTTTCATGTTGTTTCATCGATCACACTCAACTCTCATTGACATACAAGCCCTCCATTGGACATTCCGTTCCTTTGGACTAGCGAGTTAGTAGAGACCTCCGTAAGACTCCTCGTACCTTGGATTCCCTCAAGGTCAACTGAGCTAGTTGTACCCTAAAACCTATTACACAATTAATGCCATGTCAATCTAAAGAAACATGGTATACCGGCCCTTATGATTATACAAAGAGTATATCATAAGAAATTCTTAATGGGATGATGATATCATGCCATATCATGTCATTCTTGTAAACCTCAATTCTATGATAAGAATGAGGGTATCTTACCTTTGATATACTGTTCATGTGGACCTCAATTCTATATAAAGAATGTCCATATTGATTTATCATGGTACCCAAATTGAGGGAACCTAATTCTACCTAGTTTTATCGTTAATCGTGATTATACCGTTATTATCGCCAATCTATGTCCTTTGTCATATTTTGGACTCTATTCTATCAAAGTTGTCGTACGTGTCTACAAGCTTGATTATTGAAATTCTATGTTGGCTATAAACAAGAGTGGATGTCAAAAATACATGATAAATGCCTGCGCATATAGGGCCCGATCTGGTCCTAGGAGGAGCACCCGAAAGTACTTGTGCCCATGGGAGTTAAAATGATAAGGTATATGGCATTATACCGAGTACTTGACTTGCTTAATTGGACATTCTACACATATCTTGTACTTGAATCGTACTTGACTTGACATGAAATGCGTGGCCCGAGAAAGGATAATTACTTGCTTGCTTGATACATGATAGCCAAAATTCTTGACATGACTTGTTAAATGTCCTTGCTTGAATATCTTGAGTATCTTGTTGAAAGTTCATGATTAGTTAATCTTATTCTTTGATATTACATTCTCTTTATCTTGTCGTTTTATGCGAGCATGCATAGCTTTATTACATTCATGAAAGATGTAATTACTTAAAACCTTTGCTAGTACTTGTGATATAATTTTCTACTGAGCGTTCGCTTATTCCGTTTGTCCCTTTGTACCTTTCAGGTAAGTCCGACGACGATGGAAGTCAATCGGATGGGAATGGTCAAGAGTGAAAGTGATAGAGCTGCTCAAGTGTCATCCAGTCTTTTCTATAGTTTCTTGAGTCAAATATGTATTCTTTTTCTTTTTATTAAACAGGGTATTGGATTTGTAATAGTCTATCCATTATGAAATAAAAGATTGGGTTATCTTGCTATTTTGCGCATCTCTGTCTTTGTGTCGAATACACGACCACTCTGATTGACATGATTGATATAAACTCGTCACGCGTCTCGGGTATCTTCCGCGCTCGGGGCGTGACAGTTTTTGTGGTATCAGAGCCTAAGGTATTCAATTCCTAGGAAAAACCCAAGTCCAAGGATAAGTTGAACGTTTAACCAAGTGAGATTGCGTAGAACCAAGGGTTAAGAGTCAATGAGTCTTTTAATAAGATCACAGTGATATAATACTAACGTAGCTATTGTAATTGTAGGATAATGGCTGCCGAACGTGCTCAATGGCGCAACATGCAGCGTACCCTCCAAGGGATGACTCAAGTGCTACAACAGGTAGCACAAGGTGGTGCTCCATGAGCTGGAAGCTTACACCAAGCATTTAAGAGTATGAATCCCCCGAAGTTCTTAGGATCGACCGATCCGGATGATGCCGAGCATTGGGTTCGGGAAACCGAACACATATTCCGTGTCATGCAATGCACGGATCAGGACAAAGTTCTATTAGCTACATTCCAGTTAGAGAAAGATGCTAGATGCTGGTGGGAGTCTACTGAAGCAACCATCGATCCTACTCAAGTAACATGGGAAGAATTTGTGGAATACTTCAATGCTAAATATTTCTCAGACCAAGTCCAAGAAAAGAAGGCTGCAGAATTCGCTGCATTAAAGTAACGATCTTTATCATTAGCAGATTATGAAGCTCAGTTCTCCAGGTTGTCTAGATATGCTAAGCATCTTATAAGCACGGAGAAGATGAAAGCCCGTAAATTTCTTAATGGGCTTAGGCCCCACTATATTACTCAACTGGCGCCTATGGACATCCAAGTTTATTCTGAAATAGTGCGCCGAGCTCAATTACTTGAAGATGCCACGGAACTATCTGATAGGATCCGTGGAAAAGACAAGAAGGAGCAAGTCACAGGTTCGGGTTCTTTTAAACCCAACTTTAAGAAGAGGCCCAATAATGGAGGTTCATCCTCTCAAGATTCCAAGTTCAAGAAATCCAAGCCCTTCTCTATCACCACTACGCCTTCAAACGTAGTATGCAAGCATTGTGACAAGGCTGGTCACAAGACCGAAGAATGCTGGAGGAAATTAGGAGCATGTCTCCGTTGTGGGAGCCGCGAACATCGGATTCCTGACTGTCCTTTACTTAATGACCAAGCCGGAGACGGTAAGCGCCCGGTGACAAAGAACGCTCGACTTCATGCAATAAAGGAGACCGAGCAAGAAGAAGGTGGACTGGTAGAAGGTACATTAACAGTTTGTTCCAAAAGTGCTTATGTCTTATTTGATACGGGTGCATCGCATTCCATTATTTCTAAGAAGTTTGCCGACCCATTACCGTTAGAACCAGAATGGATAAAAATAGTTCTAACTACTCCTCTTGGAAGTGAAAATGATATTACTCATCACTACCAAAACTGTGAGGTAATGGTTCAAGGTAGGAATTTACCTATAGATCTCATATGCCTCGATCTAAAGGAGTATGATGTTATACTGGGAGCGGACTGGTTATCCAAATACCAGGCAACGGTTGATTGCCGCAATAGCCAAATTGCTTTCAAAGATTTTCCAGAATTAGTCTTTACTCGCCCCAAGAGTCGGAGTAATTCCCCTCTTATTTCGGCCCTCCGAGCTAGCAAGCTCATCAGAAAAGGATGTACATCTTTCCTTGCCATTGTCACAAATAAAGAAGCTAAGGAAACCAAGCTAGAAGACATTCCAGTAGTACAAGAATTCCCGGACGTGTTTCCGGAAGAGTTGTCAGGATTACCCCCTCAAAGGGATGTGGCCTTCACCATTGACTTAGTCCCTGGTGCTGGTCCTATTTCAAGGGCACCCTATAGGATGTCACCTGCTGAACTCAAAGAGTTGAAGGAACAATTGATGGAATTAATTCGAAAAGGGTTTATTAGACCAAGTACTTCCCCGTGGGGAGCACCTGTACTGTTTGTAAAGAAGAAAGATGGATCCATGAGGCTATGCATCGACTATCGACAGTTGAATCATCTCACTATCAAGAACAAGTATCCACTGCCGAGAATCGATGAATTATTTGATCAAATTTTTGGATCCAAATATTTTTCGAAGATTGACCTCAGATCAGGATATCATCAGTTAAGGATCAAAGATGATGACATTCATAAGACCGCATTCAGAAGCAGGTATGGCCATTATGAATTCGTTGTTATACCTTTTGGACTAACAAATGCCCCTGCTGCCTTTATGCAGTTAATGAATAGCATATTCAGGCCTTACTTGGATCAATTCATAGTAATCTTCATTGATGATATATTGATATATTCCAAGACTAAGGAAGAACATGAAGAGCATTTGAGGATTGCATTGCAAGTCTTGAGGACAAATCAATTATATGCAAAACTCAGCAAGTGTGAGTTCTGGCTTGAAGAAGTGGCTTTTCTCGGACATGTCATATCCAAGGACGGTTTATCTGTAGATCCGTCAAAGGTTGAAGCTGTAAGAAACTGGGAAAGACCTACTAATGCAAGCGAGATCAGAAGTTTCTTAGGTCTTGCAGGATATTATCGGTGATTCATCAAAGACTTCTCCAAGATCGCCGTGCCCCTTACAAGGTTAACTCGCAAGGAGATCCGATATGAATGGAGTGAAGAATGTGAAAGAAGCTTCCAAACTCTCAAGGATCATCTTACTACAGCTCCGGTGTTAGCTCTACCAATAGAAGGAGAGAAATTCGAGGTCTACACAGATGCTTCTGGCATTGGCCTCGGATGTGTCCTAATGCAACAAGGAAAGGTCATAGCATACTCTTCACGTCAACTGAAGAAGCATGAGGAGAATTACCCCGTCCATGACTTAGAACTGGCCGCGGTGGTATTTGCCCTAAAGATATGGAGACACTACTTATATGGAGTACAGTTCACTGTATACTCCGATCACAAGAGTCTCAAATATCTATTTTCACAAAAGAGCTAAACATGAGACAAAGACGCTGGCTAGAATACCTCAAGGACTTCAACTTCAATATACAATATCATCCTGGAAAGGGTAATTATGTTGCTGATGCCCTTAGTCGAAAGCCGAGGGCAATGATAGCCAATTGTATGATACAAGAATGGAGGTTACTTGAACAATTCTCCGAGCTCAATATAAGCTTGGACACGGAATCCAAATTTGTCACATTATCTCATGTAAGTATACAGTCAGACTTATTATCTGAGATACAAACACTTTAGGATGATGATCCTATATTAGTGGAAATCAAAGGCAGATTAGAAGGACAATCTGATTTTCAACTAACTTCTGATGGAAGATTATTGTTCAAAGACAGAACTTGTATACCAGATTGTCCAGAATTAAAGAAGAAGATCTTAGATGAAGCTCACAGATCAAGGTACACTATTCATCCAGGATCATCCAAAATGTACCAAGATGTAAAGAGGAACTTTTGGTGGCCCAACATGAAAAGAGAAATAGCGGACTATGTATCACGCTGTCTCACATGCCAACAGGTCAAGGCGGAACACCAAAAGCCTGCTGGAAAACTACATCCTCTATATATTCCTAAGTGGAAGTGGGAGGATATTGGTATGGACTTCATCATGGGATTATCTAAATCAAAAGGAGGACATGATGGAATCTGGGTTATCATTGACCGATTAACTAAATCGGCACATTTTTTGCCAATAAAAGGCCGATGGTCAATTGATGTACTAGCTGCACTATACGTCAAGGAAATAGTCAGGTTACATGGAATTCCTGTCTCAATCGTGTCTGATAGAGATCCCCGTTTCACTTCTCATTTTGGGAAGGGATTACAACATTCGTTGGGAACAAGGCTCAACTTTAGTACTGCTTTTCACCCACAAACGGATGGTCAGACCGAGAGAGCTAATCAAGTTGTTGAGGATATGCTAAGAGCTTGCATCATTGACTTTGGTGGAAGCTGGCATGAACATTTGCCACTAGTGGAATTTGCATATAATAATAGCTACCAAGCTAGTATCCAAATGGCACCTTTCGAAGCTTTATATGGAAGGAGTTGCCGATCACCCTTATGCTGGAACGAAGTTGGAGAGAAACAACTGTTAGGTCCAGACATGGTAAGGGATACAACTGAGAAGATACAAGTAATCAGAGAAAGATTGTAAGTTGCTCAGACCAGACAAAAGGCTTATGCTGATACAAGGAGAAGAGATCTTGAATTCCAGGTTGGAGATCATGTATTTCTTAAAATATCGCCTGGACATGGCATACGAAGATTTGGTGTTAAGGGCAAGCTTACGCCAAGATTCATCGGACCATTTGAGATACTCGAAAGAGTTGGCGAGGTTGCTTATCGCATCGCATTGCCTCCTCAATTGTCCGAGGTACATAATGTATTTCACATATCTATGTTGAAGAAGTATGTACACGATCCATCTCATATTATTGAACATGGAGATCTGGTGATCCAGAAAGATCTCACCTATGAACAGAAGCCTATGAAGATCTTAGATCGAGAAATACGAGCTCTAAGGAATAAGGTTATTCCCATGCTCAAAGTGCAATGGAATAAGAATACTGAACACGAAGCGACATGGGAGACTGAGGAATCTATGAAGAAACGATTTCCCGAGTTGTTCTAAGAGGTATATACTCTACACTCTCTGCGTGTATACATAATATGCAATTGAATTTGGGGACCAAATTCTTTTTAAGTGGGAGAGGGTGTAGCAACCCTGATAAATGAATATTTGAAATGAATTAAAATATATATATTACAGAAGTAATACAGATAATAAGAAGAGGGTTAAATGGAGGAATAAAACCCAAGATGCAAATAACGCCTCTCATTAAGGCGTTAATTTAATAATAAACGCCTCTATCAAAGGCGTTATTCAAGAAGTGACGCCCTCACTACACGGCGTCAAATTCCAACGTCGAAAAAAGGGTAAGGCCAAGAAACGCCCCAATCTTGGGCGTGTTTTAAAGAAAAGAACGCCATTACACAAGGCGCTTATTAAGAAACGACCTGAAGCAGGTCGTCAATTCAAGAATCGACGACCTGACCAAAGTCGTTAATTCCATTCGTGAACCGTTCGACCCAGGAGCTTATCCAGGGAAGGATTATGTTAATCTAGTAAGTATTTAATAGGGCAAGGACTCTATTAGGGAAATATTACTTCCAATCAAACACTAACTATTGTTAGGATTCCCTAAATCCCTATAAATAATCTACTGCTTGAACCCTTCAACGCTATTTGGCGTTCGGAATCGGCAAGGTACGTGAGAGAGGAATAGTTCCTCTGATTTATTTCTCTACGTCTGTTACATGAAGAACTAACAGTTCTTCATCTTCTTCTGTTATAGGTTAAGAAGGCGGCGTACGTGAAGAACAAAGGTATTGTTCTTTTTCCCTTTTTACTTTCGGTCAGGTAGTATGAAGAAATACTAATGTTTCTTCTTCTGTTCTTGTAGGAGTTACAGAACCAAAGAACAAAGGTTCTTCACCAAAGCCTTCTCTTCCTCCTACTGTGGTTATTGTTGCTGTGAAGCAACAACGTCCCCCTTTCATATCAATCATCAACTCTCAAGGTAGGTTTTCTCAAGTTACTGTAGCCCAAATAAATTAAGACAAGACTTATATACGTATTGACATGACATGCATACGGTTGAATATGGTTTTATTATGTTTCTGCAATATTTTGAAAGAGACACCCCTGTCCAGGGCGCTATTTTACAAGACACGGCCCTCACAAGGTCGTTAATTTCATATTTAACGCCCTATATACATGCATTAATTTCATGTAAACATTAATCACATATCTTAAGAACAGATTATCCATGAAATTGCATCAAATCAATAATTGTTAGCGATTAAAGTTAATAAACATGAAACATCAAATCTAATATACTGCATATGAATTCCTGCCAATTTTCCTATCATGACTATATGATCGTTATCCTTGATTATCGTGCAAATCTTGCTGATTATGTAAATTTTTGGTATTTCTTGAATTCATGACCTAGACTAGGTCGTTTCCAACTATGTTAACGCCCCATCACAGGGCGTGAATTGAAAAATAACGCCCCTTCCTAGGGCTCGTAACTGTGAAATTCCTGAAAAATATATTTTGTAAAAAAAACTAGAATTAAAGATAACGCCCTTGCCCAGGGCGCTTTTATTGATAATACCTGAAATTAATTATATTATGTCCAATATTGTGAATAAAAAGGACGCCTTCTTGTATCGTCGTCAAATATTGAAGAAACGACCCTGACCAGGGCGCGTTTTAGATAAATTAATGAAATATTGAAATTCTGTAAAATGGAAACATGTGTAAACGCCCTTCTGTTAGGCGTTAATTACTTGATAAACGACTCTGATTAAGTCGTTATTTTACTGTAAAACTGATTTTCCACTGTTTCTGTTAACCGATGGTTTCATATGTTATATAATATATATATCGGCACTATTCTCCACTCCGTGAGTATAGTCCCATGTTTCATGTTGTTTCATCGATCACACTCAACTCTCATTGACATACAAGCCCTCCATTGGACATTCCGTTCCTTTGGACTAGCGAGTTAGTCATAGAGACCTCCGTAAGACTCCTCGTACCCTGGATTCCCTCAAGGTCGACTGAGCTGGTTGTACCCTAAAACCTATTACACAATTAATGCCATGTCAATCTAAAGAAACATGGTATACCGGCCCTTATGATTATACAAAGAGTATATCATAAGAAATTCTTAATGGGATGATGATATCATGCCATA
This sequence comes from Amorphophallus konjac, assembly GCA_022559845.1. NCBI lineage: Eukaryota > Viridiplantae > Streptophyta > Magnoliopsida > Alismatales > Araceae > Amorphophallus > Amorphophallus konjac. The sequence continues at coordinate 83,546,703 of CM040124.1, read as the reverse complement.
TCATGTCATTCTTGTAAACCTCAATTCTATGATAAGAATGAGGGTATCTTACCTTTGATATACTGTTCATGTGGACCTCAATTCTATATAAAGAATGTCCATATTGATTTGTCATGGTACCCAAGTTGAGGGAACCTAATTCTACCTAGTTTTATCGTTAATCATGATTATACCGTTATTATCGCCAATCTATGTCCTTTGTCATATTTTGGACTCTATTCTATCAAAGTTGTCGTACGTGTCTACAAGCTTGATTATTGAAATTCTATGTTGGCTATAAACAAGAGTGGATGTCAAAAATACATGATAAATGCCTGCGCATATAGGGCCCGATCTGGTCCTGGGAGGAGCACCCGAAAGTACTTGTGCCCATGGGAGTTAAAATGATAAGGTATCTGGCATTATACCGAGTACTTGACTTGCTTGATTGGACATTCCACACATATCTTGTACTTGAATCGTACTTGACTTGACATGAAATGCGTGGCCCGAGAAAGGGTAATTACTTGCTTGCTTGATACATGATAGCCAAAATTCTTGACATGACTTGTTAAATGTCCTTGCTTGAATATCTTGAGTATCTTGTTGAAAGTTCATGATTAGTTCATCTTATTCTTTGATATTACATTCTCTCTATCTTGTCGTTTTATGCGAGCATGCATAGCTTTATTGAATTCATGAAAGATGTAATTACTTAAACCCCTTGCTAGTACTTGAGATATAATTTCCTACTGAGCGTTCGCTCATTTCGTTTGTCCCTTTGTACCTTTCAGGTAAGTCCGACGACGATGGAAGTCAATCGGATGGGAATGGTCAAGAGTGAAAGTGATAGAGCTGCTCAAGTGTCATCTAGTCTTTTCTATAGTTTCTTGAGTCAAATATGTATTCTTTTTCTTTTTATTAAACAGAGTATTGGATTTGTAATAGTCTATCCATTATGAAATAAAGGATTGGGTTATCTTGCTATTTTGCGCATCTCTGTCTTTGTGTCGAATACACGACCACTCTGATTGACATGATTGATATAAACTCATCACGCGTCTCCGGGTATCTTCCGCGCTCGGGGCGTGACACCGCTAGACCAAGGAAAGGGTGTATCTCGGCTAGGGATGAATGCCACTAAGCCAAGGAAAGGTAGCTTGGTTAGGGCGGAGTGCCACTAACCCAAGGAAGGGTGTATCTCGGCCAAGGCTGGATGCCACTAAGCCAAGGAAAGGTAGCTTGGTTAGGGCGGAGTGCCAGTAATCCAAGGAAGGGTGTAGTTCGGCTAGGGCGGGATGCCGCTAGACCAAGGAAAGGTAGCTTGGTTAGGGCGGAGTGCCACTAATCCAAGGAAGGGTGTAGCTCGGCTAGGGCGGGATGCCGCTAGACCAAGGAATGGGTGTATCTCAGCTAGGGCTGAATGCCGCTAGACCAAGGAAAGGGTGTATCTCGGCTAGGGCTGAATGCCACTATGCCCAGGAAAGGTAGCTTGGTTAGGGTGGAGTGCCACTAATCTAAGGAAAGGGTATATCTCAGCTAGGGTTGGATGCCACTAAGCCAAGGAAAGGTAGCTTGGTCAGGGCGGAGTGCCACTACACCAAGGAAGGGTGTAGCTCGGCTAGGGCGGGATGCCGCTAGACCAAGGAATGGGTGTATCTCGGCTAGGGCTGAATGCCGCTAGACCAAGGAAAGGGTGTATCTCGGCTAGGGATGAATGCCACTAAGCCCAGGAAAGGTAGCTTGGTTAGGGCGGAGTGCCACTAATCCAAGGAAAGGGTATATCTCGGCTAGGGCTGGATGCCACTAAGCCAAGGAAAGGTAGCTTGGTCAGGGCAGAGTGCCACTAGACCAAGGAAGGGTGTAGCTCGGCTAGGGCGGGATGCCACTAAGCCAAGGGAAGGTTGTTTGCTGGGAATGTATGTTTCATCGTCAATGTTGGGGTTTGATCAGCTGGATATCTTCATCTTTGCATATCACTGATTCTGTTGACTTTTCTTTGGCAATCTTTGCACATTGGTCGGCTTGAGTGCCGATAGCTAGAATTTTGACTTCTTTTGGTTGGCATGCTGGCGACTCATGCTTGGGAACATCTATCATCTCGAGTGCCGAAGGTTAGACATCTTTGGCACTCTGGAGGCTCATCGGGCATCTATCGGCGAGGGTGCCGATGACTGAATGTTTAACATATATCGGCTACGATGCCGATGGTTGTTGGCTTGAAAGTGAATGATTGAACCTCGACATCTGTTGGTTTGGACGCCAATGGGTATACATTTGGCAACCGTGGAAAGTAGTTGACCATCGGTTGGCGCGAACGCCGATAGCTGACATCTGGGGGCATTGTTGAGCTTCTATCAGCTTGGGCGCCGATGTATTCATCATCTTCATCTTGGAGCATCTATCGATCTGATTACCGATGTATCTATCATTCACTCATTCGAGCGCCATTGTTCATCCATCAGCTTACATGCCGACACCTTGATGTTTGATATATATATATATATATATATATATATATATATATATTTTGGATCTCATCGAGCATCTGTTGACCCGAACATCGGTGGTTAGGCGAGCTTCCATCATTCTTCATTGATCCATCATTCATTGTTCATTGCCATCTGGGATTCCATCATTTGGGTAGTCCCTGACATCAGCAGCAGACGTGCAGTGTAAGAGTCTGTGACAGGATGGCCCTTGCAAGGTCAATGCGCCAATTTTATTTGCCATAAATGATCATTGCCCCTTTAAAGGGGTGAACATATCCAGCAACGGCCATGCATGCCGCCATTGACATTTCACATATTTATTCCTAGAATGTGGAACCATGTGTGTCTTCCATCATTCTTTTGGTGTACATTTGTCCCAAGAATGGGATACCATCAATATTTCTCATTATTTGGCATACATTTGCCCCCGGGATGGGGTACCATTTGAAACTTCCATCATCTCATAATCATCATTTTCTTTCCTATTTTTTTCTCTTTTTTTTATATGCATCCCCCCTCCTTAGAATGGGGTATCATCTGCATCTTCCATCATTTTGTCATCTTTCTCTTTTCTCTTTTTTTTTTGATGTGCATCACCCCTCGAATGGGAGTACCCTCTATATTTGTTATTTCACCATTTTTATCATCATTTTTTTCTTCACACATGCCCCCGGGATGGGGTATCATCATATCTTTCACCATCTCTTTTTTTTGTTAATACATCTGCCCCCCAGAACGAGGCACCATCTACATCCCTCATCCTTCAATTTTTTTTTAAAAAAATTCTTTTATGTGTACATCTGCCCCTAGGAAGGGGTATCATTGGCATCCTTCACCATCATCATTTTTTCTTTTTCCCTTTTTTTTTTGGTATACGTCTGCCCCAGAGTGGGGTGTCATCTTTTCTTGTAGCATCACCGGGCTTCTTTGGGGCCAGGAATATATCCTTGTTGCAGTGGGTGACCCACTCGAACAGGGCCCGAGTCTTTTCCTTAGGAAAGGAGTAGGGTTTAGTCTTTTTGCTTCTTAGGGAATGGCCTAGCTCGCCAGCCTTTGCCGACGAAGAGATAGTTGCCTTCTTTGCCTTCTTCCTTCGCTTCTCGAAAGCTTTGAAAATTGGCAATGTGAATACATTTATGCATCAGTTGTTCACTGGTAGGCTTGTTCTTTTGACTTAGGGAGGTAGCGGCCGGACAATATTTCGCCAAAAAGGCCTCACTATCAGTTACAATTTCATTCAGGAGATCGAAGGGCTGGACTTTGATGCCAATCAACCTTGTTAATATTCCTATCTTCAGGTTGCGCTTTCATATCTGGACAGCCCCTTCATGGTACGGCGGGTGCCGACATCTGGCGCAAAGGTTCTTTCATCGACGGATATAATCCAGAGCAGGTTCATCAGCCCACTGTTTAGTCTCATACAGTTCTGCCTTAGTAATTTCTTCCTCAGCAGGTTTCATTTCCCTCATCTGTTCTATTTCGGGCCCACCTGTCACCGCCAGAATTGGTGGATTTGAGTGCAGACCAGGTGTATGGAAACCCGTTTCATTCAGCTTGCTCTGCAGCAATTCAACTTCTTGCAATTTTTCATATAATTCTGTCATCATGGCAAGGCCAAGAATGTTGCCCCCTATCCTGACCCCAGGAGGGACTGGCGGTATTTTATTAAAGACGCTAGACGCGCCTTGGTTTTCAGAGATTGACATCTTTGCCCTTATGCCTCCATATAGAGGAGGAGTGGGGTAGCATGCTTCTTCTTTTGGTGGCGGGCGTCTGCCCATACTTCTCCATGGTTTTATCATCATGACGGGAGACTAAAGCTTTGGCTTGCCCTGACCTTACCGGTGCGGAGCATATCTCTTCGTCATCTTTTTTTGAAAGTTTGGCCATTGCCGAGCGAGACTAACAGCATGTTACAGGAGCGGACTTTGTCCCTCCTCGTATTTCTTCACATCCGCTTTTCCCTCCTTCTGGCAGTCGGCATCTGTACCCCTAAGGGGTCATCTAGCACATCTGGCACTTTTGATTCACTTTTCATTTTCTTCATCAGGCCTGGGGATTTGACATGTTCCCACAGGACGGGTCCATCGGTGCCTTCTGCACAGGCTTTTGACACCTCTTTAGGCAATTGCCGCTATCGTGATTTCTCATTGACTGCTCTTTTAGCTCAGGCAACTCATGCGAGCGTGGCGGGTCCACTTTGTATTCACCCGGCTGTCATTCCCTTTTCTTAATCATTCTTTCAATAACAACTTTGAATATATAGCAACTTTCAGTGGGGTGACCCCACGCCTGGTGATATGGGCAGGAGCGGGAGTTATCTTTTCTTTTGGCTTTATCAGATCTCTTTGGATCCGGAAGGACAATTCTGTCAAATTGGGCGGCCCATTCAAACAGGAGCCGAGTCTTTTCCTTAGGAAAGGAATAAGGCTTGCTCATCCTGGCTCGCAGAGCGGGGCCATCCTTCTGATCAGCCAGCCTGGTGGGAGGAGGGCGGGCAACCTCCTTTTTTCTTTTATTATTATTATGTTGCCGAAATGTCTTGAAGTCTACTGTATCAACTTCTGTAGGCATGGGCCATTTATCAGTTGATCTAGCTTTGTGGCATACAGCAGTAGCAGTTGAAGAACCACTAGAGAGGAAGGCCTCGCCCTCCACTGCAGCGTTGTTCAGTCGGTCGAATGACCGTATCTTCATTCCAATCATTCTTTCGAGAGTTTCCCGCCGAAGATTCTGCTTTCAAATCAGGACGACGTCCTCTTGATGCGGAGGCTGCCTGCATCTCATGGGGAGATCCCTCCCTCTTTTTATATAATCCAGAGCGGTCTCATCTTGCTTCTTCCTGGTTGCATACAGTTCGGCTATTGTAATTTCTCTTTCTGTAATATGGAATCTGCCCCAGAACTTCCGCTGCATATCGGGCCAGTCAGCCACTGACCCAGCCGATGGGCCAGGGTACGATTCAAAGGCTTCATCAGACGCCAGGTCGCCCATAATTGTTGTATAGCAGGCTATATGCTCTTTGGGAGAGCCCTGGCCATTGAATCTTTCAAATTTCGGCGGCTTGCTGATGCCTGGTGGTAGTTTCTTAGTAGCATAATGCGCAGGATATGGTACCTTCTAAACATCACAGGTACTGGAATTCTTGGTCCTTTCGGACAACTTCATTTCAATAATCTTTTCTATCATCAGCTTGCTAGCCACATCCGGATCTATGGGCTCCGGGAAGAAGTGTGCCCCCTGCCGACCGAAGGGGGTTGTCATAATTGTTGTATGCAGAGCAGGCATGGCAAGCTGCGTTTGAGACGCAGAGGGCTGAGCCACCGCTTGTTGTAGAGAAGGTTGACTCGGCGCCTTGCCTTTGTTAGTTTGAGCAGGATGGACCGAAGAGGCCACCCATATTGAGCCGGAAGTCTGCCCAACTGGTTCAGCATGTTTGGAGACAAGTGTATGCTCGCCTCTTTCATTGAGCTGTCTTTTGAGGGAGTCAATCTTCTGCTGATTTCTCTTGAACATCATTTGGATCATGGGATCCAGGGTTGTCGGGATCTGTATTTCTCCCGATATTTCTTCAGTGGAAACACCCAGAGGGTTGTCTTCTTCTCCGACAATCACTATTTTGACTGTCATCATAGTGACTTCTTTAAGCTTCATCGGCAGTCATTATCTTTTCTTTCACTGCTCGGCTTCTTCTTGTGATGACATTTGGCCTGCGTGCCAATTTAATCAGCTCTTCAGGCTGGTCTGGCAGTGTATCATATTTCCCGGTGACACCGGCCACATTGCAGGAAAAAACCTGCATCTTTCCCTTCCGGCTGTGGACTTTCCTTCTGACACGACTCGGATATGTGAGGCGGTCAAAGACTGAAGTCCTTTCTTCTGCTTCTGTTTCTTCTCTCTTGGGGCTGTCTTTTCGACGTCTGACCCTACGGCCATCCTCATACTTGTTGGAGTCCGAGGATGAGACTCCAAACGCCACATCTTCTGAGGTTTCATCTTTTTCATGTGGGGTGCCCAAGGCACGAGACAATCTTCGCTGCCCTATGGAGGGATTCCCTAGACAATGGAAGTAATCTTGAACCACCTGGTTCATTTCTCCTTGGATATGCCTTTGTAGATCTGATCGGGGCAGCAGCCTCTCTTCGATCTTTTAGCAGATAAACTAGCCTTGAAATTTTGGGCAGCCAAATGCTTCGCCTTGGAATATTTTAAGATATCAGCCTGTCTGGCGCAGGCCTTCGGTCCCTTTGGAATAGCAGCATATGCTTGATCTTCCATTCTTATTTATTTTTCCCTTTGGCAGTATATATTGTCCCCCCCCCTTCATGGCGAGTGGCGATGGCATCTTTTCTCCTTCTGCCCCTAGCCCTGGGGTGAATGACAGTAGCATTTTCTTTTCCTTTGCCCCCAGCCCTGGGGTGAATGACGGCAGCATTTTCTTTTCTTTCTTCCCATCTCCTGCCCCCAGTCCTGGGGTGAAAGACAGCAACATTTTCTTCTTTCTTCTCATCTCCTGCCCCCAGTCCTGGGGTGAAAGACAGCAACATCTTCTTTTCCTCTGTCCCCAGTTCCGGGGTAGATGACAGCAACATCTTCTTTTCTTTCTTCCATCTCCTACTCCCAATCCTGGGGCGGATAATAGCGGCATATTCTTCTTTCTTCTGGCATCTTCTGCCCCCAGCTCTAGGGCGGATGGCGGTGGTATTTTCTTCTTTTCTTTCCCACCTTCTGCCCCCAGCTATGGGGCGGATGGCAATAGTCTCTTCTTTTCTTTTCTCATCTCTCCTGACTCTGGCTTCAGGGTGGATAGTAATGGCACCTTGCTCTTGAGCCGGAATCGAGCTCTGTATCTTCTTTGGCCTCCATATCTGTTTATATCTTGCTGGCTCGGGAGCCAGTGGCTTCCTCTCATCAGTTCCTCAGTTGGCCCTCCTAGTGGCCAGAATTTGGAACTTATTATCGGTCCGGACGGTTGGGATGACCTTGTCCAGCCGGACGTCTTTGGGGCGACCATTATGGTTTACCCTAACATCTCCAATCATCATCATCTTTCCAGAATTTGAAAGACGACGGCTTGCAGCAGCATACCGGCTCCTCCGGTTAGTTCTTCTTTCCTTCTGGGCAGCAGCAGGGACCGTGTCCCTGCTTTGGATATGGTGGGCAAAGCAGGCGACGACTATCGAGGCCGTCTTTTCTGGTGAGCTTCCCTTCTCATCAGCAGTTTTCATCGGGGCACCTGCAGCAGTGCCTTGTTCTTTGTCAGCAACCTCCAGTAGGTCGATGAAGACGAGGCCCAAGCAGTTGGGCAACCCGACAGTAGGGGGCATAGACCCGAACATCGTGGGCACCGCGAAGTAGCCTTCGCGAACATGAGCATCAACGACCAGCCGGCCGCAGCGGAGGGAGGCGAGTCCACTCATCATTTTCATTCCTGGTAATAGGATTAGCGCACAGTTAGAATTTAAGAGGGGCCTCTCGAGGCCTCCTATTTTGGCGTAGAGATGAAGGGAGACTCACTCCCACCGGGCGTGCCAGACTTGTGCACGCGGATTTTTTATTTATTTATAGATTTTATTTTATTTGGAATTTGGATTTGTTAGGCGTGCCAGTCACCGGAGTGACGATTTTATCGTGCGCTCGACCTGACTTGGTCAGTCGATTGTGAGGTCCGAGTCGGGACCAGAAGTCCGTCATACCATAAAGGCTATGACGTTAATTACGTCCTTCCAAGGAAGGACAACCCTTGATTAAACGCCAAAAATAGGAGGCCTCGAGAGACAAACATATGTTCATGTGCGCAAATAGAACTTCATACCGAAGCCAGGAAGGCGGGCAAGATAATAACATCAACCATAGAAACAGATGATATTGTTAAGTCAGTGGTTCAACGACCGGGCTTAGGGGGGAAGGGAAAATTTCAGTCACAGGCAGACTGGGCCGTGGCCATGATGGAGGTTTAAAGCATCGATCGATATTTCGGCAGCATTTCCCCTTTATCTGGATTATGCCCAAGGGGAAATAGGCTATCACCCACGGAGTGCCGGGATGAAAGCCAAGAGAGAGAAGTGTTGAACTTCCCGAACCACATATCTGCCATGGGGCAATGTTTGATATTCCCTGTAGAAGCCGGTGGAACTCATGCAGTGGCAGAGCCCTCCCGAGCTAAAGGGGTTATTCATGAACCCGATGCGGGATGACGGAAAGTGAGCGAACGCTCAATGTTGCACCCTCGCACGCGGATCGACCTGCGCGGTCAGGTCGCGGGGATCAAGGGGGCAGCGCCCCTTGCGGGGGTTTCCGGGGGCGGAGCCCCCGGAACAAAATTTGGATTGAAGACTCAGTAACAATATTTGAGTAGGTTATCAGTGCAGTTCAAGCGTGCATAGGTTCCCGGCGCGAAGGGAAGATGGCCAAGGCTCCCGGCGTAGGAAGGAGGGTTCTCGGCGCGCTAAGGGATGGGGTTCTCGGCGCACCCGAGAGATAGGGTTCTCGGCTTGGCAAAATGGGCAAGGGGGCTTCCCGGCGCGCCAAGGGATGGGGTTCTCGGTGCAAGAAATCATGCGCCGAGAGCTGCTCATGCCTTTTACTATTCGTGGCCCCGGGAGCCAAGATGATGCCGAGATGGTCTCTAAGGGTTTACGGAACCCTGCTTTTGGGTTTCTCGACTATCCAGGCCATGGTGAATGGGTTCTTTTGGGATCAAAGTGGATCAGTGCATCGAATCCGAGCTGGATTAGATTTGGGCTTTATAGGAGCATCAGGATAGAAGAGGAATTTGGGAAGTCTAGGGTCGAGGGAAACCCTGTCACCATTATCATGCAGAGCCCGGGGGACAACCTGATGTCGACTTTCATCTTCCTGAGAGAATTTTGGCAGCACCTCCCCTGGACCGAGCATTTGCTAGAAAGTGGTATAGGCTGACATCCACGGAGTGCCGGGATGAAAGCCGAAAAATGAGTGAGCACTAAGGCTCGAAGAGACTATCCATGTCTCTGGCATCGGTCACTATTCCCCTTCTCGGAGACTGACGAAACTCATGTAGAGACAGGGTTCGTCAGACTCACGGGGTTGCATGTGAATCCAGTTAGGGACCTCAGAATGTAGGGGAGGTCAATCCCCAGTTAATTTATCTCCTGGGGTACATATGACGACTCAAGAACGCCCCAGGATAAGTGGACGAAGAGGCCAAAGGGGTGGACGAAGGAGGGGCTCTCGGCATGGTTTTCATTGGCAAGAAGATGGCTCTCGGCATGGGTTTATAGGTTGGCCAAGGGGGGGCTCTCAGCATGGATTGAGTTGGCCTGAAGAAGCTCTCGGCGTGGGACTTCCCGGCGTGCCCATTACCGCGCCGGGAAGGCGGCGCTGGGAAGCTAAGGGCTGGGGGGGTTCACGTGGAAGTGGCTTCTTGGCCAAAGGGGGATCTCGGTGTGGAGCTTCCCGGCGCGCTCCTCGCCGCGCCGGGAGCTTGGCGCCGAGAGCTTGTGGGCTGGGAGGTGTGTATGAAGGGGTTTGAATGCCAGGGCCATGTGTGGTTTTTTTGTCGTTTAGCTGAAGAGGAAAGAGAGGAAGGCCTCTCGGCAGCATAGTTCTCGGCGTGCAAATTTGCACGCCGGGAAGGTTGAAGGGTCGGGGGTTTTCAGAGCTCACAACGATACTCTGTTTAGGGGTTTCCTGAGATTTCAGAGGGAGTTTTGAGGATTCCAGACCTGCCAGTCGCTTGGATTTGCATGGACATGGGTTTAATTCATCAAGGATGGGCTGGGTTCGAAGGGAATCGAAGAAACCAATTACTGGAGGGGGTTTTGAGTCGTCATGTACTATGGACCCTCAGGAGATTATCTGCTGGCATCTTTGGTCGCCTGGGAGCCAAGAGATGGCCATCTCTGGCCCCAGGGACGATCCTGATGGAATTGTCCGTACTGGAATTAGATTAGAAACCCTCAGTATCAATTTATTGAAGCAACTTACTTATTCACGTGGAAAGGGGATCTCGCGCAGGCTGTCGGAGTTATTGCCAATATCGGTAGCAGACTGCCCCAGAAGCCAAGAGATGGTCTGTCTCTGGCCCTGGGGCAAGCCTGGGAGGCTTTATGCAAACGACGAAGACTGCAAGGGACATCGGTTCATCTAGAGCTACATTTATTCTACTGAAGACAACTGAGCCTGAAGACCCACCAGAGAATCAGGCGCACTTCAGTTGAGCTTAAAATAAAAACATATAAGGGAAAGAAATAGCAGCAGACGGAGAGATAGCTGGCAGATACTTCAATCACCCAGTGCCCAAATGGGCCACTGGAGCATTTCATTTCATTGGATCACCCCAGAACTCACACCAATCACACGGAGGGAATGAGGGAAAGGGAGATGAATATACATCGGGATATCCCGGTTACATCCAAAATAAAATCGAGATAAACTCGGCAGGATTACATGAAGAAGAAAACAAAACCATGGGGGAGGGCGGAGCATTGACTCCTCTCCCTCCCCGGCTGCCCACCTGGAGCTTCCTCTCCTTCTTTCTCTTCTTCTTTCTTTTCTCAGCGGAGGAGGCTCTCTCTCTCTATGTTGGTCTCTTCTTTTTTCTTTTTTTCAGTGGAGGAGGCTCTCTCTCTCTCTCTCTTTTTGCTCTGTTCTATCCTCCCCTCCGATCCCCCCACTTTCGAGAGAAAAGGGCCTTTTTATAGTAGAACCCTCCCTCTTCTCGGCATGATCACTTCGGCACGATGACAGGATGCTCCCGGCGCGCCTCAGTAGAAAGCTGCTAGGCTTCTCGGCGCCAAATGATGTAGCTTCCCGGCGCCCCTCCCCCACATGGGCTTTGGGCTCCCGGCGCCAAATTGGTGAGCCCGTTTAGGGCTTTAATTCTTTAATTTCTTATCATCAGTAGACCTCATCTGTTAGAGATGCCTAATCTGCCTTTTCATTTGCCAGTCCTTCGAATCTGTCAGGACACGCGAAGGTCCCTTAGTTGATGGATTGACACAGTCTTATCAGCATATTTCTGGAGATTTTTATCAGTCAACAGACTGCAATTCTTCATCAGTATTGCCATCTGAGTGATGACAATACCGGACATCGGCTCAGCCTGAGAGTGTCCTAGCCGGGCAAGTAGTTGGTAGTGAGGGCCCTCCCTCAATCCTGACTTTGCAAGCATCTTTCAGTCTTCGTTGCTGGTCTGGTCTCATCTTTATCTTTGTTCATATTTTAGCTGTCAACAGGTCTGCTTGGAATGCATTGGTCATCAAGTCTACACACTCTGTGTGTCTGCATCGCATTCATCAAGTCTATACACTCTTGTGTCTGCATTGCATTCACGCTAAGTCCATACACTGCATTTGGGCATTGTTCTTCACAGCAAGTATGTACATTGTTCAGAACGCCAAGTCCATACAGCCATTGTGCATACTTCATCTTGTGCATCACTACACACACTGCAAAGTCTATACATTGTCTTCGCATTATCAAGTCTACACATTGCTTGATGCATCGAACGAAGTCTATACAATGTGTCGACATTAAACTGATAATTCTCTGTTTGACAGGCTCTGTTCGTGAAGCTTAATGAAGGGGCACGTGATCCGAGGCTAGAAGGGCTGACAAGATGACACGCGGCCAAAACACTTGGGCGGGAAATGTGGAAGACACACGCCCAGTGCTGCTCCTGCTGTGACTGCTTATAAAAGGAAACCTTCATCCACAGATGAAGATTGATCGAAGCAGAAGGAGAGAAGCAGAAGAGCAGAAGCAGAGAGAAAGAATAGAGAGCTGTTCGATCCAGAGAAAAGAGAAGAAGAAGAAAAGAAAGAGAGAAGAAGCAGAAGAGAAAAAGTGAGAGATAGAAAGTTTGAGCAGAGTGTGAAGAGAAGAAGAAGAGAGAGAGAGAGAGAAGGAGTTCGTTCCTCAGATCTTTGGTTCAAAACCAGATCTGAGGTTGCTCACTTGTTTGAGCTATATTCCCTGCAGGGATTTCTTTTATATTTCGTTTGTCTTTTGTTTTGCTTTTTGAAACTATTGTGTTCAAGCTGTGTGGCAGCACTTGCAGTGGAGGATTCCACTGGACGGCTAAGCTGTATTGCCCAGCAGTTTTGCAAAGGAGGATTCCTCTGGACAGCAAGCTGTGAGGCTCAGCAGGCGAGGTGGGTACCTCGGACAGCAAGCTGTGAGGCTCAATGGGTTGTAGGCAAGTTGTGAGGCCCAGCGGTTCAAGCTGTAAGTCAGCAGTAATCCACACTCGGGTTGAGTGTGGGGTGGATGTAGGTCTGGAAGACCGAACCACCTAAAAGCCTTTGTCTACTGTGTGATTGTTTTGTGGTTTGCCTAGCTTCTATATTTCTATCTTCGCACAGTAGATGTATGCTTAGGACGGTTCTTCATCTGTTCTGGGTGGCATTCGCATTGTGCCCACTATCTGTTCAGTAGAAGTTTTCATTCCGCATTTGATTCTACTGCAGTAATTTTTTAACGGGTGATTGATCTATTCACCCCCCTCTAGATCACTCTTTAGCATCCCAACAATAGAAACGTTGGATCTAGACTCTGCGAAAATTATGAGTGGAAGAGGGGGGTGTGAGGAACACGTATGATTTTTTTGGGATTTTTTAGTGGTGGCTAAGGGGGTGGGAAAAATACAACAACAAGACTCTATCCCGCAGAAGAAAAATACTAAACGAAGGCGGAATGACACGAAATTTGAACTTGGGTTGGGGAATGATAGGAAGAACAAATCCTGAAAATTTGAGGTCGAATAGATCTCCTGATTGGGAGATAAAAATTTGGCTTCAAGCTTCTATCCAGGGGTGGACAGAACTCCGACGAGGCGGCGGTGGTGGTGCGATTGCGGCAGCAGCGGCGGCAGTGCTGAGCTTCTCACTCAGAGAGGAGGTGGTGGGGAGACTTCACACCTTTGAAAATTTGGAGCTATCACAGCTCCAAGGGGGAGAGAGGGTGCCCTTGGGCAAATTGAGCAACAAATGGGATTTTCTTCATTAATTGCTATGGAATTCACAAAATACATGGGTTATATAGAAATGGAAAAAAGACCTAAAATGCCCTCAGATCTAGGATTAGGGAGGGGCAAATAAGGGATGGGATAATTAATCCCCCATGTGGTCAAATGACCAAACTAAAAAAAATACAACAATGAATAAACTATATTAAAGGGGGGGCTTTGAAAAATGAGAGGAGAATCTAGAATTTTCTTCCTTCTTGTCTCCTTGGACCAAGTCCAACCTTGGACTTTGAACCAGCCCCACATGGCCCATGATCCTAGGTGGACCAATGGGAAAGAGGGTGGGGGACCCTACTGGACCTACTGGTATTTTACATAGAAACCCAAAGATTCCTAAAAACTAACAAATTGGCTTATAATTCCTTACAATTGCAAACCCAATTATCCAAGGATATAAATGCAAGAAAAAGGACACAAATGTAAAAAGAAAATGTTAGTGCCCGGTGTTGATTTCCATCAGACATGTTACTCTCTACTATTAGCCACAACAGACCGCTATACATAAAGGGGCAGTTGAATGGTCGAGAGCTGAACAGAATTCTAGTAGACCCTGGAGCAGCCGTCAACATTCTTCCATACAGAATTTACTAGAGGTACAACTTTAATGTTCACCTTGATAAAGTCGGAGATATACGTATAGCTGGCTTCAACCAAAAGTGTGAGGTCCCACTTGGAGTGGCGGAGTTCACCCTCACTGTGGCCGATTTCACTACGAGGGTTTGATTCCATGTCATCAACTCCAACACAACATACAAAGCACTGCTGGGCCGCCCCTGGCTGCATGAAAATATGGTGGTACCCTCCACACTACATCAGTGTATAAAATGCAACCAAGAGGGGAAGGAGGAAAGGATATTTACTGACCTCCATCCATTTGAAGTGTTTTAGTGTCATCTGCTCGACGCTTCCCTATATGCGAAGCAGCCACTGAAGACCTCCAAAGCCAAGGCCCCAGCCAGGGCATCAAAAAGCACCTCCGACAATGACTAGTTCCCACTGCCGCCACCGAGATATGTCAGTCCCAAGACGGTCTCACACATTGCTAGCACAGGGGACATAAGCAGAGCTGTGCCTCCCGCCACCTACCCTGAAGCTAATGAAGCCGAGGTCGATCAGCATCATGACCACATTGAGATCCCAGGAGGTCGTACCGGGCCAATACTCTGCCTCAGTCATATTACTATCGAGCCTTTCAAAACATGGGAGGTGGCGCAGTCTGAGGGTCCCAGCAGCCTATTCTACACAGCTGAAGAACACCCCGCATAGGAAGACATTGATTGCCATCTCCCTGAAGATATAGAGAACCCGTTAATCCCCATTCAGGGGCTGACTTTCACAACAAGCCGGATGGCAAAGATGTTCCGGAAGCAACACATTCCCACTGGTCAGCCTCGCAAGGAGAAAGAAGCATTCAAAAGGCTTTGGTATCCTGCCAGCCTAGATAAAGAATTAAGGTGTGTCTCCCAGCACCCTTGGTTGGGCATCACCCTTGAAGAATATTATTATAGTGGGCGCTATGAAGTGGATACCATCTCTGCTTTCTTCCCAACAAAGAATATTCCATCGGTGGCAACTTATAAAGAATACCCCACTGAGGCCGAATATACCGGGTTGGCTCAGTCGAGAGACCCAGAATCAGAAGCTACGACCTCTTGCAGGTGCTAGGAGCAGATGTGCCCCGAAGAGATGGCTTGCCAAGCCTGATTTGACACGGCCAGCAGTAACGAAGCCGATGACACTGAGGAGACGGGGGCTTCTTTCCCCCGTTGCCCTCCCTGGGCAGTGGTATCAACACCCCTTAAACCGATCGAGGAAGTTCTCGCTGAGACCGATCGGGAAGTACCTGCCAGAAAGGAGCAAACCACCCCCACCGAAGACACGACGATTTAGGGATGCATGGGGGGAGAACAACCTTCATGGGCTATGGAGTTGAAATGTTGCTCCTCCAGCTCAGCACTAAACAATAGCCAGCCCTTCAGGGTTGCCAACACACCAGCGGAAGTTGCAACTACTGGCACAACCGTAAAGGCCAAAGTTGCAAAAGGTCCTTTAACGGAACAATTCTCACAACCGACATCGGCCGAACTGGAAACTCCCGACAGACTCCGGGGGGTAACATGATGAAGGGGTCGAGGTGCTCGAAATCAAAGATGACATTCCAGATTTCGTTAACCTCCAGCCAGCGCCCTCGGAAATAGAAGATGGAGCCAAGCCACGGTCGATGAACTGATAGAAGTCAACTTGGGAAGCGAGGATGACCCCAGGCCAACCTTCCTTAGTGCTGAACTATCTTCTGAAGAGCAGAGGATGTACATCCAGCTATTGCAATAATATCAAGATTGCTTCACCTGGAATTACAAAGTAATGCCAGGACTAAACCCCACAGTTTCATAGCATGAGCTGGCTATAGATCCCGAAGTGGAACCGGTGAAATAGTCACCCCGACGCATGAGACCAGAACTTATCACTCAGATATGCAAATAAGTAGACAAACTCATTGATGTGGGTTTTGTCGAAGAAAATCAGTATACTACATGGCGGACCAACATTGTGCCCGTGAAAAAGAAGAATGGACAGATCCCGATATGTGTAGACTTCCGAGATCTAAATAAGGCGTGTCCCAAGGATGACGTCCCAGTACCAATAATGGAAGTCATGGTTGTTGCTACAACCCATCACAAAGCCCTATCATTCATGGACGGGTCATCCGGGTATAATCAGATATGGATAGCGGAGCACGATCGGGTCCACACTGCCTTCCAAACCCCCAAAGGCATTTACCATTACAAAAGAATGCCGTTCGGTCTGAAGAACACTGTGCAACTTACCAACGAGTAATGACCAGAATATTTGATGAGCTGCTCTATCACAAGGTCGAGTGCTACATAGATGATCTGGTGGTGAAGACCAGAAGAAAATAAGACCATCTGCAGGACCTTTGAGTCATATTTTAGAGGCTCAGGCAGTATGAATTAAAGATGAACCCCATGAAATGCCCCTTCGTAGTATCGAGTGGCAAGTTCTTGGGCTTTATCGTCAGATACCGGGGAATCAAAATAGACCCCGCAAAGATCAAAGCAATACAGGGATTACCTCCACCAAGGAACCTCTCTGAGCTAAGATCTCTACAAGGCCATCTGGCTTATATTTGATGGTTCATATCCAATTTGTCAGGGCGGTGTCACCCCTTTCACAAGTTGATGATGAAGGATGTTCCCTTTTATTGGGATGAAGAATGCCAAATAGCTTTTGACAAGCTGAAAGATTATCTGAAAACCCCTCCAGTGCTTGGTGCACCAGTGAAAGGATGGCCGCTGATTTTGTACATAGCAGCCACACACTACTCTCTAGGGGCAATGCTGGCCCAGAACAATGAAGAAGGAAAAGAACAAGCCCTCTACTATCTCAGTCAAAGACTGGTTAGAACTGAAGAAAAATATACTTTCATTGAGAAGGTCTGCTTGGCGTTGGTCTTCGCAGTCAAGAAACTCCGACACTATATGTTGTCGCATAAGATAAGGCTGATATCTAAGGCAGATCCGCTGAAGTATATCCTATCTCAACCAGCACTCAAAGGCCTCTTAGACAAATGGGTAGTGATTCTCATGGAGTTTGATATCTCCTATGTATTGCAAAAAGCTGTTAAAGGCCAGGCCCTTGCGGATTTCTTTGTTGCACACCCAGCACCTGAAGACTGTCTGTTAGAGACAGAACTCCCTAAAGATGAGACCCTAGAGGTAGACTAGGTGCAACACATTCTGTGGCAGTTGTATTTTGATGGGGCATCCAGAATTGATACTCCGGCAATTGGACCAGTTAGAGTCAGAGCCGGAGCAGGCATAGTCTTGAAGTCTCCCGAGGGGGAAGTCATATATACTTCCTGCTCAATAAACAAGCCATGTACGAACAATGAAGCAGAATATGAAGCCTTGGTTATCGGGTTGCAAATTGCTTTATCTATGGAGGTTCGGATACTTGAAGCATTCGGTGATTCCATGCTGGTTGTAAAACAAGTGGGAGGGGAGTTTGATGTGCGAAAGCAAGAACTCCTCCCTTATCACCAATTGGCACTGCGCCTGATGGAAAAGTTCTACTTCATCAAAATCGAATGAATCTAGCGAGGACAAAATGCTCAGGCAAATGCCCTCGCGAAGCTGGCTAGCTCCCTAGCAGTCCCGCCAGACACCAGCCTGAATATAACGATGATTAATAGACGTCAGGTCCCCAGCATGATTCAGGTCCTACCCAATGAAGAAGAAAATGAAGTGGCAACAGTGGAGGAAGTCCAACAGCCCGATTGGCGGGAGCATCTCCTACGTTGGTTCCAGCGCCAACAACTCTCGAAAGAGAAGGAACAGAGAATGAAGCTCTTCAAGATCAAGGATTCTTATGAGATGAGAAACGAGACTTTATTCCGAATAATGGCGGATGCCCAGAAGAAGATTCTACTCCATTGCTTGTCTATGATGGAAGCATGGCAAGTGATGAAAGAAGTTCATGCTGGGTCAGCCGGAGCACACCAGGCCGGTCTAAAAATGAAGATTGAAATAAAGAAGTTGGGCTACTATTGGCCCACTATGTTTGACGATTGTTGCAAGTTTGCTAAGTCATGTCAAAATGCCAAGAGAACGCCACCGTGCCCAAGAGGCCGCCAGTGCTGTTACACCCCACTATCCCGAGTTGGCCGTTTGCCCAATGGGGCACGGATGCGGTGGGACCTTTGCCAGCATCTTCATCGGGGAGCAAATATATTCTAGCAGCCACGGACTACTTCTCCAGATGGGCGGAGGCAATGGCACTAAGAGAAGGACAGGGGAGCTGGTCGCTAGGTTCTTTTGTCAGAATATAATATTCCAGTTCAGGGTCCCCAGCCGAATTATTTTCGACAACGGCAGCCATTTTAGAAACTAGAAGGTGTACCGGTTAGCCGAAAAGTAAAAAATTGATTAGAGGACATCATCCCCCTACAATATGTAGGCCAATGGACTGGCAGAGGCATTCAACAAGACTCTCTACACCTTGTTAGCCAAGACCGTCAGCTCTAACAAGAGAGACTGGGAAGAAAAGATGTACGAAGCACTATGGGCTTATCATACAGTCTACAAAACTCCAACCAGCTGTTCACCATTTTCCTTGGTTTATGGATCGGAGGCGGTGGTGCCAATAGAGCTGGAAGTGCCATCACTGAGAGTCGCTATACAACACGGCTTGATGATCGACGAATAAATAAATATAGAAAGAAGACTAGAAGAGCTCGCTGAGCTCGAAGGAAGGCGTCTTCGGGCACAACAAAACATCCAATTATACCAAGCTCGCATGGCCCGTGCTTTTGACAAGTTGGTCAAAGGGCAAGAATTCAAGAAAGATGACCTAGTGATGGTCAAAAGAAGAGAAGTGATGGCCTCAAACCCGAAGGGGAAGTTGGTTGAAAATTGGGTCGGACCGTATGTCATCCGCCGAGTCTATGAAGGGGGTGCCTACGTTCTAGTAGACCACAAAGGAGTAATTTAGTTCTCCCCTCTTAACGGGAAACATTTGAAGCTGTACCATACAGCCTTGCCAGTGCTCGAAGAATGGCCGAAATCTACCTTGGTCTAGTGGCACTCCGCCCCTGCCGAGCTCTCCAAAATGCCCACCCACCTCAGGCCGATTCTGAGGCCGGTGCCTCGCAATCGCAGAAGCCTCCCCAGTATACACTAACCCCGGGGCTCCTTGAGCACCCCACTTAGTCCCACTGGGCTAACGCCATACACCTCATCACCATGTTGGACCTTACGTCCGCGTCAGTGGAGAAACCATTTCCTTTACGCTGGCGTTACCCCCACGCCCGCCAAAACATAATTTTGGTGCAAGGCGTTATGACCTAGCTGGTACATACACCTTATCACCACGGTGGACCTTACGTCTGCATCGGTGCACAAACCATTTCCTTTGCGCTGGCGTTGTCCCCACACCTGCGAATACACAATTTCGACGCAAGGCATTATGCCCTATCCGGTACATACACCTTATCACCACGGTGGACCTTACATCCGCATCGGTGCACAAACCATTTCCTTTGCGCTGGCGTTATCCGCACACCTACGAATACATAATTTCTGTGCAAGGCGTTATGCCCTAGCTGGTACATACACCTTATCACCATGTTGGACCTTATGTCCGCGTCGGTGCACAAACCATTTCCTTTGTGCTGGCATTATCCCCACGCCTGCGAATACACAATTTTGCCGCCAGGTGTTATGCCCTAGCCGTTACATACACCTTATCACCACGGTAGACCTTACGTCTGCATCGGTGCAGAAACCATTTCCTTTGCGCTGGCGTTATCCCCACGCCTGCGAATACACAATTTCGGCGCAAGGCATTATGCCCTAGCCGGTACATACACCTTATCACCATGGTGGACCTTACATCCGTGTCGGTTAAGAAACCATTTCCTTTGCACTGGTGTTATCCCCATGCCTGCGAATACATAATTTCGGCACAAGGAGTTATGCCCTAGCCGGTACATACACCTTATCACCATGGTGGACCTTATGTCTGCATCGGTGCACAAACCATTTCCTTTGCGCTGATGTTATACCCACGCCTGCGAATACATAGTTTCGGCGCAAGGCGTTATGCCCTAGCTAGTTCATACACCTTATCACCACGGTGGACCTTACGCCCTCATCGGTGCACAAACCAATTCGTTTGTGCTGGCGTTATCCCCACACCTGCGAATACATAATTTTGGCACAAGGCGTTATCCCCTAGCCGGTCCATATACCTTATCACCATGTTGGACCTTACATCCGCATCGGTGCATAAACCATTCCCTTTGCGCTGGCGTGGTCCTCACGCCTGCAAATATATAATTTTTCGGCACAAGGTTTTATACCCTAGCTGATATCTACGCACTATCCTAAAAAAAAATGGGGCTTAAAATAGAGGTTCCCCGCTGATCTTGTTCAAATATTTTGGACAAGGGCAAAAATGGCTATAACGCAGCTGTGGTGAAAACCCAAAGGGGCGCCACAGGCAAAATCAGGTACCCTACCTCATGAAAACCCGAAGGGGCACATGGGCAAAAGCAAGAGCGCACTGGCTTCGGTGAAAACCCAAAAGGGCACTTAAGTCGGTAATGTGATTAAAAAAAAATGAAATGATGATCATGATGAAAATGGTGTTGTTACCCCCATTTGTCATTCATGTCCCACAAGAATCCCTGTGTGTGATGAACATACCACGCCCCACCGGCATAAGCCTTACGCCTATGCTATAAAGAAACCTCTTTGTTTCGACATTTAAGCCATGCCGATGAATAAACCTACCCTCGATTTTTCGTCACCATCGGCGAAATCGATGAACAAGTCATCGACTCGGACCTTTCGTCCCCATCGATCAACAAACCTCTATTGCTTCGGCATTCAACCCATGCCGATGAATAAACCTACCCTCGATTTTCATCACCATCGATGAAATTGATGAACAAGCCATTGACCCAGACCTTCCGTCCTCGTCGATCAACAAACCACTTTTGCTTCGGCATTTAACCCATGTCGATGAATAAACCTACTCTCGATTTTCGTCACCATCGGTGAAATCGATGAACAAGCCATCGACCCGGACCTTCCGTCCCCGTCGATCAACAAACCTATTTTGCTTCGACATTTAACACATGCTGATGAATAACCCTATCCTCAATTTTCGTCACAGTCGGCGAAATCGATGAATGAGCTGTCGACCCGGACCTTCCGTCCCCGTCGATCAACAAACCTCTTTGCTTCGGTATTTAACCCATGCTAGTGAATAAACCTACCCTCGATCTTTGCCATCATCGACGAGATTGGCAACGAACCATTGGCTCGTATCCTTCGTCCCTGTCGAGAAATAAACTCACTTCTTGTCTTTGGCACTTAAGCCTCAGGCAAGTATGTCATGTACAAACCTTATCATCATCGGCAAGGTCCACGCATAAACTATCGGCTTCACTTTCTAGCCCTGTCAACCTATAAACCCCCCCTTTATCCCCAGGCATTTGGCCTACACAAATCAAGGCATGACCTCGGGATAAGTTGCACTGTGGTGGAGCGAACCTCTCATACCTTCCCTAAAGGCATGAGCGCTCTCCTGCGCTAGCTGCTAACGTACCCCGAGCTAAATAAATCGGCGGCACCGATCAAAGAAAAAAAGAAAGAAAAGGAAGGAAAGTTGTAGCTCAGCAGCAGATATGCAAAGCTGATAATGAAGAAATTTCATTTGCATAGAAAGAAGAGTACATAGTACTCGGGGCATTCCCCAGGAGATGTGAAAATTCACAAAAAGGGGAAAAGAAGAACAAAAAAGCTACTGCAATGAGCGACGAAAAATGTCCTCAAATCCCAAAATTCCCAGAGAAGGGTGGCGGATCAATTTCCGTAGACGAGACTCCACAGCTTGCAGCCGCATCAACTTCTCCTCAAGCGATGCAGCTTGCCTTTCTGCTAGCTCTGCCTCCTTTATGCTCTGGACCTACAGCTGCTCAATCGACTCCAGCTCCACTTCAACCCGAGTGAGTTTGGCACTCAATTCAGCTATCCGAGCTTTCAAAGAAGTGCGACGTTGAGTGGAATCGTCGGCCACATCCTACATCTGTCGGGCAGCTCCCCTCAAAGACTAAACGTTAGCCTGACACTCTGCCCGTTCAAGTTTTATGGCCATCAACTGGTCCGCCAAACCATGGCTGATGAACTCCATTCTGTTTACATGCTTCAAAAGCAGAGTTACTCGCTGCGTCCAATCCTCCATGGGGCAGCCCAAAGCTAATAGTGGACAGGATAGGTGCTCTACCAGATCCCTCAGCTGCGCATAAGACAAGTCCTGGCAGGTCATCATAGTCTGCCTTAGCGTCTCCAGATATTGCCATACTAGATCGCTGAACGAGTGCAGACCAAGCAATGGCATATCAGGAAGGTGAAATTCTACGCGGCTGTCAACCGTGGCCCAAATGTCGTCATTTGGCTCTGAGGACGATGACGGTATGTCTTGTATAGCACTTGCACCAGGACCGGCCCTGTGATCAACGCGATAGAGGGACTATCGACAACGGCAGTTTCCCTCCCAACCTCCGGCAAGGACGCCGCATCTTGAGTCTCAGTAGCATGGAGGGGTTGGTCACCAGCCTTGGCTTGACCGGCTTCCGCCAACACTGATTTAGTGGCAAGAGCTAAAACTGTGGAGGCACCGGCAGCTTCTTCCACGATCTCTCCCGCCTCTATTGCAAGAAGACCCCCCTCGCCCTAAAGTGGTTCGGCACCGATGCTACATGGCTGTTCTAAGGCCGCGGTCGTTCTTTCATGCCCGGCAATTACTCCTGACGCCTCCAAGCCTGCTATCGTAATATAGTCCTTTGGATACCACAAGGCTATGGGCCTCAAGACAGGCAGGAGTATTGGCAGACCCACGTCGAGGGGTGGAAGAGGTATCTTTATAGTCACGGCCAGTAGGGTCCCTTCGGTCGGAACAGCAGGAGCCTTCAAAAGAAATCAGCATAAAACTTCTCAGAAGGCTGACATAATAGGCAATAAGAATAAGCGCAAGATAAAAGGGGTGACCTTTACCTTAGCTGGTACCAAGCTCAAGTTCCTGGCAGCAGAGACCACCTTCTCCATCATCCCTGACCCTTCTCCTACAGAAGGACCAGGTGGCCCGAAGCTACTCCATGTCAGCCGTGGAGGACTGAAGATCATAAAGTTGCTCTCATAGGCAGAAGATGCCCCGACATCTTCAGTCTCTATTCCCGCCATGGAAAATTCCTCGTCACTCGAGCCGTCACCATAGTCCACCTGCTCCGACAAAGATGCGCTTTGAACCAACACTGGTTCTTTCTCTTTTAGAGAAGATGACCCCTCACTTGAATGGCCTACCGAAGGAGCATCTTGCTCAATAGAAGCTTGCCCAGCCAGCTCTGTCACAGGGACGACGAGCGAATGAACTTCGGGTGAGAGTTGACTTTCTGGGATGATCCCTTGCTCAGCAAAAGTTCCCTCGGTTGCCTCGACAACAGGAGGGGAAGGCAGTCGGATCTCGGCTGAAGCTAAAATAAGAAGCATTCATGTAAGCCCATGGTGTGATAAAATTATGGGAATCCCCTAAGGGCGGACCACAAATTACCTTCCATCTCGTGGCTGGGGGTGGGAGAGGGCAAATTGTCCTCAACAGGAGCTATTGGCCGTCCATCTCCCTTCTCTTCAACTCCCACAGAGGTGGCAGCTTCTTGGGCAACTGTTGCAAATGAGGTTACGACAGCAATGAAATGAAAATTAGCCTATGCGACCAAAGTGGAAGCCGGATGTAGAATGAAGGACATACCTTGGGTTGCACGTGCCGGTGCATGTGAAGCCTCGAATTCTTCAAATGAGACCACATTCGGAGGAACAAATGCTACATCCGGGTCTACGGTCTTCCTCCAGCGGGCCCGCTTCGCTCGAGTAACTACTTCCCTTACCTGGGACCTCGTCCGCTTCCGCGAATCACTAGGAGGAAGAGGTGTCAGAGTGAGAGCCGCCTCCAGGATTTCAAAATAGGTCTGATGTGCACAACCAAGTATGCCACGGGATAACATGATGCGCCTAGGACCTATATTCGTAAACACACAAGGAGTAGAAGCGGACTAGATATATCGGGTCACTCACGCGGTGTGCATTCTCTCCAGAAGGTGACTCGGGATGATCGTGAGGGTCCGGGGTGGGACCTCGCTGTTCCGAGGGCTTGGCTATGCCAAGGCTGACCTCCCTTGAGGGGTTGGGACTCCTCATGTTCGTGGGTGGCCAGCACGCCGAGGGGTGGGTTAGTGGGTGGCACTCGCAACTCTCTCCGCGGTGGGCTGCACGCTTGAGTGGAACGGAGATCGGGCACTCACTCACCGTCCGACGGGCAGTAATATGATACAAGACAAGCAAATGAAATGCTAGGAATGGTAACTAAGCGCTCACCTAATCGGTTTGAAGAAACCAATTCCGGCCGGAGACGAGGGCGGGCGGGGAAGCGTGGGGATGCCACCCGCACGCTACGTCGGGGAAGCTTGACCTGCGATATTCAGTTACAGCACTACACCTCATGCAGGAGGGTTGATCACGGGGTGGGGATTAACTTAATTACAATCAAATTGTACCTCCATGCAGGGAGGGGCTTTCAGCTGGCCAGGCGAGTGATGGGGATTGCACGGGAACCGGTTCTGTCTGGACTGATCCTACGGGACAACAAGCCGATGCCGGAGGTGCCACGGGCTTCACCGAGTGCTGCAAGAGGCAGGGCTGGAGCCGACGCGTCCGGTGATGAGTCTACTTTGCGTCATTGAAGACGGGGATCCCAGAAGAGGTCGATGGTAGCCACAAAGATCAGAAGAGTGGGGAAGGGTCCAACCTACGCTTAGAGAAGACAGATTGCGCACATCGGGGAAAATGGTAGGACGGGGGTGCTCCGGTGGCCAAATTACTTCCTCCTTCCTGGTGAGGAAATAAGTCCCATGGAAGATCACCTCGGTCAAAGTGCGCGCCAGGAAGCTTGAAGGGGAGGCCGTGGGGGCCTCTGCAACTCGCCTCTGGTTGTCTGCCGGAGTCAGCTTGCGCGATCGGATGAGAATAGCTCTCCCGATCAGCTCCAATGTCGGATGAGGACGCTTGAGCTATCGTTACGAAGCTGACTCAGAGATGAATCCAAGTGTACCAATTTTGTTGACAGAAGCTACACAGAGAAGACGAGGGCGGCTCTGTAACAGGGCGGACAGCCATGCTGCTACTATTGTCTGGATAGCAAGTGGGAGATGGGGAGGGAATGAGGAAGAATAGAGGGAGGAGGGAGTGGGAGGGGGATTGGGAGTCTTCCCTGGTGTAAGTGGAGGTGGAGTGGGAGAGGGGAGAGGGAGTGGGCAGGGGTAGTAAGAGTGTGCTAGTGGAGGGGGGGGTTGGCAAGGAAGGGGGGGCAAGATGAAATTCAAATTTGAGTTGGTGATGGAAGGGGAGTTAATGGGTGTCTAGGGAAGGGTGGAAGATGAAATTTCAAATTTGAATTGGGGGTGGGAAGGGGAGTTAATGGGTATCTAGGGAAGGGTGGGAAGGGGAGTTAATGGGTGTCTAGGGAAGGGTGGAAGATGAAATTCAAATTTGAATTGGGGATGGGAAGGGGAGTTAATGGGTGTCTAGGGAAGGGTGGGTTTGAAATTCAAAATATGAATTGGGGATGGGATGGGGAGTTAATGAAGGGCCTAGGGAAGAGAGGGGGATGCCTTGGGAAGAGGGAGAGGTGTCTTGGGAAGAAGGAATGTGGGGAGATACAAATTTGAATTAGTCTTGGGAGTGGTGATGGGGAGTAAAGAAGGGCCTAGGGAAGGGTGGGGGATGCCTTGGGAAGGGGGAGGGATGCCTTGGGAAGTGGGAATGGATGGAGATGCAAATTTGAATTAGTCTTGGGGAAGGTGATGGGGAGTAAAGAAGGGCCTATGAAAGGGTGGGGGATGCCTTGGGAAGAGGGGAGTAGGGAGAGAGTGAGAGAGAGAGAGAGTCACACTCCTAGAGGGGAGGGAGAATTCACTCAAAGTGGATTTCAATTTCTCAAGCATCAATTGTTACAAATGGAGGGGGGTAGGGGCCTATTTATAGGCACCCAATCTTTTACAAGACAAAACTGCCCCTGGCATTCATACAAAAGACCGAAGCTATCCTTAACAATAGTTATGGGCCCAACTAGGATACTAAGGCCCAATCAAGCTCAAACAAGGGAATTTGGACTCATGTCCACATGACTCAATAAAGGAAAATACATAAATAAGACTCAAAAGTAAAGATGATATGAAATAATTATCACCGAGCTTCCTCAAGGATGTGCGAGCAACCCTAACCATATGGAGTGGTGCGAGATGTCCCCATCAAATCCCCCGGGGTGAGAAGATCTCGACCCCGTCGAGTATGGATCAAGCTTTCTATGGTAGCGCTCCAAAATGTCCAGGTCTAGGCGCAGCAGGTCCTCCTGGCTCAGCCACGTGTCCTCAGTCGAAGGACGGTTCTTCCACCTCACAAGATAGCGCTGGTGCACCCTGTTCCTGGTGACGGTGCTCTGCTCATCCAGTATCATCTACACTTGCTCGCGTCGGTCCCTCAGGCCGATAGGTGGATTCTCATCGGGGGTGTCTCCCGCAAGGGCAGGTATTGGCTCAAGATTGTCACTATGTACCACCGTGGGGCCCTTATAGGGTGCTAGGTCTGCCACATTGAATGTAGGATGTACCCTATAGCCCTCTGGTAGGTTCAGCTGATAAGCATTGTTGCCAAGTCATCTCAGAACTTGGAAAGGTTCCGACCCTCGTGCCCTCAGCTTGGAGGCAGCCCCGGGGAAGAGCCGCTACGTCCTCACCATCACAGAGTCGCCTACTTGGAATTCTAAGTGGCGCCTGTGAGCATCTGCCCGCTTCTTGTAAGCCTCGTTACTCTTCCCTATGTGCTTGTTGATAGAACATATGGACGTACTGATACCCACAGATGGAGTATCTATAGACGATCTAGTGGGGGGTGAATAGATCGGTCACCCACTAAAAGTTTGCTACAGTAGAAACAATTGCGGAATATAATCAAACTACTGTAGGACGGCCGGAAGGCACTTGATCACAACCAGAATGAAACAAATCGAACAGATCAGCTCTCACGCAATCCTAAATAATCATTTACTGAGCGATGAACAGAAATAAATGACAAATGCAAACCACAATCAATCGCACAGTGGACAGTGGAATTTTAAGGTGGTTCGACCTCAAACCCGAGGTCTACGTCCACCCCACACTCAAACTCGAGTGTGGCTTAACTGCTAAAACACAGCTTCCGTTGATCCACAGCTTCGGGGTAAAAACCCTACAACCGCTGGGCCTTACAGCTTACGCCGACCAGAGGATACCACACCTCTGCAACCGCTGGGGCTTGCAGCTTTACCCGTCCAGAGGATACCACACCTCTGCAACCGCTGGGGCTTACAGCTTTATCCGTCCAAAGGATACCACACCTCTACACGCTTAGCGTCACAGCTTGCCTTGTTGACAAACAGCTTGAAAAAGAGTTTCTAAAACGAAAAGAAAACAAGCGGAGAAACAAGAATCGACGAAGGAATATAGCTCAACACTGAGCAAATTCAGATCCGATTTTGAACCTGGAGACTGAAGAACAACCTTTCTCTCTCAATTCTCTCAAAACACTTCTCTCAAAACTCTCCTTCTTTTCTGCTGTCTCTGTCTTCTTTTTCTCTCTGGATCGTACATGCGCTAGCTCTCTCTGCTTCAGCTCTCAATTGCACAATCTGCTCTTCTGGCACGATCAGTCTTCTCTTGAAGGAAAAGCTTCATATATATAGTGATAGCAGAGAGTTAGGGCGTGTGCTCTCCATGATTCCCACCCATACACCTTGGTCACGTGGTATCATCCCAGCTTACTGCTTTACACGTGTCATGATCCTGGCACCTCCTCCAATCTTGGATCACATGCCATTCTTAATCTTCATGAAAAGGCATCTGTCAGGGCATCAGACATAAAGTCACCTTCAGACAGTTATACGACTTATAAAGAGAGGTAATGAAAAAAAATCAGGAAATTCATCCAAAGAGCAAGGGCCGCCCCTCTCTCTCTCTCCTCTCTCCCCCCTCTGCAACTGAGAAGGCTGTATTCTTGAGGTGTGAAGCCTCCTCTATCAAGTGTGAAGATCGTTGTCGCGCCGCCGCCACCGTGCCGCCATCGCACCACCGTCGTGTTCGTCAGAGTTCTATCCATCCAGGATAGATTCCCCTTCCACGAATTTCTGCTCCCAGCCACGGACTCTCCTTGAGCTAAAACATTTAGGGTGAGTTCCAGAGGTTTCCCCCACGCCCCAGAAAAATTGGTTGGGCTTCCAACTTCCAATTTACATTTTTCCATTTTCGTCCATCTTTTCCTTACAGATCTACCTGTTTTCAGTCTAGATTTACAGCCACCCTGAGTTTCCCATCTACGGACCTCCATTTGAATTTTTCCGGAACCTCCAAATTTACTGGAGGTTCTGTCCACCCTCCCCACCACCCAAGAATTTTCGTGGAATTTTTACAGGCCTCCACCTATTTTCTAAAAATCATTTTCAGATCCCCTTCAGTTCTATCTGCTCCTGTCCAGATCCGACCACCCGCCAGTTTAACATAGCTTTCCCCATCCAAATCTCCACCACATCGATCATAAGAATTATTTCCATTTTCTTCTCTCTCCCCTCTACAATTTTTATGAAGAGCTCGAGGTCTGAATCTGAGGTCTACCCCGCGGTGAACGGCAGTTCTCAGGAAACTTCATTGCTTCCCTGGGATTTCGGAC
This sequence comes from Amorphophallus konjac, assembly GCA_022559845.1. Lineage (NCBI taxonomy): Eukaryota > Viridiplantae > Streptophyta > Magnoliopsida > Alismatales > Araceae > Amorphophallus > Amorphophallus konjac. The sequence goes on along the minus strand of CM040124.1, from coordinate 83,517,889 downwards.
CCTGTCCAACAGCAACTTCAAAAATCAACTAAGGACAGATCCGTGCAGATCTAATTTGTCTCTTTAGCCCTATATCGAACTACTTCGAAAGAGCTTTCCAACGATACCTTCTGTGCATCGATCCTACGTCAGGATTGATCGCAGAAGCCGATCTCGCCAGATCGCGCGCTGCAAAATAGAAGCAACTAGTCTGTGGGCAGCAACTCCAAAGCTTGGAGATCGGAGCCGATCGGCCTCCGACCGGCGTTCCCGCCCGATCGCCTTCCAGGGAGGAGCGCCACCAGGGGTCTCCATCACAGCGGGACCCACCCCAGTAGACCCGGAGGATAGTGCGGTCAGTGGGCCCCACGAACCCGTAGATCGCGTCGTCCGGATAGCACGAAAACGCGAATTCGACACCGCCGAAGCGACATCAAGATGCTGCCCGTCAACCCAATTCGCGTGACTCCCGGGCCCCACATGTGACCTTTTACCTCCCTGCGTGGAGTGGGTCAAAACCATTGTACTGCTGTAATAATTGTTAACCAGGAGTTTGGAGTTGGCCGGGGTTATCTTCCCTACGCCGGGTGCGTGGAGGTACGATCGTAACTTCTTGGCATTACTTTGCTTAGCTAGTATATGGTCATATGCCGCTGTGAGAGCGTAGGATTCTAGCCCGTGAGTCCATGTCACCACTGTGAGTAAGAGAGTGACCCGTCCCGTGACTCGATCCGAGCACGGAAGTGAGTCGGACTACCCTTAACTCTGCCGGTTCCTCAACCGTGCACGATCCGTGTTTCCCTCGCTTGGGACGATGAGTGAGCTTGCATTTCTGTTAGCGACGTATAGCCCATATGAGCTCTTAGTGTCGGGCCTAGTGTCTCTCATGCTCGTATGTTGCTGGTCGTGTATGCATTTAGAGTTCGAGGTCCATATCACTTAGAGTCGGTCCCCGTGTCCGTCCCGCATCAGTTTGGTATCAGAGTGAGTGGAGTCTAGGGTAGTCGTTGCATGAGTTTTGCATGGTCTAAGTCGAGTCTAAGATCATCATTATTTTCAAAACAAAAAAAGTGTTTTTAAAATTGCATTTCATCCCGATAATTCGGTATATTAAAAGGTGTTGTCCGAACGTTAGGCTACGCCTATCGGGAAGGCCGCACACTTGCCGGAGTGATCTTCGGATCGATTAACTCCGCCATGTACCGGATATTGGTTTAGGTCTAGGCGCATTAGTCGGTGTTTGCATCAGTTTGTGTCTTCTAGTTCGTGTGTCATTGCATGCCCACCCGTCGAGGTACCCAATACTCGCCACCACCACCTATGGCTGATTCCCGAGCCCGTAGGTCCGATGAGTCCTCGACGGCCGAGATGTTCCGAGCCATTATGGATCGTCTTGACACGCGTATGGATGGCCTTAGTACGCGTCTAGATCGCGTAGGGACACGTCTAGAATGGAGGATGAAAGCCCTCGAGGATCGGGTCGAATCTTCAGACCAGTCCATCCAGGGTCTTGTAGGGAGGATTGTCGTCCTCTAGAGGGCCCCATCGGCGGCACAACCCTCTCCGACCAATGGTCAACAGGAGTCGGCTCAGCAACCTGCTGCGCCAAGAGCTCAGGTGGTAGATGTTGGGAGGCAACAGGTGCATGTGGTGGATGATTATGCATCTGATAATGAGCAAGGGGGTTACAGTCATCGGAATCAACGATGGAATCATGATGATGATGATGACGACCGCATTCTTAGGGGTGTGCGTGCGGACCCTCCCACTTTTAGCGGGTCCTTGGACCCGAAGGTCTATTTAGAGTGGGAGGCCAGCATGGACCAGTACTTCGAGTGGTTTGAGATGACGGACCACTGGAGAGTTCGATACGCGAAGATGAATCTGCATGGGTAGGCCCAAACTTATTGCACCAATGTGGAGAGCCTGCTAAATCAGCGACGTCAACCCCCGATCGGTACTTGGGATGACATGAAAATGAAATTGAGGGAGAAGTACCTTCCTGCCACATATCACCAACGTCTCATAGACAAATGGCAAAGTCTCTCCCAAGGGAACCAATCCGTGACTGAGTACACCGCCGAGTTTGATGAGTATTATTTGCGGTGTGGAGTTACGGAAGAGAGCACCATAACCATATCACCCTTTCGGAGAGGTCTGCGGCCAAACTATCAATACGAACTTTTTCGCCGCAATACGACCACTTTGGAACAAGCGTATCAGGTTGCTCTCGAATTGGAACAATTCGAGGCTGAGTTCGAGTCTCCCCATCGATTGGGCTCCTTTCCCCTTCGTAGTGTCGAGCCCCGTGGCTCTTCTGGCACATATCTGAGGGCCCCCATGGCCTGATCTCAGGAGCCCACTCGTCCCGATCCTTTTGCTCCTAGGCCTCGCCCTCCACCCCCGGGGGACCTTCCTCGTCCCCAACATCTTACGGCACCCACAGCCCATCCACCGGCACCCGCACCTCTGGCCCATCCTTTGTTGCCTTCACCTCCTATCCGTCAGGAGGATAAAGGGAAAGGACCCATGATTGGGGAGCCTAGTGGATCACGCCAACAGTGTTATCGCTGCAATGGGTTTGGCCATTTTCCCAACCAGTGTCCCACCCGCCAGTCTCTTGTCATTAGGGACACACAGGCCGATGATACCACCCCTACGGACCTCGAGTTAGTCAGCTATGAAGCAGATCCGGAGCTAGCTGACGAGTACTATGAGGCCGAAGGTAATGGCCAGGATGCCCAGCATCCGGATGATACCCACTTGGGGGTCGTCTGGTGTATTCTCACCCAGCCACAGGCCAGTGATGACTGGCGAAGGACCACTATCTTTCATACATTCTGTAGGCTGGGCACGCAAGTTTGTAAGGTGATTATCGATAGTGGGAGTTGCATCAATGCAATCTCCATGGGCACTGTCTCCAGTCTTGGTCTTACACCCGTGGATCATCCTTGCCCCTATCGAGTATCTTGGGTGGATTCCACCTCCATTCCGATCAGGCTGCGGTGTCTGGTCCCACTACAGTTCCGTGCCTACCGTGACGATATCTGGTGTGATGTCCTCCCCATGGAGGTGGGCAGCATTATTCTTGGTAGGCCGTGGTTATTTGATCGGGATGCCACACTCCATGGCCGGTCGAACACCTGTACCTTCGACCATGCTGGCCAACGGATTACTCTCCACCCCCATCAGCCCAAGAGCCCATCAGTTAGGGGTCCTAATGGCCCTAGTACTCTGAAGCCTTCCGTCCCCGGGCCTAGTACTCCATCCCCAGCTCGGGCTATGACCGTTACATCTGGCCCAGGCGAGCCCTCGACTAGGTGGTTGATGATGATTAGCTCCCGGGAAATGGAGCGGGAGGCTAGTCGAGGCTGTCCTGTATTTGCTATTACGGTCCGAGAGGTGGAGCCGAAGTCCAAGGGTGAACTCCCACCCAATGTCATTCCTCTGCAGGAGTTCGCTGATATTTTTCCCAAGGAGCTTCCCGAGGGACTCCCACCCATGCGGGATATTCATCATGCTATCGACCTGATTCCGGGCTCCTCATTGCCCAATCTTCCTCATTATCGCAGGAGTCCCACGGAACATTCCGAGCTAAAACGGCAAGTCGATGAGTTGATGCAGAGAGGGTCTGTTTGGGACAGCATGAGTCCATGTGATGTTCCCGCATTACTCGCCCCGAAGAAGATGGCACGTGGAGAATGTGCATTGATAGCCGTGCCATCAACAAAATCACCGTGAAGTACAGGTTCCCTATTCCTTGCTTAGATGATATGCTAGACATGATGGACGGTGCCACTATCTTCTCGAAGATCGATCTTAAGAGTGGCTACCATCAGGTGAGGATTAGGCCAGGTGATGAGTGGAAGACCGCATTTAAGACCAAGGACGGTCTATATGAGTGGTTGGTTATGCCCTCTGGGTTGACCAATGCCCCTAGCACTTTCATGCGACACATTGTAGACACCCAATTTTGGCTGTTAAATTGAGCATTTTCTTTGTTCTCCTAGTTAATGCCCCAATTGATCCTTAATTGGTTGATTTTCTGGGATTTCTCCCCCTTCTGGCCCAACATTTCAATTCCATACCTTGGATCTCGTCTTGACTTTGGCATTCCTGCGCTATCCGCTCTTATCGCTTTCTCGTTCATAGCGCATTGTGGATCTAATTGGAGTTATCATTTGAGCAGTTGTTATTTCTTGACGTTTGATCATTGTAGCATCCACTTTGGATGTTTTTCTCACTCAACATTTGATTAATGGCTGCCCAAAGGATATTTCTTCTTTTTTTAATCATTTAATGGGCCTTTAGTTATCGCGCTATATCGTCATAGCGCGTTCTTCATGAACGCGCTATGGTTGTATAGCGCGTTATCAGGCAGAGTCCCTTTCCAAACCGGACTTCCTTCTTTCGATCCAGAGTCCTTAATTGGTAAGTTGTTGATTGTGTTTCTTATCCAGGAAGGTTTCTAAACCTAGCAGGAACCTTTTCCCCTCCTTAATCGGCAAGATTACCTCGATTCGAGCCGCCAAATCATCGGATTGAATCAAACTCCGACCTAGGGTTTGTGTTTGATCTTCCTCCTTTAAATTGAACCTTTTGGCCGTCGTTTGGGAGGGATGCAACTCAGGGCATTAACGAGGAGAAGGATGCTCCTAATTCCATATCAATAACTCCTTGCTTCTCACACATCTAAGGGAGTATTTATGGGCTATGCTTGTGTTCTTCCCCGTTCTTCTTTTCTTCCTCGATTCGTTGAATTTAATCTCTGCATACATAGCATATTGATTTCAAAATTCTCATTTTGCAAAATACATGCATTCACACACATCACACCCATCTTTTGGCCCTAATATAGGGGTTTAAAAAAACCAAACCCCCAGGTAATCGAGCCCCCTTTTAACATGCTTTTGATTAAGAATAGGGGCAGATTCTACTCGAATCTTGATCTAATGGGCCTTCTGTTTGTTGTTTATGATTGTTTGCAGGCACTAGAGGATTGATACGTGGATCTCTTGCACCTTGGCCGGCCTTGGAGCAAGGAAGGAATGAACTCAAATAAACCCTGCTACCTGTCTGATATTGTGCTATACGAAGATAGCGCGACCTGAAGAACATGCTAGGACGATATAGCGCGTTAATCTCTAGGCCCACGGCTGCCCCCTCATGAATTTCTGAGGTATGTAACATGCCCCTATCCTAATCTCTTATTATTCGGCATGTTTCTGACCTCAGTGGTGATCACGGATCTTAATTGTTGCATGTGAGCACCCCCCTTTTGTATCATTAATTTAGTTCTATATTTGCCAAAAATCTTCATTATTCATCAAATCGGGGGTTAGTTCTAATTTCATAATCTACAAATTGGCGATCACGGTGGGACCCTTTGTGCCACCACGTTCTTTCTGCTAGTTGCCTGCTTGTCAATCCGTAAGTGTGTGTGATTATTTGGCTTTTGGGGTTTCCCCCACCTCTGTCATTGGTCGTGCTATATATCCATAGCGCTTTCTATCAGATTACGCTATGGACATATAGCGCATCTATCAGCAGAGGATATTTCACTACATCCTCTGTCGGGGTTCTGATTGCCATCTTCTCTGGTTGCATCATTGTACACTTCCTGTTGTATATTCACTTCTTTCATCTATTTCCTTTTTATTGTTCTAGTTTAGATATTCTTCCATAGCATGGCATTCATCTTTGCAATTGGTTTTAAGAGACCTCCTCTCTCTACACTAGGATCCCACACACCCTCTTGGTAAAGGAAGGACCCTCCATTGAGCACTCCGTCTCATTGGACCGGGAATTCTTAAACCAAGCCTCCGTAAGTCCCCGCACCCGTGGATTCCCTCACGGAAGCTGGGCAGGTTGTACTTTTGAAGTCCCGGCATTAGTTGGCCTATGCATGGCGAGAGAGTGTTCCTAGTTGGCACCGGATTTAAACCCCACTTGAAACTAGGTTCCTCCCTTGTGTGAACCACTCCAAACTTTGTTGAAAATCACTTTAACTCACCAAGGATCAAACAAAAGAAATCAAAGGTAATCATTCCAACTTGTTTGCTATCTTGGTAAATTGTTTTGATTGAACATTAAATTGCTTACATAATGGCTCACCCGGATAGACAAAATAACATGTTTAATTTCAATTGTGAGGATGCACAACCTAGCACATCCTATACTCCTCAATTTCAACATGTTCAACATCATTCTCACCACAATTCTTTAAAGGGACCACATCCTCATTCTTATGGTGTTGCCCGACCCATGGGCAAGGTCCGATCTCATGGTCCCTCGCTTCAATCGCGAGCTACTACTCCCACGGGACCGTCTCCTCCTAACGATGAGAAGGTCTCCCAAATTTTGCATGCATTAGATCATCTCACCCCTCAACAAATTCAAGCCCTTAAGGCCGTTGTTGAGGGTGCATCTCATTCATCTCATCCTCCTTCCAATCCTACTCGGGTGGCCCATCACCAACTTCCCTCTTCTATTCACATTCCTACTCGGGCAGCCCATTACCCATCTCCTTCTCCTCGGGTGATCCGACACCCGCCTCCTTCTATTCCTCCTCCACCGCGGCACCAAGGCCCATCTATTCCTTGCAATCCGGCCCATCTGGGTTCTTCTATGGGTCCTCCCATTAATCCCCTTCCACGGCCTTCTTATGCAGCCCCTCCTTCAAGGACTTGCCAACCCTCTGTTGCTCAAGTCACACCCCTCCAACAAACTCTCTTTGACAAAGTCACTTTTTTGGAAGAACAATTAAAGAGGGTTACGAGCCCACAGCCCGCTCCCCCTATTCCAGTCAATCCCCTCCACGCTGCTTTGAACAACATTACAAAGATGGAGAATGATTGGAAAGACAGGAGAGACGATTACGGCGTCAACAGTTCAAGCAAGCACGAGCCGGTGATTGAAGAATTTGAAGTAGTATACGATGATGAAGCTGCGCAAGCACCCCTTCCGAGTTTTCTTCGTTTCCCTCTCCCCCCACTACAACTCGATGACCCCCCTGCTTAGGATGAAGCCACCATACCCAATCCAACCCCCGTTTATGAGACTAGTTGGTGTTACGATGATGGGTCGATACTCCAATCACCCGCACCGACACATCTTGAGTCTTCTCCTATCCCTAACGCCACTCACCCCGTTCGGCATTTTCTCCGCACCAAACCTCCACCAATTACACCTCCACCAGCTATACCATTAGCCTTCATAACACCAGCCTTCCACGAAACTTCTACCGAACCTCCACCCATTAAGCAATTAGCCTCCACACCATCGGCCTCCACCGAGTCCACCACCAAACCATCCCCAATTAACCTCCCGTTACCGCCACCTCGGCCCTCCATTACACCTGTAACCCCAAACCTAGCCACCCCTATTCCACTACTTAAAACTTCACCCTTACCCATGGTTAATCCTGAGCAGGATCCACCCCCTTTTGCACTCGAGCCAACCCCGACTGCTTCCGAGCAAAGGGAGAAGCTAGACGTGTTTGAACCTTGGCTTCCACTCACCCTTTCACCTCCACCATCCAGGGAACCTTCCGCCTCCGCTTCACCCCCCTTTACTACTCGGAACGGGCGTCCTTCCGCAAATACTTGTGCCGAGGATGATCAAGAGCCGGGAAAGAAAGATTTGGCCACGACCATGCTATTCAAGATGCAAGAACTTATTTGCCGGATGCCAATTCGGGTTATTATGCCAAGCATGATCAAAGGGGCCGAGTCCCCGCCACTGCTCGCCAAGAGAAGAGAATGCCAAGAATTGATGCTGTGTAAGGGCCGGGCAGGGCACCCCTTGTTCCAACTTTCGAAGCTTGAACCCTTCCTTCCATACAAGGGGCAAATGACTATTCTATTCAACACCCTTTATATGCCACAATCCTTGGGCATGGCGACGCTTCCTATCCCAACCTTTCAACTCCCTCACACTATTACTTTTCACTCTCCAAGGGAGTTGTCATTTACTATTGAAGCTTCGTCATGGGTTTGTGCTTTATCAGTCGGGCCAACTGGCTATACACTTTCACTGTCATGGAAGGGCGGTTATCTTGGTGCCAAAAGGCCTTCCGCTATTTCATCCACCTTCATGTATATCACGTTTTCTTCATGGGCCACCCCAAGGGTAAGGAGGAGGGTCTCATCCCACCACCCTCCATGTTCTTCATATTCTTCGCATCTCATGCATTCTATCACATTCATGCATTCATCGCATCCATTCTATTGCATTCACATACATTTGCACCTCTTTCTCCCTGGGTTCCCAGACCCGTATCTTCCCCGCTTTCTGCCACCTCCGGATATTCCGCATTTCCCATCTTATTCATCTTCATCATCGGGATCTGTGGGTCCCCTAACATTGCTTGGGCATTGCCCCCTCTCCAATCTCTTCTCAGGGCATCGCGTCCCTTTTCAGCTCTTGCATCCGGGCCCTCCAGATTTCTCCCTTGTTCTGCTAGGGCATCGCGCCCTTTTTCATCTCACTCTCCCGGACTTTCCCCTCGGGCATCGCGCCCCTTTTCATCTTCTTCCTCTGGAACCTCCGGATCTTTCTTTATTCCTTGGGCATCGCGTCCCTTTCCACCTCATCCCTCCGGAACCTCCGGATTCTCTTTCCTTCTGCTTAGGGCATCGCATCCCTTTACACCTCATTCCTCCGGAGCCTCCGGATCCTCTATTCCTCTTTCCATGCCCAGGGCATCGCGTCCCTTTTCATCTTCTTCCTCGGAACCTCCGGATTCTCCGTCTTAGTCTCTCTATCTTCTTTCAGGGCTTCGTGACCCTCCTAATTTCATTCCTCCGGAACCTCCGGACCCTCCATCCTTATTCCAATTCATCTTTCTGCTCTTCTAGGACATTGCATCCTTTATTTTCTTCTTCCTTTTCCATCATCTTTTTCCCTATTTCTTCCCAGGGCACCGCGTCCCTCGATATTTTATCCCTCCGGAGCCCTCGGATTCCTCCTATCAGGATTCTCCTCCACAACCTCCGGACCCTCCGGATCTGCCTCTTTCCATCTATCAATTTCTTCTTCCAATTCCCCCTAATCCTGGGTCTGACCCAACTCTTTCCACATCCACTGCCTTGGGCATCTACCCATTCTCTCACTGCTTTCGAGGCTTTAGTCCTCACTCCTCCTTCTAATTCTTCGCTTCTTCTGTAGACCTTTCATGTGATCAGGGTCTCCACACCTTAGTGAGGGAGTTCTAGCCCTCGCCTCTCTTCCTTTTTTTCCTTATTCGTCTGAGTCTGGTCTTGGCACCACTCCTTCTTGTTAAGCCACTTTCAAACCCTTTGCTTCTAATCCTTTTGACTGCCAAAGAGGACTATCCCACGATGATCAACCTCGCCTCTGACAGCTGCTTCTACAAAGGTTGCAAGATAACATATTGGCGTAAGTACGCATTTAAATGATATCATTATCTCATTACTCCACGCATGATTTTCAAACAAAAAAAGAGTGCTTCTTAACGAGATTAAGAGTGGTGTTTTAAACCTTTCTCTTAGGCTTTTGTTTAATTAAATCATTCTCAAAAGAGTCTTTAGGCTTGTTTTTGCAGCACCTTTGGTTAATAAGAACCCCGCGCTGGGAATTCGATATTCTCTCCCCGCTTGTAAAGAGCAACCCTTAGCTGGGTACCGCACACACTTCACGGCGCCCTTAGCTGGCTCCTTTAATAGAACACCGTTGCTACTTTGGCCATGCCATGAGTATATCTGAAAGTCTTTTCTCTTCTTTACTCGGCCGAATGCAGGGGCAAGAGGTTGACGGATGAGATGACCAACTTCGGTAATCCCCAATATGAGAGGAGTCTCAAATAGGGGCAGTCTTGACCCAAAAATCAATATGAGTTTTCATATGAGTTTTCATGATATACATCTCGCCAAAAGGGCTATTATGAAAATCAAGTCAAAATTTCGATAAAAGCAAAATCGTGAATTATGGCATGACAAGAGTGGCAAAGTCCCCGCAGGGAAAACCCTGGTCGTATGCATGTCAAGGGTCTAAAAATCAAAGGCACAAAGCCCCGGCACAATAGACTACCTCTTTGAGGGGAAACACCTTGGAAGGAATTTAAGTCCCGACATCTCCCATCCTGCATAAAGCTTATCTCCAATTATTCTTCTCTTCTCCCTCTAAGACCGAATGTTTCTCGGGTATGGCCTTGGTAGGGGCACCGTTAATCAAGGGCAGTCAGTTATAGGGCGCCACCCTTCAATGCACGCCCGACTTTGGGCAGTTTTAAGCAAAAGGGGAAGGCACAAGAACCCCTAGCCAGTGGTTTAAAACATCCATTGATGCTGCATTAGTAAAGGTCTAAGCCAAAAACTCCATAAAAATTTGAATATAGCCAAAAACTCCATAAAAATTTGAATATGGCCAAAAATTCCACATAAAAATTTGAATATTGCTAAAATTCTAAAAAAATTGAATATTGTCAAAAATTCTGAAAAAATTCATATATTTCCAAAACAAAAATTCAAATATTCTTTTCAAAAACTTACAAAAATTTGCATATTTTTGAAAATCCCAAAAAAAAAAAATCGAATTACATTTCTGATGGCATCCTTTTGAAGAGGCACGCAAAATGAAAAGCAATCACACAAGCTGCAACAAGTACCAAGAACTGTCTCATTCCACTATAACATGTCACAAGAGTACAAATGAGATGGATATAACAAGCTCTCATCTCTCCCCTCGACCCTCCTGGTCTCCCCCTCTACGTGAACTCTCAGCCTCCTCCTGTCCTCCCCGCGAAGACCTAGGAGGAGCCATCTGTACCCGGGAAGCTGAAACCCTATCACCATGTGCTCCCCTCTCAGCATCTTCCCTCCTCTGGTGCTCAAAGGAGGTAACTACGTAATCCGTGCTCGAGTAAGCTCGGGAGTATCCCTCGCGCTGGGCCCGCTCACGCCCCCACCGGTAGCGATCCTCCGCATCCTTCGCCCGCTGCTCGGTGATCCCTAATCGAGTACGTAGCTCCACTCTCTCTAGCTCCCACTCCACTCTCTCTTTCTCCCATCTCTCCCTCTCTCTGTCCCGATCCTCCCTCTCTCTCTGCCGCTCACTCCTCTCCACCCCGAGGAGAAGGCGCAGCTCTGCCACATCTCGAGGAAGCTCCTCCGCATCACGGCGCCTCAGCTCTGCTTCCGCTGTCCGCAGCTCCTGCTCCTACATCCAAAAGCTTGATCAATAATTGATAATTGATAAAACTCCAAGACTAAGAATAAAAGAACAGATTGCTTACTCTCTCCTGAAGGGCCGAGTCACTGCACTGGCGAGCTGGCTCTCTAGCTCGGTGTGGTCGCAGACGGGCTGAGTAGAGGATGAAGCGCCGTGCGAGGATCAGACTGCCTCCAGCTCCTCGTGCTGAAAAGAAAGCATTACCATTAATTGAAATTCAAATCCAAATCATTCTGAAAATTACAAGTTCTTACCAGCTCATCAACGGTATGCTGGAGGTCCTCGCGCTGTCGATCGTGGAATCGAGGAGTCCCTGTACCATGGCCAGTCTCCCCTCTGTGTCGAACTGCAATAAACACATGTTAATCACATATTGAATAAATCAAGAGCAACTGAGTTTAAGGGCATACCTGTCCGCGAGCGCTCTGATAGACTCGGCTGCCATATGCCTGGGAGTAGGCCTGGAGATAGGCCTCATCTGAATCCGCTCCCGCAGGGACTGCTCAGCCGCGCCTCTTCTAATCTGCTAACTTCTCTCGAGTCCGCTGCCGCCAGTCATCTGTCCCCTGGAGGCCTCGAAAACGTCGCCCAGGTCGTGGGTCCGTCGCCTGGGTCGAGAACTCTACTACCGCCTGGTGGAGCCCTAGTGTCCTCATGATCAGTCTATGATATAGGGGCTCGACCAGGTTGAGGGCATGTAACCAGATCTCTCTCGCAAAGTATGGGATGGCCGCCTCCACCCAAGGCATCACTTCGATGTCCCTCTGGTAGGGAGTCCAGTCCACCTACATAATTCAATTTATTATTGCCCTCGATTCCACTCATAATTCAATTTAATGTCAAAATTAAATCTTACCTCTATGTGGGGCATCATGTCTAGCGTCTCCTAGATGTGGGTGACCTGGTCCTTCAGAGATCGGCCATCTCGTGTAGGGGTCCATCGTCTGGCCAAAGGCAGTAAATCTCCCCGATCCTCCCAAGCGCGCCTGAGGGTAGGAAGATATAGATAACTCCAAACCTGAAATGAAGCTCATGTGATCAATATAAGAGGAAAGTGCATAACTTAATCATTGGAGTTTAAGGCTTAGAGAGATACCTGAAGTAGAGGGTAGAATCCCCCGAGTGAAGACTAGAGTGAGGAGATGTCGAAGTTGTCAAACAAGTGGGCAAGGACTGCCGCACCCCAAGCATACCGTCCCACTCTGTCTAGGTCCTCCAGTAAGGGTAGAAATCGGCAGCTCACTGCGTCACCCTGGGTCACTAGAAGCAGCTTGCCGATCAGCAGAATAAGGAACCTCCTCAACTCCATGTCTGCCTGTGGGCCTGCCTTGGTCGTAAAACACTCTCTGGCTCTAGCCTCTAACCTCTTCTCATGAGCTGTCGAAGTCTCCCCCACCTCCCTCTGTGTGTGGAACAGGCCGAGACTCTCCTGCAAGATGATCCTCGACACTAGCGAGGTCCAGCCAGTCCCCTCCAGCTCCAAGCGTAGCAATCTGCGCGCCATCTCCCGGTAGTCGGGGTAAGTGTAACCCGTCACTGCCGATCCGTGCACCCGCAGCCTGGTGATGGGAGTGACATCTTCTAGAGTCGGGATCATATGACCCCAGGGGAAAAGGAAGGCCTTGCACCCTGTGTCCCATCTGGCTTTCAGAGCCCTGATCAGTCCCACTTCCACTCTCAGCACCTCGATCTCTAGGAACTCCCCGAAGCCCATTCGGCGGAGGCGGGCCCGTTGAAACTCCGGTAGTGCGGAGTAGGCGGCCCGAACCAATGTCCATGAAATCCGGGCACGGAATGCACCCTCCACACCCTGCACACAACATAAAAGCAAGAAGGCATCATTTTGTGTTCATCAAACAAAAGAAAAAATCAGAAACAGAAAAAACTAGCATGATGTTCTTTGTCGCGCTATATCAACATAGCGCGTTCTTCAAGAACGCGCTATGAAGATATAGCGCATTCATCTTCTGTAGGTAGGGGGCGACCCCTCATTCCCCATTTTCTATCCATGGGCATTCTGCCCTACATTTTGATTTAGGGGGGGTGGCTCCCCTTCCGTTTTCATCCATTTGAAAGAAAAAAGATAAGAAAAATCAAAAGAAAACGAGATTGGGGAGGGTTCCTTACCACTCGCCGCTTTCGGGCCGCCCCGCCTCCAACCGGCTCTGTTGCTCCTTCCTCGGCCGTCGGGGCACCCTCAACTTCCTGGGCCTCGTCATTGGGAATGTCCATTTCGTCTCCCTCGAGCCTAGCCGAGACCGTGGCCTCCGAATCGACAGAGGGCGCCCGTTCTTCTTCCACGTGTGATCTTTGGCGGCCACGGGTGGCGCGCCGTTTGGAGTGTCGGGGAGCGTCTCCCTCCATAGGATTGATGCAAATGGGGGCTGGGCTGGTGAGAGGGCGAGAGGGCGAGAGAGGGAGTAGGGAGAGGGAAAAGAGTGAGTTTGAAATAATAGAAGGGGGGGGGTGGTTTTTGAAAACCTGCGGGTAGATGACGCGCTATATGTTCATAGCGCGACAATGTCGCGCTATGTATATATAGCGCGATAATCAAAGGAAAAGGGGGGGAGAAAATAAAAGAAAATGCAGCTTGTGGATGAATAAAAATTTGAGTTCTTCTGCTTACACGTACTTGAAGTTGTTCTACTTGTGCTTAACATTGTATTTCAGGAAAAGAAAAGAAAAAAAAATGATGTGGCACGCCATCAGGTAAGTATTTCCTTATCCCTTCCTTTATTGCATTACTATATGCTATTTTACATTATTATATCATCTCGAGGATCGGCTGGTTTTCTGTATGTTTCGGGATTTGAGTTCCCCTCTACCAAAAACAGTGATGATCTAGAAACATGCAGTTAATCGTCGGATAGGCCGTTAGGTCAGACACATTTGGCGACGATGGACTTTATCTCGCACGCCGTGGTTGCGGATAATTCTTGACTCGAATTTGTTTGATTTAGCAATATTATCCTTGAGTATCTTATATTTTATCCTTCCTTTGCATTTGTTTTAAGGATTTCTTTTATTTTAGCCCTACATGCATCATGCCTCCTTTCGCATTCATAATCGCCCAACCTTCTTCCTAATTAAGGATCAATGTATGCTTATGTCCTTGAACAAAGGAATTCAATTCCATTTCGAATTTGAAAGATTGCTCCCAGTTAAGCACTGGATCTCGGTGGTCGATGTGACCCTTGCCTAGAATTGTCTTATCACATTTTAATCCAATCTCCTTCTTTTGATACACTCCTTAGCTGTGAACCGCACGATGGCGTCGATGGATCCGCCGGGCTCGCGTCTATTCCATTAATTGAGTGAAATTCGTAGTTGCTACGCACTACGGATGCCTCTTTTGCAAGAGGTTGATCAGCTCCCTTTTCTTTGTTCCGTGCCTATCATTCTAGGCCGGAGTCACCTGTGCTAGCTTGATCTTGTGGTTAGCTCGGTGTTTTCTAGATTATTCTTATCATTTGTCGGTTGAGATGGGTGTCTTTTTCTCCTTGATATCCACTTATCAGTCCGCTCCCCTGCATTTACACTTCATCTTCACGTCACCACCATTCTATGTTGTCTCCGTTTTGCCTCCGTTTCACCTCCGTTTCGCTCCCCTGCAAAGCGGATATCAACGAGGGGCATCTGTAGACACCCAATTTTGGCTATTAAATTGAGCATTTTCTTTGTTCTCCTAGTTAATGCCCCAATTGATCCTTAATTGGTTGATTTTCTGGGATTTCTCCCCCTTCTTGGCCCAACATTTCAATTCCATACCTTGGATCTCATCTTGACTTTGGCATTCCTGCGCTATCCGCTCTTATCGCTTTCTCGTTCATAGCGCATTGTGGATCTAATTGGAGTTATCATTTGAGCAGTTGTTATTTCTTGACGTTTGATCATTGTAGCATCCACTTTGGATGTTTTTCTCACTCAACATTTGATTAATGGCTGCCCAAAGGATATTTCTTCTTTTTTTAATCATTTAATGGGCCTTTAGTTATCGCGCTATATCGTCATAGCGCGTTCTTCATGAACGCGCTATGGTTGTATAGCGCGTTATCAGGCAGAGTCCCTTTCCAAACCGGACTTCCTTCTTTCGATCCAGAGTCCTTAATTGGTAAGTTGTTGATTGTGTTTCTTATCCAGGAAGGTTTCTAAACCTAGCAGGAACCTTTTCCCCTCCTTAATCGGCAAGATTACCTCGATTCGAGCCGCCAAATCATCGGATTGAATCAAACTCCGACCTAGGGTTTGTGTTCGATCTTCCTCCTTTAAATTGAACCTTTTGGCCGTCGTTTGGGAGGGATGCAACTCAGGGCATTAACGAGGAGAAGGATGCTCCTAATTCCATATCAATAACTCCTTGCTTCTCGCACATCTAAGGGAGTATTTAAGGGCTATACTTGTGTTCTTCCCCGTTCTTCTTTTCTTCCTCGATTCGTTGAATTTAATCTCTGCATACATAGCATATTGATTTCAAAATTCTCATTTTGCAAAATACAAGCATTCACACACATCACACCCATCTTTTGGCCCTAATATAGGGGTTTAAAAAAACCAAACA
The DNA here is from genome assembly GCA_022559845.1 of Amorphophallus konjac. Taxonomy (NCBI): domain Eukaryota; kingdom Viridiplantae; phylum Streptophyta; class Magnoliopsida; order Alismatales; family Araceae; genus Amorphophallus; species Amorphophallus konjac. Next base: position 83,502,162 of record CM040124.1, on the reverse strand, counting down.
CCCAGGTAATCGAGCCCCCTTTTTACATGCTTTGGATTAAGAATAAGGGTAGATTCTACTCGAATCTTGATCTAATGGGCCTTCTGTTTGTTGTTTATGATTGTTTGCAGGCACTAGAGGATTGATACGTGGATCCCTTGCACCTTGGCCGGCCTTGGAGCAAGGAAGGAACGAACTCAAATAAACCCTGCTACCTGTCTGATATCGCGCTATACAAAGATAGCGCGACCTGAAGAACACGCTAGGATGATATAGCGCGTTAATCTCCAGGCCCACGGCTGCCCCCTCATGAATTTCTGAGGTATGTAACATGCCCCTATCCTAATCTCTTATTATTCGGCATGTTTCTGGCCTCAGTGGCGATCACGGATCTTAATTGTTGCATGTGAGCACCCCCCTTTTGTATCATTAATTTAGTTCTATATTTGCCAAAAATCTTCATTATTCATCAAATCGGGGGTTAGTTCTAATTTCATAATCTACAAATTGGCGATCACGGTGGGACCCTTTGTGCCACCACGTTCTTTCTGCTAGTTGCCTGCTTGTCAATCCGTAAGTGTGTGTGATTATTTGGCTTTTGGGGTTTCCCCCACCTCTGTCATTGGTCACGCTATATATCCATAGCGCTTTCTATCAGATTACACTATGGACATATAGCGCATCTATCAGCAGAGGATATTTCACTACATCCTCTTTCGGGGTTCTGATTGCCATCTTCTCTGGTTGCATCATTGTACACTTCCTGTTGTATATTCACTTCTTTCATCTATTTCCTTTTTATTGTTCTAGTTTAGATATTCTTCCATAGCATGGCATTCATCTTTGCATTTGGTTTGAGAGACCTCCTCTCTCTACACTAGGATCCCACACACCCTCTTGGTAAAGGAAGGACCCTCCATTGAGCACTCCGTCTCATTGGACCGGAAATTCTTAAACCAAGCCTCCGTAAGTCCCCGCACCCGTGGATTCCCTCACGGAAGCTGGGCAGGTTGTACCTTTGAAGTCCCGGCATTAGTTGGCCTATGCATGGCGAGAGAGTGTTCCTAGTTGGCACCGGATTTAAACCCCACTTGAAACTAGGTTCCTCCCTTGTGTGAACCACTCCAAACTTTGTTGAAAATCACTTTAACTCACCAAGGATCAAACAAAAGAAATCAAAGGTAATCATTCCAACTTGTTTGCTATCTTGGTAAATTGTTTTGATTGAACATTAAATTGCTTACATAATGGCTCACCCGGATAGACAAAATAACATGTTTAATTTCAATTGTGAGGATGCACAACCTAGCACATCCTATACTCCTCAATTTCAACATGTTCAACATCATTCTCACCACAATTCTTTAAAGGGACCACATCCTCATTCTTATGGTGTTGCCCGACCCATGGGTAAGGTCCGATCTCATGGTCCCTCGCTTCAATCGCGAGCTACTACTCCCACGGGACCGTCTCCTCCTAACGATGAGAAGGTCTCCCAAATTTTGCATGCATTAGATCATCTCACCACTCAACAAATTCAAGCCCTTTAGGCTGTTGTTGAGGGTGCATCTCATTCATCTCATCCTCCTTCCAATCCTACTCGGGTGGCCCATCACCCACTTCCCTCTTCTATTCACATTCTTACTCGGGCAGCCCATTACCCATCTCCTTCTCCTCGGGTGATCTGACACCCGCCTCCTTCTATTCCTCCTCCACCGCGGCACCAAGGCCCATCTATTCCTTGCAATCCGGCCCATCTGGGTTCTTCTATGGGTCCTCCCATTAATCCCCTTCCACGGCCTTCTTATGCAGCCCCTCCTTCAAGGACTTGCCAACCCTCTGTTGCTCAAGTCACACCCCTCCAACAAACTCTCTTTGACAAAGTCACTTTTTTGGAAGAACAATTAAAGAGGGTTACGAGCCCACAGCCCGCTCCCCCTATTCCAGTCAATCCCCTCCATGCTGCTTTGAACAACATTACAAAGATGGAGAATGATTGGAAAGACAGGAGAGACGATTACGGCGTCAACAGTTCAAGCAAGCACGAGCCGGTGATTGAAGAATTTGAAGTAGTATACGATGATGAAGCTGCGCAAGCACCCCTTCCGAGTTTTCTTCGTTTCCCTCTCCCCCCACTACAACTCGATGACCCCCCTGCTTAGGATGAAGCCACCATACCCAATCCAACCCCCGTTTATGAGACTAGTTGGTGTTACGATGATGGGTCGATACTCCAATCACCCGCACCGACACATCTTGAGTCTTCTCCTATCCCTAACGCCACTCACCCTGTTCGGCATTTTCTCCGCACCAAACCTCCACCAATTACACCTCCACCAGCTATACCATTAGCCTTCATAACACCAGCCTTCCACGAAACTTCTACCGAACCTCCACCCATTAAGCAATTAGCCTCCACACCATCGGCCTCCACCGAGTCCACCACCAAACCATCCCCAATTAACCTCCCGTTACCGCCACCTCGGCCCTCCATTACACCTGTAACCCCAAACCTAGCCACCCCTATTCCACTACTTAAAACTTCACCCTTACCCATGGTTAATCCTGAGCAGGATCCACCCCCTTTTGCACTCGAGCCAACCCCGACTGCTTCCGAGCAAAGGGAGAAGCTAGACGTGTTTGAACCTTGGCTTCCACTCACCCTTTCACCTCCACCATCCAGGGAACCTTCCGCCTCCGCTTCACCCCCCTTTACTACTCGGAACGGGCGTCCTTCCGCAAATACTTGTGCCGAGGATGATCAAGAGCCGGGAAAGAAAGATTTGGCCACGACCATGCTATTCAAGATGCAAGAACTTATTTGCCGGATGCCAATTCGGGTTATTATGCCAAGCATGATCAAAGGGGCCGAGTCCCCGCCACTGCTCGCCAAGAGAAGAGAATGCCAAGCATTGATGCTGTGTAAGGGCCGGGCAGGGCACCCCTTGTTCCAACTTTCGAAGCTTGAACCCTTCCTTCCATACAAGGGGCAAATGACTATTCTATTCAACACCCTTTATATGCCACAATCCTTGGGCATGGCGACGCTTCCTATCCCAACCTTTCAACTCCCTCACACTATTACTTTTCACTCTCCAAGGGAGTTGTCATTTACTATTGAAGCTTCATCATGGGTTTGTGCTTTATCAGTCGGGCCAATTGGCTATACACTTTCACTGTCATGGAAGGGCGGTTATCTTGGTGCCAAAAGGCCTTCCGCTATTTCATCCACCTTCATGTATATCACATTTTCTTCATGGGCCACCCCAAGGGTAAGGAGGAGGGTCTCATCCAACCACCCTCCATGTTCTTCATATTCTTCGCATCTCATGCATTCTATCACATTCATGCATTCATCGCATCCATTCTATTGCATTCACATACATTTGCACCTCTTTCTCCCTAGGTTCCCGGACCCGTATCTTCCCCGCTTTCTGCCACCTCCGGATATTCCGCATTTCCCATCTTATTCATCTTCATCATCGGGATCTGTGGGTCCCCTAACATTGCTCGGGCATTGCCCCCTCTCCAATCTCTTCTCAGGGCATCGCGTCCCTTTTCAGCTCTTGCATCCGGGCCCTCCGGATTTCTCCCTTGTTCTGCTAGGGCATCGCGCCCTTTTTCATCTCACTCTCCCGGACTTTCCCCTCGGGCATCGCGCCCCTTTTGATCTTCTTCCTCTGAAACCTCCGGATCTTTCTTTATTCCTTGGGCATCGCGTCCCTTTCCACCTCATCCCTCCGGAACCTCCGGATTCTCTTTCCTTCTGCTTAGGGCATCGCATCCCTTTACACCTCATTCCTCCGGAGCCTCCGGATCCTCTATTCCTCTTTCCATGCCCAGGGCATCGCGTCCCTTTTCATCTTCTTTCTCCGGAACCTCCGGATTCTCCGTCTTAGTCTCTCTATCTTCTTTCAGGGCATCGTGACCCTCCTGATTTCATTCCTCCGGAACCTCCGGACCCTCCATCCTTATTCCAATTCATCTTTCTGCTCTTCTAGGACATCGCATCCTTTATTTTCTTCTTCCTTTTCCATCATCTTTTTCCCTATTTCTTCCCATCGCATCCTTTATCTTTCTGCTCTTCTATGGTTGTATAGCACCTTATCAGGCTGAGTCCCTTTCCAAACCGGACTTCCTTCTTTCGATCCAGAGTCCTTATTTGGCAAGTTGCTGATTGTGTTTCTTATCCAGGAAGGTTTCTAAACCTAGCAGGAACCTTTTCCCCTCCTTAATCGGCAAGATTACCTCGTTTCGAGCCGCCAAATCATCGGATTGAATCAAACTCTGACCTAGGGTTTGTGTTCGATCTTCCTCCTTTAAATTGAACCTTTTGGCCGTCGTTTGGGAGGGATGCAACTCAGGGCATTAACGAGGAGAAGGATGCTCCTAATTCCATATCAATAACTCCTTGCTTCTCGCACATCTAAGGGAGTATTTAAGGGCTATGCTTGTGTTCTTCCCCGTTCTTCTTTTCTTCCTCGATTCGTTGAATTTAATCTCTGCATACATAGCATGTTGATTTCAAAATTCTCGTTTTGCAAAATACATGCATTCACACACATCACACCCATCTTTTGGCCCTAATATAGGGGTTTAAAAAAACCAAACCCCCAGGTAATCGAGCCCCCTTTTTACATGCTTTTGATTAAGAATAGGGGCAGATTCTACTCGAATCTCGATCTAATGGGCCTTCTGTTTGTTGTTTATGATTGTTTGCAGGCACTAGAGGATTGATACGTGGAGCCCTTGCACCTTGGCCGGCCTTGGAGTAAGGAAGGAACGAACCCAAATAAACCCCGCTACCTGTCTGATATCGCGCTATACGAAGATAGCGCGAACTGAAGAACACGCTAGGACGATATAGCGCGTTAATCTCCAGGCCCACGGCTGCCCCCTCATGAATTTCTGAGGTATGTAACATGCACCTATCCTAATCTCTTATTATTCGGCATGTTTCTGGCCTCAGTGGCGATCGCGGATCTTAATTGTTGCATGTGAGCACCCCCTTTTGTATCATTAATTTAGTTCTATATTTGCCCAAAATCTTCATTATTCATCAAATCGGGGGTTAGTTCTAATTTCATAATCTACATTCATGACTCAGGTCCTTCGACCTTTCATTGAAGTCTTTGTGGTAGTGTACTTTGATGATATTCTTATCTATAGTCGCACCACGGGGGACCACTTAGACCACCTTCGGCAGGTCTGCCTACTTCTTAGGCGAGAGCAGTTGTTTCTAAACCCACAGAAGTGTGCCTTCATGACACCTCAGCTTACCTTCTTGGGTTTTATTGTGTCTAGCACGGGGGTCTCCGCCGATCTGGTGAAGGTCCGGTCCATTGTTGAGTGGCCGGAACCCCGTACGGTCCATGATGTCCGCAGCTTCCATGGCCTTGCGACGTTCTATAGTCGTTTCATCCGCAGATTTAGCTCCGTCACTGCCCCGATCATGGACTGTATTCGGAAGGGCACATTTGTATGGACGAAGGCCACAGCTGCTGCCTTCAAGGACATCAAGGAGTGCATGACCCAGACACATATCCTTCGATTGCCAGATTTCTCGAAGGTGTTTGAGGTCTCTTGTGATGCGTCGGGTGTTGGGATAGTAGGAGTGTTGAGTCAGGAGACCCACCCGGTCGCATATTTCAGTGAGAAGCTGAATGACGCGAAGCTGTGATACTTCACTTATGATAAGGAATTCTACGCAGTTGTTCAGGTTCTTAGGCATTGGAGGCACTATCTATTACATTAGGAGTTTGTCTTATACTCCGATCATGAGGCTTTGAGGTACCTCAATTCCCAAAAGAAGCTTAATGCACGTCACAGCCGTTGGGTTGAGTATCTCCAGCAGTTCACATTTATGCTAAAACATAAGGCTGGAGTGGAGAACAAGGTGGCCGATGCCTTGAGTCGGCGTGATGAGGGGATCCCTTGCCCCTCCACATTTTCTCCAGACTCGGATTGTTCGTCGGCAAGCGCCGTTATGCTAGTCATGTATTTTTGAGTCTAGTCATGTAATCTTCACATTTTCTTTGAGTCAATATCATGTAATTTTCCCTTTATTTGAGTCATGTACCTAGGTTAGTGAGTCATTTTCCTAAGTATTATGTCATTAGCTTGGTTTGTTAGGCTATTGGGCCCAATTCATTGGGCTTGGCCCAAGGGCACCCCTACCCCTTCGGTTATTTGTCATTGAGTCAAATGTCAGGGACTTTTGTAGAAATGTGGGTTTCCTATATATAGGACCCCATTCCCCTCATTTTGAACTAATGAACAATTGAATGAAAATTTAAATCTACTTCCAAATCCCACTAGATCTCCCTCTCTCTCACTCTCTCTCTCTAAGGGGTCCCCCCTCTCTCTCTCTCTCCCTCCACCCCAATTTTTGGAATTTTCTCTCTCCTCCCCATTCACCCCTCATTAAGACCCATCCCCTTCCCCATACACTCATTTAACCCCCCCCCCCCAACCCCAAGGTGGCATCCTCCAATCCACACCCCACCTCCCAACCCCCAACTACCCCACTCTCCTTCCCAAAGCATCCCACCACCTTCCCAATGCTAAATTAGCTTCTCCCAAAGCTCAATTTCGAATTTCCCTCCCATCTCCCACCCCCTTAGCTCCCTTGGTCGCCCAAATCCAACCCCAAACCCAGCCAAAGTCGCCCCCCCACCACCACCCCTCCATTCATACCCATTTCTTTTGCAGGTCAAGCTCTGGTTGCAGGCAGCAGGTTGGCCGTAGCTTGAAGCGGCCACCACGTCCTCCTCCCTACGAATCTGAAGGCCCAAGAGGTACCGTTGGAAGCGTCTTCGAGTCGTCTTCGCAACGGTGGTGGTTTCGTCTGGATCCAAGCTCCGAGCTGGCCGTGAGAGCATTTCTCCCCCGACTGTGCGCAGCTTCGCTAGCTGAGCATCTGAGCCGGAGTTGAAGCTCTACAGCGGCCAACCTCCTAGGAATCAGGGCAGGCGTTCTTCATCAAAAATCTTCTCCTCTGAGTCCTCTTTCATCTCCAAAAGGCAGGGCATCAATCAGCTTCCAGAACCCCTAGTTCCCATTTTCCTCGTCCAAGTGCGCAGACTACTCCTGCGGATCCAGGTTCGACCTGTACCCACTCATCCGACGACTGCTCTCTTCTCCGACCCCCGATTGCAACGTCGTCAGCTCCTGCTCAAAGCTACTCCGAGCACAAAAGCGTCACCACCAGTCTCGCCTCAATCGGAGTTCAGGAGAGCCCACAGCGCCTTTTGCAACCAACTGCATCTTTTCTGTTTCCATCCGAGGCAGACAGAGGGGTCCTGTTCCAGGCTCTGCCACGATCAGCACAGAATTCCAAAGATTCTCCAAAAATTCAGGTGTCTTCCTCCGGCAGCTAGGAAACTTTTGGGACCAGTATCATCGGGATCGGAGTCCCCTGGAGCCCGTGGCGGCATCAACACCGACCCCCTATCCAGTGAATCTGCAGACTGGTAGAACCGGCGGAACTCGGAAGTTGGGATTTCTTCCCCAATTCCCCCACCCCGCCTGGCCGGCTTACAGCCCCTCCCTGCGAGGAGGTAGTGTTTGGTTGTAATACATTAACCCCCACCCCGAGATCCCCCCCCTCCTACGAGAGGAGTAGTGGTGTAATCTTTCAATTTCAGGTTGAAGCGACACCGACGCGGTGTACGGGTGCATACCCTCGCCTCCCTGCTCGCCCCCGTCTCCGGCCGGAGTCGGCATCTTCACGCCGGCTAGGTGAGCTCCTGAACATGTTTCATTGCTGTAATGGACTTGCTTAGATTAGTATTGCTACAGTTACTCCGTCGGCAGTGAGAGAGTGTCCGATTTTAAATTGCCACCAAATTGAGTGACCACCGCGGGCGAGTTGTGAGAGCTTCCACTCAACCCACACCCTTGGTGTGTGGGCCGCCCGTGATTTGCGCTTCCCTTGGCCCATTTGGGGTCCGCAATAAGCTAGCTGACCCTTGGAGAACCAAGGTCCCACCTCGGACCCTCTCCATCATCACCGAGTCGCCTTCGGGCACTAACGTGCGCCAAGCGAGTGAGTCGCTAGTGTGAGTCCGCTGCCTAACCCGAATGCTTGCATACTTAGGTCCAAGGTCGGTCTCACATCAATTGGTATCATCATCATAGCATCCTAGTTGGTCTCACATCAAGTGTATCAAAACATCTTCATCACATCATCATAGGTCTTAGGTCGGTTTTACATCAAGTGGTATCAGAGCAAGTTCACAACTTGTCTCTATCAAGTTGGTCCTAGGGCATGTCTATGCATTTAGAGTCTTCAAGTGCATCACTCTTGTCCCCTAGTATGGCCACCTCATATCGACCTTACCAATCGGCCCACTCCATAAGCCCAAGCCACCAAGAGATGCCTACCACTAACACCCATAACTTCCCTGGCCATGTCAACTACTTCATGAAAGCCTTGACCTATGCCAATGAGCGGCTTGATAACATATCGGGCCGACTCAACCAACTTGGAGAAAATAGGCCCTCCCCAAGAACGGACGATAGGATGGTCCCTTTCCCACTTCCCACCTTTGATGGAACCTCTCCTAGAGAATATTTAGATTGGGAAGCTACAATGGACCAATACTTCACTTGGTATCCTATGTCCGAGGATGAAAAGGCACGGGTTGCCAAAATGCAACTTACCAAATGGGTAGAAACTTATTGGATGCAAATTGTCATGCTAAAGATACTTAGAAGGGAAACTCCCATCACCACTTGGAAGGACATGAAGGAGCAACTTAGGGCAAAATATATGTCCCCTTCCTACCCGGGTTACCAAAGCCCAAGGAGCACTCCCACTCCCTCAACCCCACCCGTCCAAAACCTCACCCCTAAAACCCAAGTATCTAAGGCCTCCACCTCCTCACCCAACCCCATAAGGCCCCCCACACCCCAACCAAAACCCCCTCCCCTAACCTACACAAGTCAAGCCCCTTTAACCCCCACCTCCACCCCAAACGATCCCAAGGGCAAGAGACCCTTAACCGGCCCGATTCCCTCCATAAGGACCACCACTCATCCAACCTTCACCACTCAAACCCAAGTGGACCCCATGACCACCCCTCCACCTAGGCCCATAATGGCCATCACCCCCCAACCCAAAACCCCTCACCCAACCCACCTCCCGCTTCCTACACCAATATTTCCCCAACCTAGGCCTCCTCTACTTCCGCTTCCTATCCAAATCCAAGACCACCCTCGCCCACCACCCCAAGTGCACCATGCTCCAGCTATCACCAATTCTCCCGCATTAGACCTACCCAACCCATTAACACTAGGAATTGAAACCCACACACCCATCCACATGGAAATAGATGCTAGTCCCGAACAAAAACCTACCCTAGAGGAAATCCAAGAACCTCCACTTCCACCCACCTCTCCTAGTCCGGATCCTCAAAAGCCACACACCTTCACCATGAATGAAATCTTACTCCAATGGCTCAAACAAGGACCCACCCTTTCTAGCTCACCCCCACCTCTCTCACCATTGGGATATCCATCCCAAATTGCCCCCCTCCACTCCTATCACACCACAATCCAATCCTACTATGAGGTAGAAGGTTGGGATGATCTCCTCAAGGGTTTAGAATGGCAACTAGGGTTGACTTGCTTATTGACCTTAGGAAAGGCCCACCCCAAAAGCCTTAGTCTTATCCACCCAAGTGATGGTTCTATCACCTCGGTCTTCACCATTGGTTGCTACACTAGTGACCTCCTTCTCATTCTCCCTATGGATGAAAAACCCATCATGATCCACTCCACTTCCATTGAGATCCCAAGTACCTTGATCGACTGGCCCACTAACGACCTTGGTCCAATTACCTTGAGGGAGGAGGACCCACTGTGTGAAGACCATGTGGGCATAGAGTCTCTTCTTCTAGGAAACCCAGTCCATGACCCCTTTGATCCCTTCCTTTGGGAGTATGGGTACCCACGTGACCCACCCACATCACCCACCAGCCACCCTTTCCTACCCCCACCCACCATGTTGGGCCAAGCCCACCTCATCCATGACCCAGGATACACCATAGAAATCATGACCTTAGGCAACACCCGCCTAGAGATCAAGAAAGTGCCCCACCCCATATCCACCTACCTAGATCCCTTCGACCCTTTTGAGTGGAAGCTCAAAGGCCACCCCACCATCCCACATGAGGAAGTCATCTTTGGGAAAGGAATTCATATGTCTTGGCATACCACATCGCTTGGCATGATTAGTCTGTCGGGTACATTCATCCACATCACCCACATGTCAAGTAGGAAGCATAAGTGGACCATATTTGGATGTAATGATCCACCCTCTTTCATCATGAGTCATAAGCATGAAAGGAGCATACATGGATGTCCGGGTCCCCCAGCATTTGTCACCACCATGCATACCTATGGATGCCCCGGTCCTCCCAAATCATTCAACGTCCTCATAACATCAATGTATGATAGGTCTATATGTGGTTGTCCTAGACCACCTTTGCATACCATACATTGTCAACTCACATCGCATCATAGTGCATGGCATATGCATTCAAGCAAGTATCAAGCAACAAGCGGTGGGATTCACAAGAAGCGAGCATAAACTCCTAAGCACCACTTTGAGTTCCAAGTTGACAACTTGGTGATGATGGCTTTGGAGTGGCTCTACTTTAGGGTCACCTCCAATCTGAGGGCATGAGGACTTGGACCTTGCCAAGATCTGAGTGGCTTTGGCAACCTAGCTTATGGGTTGGACTTTCAAATGGGTTTTGGGATTCACCCCACTTCCCATGTGGCAGATCCGGCACCCTCTAAGGGCACCTCGGTGGATCCTAGTGAGTGCCTCGAGCTTACACCTACCCTTGTGAGAGACACCCTCGGAGTGCCACCACAAATAGCCTGAGAGCCCGACGTGAGCACACGGCGGCAATACTAGGCAAGCAAGATCCCATCGCCAGCATGAGGGTATGACCGAGTCACCTTGTCGAGCTGAAGCGCCGTTCCCCAACTATGGTCGCGGGTTGAGTATAGAGATCGTGGATCACTCAGAGCCGCAGTTCGATGTACTACTTCCCTGGTGGACCCATATTCGACGGGGTCAAGTTTTCCCCACCCCGGGGGTATGATGAGGGCATCCCTTGCCCCTCCACATTTTCTACGGACTCGGATTGTTCGTCGGCAAGCGCCATTATGTTAGTCATGTATTTTTGAGTCTAGTCATGTAATCTTCACATTTTCTTTGAGTCAATATCATGTAATTTTCCCTTTATTTGAGTCATGTACCTAGGTTAGTGAGTCATTTTCCTAAGTATTGTGTCATTAGCTTGGTTTGTTAGGCTATTGGGCCCAATTCATTGGGCTTGGCCCAAGGGCACCCCTACGCTTTCGGTTATTTGTCATTGAGTCAAATGTCAGGGACTTTTGTAGAAATGTGGGTTTCCTATATATAGGACCCCATTCCCCTCATTTTGAACTAATGAACAATTGAATGAAAATTGAAATCCACTTCCAAATCCCACTAGATCTCCCTCTCTCTCACTCTCTCTCTCTAAGGCGTCCCCCCTCTCTCTCTCTCTCCCTCCACCCCAATTTTCGGAATTTTCTCTCTCCTCCCCATTCACCCCTCATTAAGACCCCTCCCCTTCCCCATACACTCATTTAACTCCCCCCCCCCAACCCGAAGGTGGCATCCTTCAATCCACACCCCACCTCCCAACCCCCAACTACCCCACTCTCCTTCCCAAAGCATCCCACCACCTTCCCAATGCTAAATTAGCTTCTCCCAAAGCCCAATTTCGAATTTCCCTCCCATCTCCCACCTCCTTAGCTCCCTTGCTCACCCAAATCCAACCCCAAACCCACCCAAGGTCGCCCCCCCACCACCACCCCTCTATTCATACCCATTTCTTTTGCAGGTCAAGCTCTGGTTGCAGGCAGCAGGTTGGTCGTAGCTTGAAGCGGCCACCACGTCCTCCTCCCTATGAATCTGAAGGCCCAAGATGTACCGTTGGAAGCATCTTCGAGTCATCTTCGCAATGGTGGTAGTTTCGTCTAGATCCAAGCTCCGAGCTGGCCGTGAGAGCATTTCTCCCCCGACTGTGCGCAGCCTCCCTAGCAGAGCACGTGAGCCGGAGTTGAAGCTCTACAGCGGCCAACCTCCTGGGAATCAGGGCAGGCGTTCTTCATCAAAAATCTTTTCCTCTGAGTCCTCTTTCATCTCCAAAAAGCAGGGCATCAATCGGCTTCCAGAACCCCTAGTTCCCATTTTCCTCGTCCAAGTGCGCAGACTGCTCCTGCGGATCCAGGTTCGACCTGCACCCACTCATCCGATGACTGCTCTCTTCTCCGACCTCCGATTGCAACTCCGTCAGCTCCTGCTCAAAGCTACTCCGACCACGAAAGTGTCACCACCAGTCTCGTCTCAATCGGAGTTCATGAGAGCCCACAGCACCTTCTGCAACCAATTGCATCGTTTCTATTTCCATCCGAGGCAGACAGAGGGGTCCTGTTCCAGGCTCTGCCACGATCAGCACAGAATTCCAGAGATCCTCCAAAAATTCAGGCGTCTTCCTCCAGCAGCTAGGAAACTTTTGGGACCAGTATCATCAGGATCGGAGTCTCCTGGAGCCCGTGGCGGCGTCAACACCGACCCCCTATCCAGTGAATCTGCAGACTGGCAGAACCGGCGGAACTCGGAAGTTGGGATTTCTTGCCCAATTCCCCCACCCCGCCTGGCCGGCTTACAGCCCCTCCCTGCGAGGAGGTAGTGTTTGGTTGTAATACATTAACCCCCACCCCGAGATCCCCCCCCTCCTACGAGAGGAGTAGTGGTGTAATCTTTCAATTTCAGGTTGAAGCGACACCGACGCGGCGTACGGGTGCATACCCTCGCCTCCCCGCTCGCCCCCGTCTCCGGCCGGAGTCGCCGTCTTCATGCCGGCTAGGTGAGCTCGTGAACATCTCTCATTGCTGTAATGGACTTGTTTAGCTTAGTATTGCTATAGTTACTCCGTCGGCGGTGAGAGAGTGTCCGATTTTAAATTGCCACCAAATTGAGTGACCACCGCGGGCGAGTTGTGAGAGCTTCCACTCAACCCACACCCTTGGTGTGTTGCCCGCCCGTGATTTGGGCTTCCCTTGGCCCATTTGGGGTCCGCAATAAGCTAGCCGACCCTTGGAGAACCAAGGTCCCGCCTCGGACCCTCTCCATCATCACTGAGTCACCTTCGGGCACTAATGTGCGCCAAGCGAGTGAGTCGCTAGTGTGAGTCCGCTGCCTAACCCGAATGCTTGCATACTTAGGTCCAAGGTCGGTATCACATCAATTGGTATCATCATCATAGCATCCTAGTTGGTCTCACATCAAGTGTATCAAAACATCTTCATCACATCATCATAGGTCTTAGGTCGGTTTTAGATCACGGTGAGCATGTTTGCTTACCACCATGAGTGCCGAGATCATAGGGTTAGAAGATGAGAGTGGCCTATGTTGACTGTCCTGACTTCGGTCAGATTTATACCACTCTCCAGGCTGGACCCTCGAGAGACCTTGATGATTATGTGATTCAGGAGGGTTACCTCTTTCGAGGAGGCAGGCTTTGTGTTCCCCGAACTTCGGTTAGAGACTTCTTAGTCTGGGAGCTACATGCGGGAGGTCTAGCTAGCCACTTTGGTCGGAACAAGACTATCGAGGCCGTTGAGCATAGATTTTATTGGCCGAGCTTGAAGCGTGATGTTGCTCATATTGTGGCTCAGTGCCGTACATGTGCTACGGTCAAAATGAAGAAGCAAAGCTCGGGCCTTTATACACCTCTTCCCGTGCCTGATGCCCCGTGGCAGGATATTAGCATGGATTTTATCTTGGGATTGCCACGTACCTCCAGGAAGCATGATTCGGTCTATGTGGTTGTTGACCGATTCTCGAAGATGGCCCTTTTTATTCCCTGCTCGAAGACTTTGGATGCTTCGAGGGTAGCCCGCCTATTTCTTACTCATGTGGTGTGCAAGTTCGGGTTGCCTCGTACCATAGTGTCTGACCGTGATGTTAGATTCACTAGTTATTTCTGGAAGACATTGTGGCATATGTTGGGTACTCACCTCAAGTTTTCCACTGCATATCATCCCCAGATAGATGGTCAGACCGAGGTGGTCAATAGAAGTCTGGGTGATCTTTTGAGGTGTCTTGTCAGGGACCGTGTAGGGGATTGGGATCTCATATTACCATTGGCAGAATTTGCATATAATGATTCGGTTAACAGGTCTACCGGTATGAGTCCATTCGAGATTGTCACATGTCGTAGGCCTAGGAAGCCAGTGGATCTTGTTCCCATGCCCATCCATGCACGAGTGTCAGAGTTTGCCGAGTCGTTTGCTAGGCATGTCAGGAGCCTTCATGACGACATCCGTCATCACATTGAGGCCAGCAATGCACGGTATAAGGAGTTAGCCGATGCCCATCGACACCACCGTGATTTCCAAGAGGGTGAATATGTCATGATCAGGGTAAGACCTGAACGGTTTCCCTCTGGAACCGTAAAGAAGTTGTAAGCTCGCGGAGCCGGTCCATTTAGAGTGTTGAAACGTGTTGGATCCAATGGGTATGTTGTGGACCTGCCCAAGGAATATGGTATAAGCTCTACTTTTAATGTATCGGATCTAGTTGCATATAGGGACCCAGCGGTGATACCTAGTGAGCCTTTCGAGCCATCTCCTCCCATTGAGAGTGATCCCACCCCTGAGTGTCCACCTTCAGCTCCCTTTCCACGGCAGCGAGAGCATATCGATCATATATTAGATGAGCAGGTGACAGTTACCAGGAGTGGATCTTACCCACGATACCTAGTGCGATGGAGAGGGTGACCCGCCACCAAGGATACTTGGATCACCCATGGAGAGTTGCAGCAGATCGATCCGGACCTACTGGAGAGGTACCAGAGTGATGCAGACCCTTACTCGATAGGGTCGAGTTTCTCCCACCCGGGGAGAATTGGTGTTGACACCAGAGCACACGAGCGGCACGATTCGGCGAGCCACCGGTACCGTACGCGGAGCACCACCCGAGCAACAACGGCTTTCATCTAGCTCAGAGACAGCTTGGAGATTCCCCCTTGAGTCTCGATATTTATAGTTTATTGGGACTTTGTTTTTGTGTATTGTGTGTTTTATTCGGATTGTAATTTGGATTGTAACAGGGGTTTATGTGTAATTTGGGATCACCCGAGTCCCGCGGGCCCCCATCCCTTCTCCCATTGATCCACCTCATCTCTTGGGCCCATGTGGGGTCAGTCAAACCTCCATGGTGGGCTTCTAGAAGGGTTAGACCAAGGGGGGGACAAAGGAGTGCAAAATTCAAAAAAAAATGGGCACCAAAGTCAAGGGGGCGCCCCATTCTATTATAGTTTAATAGGATTTGAATTGTTATTTTATTTGATTCCAAATCACATGGGAGAAATAGTTTGTGTACTCCCTCTTTTACCCTCCCCAACCCTAGATCTAGGGTTAATGAATGTCTTTTGTCATTTCACATAAATACCTTGTATTTTCATTTGATTGGCATTAATGAATGAAAAAAACTCAGGAAATTCTTCCAAAGAGCAAGGGCCGCCCCTCTCTCTCTCTCCTATCTCCCCCCTCTGTAGTTGAGAAGGCTGTATTCTTGAGGTGTTAAGCCTCCTCTATCAGGTGTGAAGATCATCGTTGCCGCCACCGTGCCACCATCGCACCACCGTCGTGTTCGCCGGAGTTCTGTCCATCCAAGATAGATCCCCCTTCCAAGAATTTTTGCTCCCAACCACGGACTCTCCTTGAGCTCAAACATTCAGGGTGAGTTCCAGAGGTTTCCCTCACACCCCAGAAAAATTGGTTGGGCTTTCAACTTCCAATTTCCATTTTTCCATTTTCGTCCATCTTTTCCTTCCAGATCTGCCTGTTTTCAGTCTAGATCCACAGCCACCCTGAGTTTCCCATCTCCGGACCTCCTTTTGAATTTTTCTGGAACCCCAAAATTTACTGGAGGTTCTGTCCACCCTCCCCACCACCCAAAAATTTTCATGGAATTTTCACAGGCCTCCACCTATTTTCTAAAAATCATTTTCAGATCCCCTTCATTTCTATCTGCTCCTGTCCAGATCCGACCACCCGCCAGTTTAAAATAGCTTTCTCCATCCAAATCTCCACCAAATCGATCATAAGAATTATTGCCGTTTTCCTCTCTCTCCCCTCTTTATTGTTGCCCTAAGATTTCGGACCCTGTCCAACAGCAACTTCAAAAATTGACTAAGGACAGATCCGTGCAGATCCAATTTGTCTCTCTAGCCCTAGATCGAACTACTTCGAAAGAGCTTTCCAACGATACCTTCTGTGCGCTGGCGTCAGGATTGATCGCAGCAGCCGATCTCGCCGGATCGCGCGCTGTAAAACAGAAGCAACCAGTCCGTGGGCAGCAACTCCAAAGCTTGGAGATCAGAGCCGATCGACCTCCGACCGGCGTTCCCGCTCGATCGCCTTCCAGGGAGGCGCGCCACCAGGGGTCTCCATCACAGCGGGACCCACCCCAGCAAACCCGGAGGACAGAGCGGTCTGTGGGCCCCATGAACCCATAGATCATGCCGTCTGGACAGCAAGAAAACGTGGATTCGGCACCACCGAAGCGACATCAAGATGCTGCCCGTCAACCCAATTCGCGTGACTCCCGGGCCCCACATGTGACCTTTTACCTCCCTGCGTGGAGTGGGTCAAAACCATTGTACCGCTGTAATAATTGTTAACCGGGAGTTCGGAGTTGGCCGGGGTTGTCTTCCCCACGACGAGTGCGTGGAGGTACGATCGTAACTTCTTGGCATTACTTTGCTTAGCTAGTATATGGTCATATGCCGCTGTGAGAGCATAGGATTCTAGCCCGTGAGTCCATGTCACCGCTGTGAGTAAGAGAGTGACCCGTCCCGTGACTCGATCCGAGCACGGAAGTGAGTCGGACTACCCTTAACTCTGCCGGTTCCTCAACCATGCACGATCCGCATTTCCCTTGCTTGGGACGATGAGTAAGCTTGTGTTTCTGTTAGCGATGTATAGCCCATAGGAGCTCTTAGTGTCGGGCCTAGTGTCTCTCATGCTCGTATGTTGCTGGTTGTGTATGCATTTAGAGTCCGAGGTCCATATCACTTAGAGTCGGTCCCTGTGTCCGTCCTGAATCTGTTTAGTAAAGATATCTGCAATCTATTTTTTAGTTTCAACAAACACTAATTCAATTTCATTCTTGCTCACTACATATCTAAGAAAGTGGTGTTTAATTTCGATGTGCTTAGTCCTAGAGTGGTGAACATGATTTTTATTAAGATAGATGGCACTAGTGTTATCACATAGAAGTGGAATGCATCCCAGATTTAACTGATAATCTGAAAGCTGGTGTTTAATCCATAGTACCTGGGCAGCACAGTTCCCTACAGTAACATACTCTGCCTCTGCAGTAGAAAGTGCCACTATGTGTTACTTTTTAGAGGCCCAAGATACTAGGCAACCACCAAGGAATTGGCAATAGCCACTAGTGCTCTTCCTATCTACCCGACACCCAGCATAGTCTGCATCAGTGTAGGCTAGAAGCTCTAGCTCACACCTAGCAGGATACCAAAGTCCAAGTTCTTGGGTGCCTGATAAATATCTAAAGATCCTTTTCACTGCACTAAAGTGTGATTCCTTAGGACTAGCCTGAAATCTAGCACATAAACACACTACGAATTGAATATCAGGCCTCGATGCAGTGAGATACAAAAGGGATCCAATCATACCTCTGTACAACTTTTGATCCACAGGGTTACCTTTGGTATCTTCATCAAGACTTGTTGAAGTACCCATTGGAGCTGCAATGTCCTTGAGGTTGTCGAATTTGTACTTCTTCAGGAGGTCCCTTATGTATTTGGACTGAGTGATGAAGGTTCCATCTTTGGTTTGTGTCACATGCAGTCCAAGAAATAGTTTTAGCTCATCCATTGAGCTCATCTCAAATTCTTGTGTCATAAGTTCAGAAAATTCTTTACTCAATTTAGGATTGGTTGAACCAAAAACTATGTCGTCCACATAAATCTGAACTATGAGAATGTCAGGATGACTTACCTTGGTGAATAAAGTTTGGTCAACCTCACCTCATGTGAATTTCTTCTCGGCAAAAAATATGCTGAGCCTGTCATACCAAGCTCTAGGAGCTTGCTTCAAGTCGTAAAGAGGTTTATTCAATTTATAAACATGAGAAGGAAAATCTGAGTATTCAAATCCAAGAGGTTGTCGGACATAGACATCCTCTTTTATTTCCCCATTGAGGAAAGCAGATTTTACATCCATCTGCTAGAGAGTTATTCCAAAAGAGCATGCATAAGCCAAAAGTATTCTAATTGCCTCTAACCTGGCTACAGGGGCAAATGACTCTTCAAAGTCAATTCCGAATTCCTGGTTGTACCCCTGAGCAACAAGTCTGGCCTTATTCTTTACTACATTACCTAGCTCATCAGTTTTATTTCTAAAGACCCATTTTGTTCCAATGACAGTCCTATGATCAGGAGGTGGGACCAGGTGCCACACTTTGTTCATGCCAAACTGATTAAGCTCCTCGTGCATGGTATTAATCCAATGCACATATTTGAGAGCACTGTCAATGGTCTTGGGTTCTACATGAGAAACCAATGCATATGCATTTAATTCATGCTGAGCTCTAAAGTAGCCTCTAGTCCTAGAGGGTTCATGCAAATCACCAATGACATTATCTACAGGATGATCTCTAAGAAATCTAACATTGATGATTTGGTTACTTGGATCTTCATTTACCTCCCCCTGAATAGCAGGCTCCTCTGCATTGTTCTCTTCAGCTTCTTCTTCATTATCTGATTGGTCTGCAGACTGTCCTTCCTTCAGAATTTCTCCATCATCTTCTTTCCTGCATTGACCAACATCAGACTTATTTGGGGACTCATCAAAGACAATGTGTAGAGATTCCTCAACAATTTTAGAATTAAGATTGTACACTCTATATGCTCTAGTGTTTTCAAAATATCCAAGGAAAATTCCTGGATCACTTTTAGGTTCAAATCTATCAAGGTCTCTTTTATCATTAACATGAATGAAACACTTACAGCCAAAGACCTTGAAATAAGCAATTTAAGGCTTCTTACCTTTTAGAATCTCATAAGGAGTTTTCTGAGTAATAGGCCTTACCATAGCTCTATTGATTACATGGCATGCAGTGTTAACTGCCTCTGCCCAGAATTTTCTTGGTAAGCCACCTTCAACTAGGAGTGTGCGAGCCATCTCCACAAGTGTCCAGTTCCTCCTCTCCACTACTCCATTCTGCCCAGGTGTTCTTGGGGAGGAGAACCGATGAGTAATCCCATTGTCCCTGCAAAAATCAGCAAATTGTGAGTTTTCAAACTCACCGCCATGATCAGACAAAATATTCTCAATTAAAATTTTATTTTTCTGTTTTATTTTCAAGTAGAACTCCTGAAACTCTGTGAATGCATCATTTTTGTGAGTCAAGAAAAACACCCAAGTAAACCTAGAGAAGTCATCCACAAATACATACCCATACCTCCTACCTGATAAGCTGACAGATCTTGTGGGTCCAAAGAGGTCCATATTGTTATGTTAGATGGACGCAGTCTATCTCCACTGAGAGTGGATCTAGAGGGGGGGGGGTGCGGACACCCGAGCAGTTGAGCGGTGCGACACGCCGAGCCACCGGTATCGCACACGGAGCACGACTCGAGCCACCTCAGCATCCATCTGGCTCGGAGACAGCCTAGAGACTCCGCCTTGAGCCTCCCCATTTATCATATTAGTTAGACTTTATTTGTGTGTAATTTATGTTTATTTCATTGTATTCGGTTTGCTATTTTGATTGTAATAGGGGCTTATCTGCAATTTGGACCCCGTTGGCCCCACGCGCCCCCCAGGCCCCATCCCATTGAGCCACCTCAGCCTAGGATCCCATGTGGGGTCAGTCAACCTTCCACATGGAGGCTTCTAGAAGGGTGGGCCAAGTGAGGGGACATTGGAATACAATTGTCAACAAAATCCACCCATTCCCACCTACCATGTCCCTTTGACCCACCCTAGTCAATGGGCCGCCCCCCCCCCCCTTAATTTATTTATTGTATTTTGTATGTGTGTGTCACACTCAATCCAGGCCACCCATTCCCATCCCCTAGATCCAACGGTGGACAATGGATGTGAGATGTAACACATAAATACTTGTAATTTCCCATTTTGAGGAATTAATGCATTCATTTGGAAGAAAATATCTTGGAGCAGCCTGGTGCGCCCCCCTCCTCTCTCTTCCCTCTCCCCCTTGAATCTGTGAAGGCTTCCCTCTGGAGGTGTGACTCCTCCCCTTATCATTCCGGTCGCCGCCGCCGCCGCCACGAGCCGCCATCGCATCACCGCCGAGATCGCCGGAGTTCTGCCTTCATCCGACCACAGCAGCTTCCACGAAATTCAGCCATCAGCCACGAGCTCAGATCGACTTGACATTTTGAGGGGATGTTCCAGAGGTGTCAAGTACGTCACAAAAAATTTGGTTGGTCATAAAGATCCCCTTTGATATTTTTTCATTTTCGTCCAACCTTAATTTCCAGATCTGTCTACTTGCTGTTTCAATTTCCACCCGCCCTGTGTTTCAAATGTTCGGACCCCTTTCCGATTTTTGTTAGAGCTCCCAATTTTACTGGAAGTTCTGCCCATCAGTCCCACCTTTCCCAAATTTTATTGAATTTTCGTGAGACCATCCCATATTTTTTAAAAATCTATATCAGAGATAGCTACAGTGCTGTCCACCTGTTCCCAGATCCGACCACCCTCCAGTAAACAAATCATAACAAATCACAGCCACCTCCAATCAGTCCACACAAAAAATCCGCGTGCTCCTTGTTCAACATCCCACAAGTTTGATGAAGAGCTCAGGAGCTGAATCGGCCATCTTCCTCGCGGTCAAAGGCAGTCTTCAGACAACTCACCTGTAGATCTAAGGTTTCGGTTACTGTACAACAGGGACTTGTCAATTCAATAAACTTCTGATCCGACCAGATCCAGCAGATCACTCTAGATCTAGATTGAAGCATTTGAAGAGAGATTTCCAACGATAGCTCATGTGTCCCGATCCGACGTCGGGATTGATCGCAGCGGTCATTTTCGTCGGAGCGCGCGCCGGAAAACAACAATCAAAATCCGTGGGAAGTTAGTTCAAGAATTGGGAATCGGGGCCGATCGACCCCCGATCGGTGTTCCCAGCCGACTGCCGTCCATGGAGGCGCGCCACCAGGGGTCCCCATCACAGTGGGTCCCACCCCCTCAGATCTGGAGGACAGCGCCGTCCGTGGGCCCCACGGGCCTGTAGAAGCCGCCGTTTGGAAATCACGAAAACGCGGAGTTCGGCACCATCGGGCGACATCAAGATGCTGCCCGTCAACCCGAATTGCGTGATTCCTGGACCCCACATGTGACCTTTTACCTCCCTGCGTGGAGTGGGCCAACTTAGTGTATTGCTGTAATAATTGTTAACCGGGAGTCCGTGATTCGGCCGGGGTTGTCTTCGCCACGCCGGGTGCGTGGAGGTAATGGTCCGAACCTCTTGGCGTTCATTTGCTTAGCTAGTATATGGTCTTTTGCCGCTGCCGAGAGCGATAGGTACTAGCCCGTGTGTCCATGTCACTGCTGTGAGTGTGAGAGTGACCCGTCCCGTGACTCGATCCGAGTCCGGAAGTAAGTCGACTACCCGTGAACTCTGCCGGTTCTTCAACCGCGCACGATCCGTGTTTCCCTCGCTTGGGACGACGAGTGAGCTTGCGTTTCTGTTAGCGACGTATATCCCATAGGAGCTCTCTGTGTCGGGCTTAGTGTCTCTCCTATCATGTGTTGCTGGTCGTGTCCGCATCTAGAGTCTGAGGTCCATACCACGTAGAGTCGGTCCCCGTGTCCATCCCGCATCAGTTTGGTATCAGAGCGAGTAGAGTCTAGGGTAGTCGTTGCATATGTCTTGCATAGTATAAGTCTAGTCTAGGATCATCATCAATTCAAAACAACAACAACAAAAGTGGTTTCAAATGGTATTTCACCCAATAGCTCGGTATACTAAAAGGCATTGCCCGAACATTAGGTTATGCCTACCGGGAGGGTAGCGTACTTGCGCGAGTGATCTTCGGATCGCTTATCTTCGCCTCGTACCGGATATTGGTTAGGTCTAAGTGCATCATCTAGTGAGTGTTTGCATTAGTCGGTGTCTTCTAGGTCGTGTGTCTTTGCATGCCCACCCGTCGCGGTACCCAATACTCGCCACCACCCTCTATGGCGGACTCCCGAGCCTGTAGCTCCGATGAGTCCTTGACGACCGAGATGTTTCGAGCCATTATGAAACGTCTTGACACGCGTATGGATGGTCTTAGTGCGTGTATGGATGGCATAGGAACGCATCTAAAAGGGCGGATGAAAGCCCTCGAGGATCGGGCTGAGAGTTCAGATCAGTCCATTCGAGGCCTTGTAGGGAGGATCGCCGTTCTAGAGAGGGGCCTAGTTGCGGCGCAACCCGAGCCGACGAACGGCCAACAAGAGCTGGCACAGCCACCCGCAGTGCCAAGGGCTCAAGTGGAGGATGTCGGGAGGAAACAGGCACCTATAGTGGATGATTATGCCTCCGACAATGATCAGGGGGGAAATGGTGATCGGAATCAACGACAAAATCGTGATGATGATGATGACGACCGCATCCTTAGGGGTGTGCGTGCGGACCCTCCCACCTTTAGCGGGGCCTTGGACCATAGGGTGTATTTAGATTGGGAGGCCGGCATGGACTGGTACTTCGAGTGGTTTGAGATGACGGACCATCGAAGAGTCCGATACGCGAAGATGAAGCTGCAAGGGCAGGCCCAAACTTATTGGATCAATGTGGAGAGCCAGCTCAATCAGCGACGTCAACCCCAAATCGGTACTTGGGATGATATGAAAATCAAATTGAGGGAGAAATCCCTTCCCGCCTCATGTCGCCAACGTCTTATACACAAGTGGCAAAGCATCTCCCAAGGGAACTGATCCGTGACCGAGTACACCGCCGAGTTCAATGAGTATTACTTACGGTGTGGGGTCACGGAAGAGAGCACCATGACTATATCCCGCTTTCGAAGAGGTTTGCGGCCCAATTATCAATATGAACTCTTTCACCGCAATGCAACCACTTTGGAGCAGGCATATCAGATCGCTCTCGAATTGGAGCAGTTCGAGGCCGAGTTCGAGTCACCCCATCGGTTGGGCTCCTTTCCCCTTCGTAGTGTCGAGCCCCGTGGCTCATCTGGCACGTATCCGAGGGCCCCCATGACTCTACCTCAGGATCCCGCTCGCCCCGAGCCCTTTCCTCCTAGGCCTCGTCCTCCACCCCCGAGGGACCTTCCTCGTCCCCAGCATCTTACGGCCCCACCCACAGCCCGTCCACCGGCACCCGCACCTCCTGCACGTCCTTTGTTGCCTACACCTCCTATCCGTCGGGAGGATAAAGGTAAAGGACCTATGATTGGTGAGCCTAGTGGATCACGGCAGCAGTGTTATCACTGCAATGAGTTTGGCCATTTTGCCAACCAGTGTCCCACCCGCCCATCTCTTCACATTGGGGACACACAGGTCGAGGATACCACCCCTACGGGCCTCGAGTTAGTCAGCTATGAGGCAGATGAAGAGCTAGCTGAAGAGTACTATGAGATGGGAGGTGAGGCCCAGGATGCCCAGCATTCAAACGATACCCACGTGGGGGTCATCAGATGTATCCTCACCCAGCCGCAGGTCAGTGATGACTGGCGTCGGACTACTATCCTTCATGTATTCTGTAGGCTGGGAAAGCAAATTTGCATGGTGGTCATCGATAGCGGGAGTTGTATCAATGCAATCTCCACGAACGCTGTCACCCGTCTTGGTCTCACACCCGTAGACCATCCTTGTCCCTATCAGGTATCATGGGTGGATACCACTTCCATTTCGGTCAGGCTGTGGTGCTTGGTCCCGCTGCAGCTCCACTCCTACCGTGACGAGATCTGGTGTGATGTTCTCCCCATGGAAGTGGGCAGTATCATTCTTGGTAGGCCGTGATTATTTGACCAGGATGCCACGCTCCATGGCCGATCGAACACCTGTACCTTCGACCACGCTGGCCAGCGGGTCACCCTCCAACCCGTTCGGCCCAGGAGCCCATCAGTCAGGGGTCCTACTGGCCCTAGTACTCCGAAGCCTTCCATTCCCGGGCCTAGTACCCCATCCCCAGCTCGGGCTATGATCATTACCTCTGGCCCAGGAGAGCCCTTGACGAGGAGATTGATGATGATTAGCTCCCGGGAAATGGAGCAGGAGCTTAGTTATGGCTGTCCGGTGTTTGCCATTACGGTCCGAGAGGTGGAGCGGGACTCCGAGGGTGAGCTCCCACCCGAGGTTGTTCCCATTCTGCAGGAGTATGCTGATGTCTTTCCCGATGAGCTTCCCGAGGGACTCCCACCTATGCGGGATATTCAGCATGCCATCGACCTTGTTCCGGGCTCTTCTTTGCCCAACCTTCCTCATTATCGCATGAGTCCCACGGAGCATGCCGAGCTTAAACGGCAGGTCGATGAGTTAGTGCAGAGAGGGTCTGTTCGGGACAGCATGAGTCCATGTGCTGTACCCGCATTACTCGCCCCGACGAAGGATGGCATGTGGAGAATGTGCATTGATAGTCGTGCCATCAACAAAATCAACGTGAAGTACAGGTTCCCTATTCCCTGCCTTGATGACATGCTGGACATGATGGCAGGTGCCACTATCTTTTCGAAGATCGATCTTAAGAGTGGCTACCATTAGGTGAGGATTAGGCCCGGTGATGAGTGGAAGACCGCATTTAAGACCAAGGACGGTCTATATGAGTGGTTGGTCATGCCTTTTGGGTTGACCAATGCCCCTAGCACTTTCATGCGGCTCATGACTCAGGTCCTTCGACCTTTCATTAGAGTCTTTGTAGTGGTGTATTTTGATGATATCCTTATCTATAGCCGCACCACAGGGGACCACTTAGACCACCTTCGGCAGGTCTGTCTACTTCTTCGACGAGAGCAGCTGTTTTCGAACCCACAGAAGTGTGCCTTCATGACACCTCAGCTTACCTTCTTGGGTTTCATTGTGTCTAGTACGGGGGTCTCCGCCGATCCGGAGAAGGTCCGGGCCATTGTTGAGTGGCCGGAACCCCATACCGTTCATGATGTCCGCAGCTTTCATGGTCTTGCGACGTTCTATCGTCACTTCATCCGCGGATTTAGCTCCGTCACCGCCCCGATCATGGATTGTATCCAAAAGGGCACATTTGTATGGACGAAGGCCACATCTGCCGCCTTCAAGGACATCAAGGAGCGCATGACCCAGACGTCTATCCTTCGATTGCCCGACTTCTTGAAGGTGTTTGAGATCTCTTATGATGCGTCGGGTGTTGGGATAGGAGGAGTTTTGAGTCAGGAATCCCACCCGATCGCATATTTCAGCGAGAAGCTGAATGACGCGAAACTGTGATATTCCACATATGATAAAGAATTCTACGTAGTTGTTCAGGCTCTTAGGCATTGGAGGCACTATCTTTTACGTCAAGAGTTTATCCTATACTCCGATCACGAGGCATTGAGGTACCTCCATTCCCAAAAGAAGCTTAACTCGCGTCACAGTCGTTGGGTCAAGTATCTCCAGCAGTTCACCTTTGTGCTTAAACATAAGGCTGGAGTGAAGAACAAGGTGGCTGATGCCTTGAGTCGGCGAGCATGTTTGCTTACCACCATGAGTGCTGAGGTCATAGGGTTAGAGAAGATGAAGGAGGCCTATGTTGATTGTCCTGACTTCGGTCAGATTTTTACCACTCTCCAGGCCGGACCCTCGAGAGACCTTGATGAGTATGTGCTTCTGGAGGGTTACCTCTTTCGAGGTAGCAGGCTATGTGTTCCCCGAACTTCGGTTCGAGATTTCTTAGTGTGGGAACTACATGCGGGAGGTCTAGCCGGCCACTTTGGTCGGAACAAGACTATTGAGGCAGTGGAGCATCGATTTTATTGGCCGAGCTTGAAGCGCGATGTTGCTAACATCGTGGCTCAGTGCCGTACCTGTTCTACGGCCAAGATGAAGAAGCAAAGCTCTGGCCTTTATACGCCTCTTCCCGTGCCTGATGCCCCGTGGCAGGATGTTAGCATGGACTTTGTTTTGGGATTGCCACGTACCTCCAGGAAGCATGATTTGGTCTATGTGGTGGTTGACCGTTTCTCGAAGATGGCCCTCTTTATTCCTTGCTCTAAGACTTCGGATGCTTCGAGGGTAGCCTGCTATTTCCTTAAGCATGTGGTGTGCAAGTTCGGGTTGCCTCGCACTATAGTGTCTGACCGTGATGTTAGATTCACTTCCTACTTTTGGAAGACACTATGGCATATGATGGGTATGCACCTCAAGTTTTCCACTGCATATCATCCCCAGACAGATGGTCAGACCGAGGTGGTCAATAGGAGTCAGGGAGACCTTTTGAGGTGTCTTGTTAGGGACCGCATTGGGGATTGGGATCTCATTCTACCCATGGCCGAGTTTGCATATAATGATTCGGTAAATAGGTCTACCGGCATGAGTCCATTTGAGATTGTCACAGGTCGTAGGCCTAGGAAACCCGTTGACCTTGTCCCCATGCCTACCCATGCTAGAGTATCGGAGTCGGCCGAGTCGTTTGCTAGGCATGTTAGGAGTTTGCATGACGACATCCGTCGTCACATTGAGGCCAGCAATGCACATTACATGGAGTTAGCCGATGCCCACCGACACCACCGAGAGTTCCAAGAGGGCGAATATGTCATGATCAGGGTAAGACCTGAACGGTTTCCCTCTGGAACCGTTAAGAAGTTGCAAGCTCACGGAGCCGGTCCATTTAGAGTGTTGAAATGCATTGGATCCAATGCGTACGTTGTGGACTTGCCCGAGGAATACGGCATAAGCTCTACTTTCAATGTATCGGATCTAGTTGCATATAGGGACCCAGCGGTGATCCCTAGTGAGCCTTTCGAGCCATCTCCTCCCCTTGTGAGTTACCCCACACCTGAGTGTCCACCTCCAGCCCTGTTGTCACGGCAGCGTGAGCATATAGATCATATACTGGATGAGCAGGTGACAGTTACCAGGAGTGGATCCTACCCGCGCTACCTAGTGCGATGGAGAGGACGGCCCGTTATCGAGGACACATGGATCACGCATGGCGAGTTGCAGCGGATCGATCCGGACCTTCTGGAGCGATACAGGAGCGATGCAGACCCTTACTCGACAGGGTCGAGTTTCTCCCACCCGGGGAGAATTGGTGCGGACACCCGAGTAGTTGAGCGGCACGACACGCCGAGCCACCGGTACCACACACGGAGCACGACTCGAGCCACCTCAGCGTCCATCTGGCTCGGAGACAGCCTGGAGACTCCGCCTTGAGCCTCCCCATTTATCATATTAGTTAGACTTTATTTGTGTGTAATTTGTGTTTATTTCATTGTATTCGGTTTGCTATTTTGATTGTAATAGGGGCTTATGTGTAATTTGGACCCCGTGGGCCCCACGGGCCCCCCAGGCCCCATCCCATTGAGCCACCTCAGCCTAGGGTCCCATGTGGGGTCAGTCAACCTTCCACATGGAGGCTTCTAGAAGGGAGGGCCAAGTGGGGGGACATTGGAATACAAATGTCAACAAAATCCACCCATTCCCACCTACCATGTCCCCTTGACCCACCCTAGTCAATGGGCTGCCCCCCCTTTATTTATTTGTTGTATTTTATGTGTGTGTGTCACACTCAATCCAGGCCACCCATTCCCATCCCCTAGATCCAACGGTGGATAATGGATGTGAGATGTAACACATAAATACTTGTAATTTCCCATTTTGAGGAATTAATGCATTCATTTGGAAGAAAATATCTTAGAGCAGCCTGGTGCGCCCCCCTCCTCTTTCCTCCCTCTCCCCCTTGAAGCTGTGAAGGCTTCCCTCTGGAGGTGTGACTCCTCCTCTTATCATTCCGGTCGTCACCGCCGCCGCCACGAGCCGCCATCGCATAACCGCCGAGATCGCGGAGTTCTACCTTCATACGACCACAGCAGCTTCCACGAAATTCAGCCATCAGCCACGAGCTAAGATAGACTTGAGATTTTGAGGGGATGTTCCAGAGGCGTCAAGCACATCCCAAAAAATTTGGTTGGTCATAAAGATCCCCTTTGATATTTTTTCATTTTCGTGCAAGCTTAATTTCCAGATCTGTCTACTTGCTGTTTCAATTTCCACCCGCCCTGTGTTTCAAATGTTCGGACGCCTTTCCGATTTTTGTTAGAGCTTCGAATTTTACTGGGAGTTCTGTCCATCAACCCCACCTTCCCCAAGTTTTCTTGAATTTTTTTGAGATCATCCCATATTTTTTAAAAATCTATCTCAGAGATAGCTACAATGCTGTCCACCTGTTCCCAGATCCGACCACCCTCCAGTAAACAAATCATAACAAATCACAGCCACCTCCAATCAGTCCATAAAAAATATCCGCGTGCTCCTTGTTCAAAATCCCACAAATTTGATGAAGAGCTCAGAAGCTGAATCGGCCATCTTCCTCACAGTCAAAGGCAGTCTTCAGACAACTCACCAGTAGATCTGAGGTTTCGGTTACTGTACAACAGGGACTTGTCAATTCAATAAAGTTCTGATCCGACCAGATCCAGTAGATCTCTCTGTATCTAGATTGAAGCATTTTAAGAGAGCTTTCCAACGATAGCTCATGCGTCCCGATCCAACGTCGGGATTGATCGCAGCGGTCGTTTTCGTCAGAGCGCGCGCTAAAAAACAGCAATCAAAATCCGTGGCAAGTTAGTTCAAGAATTGGGAATCGGGGCCGATCAACCCCCGATCGGTGTTCCCGGCCGACCGCCGTCCGTGGAGGCACGCCACAAGGGGTCCCCATCACAGTGGGTCCCACCCCCGCAGATCCGGAGGACAGCGCCGTCCGTGGGCCCCACGGGCCCGTAGAAGCCGCCGTTCGGAAAGCACGAAAACGCGGAGTTCGGCACCACCGGGCGACATCAAGACGCTGCCCGTCAACCCGAGTTACGTGATCCCCAGACGCCACATGTGACCTTTTACCTCCCTGCGTGGAGTGGGTCGACTTAGTGTATTGTTGTAATAATTGTTAACCGGGAGTCCGTGATTCGGCCGGGGTTGTCTTCGCCACGCTGGGTGTGTGGAGGTAATGGTCCGAACCTCTTGGCGTTCATTTGCTTAGCTAGTATATGGTCCTTTTCCGCTGCCGAGAGCGATAGGTACTAGCCCGTGTGTCCATGTCACCGCTGTGAGTGTGAGAGTGACCCGTCCCGTGACTCGATCCGAGTCCGGAAGTGAGTCGACTACCCGTGAACTCTGCCGGTTCTTCAATCGCGCACGATCCGCGTTTCCCTCGCTTGGGACGACGAGTGAGCTTGCATTTCTGTTAGCGACTTATAGCCCATAGGAGCTCTCCGTGTCGGGCTTAGTGTCTCTCCTATCATGTTTTGCTGGTCGTGTCCGCATCTAGAGTCCGAGGTCCATACCACGTAGAGTCGGTCCCTGTGTCCGTCCCGCATCAGGGGGTGAATAGATCTAATGGCTAATTTAAAACACAGTTGAACTATAGTGCGGAATATAAAACAAACAACTGTTGAGCGATAGAACGAACACTATGAGGAGTGTCGACACATGCAGCCACACAGCATATCACAAGCAAACTCATAAACACACGACACCCAAGATTTTTAGGTGGTTCGGTCAGAGACCTACGTCCACCCCACACTCAATCGAGTATGGCTTACTACTGCACAGTACAGCTTGCGTCTGCTGGGCAATACAGCTTGGCCTACAAACCGCTGATACACAGCTTCACTGGGCTTTACAGCTTGCCGACCAGAGGAACAGATCCTCTGCAACTGCTGGGCAATACAGCTTAGCCGTCCGAGACCAAGTCTCGCATGCTGAGGATTACAGCTTCACCTGTCCAGTGGAAACCTCCACTGCAAATGCTGCCTCACAGCTTGAAGAAACAAAAGAGTTCGAAAGCAAAAACAGAAGCAAACGAAACTAAGAAAACCTAATTGGGAATGTAGCTCGAATGAGCAAAGCTCAGCTCTGGTATCTGAACCTAGAGTCTGAGATACAATCAGAAAAGCTCTCAAACAAAACTCTCTCAATCTCACTCTCTCAACACATCTCTCTCAATCTTCTCTTCTCTCTTTTTCTTCTTCTCTATTTTTCTTCTCTCTGTGGATCGGTGGCTCTCTGCTGCTTTAGGCTTTTACTCTCACTGTATAGACTTTGCCACTGTTCGATCTGCCTCCTCCTGAAGAAGAAGACTCCTATATATACCAGCAGCAGACTGGATAAGGGCGCGTGGCTTCCACATTTCCCACCCAAAGAATTTGCCAGATCCGAGGCAATTTCATCCACATGGCAGCATCCTGTGATGGGCTGCTTCCAAGTGTCACCATCTGATCACCTCATCCTTCCTGGATCACGAGCCAAGTCATCAATCCCTGCAAAGAATCCATGTCAGACAGACGAAATAGAATTATCAGTTTAAGTATAAACCCTGTACAGACTTTGTGGGATGCAATGCATTGTATAGACTTCACTGTATAGACTTTGTGATCTCGAATGCATTGTATAGACTTTGCAGTATAGACTTTGTGAATATGAATGCAATGTATAGACTCTAGAATGTATAGACTTCATATATGCAGTGATGTGCGATGTACAGACTTCCTATATGAAGGCAACCGCTGTACAGACTTGCTGAAGTGTAATGCAATGTGCAGACTTTGAAGAACATTCAGTAGCCCATGTATAGACTAGGCAATGTAAAGACATGCCAGAGTATGGGCTTGATGAGCGTGCAGTAATGTGCAGACTTCAATGCATGAAGAAGCACTGTGAAGACTTAGACAGACACAACGTGCAATAATGTATAGACTTGAAACACTAGATGCACGATGTACAGGCTTCAACTAAAATGATGCACAATGTGTAGACTTGAATGCTGTGCGATGTACAGACTTCATGTTATGCATGAGACTCTAAGTAAGACAGACGATGTGCAGACTTAGCCATCATTCAACTCGATGTATAGACTTCATGAATGATGCATGCAATGCACTGGACAATGTATGGACTTAGCCGATGCAGACTAGTCCGATGTACAGACTTGCTCATTGTTCAGACTTCATGAATGATGTACAGACTTGCCAAAGGAAAGACTGTGCAGACTTGATGCAATGCAAGACAATCGAGTGTATAGACTTCACGATGTGAAGACTTGCCAAAGACAACTGGACGATGTACAGACTTGAGCGAAGCAAAGTCTGTACAGACTTGAAGGTTCACAATGTGTAGACTTTGGCAAAGCAACGATGTACAGACTTGCACAGTTCAAGGATGTATAGACTTTTCGTGAAAGCCCAATGTACAGACTTGCAGAACTGAACGTAGGTAAAGATCCCAGTGTATATACTTCGAAGTTCACTGACGGATGTACAGACTTCACCTCGAGCAAGCAACAGTGCAGTGTATGGACTTTGAAGAATGATGCATGACGCTGTACAGACTTGACTAATGTATGGACTTAGCCTGTGCGAATAATGCAGCAATGTATAGACATTATCGTGCAGACAGTACCTCACATGCATTAGTGTATTGACTGTATGCCTGATGGATGCACTGATGCAGTATATGCACAAAGGAAGCAATGCACCGATGCAATGCATGCACATAGCAGGTATTGAACTGAAGCAATGGATGTATAGACTTGTGATGCACTGATGCAGTACATGCACAGAGGAAGCAATGCACCGATGCAATGTATAGACTTACTGAGCTCAAACGCCACAATGCAATGTATAGACTTGCTAGTTAAGTGAGCTGCAATGTATGGACTTCACCCAATGCACAAAGACGCTAAGTCATACGGACAGTGTACAGACTTAGTTAAAGCATGAGACACTAAGAAGATTGACAGTGTATAGACTTGGATGTTCTGAGGGAGTCGACCCATCTAAGAAGGAGGTCGACCCTCTACTGTCACAACAATGCACAACACAACACAATGTATAGACTATGCTGAGTGTGTAGACTTGTGTGTGTGTGCAATGTGTAGACTTGTGAAAATGCATAGAACACACAGACAATATGATAAAAGCAATTTCATCAAAACATAAACAGTTACCAATCAATCAAAACAAGGTGTTGTCAATGAAGTAAAGTATATTGTCAACATCATCAACACAGAGGAGTCACAACAATCTCCCCCTTTTTGATGATGGCAACCCCCTATCATATAGAATAGCAACAACATGTCATACAGTTGAATTTTTGATGAAAGACATGAATTGTTATTCAGATTTGTCATGCAGATGCTATGAATGCATGCTAAAAATGTAAGCAACTCCCTGCTAACAAAATCTCCCCCTTTGTCATAACATGATGCATACACTTCCCCTGGAATGAATTCAGAATTCATCAAACAAGACAGTATTCTCCCCCTTTGCCATCAACAAAGAGGAGGGAAAGTGATTACAAGGGAAGGAACAAGAGAGATCATCTGACTGGCATTCTGAACAAGCAGCTCAGGAATAAGCATTCTAAAGCACAGAGTCTTCAGTCATATGAATTTAGACACTACTTTCAGATAAAATTCTTGTTTAAAGGTTATAAATTTTGAGTTCATGCACTACAATCAATGTATACATTTTCTATGCATGATAAAACAATAAACCAGAATCACATTTGCATGGGAGATTCAGTTTCAAAATATCTTACTTTCATAGACTCAGAAAAGAATGATTAAGAGATACCAAGTCATGTATTGAGATTAAACAAATTGACATCCATGAAATTTCTTTTGAAGGAACATCATTTTTCATTGTATTTCATTAAGGGCATTCAGGTGCCATTTGTCTTTTTGCATAAGGGTATACGTTTATCAGACGCCGATACCCGTAGATACTCAACATGGTGGACCATTCTGCCATGATCAAATGCAGTAGACTGATTTACACCTTTTTGTGTGAGGGTACACGTTTATCAGACGCCAGTTACCCCCAGGTACTCAGTGAAACCACCCTACTGTTTGATCATTTTATACAGAGATAACTGATACACCTCATGACTGAAGTGTTATCCATTTCTTTGATGGATCACTTAGTTTCTCAGTATTTTACCAGTCATTGCTCTGCCAATTTATTTTCAATTAATTTTCAATGTTTTTCAATATCTTTCTTGGCTATCCTTTATTTGTTTCAGAATGACTTGTTTAAGAACAATACACATACTTAGCTTCTCTAACATGTTTTCAGATGAGTTTTCAGATTTCAGATATGATTAGCTTTGTCTGACATGAAATAAGATAAGGGTTGAAAGTTTTATCAATTTTCAGCTTTCTTATTCACTGATTGCAATCTTTACACTTTAAAGTTTATAAAATTTAAACCATTAAGTCAGTCTTTAAGCAATTAAAATTCTTATAAGAGAAGAAGTCTATTTTCTATTGCTTAGGAATCAGAACTGACTAACAGATTACCATATTGTCAGACTCAATCATTCAGAGTCAAAGGATGAATGAACAAGGTCGACACTGGGAGTTCAAGGCGTCCATGCATCAGTTGAAGAGGCAACATCATAAAACACTGAGATAATATCAGTGCGTCGACTCCACGCTATTTCAGCGTCAACTCATCAGAATAAGAAGCAGAGGCATTCACAGATCTAGTTCACTGCAATACCCCAGTGCGTCAACGCTACAGCGTGATAACATCGACGCAGCAGTTCACCCTGAATTTCTAACAAGACTCCCCCTATCTATATGCATGCAGTTTTGCCAATGAATGGCAAGAATTAAATGAGAGAGAGCTTCGACATATGTCATGGATGAATGATATGCAATGAAAACTATGTCATAAAAAATTATGAATGATATGCATGTGGTTTTAGACACATTCATGACTAAATGATATGCAGTGATGTTTCATGCATGATCATGAGTCTGTTGCTACATTCAACAATCACACATTTTATTCAAGCCATCAGAGAATTTATTCATTATGCTAAAATTTACACAAGCCAAGTTCTCTTCTAAGAAATTTAAACCTTTCATTCCCAAGAGGCTTAGTAAAGATATCAATAATTTGTTTTTCAGTTTCAATGAAGTTCATTTCAATTTCCTTTTTATTTACAACATCTCTAAGAAAATGGTGTTTTATCTCTATATGCTTAGTCCTAGAATGATGAACAGGATTTTTAGCAAGGCATATAGCACTAGTATTATCACACAAGATTGGAATACATTCCAATTTTATCTGATAATCATCTAGTTGGTGCTTGATCCAAAGTACTTGGGCAGCACAATTACCTGCTGCAACATATTCAGCCTCAGCTGTAGACAAGGCTACAGTGTGTTGCTTCTTAGATGCCCAAGATACTAGACAGCCACCAAGGAATTGACAATAGCCACTAGTACTTTTTTTATCTACTCGACACCTAGCATAGTCTGCATCAGTGTAGGCTAGAAGTTCTAACTCACACTTAGCAGGATACCATAGACCTAGCTCTTGGGTGCCTAGTAAATACCTAAAAATCCTTTTCACAGCCTTAAGATGTGTTTCTTTAGGACTAGCCTGAAATCTAGAGCATAAACACACTGAAAATTGAATGTCAGGCCATGATGCTGTAAGATATAGAAGGGATCCGATCATACCTCTATATAGCCTTTGGTCCACTGGTTTACCTTGAGGATCTTCATCCAAATTGGTTGAGGTCCCCATTGGAACAACTATTTCCT
This sequence comes from Amorphophallus konjac, assembly GCA_022559845.1. Lineage (NCBI taxonomy): Eukaryota > Viridiplantae > Streptophyta > Magnoliopsida > Alismatales > Araceae > Amorphophallus > Amorphophallus konjac. The sequence goes on along the minus strand of CM040124.1, from coordinate 83,467,322 downwards.
TGAGGTTATCCATTTTGTACTTCTTTAATAGATCCCTTATGTACTTGGACTGAGAGATGAAAGTACCATCCTTTGATTGTGTCACCTGCAGTCCAAGAAATAGTTTGAGCTCACCCATTGAGCTCATTTCAAACTCATTAGTCATAATTTGAGAGAATTCCTCACACAATTTGGGGTTAGTTGACCCAAAGACAATGTCATCTACATAAATTTGAATGATAAGAATATTTGAATGACTCACCTTGGTGAACAATGTTTGATCAGCTACACCTCTTGTGAAGTTCTTTTCAGTGAGGAATTTGCTCAACCTGTCATACTAAGCTCTATGAGCTTGCTTAAAACCATAGAGAGCCTTTTTGAGTTTATAGACATGATTAGGGAAATCTAAGCATTCAAATCCAGGAGGCTGTCTCACATAGACATCCTCACTGATTTCCCCATTCAGAAATACAGATTTTACATCCATCTGCTGAAGATTTATTCCTAGGGAACATGCATAAGCCAATAATATTCTGATTGCTTCTAACCTGGCTGCAGGGGCAAAAGACTCTTCAAAGTCTATTCCAAATTCCTGATTATACCCCTGAGCTACAAGTCTGGCCTTATTTTTAATGACATTCCCTGATTCATCAGTTTTATTTCTGAACACCTATTTAGTCTATGATCAGGAGGTGGAACCAAATGCCACACCTTATTCCTGTCAAATTGATTGAGCTCCTCATGCATGGCATTAATCCAATGCACATCTTTGAGAGCATAGTCAATGGACTTGGGTTCTACATTTGAAACAAACGCATATGCATTCAATTCATTTTGAATTCTTAAGTGACCTCTAGTCCTAGGGGGATCATGCAGATTTCCAATCACATTATCTACTGGATGATCTTTAAGATATCTAATGTTAACAATTGGATTGTCATGATTTTCATTTACCTCCCCCTGAGTTGTAGGCTCTTCTTCATTAGGCTCTTCATTTCCTTCCTCATTTTCGGATTGGTCTGTAGGATTTCCTTCCTTCAAAATATCACCATTGTCTTCATTCCTGCATTGACCAATATTAGTCTTTAATAAGGATTCATCAAAAACTATATGTGGAGATTCTTCAACAGTTTTGGAATTCAGATTATACACTCTATATGCTCGGGTGTTTTCAGAATAACCAAGAAAAATTCCTGGTTCACCTTTAGGTTCAAATTTATGAAGGTCTCTTTTATCATTTATATGAATGAAGTATTTACAACCAAAAACCTTGAAATGAGCAATAGAAGGTTTCTTACCCTTTAAGATCTCATATGGTGTTTTCTGAGTAGAAGGTCTTACCATGGCTCTGTTAATTACATAACAGGCAGTATTTACTGATTCAGCCCAAAACTTCCTTGGTAGACCACCTTCAACCAAGAGTGTACGACCCATCTCCACTAGGGTTATGTTCCTTCTCTCCACAACTCCATTCTGCTCAGGTGTCCTTGGTGAGGAGAACCTGTGGTTAATTCCATTTGACCTGCAGAATTCATCAAACTGTGAGTTTTCAAACTCACCTCCATGATCAGTCAAAATATTTTCAATTTTCTGGTTTTTCTTAAGACAGAACTCCAGAAATTCTGAGAATGCATCACTTTTATGTGATAAGAAATATACCCAAGTATACCTAGAGAAATCATCTACCATGACAAACCCATACTTCCTCCCTGATAAGCTGACAGACCTGGTTGGCCCAAAAAGGTCCATGTGTATCAGCTCATAGGGTTTAGAAGATAGATTTTCTGTTCTAGATTTAAATGACTTTCTAGTTAACTTTGATTGAGTGCATGCATCACAGATTTTATTTTCTTTCTTAAAGGAAACTTCAGGAAGTCCTCTAACCATGCTATGCTTATTCAGTTTATGTAAAACAGTGTAACTAGCGTGACCTAACCTACGATGCCATAAAAATACTAAGTCTTCTCTACTAGCAGTAAGGCATAGGTTAGAATGTTGAATATCATCTAAATCTATCGTGTAAGTGTTATTTATCCTCTTACCAGAAAATTTAGCAGTTTCGGAATCAGGTTCAAAAACTTTGCAACATTGAGAATCAAAAAGCACTTTGCATCCTTTATCACATAGTTGGCTGATGCTAAGTAAGTTATAAGTTAAACCCTCAACCAACATAACATCCTCAATGCAACAAGTAGTACACTTACCTACCTTACCTGTTCCAACAATCTTACCCTTTGTGTTGCTACCAAAGGTGACAAGGCCTCCTTGTTTCTCTGTCAGCATGCAAAACATGGCCTTATCCCCTATCATATGCCTGGAGCAGCCACTATCCAAGTACCACAAGTTGTTCTTGGCTGCTAGGCATACCTGCACACACAATCAGGTAGAGAAGTTTGGAACCCAAGACTGATTGGGCTCCAGAGAAGATGGAAAGCAGTTAAAACAAGAAAGCAGACTTTTCGGAATCCACATTTGTTTGAAACAGTTCTGTTCAGTGGATTTTCCAGATTTTCCAGATTTCTTTTTGTTTTACTTCTTCTTGTTGACACTAGCATGATTATTTACAGATTGATTATTTCTGTGCCAGTGCCTTGGCCAGGATGTATTCACGAAATTTTGGCCATGGTGATCATTGGGCTGGCTATAGAAATATTGGTTCCTAGGTGTCCACTTGCCATACCCACTAACCCAATTTCTAGGGTAAGGTCTATAAGACTGTGTAGCATGATGTCCATGACCTGTAAACCTTCCTTGAGTCCTAGTCCATCCTGACCTATTTGGATAGGTTGACTGTGCAAAGAAGTGGGACTGGGCTCTAGGTTGGTAGAAGTGTTTGGGTTGAGCTCTAAAAGCATTCTGCCTCCCCTACACCTTGGACCCTGCTGACCTATTCACAGGTGTGTGTTGGGTCTTCTTCATAGGTGGTGGTGATGGTGGAGACTTGGTGACCTTAGCATGGGGTTTATAAGACTGTGTAGGTTTACCCCAAACCTGAGACTGAGCTTTGGGATTTTGCTTGGATGTGCTAGCTCTACTAGTCTCACTCAATTTTTGTTTGCCCTTGTCCTCAGCACTGGGCTTTTTCAGATTAGCAGTTTTGTTCATTGAAATGTTTGAATTCATGCTAATTAGATGTCCTTTTTCTTTTTGTGCAACAAATGAAATAGTTTTCATTCCAAAGATTTTTGTTGCACTAGAATTAAATCCAAGGCCCTCTTTTCTGAAGTTACCTTTGACCCTAACAAAGCATTTAGATTATCTGTACCTTGGGTCATTTTCTCAATGGTTTTAAGCTTGTCCTCATTATCCTTTTGAATGTCTTCAATGGATTTTTTCAGTTCTGTATTCACACTTAGGACAGCTTGATATTTTTCATTCATAATTTTTATCTCACTTTCATATTTTTGGATTTTCAGCTTCCATTCATCAGCTTCTTTTTCTAACCTCTCATTATCTTCTTTAGAGGCTTTTAACTCATTCTTGATTTCATCTAATTCAGAACATGTGAGTTTCAAATTTTTATTCTCAGATTCTAGACATGCAATTTTATCAGTTAGAGTTGTATCATTTTGCATGGAGTTAATCTTCCTTCTTAAATGCCTGTTTTCCTTCCTAATATCATCAGCTCTATCAGCCATGTCATGGTAGGCATCTACCCAATCAACAATAGTGAAATTTTTGAATCTAGTGATTACCTCATCTGAGTCCTCCTCTCTGTCTTCAGAACTTGTTGCCATAAGGCAAATGGGCTTCTCAGATTCGGCTTCACTGTCAGAGGTATTACTCAGGGAGCCTTCATCTTCATCACTCCACGTGCTAACCATAGCTCTCCCTTTCGTGTTCTTCTTCTTTGACTTGTCCTTGTATTTCTGATTCTCTGGACAGTCGGTTTTCATTTGGCCTGGTTTCCTGCATTGATAACAAGTATTAGTTTCAATTTTCTTAGCGGGGTTGTGTTATACCTTTTATCCCTTCGGTCGCCACCATACTTCTTTTGGCTGAATCGTCCTGCTCCTTTTTTGAGGAATCTCCTGAACTCTCTGGTCATCATTGCCATTTCAGTACGGGTTATGTCTTCTTCATTCAGGCTCTCCTCTGATGATGAACTGCTAGAGCTGGATCTGCTGGACTTGCTGGATTTGCTGGCACCAGCTTTCAGAGCGATTGGCTTCTTCTTCCTCTCAGCTTCTTCTATCCTTGGCATATTAATCTCATATGCCATCAGCGAGCCAATTAGCTCATCAGCCCTTGTATTTCGTAAATCCCTTGACTCATCCATAACTGTAGCCTTAGTGTACCAAGCATGAGTCAGGGAACGCAATATCTTCCTCACTAGATCATACTCTGTTAGAGGTTTCCCGAGACCTCTAAGACCATTGGTAATGATTGTCAACCGAGCATACATTTCTTTGATGGTCTCGTTGGGCTTCATCTTGAATGCCTCATATTCAGACACTAGAAAATTAGCCTTCGTCTCCCTAACTTGAGAAGTCCCTTCATGGATCACTTCCAGTGCATCCCACATCTCCTTAGCTGAACTGTAAGCAGATACTCGAGAAAATTCGGTGGGGTGCAGAGAGCACTGGATAGCATTTATGGCGCTCCAGTTTAGAGTAGACCTTCTGATCTCCTCCTTGGTCCAGACTTCCTCATTTGGGGACAGCTCATGTCCCTTGCTGACTACCTTCCAGATCTCGTAATCCTTAGCCCTCAAAAATACTTGCATACGATTCTTCCAGTATGCATAGTTAGATCCATCGAAGAATGGGGGCTTTGTGGTTGAGTGTCCTTCAGCTATCATCCCTCGAGCATCCATCTTGGCCTTTCCTCTTCGGGCGATGAGTCCCTGTAGAAGAGTATGACCCTGATACCAAGTGTTATGTTAGATGGACGTAGTCTATCTCCACTGAGAGTGGATCTAGAGGGGGGGTGAATAGATCTAATGGCTAATTTAAAACACAGTTGAACTATATTGCGGAATTTAAAACAAACAACTGTTGAGCGATAGAATGAACACTATGAGGAGTGTCGACACATGCAGCCACATAGCATATCACAAGAAAACTCACAAACACACGACACCCAAGATTTTTAGGTGGTTCGGTCAGAGACCTACGTCCACCCCACACTCAACTGAGTATGGTTTACTGCTGCGTAGTACAGCTTGCGTCTGCTGGGTAATACAGCTTGGCCTACAAACTGCTGATACACAGCTTCGCTGGGCTTTACAGCTTGCCGACCAGAGGAACAGATCCTCTGCAACTGCTGGGCAATACAGCTTAGCCGTCCGAGACCAAGTCTCGCCTGCTGAGGATTACAGCTTCACCTGTCCAGTGGAAACCACCACTGCAAATGCTGCCTCACAGCTTGAAGAAATAAAAGAGTTCGAAAGTAAAAATAGAAGCAAACGAAACTAAGAAAACCCAACTGGGAATGTAGCTCGAATGAGCAAAGCTCAGCTCTGGTATCTGAACCAAGAGTCTGAGATACAATCAGAAAAGCTCTCAAACAAAACTCTCTCAATCTCACTCTCTCAATCTTCTCTTCTCTCTTTTTCTTCTTCTCTATTTTTCTTCTCTCTGTGGATCGGTGGCTCTCTGTTGCTTCAGGTTTTTACTCTCACTGTATAGACTTTGCCACTCTTCGATCTGCCTCCTCCTGAAGAAGAAGACTCCTATATATACCAGCAGCAGATTGGATAAGGGCGCGTGGCTTCCACATTTCCCGCCCAAAGAATTCGCCAGATCCGAGGCAATTTCATTCACATGGCAGCATCCTGTGATGGGCTGCTTCCACGTGTCACCATCTGATCATCTCGTCCTTCCTGGATCACGAGCCAAGTCATCAATCCCTGCAAAGAATCCCTGTCAGACAGACGAAATCGAATTATCAGTTTAAGTATAAACCCTGTACAGACTTTGTGGGATGCAATGCATTGTATAGACTTCACTGTATAGACTTTGTGAACTCGAATGCATTGTATAGACTTTGCTGTATAGACTTTGTGAACGTGAATGCAATGTACAGACTCTGGAATGTATAGACTTTATATATGCAGTGATGTGCGATGTACAGACTTCCTATATGATGGCAACCGCTGTACAAACTTGCTGAAGTGTAATGCAATGTGCAGACTTTGAAGAACATTCAGCAGCCCATGTATAGACTAGGTAATGTAAAGACATGCCAGTGTATGGGCTTAATGAGCGTGCAGCAATGTGCAGACTTCAATGCATGAAGAAGCACTGTGAAGACTTAGACAGACACAATGTGCAACAATGTATAGACTTGAAACACTAGATGCACGATGTACAGGCTTCAACTAAAATGATGCACAATGTGTAGACTTGAATGATGTGCGATGTACAGACTTCATGTTATGCATGAGACTCTAAGTAAGACAGACGATGTGCAGACTTAGCCACCATTCAAGTCGATGTATAGACTTCATGAATGATGCATGCAATGCACTGGACAATGTATGGACTTAGACGATGCAGACTAGTCCGATGTACAGACCTGCTCATTGTTCAGACTTCATGAACGATGTACAAACTTGCCAAAGGAAAGGCTGTACAGACTTGATGCAATGAAAGACAATCGAGTGTATAAACTTCACGATGTGAAGACTTGCCAAAGATAACTGGACGATGTACAGACTTGAGCGAAGCAAAGTCTGTACAGACTTGAAGGTTCACAATGTGTAGACTTTGGCAAAGCAACGATGTACAGACTTGCACAGTTCAAGGATGTATAGACTTTTCGTGAAAGCCCAATGTACAGACTTGCAGAACTGAACGTAGGTAAAGATCCCAGTGTATAGACTTCAAAGTTCACTAACGGATGTAAAGACTTCACCTCGAGCAAGCAACAGTGCAGTGTATGGACTTTGAAGAATGATGCATGACGCTGTACAGATTTGACTAATGTATGGACTTAGCCTGTGCGAATAATGCAGCAATGTATAGACATTATCGTGCAGATAGTACCTCACATGCATTAGTGTATTGACTGTATGCCTGATGGATGCACTGATGCAGTATATGCATAAAGGAAGCAATGCACCGATGCAATGCATGCACATAGCAGGTATTGAACTGAAGCAATGGATGTATAGACTTGTGATGCACTGATGCAGTACATGCACAGAGGAAGCAATGCACCGATGCAATGTATAGACTTACTGAGCTTAAACGCCACAATGCAATGTATAGACTTGCTAGTTAAGTGAGCTGCAATGTATGGACTTTACCCAATGCACAAAGACGCTAAGTCATACGGACAGTGTACAGACTTAGTTAAAGCATGAGACACTAAGAAGATGGACAGTGTATAGACTTCGATGTTCTGAGAGAGTCGACCCATCTAAGAAGGAGGTCGACCCACTACTGTCTCAACAATGCACAACACAACACAATGTATAGACTATGCTGAGTGTGTAGACTTGTGTGTGTGTGCAATGTGTAGACTTGTGAAAATGCATAGAACACACAGACAATCTGATAAAAGTAATTTCATCAAAACATAAACAGTTGCCAATCAATCAAAACAAGGTGTTGATAATGAAGTAAAGCATATTGTCAACATCATCAACACAGAGGAGTCACAACACATATGTATCAGCTCATAAGGTTTGGAAGACAAGTTTTCAGTTCTAGATTTGAATGACTTTCTGGTCTGCTTGGACCGTGTACATGCATCACAGACTTTATTTTCCTTCTTAAAAGATATTTCAGGGAGTCCTCTAACCATGCTATGTTTATTTAATTTGTGCAAAACAGTGTAGCTAGCATGGCCTAACCTACGATGCCACAAAAATGCTAAGTCCTCTTTATTAGCAGTGAGGCATAGGTTAGAATGTGCAAGATCATCTAGATCTACCATGTAAATGTTATTCATTTTTTTTCCAGAAAATTTAACAACATCGGAATCAGGTTCAAAAATTTTACAATGAGGAGCATCAAATACTACCTTGTGTCCTTTATCACAAAGCTGGCTGATACTAAGTAGATTATATGCTAAACCATCCACCAGTAGGACTTCATCAATGCAACAAGTAGTACACTTACCTACCTTACCTGATTTGATGATTTTACCCTTTGTGTTGCCACCGAAGGTGACAAGGCCTCCATTCTTCTCTGTCAGCAAGCAAAACTTGGCCTTGTCTCCTGTCATATGCCTGGAGCAGCCACTATCCAGGTACAACATGTTGTTCCTGGCAGCCAGGCATACCTGCAAACACAATTAGGGAGAAAATTTTGGAACCCAAGAGTGTTTGGGCTCCGAAACGGATGCAAACCAATTCAAACAAGATAGCAACATTTTTGGAATCCACATTTGTTTGTGAAAGGATGGCTTAGTGAATTTATCAACATTCTTCTTATTGCTTCTCTTCTTCTCAGCACCAACAGAATGAGCTTTTCTTTTCTTATATTGTGTCCTAGCACCAGTGTTATTAGCAACTTTATTGTTTTTGTGCCAGTGCCTAGGCCAATGAACATTCAGATAATTGTGGCAATAGTTAGTCCTAGGCTGACTGAAGAAAGGTTGATTTCTAGGAGTCCAGGTCTTAGACTCTCCAACCCAGTTTCTAATATGAGGTCTATAAGACTGTGTAGGATATGATTGATACCTAGACCTCCCCTGAACTCTATTCCATACAGACCTATTGAATTGTTGTGGCTGTGCATAATGATAGGTCTGGACACTAGGTCGGTGAAACTGACTTGTCTGACCCCTAACAGAACCATGTCTCCCCTGCACCTTAGACCCACCTAACTTGTGCATAGGTGTATATTGGGTCTTTTTCTGGATAGCTGGTGGTGGAGGAGACTTGGTGACCTTAGCTTGGGGTTTGGATGTGCGTGTAGACTGACCCCTAACCTGAGACTTCCCTTTAGAAATAGGCCTAGGTGTGACGGCTCTGCTGGGCTCACCAACTTTCTGCTTGCTCTTCTCCTTAGCACTAAGCATTTTTGAATTAACAGTTTTAGCAGTAGAATTTTCAATATTCATCTTAATGAGGGGTCATTTCTCCTTCTCAGCTACAAAAGAAATTATTTTTACTGCAAGGCGCTTTTTAGCAGTAGGATTAAAACCTAGACCCTCTCGTCTGAAATTAACTTTTGACCCCACAAGGCATTCAGATTATCCGATCCTTAGGTCATGTTTTCAATGATTTTCTCTTTGTTAGCATTTTCTTTCTCTAATTATTCGATTGAATTTCTTAATTCATTATTGAGACTTAGGACAACTTCATACTTTTTATCAACAATTTTCATTTCATTTTCAAATTTTTGCAGTTTCAGTTTTAACTCATCAATAACATTTTTCAGCATTTTATTTTATTTTCTACAGTCAATTAAAGCATGCTTTAAATCATCAAATTCAGAACAAGAATTTTTTAACCTATCATTCTCAGACTGTAAACAGGCAAGTTTATCAGACATTGTCTTATCATTCAAAAGAGAGTTAATCTTCTTCTTCAAGTGCCTATTCTCTTTTTGAATATCATCTACTTTGTCTAACAAATCTCCGTAGGCATCTTTCTAATCAGAAATTGTATAATGCTCAAAGATAGATGATACCTCATCAGAGTCTTCTCATTTTTCTTTATCATCTTTTGCCATCAGGTAGATGGGCTTTTCTTTGTCCTCGCTCTCAGATGTGCAGCTTAATGTGCCCTCGTCCTCCTCACTCCATGTGCTCACCATCGCCTTTCCTTTGGGAGCTTTCTTCTTTGACTTATGTTTCAGCTTCTGGAGCTCGGGACAATCTACCTTCATATGGCCGGCCTTCTTGCAGTGGTAGCAAACATTAGTGTCAACTTTCTTGGCAAGGTTAGATCTATACCTTGTTTGCCTCCTACCGCCACCAAACTGCCTTCGGCCGAAGTTTCTTCCCTCCTTTCTCAGAAATCGCCTAAACTCCCTGGTCAGCATGGCCAGTTGGTCTCCATCGATATCTGACTCAGAGAGGCTCTGCTTGCTTGATGATCCACTGTGGCTGGATCTACTCGATCTGCTGAGGCTGGCCTTCAGAGCAATAGGCTTCTTCCTCTTCTTGGGAAGGTTCATCTCATAGGTCATTAGTGGACCAATGAGCTCGTCGACCTTCATGTTATGCAGATCTCTTGACTCCTCAACAATTGTAACTTTTGTATGCCATACTAGAGTCAAGGATCGAAGAATCTTCCTTACAATTTCATAATCTGAATAATTCTTTCCCAAACTCCTGAGACCATTGGTAATGATCGTGAGGCACGCATACATTTCTGTGATGGTCTCACTGGGCTTCATTCGAAAGGCTTCATACTCTGAGACCAGCAAATTTGCTTTGGTCTCCCTTACTTGAGAGGTTCCCTCATAGATGACCTCCAACTTATCCCACATCTCCTTCATAGTGGTGCATGATGAAACCTGGGAGAACTCGATGGGATGAAGTGCGTACTAAATAGCATTAATTGCGTTCCAATTGAGGGTAGATTTCCTGATCTCCTCTCTTGTCCAAACTTCATCATTCTCATGAAGCTTGAATGGAACTTTGCTTACTACTTTCCAGATCTCATAATCTTTCGCCGTTAGAAATAGTTGCATATGATTCTTCCAGTATGCATAGTTGGATCCATCGAAGTATGGGGGCTTGGCAGTGGAGTGTCCCTCAGCCGTCATTCCTTTAGAATCCATGGCCGTTGACTCTTCAGGACGTTGATCCCTGCAGAAGAGTTAGGCTCTGATACCAAGTGATAGAATAGATGGACATACTGATACCCACAGATGGAGTATCTATAGACGATCTATTGGGGGGTGAATAGATCGGTCACCCACTAAAAACTTGCTATAGCAAAAACAATTACGGAATATAATCAAACTGTTGTAGGACGGCCAAAAGGCACTTGATCACAACCAGAATGAAACAGATCGAACAGATCGGCTCTCACGCAATCCTAAATAATCATTTACTGAGCGATGAACAGAAATAAATGACAAATGCAAACCACAATCAATCGCACAGTGGACAGTGGAATTTTAAGGTGGTTCGACCTCAAACCCGAGGTCTACGTCTACCCCACACTCAAACTCGAGTGTGGCTTAACTGCTAAAACACAGCTTCCGCTGATCCACAGCTTCGGGGTAAAAACCCTACAACTGCTGGGCCTTACAGCTTACGTCTACCAGTGGATACCACACCTCTGCAACCGCTGGGGCTTGCGGCTTTACCCGTCCAGAGGATACCACACCTCTGCAACCGCTGGGGCTTACAGGTTTACCCGTCCAGAGGATACCACACCTCTACACGCTGAGCGTCATAGCTTGCTCTGCTGATAAACAGCTTGAAAAAGAGTTTCTAAAATGAAAAGAAAACAAGCGGAGAAACAAGAATCCATGAAGGAATATAGCTCAACACTGAGCAAATTCAGCTCCGGTTCTGAACCTGGAGACTGAAGAATAACCTTTCTCTCTCAATTCTCTCAAAACACTTCTCTCAAAACTCTCCTTCTTTTCTGCTCTCTCTGTCTTCTTTTTCTCTCTGGATCGTACAGGCGCTAGCTCTCTCTGCTTCAGCTCTCAATTACTCAATCTGCTCTTCTGGCACGATCAGTCTTCTCTTGAAGGAGAAGCTTCATATATATAGTGATAGCAGAGAGTTAGTGCGTGTGCTCTCCACGATTCCCGCCCATACACCTTGGTCACGTGGCATTATCCCAGCTTACTATTTTACACGTGTCACGATCCTAGAACCTCCTCCAGTCTTGGATCACGTGCCATTCTTAATCTTCATGAAAAGGCATCTGTCAAGGCATCAGACATAAAGTCACCTTCAGACAGTTATACGAGTTATAAAGAGATTGCACGGAGTAAATATTATGATAGAGCTGAAGTGCATAGAGTCAATATGGCATTCACACACACACATGCACAGACTCAACATTTATGCACAAGCAGATGCACAGACTTGATTACGGATGAACTGACTATGTATATGCAATGTGCAAGTGTTGAACAGACCTACAATGCAGTACAGAGTGATTTGCACAGACTAGCACCATGCACCGACTTGGAAACTCATGTGCACAAGACCGAGCATGAGCCAAAAGATGCACCGATGCAAGGGTTGCACTGACCGTGCTTGTGCTATACGAGAAGATTGCACCGACTATGTGTGCTTGTGCATGAAGTGAAAACGTGCACTGACCTAGCATATGCACGGACCTTAAGCGCTCGCGGAAAGAGCTGTACTGACCTAATGAAGACATTGCATTGAGGCAATACTTGCACCGAGACGCAAAGTGAGACGCAAACAGAGATGCTGGATATGCACCGAGTCTAAGCTATGAGAGACGCAAAGTAAGACGGGCACATGCACTGATCTAGGCCACAAGAGACGCAATATAAGACGGACACAGAACGTGCACCGACTTGCGTCTTCCTAATGCAAAGATTGCACGGACATGCAAGACATGAACTTCACCCATATGCACTGACCTATATGCTAGGTGACACATGAGACGCAAATATATGATATATGCAAATGTGTGCCTGCAACCCAATCTTTCATGCAAACCCATGGTGACTCATAATTTTGCTATCATCAAAACCACAGGGGCACAACACTTGTGAGTGTCATCATGCAACTCTTTGATGTGTTGTGCAAAGGACTCGGTAGAGATAGACACTCTAGCAAGCAGGGGAAGGGGAATAGGATCGTAGGGCTTCCTAGGTCTATAACCATGGACAACTTCAAATGGACTCTTGCCTATTGACCTATTGACAGAATCATTGTAGGAAAATTCGGCTTGGGGTAAGAGAAGATCCCAATTCCCAGGGTGGTCCCCAACTGAGCAACGAAGTAGATTCCCTAGGCTTCGGTTGATGACCTCAGTTTGGCCATCTGTTTATGGGTGGTAGGCCGTGGAGAACTTGAGGAGGGTTCCCATCAGATGCCATAGGGTTTTCCAAAAGTAACTAGTGAATTTCACATCCCAGTCGGTCACAATGGTCTTAGGTAGTCCATGGAGTCAGACCACCTCATGAAAGAATAAACGGGCTATCCTAGAAGCATCCGAAGTTTTGGAACATGGGATGAAGTGGGCCATCTTGGAGAACCTATCAACGACCACAAAAATGGAATCTTGTTTGCGAAGGCTCCTAAGTATGCCAAGGATAAAATCCATGCTCAAGTCCTCCCAAGGTCGGTCCGGGATGGGGAGGGGTGTGTAGAGTCCAGTGTTTTACTTCACCTGCTTGGCAGAAGCACAAGTGCGACATTGACCCACAATGTTGGCCACATCCCTCTTAAGACTGGGCCAATATAATTGTCTCTCAACTAACTCAATGGTCTTTTGGACCCCAAAGTGACCAGCAAGGCCACCACTGTGTAGCTCTCAAACCAAGAAATCCCGAACTGAAGTCCGGGGTATGCATAACCTAGTTCCCTTGAAAAGGTACCCCTCTTGGAGTATGAATCCCTCGTGTTCTTTGTGGGACCGGGTGGAGAGGGTGGTATAGTGAGTCCCAAAATCGGGGCAACTTGGGTATTCCTCTTTAACTCGCTCAAACCCCGTGACTTCCACTTGGACGGTGGAAAGTAAGGCTACCCGCCTACTTAGCGCATCGACAGCGCGATTTTCACTACTCACTTTGTACTTTAGGACAAAGGTGTAAGCTTGAATATATTCGACCTAGCGGGCATGACGGGCATTGAGCTTTTATTGGGTGTTGAGATAATTCAATGCCTCGTGGTCTGAAAAAATCACAAACTCCTTGGGTAGGAGATAGTGTCTCCAATGACGAAGAGATTGGACCAGGGCATATAGTTCCTTCTCATAAGTGGAGTACCTAGTCCTAGCCTCACAAAGTTTCTCACTGAAATAGGCTACGGGGTGACCCTCTTGGCTAAGAATGCCTCCAATCCCTACCCCGGATGCATCACAGGTGACCTCGAAGACTTTAGAGAAGTCGGGTAGACAAAGGACCGGGGCTTGGATCATCTTTTCCTTGAGTTCTAGAAATGCTTTGGAGGCTACTTTAGTCCATACAAAGGTGCCCTTCTTAAGGCAGTCAGTGATAGGGGCCGTTATGGTGCGAAACCCACAAATGAATCTTCTATAAAAGGTGGCTAGCCCATGAAAGCTCCGGGCATCATGGAGAGTCTTGGGCTCGGGCCACTCAAGAATGGCTTCGACCTTCTCGGGGTCCATGGATACCCCTTGGGCTGAAACGATGAATCCTAGGAAGGCTAGTTGAGTGGTCATGAAGTGACACTTCCCAGGGTTGGCAAATAGGCTCTCCTTCCTAAGAACAATGCAAACTTGTTTGAGGTGATCAAGGTGGGCTTCCTTGGACTTGCTATATATGAGGATATCGTCAAAGTACACGACAAGGAAGATGCCAATGAAAGGGCGGAGGACCTCGGTCATGAGGCGCATAAAAGTGCTAGGTGCATTGGAAAGGCCAAAGGGCATGACAAGCCACTCATAGAGGCCATCTTTGGTTTTGAACGCGGTCTTCCAGTCATCCCCAGGCCTAATCCAAACCTGATGATAGCCACTTTTGAGATCAATTTTGGAGAAGATGGTGGCTCCAACGAGCATGTCTAGCATGTCATCTAACCGAGGGATGGGAAACCTATACTTGACCGTGATCTTATTGATGACCCGACTATCTACGCACATTTGCCAAGTCCCGTCCTTTTTGGGTGTGAGGAGGGCTGGGACGGCACATGGGCTCTTGCTAATGCGGAGGAAACCCTTCTTGATGAGCTCCTCAATTTGCCTCCTAAGTTCATCATGCTCGGTGGGGTTAAGGCGATAGTGGGGGAGGTTGGGTAAGGTAGCTCTGGGTACAAAGTCGATGGCATGTTGCACATCGCGCATGGGTGGTAGCCTATCCGGGAGCTCATTGGGGAACACATCGTGGAAGTCCTCAAGGAGTTGTTGGATTTCTAATGGGTGTGGTTCGGTTGGGGTGGACTCCCCAAGACAAATGACAATGGCACACACTTGTGCCCCTTGGTTGACTTCCTCCTCAAGCTCTTGCTTAGTGATGAGGTGTATGCTCCAAGTAGTCCCAATGGTCACACTAGGGCTTGGATTCAAGGGAAGGGTATTTCGTGCAGGAATGGGTGGGGTTGTGTGGACGCACTTTTTATTTTTTAATTAAGATCTATGGTTATTGAGTTTATTAAGTGCGAGGGCGTGCCAGTCACGTAAGGTGACGATTTATTGTGTGCTCGATCTGACTAATCAGATGATTGTGTGGTTCGTGTCGGGATCAGAACCCGCCGTACCATAAAGGCTACGGCGTCATTTACATCCCCTCGGAGAGTGGAACACCCTTGATTAATCGCCGGGAATCAGGGCCTCATGGCCAGAAAATTAGTTACATGAAAAGTCTATTAGGAAGCATTGAAATCCCCGTACGAGGGTGAGAAGAAAGCATTCGAGATCATGTTGGTCGTGTGTTGACCATTTGATGTTCGGACGAGTGTCCGGCTTGAGAATCGCGTAATTGTCACGGGAAAACCAGAGCATATGTATGTCGCGATGCGACAAATTTATTGTTCGGAGGAACGGGAAATATTCAGTTAAATCCCGATTAGAGCGGTCGAAAACTGATAAGTTTGTCGGCCCAGTGCAAGATCAAGCTACGACCATACTGCGGTGGGCCCCCCGTGGTCGAAGTCGGGCTCGCGTGGGCATCGTCAATATTTCCGGTGTCAAGGGGGCAACGGGAGGATGTCCTGGGACCAGATCTGAGAACCAATGTGCGTTGAAAGGGAGCAGGATATAGGCCGAGGATATGGGTCCGGCAATGACCATGATCGGGGCGGACCCGAGGTCTAAGCGTGGCCCACGGAGGCCTTACTTATTCCCATGCAAAGGGTCTGGGGATGATGAGAGCTGTCTCGTTCCATTCATATTTTGTTGGTCATTCATGGACCATTTTATGTTCGGACAAAGATCCGTATTGAAGGCAAGACGTAAATGGAAATAAACCCGTACAAACGTCTATCGTGAGTACAGCAAGTTTAATGCAAGCGTGGGTTTAGATCCCGGTATGTATGTCAGTCACTAACGGACCGTTCGTCGTTCGGACGAGAGTCCACATTTGAAGCGTCGAAGACAACAACAAAACCACACGGATGTCTGCCGTAGGTACGACAAGTTTAATATGGGTGCGGGATTAGATCCCGGCATATATGTCAGTCACTAACGGACCATTCATTATTCGGATGAAAGTCCGTATTATTAGCGTCGAGGACGACGATAAAATCATACGGATGTCTGCCATAGGTACGGCAAGTTTATTGTAGGTGTGGGATCGGATCCCGGGAGAAGCGGGTCGAGTTGACGAACTATTGGCCCGAGATGTGTTCGGATCATGACCATGTCGGGGGTTCTGAGGTCCACGTCCGATACCACAAGGCATCATTGATTTTCTCTTTGCACCCTGTCTGGGGGAGTGAATTGTTAAGTGTGAAGCCCAAACTCACCAACGTGCGGCCTCGCACACGGATCGACCTGCGCGGTCAGGTCGCGGGGTTCGACCTGCTCGGTCAAGTCGCAGGGGTCAAGGGGGCAGCGCCCCTTGCGGGGGTTTCCGGGGGCAGCGCCCCAGGAACAAAATTTTAATTAAGGCGCGGGTGATAGAGTTTCTTTTATTCTTTTATTAGCATGATTGACCTTTTATTATTATTATTTGCTTGCTTAATCCCCTTTTGTATTAAGCAGGCGCGCCGGATTAAGGATGGATAGGGGGGGCGCCGTTTTAAGGGTGTTAGGTGCACAGGAATCGCGTCATTTAAAGGGTTCAATGTGGAGGGCGCGCCGGTTAAGGCCACGCCGGATTAGGATGCCAATGGAGGAGCAGCGCGTCGGATAAGGGACCCAAGAGAGGGGGCACACTGGATCAAGGCCAAGAAGAGGGGGGCGCCAGATTTGGGCTCAAAGAGGAGGGCGCGCCGGTTAAGGCCACGCCGGATTAGGATGCCAGTGGAGGGCGCGCCGGATTTGGCAATGCCGTAATAGAATGTGCAAGGGAGGGGGAGCGCTGTTTTAGGGTGGTAAGCAGGGGAGCGAGCCGTTTCTGGATTCAAAGAAGGAGCGGAGGGCTTTTGTGAGAGGGGCTAAAATGGCGCGGGGGAATAGTAACCATGCCGGATTAGCCTCTCCCGAGGGTTTAGTTCATTGCTTTTGACTGTGCCTTTCTTTTCTTTCACCTGCAAGCCGGTTTGATGGTTGGTTTGCTCATCCATTTGGAAGATTAAATTGATGAAAAGGGGGTTTAATCGTTTTAGTCGTTTATTGAGGTGAATTAGCATGGATGCTTAAGTGTTCGTTCGGGGGGTTTAGTTCACAGAGTTTACTGTGTATTAGATTAAAAGCTCAGTTTGTTCTTCAGAGGCTCAATTTGTTTACTTGTTCTTGTGTGTTCTTAGCCCTTGGCGAAAATCGGGCAGCACCTCCCCCGGACCGGGACTTGCCAGAGAGAAGCGAGAGCCACCACACGGATTACTCTCGGGTAAACCGACTCACATGCGATGATTTAGATGTTCGCCATAGAAGGCTATAGCTCTTCATCCCACAGACGGGTTCCCCAAAGGTCGCGCCACGGAGAGGCAGACCTCCGAGGCCCCTGGATGATAAGAAGATCGAGAGGAAAGGGAAGAGATCACAACAGTGGAAGGCTACGCATGCTCAGAGAACCCATTCTTTTCATTCATCCTCAAGGGAAAAAAAGGGGGAAAAAAGGGGAACATTGCAAGGGAGAAGAGGGAGAATACATCGATGGGGGATGAAGGAGATACACCGGTGGGGGAGAGGGGATGGAGCACAAGCTCCTCCCCCCCCCCCCGCCAGCTCACCTCTCGCTCTCACTCACCCTCACTCTTTCACTCTTTCCCTCACCTCTCCGGCATAGATGGAAGAAGTTTTCTTCTCTTCGGGTGGCCTTCTCTTTTTTCTTCCCCCGCCCTGAACGAACCAACCTTTTTCCTCCGGTGGAGTATGCCTTTCTTTTATATTAGTCAGGATGGGAGCGGCCCTCCCTTCTTTTCTTCTTCACCTTTTCCTGCTCGCCGATCTTGAGTGGCCTGCGGATAGGGAAGCAGTAGAGTAGGGAAGTTGCCTCCACGGGATCGGCCGATGGTGACCGACGAAGCAGCGACGTTCGGTGTGGGGCTCGAAGCTTGCCATTCCAGGGAGCTTGAGGAGCTCAGGTGGTTGCACGTTTGTCGGACGCAGGAGGCTTGGACATTTCAGGTAAGTTCTCTTTGTTTGCGCCCAAAAATAGGGGATCGGACTGATGACGGGATGGGATGTCTCGGAGGTAAAACGGCGTGGAGGGATGGTGATCGCTTAGGATTAAACCCAAGTGAAATTGGCGCGCCGTTTCAACTTTTTGGCCTTCAAAATGGTCATGCATAGTAGCTCTCGAACAAAAGGTGCTGCTCGACTGGACTCACTAGGCTTGCCTAGTATTCGATTGATGTAACTCTTTATTTACCAATATTGGAATAAAATCACCTCCTAGTGGTTGGATGGTGGAGTGGCTTTCTCCTTACCTCTGGTAAGGGGTGCACTCTCCCATCAACCCCTAGGTTAGGTTTTCTATTAGTAGCTCTCGAAGGCATAGCTTTGCATATGGGCGCCGTTTTAATGCAACACAAGTGGCGCCGTTTTAACCATCAAAGGGGGAAGGCCCCTTCGACATGAGCACGCCGGATAGCTAAAGAAAAAAAAGGGGGCACGCCATTTTGAGAAGGGGGGCACGCCGTTTTAAGGCGCGTCGTTTTAAGGCCCCTTCGTGCCGTTTTAAGCACCAAACGGATTCTTTTCAAAGTCGCGGCCGTTTATATGAATGTCGGCATTCCCAGAATGTTCCGGTTGCGATGTATGGCATCCATAATATTCCGTTTGCAGCCTCTAGGGCTCGGTCCCAGACTTTACGTGACTTTCGGTGCATGCCGAGACTATGCTGGAGTTCCTGACTTTTCTCTGATCCAGCTCTCGGCGTGGCCGGTTGGAGAGTTGTAGCCGTATCTTCCGCCTGGGGGGCTTCCTTAACGGGTAGCGGACCACTAAGCGAGTTCTCGTCCTGATCGAGCGAGGCATGAGGTTTATTCTGCATTTCCATCTTCGGGTTGCTCTCGAGTGTTGAGACATGCATGCCGTATGATCCTCATCGACATTTTTCGACGTCCACAGGTTGGAATGGAAGAAGGGGTAGGGGATCCTTCTAGGGAGGGAGGTGTCCTTTGGGGGGGGGGGGGGAACGGGGTGGCGAAGTGTTGAGTTGGATCCTCTTCTCTTCTTGGGTGAAAATGCAAGCATTCATCCTTCCAAGGAAGGTGGCATCTACATCGTAGATCCAAGGCCGCCCTAGAAGTATACTTCCGACTTTCATAGGTTGAATGTCACACCATACTTGGCCATGTTAGGATTGGAATGTGATGGGGACAAGGCAGCGAGTGCTAACGGGCACGGATGTAGCATCAATCCAAGCTACCCGGTAGGGGTTTGAGTGTGGGGAGATGGCAAGGCCTAGAAGCTTGATAGTGTCGGGGGACACCACATTCACACTACTTCTATTATCTAAGATGACCTTTCGGGCAAAGTCCCCTATCCGGATGTAGGTGTAGAAGGGTGGTTCTTCTCCAATCATGTTCTTGGGTTTGAGTGAGGACACAGCTAACCACTCCAAGGTGATGGTCGGTGGATGGGGGGGTTGCTCTTGGTTGGACTCGATGTAGTAGGCTTCATACTTTTCCTTCCAATTGGGAGAAGCCTCGTGAACCTCAGCCTCTTCTTTAACCCCAACTTGGGGTAGGAGATTAGTCTCCTCAATGAGCAAACTAGATGCTCCCTTGGTGGGACATCGATTGGCAAAGTGCCCATACCCAAGGCACCTAAAGCATTACTGCCCGCTATGGTGGTTAGGGGTAGCTCTAGCGGGAGGGTGAGCGGGTCCCGGGCTGGGAGGATTGGGAGTGGGGTTGGGAGGGCCATTTGTGGGCCTAGAAGGAAGGGTCCCACTAGAAGGGGCTGCTCGAATGGGAGGAGTTCCCATGGGATTTGGAACGATGCGTCGTTGAGGGGGTGGTGTGTTGGTCCGAGAGACCATGGACTTGGGATCCGACATACGAGGAGGAGCCATTCGGGGATATCGAGAGAATTTCTCGGCGTCCCGAGCTATTTGATAGGCTTGTTCTAGGGTGGTCACATGACACATGAACTCTTTTTTTTATTTGGAATTGAAGCCCATTCCTAAACCGGGTTAAGGTGACCGCATGGTCCTCTTGGACTCCGCACTTGAGGAGGTAATAATCAAATTTCTCAATATACTCCGTCACGGACCTCCCCTCTTGGGTTAGAGTCTGCCATTCATCAAGGAGGGTTTGGTGGTAGGAGGGGGGAACATATTTGAGCCTAAGTTGTTCTTTCATACCCCCCCATGTGGTGATGGGAGCTTGCCTTCTAACCATCCTTAACCCTTCAATGTTCAACCAATGGGTCTTGGCCAATTTGGTAAGTTGCATCTTGCCAAGCCGAACCCTCCTATACTCGGACATAAGATACCAATCAAAGTATTGATCCATTGAAGCCTCCCAATCTAAGTAGACACTTGGGTTGTAGGATCCATCAAAGGTGGGGGCATAGACTTTTACAAGCCTCAAGAGGTGATCATCCGGGTTCTCCCGGGGGTGCCTATCATTTCCCCTAGTGGTGGATCCCTTCCATGCTTGGGTGGATGGTTGGGGTTTAACTCTCCTATGGCTGGTTCCTCATGTCGTGGAAGTGCCTTTCTATCATCCACCCTTGGGGCGGGCCTATTCTCCTCCATGTGGTTGAGTCGGACCGTTATGTCATCAAGCCGCCTAAGACATTCGTAATGTCCTCCAAGAGGAAGGCGACTTGGTCGGAGAGCTCACGCTCGTTGGCAGTAGGGTTCCCTTGGGGATTGGGATCCATGGGAGGGTTTGAAAAAGATGGGTCGGGCTGATAATGGGTCCCTCTATGTGTGCTCATGAAACAATCGGTTGGCTAAGCATGGGTGTGAACCTATGTGCGACCTAAAGTGAAAGTGCCCAAGGACTAGACTTGTGGGAACAAGCCTATGACCGCTCTGATACCACTTGATGTGGCACAGCCAAGTATGCCACGGGATAACACGATGCACCTAGGACCTATATTCGCAAACACACAAGGAGTAGTAGCGGACTCGATATATCGGGTCACTCACGCGGTGCGCATTCTCTCTAGAAGGTGACTCGGGATGATCGTGAGGGTCCGGGGTGGGACCTCGCTATTCCGAGGGCTTGGCTATGCCAAGGCTGACCTCCCTTGAGGGGTTGGGACTCCCCACGTTCGTGGGTGGCTAGCACACCGAGGGTGGGTTAGTGGGTGGCACTCGCAACTCTCTCCGCGATGGGCCGCACACTTGAGTGGAACGGAGATCGGGAACTCACTCACCGTCCGACGGGCAGTAATATATGATACAAGACAAGCAAATGAAATGCCAGGAAGGGTAACCAGGCTCTCACCTGATCAATTTGAAGAAAACGATGCCGGCCGGAGATGAGGTCGGGCGGGGAAGCGTGGGGATGCCACCTGCACGCTGCGTCGGGGAAGCTTGACCTGTGATATTCGGTTACAGCACTACACCTCATGCATGAGGGTTGATCACAAGGTGGGGATTAACTTAATTAAAATCAAATTGTACCTCCATGCAGGGAGGGGCTTTCAGCCGGCCAGGCGAGGGATGGGGATTGCGCGGGAACCGGTTCTGTCTGGACTGATCCTACGGGACAGCAAGCCGATGTCGGAGGTGCAACGGGCTTCACCGAGTGCTGCAAGAGGCAAGGCTAGAGCCGACACTTCTGGTGACGAGTCTACTTTGTGTGGTTGAAGACGGGGATCCTAGAAGAGGTCGGTGGTAGCCGCAAGGATCAGAAGAGTGGGGAAGGGTCCAACCTGAGCTCAGAGAAGACAGATTGCGCGCGCCGGGGAAAACGGTCGGACGGGGGTGCTCCGATGGCCAAATGACTTCCTCCTTCCTGGTGTGGAAAGAAGACTCGTGGAAGATCACCTCGATCAAAGGGCACGCCAGGAAGCTTTAAGGGGAGGCCGTGGGGGCCTCTGCAACTTCCCTCTTGTTATCTGTCAGAGTCAGCTTGCGCGATCGGACGAGAATAGCTCTCCCGGTCAGCTCCAATGTCGGATGAGGATGATTGAGCTATCATTGCGAAGCTGACTCGGAGAAGAATCCACTGGTACCAATTTTGTTGACAGAAGCTACACAGAGAAGACGAGGGCGGCTTTGTAATAGGGCGGACAGCCCTGCTGCTACTATTGTCTAGAGAGCAAGTGGGAGATGGGAAAGGAATGTGGAAGAATAGTGGGAGGGGGGAGTGGGAGGGGGATTGGGAGTCTTCCCTAGTGTGAGGGGAGGTGGAGGGGGAGAGGGCAGAGGGAGTGGGCAGGGGCAGTAAGAGTGTGCTAATGGAGGGGGGGTTTGGCAAGGAAGGGGGGGCAAGATGAAATTCAAATTTGAATTGGGGATGGAAGGGGAGTTAATGGGTGTCTAGGGAAGGGTGGAAGATGAATATTCAAATTTGAATTGGGGGTGGGAAGGGGAGTTAATGGGTGTCTAGGGAAGGGCGGAAGATGAAATTCAAAATTTGAATTGGGGATGGGATGGGGAGTTAATGAAGGGCCTACGGATGAGTGGGAGATGCCTTGGGAAGAGGGAGGGGTGTCTTGGGAAGTGGTAATGGGAAGAGATACAAATTTGAATTATTCTTGGGGGAGGTGATGGGGAGTAAAGAAGGGCCTAGGGAAGGGTGGGGGATGCCTTGGGAAGGGGGGAGTAGAGAGAGAGAGAGAGAGGAGAGTCACACTCCTAGAGGGGAGGGAGAATTCACTCAAAGTGGATTTCAATTTCTCAAGCATCAATTGTTACAAATGGAGGGGGGTTGGGGCCTATTTATAGGCACCCAATATTTTACAGGACAAAAATGCCCCTAGCATTCATACAAAAGACCGAAGCTATCCTAAACAACAGTTATGGGCCCAACTAGGATACTAAGGCCATATCAAACTCAAACAAGGGAAATTGGACTCATGTCCACATGACTCAATAAAGGAAAATACATAAATAAGACTCAAAAGTAAAGATGATATGAAATAATTATCGTCGAGCTTCCTCAAGGATGTGCGGGCGACCCTAACCATATAGAGTGGTGCAAGATGTCCCCATCAATGTCGGCTTCTGAGCCTTTATAATCAACTCCCTAAAGTGCCTGGTCTCCTCTGAAGTGAGCCGAACTACACATACAAGGGTGAAAAAGAATGATATACACTACAGTAAGAAAGGGACTGAAAGCTAAAAGCAAAAGAACGAAAGATACCTGCTGGCCTCGTATAAAAAGGAGAGAGTGGCCAATAAAACAGCGAGGGCTCTTGGTTCCTTGAAGCAGCCTTGCAAATCTACCAGCATATATCCCCTATCACTTCGCATTGTTCGACCAACGACGCCAAGTCTGCATGACGGCGAGAAGATAAATGATAATATAAGTCGACGTGGTTAAGCCCCCATCCGTCGATGTGCTTAAAAAAAAGGAGAATAGGTTTGCCCAATATGGCTTCGCTAGGGCCACCTACTGAAAGCTCATGAGAGCGCAGCAATGCGAATAGCCAAGGGGTATCGCTGTAAAGTGCTGGCAGTTGGTCTTCTCTCCTAATGAAGGTCCTGTAGGGATGAAGCTGATCGCTCTCAGGATGCCAAGAAGTCGTAGAGGGAAGAGGCTCCTCCACTGGCAGAGGAATCTGCTGAAGAATCAATCGCTTACCGCTCACGCAGCATAAGCCTTGAAGTGTTTTCAAGAAGCCATCCTTGCTGATCTCCGGCAGTTTTGGCTCGATCTTGGACGAGCGTTGTTTAGCAGCCTTCCGTGCCTCCAGATAGGCCGCAACTGCAGCATTGGTCTAGAATTTCAACTTCTTCAAATAGGCCGGGTCAGCATCCAGAGCCGGCACTGGCTGGGAGTCCAAGAACTTGCATTCTGCAACGGCCCAACATTCCCTCCTCGAGCTCCTATAAAAGCCCGTGCGCGCATTCCACCGTTTGATGTATTCTGAAGACACAAGGGGAAAGCGTGCAGGGGCCGGAACTCTGAATGAAATCGCCTCTCGGTGATGAAAATAGTCCCACCATGTGCGAGCCTCGTCATTTGAGACTTGGCTAGCCCGGGCCCTATTCGGCAGCGCAAACTGAGTCGAGGAGGCAAGAATGTGCTAGTCATAGCCAACATTTCGACTGAATCAGAACGGATAGTAAGGCTCCAACCATAAAATACCACTTTTGCAAAAAACCAGGACACCCGGCCTTATGGACAGTGCCCAATCAATTAGCTCCGCCTCCAGAATTGGCCTTGTACACTTGGCGTCCAAAATGGGGTGAACATACTCCTCTATCTCACCAAGATGGCACTCCCTCATCCTGTTCACCAATGGACTTGAGTGGGCACCCGGGCTCCAAAAAAGTAAAACTCCAGGTGCATCTATTGGAACTTTAGTCAGTTTGCCCTGAATAGCAAAGAGCTGGTCTACTATCTAGGTCGGCTCAACACTGGCAAACTCTATCATCCTCGGGACTAGTTGTGCCGACTGGAGTGACCAAGGAGCAGCTTCTGGGAACAAAGTTCAAACCCAAGCATTGAAAAAGTCTAGCGGGCCAACCGTTCGTAGATTCCTGGGAAGACGAGATCGGTGCAAGTCTCCCAACATCTTGTATATCAAACACAATGCAACTGGGCAGAGTGAAAGCTTCATGCCCCAAGCCATCAAGTAAGTAGGATAGATGGCCTCGACCCTGATCATGCTCTCGTCGCCCTGCGGGAGAGCGAAGGAACAAATCTAATAAGTCAGATACATAGCACAATGAGTGACTACGTCAACCCCAGCAGGGTTGGGACCTCCTTGTTGTCCTCCTTTCAATGTGGCCGGGAAAGCGGCTTGTCACCGAACCCTCTTCTTCTGCTGCACAGGAGCCGACACTAATGAGGGGAAGTCTTTGTATTTCTGCTCCCCTATGAAGAAATACTGGAGCCAGGTGCCCATCCTCACACGCCTCTTTTCTCCAGGCTTGCGTGATTCCCTGGTATCGTACGAGGAATGGCAGAGAGTACTATATGCTTTCATTAGATAGCGGTAGGCAAAGCCTGTCAAGTATCGCCCTTCATCGTCCGTCTGGTCCTTCAGCCAATCCGGCCAATAAACCTCTTCATATGGTTCACCGTCGATCGGGAGGCCACTTAACTGAGAGAGACTCCAAAGGTCTAGCGATGTCTCTCCTTCTGAAGTATAAAAAGTGTTGTACTCAGGACAGAACACCTCAATCATACCGTAGCACAGACCCTTGGAGATGGGGTAGCGGTATCTCGATACATATGTTAGTATTCGTGTGCTACAGGCCAATTTTGGGTCGGGTAGGCCCGATAGATGTACGATCTTGTTCATTATTAATAAAGTTGTATTTGAGCATAAATATGTGATTTGATATTACTTTACGATGTCCCTAGGATATGTGGTTGTAAAGTTAACTCGAGATGGGATCTCGATCATGAGACTGACTTTACATGGACACATACCTTAAACTACTCATGGTTGGAGGGTAATCACTCGGGGACTTTGATTACCTATTAAACCAATACACATGATGTGTGATTGACCAGTCTCATGGTCATTGGTGCGGGGCACCAACACATATGTGTAGGTGTATGTCCTTGGAGGATGTACACTGAACTAATCTGCTATTGGATCTTCAGATTATTGATTATACCTAATGTCAACTGAAGATCCAACTGTCTCAATAGCATCGTTGGTCCTTTGACCTGGCACATTGATCGGATCTTACACGAGGATGGGAATGGTTTAATTACTTGGCCAAGTGACTTTAACCATAAGTCATGAATTGCCGAGTCATTAACCATTTCAGGATACGTGTGAAGATCAACAATGGTCAAGAGGGGATCGCTCACTGTCGGGTATATATCTGACAGTTAATGGGTCATGACACTGACGCTCCATTAAATCCTTGGCCAGGGTAATGTGAGTTCATTTAGAACGGAAGTCATACACTTTAAGGAGGTCATGGTCAAATGGCACGATCATGGGGTTTGACAGAAACTATACCCTCGATCGAACCAGACTCATAGAATGGGCGAGGGATTATAGCGATGCGGCAACTGTAGACTTACAGGTACCAGACAGGCTGGTTTAAACCCGGCGTCCTCTAGGATCACGCGGATTTGCTTGACCCAACGTGATCAAAGGTTCAGAATAAATTAAACTATTATTCGGCTCTGGTAGAAGCGAATAATAAGTTTAATTTACTTCTAATTGGGAATTAGAAGTTAATGGGCCTTAAACTAGAGTGACTATGGGCCTAGAGGATCATACACAATGGATTCTTGGGTGACGGATTATTATTGTACAAATGTATATATTAATTCCCTTGAATTCCTTTTGGAAAGGAGTTTAAAAGAGGGCTTAATATATATGTACAATAATAAAAAAGACATATATGTGATTTTGATCCTTATGGGCTCTTTTGAAAAAGGTCCTAAATATATATATATGGGCCATACGTGAATGCTCTCCTTCTTCTAGCCTAATCAAGCATCAAGGGAGAAGAAGAAGAGATTAACTCTCCCCCTTCCTCCCTCTTGCTCTCTCTCTCTCCCTGGAAGCTCTCTTTCTCCAGAAAGGGACATAAAAGGAAAGATCAGGGCTGGGAGACGCCGTTGCTGCGCAAGGATCCGTGTGGATCTGCTCTGGAGGCCATACTTCTGTGCGGCTCGGTGATCGCGAGATTCTGCTTCGGGCACTACGGACAGCGTCGTTCCGCGCAAGGTGAAATCTGCAACCCGTAGTTAGGGGTTGGGTAATTAATGCATCGATTAGAGCACAGATCTAGGATTCCATCAAGCCGGGTTCGGGTAAATATTTTTTTGTTATCCGCTGCATTGCCCGAACTGTGCTGTGTGGAACCTTACAGCATACACGCTATGGTATATGCCTGCCTTGATCAAAATAGGAGCGTAGTGCTGCAGAACATAATCCATAAATTCCACTGCTCCTGGCCAGAAGGCATGGACGTCAGTAGCCTTCAAGTCGGCAAACCAGCCTACCAGAATTTGGTGCTTGAAGCGCACGACTAGGCAATCCAACAGGAAAGGTTCCTCTTTGTACTTCCATTTAGCAGGGCCAAGAATAAACCGAAAGATGGCTTCTCCCGGTCAACGCGGCCTGCAGTCTCATTCCATTTAGCCAGAACAAACTCAGGGGCTCTGGTCAACAGTCCATCCTATGTAGTTAACTCCTGGAGCCGCAGCACGGCACTCCATTTCCGAGGCTCAGTAGGTAGATAAATGGGTCGTCCCCGCACAACAAAATCTATCAGGCTGTCCCGCTCTGCAAGTAGCGCCTGCTCAGCCTTCCGAACAAGGAACAAGTCCCACTTTCCCTGTAGATTGAACCACTTCAGGAAAGACATCAAATGCATGTCCTTGGGGTGATCCACCTTGTGGCCGTCTCGGTGGTCGTACTTGAAAGAATCACTCCCGACAATCAACAGACGATCAATGTCTACTCTGTCGATCTCTGAATCAGAAGACTCTGCTACTATGGCCAGCTTACCATGGCCTCTGTCTAGAGAATCAACATCCCTCCAGGTTACCACAGCATAGGAGGAGGAAGAAGAACCAGATGCCATGATATCTGCATAAAAAAAAATACTAAGAAAATAAACGAAGTCAGAAAGGAGTTGTTGGAGACAAATGTTTTTCTGACAAAATTTTGACAGAGTCTCCCCAGCCTGGGAGCTTGCCAGAAGGAAGCGAGAACACGTCCACTAACGAACGGTCCCTGAAACAGGCCGTGGGTGTCACACCGGAGCCGAACAGGACACCCAGGGTTGTAGCTCCGACGACAAGCCTACAAGGAGCCTCTCGGGGCATGGAAAAGAAGGGGTTAACCCCCAAATCAACCATCCACACTCACCACTCTCCATCGCCATCGCCGCCGTGCGCAGAAGGGGGAGGAGGAGAGAGGAGATTAGGGTGCAAATGAGATGGAATGAGAAGAAAGAGAAGAAGAAGAAAATATATGGGGGGGCCTTCGATGGGCCTAATCTGGCGCGCTAAAAGGGCGCGCCGTTTCAGCCGTTGCCGCCCAAAAATTCAAATATTTTGGGCACCGTATTAACCCAATTAAGGGGTCGTGCCAGAATAACAGGGCTAAGGGGGGAGCGTCGTTTTAGCAAATGGTCACGGCCGCGTCGTTTTAAGGACAAAGAGCTATCCCCGCGCTATTTTAAAGCCGCTATGAGGTCGTGGTACTCCGACGGCATCTCGACTACGCCAAACAAACACTCTGTGCTATTCAAGCAAAGAATACATCTAGTCTGGGTACATCCGTCAGTCCCGCATCGCTCATGCCTCACTTGCGACACCCGCGGCTGGGAGGCATTTGTTGGCACCCGAAATATGATTGATGGCAGTCGTGCCTGAATGATAAAAGGAATACGGCCCGCCGGAGTGTAAAAGCCGAAGAGGATCAGTACACAAGGGTCCCCCCGGACTGCTAAAGCTTTAGGTCACCTCACGAGAGCGTGAGGGACTCCACCTCAGGATGGTCGGAACAAATCCACAACAAATCGACAGTGCCATTTGGCCTGCCCAATGAACTGGCATCGACTCAGTCGTGCCAAACAAACTCCATTTGTCGTCCGATCCGGGCGAGAATGTACTTGGTGGTTCACCACCCGACAAGAAACCTTCTTGAGGTGAAGAAATGTCCCCGACTTCTCAGAACAAGGTGTCGATGGCTGCGTCAGCCGGAAACCCGAATGTCTGAACTAAAGGCACGAATAACATCAGAATTGGCCGTCTAGTGGCCTGAAGATCCTCCCGATACTTCTCATGTCGATCCCACCGAGACATGATGAGATGAAAGTTCAAGTTGACTCTCGGAGTCAATCCTTGTTTCAAGAGCCAAAGCCCGACTCGAACAAGCACAACAAGGGGAACAACCCGGCACGCCCCTAAACTGGCGCGCCCCTAATCCGACACGCATAAAGCAACCCTCACTAAATCAGCGCGCCCACCTGCGCGCCAGGTGAGGCCACGCTAGTTAGGGCTATAAGAAGAGGGCTTTCGAACAAGAAAACAAAAGAGGGGAGTGCAAGGGTCGAAGTGAGAAAAAGAGAGAAGGGGAATCAGAGAGGGGAAGCTTGGTAAAGAAGGAAAAAGCTGAGAGAGGCTTCCCTAAGCAGTCGTCCACCATTCGCCAACAGAGAGGAAAGGCTCGGAGCGAGGGAAGAGAGGGAGATTTCTGATACTCTATTTTCGTTGTAAAGAGTGGAGGTGTGTGTGTGGGATATCGTCTTCATTCTTCATCTAGCCCTCCCTTCGTCAATATCTCCTTTGTGGCTTGTAATGAAACGGGTAATGATATGAGCCCACATTCCCCTTCATTTCATTTTAAGTTTAGCCTTCGGCTCTTTTTTCTTTTCATCTTCCGATGCAAAGATGTAATGGAACGGTCTCGTGCGGCAACTCCAGGCCGAATGTAATATATATTCCTTTTCTTTGATCATTCCTTAAGCTGTGCCTGAATCCCTCCTCTTGTTCTGTTGCATTTACTTCCGTATCGTTTATTAACATCTGGCTTCTACGGTCGATGCCGCGTGGCGGGCGCGCGGGCCCGCCATGCGGTGGGTGCCTGCAGCGCCCGCCTCGCGTGCGCGAAGGCGGGCGGGCGCGTCCGCCCACGCGGGCGGCCGCGCGCCCAAAGCGGCTTTGACCGCTAATTTTTTTAATTTTTTTACATTATTTATCTCTATTAATTTATTGTGCCTATAGTATATATATGTGAGAAATATATATATAAATGCACAGTAAATTAATCTGATTATTATCTTAAATACTAATTATCTCATCTCAACAAAAAAGTCAAATGTTAAATTTTATTTATCTTTTGAATTTATCGAGGTGAGATAATTACTATTTACCTTGAGATAAAATGGTAATAATTGAAGATAATTCTGTGAAATTTAATTTTTGAATTTTTAATTATGGGATAATTAGTAAATTCAGAATTTGAATTTCATTGAAGTTAATTGTATAAAATCCAAATATTTGAATTTTTAATTATTAGATACTTGTTAAATTCAAATTTTAAATTTTAGAAAATGATAATTGAGGATAATTACATTATTTAAATTTACTTTCAAATAAAATTATTGGATATTTAGTTTAAATTTAAATCTAAATGATTGTCATATTTAAATTTCAATTTTAAATTTGCTTATTAGATAATTAAATTTAAATTTAAATTTAAATTTAAATAATTGTCTTAATTATCTGACTTATTTGAATTAGATTCAAATATGCATGCCCCTGTTAGAAATGATGGTTCTTTACGTGAGTTGCTTTATTTACCTTGTATTGGCTTGCTTAAGTGTTTAATTTTAGTTAATCCAACTTTGATTTTTAAAATTAAATAAAGCTAGCCTATTTTTGTTTGCACATCCCATTTTTTAAATCCAAAAGTAAGGATTATTTTTAGAAATAACCCTTCATTGATTTTACTTGAATGGGTTGGCAAGTGATCATGGACTTGGTTAATATAATTAATTAGGATCTGCGAACCTCCTTTCTCTCTCTGTTAAAATTCCTATGTACTTCTATCTCTCTTTAATGTTGTACTCGCCCTAAGGGCTGCTGAAATGTTATTGACATGTAATTTAAATTTTGCTGGCTTGCGTGCCGTGTATAAGTTGTAATTAATGCGACGTGGGAGTTTGAAAGCACGGAGCACACCCGACGAGGATAATCCAGCTACTTCGGAAGCGGGCCGGATGTCTTAGTTACATTAGGAATAAAGTCCATGATCACTTGCGATTTAATTCTGAATTGGATGCATTTATTTTGTGCAAACTACTAGGTACGGTTAATATATTGGATATATTTATATTACCACCTAGGGTGAGATCAAGATAAAATCAAATTCCCTCACGATTTAATTTTAGATCGGGTAAACGTGGCTCTAGGAGGCGTCGTGGCCCTCCATCATTATGGGGTTAATGAACATTTTTAACTCATGGATTTGTTGTGCTTTCCACAAGGTTCATGGGCTTGGAGGTGGGATGTAACCCTAATGCTAGGCCTCAATGGGGTGAGGAATTGAACCCGACCTTATTGTGCTTTCCACAAGGGTCGGATCATGAACTCATTGCAATATCGTAATGGTGGTTAGATCTAACCGAGAGTATCCCTTGTTGTGTTTTCCACAAAGGGATGCTCGGGGGCCGAATATCAGATATTGCATTAGATCCAAGTGCATGTTGACTGCCCTTGAGATGATGTACGGCTTGTTGTGCTTTCCACAAGGTCGTACATCAGTCTCGTTGGGATTCGACCCACTAGGATGATCCCGATGATCTCCCGCTCTATATACTGAGGGTTATATAGTTCGATCGAAAAATAGTGGGACTAACTAAGATAGAAAACCACATCTAAGTTAGAATTTGAACATATGATAAGTTATCTTTTATTTCTTATCCAGATTACAATGTCGTCGTCCAACCCCATCTGCGGCATCTTGGATGCCAACAGACTGACTGGACCGAACTACTCGGATTAGCTGCGTAATCTACGCATAGTCCTCACCGCCGAAAAAATAGCCTACGTGTTGGACACGGTTCATTCTGAGCCAGCTCCCGATGCCGACGAGGGCGAGTTAATGACTTATGCCAAATGGTCTGAAGACTCTTCCCTTGCCCAATGTTACATGCTGGCCTCTATGGCTCCCGAGCTACAGAGGCAATTCGAAAAGACTGATTGTAGAAGCATACTTCTTAATCTACGCCAGCTCTTCGGGGAGTAGGGCAGGATTGAGAGATATGATATCTCCAAAAGACTTTTCAGGACACGGATGTCGGAGGGTGCTTCAGTACAGACTCATGTACTGAAAATGATGGAGTGGATTGAGAGACTCAATGCACTGGGGTTCAAGTTGGATCTTGAACTGTGCATTGATCTTATACTCCAGTCATTGCCCGATTCCTTTTCTTCCTTCATCATAAACTTTAACATGAATAGAATTGAAGCAACTCTCCCGGAGCTGCTCAACATGTTAAAGAGTGCTGAAGGAACTATGCAGAAAGATAAACCATCTTCTCCTGTAATGATTGTTGACCGGGCCAACAAGAAAAGGAAGGCCACCCAGATATCCACCAAAGGTGACAAAGGGAACGGAAAGAAGAAGGTCATGGGTAAGCAACTCGCCAAAGTTGACAAAGGGGAGGACAAGAAGAATGAAAAAGAAGACAAGTGTTTTCGATGCGGGGAAACATGGCATTGGAAAAGGAATTGCAAGGTAATTCTAAATGAAGGTATTTTTATCATAAACCTTAATTTGTCATATATGGAATCCACATCATGGGTATTGGATACTGGATGTGCATCTCATATCTGTAATTCTGTGCAGGTGCTGGCAAATAGAAGGCGGCTGGGTAAAAAAGAGATTGAACTGACGATGAGCAATGGAGCTTTAGTTTCTGCCAAAGCTGTCGGGACTGCACGTCTCAGTTTACCTTCAGGAGTCATTCTAGAGCTGAATGACTGTTATTATGTTCCTAATATTATTAAGAACATTATTTCAATCTCTGGCTTGTATAACGTTGGATATACATTGGCTTTTAATAGCACTGGGTGCTCTATAATGAATAATGGTTTGATTATAGCCAATGGTTCATTAGTCAATGGTCTTTATGTATTAGATACATGTTCTAATGTTATGCAGGTTTCCAATACTAATGAAGTGAATTCTGCATATCTATGGCATTGCAGGCTTGGTCATGTAGGCGAGAAACGAGTCTCTCACCTACACTCAAATGGGTATTTGAATTCATTCGAATACAAGCCATTTGATACTTGTGAGTCGTGTCTCGTGGGGAAGATGACCAAGGCTCCCTTTAGTGGACACGGTGAGAGGGCTGCTGACCTTCTCGAGCTCATACACTCGGATGTGTGTGGACCCATGTCCATGGAAGCAAAAGGGGGTCACCTCTATTTCATTTCTTTTATTGATGACTTCTCAAGATATGGCTATGTGTATTTAATGAGACATAAATCACAAGCCTTTGAGAAGTTTAAGGAATACAAGAATGAAGTAGAGAAACAAACTGGCAAGAGTATTAAGGCTCTTCGATCGGATCGAGGAGGTGAATACCTTAGCCATGAATTCACTTCTTATCTTAAAGATAATGGAATTATTTCTCAGTGGACTCCACCGTATACACCACAGCACAATGGTGTATCCGAAAGGAGAAACAAGACCTTGTTAGACATGGTCCGATCCATGATGTCTATGTCAGGACTACCCTTGTGTCTCTAGGGCTATGCCTTAGAGACTGTAGCCTATTTACTGAACAGGATCTCAAGTTGTTGAGTAGTGGACAGCGGATCTAGAGGGGAGGGGTGAATAGATCTGCCCCTCTTTTCACAATGCAA
Source organism: Amorphophallus konjac (assembly GCA_022559845.1). Taxonomy (NCBI): domain Eukaryota; kingdom Viridiplantae; phylum Streptophyta; class Magnoliopsida; order Alismatales; family Araceae; genus Amorphophallus; species Amorphophallus konjac. Next base: position 83,433,764 of record CM040124.1, on the reverse strand, counting down.
CCCTTTATATAGCTAGATAAGATAAATTACAGCGGAATATAACTAGCTTATCGAAGAACACTATGATTCGCTTGACAAGACGAGCAAGTAATATATTGATTCGAACCTAAGCATGCATCTAGAATGAAACAATCACACAAGCAAACCACAACACACAAGATTTTAAGGTGGTTCGGACTGAATCCCCAGTCCTACGTCCACCCCTCACCAAATCCGGTGCGGCTCCACTAGTGCCACGCACTGAACCGCAAATCGGAAAGACCTCCGATTGCCTTCCTACTAACCACAGGTAGGGACGTCAACACCGCAGATCGGACAACTTCCGATTACCTTCCTACTAACCACCGGTAGGGACGATCTTTAGTTTTAATCGTTTGAATGAAATGAAAAAGATAACAAATATGAAATCACTCAAACAAGATATAGAGTATGCTCAAAGAAAGAAGATCTTGTCTGAGTTGCAGAAGCTTGAATCGGATGCTTTGAAGGTGTCTTCTTCCTTGCGAGATGATCTTCCTTGAATCTCTTCTAGTTGATGAAGAAGACGATGGATGTAGCTTCGATCTACCTTTTGACCCTCTTGAGTTGATGAAGAGGATGAAGAATGCAATTTAGATCACCTTTGAAAGTCTTGATTGCTTCTTGCTTCCTTGGAGGTTGAGATGGCTTCAGATCTGGACTTGAATCCCTTGGAATGGATGAAGCTTCTTCCCGTAGTACTGTTCATGGCTACAGTACTTCGAACTCCTCTCCCTTGAACACACCCTTGCAGCCTCCCTTGAATCCCCTTGAAGCATTAGGGTTTCTAACCCCTCATGTGTTGATTTTATAGACTTTGAATGGTCCTTGGACATCCCCCAGACCAGATCCACAATCCATGGGGGATTGGGTGACTTTGGGGTTAAATAAATGAGTAGAAAGACCTCTCATCGAGCTTGAAACAAAAGTCAACAAAGGGGGCCTCGGGGCTGGCGGTCGACCGGAAGGCATGGGGCGGTCGACCGGAACCTGCAAAATCTCCATCTTTTCGGTTCTGGGAGAACCGGTCGACTAGAAAGGCAGGGGCGGTCGACTGAAACCTGTAAATCCTGGAGTGTTTCGTTTCTGGAAGAACCGGTCGACCGGACGCCTAGGGGCGGTCGACCGAAACCTGTAAAAGTTGCCAATCTTCATCTCTGGAAAAACTAGTCGACCGGCCAAGGTGTGTTGGTCGACCGGAAAGACCTATACCTATAAAAATGAAGTGTTAGCCAAAAGAAACATGTCCATAAGTCAAGATACTCATGTGCTTATCAATTCCATGTATTTTTGGGTTTGGTTTATGCATTAGATCATTCGATCCCCGCGACCTGACCGCGCAGGTCGATCCGCGTGCGAGGGCGCAATCATTGAGCTTTCACGTTTGCAATCTCCACTCCATTCCTTGGCATGTCTGTCATGAAAGAACATCAAGGTGTTTAGTCATATAAGAGTGGTAAAACATCAATGACTTATAGTGTTTAGCCATTATCAAAACCAAGAATATCAAGTAACTCAAATGACCATAGGATGATGTCGAATGACCCAAGTGACCACAAGATGACTCAATTGACCACAGGGGCACAACACAAGTAAATCTGTTCCTTCTATACCATATGAGATATGGAAGGGCAGGAAATTAAATTTTAATCACATTAAAATTTTGGGGTGTCCTGCCCATGTAAAAAGGAATGATAGTGACAAACTTGAGTCTAGAACCGATAAGTGTAGGTTTGTGGGATATCCAAAGGAGACATTTGGATATTATTTCTATCACCCTTCTGAGCAAAAGGGTCTTAGTGACTAAGAGAGCTGTATTTCTAGAAAGAGAATATCTTCTCCAAAAAGACAGTGGGAGCCAAATATAATTGGACGAGGTCCAAGAACCACAACCCGTAGACACAAACTCATTAGATGAGACTGTATCGGTTGATCCTATTCAGAGTGAAATACAAACACTACGGAGATCTGGTAGACTACCAAGAGAACCTGAGAGATATGTTAGACATGTCTCAGAGAGGTCTTCTAAGGTATGTATCGATGAGGATGAAGATCCTCAATCGTACCAGGATGTAATCCGTAGTGCGGATTCTGAGAAATGGCAAGAGGTAATGGATTCAGAGATCCAGTCCATGTACACCAATAAAGTTTGGAACTTGGTTGATGTACCCGAAGGGAAAGTCCCTATCGGCTGTAAATAGATTTTCAAAAGGAAAATCGGTGCAGATGGACAGATTGACACATACAAGGCCAAATTAGTGGTGAAAGGGTATCGTCAAAGATAAGGTATTGACTATGATGAGACATTTTCACCTGTGGCCATGGTTAAGTCAATTAGAATCCTCCTTGCCATTGCTGCATACCTGGATTATGAGATTTGGCAAATGGATGTGAAGACAGCTTTTCTGAATAGAAATCTATCAGAAGAGGTGTACATGGTACAGCCTGAAGGATTCACTTCCATGATTCATCCTAATAAGGTATGCAAACTTCATAGGTCCATTTATGGATTGAAGCAAGCATCTCGGAGGTAGAATTTAAGATTTGATGTGGCTGTCAAATCTTTCAACTTTATTCGAAATGAAGATGAACCCTGTGTTTACAAGAAGGTCAGTGGGAGCTCTGTGACCTTCTTGGTCCTTTATGTTAATGACATCTTACTCATTAGGAATGATGTAGGGATGTTGACATCAACTAAGTCTTGGTTGTCCAAGACCGTCTCCATGAAGGATTTGGGAGAAGCATCCTATGTGCTAGGCATAAGGATCTATCGAGATAGATCTAAAAGGATGCTAGGATTATCCCAATCCATGTACATAGATACTATCCTCAAAAGGTTTAGGATGGAAAATTAAAAGAGAGGTCTCATTCCTATGAGACATGAAATTTTCCTATCTAAGGGGATGAGCCCTAAAACATCTAAGGAGGTGGCACACATGAATAAGGTACCCTATGCTTCGGCCATAGGGTCAATCACGTATGCAATGCTATGTACACGGTCTGATGTTGCCAATGCTTTGAGCATTGTCAGTAGATATCAGGCAAATCTAGGCGAAGAGCACTGGAAGGCAGTAAAGGGCATCCTTAAGTACTTGCAAAGGGCTAAGGATCTTTTTCTACTTTATGGAGGAGAGGACCTACAACTTAGAGCTTACACAGACTCTAGTTTCCAGTCAGATCCAGATGACTACAAATCCATGTCTGGATTTATATTCATGTTGAATGGAGGGGCAATCAGTTAGAGAAGCTCTAAGCAAGATACGACTACAGATTCGACGATGGAGGTAGAATATATTGCTGCAGCTGAAGCTGCTAAGGAATCTGTCTAGATGAAGAAATTCATCTTGGAACTTGGCGTAGTTCCTGAGATATCAGCTCCCATCCTATTATTTTGTGATAATAATGGGGCTATCGCCCAGGCGAAGGAACCGAGATCTCACCAAAGGTCAAAGCATATTCTCAGGCGCTTCCACCTTATTCGGGAGATTGTTGATCGTAGAGATGTGGTGGTAAAGCATGTACCGTCAGAAGACAACATAGCAGATCCACTAACTAAGCCTTTGACACAGATTGTATTTGAGCGTCATCGGGATTAGATGGGCCTCAAAGTTGTGGGTAATTGGCTGTAGTTCAAGTGGGAGATTGTTAGTATTGGTGTGCTACAGGCCATTTTTAGGTCGGGTAGGCCCGATAGATGTATGATCTTGTTCATTATTAATAAAGTGGTATTTGAGCGTAAATATGTGATTAGATATTACTTTACGATGTCCCTAGGATATGTGGTTGTAAAGTCAACTCGAGATGGGATCTCGATCATGAGACTGACTTTACATGGACACATACCTTAAACTGTTCCTAGTTGGAGGGTAATCACTCGGGGACTTTAATTACCTATTAAACCAGTACACATGATGTGTGATTGACCACTCTCATGGTCATTGGTGCGGGGCACCAACACATATGTGTAGGTGTATGTCCTTGGAGGATGTACATTGAACTGATCCGCTATTGGATCTTCAGATGGTTGATTATACCTAATGTCAACTGAAGATCCAACTGTCTCAGTAGCATCATTGGTCCTTTGACCTGAGACATTGATCGAATCTTACACGAGGACCGGAATGACTTAATTACTTGGCTAAGTGACTTTAACCTTAAGTCACGAATTGCCGAGTCATTAACCATTTCAGGATACTTGTGAAGATCATCAATGGTCAAGAGGAGATCGCTCACTGTCGGGTATATATCAGACAGTTAATGGGTCATGACATTGACACTCCATTAAATCCCCGGCTAAGGTCATGTGAGTTCATTTAGAACGGACGTCATACACTTTAAGGAGGTCATGGTCAAATGGCACGATCATGTGGTTTGACAGAAACCATACCCTCGATCGAACCAGACTCATAGAATGGGCGAGGGATTATAGCGATGCGGCAACTATAGACTTACAGGTACCAGACAGGCTGGTTTAAACTTGGCATCCTCTAGGATCACGCGGATTTACTTGACCCAACGTCATCAAAGGTTCGAAATAAATTAAACTATTATTCGGCTCTAGTAGAAGCAAATAATAAGTTTAATTTACTTCTAATTGGGAATTAGAAGTTAATGGGCCTTAAACTAAAGTGACTATGGGCCTAGAGGATCACACACAATGGATTCTTAGGTGACGGATTATTATTGTACAAATGTATATATTAATTCCCTTGAATTCCTTTTGGAAAGGAGTTTAAAAGAGGGCTTAATATATATGTACAATAATAAAAAGGACATATATGTGATTTATGTCCTTATGGGCTCTTTTGAAAAAGGTCCTAAATATATATATATGGGCCTTACGTGAATGCTCTCCTTCTTCTAGCCTAATCAAGCATCAAGGGAGAAGAAGAAGATATTAACTCTCCCCCTTCCTCCCTCTTGCTCTCTCTCTCTCCCTGGAAGCTCTCTTTCTCCAGAAAGGGAAAGAAATGGAAAGATCGGGGTTGGGAGACGTCGTCGCTGCGCAAGGATCCGTGTGGATCTGCTCTAGAGGCCGTACTTCTGTGCGGCTCGGTGATCGCGAGATTCTGCATCGGGCACTGCGGATAGTGTCATTCCGCGCAAGGTGAAATCTACAACCCGTAGTTAGGGGTTGGGTAATTAATGCATCAATTAGAGCACAGATCTAGGATTCCATCAAGCCAGGTTCGGGTAAATACTTTTTTGTTATCCGCTGCATTGCCCGAACCGTGCTGTGTAGAACCTTACAACATACAGGCTGTGGTATATGCCTGCCTTGATCAAAATAGGAGCGTAGTGTTGCAGAACATAATCCATAAATTCCACTGCTCCTGGCCGGAAGGCATGGGCGTCAGGAGCCTTCAAGTCGGCAAACCAGCCTACCGAAATCTGGTGCTTGAAGTGCACGGCTAGGCAATCCAGCAGGAAAGGTTCCTCTCTATACCTCCATTTAGCGGGGCCAAGAATAAACTGAAAGATGGCTTCTATCGGTCAACGCAACCTGCAGTCTCATTCCATCTGGCCGGAACGAACTCCGGGGCTCTGGTCAACAGTCCATCCTGTGGAGTTAACTCCTGGAGCCCCAGCACGGCACTCCATTTCCTAGGCTCACCAGGCAGATAAATGGGTCTTCCCCGCACAACAAAATCTGTCAGGCTGTCCCGCTCTGCAAGTAGCGCCTGCTCAGCCTTCAGAACAAGGAACAAGTCCCACTTTCGCTGAAGATTGAACCGCTTCAGGAAATACATCAAATGCTTGTCCTTGGGGTGATCCACCCTGTGGCCATCCCTGCAGTCGTACTTGAAAGAATCACTCCCGACAATCAACAGACGATCAGTGTCTACTGTGTCGATCTCTGAATCAGAAGACTCTGCAACTATGACCAGCTTACCATGGCCTCTGTCTAGAGAATCAACGTCCCTCCAGGTTACCACAGCATGGGAGGAGGAAGAAGAACCAGATGCCATGATATCTGCATCAAAACAAATACTAAGAAAATAAACGAAGTCAGAAAGGAGTTGTTGGAGACAAATGTTTTTCTGAAAATTTTTTGACAGAGTCTCCCCAGCCCGGGAGCTTGCCAGAAGGAAGCGAGAACACGTCCACTAAGGAACGGTCCTTGAAACAGGCCGTGGGTGTCACACCGGAGCCGAACAGGACACCCAGGGTTGTAGCTCCGAGGACAAGCCTACAAGGAGCCTCCCGGGGCATGGAAAAGAAGGGGTTAACCCCCACATCAACCATCCACACTCGCCACTCTCTACCGCCATCACCGCCGTACGCAGAAGGGGGAGGAGGAGAGATAAGATCAGGGTGCAAATGAGATGGAATGGGAAGAAAGAGAAGAATAAGAAAATATATGGAGGGGCCTTCGATGGGCCTAATCTGGCGCGCTAAAAGGGCGCGCCGTTTTAGCCGTTGCCGCCCAAAAATTCAAATATTTTATGCACCGGATTAACCCAATTAAGGGCCCGTGCCAGGATAACAAGGCTAAGGGAGGAGCGCCATTTTAGCAAATGGTCACGGCCACGCTGTTTTAAGGCCAAAAAGCTATCCCCGCGCCATTTTAAAGCCGCTATGAGGTCGTGGTACTCCGACGGCATCTGGACTGCGCCAAACAAATGCTCGGTGCTATTCAAGCAAAGAATACGTCTAGTCTGGGTACATCTGTCGGTCCCGCGTCGCTCATGCCTCACTTGCAACACCCACGGCTGGGAGGTATTTGTTGGCACCCGAAATATGATTGATGGCAGTCGTGCCTAAACGATAAAAGGAATACGGCCCGTCGGAGTGCAATAGCCGTAGAGGATCAGTACACAAGGGTCCCCCCGGACTGCTAAAGCTTTAGGTCACCTCACGAGAGCGTCAGGGACTCCACCTCAGGATGGCCGGAACAAATCCACAACAAACCAGCAGTGCCATTCGCCCTACCCAACGAACCGACATCGACTCAGTCGTGCCGAACAAACTCCGTTTGTCATCCGATCCGGGCGAGAATGTACTTGGTGGTTCACCACACGACAAGAAACCTTATGAGGTGAAGAAATGTCCCCGACTTCTCAGAACAAGGTGTCGATGGCCGCGTCAGTCGGAAACCCGAATGTCTGAACTAAAGGCACGACCAACATCAGAATTGGCCGTATAGTGGCCTAAAGATCCTCCCGATACTGGCATTTTTCCATATGTCACCCACCAGTCGCTCAAGCATTTGTTTCTTACATTCTCCGTGGTTCCCTGGCTCATGGCTGACTCCCAAATGCTAACTAATTAGCTTTCTTTCATGTCCAGCCTACTGCCAGTACTGTAGTGGATGAATAATAAATTACTGTGATTTCTTTACCCCGAGTAGGGTGGGGGGAAGATCTACCCAATGTGGCATGTTCCCTATCTCAATTTCATGGGTAAAAATTAAAGGTTTAATGCGAATACCGTGTTCCGTCTCGATCGTTAGGATTCACTGACCGGGGAGGAGGAACACCCCCATCGAACGTTCACGTCGCTTTCCTTCTGAATCACCACTAGGCTTTAGGATCCTGTCCACCTATGGCGCGGAGTCCTATAAGCCACTTGAGGTGAATAAGAATGGGTCTTCTGACCCAACATTAAATCCACATTCCTCTGGGAGTGGTGGTGGATGTGGGTAAGGGACCTCTTGCAGGCTAGTCCTCGAGGTTTTCCCCCCTATTCTGTCCGTCCCTTTTGGACAATGTTTTTGGCTCATGGAGTATCGACACCCCTTGTAGGCTAGTCCTTGGGGTTTCCATCCATCTGGGTCTGCTGATCACCGTTTGGCTTCCCGACTTTAAGGAGCGTACCCCAGTTTCTATGGGAACGCCTCCACTTTCCCCCCGCAACCCTCTGGGTATAGGGAGGTGCTGCCAAATTTTTGAGTGAATACTTAGTCTGAATCATGATGGAGCCTCAGTTCTGGGGACTGTAAGCTTGTTGCGGACTGTGCTTGAGTAGGAACCTCGCACAAGTCTTGGTTTATTGTGTCTACATGATAATCAAATATGATTTTACTCAATGAATAAACCCTTAATCAACGTTAAAAGACTAAGCAAAATCACAGTGTAATCCAACAACTCAGAAAAGATCAAATTTTACCCCCAAATCCGGTGCGGACCTAATCCGACGCACCCCTCCACGCCATTTAACCTATCTCAATGCCTCGCGCCATTTTTAAACCCCAAGCTGCATCGACCTTAGCCCAGCTGCATCAACATCCAATCCTCAGCTGCATCGACCTTAGCCCTAGCTGCATCGACCTCCAGCCCCAAGCTGCGTCGACCTTATATCCCAGCTGCATCGACCTTATACTCCAAGCTACATCGACCTTATACACCAACCTGCATCGGCCTTTAACCCCAGTTGCATCGACCTCAGCCCCAAGCTGCGTCAACCTTATATCCCAGCTGCATTGACCTTATACTCCTAGCTACATCGACCTTATACACCAACCTGCATCAATGTAGCAACCCTAATAAATTTAAAAGAATAAAATAAGTCAAAATAGAATAAAAGACTAAGTAAAGAAAAGATAAAAATCTGAAATGGAAAAGAATTAAACTCTGATGAAAATAACGCCGCAGATAAAGGCGCTACCTTACAAGAAACGCCCTCACCTAAGGCGTGAATTAAAGAAAGGACGCCCAAATAATAAGGCGTCAAATTTCAAACGACCAAAATAAAATAAAAAGGGCAAGATAGCGTAACGCCCTTTGAGTGGACGCGTTTCAACAAGTAACGATGCTTGACAAGGCGTCAATTTAAATTCGACGCCCTTACTTAGGACGCTAATTCAGTTTGAGTTCCGTTCGACCCAGGAGTCTATCCAGGGTAAGTTGATAACTATGAGAAAGAGTTCGAATGTAGTAATAATTCTATCTTGGAAGTATTACTTCCAATCAAACACTACCTTTGTTAGGATTTTCAAAGTCCCTATAAGTAACCCCCCGTCGAACCCTAAAGATCTATTTGGACGACCTACTGCTGTTACGGTATGTGAAGAACAGTGAGTTCTTCTTGTATCTTTCCCTCTATCTTTTTGATTTCATGAAGGATATTAATCTTTCATCTTCTTCCTCTAATACAGGTTAAGCGATCAATTGCGTACGTAAAGAACAAGGTAATGTTCTTCAATCTTTTCCCTAACTTCGGATATATTCTCATCATCCTTCCTTTTTCTTCCCCTACAGGTTGATCGAAGATCATCATCTTCATCATCCTCATCAAACGTCTTCTGTATTACCATCTTCTATCTTGCTGCTGACTGTTAGAAGCTTCAGAGCATCAGTTTCTAACCAAGCCTCCGTCCGTTCATCAGATAATTCTCATTCTCAAGCACTGTAGCCCAAATCACCATAATAACTATGTTAAACCATATATATTAGTTCATGCATATAGTTTTCACGAGTTTTAAATGTTTCTATTATTGGAAAGAAACGCCCTTTCCAAGGGCGCTACTTTAATACGAGACCCAGACAAGGGCGCTACTTTGAAAGAAACGACCATGCCCAGGTCGTCAATTCCAGATTCGGCGCCCTGTACACGGACGTCAATTTTCTCAGTTGTTAATTACCCATGTTAATTATCCAATATTCACTTAAACATGATTCTAAATTATTGCACAATCATATTTACTTGAATCCCGATAAATTTCCTGTCATGACCATGTCTCTTGTTTCTGGAAATTATATACTTGAAATCTGAAAATTCTTGAATTCACGACCCTGTATAGGTCGTCTCTCACTTGACTAACGCCCCTGTTCAAGGCGTGAATTGAAAAGTAACGCCCCTGTCCAGGGCATGTTTTTGATAAATTTCTGAATATATATACTGTAAAAATAGAAGTAAAGAATGAAAGACCACTGTATACGTCGTCAACTTGTAAATAAACGCCCCTTACCAGGGTGCTTTTTTGGTAAAATACTGAAATATTGAAATCTTGCAAAAATGTAAAATAGATAAACGCCCTTACTGAAGGCGTTAATTACTTGAGTAGTGACTTTACTTAAGTCCTTATTTTCCTGTAAAAATATTTTTTACCTGTTTCTGACAACCGATGGTTTCAGTATATCTATATATATGTATATCGGCACTATATCTCCACTCCGTGAGTATAGTCCCACGTTTCATGATGTTTTATCGATCACCCTCAATTCTCATTGACATACAAGCTCTCCATTGGACATTCCGTTCCTTTGGACTAGCAAGTTAGTCATAGAGACCTCCGTAAGACTCTTCGCCGCCTTGGATTCCCTCAAGGCCGACTGAGCTGGTTGTACCCTAAAAACCCATTACACTATTGAACGCCATGTCACTCTAAAGAAACATGGTATACCGGCCCTTATGATATGCAAAGAGTATATCATGAGAATTCTTAATGGGATGATGATATCATGCCATTTGTTGATGTTCTTGTGGACCTCAATTCTATAATAAGAATGAGGGTATCTTGCCTTTGATATATTGTTCATGTGGACCTCAATTGTCATGGTACCCGAGTTAAGGGAACCTAATTCCACCTAGTTTCATCATTCATCGTGATTGTACCGTTGTTATCGCCTATCTATGTCCAATGTCGTATTTTTGGACTCCATTCTCTCAAAGTTATCCTACGTGTCTACAAGCTTAAATTGTTGAAATTCCATATTGGCTATATATATATATACAAGAGTGGATGTCAAAAATACATGATAAATGCCTGCGCATATAGGGCCCGATCTGGTCCTGGGAGGAGCACCCGAAAGTACTTGTGCCCATGGGAGTTGAATGATAAGGTATCTGGCATTATACCGAATGCATGACTAGCTTGATTGGACATTCCACACAAATCTTGTACTCGACTCCTGCTTGACATGACATAAATTGCGTGACCCGAGAAAGGGTAATTACTTGTTTGCTTGATACATGATAGCCAAAGTTCTTGACATGACTTGCTAAAAAGTACTTGCTTGAATATCTGTTATCTTTACTTGAAAGCTCATGACTAGTTCATCTTGCTGTCTTATTGATAAATTCTTTTTCTATCTTGTCATTTTATGCGAGCATGCATAGCTATAGTACATTCATGAAAAATGTAATTACTTAAACCCCTTGCTAAGCGCTTGAGATATAATTTCCTACTGAGCGTTCGCTCACTCCGTGTGTTCCCTACTTTTCAGGTAATTCCGACGATGAGGGAAGTCAATCGGATGGGAATGGTCAAGAGTGAAAGAGATAGAACTTCTCCAAGTGTCATCTAGTCTTTTTCCTATTTTTGAGTCAACTATGTACTTTTTCTTTTTTTTTAATAGAGTATTGGATTTGTAATAGTCTATCCATTATGAAATAAAGGATTGGGTTATCTTTCTATTTTGCGCATCTCTGTTTTGGTGTCGAATACACTACTACTCTGATTGACATGATTGATATAAACTTGTCGCGCATATCCGAGTATCTTCCACGCTCGGGGCGTGACAATTTTTGTGGTATCAGAGCCTAGGGCATTCAATTCCTAGGAAAACCCAAGTCCAAGGATATGTTCAAACCTTTAACCAGTGAGATTGGGTAGAACCAAGGGTTAAAGTTAACATAGAATGCTAGTCTTTAAGATACAAATCACATATTAATCTAGTTATTATAATTGTAGGATAATGGCTGCCGAACGTGCTCAATGGCGCAACATGCAGCGTACACTGCAAGACATGACTCAAGTGCTGCAACAAGTAACACAAGGAGGTGGACAACGAGCAGGAAGTCTCCACCAGACTTTCAAGAACATGAACCCGCCCAAGTTCACGGGTTCTACTGATCCAGATGACGCTGAACACTGGATTAGGGAAACATAACGAATATTCCGTGTTATGCAATGCACGGATCAAGATAAGGTCTTATTAGCTACTTTTCAGTTAGAAAGGGATGCTAGATGCTGGTGGGAATCAATAGAGGCTACTATAAATCAAGATCAGGTTTCGTGGGAGGAATTCGTTGAACACTTCAACGCAAAATATTTCTCGGACCGAGTTCAGGAAAAGAAGGCTGCAGAATTTGCTGCATGAAAGTAACGCTCTTTGTCAGTGGCCGAGTATGAGGCCCAATTCTCTAGATTGTCTCGGTATGCTAAGCATCTAGTTAGCACCGAGAAAATGAAAGCTAGGAGATTTCTTAATGGGCTCAGGCCCCAAGCTATTACTCAACTGGCGCCGATGGACATTCAAGTCTACTCGGAGATAGTACGCCGAGCTCAACTATTAGAAGATGCCACGGAACTGTCTGATAGGATTCGTGGAAAGGATAAGAAGGAACAAGTTACAGGTTCGGGTTCCTTTAAACCCAACTTCAAGAAAAGGCCTAGCAATGGAGGAGCATCCTCACAAGACCAAAAGTTCAAGAAGACCAAGCCCTTCTCTATCACCACTACCTCTCCAAATACAGTGTGCAAATATTGTGATAAAGCGGGTCATAGAGCAGAAGAATGCTGGAGGAAACTAGGAGCATGTCTCCGTTGTGGGAGTCGTGAGCATCGGATTCCCGATTGCCCATTACTTAACAATCAAGCCGATGTCGGGAAACGCCCAGTAACCAAGAATGCTCGTCTTCATGCAATCAAGGAGACCGAGCAAGAAGAAGAAGGCGGCTTAGTGGAAGGTACATTGAAAGTTTGTTCCAGGAATGCATATGTCTTAATTGATACTGGTGCATCGCATTCTATTGTTTCTAAGAAGTTTGCTGACACATTACCCCTAGAATCGGAATGGATAAAGTTAGTTTTGTCTACTCCTCTGGATGATGAGACTGATATTACACATCATTACCAAAACTGCGAAGTATTGGTTCAGGGTAGAAATCTCCCTATTGATCTCATATGTTTAGATCTGAAAGAGTATGATGTTATACTAGGGGCAGATTGGTTATCCAAGTATCAGGCAACGGTTGATTGCCGCAATAGTAAGGTTACATTCAAGGAATTTCCAGAACTAATCTTGACTAGCCCCAAGGGTCGGAGCAGATCCCCTCTTATTTCAGCTCTCCGAGCTAGCAAGCTCATCAGGAAAGGATGTACATCTTTCCTTGCCTTTGTCACAGTTAAAAAAGCTAAGGAAGCTAAGCTAGAAGACATTCCAGTGGTACAAGAATTTCAGGACGTGTTTTCGGAAGATTTGCCGGGATTACCCCCGCAAAGAGAAGTGGCCTTCACCATTGACTTAGTCCCTGGTGCTGGTCCGATTTCAAAGGCACCTTATAGGATGTCACCTGCTGAACTCAAGGAGTTAAAGGAGCAATTGATAAAACTCATTAAGAAAGGATTCATTAGACCAAGTACTTCCCCGTGGGGAGCGCCTGTATTATTTGTAAAGAAGAAAGACGGATCCATAAGGTTATGCGTCGACTATCGACAATTGAATCATCTCACTATCAAGAACAAGTATCCACTGTCGAGAATCGATGAATTGTTTGATCAAATTTCAGGATCCATGTACTTTTCCAAAATTGATCTTAGGTCAGGATATCACCAACTAAGAATCAAGGACGAGGATATTCATAAAACCGCATTCAGAAGTAGGTATGGCCATTATGAATTTGTTGTTATGCCTTTCGGACTAACGAATGCCCCTGCTGCCTTTATGCAGTTAATGAATAGTATATTCAGGCCTTATGTGGATCAATTCGTGGTGGTCTTTATTGATGATATATTGATTTATTCCAAGACCAAGGAAGAGCATGATGAACATTTGAGGATTGCATTACAAATATTGAGGACAAACCAATTATATGCAAAACTTAGCAAGTGTGAATTCTGGCTTGAAGAAGTGACTTTTCTCGGACATGTTATATCAAAGGATGGCTTGTCTGTAGACCCATCAAAGGTTGAAGCTGTAAGGAACTGGGAAAGATCGACCAATGCTAGAGAAATCCGAAGTTTCTTAGGTCTTGCCGGCTATTACAGGCGATTCATCAAGGATTTCTCAAAAATCACCATGCCACTTACTAGGTTAACTCGCAAGGAGATCCGTTATGAATGGGATGAGGAATGTGAAAGAAGCTTCCAAACTCTCAAGGATCATCTTACTACAGCTCCTATCTTAGCATTGCCAATTGAAGGAGAAAAGTTTGAGGTATACACTGATGCTTCTGGCATTGGCCTCGGGTGTGTTCTAATGCAACAAGGGAAGGTTATAGCCTACTCTTCTCGTCAATTAAAGAAGCATGAAGAGAACTACGCCGTCCATGACTTAGAATTGGCTGCGGTAGTATTTGCACTCAAAATATGGAGACATTATCTATATGGAGTACAGTTTACTGTATACTCCGATCACAAGAGTCTCAAATATCTTTTCTCACAGAAGGAACTAAATATGAGGCAAAGACGATGGCTGGAATATCTCAAGGACTTCGACTTCAATATACAATATCATCCCGGAAAGGGTAATCATGTAGCAGATGCCCTTAGTCGAAAGCCGAGAGCACTGTTAGCCAATTGTATGATTCAATAATGGAAATTGCTGGAACAATTCTCTGAACTCAATATAAGCATGGACACGGACCCTAGATGTGTCACATTATCTCATGTAAGCATACAGTCAGATTTATTGTCTGAAATACAAGCACTTCAGAATGATGATCCTACATTAGTAGAAATCAAGGGCAGATTAGAAGGACAATCGGATTTCCAATTAGCTTCTGATGAAAGATTAATGTTCAAGAATAGAACTTGTATACCGGACTGCCCAGAATTGAAGAAGAAGGTCTTAGATGAAGCTCATAGGTCAAGGTATACGATTCATCCTGGATCTACCAAAATGTACCAAGATGTAAAAAGAAATTTTTGGTGGCCCAACATGAAAAGAGAAATAGCGGACTACGTATCACGCTGTCTCACGTGCCAATAAGTCAAGGCGGAACACCAAAAGCCTGCTGGAAAACTACATCCTCTAGATATCCCTAAATGGAAGTGGGAGGATATTGGTATGGATTTCATCATGTGTTTATCTAAATCAAAAAGAGGACATGACGGAATATGGGTTATCATTGACCGATTGACTAAATCAGCGCATTTCTTGCCAATCAAGAGTCGATGGTCAGTTGATGTCTTAGCTGCACTATACATCAAGGAAATAGTCAGATTACATGGTATTCCTATTTTAATCGTGTCTGACAGAGATCCCCGTTTTACTTCTCATTTTTGGAAAGGACTACAACATTCGTTGGGAACGAGACTTAACTTTAGCACAGCCTTTCATCCTCAAACGGATGGTCAGACCGAGAGAACCAATCAAGTAGTCGAAGATATGCTAAGAGCATGCATTACTGATTTTGATGAAAACTGGCATGATCACTTACCTCTGGTCGAATTTGCATACAATAATAGCTACCAGGCAAGTATACAGAGAAACAACTGTTAGGTCCAGAAATTGTAAGGGACACTACCGAGAATAAACAATTGATCAAAGAAAGACTGCAAGTTACTCAGTCTAGACAAAAGGCTTATGCTGACACAAGAAGAAGAGATCTTGAATTCCAAGTTGGAGATCATGTATTTCTCAAGATATCGCCTGGACGTGGAATATGGAGATTTGGTGTTAAGGGCAAGCTTACACCAAGATTTATCGGACCTTTTGAGATACTAGAAAGAGTTGGCGAGGTTGCTTATCGCATCGCATTGCCACCTCAACTGTCCGAAGTACATGATGTGTTTCACATATCTATGTTGAAGAAGTATGTACATGACCCATCACATATTATTGAGTATGGAGTTCTAGTGATTCAGAAAGATTTCACATATGAGCAGAAGCCCATACGAATACTAGATCGAGAAGTACGAACCCTAAGGAATAAGGTTATTCCCATGCTAAAAGTATAATGGAATAAGAATTCAGAACATGAAGCTACATGGGAGACCGAGGAATCTATGAGGAAGCGATTTCCAGAATTATTTTAGAAGTTATGAACTCTACACTCTCCATAGGTAAAAATATGCTATGAATTTGGGGACCAAATTCTTTTAAGTGGGGGAGGGTGTAGCAACCCTAATAAATTTAAAAGAATAAAATAAGTCAAAATAGAATAAAAGACTAAGTAAAGAAAAGATAAAAATCCGAAATGGAAAAGAATTAAACTCTGATGAAAATAACGCCGCAGATAAAGGCGCTACCTTACAAGAAACGCCCTCACCTAAGGCGTGAATTAAAGAAAGGACGCCCAAATAATAAGGCGTCAAATTTCAAACGACCAAAATAAAATAAAAAGGGCAAGATAGCGTAACGCCCTTTGAGTGGACGCGTTTCAACAAGTAACGACGCTTGACAAGGCGTCAATTTAAATTCGACGCCCTTACTTAGGACTCTAATTCAGTTTGAGTTCCGTTCGACCCAGGAGTCTATCCAGGGTAAGTTGATAACTATGATAAAGAGTTCGAATGTAGTAATAATTCTATCTTGGAAGTATTACTTCCAATCAAACACTACCTTTGTTAGGATTTCCAAAGTCCCTATAAGTAACCCCCCGTCGAACCCTAAAGATCTATTTGGATGACCTACTGTTGTTACGGTATGTGAAGAACAGTGAGTTCTTCTTGTATCTTTCCCTCTGTCTTTTTGATTTCATGAAGGATATTAATCTTTCATCTTCTTCCTCTAATACAGGTTAAGCGATCAATTGCGTACGTAAAGAACAAGGTAATGTTCTTCAATCTTTTCCCTAACTTCGAATATATTCTCATCATCCTTCCTTTTTCTTCCCCTACAGGTTGATCGAAGATCATCATCTTCATCATCCTCATCAAACGTCTTCTGTATTATCATCTTCTGTCTTGCTGCTGACTGTTAGAAGCTTCAGAGCATCAGTTTCTAACCAAGCCTCCGTCCGTTCATCAGATAACTCTCATAAGGTAGGTTTTCTCAAGCACTGTAGCCCAAATCACCATAATAACTATGTTAAACCATATATATTAGTTCATGCATATAGTTTTTGCGAGTTTTAAATGTTTCTATTATTGGAAAGAAACGCCCTTTCCAAGGGCGCTACTTTAATATGCGACCCAGACAAGGGCGCTACTTTGAAAGAAACGACTATGCCTAGGTCGTCAATTCCAGATTCGACGCCCTGTACACGGACGTCAATTTTCTCAATTGTTAATTACCCATGTTAATTATCCAATATTCACTTAAACATGATTCTAAATTATTGCATAATCATATTTACTTGAATCCTGATAAATTTCCTGTCATGACCATGTCTCTTGTTTCTGGAAATTATATACATGAAATCTGAAAATTCTTGAATTCACGACCCTGTATAGGTCGTCTCTCACTTGACTAACGCCCCTGTTCAGGGCGTGAATTGAAAAGTAACGCCCCTGTCCAGGGCGTGTTTTTGATAAATTTCTGAATATATATACTGCAAAAATAGAAGTAAAGAATGAACGACCACTGTATACGTCGTCAACTTGTAAATAAACGCCCCTTACCAGGGCACTTTTTTGGTAAAATACTGAAATATTGAAATCTTGCAAAAATGTAAAATAGATAAACGCCCTTACTGAAGGCATTAATTACTTGAGTAGTGACTTTACTTAAGTCGTTATTTTCCTGTAAAAATGTTTTTTACCTATTTCTGACAACGATGGTTTCAGTATATCTATATATATGTATATCGGCACTATATCTCCACTCCGTGAGTATAGTCCCACGTTTCATGATGTTTTATCGATCACCCTCAATTCTCATTGACATACAAGCTCTCCATTGGACATTCCTTCCTTTGGACTAGCAAGTTAGTCATAGAGACCTCCGTAAGACTCCTCGCCGCCTTGGATTCCCTCAAGGCCGACTGAGCTGATTGTACCCTAAAAACCCATTACACTATTGAACGCCATGTCACTCTAAAGAAACATGGTATACCGGCCCTTATGATATGCAAAGAGTATATCATGAGAATTCTTAATGGGATGATGATATCATGCCATTTGTTGATGTTCTTGTGGACCTCAATTCTATAATAAGAATGAGAGTATCTTGCCTTTGATATACTGTTCATGTGGACCTCAATTGTCATGGTACCCGAGTTAAGGGAACCTAATTCTACCTAGTTTCATCGTTCATCGTGATTGTACCGTTGTTATCGCCTATCTATGTCCAATGTCGTATTTTTGGACTCTATTCTCTCAAAGTTATCCTACGTGTCTACAAGCTTAAATTGTTGAAATTCCATATTGGCTATATATATATATATACAAGAGTGGATGTCAAAAATACATGATAAATGCCTACGCATATAGGGCCCGATCTGGTCCTGGGAGGAGCACCCGAAAGTACTTGTGCCCATGAGAGTTGAATGATAAGGTATCTGGCATTATACCGAGTGCATGACTAGCTTGATTGGACATTCCACACAAATCTTGTACTCGACACCTGCTTGACATGACATAAATTGCGTGACCCGAGAAAGGGTAATTACTTGTTTGCTTGATACATGATAGCCAAAGTTCTTGACATGACTTGCTAAAAAGTACTTGCTTGAATATCTGTTATCTTTACTTGAAAGCTCATGACTAGTTCATCTTGCTGTCTTATTGATAAATTCTTTCTCTATCTTGTCGTTTTATGCGAGCATGCATAGCTATAGTACATTCATGAAAAATGTAATTACTTAAACCCCTTGCTAAGCGCTTGAGATATAATTTTCTACTGAGCGTTCGCTCACTCCGTGTGTTCCCTACTTTTCAGGTAATTCCGACGACGAGGGAAGTCAATCGGATGGGAATGGTCAAGAGTGAAAGAGATAGAACTTCTCCAAGTGTCATCTAGTCTTTTTCCTATTTTTGAGTCAACTATGTACTTTTCCTTTTTTTTAATAGAGTATTGGATTTGTAATAGTCTATCCATTATGAAATAAAGGATTGGGTTATCTTTCTATTTTGCGCATCTCTGTTTTGGTGTCGAATACACTACTACTCTGATTGACATGATTGATATAAACTTGTCGCGCATATCCGAGTATCTTCCGCGCTCGGGGCGTGACAATCAACCTCTAAGCCCAACTGCATCGACCTTAGCCCCAGCTACGTTGACCTTATACCCCGGCTGCATCGACCTTATACTCCAAGCTGCATCGACCTTATACACCAACCTGCATCGACCTCTAACCCCAGCTGCATCGACCTTAGCCCCAACTGCGTCGACCTTATAGCCCGGCTGCATCGACCTTAACCCCAAGTTGCATCGACCTTATCCCCAAGCTGCGTCGACCTTAGCCCCAACCTCTAGCCTTTGTCAAAGCCTGATAAAACCTTCTAATAAATGATTAATTAGCTCAACCTCAATAAATCATTAAAAAATTAATTAAGAAATGAATAATAATAATAATAATAAATCAATTAGCTGAGCTTGCTTTCTATTTGAATGTACAATTGTGTTTGAACACACTTATCTTTGCTGCCGTGTTTGCTTGTTTCGCATGCATGTTTGCCCAATATTTGTCATCATCTCGGGCCTTGGTATATCAAATGGTGATCTGCCGAAGGTCAAGATTGTAGTTTCGGATGACTAACAGATCTAGAGGGGGGTGAATAGATCTACCCCTAATCTTAGCCAATTTAAAGCACTTAAAATGCAGAATTAAAATACTATGGGTAACACAATCAATTTAATCAAAATATCACTCAAGATTAAGGAACATTCATCCAGATAATGATGTACTAGGTGGAGGTTGGAATCAGAATCTCCTCACACAAGGTTAAGTATTCCGGATAGGTGTAACCTATCGTTTGGGCTAAATCTTTTGATATATAGCACTGGTGAAAGTTCAAGCAGAACGGAATATCAGAAATTCAGATAACAGTAAAGCGTATTCAATAAGATGCACTATAAGGAAGAAGAAGAGCACAATAAGATCACACACACACTGCAAGAAGGTTTTTAAGGTGGTTAGATCTTAGTCCAGAGATCTACGTCCACCCCTTACTCAATTGAGTAAGGCTTCCGCTGACACACAGCTTAAGAACCGCCGATCCACAGCTTTGGGGAATGGATCCCTACAAAATGCTGATCCACAGCTTTGGGGACTAGATCCTAGACAGTTGAGCCTCACAGCTTGCTCTGTTGAGCCTTATAGCTTGCTTCCAAGGAATTACTTCCTTGCCGCTGACACACAGCTTGACAACCTACTGATACACAGCTTACAGAAATCGTAGCGAATAGAAAATATCAAGAGCAGAATCAAATGAAAAATTCAAGACAATCTGTAGCTCACTTGAGCAGAACGATGTCTGGATTTGAGCCAGAGATCGAGACGTACAAGACTCCACTTACCGATCTCCTGAGTGCGCACAGCTCTCAGAGTAGATCTCCACTTTTCGATCCCATGTTTCTATCTCAGCTCTTCACTCTCATTCTTTTCTCTCAACTGAATTCTATTGAACTCTAGAAACGCTTAGACCTTCTCAGTCCTTCACTATGCTTCTTGCTTGATCTTTCTCTTTCTAGCTCACTCTCCTCCTTCTCTTTTCTTCTCTCTTTTTTTATCTTTGATTGAGCGACATGGCCTCTATTTATAGCCTTGCGAGCGCGTGGGAAACACGTTCTCGCCTAAGGAGATTTAAAACAGGTGCTCCGCTGGAAGTCCACGTGTCAGAATATAGGGGTGAGTTGTCCAAGTGTCTAAATCTCCAGGCGCGGCTCCTTCTTGGATCATGTGCCTCTTTAAGTTGAGCCTCGAAGCACGTGACTTCGATCTGCACTAAAGGTGTTTAAATTCCTATTAAAAGAATGAAAGGCATTTAGTCAAATAGATTGTAAACGTGAGTAATAGTCAAAATGCTCTGACTTATATATAACAAAATATGATCATGGTATAAGTCAGACAACGATGCATTAATATATTTTAGGTAAGTGTAAGAAATGCATCAATCTGTCTGATCAAAGTGGTGCATGTGAACCAACTTGAATATGCAATTCGTGCATATGCTCAGACTTGTGAATGACCATGCTCGGACCTCTTGTAGGCTGGTAATGCATGTGCACAGACTTGAAACTTGCATATGCATAGACCTTAGTCGCATACAATACATGGACTTCTATGCATGTGTAGACCTGATTGCCCAATGTGCACAGACCTATATGTGCAGTGTGGAAAGTGCAGTATGGAAAGACCTGCATCGACCTTTGGTTAGCATCGACCTTAATATGAGAAATGTGCACAGACTTGTAATAGTAATATAGGTAGACTTTGATATGCATGAGTGAGCATGTGCATCGACCTTCATTAATGATCAGTAATGTGCACCGACCCATATGCAGATCAACAGAATGTGCACCGACCTTCATTAATGATCAGTAATGTGCACCGACCTTAGTCAGTTAAGCGCAAACATGCATAAACCTGATGCATTGCTAGAAATGTATGCTTTGACCTTGTGTGCAGGTTGGAAAACTTGCATTGACCTTGATGCTTAACTATGTGAAAACCTGCATCGACCTTACCCTGACCTAGCAAAATGTGCACAAACCTACATCTGCCTAGACATGCATCATGCATTGACCTTAATGTTTAACTATGTGAAAACCTGCACCGACCTAACCCTGACCTAGCAAAATGTGCACCGACCTACATCTGCCTAGACATGCAACATGCATCGACCATAATAATGAAAACTGATACATGCACAGACTTTTACTTGACTAAATATGAATTCTAACTTAGAGAAAGACATCAAAGTGACAATGTTGCCAAAGTCAAAATAAAGTCAACTAAACTGTTGCCAGTCAATCAAAACATAGCATTATCAAATCCATAGGAGACACAACATTCTCCCCCTTTTGGATGATGGCAACTCAATTACATTTTGATGCTAACATTCATAACACTCTTAGTCAGAATATGCAAGAATGATAGTCAAGTACAATGAAGTGGAAAGCATGCAAGTAGACAAAGATATACATATGCAAAATCTACTATATGCATGAATTCTGACACTGTATTTCCTAATCCAATATTTCATAGAGACTCTCTCCCACTAAGCTTGACTCTCTCCCACTAAGCTTTTTGAAATACCCTATCAAAAACAATCTCCCCCATCAAAAACAATACTTCTCCTCCTTTGCCATCAGCAAAGAAGAAAATGGTAGAGATAAGAAAGATAGGATAGCATCAAGAAGTAGGAGAGTACAAGTCTGATTGACATTCTGTGTGATTGTTCATTGAACTAAGCATACAGAGCTCAGGTTCTTCTGATATAGGATTCTATGTACTATATTCTTGATAGAATTCAGGTTTAATAATAATAAAGATTAGAGTGTATTTATTGGACTCTTGAATGAGTTTGCAAAAACCTTTAATAGCAATAAACCAGAATCACATTTGACATGAAGGAATTTGCCTTAATGTATCTTACTAGCTCAGAAATTAGTGAATTTCTTTAGGAGTGTCAAGGATATGTATTGAGGTTAAACAAATTGACATTCCTTAATTTTTACTTTAGGGTAACAATAGTACATTATATTCCTTTTTGTTTCCAGACAATTGAACAGTGAAGTATCATTTATGCCTTTTATCATAAGGGTACACGTTGATTAGATGCCAGTACTCCTAGTTACTTAACAAAATATTCTGTCATGTTTCATAAATCAAAACATTGGAAATAGTTTTCACCTTTTTGCATAAGGGTACACGTTTATCAGACGCCAGTACCCCTAGTTGCTCAATGAAACGACCCATATTGTTTTGACCTTTGAAGAGAGATAACTTGAAGCACTTCATGACATGAGTTTTTCTCCATTTCACTGATGAAGTACCTAATTTCTCAGTGCGTTCAATCATTGCTTTGCCTTTGCAGATTTTGACTTGTTTATATGATCTAGCTGCCCTTTGTGTTTAGAAAGACTTGTTTAAAAACAATACTCATTCCAAGTATGTCAACCAAGAAATCATTAATCTAAGAACTTTCAGATATCTGAAGACTTTATCAGACATGTTATGAGAAAATTGGTTGAGAGCTATTAATTATCATAAACAACCCAGTTCAGTGAATTCAATTTTTAGACTCTAAAAATTATTAAGTTTAAACCATCAGTTCATTCATGAAACAATAAAAGATTCTTATAATAGAAGATTTCAGATTTTAGTAGCTTAGAATGATGAACTGATTATCAGATTGTCATTATTTCAGAGGTACTGAATTGCAAGAAATTTTCAAGAATTTGATACCAAAGATGATATAAAGACATATAGATTCATGATTTGGCGGAAAGAATTCTCAAGGATGTCAACTCTGGGTGTCGACATTATTTAGAAGATGAGCAAGTAATCTGTTCTGATTCAAATTTTATTCTGAACTCCCCCTCTCAAAATGAATGAAACTCCCCCTGTCTATATGCATTAGACACAACATTGTGACATGAGGAGATAGGAACTCAGAAATGTATGTGATGCAGGGTACTTGGCGGAGGACTGGCCTCTACACATAGTATGGATTTTCAGACATAAATTCTGTCCTTCTACCATCATACCATTCGATATACCTCTGACATCAAGATGACAAAATGCATATGCCACTGACATACTCATGCATTTGACAATCTAGCAGATGAAACAACATTTATGCATATGGAAGAACATTTACCTATCTTACCTGATCCTATTATTCTGTCCTTGGAGTTTCCACCAAAAGTAACATGACCAACATTCTTTTCAGTAAGCATACAGAACTTCTCTTTGTCCCCGATCATGTGCCTAGAACAACCACTATCAACATACCATCTGTTGTGGTGGGCTGCTAGGCATACCTACAAAATCAATTAAGTTGAAGATTTTGGAACCCAAGAATATTTGGGCCCCACGATAATAGTCAACTCATGCAAGCAAGGTAGCATATATTTTGGAATCCATATTTTGTTTGTTGACTCAGTTGATTTTGTGGATTTTTTAATTTTCTGCTAATTGTGCTTATTTTGAAAATTATTCGAATTCTAAGTAGGTTTTTGAGTTTTTATGCCAGTAGTTATTGATCTGATAGGCCTTAGGATGTGTGTATTCATTATTGAACCTGAATTGAGTATTTCTGTGATAACCATAAAAATTTTGGTTTTTAGAAGACCAAGACCTAGGTTGCATTGATCCTCTCCAAGAATTGTGTTGATACACCCAATGACCTGAGGTACCCCTTCTCTGACTCCTGTGTTTGGAGGATTGAAACTCAGAGTAAATGTGCATTGGTGTAGTGTGTTTTATGCCTCGACCTTTCTGTTGAGGCTGGATTTCCATGGTCTTAGTACCTCCTTGGACTTGAGTTCTAGTAGCTGAACTCTGACCCAGACTCTTGGGCTTAGGTGCCGTGGAGTGTGAGCTACTTTCTATGACATCATTCACTTTTCTTTTCCCTTAGTCCTTTAAACTTGTTCTATTTTGTTCAATGTTCAATTTTATTAGGGGATTGTATTTTCCTTTTTTCTTTTTCAGCAGCAAAAGAAATTGTTTTGGCTCCAAAACTTTTATTGCTAGTTGGATTAAATCCTAATCCTTCTTTTCTGTAATTTGCTGTTGTTCCATGGATAGCATTCAGATTCTTAGTGCCTTGTGTCATGGCCTCAAGAGATTTTTGTTTATCGTTTATTTCCAGGTTCAGATTTTTGACATTTTTTATCAATTCTTCATTCACACATTTCACAGCTTCATATTTCTCATTAGCTATCTTTGTTTCCACTTCAAACATGTGAATTTTAACTTTCAATTCATTAATGACATTTTTCAAACTTTCGTTTTCACTTCTAAGTTCTTTCAAAACATTTTTGTATTCATCATTTTCAGCAAGAGAATTTTGCAATTTAGAATTTTCTTTTTCTAAACATGCAATCCTATCATTTGATGAAGTATCATTAACTAGAGAGTTGATTTTCTTTTTAAGATGTATGTTCTCCCTACGCATATCATCATTTTTATCTAGGATTTCAGCATATGCGTCTTCCCAATCACTCTGAGTGAAATTTTCAAAGGGAGAACTCACCTCTTCGTCTGTTCTTTCTTCCTCCTCTCTTCTAGCCATTAGACATAGTTTGTCTCCATCATTGCTTTCAGAGGAGCTGCTATTGCTGTCTTCTTCATCATCGCTCCAAGTGCTTACCATAGCCTTTGCCTTCTTATTTTTCAACTTGGGGTGATTCTCTTTATGCAGCTCTGGGCAATCTGCCTTTAAGTGCCCTGACTTTCTGCGATTATAACAAACTATGCCATCATACTTTCTGGTATTTTCAGATTTAAACTTAGAATGTCTTTTACCAGAGGAGTATTTGCATCTGAAATATTTACCTTCTTTCTTCAAAAATTTCTTAAACTTTCATGTCAACATAGCGAACTCACCTGCATCTTCTTCAGAACTAGATGAACTGTGTTCGCTAGAAGACTCCCTTATGCTGGAGCTTACCTTAAGTGCCAGTGGCTTCTTTTTCTTCTCAACATCATCTACCCTCTTGAGATTTAACTCGTAGGTCATGAGGGATCCAATTAGCTCGCCTACACCAGTAGTTTCCAGGTTTTTAGATTCTTCGACTACGGTAGCATTCGTATGCCAGATCAGTGTCAAAGACCGAAGAATCTTTCTGACAATCTCGTACTCACTGTAAACTTTTCCTAAACTCTTCAGACTGTTAGTGAGTAGCATTAACCTAGCATACATCTCAGAAATTGTTTCATCTGGTTTCATTTTAAAAGTTTCATATTCAGAAACGATCATGTTGGCTTTAGTTTCTCTTACCTGAGAAGTACCTTCGTAGATTACCTGCAGTTTGTCCCACATCTCCTTTACTGTGGTATAGGAAGACACTCTAGAGAATTTAGTGGGATGTAGAGCGCATTGTATGGTGTTGATTGCAGTCCAATTCAGAGTAGACTTTTGAATCTGCTCCTGAGTCTAGACATCTTCATCTTCACGAAGCTCAAAAGGACCGCGGCTGACTACTTTCCAGATTTCGTAATCTTTAGCTCTTAAGAAAACCTGCATACGATTCTTCCAATATGCATAGTCAGATCTATTGACGTAAGGTGGTTTACTCACTAAATGACCCTCAACTGTTAATCCTTTTGCATCCATTTTACCTAACCACTTTAGGATGTAAAGCCCTTATAAAGAGTTAGGCTCTGATACCAAGTGTTGTTTCGGATGACTAACAGATCTAGAGGGGGGGTGAATAGATCTACCCCTAATCTTAGCCAATTTAAAGCACTTAAAATGCGGAATTAAAATGCTATGGCTAACACAATCAATTTAATCAAAATATCACTCAAGATTAAGGAACATTCATTCAGATAATGTTGTACTAGGTGGAGGTTGGAATCAGAATCTCCTCACACAAGGTTAAGTATTTCGGATAAATGTAACCTATCGTTTGGACTAAACCTTTTGATATACAGCACTGGTGAAAGTTCAAGCAGAACGAAATATCAGAAATTCAGATAACAGTAAAGCGTATTCAATAAGATGCACTATAAGGAAGTGAAGAGCACAATAAGATCACACACACATTGCAAGAAGGTTTTTAAGGTGGTTCGATCTCAGTCCAGAGATCTACGTCCACCCCTTACTCAATTGAGTAAGGCTTCCGCTGACACACAGCTTAAGAACCGCTGATCCACAGCTTTAGGGAATGGATCCCTACAAAATGTTGATCCACAGCTTTGGGGAATATATCCTAGACAGTTGAGATTCAAAGCTTGCTCTACTGAGCCTTACAGCTAGCTTCCAAGGAATTACTTCCTTGCCGATGACACACAGCTTGACAACCTGCTGCTACATAGCTTATAGAAATCGTAGCGATTAGAAAATATCAAGAGCAGAATCAAATAAAAAATTCAAGACAATATGTAGCTCACTTGAGCAGAATGATGTCTAGATTTGATCTAGAGATCGAGATGTACAAGACTCCACTTATAGATCTCCTGAGTGCTCACAGCTCTCAGAGTAGATCTCCACTTTCCGATCCCATGTTTCTATCTCAGCTCTTCACTCTCATTCTTTTCTCTCAACTGAATTCTATGGAACTCTAGAAACGCTCAGGCCTTTTCACTCTTTCACTGTGCTTCTTGCTTGATCTTTCTCTTTCTGGCTCACTCTCCTCCTTCTCTTTTCTTCTCTCTTTTTTTATCTTTGATTGAGCGACCTGGCCTCTATTTATAGCCTTGCGAGCGCGTGGGAAACACGTTCCCACCAAAGGAGATTTGAAACAGGTGCTCCGCTGGAAGTCCATGTGTCCGAATACAGGGGTGAGCTATCCAAGTATCTAAATCTCCAAGCACGGCTCCTTCTTGGATAATGTGCCTCTTTAAGTCGAGCATCAAAGCACGTGACTTCGATCTGCACTAAAGGTGTTTAAATTCCTGTTAAAAGAATGAAAGGCATTTAGTCAAACATATTGTAAACATGAGTAATAGTCAAAATGCTCTGACTTATATAAAAAAAATATGATCATGGTATAAGTCAGACAACGATGCATTAATATATTTTTGGTAAGTGTAAGAAATGCATCAATCTGTCTGATCAAAGTGGTGCATGTGCACCGACCTGAATATGTAATTCGTACATATGCTCAGACTTGTGAATGACCATGCTCGGACCTCTTGCAGGCTGGTAATGCATGTGCACAGACTTGAAACTTGCATATGCATAGACCTTAGTCACATACAATACATGGACTTCTATGCATGCGTAGACCTGATTACCCAATGTGCACAGACCTATATGTGCAGTGTGGAAGGTGCAGTATGGAAAGACCTGCATCGACCTTTGGTTAGCATCGACCTTAATATGAGAAATGTGCACAGACTTGTAACAGTAACATCGGTAGACCTTGATACGCACGAGTGAGCATGTGTATCGACCATCATTAATGATCAGTAATGTGCGCCGACCTATATGCAGATCAACAGAATGTACACCGACCTTCATTAATGATCAGTAATGTGCACTGACCTTAGTCAGTTAAGTGCAAACATGCACAGACCTGGTGCATTGCTAGAAATGTATGCTTTGACCTTGTGTGCAGGTTGGAAAACATGCATCGACCTTGATGTTTAACTATGTGAAAACCTTCACCGACCTTGCCCTGACCTAGCAAAATGTGCACCGACCTACATCTGCCTAGACATGCATCATGTATCGACCTTAATGTTTAAATATGTGAAAACCTCCACCGACCTAACCCTGACCTAGCAAAATGTGCACCGACCTGCATCTGCCTAGACATGCAACATGCATCGACATTAATAATGAAAACTGATACATGCACATACTTTTACTTGACTAAATATGAATTCTGACTTAGAGAAAGACATCAAAGTGACAATGGTGCCAAAGTCAAAATAAAGTCAACTAAATTGTTGCCAGTCAATCAAAACATAGCATTATCAAATCCATAGGAGACACAACAAGACTAGCTCTGACCAGAAGCTCTCACTATGCGCGATGGTGGTCTTCGGACCTACGTTCTCCGCCATGTACCGAGGGCTCCGGGTAGTGAATGAATTTGAACTGCGTGTGCGAGCTTATATTTTTGTTCCCGCATTATGAATTATCACTTTCGCAGGTTCACTTATGCCTGCAAGTTTATATAGCCTCAGTGGCCCATTGTCTTGGCAATTAATCAAGGGTTTTCCTCTTCTTGGAGGATGTGATTAACGTCATGACCTTTATGGTATGACAGACTGTCGGTCCCGACACGAACTTCACATTCGTCTGACTAAGTCAGATCGAGCGCATAATAAATTTGTCACTTATATGAATGGCACGCTTATGCAATAAATAAATTAATCAATAGATAAATTTAAAAAAATAATAAATAAAACAATGTGTTCCAGAGACCTACATCGGTAATGTCTTCCCAGAAATTTACGGATGATTGGTCCACTTCATTTCTTCAATGCCTGGGTATGTACACTATTTTGAGAAGTTGCTCCTCGGGTGCTCCAGTCACCACATTTGGTCCCGAGGATGATAGAATTTACGAGTGTCGAGCCGACCCATACATCAGATCAGCTCTTCACTATTCGGGAGAAGTTAACCAAGGTCCCGATGGATTCACCTGGTGTCCTGCACTTCTGGAGTTTGGCTGCCCATTCAAGCCCGTTGGTGAACAAGATGCGGGAATGTCGCCTCCATGAGACAGAGGAGTATATTCATCCCATCTCTGGTGCCACATGCACACGGCCGATTCTGGAGCCGGAGCTGATTGATTGGGCGCTGTCAATAAGACCATGCGTCTTGACTTTTCGCAAGGGCAGGACCTTATGGTTGGAGCCCTATTATCCATTCTGATTCAATCAAAATTTTGGTTATGATCAGCACATTCCCCCTTCCTCAACACAGTTTGCACTACCAAACAGAGTCCGAGCTGGCCCGGTGGCAACAGATGAAGCCCGCATTTGGTGGGATTACTTTCATCACAGAGAGGCGACCTCATTCAGAGTTCCAGCTCCTAGACATTTTCCCCGTGTGACCCTGGAGTACATCAAATGGTGGAATGCCCAGATAGGCTTTTACAAGAAATCCAGGAGAGAATGCTGGGCTGTTGCTGAACGTAAGTTCTTGGACTCCCACTCACTATCGGTTCTAGACATTAACCCGGCTTATCTGAAAAAGTTAAAATTTTAGACAAATGCTAAATTGACAGCTTATCTGGAGGCCCGCAAGGCTGCCAAGCGCCGCTCAAACAAGATTGAGCCAAAACTGCTAGACATTAACAAGGATACCTTCCTAAAGACGCTCCAGGGACTATGTTGCGTAAGAGGCAAGCGGTTAGTTCTTCAGCAGATTCCCTTGCCAGTTGAAGAGCCTCTACCTTCTACAGTCGTCTGGCGCCTGGAGAGTGACTGACTTTGTCCTTATAGAACTTTCATCAGAAGAGAGGACCGACGAGTGACACTTTATAGCGGTACCCCGTGGCTATTTGCATTGCTCCGTTCTCATGGTCTTACGGTGGGTGGCCCTAGTGAGGCCATATTGGGCCAGCCACTTCATATCTCTTTCAAGTACGCTGACGGGTGGGGGCTGGACCACCTCGGCCTTTATTATTATTTGTCTTCTCGCAGCCATTCAGACTTGGCGTCGTTGGTTGAACGATGCGAGGTTATACGGGATATTTGCTGGCTCATTCTTGAGGCTGCATCAAGAAACAAAGAGCCCTCGCTATTGTAGTAGCCCCTTTCTCCTCTATACTCGGGGCCAGTAGGTATACCTTATTCAGTGATTTCAGCTTTTAACTCATTCTTTTCCTTGCTGTTATATGCATTCTCTTCACCCTTGTGTCTGTGCGACGTGCAGTTCAGCTCAGCTTGGAGGAAATCAAGCGCCATAAAAAGTTAATTATAAAGGCTCAGAAGCTATCATATTTTGAAATCCCAGAGGCGGCTGCAACCACTACGCCTTTGCCACCTAGTGGTTCACGGAAGAGGACGAGGTCCCATGTGGGGGAGGTTGTTACTCGAGCGAAGAGAGCCCGGTCATCAGTGGCCCGAAAGAAGAAGGCCACAGACTCAGAGCCAGCGGTCACTCCCCTTGCTATGGTCACCTTTGAAGAATTTAAGGCCTTTCAAGCACTAGCACGCCCGACTGAAGGTATATCCTTTCTACACCTCATTTCCATATTGGCCATATGAGCTAAATCCCGTATTGCAGTTCCCGCAACTTTACCTACAATGGTCACGCAAGAGGTCGGTGCTTCTGTGGGAGTTGAAGAGAGCGGAGATGGAGCACCAGCGGCTCCCCTTGTTGAGGAGAATTTGCCTTCTCCCACCCCTAGCCATGAGATTGAAGGTAATTTATGATGCGCCCTCCGAAATTGACACAGTCCATTATATCTCGGGTCTTAAATGAGTGCTTCCCCTTTTAAGCTTCAGTCGAAGTTCGTCTGTCTACTCCTTTTGCTACAGAGCCAGTTGAACAGGTTCTCACCGAACAAGGTGCACTTTCAGCAAGTCATCTTGTAGCTGAGGTTTACTCGCCTACTCTTCCTGCTGTAGAAACGCTTGAGGAGGTTCTCGCCGAGCAAGATACACTCCTAGCGAGTGGTTCCGTGGTGGAGTCGACTGCTTTTAGAGAGAAAAGTCCAGGCTCAGGAAAAAGCTCATCCTCGGAGGAGCAGGTGGATTACAATGGCTCCAATGATGAGGAGTCTCCAAGGGCGGAGATAGAGACTGAAGAAGCTGCATTTTCATTTTCTTATGAGAGCGACTTTCTAGCTTTCAGCCCACCACAACTGATGTGGAGTAGCCTCGGATCACCTGGCCCTTCCGTGGGAGAAGGGGAAGAAATGTTGGAGGTAGGGGTTACCGCCGCCAGGGATTTAAGCTTGGTGCCAGTTGAGGTAAGCATCCTCCTTTTAGCCTCGCACTCATTCTCATTAATCACTATATCAACTTTCTGTGACATTTTATGCATATCCCTCTTGAAGGTCCCCATTGTTCCAGCTGAGATGACCGTACCGGTCGTGAGTGTAAAGATACCTCTTCCACCTCTCAGCATGAATCCACCAGTGTTCCCTCCTGTCTTGAGGCCCATAGCTTTAAGGTACCCAAAAGATTATGCTATGACAGTGGGCTTCGAAATGCCGGGAGTAACTGTGGGACCTGAACAGCCGAAAACAGCTCTGGAGTAGCCACAACTTCGCATTGATTATGAGCTACCTAAAGTCGAAGACATTCCCACGCCAGAGCTGGAGAACATTTCAGAAGAAGCTGTAGACATTTCCATAACTTTAGCACTTGCCATCGAAGTGGCGCCAGCAGTGGCTGGTCGACCCGAAGAAAGTGAGCAACCACCTCCTGCGCCCAATGCCCAAGCTATAACGCCTCTGCCAGAGGTCGGGAGAGAGACCGTTATGATCGATTCTCCTTCAGCCGCACCAATTGAAGGAGCTGATCATGGTGGGGGTGTGGTGTCGGATTTGCCATCGTTGTCCTCGGGGCCGAGCGATGATATTTGGGCCATTGTTGACAACCGGGTGGAATTCCATCTCCCTAATATGCCATCACTCGGCCTACAATCAACAAACGAGCTGGTATGGCAGAATCTGGAGACGTTGAAGCAGACCATACTGACCCGCTGCGACTTGTCCTATGTAAAATTGCGGGGGCTAGTAGAACGCATCTCCCATACACTCCTGGCCTTTGGCTACCCCATGGAGGACTGGACGCAGTGGGTAATTCCATTGTTGAAATATGTAAATCGGAGGGAGTTCA
Source organism: Amorphophallus konjac (assembly GCA_022559845.1). Taxonomy (NCBI): domain Eukaryota; kingdom Viridiplantae; phylum Streptophyta; class Magnoliopsida; order Alismatales; family Araceae; genus Amorphophallus; species Amorphophallus konjac. The sequence goes on along the minus strand of CM040124.1, from coordinate 83,401,544 downwards.
TCGACCATGGCCTAGCGAACCAGCTGACAGCCTTGAAATTTGAGTGGGCCGAATGCCAAACTTCCCTCCAGTCATTGAAGGAGACCGCCCGGCAAATGCGGGATGCTGTTGATGCTACTACCCAGCGCAGCACCTCTCTGAGGACTCGGATATCTGAATTACGAGATGAGCTGGCCTGAAGTGAAGCAGAACTGAAACTAACTAAACAACTATAGGTTCAGAACATAGAGGATGCCGAGCTAGCAGAAGGGCAAGTTGCATCCATTGAAGGGAAGATGACGAAGCTGCAAGCTGAGGAGTCCCGTCTACAGGAGCTGATCCGCCACCCGTCTTTGGGAGTCCTAGAGTTCGATGACATTTTTAACCATCTGGCTCAGTAGTTGATTAGTTTTTTTGTTCCTTTGTTTCTCTTTTCCTTTTCCTTTTGCGTACTTCATGTATACTGGGGGATGCCCCACGATGCCATGTATTACTCTTTTTACGCAATGAAGTTTCTTCAATTTCTGCCTTGCATATTTGCTGCCGAGTCACAGCTCTTTCTTCTTCCTCTTTTTCTTTGGGAAATTTAGATAGAAGTGTGTCGCTAATCCATCAAGCCCAGGGCACATTAGCTGCTAGGGCAGGAGAGCTCTCACGCCTTCAGGGAAGGTATGAGGGGTTCGCTCCATTGCGGTGTAGACTTTTCCCAAGGACAAGGTTCTATTAGCATGAGTAGGAAGTGTTATTGGCTGAACGCCAAAGGATAAAGGGGCTTTATTTGCTGGTAAACTCGAAGGGCCGAGTCAATAATTTGTCCATAGATCTCACTGATGGTGATGAGATCTAAAAATGACATACTCGTCGGTGTATTTAAATGCCTGAAGCAGAAGAAAGGGGTTTATTTCTTGACGGTAACGAAGGATCCGAGTCAATGTTTTGTTCATCGATCTCGCCGATGGTGACGAGGATCGAAGGTAGCATATTCATCGGCATGGGTTAAATGCCGAAGCAAAGAGAGGTTTACTTCTCGACGGGGACGGAGGGTCCGAGTCGATGGTTTGTTTATCGATTTCGTCGATGGTGACGAAAATTGATGGTAGGTTTGTTCATCGACATGGGTTAAATGCCGAAGTAAAAGAGTTTGTTTATCGATGGGGACGGAAGGTCCAAGTCGATGGTTTGTTCATTGATTCCCCTGATGATGACAAAAATCGATGGTAGGTTTGCACATTGACATGGGTTAAATGCCGAAGTAAAGGAGTTTGTTCATCGACGGGGACGGAAGGTCTGAGTTGATGGCTTGATCATCGATTTCACCGATGATGACGAAAATCGATGGTAGGTTTGTTCATCGACATGGGTTAAATGCCAAAGCAAAAGAGTTTGTTTATCGATGGGGACGGAAGGTCCGGGTCGATGGCTTGTTCATCGATTTCGCCGATTATGACGAAAATTGATGGTAGGTTTGTTCATCGACATGGGTTAAATGCCAAAGCAAAAGAGTTTGTTTATCGATGGGGACGGAAGGTCCGGGTCGACAGCTTGTTCATCGATTTTGATGATGATGATGAAAATCGACGGTAGGTTTGTTCATCGGCATGGGTTAAATGCCGAAGCAAAAGAGTTTGTATATCGATGGGGACAGAAGGTCCGGGTCGCTGGCTTGTTCATCGATTTCGCCGATGATGTTGAAAATCAATGATAGGTTTGTTCATCGACATGGGTTAAATGCCTAAGCAAAGAAGTTTGTAACAACATAGGCGTAAGGCTTATGCCAGTGGGACATATAAGAATATTCTTATGCGGGAATCCCTACGAGCGAGCTGGGAATTTGACCGTAGGAGAGGCTTTCCAGATGAAAGGTATTATATTATTCTCTTTTAGTTATCACATTACCGGTACGGGTGCCCTTCTGGGTTTTCGTCGGTACCGGCCCCCTCTTGCTTTTACCCACGCGTCCTTTCAGGTTTTCACGTGGCGAGATACCCGATTTTGCCTGTAGTGTCCTGTCGGGTTTTCGCCACAGCTGGGTTATAGCCATTTTTGCCCTTGCCTAGAATATCTGAACAAGTCTGGCGGGGCACCTCTATTTTAAGCCCCATTTTTTTTATGAGTTGACATATTCACCATTCCCTAACGAGGTATCTGGTGGTGGTTTGGTTTGATTACTGTCATCGGACTGATGCCGAAGCAAAGATGGGTTTAGTCGTCAATGAGGACGAAAGGTCTCGGTTAAATGTATATTTATTGATCTCACCGATGATGATGAGGATCAGCGTTGGTTTGTTCATCGGCATTGGCTAAATGCCGAAGAAAATATAGGTTTGATCATTAACAAAGATGAAAGGTCCGGGTTAACGGTATATTTACCGATCTCGTCGATGATGATGAGGATCAGCGTTGGTTTATTCATCGACATTGGCTAAACGCCGAAGCAAAGATATGTTTGTTCATTAACGAGGACGAAAGGTCTAGGTGAATGGTATATTCACCGATCGCACCGATGATGACGAGGATCAGCGTTGGTTTGTTCATCGACATTGGCTAAATGTCGAAGCAAAAGAGGTTTAATCATTAACGAGGATGAAAGGTCCGGGTTAACGGTATATTTATCGATCTCGTTGATGATGAGGAGGATCAGCGTTGGTTTGTTCATCGGTATTGGCTAAACGCCGAAGCAAAGATAGGTTTGATCATTAACGAGGACAAAAGGTCCGGGTTAACGGTATATTTATCGATCTCGTCGATGATGACAAGGATTAACGTTGGTTTGTTCATCGACATTGGCTAAATGCCAAATCAAAGATAGGTTTGTTCATTAACGAGGATGAAAGGTCCGAGTTAATGGTATATTTGCCGATCTCACCGATGATGACGAGGATCAGTGTTGGTTTGTTCATCGACATTGGTTAAACATCGAAGCAAAGATAGGTTTGTTCATTAACGAGGATGAAAGGTCCGAGTTAACACTATATTTACCGATTTCGTCGATGATGACGAGGATCAGCGTTGGTTTGTTCGTCGGCATTGGCTAAACGCCGAAGCAAAGGTAGGTTTGTTTGTCCGCATAGGCGTAAGGTCTATGCCGGTGAGATGTGGGGTATTTGTTGCACACATGGATTCCCGTGGGACACGAATGGTAGCTGAAGTAGAAGAAGCTTTCATTCATCATCATTATTATTATTATTTTACATCACCACATTACTGACTCAAGCGCCCTTTCAAGTTTTCACCGGAGCCAATCCCCTCTTGCTTTTGCCCACGTGCCCTTTCGGGTTTTCACGTGGCGGGGTACCTGATTTTACCCGTAGCTCCCTTTCGGGTTCTCACTGCAGTCGGTTTACAGCCATTTTTGCTCTTGCCCAAGATATCTGAACAAGTCCGGTGGGGCACCTCTATTTTATGCCCCATTTTTTTAACAAAACTAAAAAATAAGAATGTGATGACAGGTCGACGTATGATGCTCGATCTCAACTGCTTCATTTGTTCGTGTGGTGGTAATGCGTAGATATCAACTAGGGCACGAAGCCTTGCGCCGAAAAAGGTATATTCATTGGCAAGAAGATAATGCCAACACAAAGAGAAGAGTTGATGTGCCGATTCGCATGTAAAGTCCGCAATGGCGATAGTGCGTAAATGTCGGCTAGGGCATGAAGCCTTGTGCCGGAAGAAAGGTTTATTCGTTGGCAAGAGGATAATACCAATGCAAGGAGAAGAGTTTATGCACCGATTCGGACGTGAGGTCGGCAATGGCGATAACGTGTTAATATCGGCTGGGGCACGAAGACTTGCGCCGAAAAATGTATACGCGCATGTGCGGGGATAGTGCCAGCGCAAAGGAAATGGTTTATGCACCAATGTGGACGTAAGGCCCAACACGGTTGTGGGTGTAAATGTCTGCTAGGGCACGAGGCCTTTCGCCGAAGGATGTATACTCGTAGGCGCGTGGTTAATGCTAGTGCAACGAAGATGGTTTATGCACCGATGTGGATGTAAGGTCCAACATGGTGGTGGGTGTAAATGTTGGCTAGGGCACGAGGCCTTTTGCCGAAGGATGCATATTCGTAGGCACGGGGATAACGCCAGCGCAACGGAGATGGTTTATGCACCGATGTGGACGTAAGGTCCAACACGGTGGTGGGTGTAAATGGTAGCCAAGTGGGACAATGTGGGATTTTCATTATCATTATTAATTGAGCTAGGTGTATATTTTAGAGAGCTCGGCCAGTGCGGAGTGCCACTAGACCAAGTTGCATTTCGGTCATTTTTTGAATGCTTGTAAGGCTGCATGATACAGCTTCAGGCGTTTCCCATTGAGGGGGGAGAATTAAACTACCCCCTTGTGGTCCACGAGAACGTAGCACCACTCTCATAGACTCGGTGGACAACATAAGGTCCCACCCAATTTTTTGCCAACTTCCCTTTGGGGTTGGAGGCCATTACTTCTCTTCTTTTGACCATGACTAGGTCACCCTTCTTGAATTCTCGTTCCTTGACCAACTTATCGAAAGCATAGGCCATGCGAGCAAGATATAGTTACATGTTTTGTTGTGCCTGGAGTCATCTTCCTTCGAGTTCAGCGAGCTCCTCCAGTCATCTTTCTATATTTATTTGTTCACCACTAGCCAAACCATGCTGGATAGCAACTCGCAATGACGACACCTCCAGCTCTATCGGCACCACTGCCTCTGATCCATACACCAGGGAGAATGGTGAGCAGCCAGTTGGGGTCTTGTAGACTGTATGATATGCCCACAGTGCCTCGTACATTTTCTCTTCCCAGTCCTTCTTACTAGAGCAGACGATTTTTGCTAGCAGGGTGCAAAGGATTTTTTTGAATGCCTCTGAAAGCCCATTGGCCTGAGGGTTGTAGGGGGATGATGTCCTCCAATCAATTCTGTACTTGTCGGCTGATGGGGACATCTCCTGCCCGTCCACACTTTTTTGAGGCTTCTGATGATCGCCAATAGTGCTACATCTTGTTCGCCACTTAATTTTGAGTCATAGCATGTAATTTTCATTTTATTTGAGTCTCTTTATATGTAATTTTTCCTTTTTAAGTCACTTAGTCAGTTAATGGGTCATTAGAATGGTTAGTGGAGTCAATTGGGCCAAACTAGTGGGCTAGGCGCAGGGGTGCCCCTCCCTTGGACTTGTTGGTCATTTGCTTATTTGTCAAGGTCAGTTTGGTCAAGAGGAAAGTTGGGTGCCTATAAATAGACCCCAACCTGATGTGACACGACCTTGGACTTAAGCAAGCAAGCACATTCGTAATCTAAATGGGCCAATTTGGGCCGCCGCTCTCTCGTCACTCACCCAAGCCCGGGGTAACTTGGCAATGCCAAGGTGAGGTTGAGGGGTTGGGCCCTTGCTGGTAGAGCGCCAGCAAGGCCAAGACTTGATTCCCAATGGATGTGGAAGCCCAAGACAATGGGGCCGACCAAGTGCCAAAGGCACCGGTTTCTCTCTTTTCCCACGGTGATCACTTATAGCACAAGAGCTTAAGGATCGGGCTCTCACTCACGGCCAGCGGAGTTTATGAACTAATATTGAAAGAACAAGCACAAATTAGAGCAAAGTTTGGAGCACTTACTCGACCGGTTTGAAGAAACCGGTCCCGCTCGGAGACGAGGGCGAGCGGGGAAGCGTGGGTTCCCCACACGCCGCGCCGGGGTAGCTTGACCTGTTTAAGCTATTACAACACTACACCTCTCGCAGGAGGGGGATCTTGGGGTGGGGGTTAATGAGATTACAAACAATACTACCTCCACGCAGGGAGGGGCCTTCAGCCGGCCAAGCGGGGCGGGGAAATTAGACTAAAGAGGGATGACTAAGTAACGGCACCGAATCTGCTTGCTGTCTGCGAACAGGGACAGATAGTCGGTGTTACTGCCGTAGAACCCGCTCAGGAATTTTGCTGGTGGCGAGACCGGTGGGAAAATCTTCGTAGCTGAGAAGGGAACACCTCAGAATTTCTTTAATTTCTTATGGAGTCGCTGCTGGCCGGGATGGAGGTTTGAACAGAGCCTCAGATTCTCAGACCGGCATCTGCAGACTTCTAACAGCAGATTGCAGAGAATGCACCGGCAGCTCCCGACCTCGGAATCAAGCGCCGTTGGAGTCGTTGGAATCTTGGACGAGTCCTCTTCGCATAAAAACTGACGGGGAAGCCAACCGATGTCGGAGAAGACTAGGGGATGCAGAATAATGGTAACTGGTCGGTACAGACTGTGGGTAGCAGATCTGCGTAGCTGAGGGAGAAAAATGAGAACTCTAGATCACGAATGCCGAATGAAGTTATGTTTCTTGATTCTGGAAGTAGACTGGGCGATGAAGAATTTTTAAGAAGAACTCGTGAGCTGATTCCTCCGGGGTTCGTCGTGGCAGAGCTTATCATCTGGCTCAGGTTCTCAACCGAGGCTGAACTGCGCAGTTGTGGGAGAATGGACCTCCTGGACGGCTCGGAGATCAGAAGAAGATGAAACTACTTCTGTTGCGAAGCAGACTGGTAGACACTTCCGACGATGGCTCTTGGGTCTTCAACCTCGTCAGGAGGAAGTCGTGGTGGCCGCTGCAAGTTGCTGGTTCATCTGCAACCTCTGGACAGCAAACTGCAACTTCGAAGTAGCTTCCAATGACCAAGAAAGAAGAAGGGGAAGGGGGTAGATGAGTGTGGGAGTGACCCCTGGTTGTAAGGGGGTCTTGGAGGGGGTGTTCTAAGGTGTGGGAGGTGGAGAATAAGGTCTGGAAGAGGGTCCAACAGATGGTGGTAGTGGGGGCTGCGAATTTGGGAAGGTGGGTGAGAGGGAAAGGGTATTTGAAAATGGGTTTAAGGGTGGGGTTAATTTGTTTGTCTTGAAAATGGGGGGGGGTTGTGTTGGGGAAGGGAATGGGTGCTTGGGAAAGTGGGAAGGGTGCTTGGGAAAGTGGGAGGGGTAGTTGGGGGTTGGATGGTGAGGAGAGGATTGGTGGAGGGGGTCTTGGGAAGGGATGGAGTATTGATGAGGGTTGTGGGGAATGGGAAGAGGCTTAAATGGGGTAGGTGGGGAGTGGAGGTGGTTGGGAAGGGAGGAGAGAGAAGAAAATTTGAATTTGGGTGTTGAGGAGAGAGAAAGTGGAGTGAAAAGAGAGATTAAGAGAGAGAAGGGTGGGGAATCTCTCCCCTAGGGTTTCTCACCCAAAAAATGGAATCTCTCCACTATATAAGAAGTGTAAACTCTCAAAATGGCAAGTTTTTCATTCATTGGTTCATTAAGTTGAAATGGGGGGGAATGGGGTCCTATATATAGGAAACCCACATTTCTATAAAAGTCCCTGACAATTGACTCAATGACAAATAACCGAGGGGGTAGGGGAGAGCCCTTGGGCCAAGCCCAATGAATTGGGCCCAATAGCTAACTAGACAACCTAATGACACTCAAACTTAGGGAAATGAACACAAGACTTAGGAACATGACTCAAATAAAAGGGAAAATACATCAAATGACTCAAATAAAAATTACATAGGACTCAAAATTAAATGACTAGACCATGCCGGAAGCAACCGGGGCGAGGAGACGAGCTGTGAACGTGGGCATGGGAGGTGATGTCCCCATCGTACTCCCGGGGTGCGGAGAACTCGACTCCGTCGAGTAAGTGTCCTTCCCTCCTTGGAGGGTGTAGAAGTGGTACTACCCTCAAGTCTTCCGAACGAGACCGATCCATCCACCTGCCGAGATAGCGCTCGTATACCTTGCTCCTGGTGGTAGTGACATGTTCATCCAATATTCGTTCAATGCGCTCACGCTGGCTCTCTTGGCTAGTAGACTCTCCTCACGGGTGGGTGCTGTAGACACGCCAAAATTGACGTTACTGTGAGTACATCTCATATTACCTTGTAATGCCCCAATTTGACCCTCAAATTAACTTTGTTTGAGTGGTTTTTCTCACTTTTTTTGGATTTCTCTATTTTTCCTCCCTTTTCTTATTTTTTCCTATTTTTCTGGATTTTCTGGATATTTTTCTCTATTTTTATAAATTTTCCAGAATTAACGACTTGACGTAGGGCGTCTTTTAAATAGCGGCTTAGCCTTGGGCGTTTCTTGAAAATTGACGCCACTTCCATTAAGCGTCAATTCCTCTCATTTTTCTATTTTTATGGATTTTTCTGAGGATTTTTTGGAATTTTTTATGAATTAACGACTTAACAAGAGACGTTATTTTAATTTTTAATAAAATAAAAATTAAAAAAAATTGGAATTCACGACATGGTTGAGGGCGTCACTTTTCAAATTGATTTTTTTAATATTATTTTCAACCCCCTTTGAGAGGTGATTTGGTGGCCTTCCGGGTGTCAGAAAAATACGTAAAAATAGTCATTGGAATCAGCACATTGAGATGCACCTCCACCTAAAAAATGGGAAAATAATATTGAGAAATAAAAATGGCCCTGTTTTGAATATTTTTGAATTAACGACCCTGAATCGGACGTCAATTTAATTGACGCCCGAACACATGGTCGTCCATTCTTTTTGGCTATTTATCATATTGATTAACGCCCCTTGGTAGGGCACGTTTTCAAGACGCCTTTAGTTCAGGCGTCTTTCACAATTTTCCAAATAAAGAAAGTTTTATTACCAAATTTAAATCCAGGAAGTGACGCCCTTGTCCAGGTCATGTTTTTAATTAACGCCCCTTTTCAGGTCGTGTTTCAGTTTCGTGTTCTAATCGAACGCAGCCCTTTCCCCAAAGAGTCCCTACTTTGTTTGGTCATCTTCCTCTATTGGGAACTTAACCCTTCCCATGTTGGACTCTTGCCCATTCTTATCTTTCTATCCTACTTGATTCTGCCCTTTTAATAGAGCCCTACGGCTCTGTTATTAGGTTGGGGTCCCTTTCCCCCCTTTTTTTTTCTTCTTCTCGGCTGCTTCTTCGATTCCTCTTCTTCTTTTTTACAGGACTGCTGCTGCTGCTGCCGGCTGAGGAAGGAGCCCCCCCCTTTGCGTTGCCTGATCATCATCAAGGCTTCCATCCCATTGAATATCAAAGCCAAAGCTCAAACGCAGGCCTTTCTTATTCTTTTTCAATTCTTTTCTTTTGTTCATACATATCCCTGCATATTGCATCTTCTATTAATTTCTCCCTTCTCAACCACGTTGAGGAATTTCCCCACAGTGCAACTCTTGCACACCCTTTATCTCTTTTTCATATCATCATCATACATCCCTCCCTTTTGCATAAGGGTTTAAGGGCCAACACCCATAAGGTGTGTTCTTTTCCATTATTTTTCATGCTCATCCTTATTATGAATTGATGCTACACTCACCTTGATTTCTAATCCAATCTTTTATTGGTGTTGTCTTCATTTTTTACAAGGGTAATCAAATAAGAAGAACTATCTTCATCGGCCGGCCGATTGAAAGAGAAGGAAGGCACTCATAATCTCCCCCGCCTTTTGAGGTATTTTTCGCGATCCCTCCCTTTTATTATTGCTTATATCCTTTGAGGCCCTCGCGTCTCTGGCGATCACACTTCCCTTTAGCACCACGTGCATGCTTATTTTTTTTATTCTTTTAATTGTTCTAAGTGGATTTTTTTCACAATCTATAAATTGGCGATCACGGTGGGACCCTTTTATTTTTCTTTTGATTACCCTTTCCCTTGGGTACCCACGTGTGCCATCTCCCTTTTGCACCCACGGTGCATCTCCTTTTGTGCTCCACGTAGCACACTCCCTTATGTGATTGGTTGGTTTGATAGATTTTTAGAAATTCCATTTATATATATAAAAAATGATGATGAGCATGCTATATTCCTTTTGGTGGTCGATTGCCATGATTTTATTGTGATTGTGAGTGTCTTTGTCTCCTTTCATATTGGTATTTAACTCTGTTTCTGGGGACAGAAGAATAGGCGCCCCTTTCAGAGGCGTGTTTCTAGTGAGTAACGCCTTCACTCAGGGCGTGTTTTCCTATTTAACGTCTTCTACCAGGGTGTTCCTTTTGTCCCGTGTAGAATTGACGCCCAACATTCTGGGCGCCTCTTGTTTATTAAGCGCCCCTGGCAGAGGTGCCTTTTACAGAATTGACGCCGCACTCCGGGGCGTCTCTTTCCTGTGTGTCGCAGTGACTGATCGGCTGTCTTCTGCTTACATTCATCTATTTATTACATCCATCTGTTGCATATATGATTCTGCATTCATCATTTGCTTTTGGTTGAGAGACCTCCTCTCTCTATACTAGGATCCACACACCCCTCTTGGAATCGGGACGACCCTCCATTGAGCATTCCGTCTCTTTGGACCGGAAATCCCCTTTCCAAGACCTCCGTAAGTCCCCGCACCCGTGGATTCCCTCACGGACGCCGGGCAGGTTGTACCCTTGAAATCCCAGGTTTTAGTTGGCCTATACGTGGTGAGAGAGTGTTCCTAGTTGGCATTGAAGTTAAATCACATTTGAAACTAGGTTCCCCCCTCGAGTGATCATATCAATTTGTTGAAATTCATTAATTCACCAAGGTTCAAACAAATTAAGATCAACGGTAACCATCCCACTTGTGTGTTTCTTTGCAAATTATTTTGAACATTGATTGCATAATGGCTTACCATGATAAGAAAACCAACATGTTCAATTCAATTCATGAGGATGCACAACCGTGCACATCTTGTAATCCTCAATCTCAACATGTTCATCAAAATTCTCACCATATCTTCAAGGGACCACATTCTCATTTTTATGGTCATGCCCGGCCCATGGGCAATGTCCAATCTTATGGCCCCCCTACTCAATTGCGAGCCACTACTCCTTCGGGACCGTCTCCTCCCAATGATGAGAAGGTCTCCCAAATCTTGCATGCATTAGATCATCTCACCCCTCAACAAATCCAAGCCCTTAAGGCCGTTGTTGAGGGTGCATCTCATTCATCGCATTCTTCCAATCCCATATGGGTGGCCCACCTCCCGCTTCAATGCACAATCCTACTCGGGTGGCCCATCACCCATCTCCTCCTATTCACCCTCCTCCTCGTGTGGTCCGACATCCGCCTCCTTCTATTCCTCCTCTATCACGGCTCCAAGGCCCATTTATTCCTTGCAATCCGGCCCATCCGGGTTCTTCTACGGGTCGGCCCATTAATTCTCCTCCACGGCATTTTTATGCCACCCCTCCTTCAAGGCCTTGCCAACCCTCGGTTGCTCAAGTCACACCCCTCCAACAAACTCTTCTTGATAAAGTCATTTTAATGGAGGAACGACTAAAGAGGGTTACGAGCCCACGGCCCGCTCCTCCTACTCCAATCAATCCCCTTCATGCTGCTCTGAATGACATTACAAAAATGGAGAAAGAATGGAAGGATAGGAGAGATGACTGCGGCATTGGCATTTCAAGCAAGCAAGAACCGGCAATTGAAGAATTCAAGGCGGCATATGACGATGAAGCTCCACAGGCACCCCTTCCGAGTTTCCTTCGTTTCCCTCTCCCTCCACTGTCATTTGATGAACCCCCTGCTCAAGACGAAGCCATCGTCCCCAATCCAACCCCTGTTTCCGAGACCTCTTGGTGTTACGATGATGGGTCGATATTTCAATCACCCACGCCGGCGCATCTTGAGTCTCCTACTCCTAACGCCGCTCGCCCCGTTCGGCGTTTTCTCCACACCAAACCTCCACTAATTACACCTCCACCCGTTAAGCTGGTAGCCTCCACATCATCGGCCTCAACCGAACCTACCATTGAACCTTCCCCAATTAACCTCCCGTTACCACCACCTCAACCTTCCATTACACCTTTAACACCACTTAACCTTTCACCCTTACCTATGGCTAATCCTGAGCAGGATCTCCCCTTTTTTGCACTCGAGCCAACCCCGACTGCTTCTGAGCAAAGGGAGAAACTCGACGTGTTTGAACCTCCACCTCCACTCACCCATTTGCCAACACCTCCCATTATACCTCCACCATCCACGAAGCCTTCCGCCTCCGCCTCACCTCCCTTTACTACTCGGAAGGGGAGCGCTGCTACAAGTACTTGTGCCGAAGATAAGCAAAAGCCGGGCAAGAAGAATTTGGCCACTACCGTGCTGTTCAAGATGCAAGAATTTATTTACCGGATGCCAATCCGGGTTATTGTGCCAAGCATGGTCGAAGAGGCCAAGTCACCGCCATTGCTTAGAGAAGAATGCCAAGCGTTGATGCCATCCAAGGGGAGGACAGGGCACTCCTTGTTCAAACTTTCAAATCATGAACCCATTCTTTCTTACAAGGGGCGAATACCCATTTTGTTCAACATTCCATATACGCCACAATCAATGGGTAACACGATACTTCCTGTCCCAACTCTCCAACTCCCTCGCACTATTGCTTTTCACTCTCCAAGGGAGTTGTCATTCACCATTGAAGCTTCGGCATGGGCTATTTCTTATACACTTTCACTACTGTGGAGGGGCGGTTATCTTGGTGCTAAGGGGCCTTCCACTGTTATATCCACCTTCTATTCAACTCCATTCACATTATTGTCTATCACAATCTCTTCATGGGCCACTCTAAGGGTAAAAAGGAAGATCTCATCCTCTCACCCTTCACATTCTTCATATTCTTTGCATTTCATTGCATTCATGCATTCACTGCATTCATCGCATCCATCCCATTGCACACATTTGTACCTCCTGCTTCCCGGGTTTCCAAACCCGTATCTTCCCCGCCTTCCGGCACCTCCGGATATTCCGCATTTCCCATCTTATTCATCTTCATCCTCGGGATCTGTGGGTCCCCTTACATTGCTCGGGCATTGCCCCCTCTCCAATCTCTTCTCAGGGCATCGCGTCCCTTTTCAGCTCTTGCATCCGGACCCTCCGGATTTCTCCCTTGTTCTGCTAGGGCATCGCGCCCTTTTTCATCTCACTCTCCCGGAATTTCCCCTCGGGCATCGCGCCCCTTTTCATTTTCTTCCTCCGGAACATCTGGATCTTTCTCTATCCCTTGGGCATCGCGCCCCTTTCCGTCTTCTTCCTCCGGAACCTCCGGATCTTTCTTTATTCCTTGGGCATCGCGTCCCTTTCCACCTCATCCCTCCGGAACCTCCGGATTCTCTTTCCTTCTGCTTAGGGCATCGCGTCCCTTTACACCTCATTCCTCCGGAGCCTCCGGATCCTCTATTCCTCTTTCCATGCCCAGGGCATCGCGTCCCTCGGTATCTGCTTCCTCCAGAACCTCCGGATCTTTCACCCCTCTCTTTATCCCTCGGGCATCGCGCCCCTTTTCATCTTCTTCCTCCGGAACCTCCGGATTCTCCGTCTTATTCTCTCTATCTTCTTTCAGGGCATTGTGACCCTCCTGATTTTATCCCCCCGGAACCTCCGGACCATCCATCTTTCTTCTGATTCATCTTTCTGCTTTTTCAGGACATCACATCCTTCATTTTTTTCTTCCTTTTCCATCATCTTTTCCCCTATTTGTTCCCAGGGCACCGCGTCCCTCGATATTTTATCCCTCCGGAGCCTCCGGATTTTTCTTCCACTCATGATTCTCCTCTTCTGCCTCCGGACCCTCCGGATCCGCCTCTTTCCATCTATCAATTTCTTCTTCCGATTCCCCCTAATCCTGGGTCCGATCCAACTTCTGCCACATCCACTGCCTTGGGCATCTGCCCATTCTCTCACTGCTTTCGAGGCTTTAGTCCTCACTCCTCCTAATTCTCCGCTTCTTCTGTAGACCTTTCATGTGATCAGGGTCTCCACACCTTAGTGAGGGAGTTCTAGCCCTCGCCTCTCTTCCTTTTTTTCCTTATTCATCTGAGTCTGGTCTTGGCACCACTCCTTCTTGTTAAGCCACTTTCAAACACTTTGCTTCCAATCCTTTTGACTGCCAAAGAGGACTATCCCACGATGATCAACCTCACCTCTGACAGCTGCTTCTACGAAAGTTGCAAGGTAACATATTGGCGTAAGTACTCATTATTATGATATCATTACCTCCTTTGCTTCACGCCTGATTTTTTTAAATGAAGTGCTTTTTAACAAAATTAAAAGTGGTGTTTTAGACCTTTATCTTAGGCTTTTGTTTAATTAAATTATGTTTTAAAAAAAAGGTCTTTAGGCTTGCTTCTGCAGCATCTTTGGTTAATAAGAACCCCGCGTTGGGAATTCGACGTTCTCTCCCTGCTTGTTAAGAGTAACCTTCAGCTGGGCATTCCACACACTTCACGGCATCCTTAGCCGGCTCCTTTGGTTAAACACCGTCCCTACTTTGGCCATGCCATGAGTATATCTGAAAGTCTTTTCTCTTCTTTACTCGGCCAAATGCAGGGGCAAGAGGTTGACGGAAGAGATGACCCACCCAGGGTAATCCCCAATACGAGAGGAGTCTCAAATAGGGGCAGTCTTGACCCAAAATCAATATGAGTTTTCATATGAGTTTTCATGATATACATCTCGCCAAAAGGGCTATTATGGAAATCAAATCAGAATTTCGATAAATGCAAAAGTATGAATTGTGGCATGACAAGAGTGGCAAAGTCCCCGCAGGGAAAACCCTGGTCGTATGCATGTCAAGGGTCTAAAAATCAAAGGCACAAAGCCCCGGCACAACAGACCACCTCTTTGAGGGGAAACACCTTGGAAGGAATTCAAGTCCCGACATTTCCCATCCTGCATAAAGCTTATCCTCAATTATTCTTCTCTTCTCCCTCTAAGACCGAATGTTTCTCGGGTATGGCCTTGGTAGGGGCACCGTTAACCAAGGGCAGTCAGTTATAGGGCGCCACCCTTCAATGCACGCTCGGCTTTGGGTAATTTTAGCAAAAGGGGAAGGAACAAGGACCCCTAGCCAGTGGTTCAAAAATATCCTTTGATGCTGCATTAACAATGTCTAAACCAAAAAAATAAAAAAATTAAAAGAAAAAAAAGAAAAAAAACTTGAATATTTCCTAAGTCAAAATCTAAAAAATTTGAATATTTTCTAAGCCTAAAATCCAAAAAAAAATTGAATATTTCCTGATCAAAATTCAACAAAAATTGAATATTTTCAAAATTCATAATAAAAATTTAAATATTTTTCAAAATCCAAATAAAAATTTAAATATTTTCAAAACTCATAAAAATTTACATAATTAAAAAATCCAAAAAAATTGCATTGTATTTTTCTGATGGTGCTTTTGCAGGAACGACAACTTTGCAAGGACCAAGAGCACAGGATGAGTCCTCTCCATTCATTGCCATCTACCTTTTGATTCTTCCCATGTTCACAATTGATCACATCTTCATAATTTACTACGCATTACTCCGATTATTCATCTCCAAATCTTTTTTATCAAATCTTGCTGATCACTCCGCTGATGGGCATTATCAGATCTTGATCATTCAACTCCGAATCTTGATTAGCCAAGTTGTCATCCTCATGACAAACGACAAACAATGATGCTATGCTATCTATGCTTTAATGATGCTATCTATGTTATTCATGCCTTTCACGCTGTGCACACTTGAATGCTATTCATGATATGATACATACATGCTATTGATGCTTTGATTCATGCTATGCTTGCTATGTTTAAATGCCTTATTCATTGCTTGTTATCTTTTATATCTTGGCTGATGAATCTTTAAGCGCAGGAAGAAGCTCTTGGTCCCACCGACTGGGCATCATCATCCAAACCCCACGATGCTTGCACCTCATTTCTCAGTTCCCCCATGCTCATTGCTATCACCATCCCCCTTGTATGCATTCTACTATATGTTACATACGCTATTAGATTATATCAAGGACCTTGTGACTTTGGTAAATTTGGAATTTGAGTTCCCCTTCATCAAAAATAATGATGATTCTAGAGGAGTCTTAGTCACACGGATAGGCCGTTGAGCCGTCCAAGACTGGGGACGATGGTTCCCTTTTGCGAGTTGATGCGTGGATAAACGGGCTTCGGCTTAGTATTGGCTCGCAGAATGGGTTTCTTGACCCAGTCTTGGCAGTTTAACAATATTATCCTTGATTATCTTATATTTTCATTTGTTTTAATTTTTTCTTTTAAACCCAGCATGCATTCATGTAGGTGTTTAAAACAATTTTTGAAAAATCATTCTGATAAGCTGATTTGGAGAGTCAAATTGATCTTAATTTTTCCAGATATGAGATATTCATTGCTGAATGGAATCCACAGTTCGTTTTGTCGCTGTTTTGGGTCATTTTCTCGAAAGCTCCTTGTTTGGATTTCTATCTTATTTCAATCCTTTTACTTTGATCCACCTTGGCTGCAGCACGTCCACATTGGCTGGTAACCGCTCCCCAATGGTGAAACCTACAGGTTTGTGACCTGGGGTACTTCCACCGCGCTGGAAGTTGATCATTCTCCTTTATGCCCGCGTGCACACTCCCTCTTTTATCCAAACATCGTTGATTTCATTGAATTTCCCAGGATTGCTTCATCTCGAGCTTTTGATTTCATTCTCATCAAGTGATGTTGATTGCGTGTCTCATCACACCTTGGCATCTACTTTTCAGTTTGCTCTGCTCCCTTGCAAAGCAGACGCCAAGGCGGGGCAGCTGTAGACACGCCAAAATTGACGTTACTGTGAGTACATCTCATATTACCTTGTAATGCCCCAATTTGACCCTCAAATTAACTTTGTTTGAGTGGTTTTTCTCACTTTTTTTAGATTTCTCTATTTTTCCTCCCTTTTCTTATTTTTTCCTATTTTTCTGGATTTTCTAGATATTTTTCTCTATTTTTATGAATTTTTCAGAATTAACGACTTGACGTGGGGTGTCTTTTAAATAGCGACTTAGCCTTGGGCGTTTCTTGAAAATTGACGCCACTTCCATTAGGCGTCAATTCCTCTCATTTTCCTATTTTTCTGAGGATTTTTCGGAATTTTTTATGAATTAATGACTTAACAAGAGACGTTATTTTGATTATTAATAAATTAAAAATTAAAAAAAATTGTAATTCACGACATGGTTGAGGGCGTCACTTTTCAAATTGATTTTTTAATATTATTTTCAACCCCCTTTGAGAGGTGATTTGGTGGTCTTCCGGGTGTCAGAAAAATACGCAAAAATAGTCATTGGAATCAACACATTGAGATGCACCTCCACCTAAAAAATGGGAAAATAATATTGAGAAATGAAAATGGCCCTGTTTTGAATATTTTTGAATTAACGACCCTGAATCGGACGTCAATTTAATTGACGCCCGAACACATGGTCGTCCATTCTTTTTGGCTATTTATCATATTGATTAAAGCCCCTTGGTAGGGCGCGTTTTCAAGACGCCTTTAGTTCAGGCGTCTTTCACAATTTTCCAAATTAAGAAAGTTTTATTACCAAATTTAAATCCAGGAAGTGACGCCCTTGTCCAGGTCGTGTTTTTAATTAACGCCCTTCTGCAGATCGTCAATTTATGAATTAACGCCCCTTTCGTGTTTCAGTTTCGTGTTCTAATCGAACACAGCCCTTTCCCCAAAGAGTCCCTGCTTTGTTTGGTCATCTTCCTCTATTGGGAACTTAACCCTTCCCATGTTGGACTCTTGCCCATTCTTATCTTTCTATCCTACTTGATTCTGCCCTTTTAGTAGAGCCCTGCGGCTCTGTTATTAGGTTGGGGTCCCTTTTTCCCCTTTTTTTTCTTCTTCTCGGCTGCTTCTTCGATTCCTCTTCTTCTTTTTTACAGGACTGCTGCTGCTGCTGCCGGCTGAGGAAGGAGCCCCCCCTTTGCGTTGCCTGATCATCATCAAGGCTTCCTTCCCATTGAATATCAAAGCCAAAGCTTAAACGCTGGCCTTTCTTATTCTTTTTCAATTCTTTTCTTTTGTTCATACATATGCATGCATATTGCATCTTCTGTTAATTTCTCCCTTCTCAACCACATTGAGGAATTTCCCCACAGTGCAACTCTTGCACACCCTTTATCTCTTTTTCATATCATCATCATACATCCCACCCTTTTGCATAGGGGTTTAAGGGCCAACACCCATAAGGTGTGTTCTTTTCCATTATTTTTCATGCTCATCCTTATTATGAATTGATGCTACACTCACCTTGATTTCTAATCCAATCTTTTATTGGTGTTGTCTTCATTTTTTACAAGGGTAATCAAATAAGAAGAACTCTCTTCATCGGCCGGCCGATTGAAAGAGAAGAAAGACACTCATAATCTCCCCTGCCTTTTGAGGTATTTTTCACGATCCCTCCCTTTTATTATTGCTTATATCCTTTGAGGCCCTCGCATCTCTGGCGATCACACTTCCCTTTAGCACCACATGCATGCTTATTTTTTTTATTCTTTTAATTATTCTAAGTGGATTTTTTTCACAATCTACAGGTGCTCTCTCAACGGAGGGAATAGGCTCAATATCCTCACTAGGTACCACCGTGGGTCCCTTGTATGGCACTAGGTCGGCGACACTGAATGTGGGACTTACCCCATATTCCTTGGGGAGATCTAACTCAAAGGCATTTGCACCAATGCGCCTCAGGACCTGGAAGGGACCAGCCCCACGTGGCCTCAATTTGGAGATGGCTCCCGGGGAGAGCCTCTCCGTCCTTACCATCACAAAGTCACCCTCATGGAATTCTTGGTGACGTCGATGAGAGTCGGCTCGCCTTTTATAAGTCACATTCTTCTTGCTAATGTGCTTGCAGATCTCTTTATGCAATGTTGTGAATGCAGACATTCTAGGAGTGATGGGTGGACCTGGGCAACCAAAAGTAGACCTATCGTGTAATGATGCAGTGTAGACTTTAGTTAGCCTAGGTGGGCCGGGGCACCCGTAGGTGGCCCTATCATGTAAATTGGTGATAAATATTGGGGGACCCGGACATCCGTAGATGTCTTTGACATGCTTAAGACTCATGATGAATGAAGGTGGACCATGACATCCGAATATGGACCACTCATACTTTCTACTTGACATGTGGGTGATATGAATGAATGGACCCAACATAGTGTTCATGCCAAGGGGTATGGTAAGCCTAGACATATGCATGCTTTTCCCAAAGGTGACTTCCATGTGTATAAGTGTGGGACAACCTTTGAACTCCCATTGGAAAGGATCGAATGGATCTAAGAAGGTGGTCATCATGGGGTGGGGCACAACCTTATTACCTAGGGATATGTGGCCCAAGGTCATCGCTCCCAAGGTGTAACCCAGGTCTAGGATGGAGTGGATTGGGTCAAATATGGTGAGTTGGTGTAGGGAAAGGTGGGTGGTGGATAAAGTGTTTGGGTCACACGAGTCTCTTGACTCTCATTGGAATGGATCATATGGATCATAAAATGGGTTACCTAGAGAGAGGAACTCTATGTCCCCAAGGTCCTTACAAGGTGGTGAGTCATCCTCCTCCCAAGTAGTTGGTCTAATGTCTCTAGTGGGTTGACCGTTCAAGGTACTTGGGATCTCAAGGGGTGGGGAGTAGACCGGGATGGGTTCTTCCTCCAAGGGGAGAAATAGGAGGATCTCACTAGTACAATGCCCACTTGTGCAAAGGGAGGTGATGGAACCGATGGATGGGTGGACAAAGTTGACGGTGCTAGGCTCTAATGGTCCCATGGCTAGTAGGCTGGTTAAGTGGGCTTGCCAATGTAGGCAATCCACAAGGTCTCCCAAGTCTTCCAAAGAGTAGAAGTTTTGATAAGTGACATGGGGAGGTCGGGTGGGAACAATTTGGGATTTATATCCCAATGGTGGTGAGCTAGGGAGGGTGGGACATTGCTTGAGCCATTGGAGTATGGACTCATCTATGGTGAGGGTGCCATGTGTAACGGTGCATGGCCTTTGAGGATCCGGACCATGAGGGGTGGGGGGGAGATTGAGGCTCTTCTTCTTTATTGGTGGGAGCTTGGGCTTCCTCTATGGTGATAGGAGGGTCCATATGGGCATAAATCTTCCTAAGTTCATTTCTCATCTCAACCCAAGAGTCGATTGGCTCTTGCCTTCCAACTTCCCTTAAGCCTACAATATTTTGCCATTCATTCCTAGCTTGGCGCCATAGCAAACTTTTGGCATAGTTGACTTGCATAGACCCTGGCAGGGTGAACCTCCCAAAGTGGTGATCTATGGAGCTTTCCCATTCTAGATATAAACTAGGGTGGGATCCATCAAACACAAAGGCATCTATTGGGTCCAAGCGAGACGAGTAGGCTAAGTAGGAAGTGGCCATGATGATCGAGTGATAAATGCAATGGCCCTAGGACAAGACTTAGTAGAGACAAGTCTAGAACTTGCTCTGATACCAATTAATGTGACACGACCTTGGACTTAAGCAAGCAAGCACATTCGCAATCTAAATGGGCCAATTTGGGCCGTCGCTCTCTCGTCGCTCACCCAAACCCGGGGTAACTTGGCAATGCCAAGGTGAGGTTGAGGGGTTGGGCCCTTGCTGGTAGAGGGCCATCAAGGCCAAGACTTGATTCCAAATGGATGTGGAAGCCCAAGACAATGGGGCCGACCAAGTGTCAAAGGCACCGGTTTCTCTCTTTTCCCACGGTGATCACTTATAGCACAAGAGCTTAAGGATCGGGCTCTCACTCACGGCCAGCGGAGTTTATGAACTAATATTGAAAGAACAAGCACAAATTAGAGCAAAGTTTGGAGCACTTACTCGACCAGTTTGAAGAAACCGGTCCCGCTCGGAGATGAGGGCGAGCGGGGAAGCGTGGGTTCCCCACACGCCGCGCCGGGGTAGCTTGACCTATTTAAGCTATTACAACACTACACCTCTCACAGGAGGGGGATCTTGGGGTGGGGGTTAATGAGATTACAAACAATACTACCTCCACGCAGGGAGGGGCCTTCAGCCGGCCAAGCGGGGCGGGGAAATTAGACTAAAGAGGGATGACTAAGTAACGGCACCGAATCTGCTTGCTGTCTGCGAATAGGGACAGATAGTCGGTGTTGCTGCTGTAGAACCCGCTCAGGAATTTTTCTGGTGGCGAGACCGGTGGAAAAATCTTCTTAGCTGAGAGGGGAACGCCTCAAAATTTCTTTAATTTCTTATGGAGTCGCTGCTGTCCGGGATGGAGGTTTGAACAGAGCCTCAGATTCTCGGACCGGCAGCTGCAGACTTCTAACAGCAGATTGCAGAGAATGCCCCGGAAGCTCCCGACCTCAGAATCAAGCGCCGTCAGAGTCGTTGGAATCGTGGACGAGTCCTCTTCATAGAAAAACTGACGGATAAGCCAACTGATGTGGGAGAAGACTAGGGGATGCATAACAATGGCGACTGGTCGGTGCAGACTGTGGGTAGCTGATCTGCGTAGCTGAGGGAGAAAAATGAGAACTCTGGATCACGAATGCCGAATGAAGTTCTGTTTATTGATTCTGGAAGTAGACTGGGCGATGAAGAATTTTTAAGAAGAACTTGTGGGCTGATTCCTCCGGGGTTCGTCGTGGCAGAGCTTCTCATCTGGCTCAGGTTCTCAGCCGAGGCAGAACTGCGCAGTTGTGGGAGAATGGACCTCCTGGACGGCTCGGAGATCGGAAGAAGATGAAACTACTTCTGTTGCGAAGGAGACTGGTAGACACTTCCGACGATGGCTCTTGGGTCTTCAAACTCGTCCGGAGGAAGTCGTGGTGGCCGCTGCAAGTTGCTGGTTCATCTGTAACCTCTGGACAGCAAACTGCAACTTCGAAGTAGCTTCCAATGACCAAGAAAGAAGAAGGGGAAGGGGGTAGATGAGTGTGGGAGTGACCCCTGGTTGTAAGGGGGTCTTGGAGGGGGTGTTCTAAGGTGTGGGAGGTGGAGAATAATGTCTGGAAGAGGGTCCAACAGATGGTGGTAGTGGGGGCTGCGAATTTGGGAAGGTGGGTGAGAGGGAAAGGGTATTTGAAAATGGGTTTAAGGGTGGGGTTAATTTGTTTGTCTTGGGAATGGGGGGGGGGTTGTGTTGGGGAAGGGAATGGGTGCTTGGGAAAGTGGGAAGGGTGCTTGGGAAAGTGGGAGGGGTAGTTGGGGGTTGGATGGTGAGGAGAGGATTGGTGGAGGGGGTCTTGGGAAGGGATGGAGTATTGATGAGGGTTGTGGGGAATGGGAAGAGGCTTAAATGGGGTAGGTGGGGAGTGGAGGTGGTTGGGAAGGGAGGAGAGAGAAGAGAATTTGAATTTGGGTGTTGAGGAGAGAGAAAGTGGAGTGAAAAAGAGAGATTAAGAGAGGGAAGGGTGGGGAATCTCTCCCCTAGGGTTTCTCACCCAAAAAATGGAATCTCTCCACTAGATAAGAAGTGTAAACTCTCAAAATGGTAAGTTTTTCATTCATTGATTCATTAAGTTGAAATGAGGGGAATGGGGTCCTATATATAGGAAACCCACATTTCTACAAAAGTCCCTGACAATTGACTCAATGACAAATAACCGAGGGGGTAGGGGAGAGCCGTTGGGCCAAGCCCAATGAATTGGGCCCAATAGCTAACTAGACAACCTAATGACACTCAAACTTAGGGAAATGAACACAAGATCTAGGAACATGACTCAAATAAAAGGAAAAATACATCAAATGACTCAAATAAAAATTACATAGGACTCAAAATTAAATGACTAGACCATGCCGGATGCAACCGGGGCGAGGAGACGAGCTGTGAACGTGGGCATGGGAGGTGATGAACCCATCACAACCCCTCCATTGTAGAACTAATGCTTTGAGAATTAGAAAAAAAATTCACATTTGAGTGAAATCTTCCCCCTCTTCAAGTGGAGTGTGACTCTTCCATTTCTCCCTCCCTCTCTCTCTCTCTCTCCAAGAGGGGTGCGCCCCTTTCTCTCTCCTTCCCCTCCCACCTACTTTCTCTCTCTCCTCCCCTCATTCAATAGTCACCACAACTTCCCACAACACCTCTTTACTCCACCCCAAGCCCCAAGGGAGAACCCACCAATCTCCAAGCCACCCTTCAACCCCCAACCACCCACTACCCTTTCACAAGCACCCTTCCATCTCCCCAAGGCTGAAGGGGTTCAAACCCAAGGTCAAATTTGAATCTCCCTCCCTTGCTGGCTACCCCTCACCCCTCCCCAGCACCCCCTCCCTACCCTGGTCACCCTCCCTATTTCCCCTTGCTTCCCTTGGCCATCCCACCCTCATATACACATCCCTACACCATCAGCCTATTCCCAACTTACCGGTAGAAGAGTACTAGCAACTTTCTGAAGATGCCACATCATCACCAAGAAGCTTCAGAGAGCGTACCATATATCGGTGGAATCATCGTCCAGTCTACTTCGCAACGGAGGTGGTCCCGCCTCTGTTTGAGTTCGTGACTGCCCGGAGGAGTCTTCACCGCTGGACTGCACAATTCCTCTCTGGTAGACACCCAACTGCAGCTTGCAGAGGCTACCACGACCAGTACCTTGAAGATATTAGAGCAGCGTTTGGCTGAATACTTCTGCTACGAGTCCCCTTTCATCTCCAAGAAGCGGAGCATCATTTGAAGCCCGAAGCACAAGGTTCCAAATTTCCTACCCCGAGTGCGCAGGTCAGTCCAAGTGGAGACAGATTCGACCCTTTTCCACTCTTCTGGCTCTCGTGGTCTGCTCCGACCTTCGCCGGTGGCCCTGTGGGTCTCCGTTCGAAGTAAACTCGACCACGAATGCAACGGTCCCAGTCTCGCCATCAACTGAGCACGGGAGTAGTCGTGACAGCCTTCCCTTCGAACAACAGCTGTCCAAACACTGCAAGGAGCAGAGGGCAGTTGTCCTGATCCCGACCCTGCCCCGGCCGTCGTCGTCATCAAAAAATTCTCCAATAATTCCGACGTCCTCCTGGGCCAACCCAAGAGATTTTGGCGTTGGTTTCGTCAACAAAGGAGTTTGGGAGAGCCCTTGGCAGCACCGACAGTGACTGCCTATCCGGCTGTTTCTGAAGCTGACAGAACCGGGGAGCTCGGTAATTCGGCTTCTAGCTTAGTTTTTCCCCCACCCCGTCTGGCTGGCTGACCGCTCCTCCCTGCGTGGAGGTAGTTTTAGATGTAATTTCATTAAATCCCCGCCCCGAGAACACCCTCCTGCGAGAGGTGTAGTGGTGTAACATTTTAATTTTCAGGTCAATGCTACACCGACGCGGCGTGCGGGTGCGTACCCACGCCTCCCCGCTTGCCCTCGTCTCTAGCCGGGATTGGTGTATTCACGCCGATCAGGTGAGCTTCTGGTCACTTCTCTTTGCTGTTCTTCCGTGCTTAATTAGTGTTACTTCTTAGCTCTATCGGCGGTGAGTGAGCGCCCATTCCAACTTTCCATACATCGAGTGACCACCGCGGAGCGAGGCGAGAGCAACCCCTTACATCCCACGCCCTTGGCGTGCTGGCCGCCCGTGAAATTGGGCATCCCGGGCCCTTAGGGGTTCAGCCTCAAGCTAGCAAAATCCCCTAGAGCATCAAGGTCCCTCCCCGGACCCTCTCCATCATCACCGGGTTGCCCACGGGCACATGTGTTCGTAACGCGGGTGAGTTTGCTTAAGTGATATCACCGGGTACGTTGGATTGCTTACGAGTCATAGGTCCAAGGACCATTGGCCTAGTGGCTATCACCCTCAAGGTGGTGTCACATCAAGTGGTATCAAAGCAAGTTCTCAACTTGTCTCTACAAGTTGGTCCTAGGGTGCACATATGCATTTAGAGTCTCCCAGTGCATCGCTCTTGTCCACTAGCATGGCCGCCCCATACTGACCTTACCCATCGGCCCTCTCCATGAGTCCAAACCCCCAAGAGAAACCCACCACCAACACACATGGCCTCTATGGCTGTGTCAACTACCTAATGGGAGCCTTGACCTCTGCCAATGTGCAGCTTGATAGCCTATCGGGTCGACTGAACCAACTAGGAGAAAATTGGCCCGCCCCAAGGGCGGACGATAGAAGGACATCTCCCCCACCTCCCACCTTTCATGGAACTCATCCTAATAATTATTTAGATTGGGAGGCTTCAATGGACCATTACTTCGAGTGGAATCCCATGTCCAAGGATAGGAAGGTTCGATTTGCCAAAATGCAACTAACAAAAAGGGCTCAAACCCATTGGTTGAAAATTGAGGGCTTAAGGATAATTAGAAGGGAAGCTCCCCTCACCACATTGGGGGACATGAAGGATCAACTTTGGGATAGATATGTATCCCCCTCCTACACTAGTCACCATAGCTCAAGGAACACTTCAATTCCTCCATCCCCACCCAGCCAACCTAAGACCCCAATCACCCAATCCCCACTGCCTCCCACCTCTCCTACCTCGGCCACAACATCTACACCCTACCTCCAAGTCCTCACCACAACCATTGCTCCACATACCCAAGTGGACTCCGTGTCCACCCCTCCACCTAGGCCCATGATAGCCACCACCCCCAAACCCAAAATCCCTCACCAAACCCATACCCCACAAGCCCCCTTGGGCCCCACCACTACCCCTCCATCGCCCCCCATATGAGACACACCTCCCAAAACCAATAAACCCAAACCTCCTCACCCAACCCACCTTCCACTTCCAACCCCAAGCCTACCCCAACCTAGGCCTCCACTACTTCCACTCCCAACCCCAACCCAAGTCCGACCTCGCTCACCACCCCGGGTGTGCTCTACACTGGCTGTCATCAAACCACCCACGATAGATCCTCCTACCCCATTGGCATTAGAAAAAGTGGCCCACACACTCGGCCACGTCGGGACAAATGCCCCTCCAGACCCTATCCCCACCATGAAGATCACCCATGTCCAAGTTAAAGGAGAAGCCTCACACGGTGGTCTCCCCCCTACACCACCATCTCTAGATGGGGCCAAGCTCATCTTAGGGGAACCCCTTGTTAATTGGCTAAGGGAAAGCCCAATTAGAGAGATCATGGCCCATGTTTGCCCTCCTATGGAGCAAAACCTCCCTATAGTGCCCTTCTCCTATCGCACCACAATCCAATCATCCTACCAAGTGGAGACTTTAGAGGATCTTCTTAAAGGCTTAGCATGGCTAATGGAGTTGACTGGCATGTTGACCACCGTGGCCGACTGACCTAGGAGCCTTGACCTCCAACACCTATGTGTCGGGTCTATCACCACAGTTTACACTGTGGGTTGCTACACTAGTGACCTTCTTCTATTCCTCCCTACACCCAATAAGCCCGATGTTATCCACAAATTGGAGTTGCTTATCTCGGGTAGAACGTCAAGCCCTCCATTCATGGCCGACCATCCCACCCAAATCACCGGCCCAATTATCCTGATGGAGGAGGATGCCTCATCATCTTTTAAGGACCTTGAGGACTTAGAGTGCCTCTCTCTAAGAAACCCATTCCATGATCCCTTCGACCCCATCCTATGGGAGCCTAAATACCCAAGTGGCCCACCCACCTTCTTCACCACCCACTACTTCCTACCCCCACCCACAATGTTTGACGAAACCCACCTCTTCCTAGACACCGACCACATAAGAGAAGACATAACCATGGACGACCTACACCTTGGGAATGAGGAAGTGCCCTACTCCATGATACACACCTTCTTTGACCCCTTCGATCCTTATGAGTGGGAGCTCAAGGACCACCCCATACCCACACACTTGGTCATCACCTCTGGAACAAGAGTGCACCTATCTTGGCAAATTGCATCATTCGACATGGGTCACATGTCCGATCATCTCATACATGTCACACACACTTTAGGCCCAATGCATGACTGGCTCACATTTGGATGCGCTGATCCTCCTTCATTCATCATGGGTCGTAGGCATGATAGGACCATTCATGGATGTCCTGGTCCCCCGGCATTTGTCACCCCCATGCATGATTGGATCACATATAGATGCCCAGGCCCTCCTAAGTCCACCCAAGTCTACATGGCAGCATTGCATGATAGGTCCACTTATGGATGCCCCGGTCCTCCCAATTCACTCAAAGTCTCCTTGACGTCAAAGCATGACTAGTCAAAATATGGTTGTCCTTGCCCCCCCTTGCATATCATACATTCCCCACTCACACCGCATCGTAGTACATGGCATGAGTATTTAACCAAGCAACAAGCAACGAGAGGTGAGAACTACAAGAAGCGGGCAAAAGTTCACGAGCGCCACTTGGAATTCCAAGTTGGCAACTGGGCGATGATGACTTTGGAGTGGCTCTACCCTAGGGTCACCTCCAATTTGAGGGCACGAGGACTTAGACCTTGCCAAATTTTGAGTGGCTTTGGCAACCCGTTTTTCAGGTTGGACTTACTAATGGGTTTTGGGATTCACCCCATTTTTCACGTGGCGGATCCAGCACCATCTATGGACACCGCGGTGGATCCTAGTTAGTGCCTCGAGCCTCTACCTACCTTTGAGAGGGACACCTTCGGAGAGTCTCCACCCATCAGCTTGAGAGCCCGACATGAGCACACGGATGTAATACTAGGCAAGCAGGGTACCATGGCCGGCAAGAGGGTGTATGATGTGACACCAAGTGGGGAGGGGAATTCGAGCTAGAAGTGTTGAAAAGGCCGCCGATGCCGATGCTGTCCACTCTCTACGATTCAGGATAGACAGTCGGTTCTCTTGACACTGCGGCCACTCCTGATTTTTGCTGAAGATGAAACCAGTGGGAAACTCTTTGTAGCTGGACCGGGAAGACACCAAAATTTTCTTGATTTCTGTGGACACCGATTCTGGTCAGGGCAGACGGTTGAACAGAGTGGCAGGTCTGTTGCGCAGACTGTAACAAGTTCTCAGCAGTGGGAAGACGAGGATGCTGCGACCGCTCCCGAGCTTGGAATCAGGCACCGCTGAAGTCGTTGGTTCCGTTGATGAGTCATCTTTGCAACGAAACTGACGGGGCTGCCAGATATAGTTGGAGATGTCCGGTAGAGCTTGAACACTGAAGGTGGTCGATGCCGATAGAGTGGAAGTAGAACTGCATGCCCGGAAGGATAAAATTGATAACTTCTGGATCCGGATGCCAAACGGAGCTCTGCTTCTTGGGGGTGAAAGAAGACTCAGAGTAGAAGATTTTTGATGAAGAACTCCTGCTCAGATTCCCAGGAGGTTGGCCGCTGCAGATCTTCCACTCTAGCTCTGGTCTTCTGTCCGAGCAGTTTTGCGCAGTCGAGGGAGAATGGACCTTCTGATCAGCCTGGTACTCGGATGGAGACGAAACCACCTCGCTTGGAAAGCTCTCTGGATGACCTTTCCAGAGATGTATGCTTTGCCACCAGAAGATTCAGGGAAATGCCGGAGATGATGCAACTTCTAGGACCAAATTTGCTGTCTGCGACCTGCATTGAAGTTGAAACCTTGTGGTGGCAAATGGTGGTGGAATGAGATGGAGGGAAGGGGAGGGCGACCTTGGCTGGGTTGGGGCTGGAGTTGGGCGACCTAGGGTGTGGGGGGAATGGGAGAGGGGAGGGAATGTCGAATTTGGGCCTTGGGAGGAGTTATTTTAGCCTTGGGAAGGTGGTGGGATGCATGGGGAAGGAGAGTGGGGTAGTTGGGGGTTGGGAGGTGAGGAGAGGATTGGAGGAGAGCTCTTGGGGTTGGGGTGAGTTAATGGAAGGGTGTGGGAACTAGGGAAAGAGTTATTAGGGGAGGGGAAGAGAGAGAAAGTGGTTGGGAGGGGGAGGAGAGAGAAAGGGGCGCACCCCTTAGAGAAAGAGAGAGATAATGAGAGAGAAAGAGAGAGAGAGAGGGGAATCCACTCCTTAGAGAGAGAGAGAGAAGTTAGAGAGAAAGAAAGAACCCAGGAGAATCCACTCCTAGAGAGAGAGAGAATATTGGAGAATCCACTCCAAAGAGAGAGAGATAGAAGGAGGGTAAGGGACCTCATGTTGGAGGTAGTTTTCGAAATATTTTTGATTCACTTCATTGTTTTAAAAGAGAGGTTACATGACACTTATATAGACTCCACTAAGAAGACCAAAAGACAACTTACCTAACACCTAACACCTACTCATCATAACTCTCTTAGGAAGACTAAAAGACACAAAATAAAAAAAAGACTCTTACATAATAGTTGGAGACATAATTACTAAAAAACATAAAACATGACCCATTAGGCCCATACATATGGCCCAATTAACATGAGACAACTAAAACATAAACATGAGACAACTAAAACATGAATATCTATTTGATAATTTTGTTGAAGCCGCTTGCCGATCCCGTCAGTGTGCCCGAGCTACCTTGAGAAGCTAAAGAGCCGTCCCCCGACTAGGGACGCGGAGTTGAGTTTGGAGATCGTGGCTCGCCTGGAGCTGCATTTGGCGTACTAATTCCCCGATGGATTCCCACCCCGAGGTTATGATGGGGACATCTCCTACCCGTCCACACTTTTTCGAGGCTCCTGATGATCGCCAGTAGTGCTACATCTTGTTCGCCACTTAATTTCAAGTCATAGCATGTAATTTTCATTTTATTTGAGTCTCTTTATATGTACTTTTTCCTTTTTAAGTCACTTAGTCAGTTAATGGGTCATCAGAATGGTTAATGGAGTCAATTGGGCCCAACTAGTGGGCTAGGCCCAGGGGTGCCCCTCCCTTGGACTTGTTGGTCATTTGCTTATTTGTTAAGGTCAGTTTGGTCAATAGGAAAGTTGGGTGCCTATAAATAGACCCCAAGCCCTCCATTTTAGAACTAATGCTTTGAGAATTAGAAAAAAAATTCACATTTGAGTGAAATCTTCCCCCTCTTCAAGTGGAGTGTGACTCTCCCCTTTCTCCCTCTCTCTCTCTCTCTCTCCCCAAGCGAGGTGCGCCCCTTTCTCTCTCCTCCCCCTCCCACCTACTTTCTCTCTCTCCTCCCCTCATTTAATAGTCCCCACAACTTCCCACAACACCTCTTTTCTCCACCCCTAGCCGCAAGGGAGAACCCACCAATCTCCAAGCCACCCTCCAACCCCCAACCACCCACTACCCTTTCCTAAGCACCCTTCCATCTCCCCAAGGCTAAAGGGGTTCAAACCCTAGGCCAAATTTGAATCTCCATCCCTTGCTGGCTGCCCCTCACCCCTCCCCAGCACCCCCTTCCTACCCTGGTCGCCCTCCCCATTTCCCCTTGCTTCCCTTGGCCATCCCACCCTCTTACACACAACCCTACACCATCAGCCTATTCCCAGCTTGCCGGCAGCAGAGTACCAGTGACTTTCTGAGGCTGCCACATCATCACCAAGAAGCTTTAGAGAGCGTACCATATACCGATGGAATTGTCGTCTAGTCTACTTCGTAACGGAGGTGGTCCCGCCTCCATCTGAGTTCGCGGCTTCCCAAACGAGTCTTCACTGTCGGACTGTACAATTCCTCCCTGGCAGATACCCAACTACAGCTTGCAGAGGCTACCATGACCAGTACCTTGAAGATATTGGAGCGGCGTTTGGCTGAAGACTTCTACTACAAGTCCCCTTTCATATCCAAGAAGTGGAGCGTCGTTTGAAGCCCGAAGCACAAAGTTCCAAATTTCCTACCCCGAGTGTGCAGGTTAGTCCAAGTGGAGATAGATTCGACCTCCTTCCACTCTTCTAGCCCTCGTGCTCCGACCTCCGCCGGGGGCCCTGTGGGTCTCCGTTTGAAGAAAACTTGACCACGAATGCAACGGTCTTAGTCTCGCCATCAACTGAGTACAGGAGTGATCGTGACAGCTTTCCCTTCCAACAATAGCGGTCTAGACACTGCCAGGAGTAGAGTGCAGCAGTCCTGATCCCGACCCTGCCCCAGTCATCGTCGTCATCAAAAAATTCTCCAATAATTCTGACGCCCACCTGGGCCAACCCAGGAGATTTTGGTGCTAGTTTCATGAACAAAGGAGTTCGGGAGAGCCCGTGGCAGCATCAATAGTGACTGCCCATACGGTTGTTCCTGAAGCTGGCAGAACCGGGGAGTTCGGCAATTCAGCTTCTAGCTTAGTTTTTCCCCCACCCCGCCTGGCAGGCTGACTGCCCCTCCCTGGGTGGAGGTAGTTTTGGATGTAATTTCAATAAATCCATGCCCCGAGAACCCCCCCCTGAGAGAGGTGTAGTGGTGTAACATTTTACTTTTCAGGTCAAAGCTACACCGACGCGGCATGCGGGTGCCTACCCACGCCTCCCCGCTCGCCCTCATCTCCGGCCGGGATCGGTGTATTCACGCCGATCAAGTGAGCTTCTGGTCACTTCTCTTTGCTGGTATTCCTTGCTTAATTAGTATTGCTTCTTAGCTCTGTCGGCGGTGAGGGAGTGCCCGTTCCAACTTTCCATACATCGAGTGACCACCACGGAGGGAGGTGAGAGCAACCCCTTACATCCCACGCCCTTGACGTGCTGGCCGCCCGTGAAATTGGGCATCCCGGGCCCTTAGGGGTTCAGCCTCAAGCTAGCCAAATCCCCCGGAGCATGAAGGTCCTGCCACGAACCCTCTCCATCATCACCGGGTTGCCCACGGGCACATGTGTGCGTTACGCGGGTGAGTCCGGTTAAGTGATATCGCCGGGTACGTTGGATTGCTTGTGAGTCATAGGTCCAATGAGCATTGGCCTAGTGGCTATCACCCTCAAGGTGGTGTCACATCATCGGCTAACCTTTACAGCTTCTGGTTTCAGAAAATGGCTGCCGTTGTCGGAAATAATTCGGCTGGGAACCCCGAACCGGAATATTATATTCTGACGTAAGAATCTGGCGACCAACTCCTCCATTACTTCTCTTAGTGCCACAGCCTCCGCCTATCTGGAGAAGCAGTCCGTGGCTGCCAAAATATGTTTACTTCCTTATGAAGATGTTGGCAGAGGCCCCACCACATCCGTGTCCTATTGGGCGAACGGCCAGCTAGGGATGGTCGGGTGCAGTGGCGTCGGTGGCCTTCTCGGCACGGTGGCGTGTTCTTGGCATTTCTGACATGTCTTGGTAAATTTAGAGTATTCATCAAATATAGTGGCCCTGTAGCAGCCCAATTTCTTTATTTCAATCTTCATTTTTGGACCTGCCTGGTGTGCCCTGGCAAGCCCGGCATGGACCTCTTTCATCACCTGTCGTTCTTCCTCCATAGACAGGCAGCGGAGTAGAACTTTCTTCTAGGCATCTACCATCATTCGGAACAGGGTTCCGTTCCTCATTTCGTAGGAATCTTTGATTCTGAGTAATTTCATTCTTTGTTCCTTCTATTATGTCCCTGAAGTTTAATGCTATTCTAACATCTTGAGTCACTGGCATTCTGAGGTTTTGATGTTGTCTAACACCATGAATCATTGACTTTCTAATGACACTTTGATATTCACAAGGTAGTTCAAGCAAAAAGCTCAAATGAATAGAAATAAATCAAGTGCACAGAAATCGAGCAAATTGGTTGCACAGAAAATAAACCAAGGTGGATTAGGAAACAACTTCAAGCAAGATAGATCCAGCTGCAATCAAGCAAGGCTGCAGACAACATTAAAAGCAGTTGTCACAAGGGCAGTGTCGACACCTTGTTACAGAGTGTCGACACCACAGCTATTCTAGAAAGCGTTGAAGATCAGATCTGTTAAAGGAGTGTCGACACTTCACTTCAGAAGGTCGACACCTTGGTGATTCCAGGAGCTAAAGATTGGATTTTCCTAAGGAGTGTCGACACGGCATTTACAGGAGGTCGACACAATGGTCATCCAGAGAGCATTATATCGGCAGTTTTCTTAAGGAGTGTCGACACGTCAGTTATAAGATATCGACACTATGGGCTTCCAGAGACCTTTATATAGAAGTTTTCATCAATCATGTCGACACCTCCATCTCAGTAGGTCGACACCTCTGTTCTTCCAGAAGCTTTTTAAGTCCTTTCCGTTAGATTCACTAGGTCTTGCAGGGATTAAAAATACATACCAAAAATCTCCAAAAACACGGATTTCGAGGTCTGGAGGAAGGTTCCAAGTCTGTCACATGTCCCAGCCATCATCATCACATCTGACACACCTTTTGAGGCTGTTGTGATAGGGTTCACATCTGGGAAAAGTCTACTAATAGGCCTACTACCTGTTTGCTGTCAGCTAATGGGATATGCTCCTAGGAAAGTACACTGAGCAGTGAATTGACATGAACCAATGAGAATGCATACAGCCAAGATCTCTTCCATGAGGTTCATTAAATGCACATATTTGGAGCTGCACAAATGTCCCCTGCAAATATCTCTTTGAAGCTATCAAAAGAAGACCTTGCGTGAATATGTCTTTTATGTCCCTGCTGAGCCAATGGAATGGACAGGATTTTTGGAGGGAAAGCTCCCTCTGCTGGGCGACCTATGTGACACAATTCCATGCACAGAGGGAGCTGTGCAGGCGCAAAAAAGAACCAGGGTGCAGCTACTGTTCAGGTGTGATATAGACAGACAAAAAGAGAAGAAAAGAGCTGCTGCTACCGCTGTTGGGGCACCTAGGAGAAGAAGAAGAAATCTAAGCTAGCTGCGTCCAGAACAAGGTGTGAAGAAGAAAGAAGAAGGAGAACAGCCTAAGGCCATTGCCTGAGGATCTAAAGCTGGTCGCAAGATCCTCTTCCACCTGCTCCTCGCCCTACAAGGAAAAGCTATTGTGAAAGATGCAAGGGTTCCGCAAGCAGCCGTCCAAGCTCTCCATCATTCAGACAGAAACTTTTCTCACAACCTTAGTTTCACTCACTCTGTCTGATTTTTCCATTGTTCCTTTTTGTTTGTTCTTATCAAAAATAGTGAACCATCCCTACCAGTGTTGTAGGAAGACAGACAGAGGTGTTCTCCGGTCTGTGGTGTTTCCGTCCCTACCGGTGTTGTAGGAAGATAGACGGAGGTGTTCTCTGGTCTGTGGTGTTTCAGTCCCTACCTGGTACTATAAGAAGATGAACATAGGGCTACTCTTGTCTGTGGTTGGCCGATTGTGCCATTTGTTGTGTTTACAGTGGCTTAGTGCGGTGGCACTAGTGAAGCCTCACTTGGTTTAAGTGAGGGGTGGACGTAAAACTCGGATTTGAGTTCGAACCACCTAAAAATCCATGTTCTTGTGGTTTGCATATGCTTGATCGTCCTACGCTAGACGCTTGCTTAGGCTCATTGTCTATTTACACTTCATCATCTTGCGTA
Organism: Amorphophallus konjac; assembly: GCA_022559845.1. Taxonomy (NCBI): domain Eukaryota; kingdom Viridiplantae; phylum Streptophyta; class Magnoliopsida; order Alismatales; family Araceae; genus Amorphophallus; species Amorphophallus konjac. The sequence goes on along the minus strand of CM040124.1, from coordinate 83,367,628 downwards.
TAGGTTCCTGTTTCTTGTGCTAGTTGTTTTATTCCGCTATAATATTTTTATATCTAGAAAAGGAGGGGCGGATCTATTCACCCCTCCCCACTAGATCAGTCATTCCCACACAACATGTGGTATTAGAGCCAAACTCTCATGATGTGGTCCAACAACCTTGAGAGAAATGGTGGAATGGCGTGCAAGGGTCTCATGCCCGAAGGACATTCTGTTAATAGACCGCCCTACTTCACTGGATCTAACTACCCTTATTGGAAAAATCGTATGTAGGTGTTCATCCGCGCCCAAGACTATGAGCTCTGGCAAGTTATTAGCAAGGGCCCCTACGAGCTTCCAGAAGATGAAGACATCTGGACTAAGGAACATATAATAAGATCAACAGTCAACTGGAGTGCCAAGCACATCATGCAATGCTCTCTTCATCCAGTAGAATTTTCAAGCGTATCAACCTATGCAACAGCAAAAGAGATGTGGGATTGTTTAGAGGTAATATATGAAGGCACATCTCAGGTGCGTGAAACTAAAGCCAACATTTTAATTTCTGAGTATGAAATGTTCAGAATGAAGCCTGATGAGTCCATTCAAGATATGTATGCTCGTTTAACTACGCACACAAATAGTTTAACTGATCTGGGAAAGAAATATATAGAGCAGGACGTAGTGAGAAAAATTCTCCGATCATTAACCCTGGCATGGCATACCAAGGCTACAGTGGTTGAAGAGTCCAGAGATCTATCCACCACCAAGCTAGAAGAGTTCATAGGGTCACTCATGACCTATGAGATCAACTTGAAGAACAAGGAGATAGAAGTGACCAAGAAGAAGCCTTTGGCTCTAAAGGTCGGATCTAGTCACCAAACTACCTCCGAGGAAGGTGAGACTTCTACCAGTGAGCAAGATGAGGATCAAGTGGCCATGCTCACACGTAAGTTCAGAAGCTTTCTGAGAAAAGAAGGTAAGGGCTTCATGAAAAGGAAGCCACAGGTAAAGAAAGGTTATAAATCGAGTTCTGAAAATTTTAAGAAACCTGACAAGATTATTTGTTACTCTTGCAACAAACCAGGACATGTCAAGACTGAGTGTCCTGAAAGGGTAAAGAAGGCTAGCCAATGGAAAGGGAAAAAGAAGAACAAAGTCATGATATGCACGTGGAACGATGAGGAGGAAGATGATGATGAAACAAGCTCCACTGAGAAGGAAAAGGAAGACTTCTGCCTAATGGCCAAAGGAGACGAAGAATCTGAGGTAAATTCTCCTTTTGAGCACTTCACTGTTGATGATTGGGAAGAAGCCTACATAGAACTCATGGATAAGTATGGCATGTATAAGAAGGAAAACAAAGCCTTGAAAAAGAAAATTAACTCAACTATGCATTATCAAAGCATAAGTAATAAAATTGTCTCCCTGGAATCTGAAATTGAAGACCTAAAAAAGTTGATTGAAGATTTGGAAGATGGTAGAAAAGAAATGGTTGACTTAGAAGTTGAAAATGAAGACTTAAGAAATAAAATTGATGAAAAAAATAAACATGCAAAGTTATGAAAATGACAACAAACTATGCATTGAAAAATATAAAACTGTCAAACATGTCAATTCTCAACTTCTTGAAAACATTGAAAAACTACAGAAAGAACTAAATGACAAACAACAATCCTTGGGAAAATTTGTAGATGGCAGGGAAAACCTAGATGCATTTCTAGGTACAAAATTGAACTTCAACAAGGAAGGGTTGGGTTTCAATCCCACCAACAAAAAGTAACTTGGTTTGAAAACTGTCACCTTTGTATCCTCCATAAATGCTTCCACCTCAAACACAAAACCCATCCAAAATCAAGAAAAATCCACCAGCTAGGGAAAAGAGAAGGTTGAATCAGCTGAAGTAGTAACTCCTAGAACTCCCAAGAAAATCTTTCAAAATAACCAGGTAGGTCAACCTCATTCATAACACAGGTCTGCACATCCACAAAATAGAAATGACACAGGCCGACACTTCACCCAGCACAAGTCGACACACCCGTGGTTATCACCCGGTCAGGCCGCCAGACACTACCCAACAGGTCGACACTCCACTTATAGGAGGTCGACTCCTCAACCAGACAGAAACCGTTATAACTGGGAAAACATAGTACAGGTCGACACTTCAGCCACAGGAGGTCGACACTTCAGTCATCCAGAATTACTTATGAGTGGGTAGCACAAAGAATAGGTCGACACTTCCACACTCACAGGTCGACACCATCGTATGGTTGGCCCTATTATGCCTCACACACATCGACCTAGTCTGGATCATTTTCCCATGAACCATACCACCTTCCATCAATTGAAAATAATGTATTGGAATCAAAAACAACCCTTTTCACACATCCATCATGAATCAAAAGGTAAGGAATAAAGGAAGAGTGTGAAAATGAACAAAAAGAACAAAAACATGACAGCAAGTAAGAAAATCAAAAATGAAAAGAAAATGTGGATTCCAAAGAGTATGGTATCATGTTTTGATGAATTGAAGAGTTTGATGGGACCCAAACTCTGTTGGGGTCCAAACGTTGTCACTTAATCCTTTGTGCAGGAGTGTCTTGCAGCCGTACATAATTGATGGTACCTGGATAGTGGCTGCTCAAGACACATGACTGGGGACAGAATCAAATTCTATCTTCTGATGAAAAAAGGAGGTGGATACGTCACATTTGGAGGAAACAACAAAGGAAAAATCATCGGTATAGGTAATGTAGGTAAGAGTCTCTCCAACTCCATTGAAAATGTTTTGTTAGTTGAAAGTTTGGAATATAACTTACTGAGTATAACTCAATTATGTGATAAAGGTCATAGAGTGATTTTTGACTCTCTTGAATGCAAAATTCTGGAACCAAAATCTGACGTAGTAAAATTTTCTGGTAAGAGAGTCAATAATGTATACATGATTGACCTAGATGATCCTGCACATTTAAATCTAAGTCTTGTTGTATCAAAATCTGAACTTGCATGGTTGTGGCATCATAGACTAGGACATGCTAGTTACAATGTCTTACATAAACTCATGAAGCATTCAATGGTGAAAGGGCTTCCTGAACTCTCATTTAAGCAAGATAATAAAATCTGTGATGCATGTGTCCTAGGGAAACAAACAAGAAAATCATTAAAAGTGGATCTGAAAGTCTTTCATCCAAACCCCTTGAGCTAATTCATATGGACCTGTTTGGGCCAACTAGAACTACTAGTCTAAGTGGTAAAAGATTTGGCTATGTTTTGGTGGATGATTTCTCTAGGTTCACATGGGTATTCTTCCTTATGCATAAAAATGATGCTTTTGATGAGTTTCAGGCACTCTACATGAAGATAAAGCAAGATGGTGAGTTCAAAGTTTCTAACATTCAATCAGATCATGGTGGTGAATTTGACAATATTGACTTCTATGATTTTTGCAGGACTAAAGGAATATCACACAGATTTTCATCACCTAGGACCCCTAAGCAAAGTGGGGTAGTCGAGAGAAGAAATCGAACACTCATAAAAATGGCTAGAACCATGCTGGTAGAAAGACAACTTCCTAGAAGATTTTGGGCTGAGGCGGTAAATACAACATGCTACATCATTAATCGATCAATGGTAAGGCCTCACACCAAAAAGACTCCGTATGAATTGTTCAAAGGTAAGAAGTCTTCTCTCTCTCATATGAAAGTGTTCGGTTCTAAATGCTTTATACATAATAATGACAAAAGAGAATTGGATAAGTTTGAGCCCAAAAGTGATCAAGGCATATTTCTTGCCTATTCTGATAGATCTAGGACTTTTAGAATTTACAATACTAAAACTCTAGTTGTGGAAGAATCACCACATGTCACTTTTGATGAACTTGATGATGATGCTAAAAGTGACAAACCTTGCAGGAAAGATGACGACGATGGAGAGTTCCTATTCACAAAGGAAAAACATGATCCTCCATAAGAAGAGACAAGAGGAAATGATGTCTTGGGGGAATCAAGCAAAACAAGAGGTCAAGTTACCGGTGAAGGTAATGATTCTACTGATATTAGAGTTCTTAAAGATCATCCTTTGGAAAAAGTCATAGGTGGCTTGAATGACCCACCTAGAACCAGGTCACATTTTAGAATCGTTGAAGAATTAGACCGACTTGCTCTTGTCTCTCAAATTGAACCTAAAACTATTGATGAAGCATTGAAAGATGAAAATTGGATCAATTCTATGTAAGACGAATTAAACCAGTTTGAAAGAAATAATGTTTTGCACCATGTTCCTAGACCCACATCAAAATCTATGATAGGCACCAAATGGGTCTTTAGAAACAAACTTAGTGAAGATGGCAAGATAATAAGAAATAAGGCTAGATTGGTGGCTCAGGGTTACAATCAAGAATATGGGGTAGACTTTGAAGAATCTTTTGCCCTAGTAGCTAGACATGAAACCATTAGAATTTTACCTGCATTTGCATGTTCATATAAAATAAAATTGTAACAAATGGAAGTAAAGAGTGCATTGTTGAATGGCTTAGTAAAGGAAGAAGTTTATGTTGAGCAGCCACTCGACTTTGAAAATTCTGATCATGAAGATTATGTGTACAAGCTGGATAGGGCTCTCTATGGCTTGACGCAAGCACCTAGAGCTAGGTATGAAAGGTTAAGCTCTTTCTTCATCGAAAATGGATATACAAGAGGTAAAGTAGATCAAACACTTTTCACCAAAAAGTAAGGTAAGAACATCTTGATTGTTCAAATCTATGTTGATGATATCATGTTTGGATCTACAAAATCTAAAATGTGTGAGGAATTTACTGACCTTATGACTAGTGAGTTTGAGATGAGTTTAATGGGTGAACTTCAATTTTTTCTTGACTTACAGGTCAATCAAGGTGAAGAGGGGTGCTTTATAAGCCAAGCAAAATACATCAATGAGCTGCTAAAAATGTTTGACATGAAAGAATGTAAGTACATTGCAACTCCTTTGGGGACCAACAAATCACTCGATGCGGATGAGAAAGGTAAATATGTGGATGCAAAGATTTATAGAGGTATGATTGGCTCATTGCTCTATTTAACTACATCTAGACCGGACATTCAGTTTAGTGTATGCCTTTGTGCTAGATTTCAAGCTACTCCTAGAGGATCCCACTTGATTGTCGTCAAGTGTATCTTTAGATATCTTGCCGGAACTCAAGATTTGGGATTGTGGTATCCGTCATCCTGTGACTTATCTCTTATCTCTTATTCAGATGCGGACTACGCTGGGTGCGAGCTGAATCGCAAGAGCACTAGTGGGTATTGCCAATTTCTGGGCGGGTGTTTGGTTTCTTGGGCCTCCAAGAAACAACACTCGGTTGCCCTCTCTACCGTAGAGGCAGAATATGTTGCTGTGGGAAGTTGTGGCACCCAAGTGTTGTGGATTAAACACCAACTCCAAGACTACCTAGTAGATCTTGGTTGTGTCCCGATTCTGTGTGATAACACGAGTCCAATCAATCTGGTAAAAAATCCAGTCCAGCACTCTAGGACCAAGCATATTAAAATTAGGCATCATTTTCTTAGAGATAAGGTCCTCAAGAAAAACTTTGAATTGCATTTTATTGACACTTTGAATCAAATTACTAACATTTTCACCAAGCCCTTATGTAATGACAGGTTTTCTACACTAAGAAGGGAGCTTGGTCTGTGCAGACCTCAAATCAATAAGGATTGAAGTGTTCAATATCTCACACCATGGTTGCTCGTTGATTGTGCTAAATCGCAATAAAAAGGCTGTACAGAAAATCTGATGCATTTATTTTTCATATCAATACATGTCTTTATGCATTGGCATGCATGGGTTGATAAGTCCATATTCATGATGCATTGCATTGATTGTTGCTGGTTTTTGGTTGACCATGGTATATAAAATGGTGATTTGTGAAAAGTTAGGATATGCTTGTCTGAAAGCATTCACCATGCGTGAGGATACACCTCCGCCGAGTACCATGAGTCGATATTGCACTCAGGCCATATTGTCAGGGGGTGCAACTTCTTTAAATCGTTCTTGCATACATGTTGTCTTCACTTTTGTTAACTTTAATAAGTGTACAACCATTGGCATGAATTTTCAAATCATATTTTGATATCTTGCTGATGAGCATTGCATATCCTCAGGGGGAGTGTCCACTGCTCATCATCTTAACTTGACACTCATGCTTATCTGAAAAATTAAATGGATCATTCCTTGTTGCTGATACTGGCCGTTCTGATCACCTTCTTGAAAATTCTAAAATTTAGTTGTTTCTAATATGGGTACCATGATCATAAAACTAAGTGGAATTCAAAGTAAGAATCCTTTATTATATGACCTTGTGCTTGTTCATCCAATAAAACTGATTCAGGTTTAATGACTTCATTGAGTTTTGAGACAAATGTTATGAAATTATCTATACTCAGTGCTTTTAATAGACCTTAACCTGTGTTTACATGTTGTGCCCTAAATGATACTTCTTGAAATCTGAAAATTCCCACTTCAAGGCAACTTTGGTTAAGTTACTCAAGCTTAGTATTATTTTTAAACACCATGAATAGCTGGAATTCTTAACTGTAAAATTTTTTTTTAGAGCAATGACGTTGGTTCACTGAGAAACCATGTCCCTTGTCCAAGAAGACAAGTGGACTGTGTCATGAAGTGCCTTTGTTAACTCTGCAATAAGTTGAAGAAAAATCTAAGGCAGAGTAATGGCTCAATTGCTGAGAAATATGTCCCCTCATCAAAGAAATGAGGTCGGACAAGTCATGAGGTGACAATGCTATCTCTGTTCAATTTTGAGGCATGATAGTCAGTCACACCAAGTACCTAGGGATACTGGCGTCTAAACAACGTGTATCCTCAAGATATAAGGCATGACTGGGCTTAATTGCTCGTAAAAATTCTCTGTGCTCAAAGAAAATCATAAGCTAGATAGCATAAGACGAAAGAAAATTTGTTGTAACTCTGAATTCCATAAGATCTTCATGAGTGTTTAACCTCAATACTAGTTATGTAACTCTCAAGTAAGTCATTGAATCTATATAAGTCAGGCAAAGGAAGGTCAAACATGATTTCGACATGCAATTCTAGTTCATTTCTATTAAAACATGCATGCAGAAATTTTTAAAAAAATTTCATGAACTCTGATATCATTAGATTTGAACCACACAATTTGAATAAGGATAATGTCAGAAGGTTTGTATAATGGTCGGCTCTGAACATAAATACTCTCTTTGTTATGAGAATTGTCTCAGATTATTAAAATTCTGGCATTTTTAGATCCTCAACTCCTCATACAGGTTGTATTTCTCCAAAAATATCTCATAATCATACCTTTTATGACAAATTCATCCTATCTCTGATCTTCTTTCTCTTCACCAATTATCATACCAACTTTTTGCTAATGTCAAAGGGGGAGAAGATATTTTCTTGAGTCTTTTAAAGGGGAGAAAGTCATTGAGTCATTTCTTTTGTCATGCTCAATCTCTATATGAATGCATATCTGTATCTCAAAAATACTTGAATTGGATCATATTGACATACAATGACTCACTGTGTCGCCATCATCAAAAAGGGGGAGAATGTTGTGTCCCTGAAGTTTAATGCTATTCTAACATCTTGAGTCACTGGCATTCTGAGGTTTTGATGTTGTTTAACACCATGAATCATTGACTTTCTAACGACACTTTGATATTCTCAAGGTAGTTCAAGCAAAAAGCTCAAATGAATAGAAAGAAATCAAGTGCACAGAAATCGAGAAAATTAGTTGCATAGAAAATAAACCAAGGTGGATTAAGAAACAACTTCAAGCACAGACAGATCCAGCTGCAATCAAGCAAGGCTGAAGACAACATTAAAAGCAGTTGTTACAAGGGCTTTGTCGACACCTTGTTACAGAGTGTCGACACCACAGCTATTCCAGAAAGCGTTGAAGATCGGATCTGTAAAAGGAGTGTTGACACTTCACTTCAGAAGGTCAACACCTTGGTGATTCCATAAGCTAAATATTGGATTTTCTTAAGAAGTGTCGACACGTCCTTTACAGCAGGTCGACACTATGGTCTTCCAGAGAGCGTTATATTGGCAGTTTTATTAAGGAGTGCCGACATTTCCGTTACAGGAGGTCGACACTATGGGCTTCCAAAGACCATTATATAGAGGTTTTCATCAAACGTGTTGACACCTCCATCTCAGCAGGTCAACACCTCTATTTTTCCAGAAGCTTTTTAAGTCCTTTCTGTCAGATTCGCTAGGTCTTCCAGGGATTAAAAATACATACCACAAATCCCCAAAAACACAGATTTCAAGGTCTGGTGGAAGGTTCCAAGTTTGTCACATGTCCCAGCCATCATCATCACATCTGACACACCTTTTGAGGCTGCTGTGACAGGGTTCACATCTGGGAAAAGTCTACTAATAGGGCTACTACATGTTTGCTGTCAGCCAATGGGATATGCTCCTAGGAAAGTACACTGAGCAGTGAATTGACATGAACCAATGAGAATGCAGACATCCAAGATCTCTTCCATGAGATTCAGTAAATGCTCAGATTTGGAGCTACACAAATGTCCCCTGCAAATATCTCTTTGAAGTTATCAAAAGCAGACCTTGCGTGAATATGTCTTTTGTGTCTCTGTTGAGCCAATGAAATGGACATGATTTTTGAAGGGAAAGCTCCCTCTGCTGGGCGACCTAAGTGACGCAATTTCATGCACATAGGGAGCTGTGCAGGCACCAAAAAGAACCAGGGTGCAGCTGCTGTTCAAGTGTGATATAGACAGACAAAAGAGAAGAAGGGAGCTACTGCTACCGCTAGCTGCTGGGGAACCTAGGAGAAGAAGAAGAAATCTAAGCCAGCTGCATCCAGAAAAAGGTGTGAAGAAGAAAGAAGAAGGAGAACAGCCCAAGGCCAATGCCTGAAGATCTGAAGCTGGTCGCAAGCTCCTCTTCCACCTGCTCCTCACCCTGCAAGGAAAAGCTATTGTGAAGGAAGCAAGGGTTCCGCAAGCAACCATCCAAGCTCTCCATCATTCAGACAAAAACTTTTCTCACAACCTTAGTTTCACTCACTCTGTCTGATTTTTCCATTGTTCCTTTTCGTTTGTTCTTATCAAAAATTGTGAACCGTCCCTACCGGTGTTGTAGGAGGACAGATAGAGGTGTTCTCCGGTTTGTGGTGTTTCCGTCCCTACCAGTGTTGTAGGAAGATAGATGGAGGTGTTCTCCGGTCTATGGTGTTTCAGTCCCTACCTGGTACTGTAGGAAGACTGACAGAAGGCTACTCTTGTCTGTGGTTGGCCGGTTGTGCCATTTGCTGTGTTTACAGTAGCTTAGTGTGGTGGCACTAGTGAAGCCTCACTTGGTTTAAGTGAGGGGTGGACATAAAACTCGGATTTGAGTTCGAACCACCTAAAAATCCCTGTTCTTGTGGTTTGCATGTGCTTGATCGTCCTACGCTAGATGCTTGGTTAGGCTCGTTGTCTATTTACACTCCATCATCTTGCGTATAGGTTCCTGTTTCTTGTGCTAGTTGTTTTATTCCGCTACAATATTTTTATATCTAGAAAAAGAGGGGCAGATCTATTCACCCCTCCCCGCTAGATCAACCATTCCCACACAACACCTTCTCCTTCGGCAACTGCTCGTGCTGGAACCAACGCCGGAGGTGTTCTCGCCAATCAGGCTGTTGGATTTTTTCCCAGGTCATTATTTCATTCTCTTCTTCATTTTCCAGGACCTCTATCATGCTGGGGACCTGGCGCCTATTGATGACGGTTATATTCAGGCTCTTATCTGGTGGAATCGCCAAGGAACTGGCCAGCTTTGCGAGGGCATCCACCTGATCATTTTGTCCTTGATTGATGTGCTTTACTTTAATGAAGTAGAATTTTGCCATTAGGTGCAGCAGCAACTGGTGGTAAGGAAGGAGCTCCGGCTTCCGTACATCAAATTGTCCTTCCACCTACTTCACGACTAGCATGGAGTCTCTGAACGCCTCGAGCATCTAGATTTCCATGGACAAGGCATTTTTTAGACCAATAATCAAGGCTTCATACTCTACCTCATTGTTTGTGCAGGGCTTGTTTATTGAACAGGAGGTATATATGACCTCCCCTTCTGGAGACTTCAGGACTATGCCTGCGCCATCTATAACTCTACCAGGCCTAGTTGCTGGAGTATCGATTCTGGATGCACCATCGAAATACAACTACCATAACGCGGGCTGCACTTGGTTTGCCTCCAGGGTCTCATCTTTAGGAAGTTCTGTCGCCAGCGGACAATCTTTAGGCACCGGGTGTGCGGCGAAGAAGTCTGCGAAAGCCTGGCCTTTAACAACTTTCTGCGGCACATAGGAGATGTCAAACACCGTAAGAATCACCGCCCATTTGCCTAAGCGGCCTTTGAGTGCCGGTTGGGAGAGAATGTATTTTAGCGGATCCGCTTTGGATATTAGCTTTCTTTCATGCGATAGCATATAGTGCCGGAGTTTCTTGACTGCGAAGACCAGAGCTAAGCAGACCTTCTCGATAAAGGTGTATTTCACTTCAGTTCTGACCAGCCTTCGGCTGAGATAATAGAGTGCTTGTTCTTTTCCTTCCTCATTATTTTGGGCTAACATTGCCCCCAGAGAGTAATGCGTGGCAGCTATGTACAGAGTTAGCGGCCTCCCTTTCACCGGTGCGCCAAGCATAGGAGGAGTCTTTAGATAATCTTTCAGCTTATCAAAAGCCATCTGGCAGTCTTCATCCCAGTAGAAGGGTACGCCCTTCATCATTAACTTGTGAAAGGGGTGACACCGCCTCGACAAATTGGATATAAACCGTCGGATATATGCCAGACGGCCTTGCAGGGATCTTAGCTCGGAGAGGTTCCTTGGCGGAAGTAACTCCTGGATCACTTTGATCTTTGTGAGGTATATTTCAATCCCCCGATATCTGACAATAAAACCCAAGAATTTGCCACTGGATACTCCGAAGGCGCACTTCATGGGGTTCATCTTTAACTCATATTGCCTGAGCCTTTGAAATATGACTTGGTGGTCCTACAGATGATCTTCCTTCCTTCTGGTTTTGACTACCAGGTCATCAATATAGAACTTGACCTTGTGGTAGAGCAATTCATCAAAGATTCTGGTCATTGCTCGCTGGTAAGTTGCGTCACCATTCTTCAAATCGAGCGGCATCCTTTTGTAGTGGTAGATGCCCTTGGGGATTCGGAAGACGGTGTGGGCCCGGTCATGCTCCGCGATCCATATTTGGTTGTAACCGGACGATCCGTCCATAAATGACAGTGCTTCATGAGCGATTGTAGCATCAATCATGACTTCCGTTATTGGCACCGGAAAGTCATCATTTGGACATGCCTTATTCATATCTCGAAAGTCTACACATATCCATATCTGCCCATTCTTCTACTTTACGGGCATAATATTGGCCAACCAAGTGGTATATTGGTTCTCTTCAACAAAACCCACATCGATGAGCTTGTCAACTTCTTTGCATATCTGGGTGATAAGCTCCGACCTCATGCGCCGGGGTGGCTGTTTTACTGGCTCCACTTCGGGATTTATAGCCAACTCATGTTGTAAAAATGCAGGGCTAAGTCCTGGCATCTCCTCGTAGCTTCAGGCAAAGCAATCCTGGAATTCTTGCAGCAATTGGATATACAGCTTCTGCTCTTCTAAGGAGAGCTGGGCACCGAGGAAGATCGGCTTAGGATCATCCTCAGCTCCCAAATTGACCTCTATTAGTTCATCGACTGTGGCTTGACCCCCGTCTTCAATTTTTGGGGGCACCGGCTAGAGGTCAATGATGTCTGGAATACCATCTTCGAGTTCAAGTATATCAACCCTTTCATTCTGTTGTCCCTGGACCTCCTCGATAACTTCTAATTCAGCTGGTTGCAAAGGTATGAGCTGTTCTGCTAGTGGGCCTTCTGCAGCTTCGGCTTCAGCTGATGTATCAACAGCTCTGAGGGGCTGACATTTGTTTATTGCTGACTCGGAGGGAAGGTACTTCGGCTTGGTAGTGCATAGAGCTGATACTGCTACCATGTTGCCTTGAGCCGCTATATCTTCAGTGGAGATAGCTTGCTCCTTCCTGGCCATAGCTTCAGTGGTGGGTATTGTCTGATCAATTTCAACAAAAATATCTTCGATCGGTTTGGGGTGTGCTGGTATTATCGCCAAGGGAGGGCTGCAAGAGAAGCAAGCCCCTCCTTCTTCGGTGTCTTCGGCTTCACTATTGTTTGCCGTGTCAAATTTGGCTTGTAAAGCTGTTTATTCACAGTAAACGTGTTCCCAGCATCTGCAGGGGGTCACAATTTCTGATTCTTGGCCTTCTGGTCGAGGTGACCTGGCATGCTTAGCTTCTACCGGGTACTCATCATAGGATACCCCCGGTGGACTGTCGTCTGCTGAAAATAAGGCAGAGATGGCGTCCACTTCATTGTGCTAGCTGTAATAATACTCTTCAAGGGTAAACCCCAATCCCAGGTGTTGGGAAATGCGCCTCAGCTCCTTGTCCAGGCTGGTGGGATACCAAAGCCTTTTGAATGCTTCCTTTTCTTTACGAGGCTGGTCAGAAGGGATGTGTTACTTCATGAACATTCTAGCCACCTTCTCTGATGTGAATGTTAGCCCTTGAACAGGGACTGACGGGTTCTCCAGATCTTCAGGGTGGTGACAGTCAGTATCCTCCTATACAGCATGTTCTTCAGCCGCATAGAATAGACAGGTGGGGTCTTCAGGCTGGGCCACCTCCAGTGTCTTGAGAGGTACGACAGTGGGATGATCGAGGCTGGCTATCAACTTGATAAGACCCTCGGGATCTTGATGTGGCCGTAGTGCGTGTCAACCTCAGCTTCATTCACTTCAGGGTAAGTGGCGGGAGGTGCAGCCCTGCCTACGTCCCCTATGTTGGCAATGTGTGACACCGCCCTGGGACTCACATATCCCGATGGCGGTGGTAGAAACTAGTCGTCGCCAGAGGTGCTTTTTGCTGCCTTGGCAGAAACCTATGTCTTGATGGTCTTCCGTGGCTTTTTAACATACAAAGAGGCATCAAGTAGGTGACACTCAAATACCTCAAATGGATGGAGGTCGACGAATATCCTCTCCTCTTTTCCACCTTGATTATACTTGATACATTGGTGCAATGTAGATGGCACCACTAAATTCTCATGCAGCTAGGGACGACCGAGCAATGCTTTGTATGAGGTGCTAGAGTTGATAACATGAAACTGCACCTTCGTGGTGAAATCTACCATGGTGAGGGTGAACTCTACCACTCCCAATGGTACTTCAAACTTCTGATTGAAGCCGGCGATACGCATATCTCTGACTTTATCGAGGCACACGTTAAAATAATACCTCTGGTAAACCCTATAAGGAAGAATGTTGACGGTCGCCCTGGGGTCCACCAGAATTTTGTTTAGCTATCGGCCATTCAGCTATCCCTTCATATAAAGTGGTCTATTGTGGCTGATAGTAGGAAGTAGCATGTCCTCCTTAGTGAAGGTCACATTTTCCCCCAACAGTGTCTCACCCAGACAACTTTCATATTGTGCAGGTGTCTATAAGGCAGTAATAATTACTTGCTGGGTCTCTTCACTCAGAGAGAGGATCTCCCAAATGGTGAATCTTGCCAGGAGCTTCTTCAGTAGCTTCATTATCCTGCTTCCGGCCTGAACATTTGATAGCTTCATCACCTCCGCCCATCTTGGCTTAGAAGAGCCTTGCGATGCAGTCCCTGATGAACCCACTTCATCGAACTCTGGGTTTGAATCTTATTGTGGCACTGCAACGCCGTCTTGCTGCTCCCTGGTGCCTATCGTTGGCTTGGTCTTCTCTTCATTTGGCGGACCAGAGAGTTGCTAAGGTCGCGGGAGGGTGCCCCCGGTTGCAGAGCTAGTTTCCTGGTACGGCTACTTGCCCTTGGACATCTTAAGAAATTCAAGAAAAGAAGGGATACCACCATTGCCCCCACTCTGATTATACAGCCCTAGCGAAGGAGGTATTTGAACTCCCCTGGCCTCTGGAGAGGGTATTTTGTAGCGTTGCTCCCCTCTGAAGATAATATTATGGTTGGTGGGGGGTGGTCGTCCCCATTTTCAGCCAGACCAAGTTGCATGGGCAACAATTGTGACTTTTGCCTGGCTTGCCCCAACTGCAGGCGTAAAGCATATGTCCTCATCTTCTTCTTCCCCTGGCAGGTTGAAGAGGGCAAACAGAGTATTGCAGAAGAGTACTATCTCCCTCTTGGCATTGCGGGCCTTTCTCTTCTTTTCCTGCTTTTTCTTGGATGGTGCCTGCCCCCAGAACAAGCTGTCATCTTCTTCTGTTGCTTTGTCTACCTCTTCCTTTTGTTCCAGCGAAAGCTGCTCTAATTCCTTCTATGGGACATGATCTTTTTTCAGCAAGGGCTGCAATTCGGGCTGCTCATATTCGTCTAGCCCATCTATGTAGGCCTGAAGCGGTCGAGGTTTCGGGCTGACTTTATTCACCAACAATGGAGTCTATCTTCTCTGGTTGCGGGTGGGTATCCTGATCACTGTGGGCTGGTCAATCCATACTGGTGCCAGAGCTGGAGGAGTAGACCATGGCATCACACCACGGATATGTGCCCCCACCCTTGGGAGAGGCACGACCTTCTTTTTGTTCTTTGCAAGGACCTGCTGCCACCCCTACTGCTCCTTCACAAGTGTCAGGAAGCATGCATCGTAGGTATGTTGAGTGCTAGCTTTTGCCACTTCTTCAGGCAATGCATGATACAGAGATATCATATTGGCGGCATCCCTTCTCAGAGGCGCTTCATGAGATTATGGAGGGTCAACCTTGTATTCCCCCATCTCTATTTTTTCTTTCTTTATCATGCCTTCAATCACATCCTTGAACACGTAGCAGTCCTCAATTGGGTGCCCCAACATTTGGTGGTAAGGACAGAATCTTGGACAATCTCTTCTCTTTAAGTCCTCCGGCCTTTTTGGCTCAGGCAGGGTGATCTTGTTGTACTGGGTGACCCAATCAAATAGAACTTTGGTCTTCTCTTTGGGAAAAGAGTAAGCCTTTTTCATCTTGTCCCTGAGCGAGGGACCTTCCTTCTTTCTTCTATTTTATCGGGCTGAGGTGCAGTTGCTTTCTTGCCATTGTCTCCTTGCTGCTCAAATGTTTTGATGTCAAGAGTATTTGCTTCTTTAGGCGCCGGGCGCCATTTTGCTGCCGTTGCCTTTTGCATGGTGACATTGGCTGTTGTCGAGGAATGCTTTGCCAGGAAAGCTTCAATTTCAACCACCACGTTATTCAGACGGTGAAACGACCGTATTTGCATACCAATCATCCTTTCTAGTACCTCCCTCTAGAGGTTTTGTTTGCAAATTTGTGCAGCGTCCTCCTGATGTGGGGTCCGCTTGCATCTCATTCCGAGGTTCCTCCACCTCTTAATATAGTCGAGAGCTGTTTCATCTGGCCTCTGCCGGGTTGCATAAAGCTCGGCCACGGTGACTTCTCTCTTGGTGACAAGAAATCTTTCCCTAAATTTCTTTTGCATGTCTGACCAATCGTTGATCGATCTGGTCGACAAGTTGGAATACCACTCAAATGCGAGCCCCGTCAACGAGGACCTGAAGAATTTGAGCAAATATGACTCGTCTGTGGCCTAATCACCCATGACGGTCATGTAGTATGCAATGTGTTCCCTCGGGGGCTCCTACCTGTTGAACTTGTCAAATTTTGGTAGCTTACTGATCCTTGGCGGGAGCCACTTAGCTGCATGATGCGATGGATATGGCACCCGATAAGTATCAAATGTAACATAGTCACCTTTGCCCCGCTCGACAAGCTTCATTTTGATCATTATTTCGACCATAAGTCTGTTCATTGTAGCCGGGTCAACTAGCTTAGGATAGAAGTGTGTCGGCTGTAGATATGGGGTGACCAGAGTGGTCGCTTGCGGTGGAGGACGCAACAACGGTGTCTGATGCAACTAAGGTAGCACTGGCGACAGCAGCGGCTGAGGCATATGCTGCTGAGTGACAGCTTGGCTGTGCTCTGCTGGCTGGGGCAGAGTGTACGGTGGTGGAAAATCGCTCAGGTTGACTCCTCCTAGTGACGATTCTGCTTGCATCTCTGATTGCTTGGATGTTCAGGTTTGTTCTGCCTTCTCGTGCAATTGTTTCTTCAAGAGTTCTATCTCCTGCTGATACTTCTGCAACAGCATTAACATGGATGGGTCCAAGGTTGCCGAACTAGAAATGCCTTCCACCGTTTCTCCCGAAGCACCTTCGGGCGAGGTGGCTAGTAGAACCTCATCTTCTTCAGTCGTCACTACATTGGTAGTTAGCATAGTGACTCCATCGAAAACCACTTGTTTCCCTTTTGCCGCTTTCAACAATTCTTTTGTAGCCTCGCTCCTCCTGGTATTCGGCCCTGGCCTTTCGGTTAATCTGGCCAGTTCTTGGGGCTCTTCAGGTAGACTCCCATATCTGTCGGCCACTCCGGCCATGTTGCAAGCAACAACATGCATCCCTTTTCTTTGTCTGCAGACCTTCCTCTTTGTTCGACCAGGGAAGGTCAATCTCTCGAACACTAATATTCTTCTTTTCTCCTCCAACAGTGGAGGGCTTCATCGACCTCGTTATCCGGGCCATCTTCATACCCATTATCATCAACGGATGATGTCATTTCTCTTTCTCCCTCTTCTTCAGTTGCCATTGGAAGATAATCTTCTTCTTCAGCCACAGCCACCCGGAGCAATCGCTGCTGGCCTAATGAGGGGTTTCCCAAACCCCGAAAATAACTTCTGACCATGTTGGTCATTTCTTCTTGACCACGTCCTCGGTGGAGGATAGGAGATAACTGTTGACCTCGCATCGGAGGAATATAAGCTAGCCGGGCTATCCCAGCAGGTTGATCAAATCTTCTTCCCATTGTCGGGATGTTTGGCCTGTCGGGCGCAGGCCTTAACGGCAACACGGCGTGGAGGATCCACAGCTGTCTGATCTCTCCTTGGGGCCAAGCCCTTCTCGTTCTTTCTCCCTGCCTTCACGGGTCAGGGGTTGTGGTGAACAGGTGAATTTCGATGGGCAGGCTAGACCTTTTTAGGGACCCACACCTGCTTGAATTTCATCGGGCTCGGGGCCATCCCTCTTCGGCCTTGGAGGCCAACTTCCTCTCTCTTAGCTCTCCTCGCAGACAGAGCCTGGAAGGAGTTACGGGTGGGTACAATAGGGACCACGTAGTCCGGAATCACCTGGGCATCGCGCCCGTCTAGGAAGACGTAGACGTCACCAATGAGTATAGATTTTTCGGACGCCGAGAGTCGCCCGGTGATGAGGGTAGCAGCCTTCCTTCGGAAACTCCCTTGTTGGCGGCTCTCGCGCGGGTTTGTTGTTGTAGATGGGCCGAGCTCTCTGAGCCACATGGTGCACCATGCAGCTTGTCAATTGAGTTCGACCTCTCAGCAGGCCTCTGCAGCTTCGGGTGTGAGGAACCCTGGGCTTCTTGTCAGTATTTTATCTAGCCAGCTCCGGGGTTTCCACCTCTAGCATGTCGGTGAAGGCGACCCCCAAGAAATTGGGGAAGCCGACCACCGACAGAAAGGTCCCAAAAATAGTCGATACTGCCAGGTACTCGTGCGCAGCATGACCAGCCACTATTATAGGGCAGAAGGTCAAGACATCGAATCCAGCAGCCATTATCGCTTCCTACAATCATACAAATAGGCAAACGATCAGCATTCTTTGGGAGGGCCCGGGGGCCCTTTTATCCTAACAAAAAGATGAAGGGAGACTCTGTCCCACTGGGCGTGCCAGACTGTAGGGATGGGATTTCGTTGGGTTTCATTACTGATTTATGATTGTTTATTTTTGCAAAGGCATGCCAGTCACTAAGTGAGAAGCTTATTGTGCGCTCGATATGATTGGGTTAGACAAAAGTGAAGTCCGTGTCGGGACGAGAAGTTCATCATACCGTAAAGGTTATGATGTTAATTACATCTTTCAAGAAGGAGGAAAACCCTTGATTAATTGCCAAGATAAAGAGCCACTGGGGCTGGACAGGTATAGAAGTGTATGTCAATTAAAAGATGATATTACACAGTGCAAGATCTAGACATATGTTCAAGCACGTAGTACAATTATATTTATGAACCTAACCCCCAGTACATGGCGGCGAACTTAGGTCTGAAGAACACCATCATGCATAGTGAGAGCTTTCAGCCAGACTTAATCTGACCTTCCGCAGATCACCATTTGATATACCGAGAGGTCGGAACAAGCAAGCATTCAATAGGAATAAACATGCATATCCGTGCACACACACACACACACATATATATATATGGATGCATGTGTATGCATAAAGAGAGCAAACCCAAAGGAGATTTATTACCGAAATCATCACCATTCTTATTACTTATTTGTAGAATGACCATGAGTTGGGCATGACGAAGAGACATCGGCCAAGAGGAAGAGGGAAAGTTAAAGAAGGGGCAAATTGGGGCATGGAGTCGACTCTACGAACGTGGAGTCGACTCCAGGCGTGAGAGGCAATAAAGGAGCGAGGAGGGATGATAGAGAAAGCATGGTTGAGGGGTGAGAAGGCACGTCGGATTAACCCACACCGTTTTAACGGGGCGGAGAGATGGTGAGGCCAGAGAGGGGAACAAATCTAGCGCGACGGTTTGCTCACTGGATTAACCCACGTCGGGAGAAGGGCAGGGACGCCGTTTTAGGAGAAGAAAATGTTTCAGACTTCAATCAAATTTGTTTAAGGCTCAGATCAAGCCATGACATTCCTTTTATTAAAACTTCTGAATCATTCGAACTTTAGTCATCAGATACATTAGAGCAGAAGTTAATCAATCCAATATTGTGCTAGATTCATACTCAAGCACAATTTTGTTCCAGTTCAAGGCGGGCCCACAGGCACTGCGCCATATGATTGTTGACAGAGTTGCCCCACATGTGTCAACCATCGTAGGTAACTTAATTACTTATTAGCGTGAACAAAACGATCACATGAGTCGACAAATCATGGTTAAAATTTAGCAGCATTTACCCTTATCCGGAGGGTCACGGGGGAAAAGTGAAGGCTCACCCACAGGATTTCTAGGGCAAGCTCCTAATTACTGAGAGGCCAAACACGATGACCGGTGAACCCAGATGGACGGAGTCCCCGAGGGCTAGCCTACGAAGGATATCGATAATCCATGGGTCATTAACACAAATTCGAACGGACATCCCGAATGGGACATAGACCCCGAGGGCTAGCCTACGAGGGATTCCATGAGCCCACGGGTTACCACAATCCTAGCCAGGAGATGTGGATTTAATTTTCTATAGGATAAAAGGATCCATTTATATTTGCTCCTGATGACTCATTGGGCTCCACATTATAAGAGAACGGGTCCCTATGGTCCTTGAATGGTTCGGAAAGAAACAGATCGATGGGCTCATTTGATAGGGAATGTTCCCCCTCCCCGGCCGTTAAATTGATATTCACGTCGGTAAGAAACATAACAATCAAAGAAATTTCATATTACCCGAGCGAAAAGGAGGGTAGTGAATCATGATACAGAGCTCCTACCCCCTCCTTTCTCGGGGATGGAGAAAACTGAGGACCGATGAGTTAGCCTTCATCAGGAAATTAACAGCAGGCTGGGAACGAAGGAAATTAAACTCCCCCTACTTGGGCTGGATATGGGGACGCACAGCCCAAGTGTAATAGGCCATGCGTTTCACAGTGGGGGAAGATATAGAGGTAAAACTCTCTCAAACACTTGATCAAACACTTAAAGGGGAAGAGAGAATGCATATGTAGCAGTGTTTAGGAAGCCTTGGCGGTACAGGGTGTGACTGGCATGAGATTGAACCCAAGGAAATGACATACTGGCTGTGGGAGTTAGCCATACCCCATCGGGCTCATGACTGTGAGTGGAGGGGCAGTGGCAGATCTCATTCCAAAGGCTAGTAGAAAGTGCAAATCCCGAACGAGGAAGGGAACATACATTAAACACACAAAGTAACCCAGGCGTAATCAATCCATCGTGTTGATAAACTATCTACCCCGCCCCTTAACTATGCATGTATCATATGAGCATGAACAAGCATGGAAGATAATGAACAAAGGGCGATGAATAGATGAGAAATACATACCGTGATCGTCACCAAGGATTAAAAATGCCAAAGGATGAAGAAAAGAGAGAAAGGAGTGCAACGGCGCCGTGTACCTTGGAAGGAGGAAGACTTTATCGCGTTTAAGGAACGGGTGCGGGGAATGTCGTGGAATTCAACCTCCTCTCCTTCCAGTCGGCTAGAGGAAGAGGGCCTTACATTCAATCATGCTCTCCTGCAAAACAAAGATAAAAACACAAGAGAAAAATCTATTAGAACATGCATGTGTAGCATCGCAGTGATAAAATAAGGGTAGAAATTGAGGGAGAACGCACCGGGGGGAGGTTTTTAACCCCTGTGGAAGGGTACAAAAGATAGGTGTGTGTGTTGTGAATGCATGAGAGTTGAAACCATGAAATATGATGAAGAAGACAAAGAGAAAACGATGATGCAAAATGTGCAAAAGTGCAGGTGTAGCAGAGAAGTGCAGAACTGTGATGATTTACAAAAAGTAGGAAGAGAGAACTAAGAGTAGAGACAATGAAATCAAGCCCTTGAGCATGGAAAAGAAAGTAATTACTTCTCTCATCAGGCCAGGGTTGAAGAGACGGGATGACGTTGCAGCATGACTTCGCCCCGAACCGAGAAAGTGCCCCCCCTTCGCAACCTGCGAACCTGGGTGCTTTAAATAGGAGCAGGAAACTTCTGGAGATAGATAAGAGATAAACACCTAATTTGATGCATAAAACTCAAGATAATAGTGGTGGGAAGAGTCCCAGATCAATGGAAATCAAGATGGAGACTTATCTCCCTCGAAAGTGGTGTCAACAAGGGTTCCAAAGAGTTCCACGACGAAGAAATCGGAGTTCAGGAAGTTTAGGACTCTCTGTCTGGCAAACGGTCTATCGCAGGGCCGTTTCTTGATGAAAACGGTCTAGGAAGGACCGCAAGGCTATGGCAAACTGTCTAGGGAGTGACCGCAACGCTCCAGGGGTGAAACGGGATGATTTCGGGCAAGTTTGGGGGAAAACGGTCTAGTGAAGACCATTTTTATGGCTTAGCGGTCTTCCCAGGATCGCTAGGCCGTTGGAGGAAAAATTCTTGGGCAGACTTTACGCGACTTTGGAAATTGGAGCATATCTCGAAAATGGTACAGAACTAACAAAAGCGGTAGAAGAAGAAATTGTAGATAACAAAAAGATGAACAACTTTTATGAAGAGAGTAAGATGAAAAGATGATCAAAAGGGGGAGATAATGGGGCAATAACAGATAGAAAAATTACTGGGACGCAGGTGAATAGCACAACCTTCCAGAAAAATGCAAATAACTTGAAATTGGCGTAGAACTGGCCAATGGTGTAAAGAAGAAAATGTAGGGATTTAAAAGATGAACAACTTTAATGAAGGGTACTTAATGAATAGAGGACTAGAAGAGGATGAAAAATGGCCATTTTAAGACTATGCAGTGAAAGGGGCCGAATGCTTGAATGGAAGTTGACCTAAATGGGCCCCCTAAGTTGACTTGGAAGGCCGGAAGTTGATAAAATAAGCCCAAGGCTCTAAGAAATCATGATATCCAAAGTCCAAAGACTAGGGAACAATGAAATGGGCTTGAAATCCATCCAAGGAACGCTCCAAAATAATGGGTAATTCGAGACATCAAAAATGATGAATAAGAGAGATAACGTAACTTGCGGGATAAAAACGGGTGTCAACAGATGCCCCTCATTGATGTTCACTTTGCAAGGGAACGAGCGAAAGCGACGTAGAGGAGGAATGGAATGGAGATGGAGCGAAAGTAATAGCGACGTGAAATGGAGATGAAGTAGAGATGAAGCGCAGAGAACTGATAAGCGGGTATCAAGGCAAAAGACACCTGTCATAACTAACAAGCGACATGAAATCTCCCTAAAATGCCGAACTAACCACGAGGAACGATTGACACGGATGAGACATGTCTGGAGAGACTAAACTAAGGAAAGAAAGGAAACACGACCAACCTCATTGGGAACACAATCCATGACTAATGAGGGGATCGAAAAGAGCACAGCTGAAAATTTGGAAAAAGAGGATAAGACTGAGATAAAATCTAGATAGGAATCACACAGACCAACCAAACCAAGTGGGCAGATCAGAGAGATCGTTCAAATTCAGAGTGGAATGAGGAATCTCTTATCCAAGAGAATTGAAGTGCAATTAACCATTGTTGAGGAGAAACTTTGAGAGGATCACGAGATGTGAATGCTCAAAATGACATGATGCATGTTGGGCTAAAATAAAAAAATCATTAAAACGAATGCAAAGAAAGATAAAATAGAAAGTACTCAAGGATACTATTACTAGACTGAGCCAAGACGGGGTCAAGACTCTTTTGCAACCACGGCGTGTGAGACAGAGTCCATCGTCCCCCACCCGACTCAATTGAGCGGCCTATCCAACGATGAACTGTATACTCCTAGATCATCATCGTTTTTGTTAAAGGGGAACATCAGATCCCACAACACACGGCTAACCAGCCGGTCCTTGAGAGGCTATAATAATGTAGCTATCATATAGTAACGCAACAGAGAGAAGGGATAGAGAGCCATACCTGACTTACCTGCCAAGCGAAACGGCATTTTTTTGGATATTTCAAATTTTAAAATTTTTATGAGATTTTCAAATAAGACAACCAACAAATATGAACATAATGAAAACATAACAACCAAATGAACAAAAGACATCATAACACAACATCACAAAGATGGATGAAAGATAACATAACATAATATAACGAAGGATGAAATCACATAAACAACATATGCAAGACATCACATGAACAAACAATAAGCGTGAGTAGGACTAAAGGACAACGGTGAGGCAAGACAACGTCACAACACGGAGGGACGGCACACGTGGTGGGACAAGAATATTGTGGGACAAAAACACGTGGGACGACAACCACGGGAGACAAGAGATACGGACAACATATAGCATGGTAGGATAAGACACACAGTGGGATGAAAAAACATGACAGACACAGAGGGACAAAACAACACGTGTGGGATGACGACACGGAGGGACATAGACACGTGTGATCAGGACACACAGCGGGACATAGTCTTGATAAATACGCTCTTCAATCAAAGCCCAAGATCAAATGAAGCAGAACTGCCAGGTTCATAATCGTGAGGCAAAGCCCTCTTATGGAGATATGATGATATGAAGCGAGAGCTGAGAAGGACACAAGTTCCAGAACAGATCAATAGATATAGATTGAAGAAGAGAGAACAGATCAGAAGTCGTGAACAGGAGGCAGAGCGAAAGATAGGACAAAGGAAGCTTTGAACACCTGCAACCTGCACACTAAGCAAATGCATTATACATGTTCTCAAAATAAATAGACAGAAACACATGAAAAAGGGAACAGAAGACATAGATTTTTAGATTTTTTAAAAATTATTTTTGATTTTTTTGACAATATCTGATTTTTTTTTAATTTTGGAAGTATTTGATTTTTTTAAACTTTTGACATATCTGATTTTTTTGGAATTTTGTGAATATTTAATTTTTTGAATTTTTGAAAATAGCAATCTGCAGCACCCGAGACGGGCTCAAACTACTTGCTAGGGATCATCGTCCCTCCCCCTTTCATTAAAGATTTCCCTTGAGCAAGGCGTGCATGTGAGGGTGGCTTGCCACATCCAACCGCCTCTAATGAACGGTGCCCCTACTAACGCCATACCCAGCCTAAGAGGGAGAGAGAGAAGAAAATTGAAGACAAGCTTTATGCAGGATGGGAGATATCCAGACTCGACTTCCTTCCAGGTCACTACCCGTCAAAGATAAAGTTTGTTGCGCTGGGGCTTTGTGTCTTTGATTTTTCGAACCCATATTTTTTAGGCATGCATGCGACCGGGCTCATGACGTCCCACGGGGAACTGTACTGCCACTCTTGCCATGCCTTTAGTTTCATAATTTTGCATTGATTCATTTTCTCATTTTGGTAGCCCTTATTGGCCAGATATAGCATAAAATCTCACTTTTACAAGGGTCAAGACTGTCCCTATTTGAGACCTCTCTCGTATTAGGGAGCTCCTAGGTTGGTCATCTCATCCATCAATCTCTTGCCCCTGCACTTGGTCGAGCAGAGAAAAGAAAAGACCTTTGTGCATACCCATAGTATGGCCAAAGCAGCAACGGTGTTGCCTCAGAAGAATCGGCTATAGCTCGCCGTGTAGTGTGTGAAATCCCATACAAAAGGTCACCCTCAACGATCGGGGAATGAAACTAGACTCCCAGCGTAGAGCTATCACCAGCCTATGGGATGCTGCAGAAGTGAACTTTTTTTTCATTTTTTTTTTTGACTAAACTAGGCAAACTCAACTAAAGCCACTTAAACCATGTTAAGGAAACAACATTATAATAATGCGCAGGCATAATAATAAGAGTAATAACAATGATAGCATATTCTTACGTAAAATAATGATACCTTGCAAATCCATAGCATGAAAGCAACATCCTGAAGCGATCTTGAACATCAAGCTTCATATTCCTTGCTTGACATGACAAAGATGAGAGAATAACAAGGTTTCAAGATTCCTCGACACGAAGGAGCGGCAGACATCAAACTGGATGAAGAAGGATAAAAAGGAAGAGAGACGAGGGCTAGAACTCCCTCGTTAAGGTGCAGAGACCTTGATAACAAGGAACCAAATATAGAAGAAACCAGATCAGTTGGGATCAAGGCGGACTAAAGCCTCGAAAATAGCAATAAAAAGGGCAAGGACCCTGAATGGGTGAAGAAGAAAGAATAGAAAGATGACGAGGAGATTGCTGCGAAGATAAAGAAGAAGAAGAGTAATCATCCGACGTGGTTGCAGAAGAATCAGAAGTAGCATCCGGTAGGGCCGGAGAATGAAAATAGTGGTCATCCGAAAGGGTCGGAGAAGGAGAATGATGGTCATCCGACAGAGTCTGAGAAGAATCAGAAGCAACACCCGGGAGTCCTGGGGGAGAAAAATCAGGTGATGTCCCAAAATCGGGATGAAAGGATGGCCAAGGCCGAGGCCCATAATTGTGAGAGGAGGGAAAATTCAGAGGCTCTAGATGGGAAGAGGAGGAATGAGGGTTCGTGGACCCGAGGAGAGATGAGAAAATCATAGACGCGGGATTGGAAGAATGCAGGTACACCACCTAAGGGTAGGAGTTGAGCAAGAGAAAGGATAAACGAAAAGAAGGAGAAAGAGAAATGAACCCCTGAGTACACAACATGCGGCCTTTGTACTTGCGTCGCCGTCTCTTCTTAGCTGAAATTGGGTTGTAATGGATCCGCCTGGCATGGGCTCGAATCCTTGGGCACCATACCTTGCAATATCTTCTCAAATAGCGAGCCCATCTAGTAGACGACCTGGCCCGGCTATGAACATGATGCCTCACTGGGGCGGTTGCCCCTAGACGCCGGATGCTAACCATAGTCGGACATTTTCGAATAGATAACTCCTCAGAATCATAAACAACATGAAACCATGGAGTCTTGTTACTTGACTATAGAAGCATGAGGTTCGACAACTCCACTCGACGATCAGCCTTGAAGCACAGCTCTCTTGATAGAAGCAAAGGATGAAACTGAGGGAGATCAACGCACGACATTGATGTGGCCGGCTTGCTAATGAACTGAGGGAGATTGCATAAGATGTGCAGAATGACCTTGGAGAATATAGAAGATATGACAAACTGCCCCTTGATCATAGAGTGCATAATCTGCTTGGCGGCCGTATGAGTTAGCACAATCCGGGTGGAGAACCCCTCTTGACCAGTGAACTGAACCGCAACTGAGCGAGAAGTAACAAAAGCATCAATGGTGAACTTTTCAGCGAGCAAAGAGATTGCCACCGGTCTCGCGCTTGAAGAAACTGGCATCAGTGCAAGGGAACTCTTCTTAGCAACCGTCATCGGGAGTACAGGCACATCATCCCCGAAATAGCCAGAAATCAGGACGCGGATCGGCATGGGACAGATAAAATCCTAAATCTTGAATGCAGAACCGGCATAGAATCATCCTGACTTGACTCATTGTCTCCCTGGGGACCAGACCCGAGGGGCACCATAGGAACGCACACCCGCTCCGTGGGGCGGGAGTGGATGGAGAAGTGGAGGTAACATGTTTGGATGACGGAGGTGAAGGTTTGGAAGGCGTGGAGGTTTCAACGGGTATGATGATGCGTTTAGGTGGAGGCAAAGGTAAGGGTGGAGGTATGGCTTGCTCGGGCGAGGGCGTTAAAGGCGAAGCTTGCTTAGGCTTGGGCAAAGGTGATGGCGAAGATGATGGAGGTAATGGCGAGGGAGGTGAGGATGGCGGTGGAGGTAATGGAGATGGTGTGAGCGACGTCATATGGTTCGGGGTGCGAAGAGGACGCGGAGCGCGCGGGCTCCTTCTTTTTGTTTGCTGCAACACAGAAATAAGAGAAAAGAGAAGGGGCCACCATGGGAGATTGCTCCGGTGGGGCGAGCGGGACAAATGTAATATAGCAAGATATGGGGGTTAAACGGCCATAGCGGGAAGTGACTCGCCGTGACCTCGGGGGGGACGGGAATGGTGCAGAAATTAAATAACAAGAATTGAAACGGCCATTGGGGAAGTGACTCGCCACGGCCTCGAGAATATGAGCAGATAAGAATATAACATAATATAAGGAGAATATAAAGAGCGGGAATTTAAACGGCCATTGGGGAAGTGACTCGCCGCGGCCTCGAGAACATGAATAGATAAGAATATAATATATAAGAACGGGAATTTAAATGGCCATTGGGGAAGTGACTCGCCGCGGCCTCGAGAATATGAATAGATAGGAATATAACATATAAGAACGGGAATTTAAACGGCCATTGGGGAAGTGACTCGCCGCGGCCTCGAGAATATGAGCAGAATACAACAGAATATAAAGAGAGTATAAGAACGGGAATTTAAACGGCCATTGGGGAAGTGACTCGCCGCGGCCTCGAGAACAAGATGTGATCGCCAGGGGCCGAAAGACCCCAAAATAAAGAAAGTGATCGCGCCTACCTCAAGAGCGGGAGATGGCGGGTTGCTTCTTCCTCCCCCTTCGGCTGGCCGACGGAGAGGGCTTTCCTTGGGTACCCTTGCAAAACAACGACAAACAAGTAACGAGTGGATTAGAAAGATGAAGGTGTAGTATTCAAATCCTTGCGATAAAAATAACGAAATGATGGCAAGACACACACCTGGTTGGTGTTGTCTTTTAAACCCCTCTCGGACTCGAGTAGGAGGAAAATGAGATGATGGATGCAAGAAGTATATAAGAAGAGGCGCCCTTATGAAGGGGGATAGATGATGCGAGATGATGAATGCAAAAGAACTAAGAAGAAAAGGAAAGGATTGGCTTATTGGATGTGTCGATGGTGAAATCCGGCGGAGCTCCGGCAGCGTAGGGATGGCGTGGAAGCGCGGTGGATGAAGACGACCTTCCTCTCGCGAGCGTGGGCACCCGAGAAGCCGGCAGAACCTCCACCTACAAAAGACCCCACGGGTTAGAAAAATGACTCCGGTAGCCTCTGGGCTCCGGCAGCCTATCGGATCTCTTCGAAGCTCCCCCAAAACAGAGGGGGTGGGCCTCTATTTATAGGGCTCCAGAGGGTGGAGGCGTCCAGGACCCTGGACACCTCCATCATGGCCGAACTAATATTTTATTCTATTTTTATTAATTTTTTCGGAATATTTTTGTGGAGGCGTCCAGGGCCCCGGACGCCCCTAACAGGTCCACCGAACACCACCGACGGCCGCACGCGGTTTGACACAACGCGTGGTTTTGTGAGCGACGCCTCGTGATTTTGAAATGGGCGCGTCCAGCGGGCTGGACGTCTCCATAATTTGGCTTTTTTCACACACGACAAACCGTCGTTCGGTGGGCGGCGCCCGTGAGGAAGTTGATGGAGGCGTCCAGGGGCCAGGATGCCTCCATTAATATATTATTTTTGTTTTTGTTTTGTCTTTTTATGCCAAAGCTGGCATTATATATATATATATATATATTTTTTATTTTTGTTTTTATGGAGGCGTCCAGGGGCCTGGACGCCTCCATTAATATATCATTTTTTTATTTTGTTTTGTCTTTTTATGCCAACTGGCATATATATATATATATTTTTATATTTGTTTTTATGGAGGCGTCCAGGGGCCTGGACGCCTCCATTAATATATTATTTTTTTATTTGTGTTTTGGGTTTTGAAAAAAAAAATAAATTAAATTAAAAGAATGGGGGCGTCCAAGGGCCTGGACGCCCCCATCAAGACCCACCCGGGTCCTCGGACAAGCGTTGGCGGCCGCCCGGCAGACACCCTTCTTGGTTCCGGAACCTCCTGATGCGTCTGACTGGTGTTGATGCCATCCGAATGCCGTGACGAGACGATTCCGGATGCCGAAAAGGGCGGAAGAAGACTCAAGAAAAGGAAGCACTCGAGCGATTCAAAATGCGTAAGCCATTGCGGGGCGTTGTATAGTAATATGAGACTTTCTCGGGAGACGCCAGGAATGGCGTGTCTACAGCTGCCCCGCCTTGGCGTCTACTTTGCAAGGGAGCGACACGTAGTGGAATGGTATTGAAGTGGAGTGAAATGAAGTGGGAGCGGAGTGATAAGTTGATGCCAAGGTGTGATGAGACACGCTTCTGACGTACTGTTTGGAATTTTTCCTGAAGTTTCAATGAGGCGACCTTGAAGGAGATCTTTCAAGTCTTGATGGTTGCTTGGACGGAGATCAAATAAAGGAGGGTGAAATGTGCACTCAGGCACGAAAAATAAAGGAGACCAACTTCTCGGTGTGGAAGTACCTGGGTCATAAACCTGCAGGTTTCATCTTTGGGAGCGGTTACCAGCCAATGTGGAAGTGCTGCAGCCAAGGTGGGTCAAACAAGGTAAAAAGGAATATCTGAGGGTCTGTCCAAACAAGGGTCTCCTTTTGGAAGAGCAACGTAGGGCCATTTCAAGGAAACTCAGTATTTCATTCGGAGTGGAATATCTCATATTTGTAGGAATTGAAGCACAACGGCCTTCGCAATCGAATCACTTGAATGATCTTCCGCAATAAATCAAAATCCTATATGAATGCATGCTGGGTTAAAATAAAAATTTAAAACAAACTAAAATAGAAAATAGCCAAGGATAATATTGTCAACTTGTTAAGAACGGGTCAGGATACCGATCCGGTGAGCCGACACTGGGCTAGGGCCCGTTTATCCGCGCACCAACTCACTGAATGGAACCGTCGTCCCCATGCTACCACAAGTTAACGGCCTATCCATACAACCCAAATTCTTCCGGGATCATCACTGTTTTTGTTGAAGGGGAACTCAAATCCCAGATTTGTTCGGGTCGCAAGGTCCTTGACATGTTCTAGTAGCGTAGGTATCGTATACTATGATGCATGACATGGTGGGACCAACCATTGAGAGGTGGGATAGGAGACAGGACAAAGACGTCCGTTAGTAATTGCACAGACTAGCAAAGGTTAGCAACATTAGAAAGTAGCAGAATCACAGCAGAATTGCACCATAGTACAAAGGAGATCGAGATAAAATCTTGACAATGACCACTGATGTGACATGTTCCGTCCTGTAGCGATCTTCCCTTCCTATAAGAACTCCCCTTAGGCTAGTTCATTCAAATGCACCAAGGTGGGTTTTGGAAGCTCGGGAGAGGAAAGAGAGGAGAATCTAGAGATTTTCAAGATGGAAGGAGAGTCTTCCCGCGTTATGAAGAGGAGCAGGCCTAGCAGCTAGATCAGGCGACTCTCCGACCTCGAGGGTCATTTGAGTGGGACGATCATGTCGCATATGGTAAGCTGATTCATTTCAAATTTCTCCACGTGAACCTTCTTCTTACTACCTTCCTTTCTTCTTCTTTCTTTTCTCTTCCAGCCATATCCACTCTTCCCAGGCCCGAGGAAGTTTTCCAAACTACCATGGCTTTCAAAGCTAACTTCCAACATCTCCATCGGCATGAGGGCCATACTCTCGAAATGGCATCTGCAGGGGCTACTTATTCACGCCAAACACTATGAGAAGATTCGTATGGACTGGGCGGCTATGGGCGCACTAGTGGAGATCTGGCATCCCCAGACCCACACTTTTACCTTCCCGACCTTCGAGGTGACCATCCTCCTCGAGGAGGTGGAACTTCTGCTCGGATTGAAGAAATTCAAGAGTGACGGGAAGGTGAAGGCTATGCGGATGCTGACACGGGGGACTTCCGAAAGCGTCCTTGGAAGCTTCATGCCGCCCGACGCAGCCAGAACGGTCCGTACTCAAAAGGGGATCGATCTCCAAAAGCTTGCGGAGTGGGTCATAGACGCCCTGAGAGGGTCACCAGACGATGGCTATTTGGAGGGAATCATGAAGGGGTTCACCATTTGTCTGGCGGGTGCTCTCTTGTTTCCTTATACCGACAACATGGTGGAGGAAGACCAACTGAGTGCTATCTGCGGGATCTGGCGTGGAAAGAGGGTGGGACCCGCTGTCCTCGCCTACCTGTATAGTGGCCTTACTATCTCGAGCATGGGTAAGCCTCCTTTTGGTTGCGCACTTATCCTGAGTTACTGGTTGGATTTGCATTTCAAGTTTGATCACCGTGAGGGAATGCCAACCGCTTCGAAGCTCTTTCAACAAAGCCCTCTTCATCACATAGCCGACGTGTTAGGGTTCGGTGGTACTGTAGTGAACCGCGTTCCGTGGCTGAAGAAACGTGAAGACTGGCGGTCTCACTTCCGCACCGTGACACAAGGCTTCTTTACTTGCGCACCGGCATGTTTGCTTTCGCTTGATCTCCTCATGAAGCCTTCCCCCAAAGTTGATCTTCAATTGATCGGCGCGACCGAGTTTGTCCTTTATAACGCGCATCGATGCTGCCTCTAGGTCGGCATTCCACACCATTCGTTCCCACTATCGACTGGCATCGTTCCTTTGAAGAAGAGAGAGTTGGGTACTGAAGCGGATGCGAAGGAAGCGAAGGCCGTCAAAGCACCCTGGAAGACAAGTGTCGCGGGAAAGGCCTTAGCGCACGTGGGGGAAGAATGTGAGCTGTGGAGGGCTTATGTAACCGAACTGGGGAAGTTAAGGCCTAAGGCGCCTAAGCCCCTGATGTAGTTCATTCTGCTTTTCTGATGGAATAAAATCTGGCATTTGGCAGTTTTGGACCAGTTCCCTTAATTATTATTATCTTTTGGTTTTTCTTTTTCTTTGTGTTTTTTTCTTTTGTTTGGATTATATACATACTCTTATCTTTTTTACTTTTGTTCTATATATATATATATATATATATATATATATTTGAAATTTTTATTATGGGGGCGTCCAGGGGCCTGGACGCCCCTAATTTTTTATTTTTGATTTTTTTAAAGTTTTTTTTGTTTTCCGCCCCTAATTTTTATTTTTTATTTTTTTTGGTTTTTTGTTTTGGGGGCGTCCAGGCGCCGGGACGCCCCTAAATTTTTGAATTTTAAAAAAAAAATAAAAAAAGTGGGGGCGTCCAGGCGCCTGGACGCCCCAATTAAAGTGGATTCTATATATATGGGGGGGGCCTCACCCCCTGCTCATTTGTACTGTTCATTCTGACGACCCAGTCACCCCAGACGACCCATTCTTAGTCCCAATGGAGCGAGGAGGATCGAGCCAGGGTCCAGAGAAGCGGAAACGACAGGCTCGTCGTCCGAGGAGGCTGAGGGATGATGCCGAGGAGGCCGCAGCAGAGGAGATTACTGCGGAGGAGGGGATGGAGGTGCCTCTTCTGGCCGCGGAGGCCGCTGCGGGCGTTGGTGACGTGGGAGAGGACGATCACGACCCGGTAAGCCCTTCGGAACTCTCACTCTGTGGTTCAATAGGCTAAACAGACGGGCGAGAGGCTGTGAGAGAAGGCCGGGGAGTGAGGGAAAGGAGGCGTCCAGGGCCCTGGACGCCTCCACTTTTTCCTTTTCTTTTTGTTTATTTGTTTATTTACGTAAATAATAAAATAGGATTAGAAATAAAGAGGCGTCCAGGACCTGGGACGCCTCCATAATAATATATATATTATTAATATATTTTTTGTTTTGGGTTTTTCTATAAAGAAAATAGGGAAAATAGAGAGGAGGCATCCAACGTACTGGACGCCTCCATAAAAATCCTAAAATGTTTTAAAGATAAGATAACATAAAATAAATAAGTAGAATATATAGTGTTATTGCTTAATATTATTCATGATGCTGATGTATTTTTTATTGGTTTTGTGGTGTGCAGGGTGTGATGAAAGGACGGATCAGCTGGTCCCTAGTGGTGGCAGCATACCGTGGGCTGCCGGACTTCCAGAGGGAGCGTGTGGACGCCATGGGCTTTGGAGCTTTCCTTAGGATCGAGCCCTTCCGGCTCGACCTTCCTCTTATCCAGGCATTGAGGGAGCGGTGGCACGCGCCGAGCCGGGCGTTTCTGATGCCCAGGGGGCACATGGTGCCGACACTAGAGGACGTGGCTCGGATCACTGGGTTACGAGTTGACAGAGAGGCGGTCAGCGGGGTCACCTACCCCGACTACCGAGAGAGTGCCCTGGACCTACTGTGGTTAGAGACGAGCGTGACTGACAGGGACAGCAGGGTAGTCGGCCGAGTGGAGATCATGGAGGCGCTCGGATTCGTCGACCCGCGCCAGCGGGTCAGCGAGACTGGAGCGGAGTTTCTGGCACGACTGGAGGGAGATGCCCGTGGAGCTTTCACCCAGGACCCGAGCGAGCGGGAGCTGGTGGATCTAGACCTCCGGAGGTTTCTTTTCTTCTTCTTGGGCTGCCTTCTGCTGGGGACGAAGGGGGATGGCATCCACTGCCGCTTCCTCGGGATTCTGGCGGACCTTGACAGAGTGGGGCACTACGCGTGGGGGGCGGCTCTGCTTGCCCATTTGATTGTTGATCTCTCCCAGACTTCGGAGAAGGAGACGACAGTCAGTGGCTTCGCACGTTTTCTCCAGGTAAACATTTTATTTATGCATTCCCACAGTTAAATATGCAATTATTGTACTAATGATGTATGATGGATGCAGGTGTGGAGCTATTACTATTTCCCGATGGTGAGGGCTAGGCATGGGAACAGGAGGGCCGTGCCTCTGGCACGGCGGTGGAGGCCGGTCGTGGTTGCAGCACCCCACGGCTACCAGCTGGCGTCACTTCGTCGGGAGCTGAACGAGTATCCCGAGGCCATGGTATGATGCGTATGGTTTTTTGTGTTTTCTTATGTTACTGAATGGCAACTAATATGATGTATGTATGATGATGTAGGTGGTGTGGAGACCCTACCTGGGAATGGGCGACGCTGGCCAGCCTTGGGTTGTAGCGGGTCTTCCTCGTTTCAGGCGGGACGTGTGGGTCCATTGCCTGAACGAGATCGAGCCGCTTCGGCTGAGGCTGGTTATGAGGACGTTGGGGCTAGCCCAGGAGTGGGTTGATGTAGAAGAGCCGGCCCGCATTGGGCGGAAGACCAAGGGGAAGGCGAAGATTATGGACTGGCGTACGCGCTTCCCAGCACAGTACCAGGACTGGCAACAGGGCGGGGTCCCAGTGGTATCCCATGTACAGGACAGCACAGATTACATGAGACGATATCGAGCTACGTACGGGGACCGCCTCTCCTTGGGTGGTATGACAGGGGTAAGTGAACTGAAACTGCTTCACCCTTCTATATGTATATGCATGTGGCAGTAACTTATGTGCAATGCATGATGCTCGTGACAACATGATTGCCGACCTGCGGGCCCAGCTGGCAGACGCCAGGCGACAGTTAGTGGCCATCCGACAGGAGTTGGAGATCCTGGTGAGTCTATGCAATGCATTTTTTGTGACCTAGATTTTTGAT
This sequence comes from Amorphophallus konjac, assembly GCA_022559845.1. Taxonomy (NCBI): domain Eukaryota; kingdom Viridiplantae; phylum Streptophyta; class Magnoliopsida; order Alismatales; family Araceae; genus Amorphophallus; species Amorphophallus konjac. The sequence continues at coordinate 83,333,660 of CM040124.1, read as the reverse complement.
GCTTAGCCTTTGACTGACGTTTGCCCCGTGTTTCAGCGGGCCCACCAGACAGCGACAGCCGGGACGGCTGGTGGAGCAGGTTCCAGTTCGCGAGGCCCTCCTCCGGAGGTTTCTGCCCTCCAGGAGCAGTTGGCGTATGCGGTGGCTCGGGCTGAGGAGGCCGAGCGTGACCGCGAGGCTTGAGTGAGTGCTTGCTTGGCCCTGACCCTCTTCTAGCTGCTTTCCTTCCATCACTACTCTCTTACGGTGCATGCGTGCTTTGACAGGTGGCCGAGATTTGGGAGGCCCTGGCCCGTGCTGTTCGTGCTGAGCAGGAGCGCGATGCCTGGGTGGCAGAGCGTGACGCCCGGATTGCGGAGCTAGAGGAGGAGCGGCGACGGGAGGCTGAGGAGCTTCCTCGCGACGTAGTGGATCTGCGGATCGCCCTCGAGCTGTCGAGGAGAGAGGCGATGAGGGAAAGAGAGGAGAGGGAGAGGGATAGGGAGACCGTGGAGAGAGAGAGGGAGAGGGATAGGGAGACCCTAGAGAGAGAGAGGGAGAGGGATAGGGAGATCATAGAGAAAGAAAGGGAGCACAGGATGGCAGAGCGATATCGAGATTGGGACGAGAGGAGAGCTCTGGTGGCCCAGGTGTCGGAGCTCCGGCTGAGTCTTGGCACGGCAGAGGGGAGACTTCAGGAGAGTGAGGAGCGGTATCAGAGGGCGAAGGAGCGCGGGGCGCGACTTCGTCAGTCCGGCTCCTTTTCTGTGGGTAGCTTTCTAGTTTCTTCGGCCGAGCAGCGTCGCCGCACCTTGGAGGCTGGCATGGTGCCACCTGGAGAGGCGAGCACGGCTTCTCAGGGTTCGCAGAGGTCGCAGAGACCCCCTAGGGATCCCCGTCAGAGGAGGGAGGAGAGAGATGATCAGGAGGGTGGTGGTGAGAGTTAGAGAGTTGTTTGTACACCCCACCGTCCTCACTGTATGATGTACTTTTGCTGTTTGTATGAAATGGATTTCGTGTGGTTCCTTTTGTCGTGTGCCCTTTTCCTTCCTGCACTTTCTTTCACACCACGTTGTTCACGCTTCACGGGACTTTGCCCTGGACAGGAGGGAACTACTTTGCATGGAGGGTTTTTTGCTCCTTTTTTTTTTTACTTTCTTTTGGGCGCGTCCAAGCGCGAGGATGTGTCTTAATCCTCAAATTCAAATTTAAAGCGACGGGTGGCCTCCCTTCTCCATGCCTTAACCGCAAACGAGCCCGCCTTCCGCCGAAACTTGCTCGCCCGTCTTTGTCTTCTTCCCCTCGATCGATGGAGTTCGGCGGTCTGGACCACGGCGAAGGTGGAGAGGGACGCGGGACCCCTAGTCCAAGGAGGGACGCACCAGAGCATGGAACGGCGTCTATGGAGGAGGAAGGGCCGCTTCGGGCCCCCGAGGGACCCGAGGGGCCCGATGTCGCGGAGGGAGGTGAACACGGTCTGGTAGGTGCTTGGTTTTCCCCCTCTTTGATCCATTTTGAGTTTTGAAGCAAGCCGTGCGAGGGGGGAAAGGGTTCGGCGAGTGTTGCACTTAAATGATGGATGCGTCCTAGACAGGGACGCGTTCTTTTTGACTGATGTGGGACCCCTTTCTTGGTGCAGGACATGGCGAGGACCCCGGGCCTGGCCGATGAGTGGGCGAGTGCGGACGAGCCGAGCCGCGTCAGGAGGGAGAGTCGCGGCAAGGCGAGGCTCGAGGACTGGCACATATGTCTCCCTGGACAGCAAGGGAGTGTATTGGTGCAGGACAGTGCCGACTTCCTGCGGCGGCAGAGAGAGAGTTATGCGGGGCTTCCCCAAGCTGGGGACACGCGTGGGGTCGGCGGCTCGCGCGCCCAACTGTCAGAGGCTAGGCCGCAGCTGGCCGTCGCTCAACATGAGCTGTCGCTCCTGTAAGTTACGTGCCGCACTTTTATCTTCAGATTTGGAGTTTCACTGATGGCCATTGTTTATTTTGTTCCAGCGTGCCCAGCAGACGGCGACGGCGGGGATGATTGGTGGCGCATCTTCCAGCTCCTCGGCCCCTTTTCTCGAGATTGCCTCCCTCCGGAGCAACTTGCCGGTGCGGTGGCTCGGGCGACCCGGGCGGAAGAGGAGCGTGATGCCTGGGTGGCGACTGTAACGGAGCTGCGGCATCGTGGTGAGGAGAGGCCTTCTCCAGACATCCTGGAGTTAAGGGTTCTTCTGCAGATGATGAGGAGGGAGGCAGAGAGAGAGAAAGCCGAGAGAAGGTCTGAGCGACAGCGGGATCAGACCGAGAGGAGGGCCTTGGAGGCCCAAGTAAGGGAGCTCCAGCTGGGCCTTCAGGCCGTCGTGCAGAGGCTAGGAGGGATGGAGACGCGCTACGAGAGAGCGCGAGAGTTCGGGGAGCGACTGCGCCAGTCTGGTCGCTTTGCCGCTAGTGGCTTCTTTGCCACGCCAGGGGAGGAGCAGCAAGTCACTGCTGCGGAGTAGGTGCCAAGAGGCGAGGCAGGTGCTGCTGCATGAGGATCCCAGAGGCTTCTGAGGGACCCGCACCTCAGGGGAGAGGAGGAGAGCGCCCAGAGAGATGAGTGATGGTGAGGATCGGTGAGCTGGTGACTCGCCTCCTCCTTATGTTTATGATGTTTTTGACAGCTCATGTAGAATTATGAAGGGAGTGATTTGATTTTCTGCTGCTCGTTTATTCTCTTGTGTGTTCCTTCTTCCCTACACTTCTTCTCCTTTGCACTGTTCCCATGTGATGGGTTTGCCGAGACTCCACCCCAAGTAGAGAATTGCATCTTGTTGTGACCATTTCCCACGGGGATCTGCCGTCGAAGTCATTAATGACGGCCCTAGCCCCTTTTCTCGGATGTTGTGTCAAATCTTGCGGACGTCCTTCAAAACATGAAAGGGTTTCCCTAGACAACATAGGGGGCTAGTCGTCATATTCTTCGTCCAATCAATCACTCTGTGCGAGCGGTGAAGTGACACACGGGACCGCATGGCAGGTACCTCATCGTGACGGCTATCATTAACAGGTGATGGAGGTAATCTTGGCCTGCACTCCTTCTATTTCTATAAATTCGTGTCCCTTTTATCCTCCCTGGTATATCGTGAGCTAACTCAAGGAGCACAAGTTCTCACGGGAGAGGAGGAGTTCAAAATTCTGAGAGTTGGATGGAGGGTGAATCTTCCCACTCCTCGAAGAGAAGCAGATCTAGTGGTAGTAGTTCCAGGAGGCTTTCGGACCTCGAAGGACACTTTAGCGAAAGGGCCCAATTACAACTCGTAAGCCAAGTTTTCTTGCCCTTTTTTCCATTCTCTTTTCTTCCTTTCTTTCTTACCAAACCTCCTCTCCATTCCCTGCATGCGTAGTGTGTGATGAAATCACAGATCTCATGGGAGTTGGTAGTGGCAGTATACCGAGGTCTCCCAGATTTTTAGAAGGCCAGGCTAGACATGATGGGTTTTGGCACCTTTCTTCGGATCGAGCCGATCCAGCTCGCCCTGGTCCTGATCCAAGCCTTGTGTGAGAGATGGGACCCAGTGAGTCGGGCATTCCTGATGCCCTGGGGGCACATGGTGCCCAGCTTGGAGGATGTGGTCTGAATTACGAGTCTCAAGGTGGATGGCGAGGTAGTGACCGGAGTCACTTACGCGGACTACCGAGAAGGTGTCCAGAAGTTACTGGGTTTAGACCTAGATGGTCGGGAAAATAGGTCGGTAGCTAGGGCGTCCCTCATGGATGCGTTAGGGCTCACCGACACTCGCCGGCGGGACGACGAATCCTCAGAAGAGTTTATGAAAAGAATGGAAATAGGATGCCGTGCCGTGTACTGCACAGATTTCGGCAACTGGGAAAGATGCAACATAGATTTGAGGAGATTTCTCCTCTTCCTTTTGGGGAGATTGGTACTGAGCTCGAAAGGGGACGGTATCCAATGTCGCTTCCTGGAGCTGCTATCAGACCTTGAAAGAGTAGGGTACTATGCCTGGGGAGCCGCCATGCTGGCACACTTGTTTGCAGGCCTGTTCCAAGAAGCGGATCGTGAGATGACTGTGAGTGGTTTCACACCATTCATCCAGGTATTTTTGGTTTTGCTTGTTTTGTATTTTTTTTTTTTATGTTTTTGCAAGGTACTGATGACCTGTGCCGAGCAGCTATGGAGCTATTATTACCTCCCTATGGGGAGAGCTCGGCATTGGCGACCCGTGATGGTGCCGCTAGCCAGGCGGTGGGAACCCATCATGAGTGCGGCACCCCTAACCTACCAACTGATGGTGCTAAGGCGGGAGCTACAGGAGTTCTTTGCAGCGATGGTAAACTGGAGACCCTACTCAGACATGGTCGATGCCGACCAGCCGTGTGTTCTAGCAAGTCGTGCCCGGTTCGGACGGGAATTGTGGATGCACTGCCTGAATGAAATCGAGCCGCTTCGGCTACGATTAGTTATGAGGACTTTAGGACTGGCTCAAGAATGGGTGGATTCAGCTGCGCCACCTCGTGTCGGGAGAAAGACGCGGGGACCGGCGACCTGCATTGACTGGCGCGTGCGATTCCCCGAACAGTATGAGGACTGGCAACGGGGTGGCACGATTGTACAATCACAGGCGCGGGATAGCGAGGACTACTTGCGTCTATATAGGACAAAGTACGCAGAGCGGTTCCAACTCCGGGGACTTGTGGATGTAGGTTTCCCCTTTTTCTCTTTTCTTCTTTCTCCTTTTCTTGGTTTTCTGGTGAAAAATGCTGACTCGTAAGGCTGCAGGATGTCCGGGATGCCAGGATAGCGAATTTACGAACTCGCTTGGCAGAGATGGAACAACAGTTGGGTAATGCCCGCGGAGCTACGAGCGCCTTGGTAGGTGTACAGTACGTTCCTAATTAAAACCCCAGATTCCAGATGTTGGCTGCTAATTCACGCGGTCGTAGCATGCCCAGATTGGCGCGGCTTCCCCAGCGATGGGAGTAGGTGGTGCCTCTTATAGCTTGTGGATTCCCACGTCAGAACTTGACTTGCTTCATGAGTAACTTGCTCACGCCACGCAGCGTGCTACGGAGGCAGAAGGGATGCTCTCTATACAGGTAAGAGTCTCAGTGTTGAGTTCTCCTTGTTTATGCCTTATCGTGTATCTGAGATGGTACACTCGGCAGGAAAAGGAGGCGGCAGAAGCACTTGGCCAAGCTGCACAGAAGGAGGCCAGGATAGCAGAACTGGAGAGGGAACTGCGGTGTCATCCTGATGACGACTCCTCTAGGGATGCTGTGGAACTGAGGATCACTCTCCAGTTGGAGAGGGAAGACCGCGAGAGAGAACGTGCAGAGAAAGAAAGAGACGCAGAGAGAGAAAGATCCAACAGATTGACTGAAAGGGAGGAACGAAGGGCCATGGAGGCCCAACTATTCGAACTCCGAATCAGCCTTGGTCTTGCTGAACAGTGGCTGAGAGATGGTGAGGAGCGTTACCGAAGAGCACGAGAGCGTGGCTTTCGTGTTGGTAGCTTCTCTGCTGCTTCCGTAGATCAACGCCGGGATGTAGGAATAGGAAGAGGAGTACAGAGTGGTAGGAGTACCGCTTTTCGTAGTTGGGTAGCACCTTTGAGAGCATTGTGCCCGGAGAGTAGTGGGACGAGTAATGCAGAGAGAGAGGGCGGAACTTGATGTAATTTTTTTGGTTTTTGGAATAAAATACAAGGTTTGGTTTGTTTGGTTTTCACCTTTACTTATGTTGCCTGGATCCCTGCACACATCACTGAAACAAACAAATCAGAATTTCTGTTCTGACTTGGCCCCTTGCTCAATAAGCAAATGGTCACTGTGACTGTCCTTGATAACTGGTCAAGGGGCCAAGCCTTTATTTAACGAAGGCAAGGAAAAGATGCGGTGATGATAAATGCGACAGGCAAGCACACGAATGCAAGTGGTATTAAAAGCGAGATGCTGCACGCAAATGCAATCATGCAAAATTGATTTATTTTCTTTTTATATTTTGGCATTTTTTTTGTTTTATCATAAAAAAGATTTTTTGTTTGCAAATATGTACATTTTCTCTTGTCTAATTAATTTGTTGCTTTTATCATTTCAATTTTTTTGTTGCTAACGCCTGGCAACACCCAAATGGCACCTAACCTACGTGAGACAGGGGTTTCTTACTAACCTCCCAGGTATCCTAAGTGCACATCTAGGTTGATTTGGGCCTCTAGACCCCTCGAACGATGATCCCGCCGGCTAAGACTTACCCTGATGACAATACCGTCATGCCATGCTTAGGCTCCCAGTCGCTTCCGACCATAGGGATTCACCCAAAAGGTGTTCGAGGTAAATGATTTGCCCGACCCGGGTCTGTTTCCTCACAACTCTAGATGGTATATGATGGACCACCCTGGAACCCTAACGACCAACCGCGCGACGCTGACCCGGAATCAGACGCCGTCGTACCCATAGGTGACGCGCTTGCATTGGCCTAAGCCCGAGGTTAAACAAGAAGACATCAAGGTGGTAAACAGGGGTCTTGACCAGCCAGAAACACGGAGACTCCTTCGCAGCGATAGCTTTTGCTTTTCAAAGTAGGCAACCATATGTGTATATTAAAATAAGGTCGCAGACCCTGGGGAGTTTTCACCTTTCAGAAACTCCATCGAACATTCATCTTTAGAGGAAGAAGGAAGAGCGTGGGGGATAAACCTCCTGAGAGGATCGGCAAAACCGTTAACCTGGCGAGCGAATAAGGGCTCATTAACTCTTTCCTTTCGGACAACTTCGGATCAAAACTCGAGCATTTACATTCCACGGCCCCTTTTGTGGATTCAGACTTTTGCTTTGAGGGGTTCTGTTTATCGCAACAGGCACGGTTACGACCAGGCTTTTCTCTTGATTTTGATTTTGTATTTCTTTTTGTGAGGGAGATATAGTCGTTTGGCGTTTGTGGACTCCCTTTTTATATGCCTGCAGGGACACTGCCCTCTTCCCGTGCTCTGATCGATGCTCGAGGAAATGGATCCTACTCTTGCCTTTGGGGTTTGAGTTTCGGTTTCTTATGCTCAGCGTTTTAAGGGCGCCGACTGTCTCATTTGGTTGAAGAGAAAAGAATAAAGATTACAGCTTCCGGAGATCTTCTGGGTGACGCTCCACCGTAAGTGATGCTACCGACTTTTTTTGAATAAAATACATAAGTGAGCACATGTTAGCTTCCTTCGAGCGAGCATAGGCCAACGTGGCCGGACAGGGATCTCCACGGTTCTGGTAAACCAAGACCCGGTGACTACCAAGCCTTAATGGGTCCTATGAAGGTTAGATGCAGGAACTTAACTACATGGTGACTGCCAGGCATCGGCATTTTGAATTTTCCATATTTTTAGTGGTTTTCGATATTTCTTTATTTTTGATGTTTTTATCTTTTCATCATTTTTTTGTTTGTGCTAAGGGTAATATTTCTTAAGATAAAGCCCATTCCAAGGGTGGGATAACTCGGTCCCTTCGACGTTGACTAGCTTGTAGGCGTTGCCACGGTACACGGCTTGAATTACAAATGGTCCTTCCGAATTGGGTTGGAGCTTAGAACGCGGACCTCCAGGTTTGACAAAAATTATTTTTACGACTATCTCACCGACTTTGAATTTTCTCTCAACGACTTTCTTTTGGTAAAAGCGAGCGAGTCTATTTTGATACACACGCGCGTGTTCGGCAGCGGCCAGCCGTTTCTCATCCAAGAGTTCCAACTGGGCGAGGAGTGAATTACGACGATCATCGAGGGGAAATTCCTCGTCCAATTGTACCCTGAGAGAAGGGATCAGAGTCTCGTACGGGACTACCGCTTCCATACCATAAGTAAGGGCAAATAGAGTCTGCCCGGTGGGGGTACGGATTGAAGTGCGATAGGCCCATAGAGCTTCGATAAGCTTTTCTGGCCAGTCTGAAAACTTACTAGACTCGCAGGTTTTTTTGATGATTTTGAGCAATGTTTTATTGGTGGCCTCCGCTTGGCCGTTACCTTGTGGGTAATAAGGCGATGAATGATGCAATGCAATTGCGTACCTTTTGCAGAGGTCCTGTAGGTCCTGAGAAATGAACTGTGGCCCATTGTCGGTGACGATTGTGCTTGGGACGCCGAATCTGGCGAGGATGTTTTTCATGATGAACTTGCAGACTGTTGACGCCTTGATTTCTGCGTAAGCTTCAGCTTCGGCCCATTTGGTGAAGTATTCCGTCGTAGTAAGGATGAAATATTTCTGCTTGGTGAGGGAATTGGGATCACCTAGGGGACCAATGATGTCGAATGCCCACATGGAGAAAGGCCACGGGACAGATATTGGATGAAGTGAGGAAGATGGTGAATGGATTTTATCGGCGTGAAGTTGACACTTGACACACCTACGGACATAGACAGCACAATCTTCTTCCATAGTGGGCCAATAAAAGCCTTGGCGAATGATCTTCTTGGTGAGCATCTGACTATTCACGTGGCCACCGCACACGCCCGAGTGCGTCTCCTCTACACATTTCCAAACCTCATCGTCACCAAGACATCTTAACAGAATACCAGTAAGGCTCCTCCTATAGAGTAGACCTCCAACCAAAGTATATTTCTGAGCCACCCTTCTTATGACTTTCTTATCTTCTGTGGTGGCCCCTTCAGGATAAGACTGATCTTGGCAGTATTTGACAATTTCATAGAACCATGGTTTCTCTTCATCAGCCAGTTCTTCTTTAACCTCTGCCAACATGATCTCCCTCTTCTCAAGGATATCTTTCTGCAGGATATTTCTTGCTATCCTGTCTTTGATATTTACGTAGGAAGCATCATCGATTGAAGGGGCGTGAAGTTTGTAGATGGAAATGGACTTAAACCATCTTCCTAGAGGGAACCTTATGGATGATGCCAACGAGGTGAGGGCATCTGAGAGAATATTCTGATGGCGAGGGACATGAACAAAGATCAGTTTGGCGAATAGTTTGGCAAAGGCAGCAGTGAGTTCTTGGTATGGCTTGAGTTTGGGATCGCGAGTGTGATATTTAGTGAGCACCTGGCGAAGGATGAGTTGACTATCACCTACGACTCGCAACTCAGTGATACGAAAAGAATGAGCGAGTTCTAGGCCAGCTAGAAGAGCTTCATATTCGGCTATATTGTTGGTGACTGGAAATTTGAGTTGGTATGCCAATGGGAATGTGAGGCCTTCAGGCGACAGGAGGGCGACGCCGATTCCTCTCCCTTGAGAATTCAGAGCTCCATCAAAATATAGCGTCCACATCGGCTCATCTGATTGGTTAACGGACATTAGTTCCTCATCTGGAAACTCTGATTGGACGGGATCGAATTTGGGAAGAGGATGGTGAGCGAGATGCTCGGCTATGGCATAGCCTTTAATCACCTTTTGCTGGATGTAGGTGATGTCGAACTGAGAGAGAAAACTTTGCCAGTGTGCTAGCCTATCCGTAAGGACGGCTTTCTTCAGAAGGAATTTGATAGGATTCATTCGAGCAATCAAGTGGACCTCATGAGCCAAGAAGTAGTGCTTCAATTTCTGCACTACCCAAACGAGGGCAGCACAGGTTTTTTCCATGACGGTGTACTTCTGCTCACAGGGATTGAGAAGTTTGGACAAGTAATAGGTTGCCCGTTCCTTGCCTTCTTCATCAACTTGTGCGAGGACGGCTCCCACGGAGTCATCCAAGACTGAGACGTAAAGGATCAGAGGTTTTTCTAGTTTGGGTGGAATGAGAACGGGTGGACTAGCCAGATATTCCTTCAACCCTTCAAAAGCTTTCTGACATTTAGAATTCCAGTGGAATTCTACTCCTGGCTTGGTCAACTCGTAGAGAGGTCTACACCTTTGTGAATGTTGAGACACAAACTGATGAATAAACTGCAACCTCCCGATTAAACCTCGGACTTCCCTCAAATTTTTGGGAGGCGGCATATCTCTGATAGCCTTAGCTTTGTCGGGATCTATCTCGATCCCTCTTTTGCTCACAATGAACCCCAACAATTTACCTGACGACACACCAAAAACACACTTCTTCGGGTTCATTTTCAGTTGGAACTCCCTTGACCTCTGCAAGACCTTAGCCAAAACTTTTGGATGTTCCATCCTGGTCCTTAATTTTACTAATAAGTCATCCACATATACTTCCAGATATATGTGCATCATGTCATGAAATATGGCCATCATCGCTCTTTGGTAAGTAGCTCCAGCATTCTTTAATCAGAACGGCATGATCACGTAACAATATGTTCTCCAAGGGGTAGTGAATGACGTCTTTTCCTGATCCTCTTCTGCCAAACGAATTTGATTGTATCCTGAAAATCCATCCATGAACGAGAGGGTCTCGTAGCCTGCCGTGTTATCGATCAACACATCAATGTGAGGCAAGGGAAAATCATCCTTTGGACACGCACGGTTAAGGTCCCGGAAGTCGATGCAAATCCTGACTTTCCCATCTTTCTTCATGACCGGGACAATGTTTGTCACCCATTGAGGATAAAGGATGACTCTAATGAACCTGGCTTTGTGGAGCTTATCGACCTCTTCTTTCATTTTCAAAGCCATTTGAGGGTGGAAACGCCTTAACCTTTGTTTTACCGAGATGGACCCTGGTTTTAGGGTTAAACGGTGTTCGACCAAGGTTGAATCCAGACCCGGCATATCCTCGTAGCTCCATGCGAACGTGTCCTTATATTCCTTGAGAACCTCAATTAATGCCTCTTCTTCAGAGGGTGGTAGGTTGTCACTTATGAAGATGATCCTAGGGTCTTCCTCAGTTCCCAAGTTGACTTCTTTGGTGGATTCTTCTACGGCGGTTGACGGCTCGTCGAATCTCCTCATTCCACTAGCGTATGCGCCCGCCGCATCCTCATATTCTTCACCCTCATCTTCAGTGGGGCATTCTTCATCCGTGATCTCGTAGACTCCATACCCTTCATGAAATGCACAGTCGCCCTCACATTCTATTTCCGGTAGCCGGATGGGATTTTCTAGCAACTGGGGGATGGCAAGGAGGTCTTGACACCTGGCGGCTAAATCCAGAAGGAATCGACGAGGGATCTGCCTACCCTTGGATTTCTTCCTAGGTACTACCCTTGGCCTATCATTCTTAGATTGACTGACAATATTTACAGAAGAAGAGGAAGACGAAGAGGATGGTGTAGAATGTATAGGAGAAGACCCCTCATAGGAGGGGTAGAAAAGGTTGCTCATGGGACCTTGGACGGGTGGTCCGCAAGGCGGTACGTACCCGTGGGAGATGTATGAGGTTTCCTCAACGAAGATGTGTTGTTGGGGAGTTTGAAAGTTGATATTTTTTTTTGTTTTCATTTTTAATGACAAAGCAGTGAAAAGAGATTGGAGGAGAGAGAAAAGTGGTTATGGCTAGAGGATTGTGAGGCTCATAGAGCAGATCATGGTTGAAGACCTGGCGCGGGTTGAAAAGCTCGCGTAGGTATGTAAATAGAGAAGTGGATCTGGGAAGATCATCTGACAATTGTCTGGCCCAGGAAGAAGATATCAGCAAAGGCTGAGACGAGTGGATGGAGAAGATGGCGGCTAATGAGCCGTTGATGGCAATGTTTAGGACGGATGAAGATCCGTCGATGACAGGGTCCTTCTGGCGAGGACGAGGATATTTTGGAACCTTGGCAAGAGTGGTGACATTCTCTGGTATTCCGAGATCAATGGCGGTCCTTCAGGTTGCGAAGACGAGAACATCCTTTCCAGTGCAACGGAAATATCCCGTATGTCGAACCATTTGTTCCACTCGCATTCCGGCTCTTTGATCTTGCCTCTTTTGGTGATCCTCGGACATTTTTCAGCCAAATATACAGCATGTGATCCCCCATATGCTTCTAGTGGGTAATCTCCCATCTGAACAACGGGCCCTCTGTTGAAGTGGTTTGATAGAGTCCATGTGAGGGGCTTCCAATCCGCCCTGAACGGTCCTTTGAAGCCCAGGCCAAACCTACGGTTCGGCCTAATTTCCTTTGGCGGTTTGAGCATACCCTGTAATTGTGCGCCTAGACCTTTACCCTGTTGATAGCCGATGTTCCTCATAATCTCCCAACCTTTGGAGTGAAAAGGGAGACATGATGTTGCGGTTGTCCTCACCGGCTCCTTTGGTGCTAGTGGAACGTGAGATAGATCACGCACGTCCAGCAATGACAATATGGGCCGATGAGACGGCCAAACAGAGGGCAGAGAGGTGTTGATAGCATCCACTGTGTGAAGGACAGGTGTACTGACCACTTTAATAATTCTCCCATTGTAAGGAAACTTCATGCACTGATGGTTGGTGGAAGGCACAGCGTCCATGGCTTCGATGTAAGGGCGACCCAGTATAGCCTTGAATGTGGGGTCCATGTCGAGGACATGGAATTCCGTGGGAATTGACATGGGGCCTAGTTATGCCTTCAGAATAATCATCCCCTGCGGTGGCCTTTTGCTATTGTCATAGGCCGTGACCGTGATCGAGGAAGGTCTTATTTGTTCCTCGTCGATCCCACACAACTGAAGAGTGCTCATGGAGATCACATTTATGGACGCACCCGTGTCCACAAGACACGGGTTTATGGATACCCCATTGATTTTTATTGAAATGATATTTCTGAGCTTCCTTGGGAGCGAGCTCGTAGTTGTGGAACATGATGGCTGGTTGTGTGTCTGTTGGGGTCAGGACGGTCGAAATCTTCTCCACGGGGAGGTCTTTATTAACCATGACTCTTTGAAGGTACTTCATTAAGGCTGCCTGGTGGGATGTGGATCTTTGAAGAAGCTCCAGGATGGAGATCCGAGCAGGCGTCTTGTCCAAATGTTTTAATAGATCATACTGTGTTCCAGGGATAGCTCTTTCTGGTTGTTCTCCATCATCCTTCTCTGGCTGAGATTGCTCAAGATTCTGACTGTTGTGGGGGAAACCCCTGTGGAAAATCCTTCCACTCCGGAGCACCATTGCCTGCTGCTATTGTACCTCTGTGGGGGTAGCAGTGGATTTTAACAGAGGTTTGAGGGATAGTGGTGGAGGAATGGTCGATGAAGTAGGGGTGATGACGGGAGCAGGGATTCTGATGAGGGGTTTGTTAGGTGGAGGCATGGTGGAGGTAGAGGGGATATCGCGCGGATTATGAAGGATAAGGGGTCTGGAAAGTGGAGGTGGAGACGAAGTAGAAGTGGGTAGGGCTTGAAGTGGGTAATGATTTTGAGGTGGGCGATGAGTAATGAGTGGTTTTGAAGGCATTAGTAGTGATATGGAGGAGAAAGACGGGGTTATGTATGGTTGACGGATGATAAAGGGGCTTAGCAGGCGTAGGGGTAAATGTGGTAGAGGTGGATGGTAAAGTGGGGGAGTGAGAGAAGATGAGAGGGTGTGAAGGCGTAGTGGAGAGTGTCGGTTGATAGGAGATCGGGGTACGGATGAGGGGGCGTAATGGTAGTGGAAATGGTGAAGGCGATACTGACGCGGGTTGATGAGAGAGAGGTGCTACCCGGGCAAGGCGAGGGGGTTGCATGACGATGGGGTTGGAGGAAGAAAGAATAGAGGTACTTTCCAGGTGCCACACCTGCTCTCTCCCGACTTCCGGGAAGGAGGAGATGGGGTTAACCTGATGATTGGGCTATTGGTGCTCCGGTAATGGATTCTGGATTATGCCCATGTCGGGCTGTTGTTGTGGGGCCTGCTGAGGCTGTTGTTGTTCTTGTGGTTGCTGCTGCTGTTGTAACTGCTGCTGTGGCCTATGAGGAGGTCTCCTAGCCTTAAGAGCGGCGACGTATCGTCTCATTTCATCCCAATCTATTTGATGTTCATCATTCATATCGTGGATGTAATCTTTGAAATGGAAGCAGTAATCTACTGTGTGTCCTGGCTGCCTGTGGTAGACGCAGTATTTGAAGGTATCAACATTTGGGGGCCACGCGGGCCTTTCTCTGGGTAGGGCGAGTTGGTTTGATGCCATGAGGGCATTAAAAATGTCTGCTAAGGTTTCTGGCAATGGTGGATAGTAGGCTCTCTTGGGACCGAGCGGCCTCCTTTGTTGCTGTTGGGGACCATAGTTCCCCGGGGGTGGAACTTGGTTGTACTGAAGTGGTGGTTGTTGTTGCTGAGGTTGTGGTTGTTGTTGCTGGGGTTGACGTAATGGAGGCATATTATCCTGGGGTGGATTATTTTGGGGTGGAGGACGAAGAGGGAAAGGACCTGGTTGGAGGGGGAGTCGGGGCATTTGTGGAGGCCTTGGGTTGACTGCATAGTTGGCATTGTTGACCGCACCCACTTGCTCATTTGTCACGACCCCTTCTGTGGCTCCGCCCGGGACACCAGCGCCTGTCTTTCTGACCACTTTGGGCTTCGACGACTCAAACATGTTCATAATGGGGGAGTCTTTTAACTGGGTTTGGATGTATCGGGCCCTTTCATAGAGTTCCTCCATTGTAGTAAGTTTATTCATGGCCAGGACGTGTCTGAACTGTGGGGTTGCATTAGACACAATCATCTTCACTTGTTCGGGCTCAGAGAGGGTATCCCTTATTCTTTCCGCTAGAGACCTCCATCTATCAGCATAGCGGACAAAATCCTCGTCGGGCTTCATCTTTTCGGCCACTAGGTCGGTAATGGAGAGTGAGGGACCGACCCTATCCCTATATTTCTGCAAGAACCTTCTCTGGTCTATTTCAAAATTCTCGGCCTCGCGGGGCTCCAAGGAATAGAACCACTCAAGCGCGGGACCATCCAATGATCTCCGAAAGAGGTATGCCGGGGACCTCTGATCGTTTTGCCAATCGGAGGATTCATACATGAAATCCTTGAGGTGAATGAAGGGGTTGCCGGTACCATTGTATCTACGGTACGTGGACATTTCGGAGGGAGGAAGATGAATGACGGGAAGGATTGGCAAAGCAACCTCCGGGGTGGCTTTCACATCCACCATCCTTCTCAGATTTTGAAACTGCTCGTCCATGCGATTGAACCTATTGAGGAGCGATTGGGCGAGCTCCTCTGGAGGTGAAGGTGGCACTTGCCACTGGGGGAGAAACTGTCTCCCGGAGACTTGAGGGGGGAACCCGAAATGAGAGGGAGCTATCGGACCGCCGACAGTTGGCCCTGGCTGAAGCGGTGTGTGGGGAACAACGGGAGTTTGAGATTGTGACGGGAACTGGAATGAGGGTGGTTGTTGGCTCGCTTGTCCTTGAAGAGAGGGAGACTGGATGGCTTGTGCCAACGAAGGAGATGGAATGGCATGCACGGACTCTTGGAGAGGTGCGATGGCCGGGGTTGATTCCTGGGGCGTGGGGGAAACATATTTCCCCTTCAGAATGGCCTGGAAGGCCCGGAGCTGTTCAGAGGTAAGCTCCGTGTTGGCGAGGACGCCCAGTAAGGAAGAGATATCCTATGGTGGGGACGTGTCCCCGGCAATAACCTGCACCTCATGCGAGAGCTCATGAGAAGGACCCGATTCCATAGCATAGACTCGCGGGTCGGCTGACAAACCACGACTAGGGTGGTTTTCCTCAAAAGACTCGTGAGCCATGCTCACGATTTTCCCAGAACGCAAAAACATACACTAGCAAGCAGGTAGCACAGATTATCAAACAAGTGGATGCCTTTACGCCTTTTTGTGTTTTGATTTTGATGATTTTTTTGTGTTTTTAGCGAGATCCGAAGTTCGCACAAAATGGGGACCCTAGTTTGTTTTTGTTTCACCGCCGTGTCAGCTAGGGTCTCTCGTCTCACCACGAATGAAATGACTAACTTCGGGGAACTTCAATGGTACAACCAGCCCAGTGAACGAAGAGGAGATTCTTCGATGTCGGGGACTTACGGAGGTCCTAGTGGAGGAGATTCTAGTCCGTTGAGAGGAATTCTCAAACGGAGAGTCCTTCCTTCACCGGGAAAAGGTGATCCACAAAAAAATGAAAAAAGGATAGAAAAGAGGGATGGATGCATGCAATGAAATGCTGACAGAGATATGGAGTGGGAAAATAACAGAAATAACAGACATGTAATAAACAAACAACCAATCAAAACTGACAGTGCTGTCGTGAGCACAACGGGGGCGCGCGCGGGCGCCAAGGTGGAGAGGCACGGATGGTGCCGAACTTGCAAGGGTAGCCGAAACGAAGCAGTAGAGGTCCCACCGTGATCGCCAATCTGTGAGCGACGTTACGCGGTTCGGGGTGCGAAGAGGACGCGGAGCGCGCGGGCTCCTTCTTTTTGTTTGCTGCAACACAGAAATAAGAGAAAAGAGAAGGGGCTACCACGGGAGATTGCTCCGGTGGGGCGAGCGGGACAAATGTAATATAGCAAGATATGGGGGTTAAACGGCCATAGCGGGAAGTGACTCGCCGCGACCTCGGGGGGGACGGAAATGGTGCAGAAATTAAATAACAAGAATTGAAACGGCCATTGGGGAAGTGACACGCCGCGGCATCGAGAATATGAGCAGATAAGAATATAACATAATATAAGGAGAATATAAAGAGCGGGAATTTAAACGGCCATTGGGGAAGTGACTCGCCGCGGCCTCGAGAACATGAATAGATAAGAATATAATATATAAGAACGGGAATTTAAACGGCCATTGGGGAAGTGACTCGCCGCGGCCTCGAGAATATGAATAGATAGGAATATAACATATAAGAACGGGAATTTAAACGGCCATTGGGGAAGTGACTCGCCGCGTCCTCGAGAATATGAGCAGAATACAACAGAATATAAAGAGAGTATAAGAACGGGAATTTAAACGGCCATTGGGGAAGTGACTCGCCGCGGCCTCGAGAACAAGATGTGATCGCCAGGGGCCGAAAGACCCCAAAATAAAGAAAGTGATCGCGCCTACCTCAAGAGCGGGAGATGGCGGGTTGCTTCTTCCTCCCCCTTCGGCCGGCCGACGGAGAGGGCTTTCCTTGGGAACCCTTGCAAAACAACGACAAATAAGTAACGAGTGGATTAGAAAGATGAAGGTGTAGTATTCAAATCCTTGCGATAAAAATAACGAAATGATGGCAAGACACACACCTGGTTGGTGTTGTCTTTTAAACCCCTCTCGGACTCGAGTAGGAGAAAAATGAGATGATGGATGCAAGAAGTATATAAGAAGAGGCGCCCTTATGAAGGGGGATAGATGATGCGAGATGATGAATGCAAAAGAACTAAGAAGAAAAGGAAAGGATTGGCTTATTGGATGTGCCGATGGTGAAATCTGGCGGAGCTCCGGCATCGTAGGGATGGCGTGGAAGCGCGGTGGATGAAGACGACCTTCCTCTCGCGAGCGTGGGCACCCGAGAAGCCGGCAGAACCTCCACCTACAAAAGACCCCACGGGTTAGAAAAATGACTCCGGTAGCCTCTGGGCTCCGGCAGCCTATCGGATCTCTTCGAAGCTCCCCCAAAACTGAGGGGATGGGCCTCTATTTATAGGGCTCCGGAGGGTGGAGGCGTCCAGGACCCTGGACACCTCCATCAGGGCCGAACTAATATTTTATTCTATTTTTATTAATTTTTTCAGAATATTTTTGTGGAGGCGTCCAGGGCCCCGGACGCCCCTAACAGGTCCACCGAACACCACCGACGGTCGCACGCGGTTTGACACAACGCGTGGTTTTGTGAGCGGCACCTCGTGATTTTGAAATGGGCGCGTCCAGCGGGCTGGACGTCTCCATAATTTAGCTTTTTTCACACACGACAAACCGTCGTTCGGTGGGCGGCACCCGTGAGGAAGTTGATGGAGGCGTCCAGGGGCCTGGACGCCTCCATTAACATATTATTTTTATTTTGGTTGTCTTTTTATGCCAAAGCTGGCATTATATATATATATTTTTTATTATTTTTGTTTTTATGGTGGCGTCCAGGGGCCTGGACGCCTCCATTAATATATCATTTTTTTATTTTGTTTTGTCTTTTTATGCCAACTGGCATATATATATATATTTTTTATATTTGTTTTTATGGAGGCGTCCAGGGGCCTGGACGCCTCCATTAATATATTATTTTTTTATTTGTGTTTTGGGTTTTGAAAAATAAAAATAAAATAAATTAAAAGAATGGGGGCGTCCAGGGGCCTGGACGCCCCATCAAGACCCACCCGGGTCCTCGGACAAGCGTTGGCGGCCGCCCGGCAGACACCCTTCTTGGTTCCGGAACTTCCTGATGCGTCTGACTGGTGTTGATGCCATCCGAATGCCGTGACGAGACGATTCCGGATGCCGAAAAGGGTGGAAGAAGACTCAAGAAAAGGAAGCACTCGAGCGATTCAAAATGCGTAAGCCATTGCGGGGCGTTGTATAGTAATATGAGACTTTCTCGGGAGACGTCAGGAATGGCGTGTCTACAGATGGTGATGAAGGGGATGAAGAGGAGGGTCGTGGTGCTCACCGTCGACGTATCGACACAATGCGTCGGGCGGCGTTGGGGGCAGAAGTAATGGTAATGGGAATGGAGGAAGAAGGGATGGCACTATCCTGAGCGGAGGCTTAGGTTTGTGGAGGTGATGGAGACGGCGTAGGAGATGGAGATGGTGAAGGTAATGGGGTAGGCGAGGTAGTAGGTGATGGAGCGGGTGCAACGCTAGATGAAGAATCACAGGGGTGCCCCTGGTCTTGAAATGGAGACGGTTGCCTGTGCGGCGCTTGCTGCTGCTGTTGGTTGCAAAGATGTGAAATGACCTTGTGAATCATAGCCCAATCAATCCTTTTCTTATCTTCCAGGTCATAAACAAACTCCCGGAACTCGGGGTAATCCTCAACCAAATGCCCGTGCTGGCGATGATAATCACAAAATTGGAGCAAATCCCTGACCACGGGTCGGCAAGGCACAACCTAAGGAAGTGGCAACGCGCGGGTGGCCATCAAAGCCTGAAAGATGTCGGTGAAACACTCCGACAACGGAGGATAGTGAGGAGCCCGCTTCGGGTAAGGTGGATGCCGAGGGACATGGGATGAAGGTGGGGAAGGTTGTAGAGACGGAAGCAGAGGTTGTGTAGGTAATGGTGCATGGCGACTAGTGGAGAGACTAGGCGGAGACAAATGTGGAGCGGGATGAGGGGGTATATAGACGGCATCCACCTGCTAGGGGTGTGGTGTTTCCTTGACCGGAGGGGAAGACATGGGCAGATATGCGGGAGCGGAAGGCTGACTTATGGAGGGCTAATGTAACGGGCTGATTGAGGGCTGATATGTGGGAGATTGGTATGTGGAGGGTGAGGTGTAAGTGGATGGTTTACTCATGGAGGGTGAAGGTTGACATGTGGAGGTAGATGTGGTGTAGGGCCGACTCATGGAGGGCTGACTCATGGGAGCGCAGGGTTGGCTTGTGGAGGGTGAGGTGGAAGTGGATGGGGAAGGTGGAGAAGACTCAGGGTCAAGGGAACCTTGGATTTGTTGGCGAATGAAGCAGGCTCTACTATAGAGTTGCTACCAGGAGGTAATGTCATTGAGAACAAGATAAACTGGTATTCGAGCGTTGCATTTGAAATAAGCATATTGATTTGCTCTCCCTCCAGAATGTGTCCCGGGACTTGTGCGGAGAGACGGCGCCAGCGGTCGGCAAAGGTGCAGAACTTCTCTTCGGGCTTCATCTTCTCATGGGCCAGATCCACAACAGAGAACTTGGGCCCAACCTGGTCCTGAAACTGCTGAATGAACTTGTCTTGAACCACATGAAAATTTACAATTTGCTCTTGCGGTAATGAGAAGAACCAATCCTGAGCTGGGCCTTCCAATGACAGACCAAATAGATAAGCCATCAAGCGTTGGTCGTGTCAAAATTGGGCCGACTCATAAATGAACTCCTTTAAGTGCACATATTGGTCACCGACTCCACTATAACGGCGATACGCGAGAATTTGAGAAGGGGGTGGAAGTCGAAGATTTTGAAATGCAAAAGGGACACTTAAGGAGAACTTGGGATCAATTTGACATTGGAGTTCATTAAGCTGGCGTTGGGTTTGAGTAATCATCTCCTGAGTAGGGGGAGATTGAGAAGAATATGGGCTAGCTTGAGCAAGAGATTGTGAATATGAACCAGGATGATAATGGGCCGGATAAGAAGATCCGGGCTGAGAAGAAGAAGGGCCCATTCCAGGAGTGGAAGGATATGCATGCCTGGAAGATACGTTGGCATATGGACCGAATGGGCCAGCAGTATAAGCAGAAGAAGAAGACCCATTAGAAAAATAAGGCCATTAGGAGAATGGGGCCCGTTAAGATGATGAGGCCCATTAATGAGAGAAGAAGGCCTATTAAGAGAAGGAGGCCCATGATGATGAGATGCAATGAGACGTTGGGCCTGGGCCGGGTCCATTTGGCAAACAAGGCTTGATAAGTTGGCCATGAGATTAGCCTGTTCCTCGGATGGATCAGAAGGATCACAGGAAGATGGGCCCGTGTGGGAAGAAGATTCCACGCGGGAATAGGAAGAAGATTGGGAAGAAGAATGATACAAAGGGTTGGAATGATGCTCCATGAGGGCAAATGGAGACTTAATAGAAGGAGGGAAGCAAGGGCTTAATGGGCTTGAGAATAAGAGGGGGGGCTGACCCACTAATGCAAAGACCAAGGGAGAACATACCAAGGACAATGGACTAGACAATGGACACATAAAATGGGCTAACCTAAATGGGCATAGCAACAAAAAATATGTGGATGCAACACAAAACACCACTAATGGGCCTGGACAAGTCCAAACAACACAAACAATGTAATGTGAGAGTTTTCACCCAAGTCAAACAAGTTGAATATGATGGAAAATATTTTAGAAGTTTTTAATGGACCTTTTAATGATTTGATTTAAGAATAATTCCCTCAAGATAGGAATCTTATGGGAATAAGGTCCAAACTTTGGGTTGACTAAGGTTAACTCCCTCACACGTATGCAAATGAAAATCTAAGGGGTGGAAAGGTAGAACCGGCCCGGCGTCCGTGTGAGAATCCACGGCTCACGGGGACTTACGGAGGTCCCATATAAGATCACCTAGTTGACCCCAAGGAATATGCGGGTGAGAGGATCACTTACCAAGGTAGGAATGCGACTATGATATGCAATTCATGGCCCTATGTGCACTGGAGTACATGCAAAAATCTAGCATAAAAGTAAAAAATGAAGGCAAGATTTAATTATGCAAACACAATGATATGAGTGCAAACAATATATGAAAACGAAGACAATACAAAGGACAACAAGGCAAGACCAGGAAACAAAACAATCGGAACCCGGAAGGCAAAGAAATCATCAATACAAAACGTACCTGTGAATCTACCCCTGAACCTGCATGCAGATTTTATGCACAAAATGCTAAAATGGAGACAAGATTTGACTATGCAAACGTGACCCAAATAATACAAATAGTATATGGATGGAAAGACAATACAAAGGGCTATCCAAAGGGCCCAAGAACAAGGCCGTGCGACCTTTGAAGGTCAATTAAATCACTGAGTAAAGACGTACCTGTGAACCTATCCATGTGTCTGGGTGCAGATTTCGTGCACAAAAAGCTAAAATGATGACAATATTTAACTATGCAAATGTGACCCAAATTATGGAAATAGTATATTGATGTAAAGACAATATAAAGGACTATAGAGCGGGCCCAAGAACAAGGCAATCTAACCTCGTGAAGGCAATCAAATCATTAAGCAAAAATGTACCTGTGAACCTGTCCCTGTGCCTGCCTGCAGACTTTATCCAGAAAACTCAAACATGATGGCAATATTAGACAATGCAAATGTGACCCAAATAATGTAAATTGTATATGGATGGAAAGACAATACAAAGGGTTATCCAATGGAATAAAAATCAGCATAATCGGACCACGAGAACGAAAGTTATGCATCAACGAACAGGGCCCTGTGAGCACGCGCGCAGAACTGCCAGAATCCACATGTGGTCTACCAAATGACCGTTTCTTGTCCCTTGCGGTCTACCAAATGACCGTTTGGCTACCAGGAAGGCCCTGGCGGTCCCGTAATGACCGCTTGGGGTGCCTAGCGGTCCTAGAGGCAACCGCAAGGCCCGGACGGACCCGAAAACTCCCAGAATAGTGGGAAAATGAAGAGAAAGCTATCTAAACATGCACATGCACACACCCAACTTACAAAAGAGCATGGAAACAAACGTGATGGACACTAGTCGTCCCACCGTGATCACCAAAAAATAGAGGTTTTTGATAAACTATCTACCCCGCCCCTTAACTATGCATGTATCATATGAGCATGAACAAGCATGGAAGATAATGAACGAAGGGCGATGAATATATGAGAAATACATACCGTGATCGCCACCAAGGATTAACAACGCCAAAGGATGAAGAAAAGAGAGAAAGGAGTGCAACGGCGCCGTGTACCATGGAAAGATGAAGACTTGATCACGCTTAAGGAACGAGTGTGGGGAACGTCGTGAAATTCAACCTCCTCTCCTTCCAGTCGGCTAGAGGAAGAGCGCCTCACATTCAATCATGCTCTCCTGCAAAACAAAGATGAAAACACAAGAGAAAAACACATTAGAACATGCATGTGTAGCATCAATCTCGCAATGATAAAACAAGGGTAGAAATTGAGGGAGAACGCACTGGGGGGGAGGTTTTTAACCCCTGTGGAAGGGTGCAAAAGATAGGTGTGTGTGTTGTGAATGCATATGTCACGCCCTGACGCGGAATATCGAGGGCGTGAGCGAGTCGTAATCAAGCGTGTCGATCAGAGCATGTACAAATTTAATTCTAAGATAAAGATTGATGAGAAAATGATACTTTTATTCCATCAAAATAGAGGTTTACATTGCTAATTCATAAGCCATAAAGGCAAATTATAAACTTCCAAACCCAAAGTACATGATTCGTGTAAAACACTAATGATCTACATAAATCCTAGGGAAAAGAAAATCACTCTTTCATCTTGTCCATTCCCTTGTTCAATGTCATTTCCTACAATAATTTAACCAAAACGTAGGGTGAGCAAAAAGCTCAGTATGATTTTATATCTCTAAAAACCAGGCAATATTTAAATGTTTAACAATTTAAGTAATCTTTCCAAGTTGCATCGAAAAGTGTATAACATGAGTGGAATTTCCAAGTAATTGAGATAACAAGATATCAAGAGAAATTTTCAAGTAATAACTTTGAACGAGTAAAGAATTTCATGTAATTGGCCATTTCACGCAAGTCAAGTAATTCATGTAATTTTCAAGTAACCATGTAAACAAGTAACAAGTACGAATAGTGAAATGCCGTAACAATCTAACAAGTCATGCACTTCGGTGCAATGCCACACCGTGGTCAATCAACACCCATGGGCACAAGTACTTTCGGGCGCTCCTCCCAGTACCAGACCGGGCCCCAGTAATGCCAGGCATTGGGTCGGTGGATCATAAGATCCCAAGTACGTTTAGACATCCACTTAACACTATGGCTAATGAATTTCAAGAACAAGCTCATTTGTAAAAAGTACAGATCTGGCAAAAATCTCAGAAGTTGTAAGAGAAGTGAATAATAATTTTAAGGCATCATGTTTAACGACATTAAGTCGTGGAATTCAAGAACTAACAGTAACTAGGAAGAAAATTCAAGTAAATAGAACTAATAGAATTATTTTAATTCCATAATTTAATCTTGTGTTCAATTGATTTAACAAGTGTTTAGATATATTTTCAGGAAGTTTTTATATCCTGGAGGTATTTTAGTTTAGCCAAAACACAGATTTTATAGCCAATCGGAATTATGTTATGAACGTGGTGTAGGTAAGCACCATGTTCATGAAATCATTTGAGAATTTATTCTTAATTCTGTTAAAATTCAGAAATATTAAGTTTTAAATAAGATGTATATACTTTTGAATTAAAATCATGATTTCACATATTATTGATATTTTTAATGATAATAAGATAGAATAATAGATTTATCATGTAGAAAATAATTTAACATGGAAAAAAAGTAATTTTTATACACCAATTTGCTGATAACATGATAAAACAGATTTTTACATGCTGTAGGTAATTTTCATATATTTATTTACTGATATTATGATAAATATAGATTTTCACGCTTAAGAAAATAGATTTATTATGCTAAAAATAGTTTCATCATGCTGAAAATAATTCTAACATGTTAAAGTAATTTTAATATGCTAGAAATAATTTTATCATACTGAGAGTAATTTTCTCATGCTGAAAATTAATATTTAAGATGCTAAAATTAATACTTAACATGTTAAAATAATTCTCATACATTAACTTATTGATGAGATGATAAAAAGAAGTTTACCATACTGATTATAGAAATTCTATGATAACAAAATAAATTTTATCATGCTGAAATAATTTTTTTACATTTATTTACTAATTATTTGATGGGAAAATAGATTTATCATGCTAAAAAAAGTTTTTAAATAGCTTTATTATGCTGACAATAGTTCTAGCATGTGAAAAATAATTCTACCATGCTCGAAATAATTTTATCATGCTGGAAGTAATTTTAACATGCTGAAAGTAATTTTCATGCATCAATTTACTAATTATTTAATAGGAAATTAGGTTTAGCATGCAAAAAAATTAGTTTTAAATGGATTTAACATGCTGAAAAATAGTTTTCATATCCCAGTATAGATAAAATAATTTTATCATGTTGGAAGTAATTTTTAACATACTGGAAATATTTTTCTTGTATTAGTTTACTAATAATATGGTAAAAATAGATTTTCACATGCTAAAAATAATGTTTATTCTACGAAAATAATTTTTAACATGCTGTAAAAATTCAAGCATGCTAATATTACTTTTCCTTTTTTTTGATGACTGAATGCTTACAATTAATGTGGATTCCAAATGCTATAATTCCTATTGTATAGTGACTAAACTTTACTCCCACATTAGAAGTTAGAAAAACTTCCTTGGCTTTATATGTTTGAGAGTTCACCCTTGGGTCGGGACCCAAGGGGCATAGGATGTGGGCTCGAGTTGTGTGTGGATACAAAACTATTAATATATTTGTTTCTGCTGAGCTGAGCCGAGCCGAGGTTGGTTGGTTTTTTAAAGAAATATAGATATATTTATATATCCACAATAATTTATTTTGGACCTCGGACATTCCGAAAAAAAAATTTCGACCTGAAGAATGTGCGAGCCAGTGCTAGCGCGATCTGGAAAATATTTTTTTTTGATAACTGCATTATTTGAGAACGCGCTATCCAAGACTAGCGCGATCTGAAATATTAATATATATATATATATGTTTAAAATTTGGACAATGGAAATAAGGTATAGGAACGCGCCATGTCGGGGCAGCGATTTTATAAATGCGCCCCTGATGGGCAGCGCGTTAAGGTTCTGAAGAAAAATGGGAATACCACTCCAATAAAAAGACCATAACTTGCTCATTTCTTAACGAAATTTTGGGAAACAGGTATCAATGGAAAGAGCACTGAAAGATACATAAGATAGCATGCTTTAATTGAAGTTTAGCCTGAGAGACACCTACCTTGAGCAGATCTAAGGAGAGAGAAAAATAGCCCCAATAACAAGAAAACCCTTTGATCTCCAAATCTTCCCTTCAAATCCCCTCCAATTTTCGCAGCTGTATACCCTAGGCCACCAAGGATGATTTGAGGGTCGAATGAGGTTCTATTTATAACCAAAACTTGGCCAAATTTGTCAAGATTCCTTACCTAATTTTACCAAACCCATTAACTCCGAATTAGAAGAAAATTCTAACTTCTCCTCTTAATCTAGCCTTAATTTGGTGTGAAACCAATGTAAAAACGGTTGGTCTAAGGTGGCTGGTAGGTAATGGTTGATTCTTGAGTCAATCTTCTAGAAATGGAGTTATTTTAATCCCTTAAATGCCATATTAAACGCATGTTACGAATTTAAGGTTAATTTAACCTTTATTGAATCCTTTAAGCATTAATTTAACCCATTATGGATTATCCAATGGGCCAATTGTAATCCTAATCCATTATATGGACTTTTATTGGGCTTACTATGATTTTTCTAAGGGTTAGAGTATTTAATTTCTATTTACCTTAAGTAAATTCAAGTAAATGCATTTATCTAGTTTATTTCATATAGTAAAAATATAATTTAATTATTTCGTGAAGATTTTTAATTATATAATTCATTGAAAAAAATTATTTGTCATTTTAATTTATCGGGTTTCTACATCCTCCCCCACTTAGAAGAATTTGGTCCTCCAAATTCACATTATATAACTAAAATTTAAAAATTCGAATAGAGAAGTCAAATTTCTAACCTGAGATTAAGTCCGGATACTTCTTCTTGATGGACTCTTCCAATTCCCAGGTGGCTTCCTCAAATCCACGCTTGCTCCATTGAACTTTTACCATCGGAATGACCCGATTCCTCAGTTGGTGTAATTTTCGATCCAGTATCTTGATCGGTCTTTCTTCATATGATAAGTCCTTTTGTAGCTTCAAATCTTCAAACTGTATCACATGCGAAGGATCGTACACGTACTTCCTCAGCATTGATACATGGAGACATCATGTACACCGGCCAGTTGAGGAGGCAAAGCCAGCTTGTATGCCACCTCGTCGATTCTTTCCAGAATCTCGAAAGGGCCGATAAATCTTGGACTCAACTTTCCTTTGATGCCGAATCTTTTAATTCCACGAGTGGGTGAGATCTTTAAGAAGACGTGCTCCCCCACTTGGAACTCGAGGTCTCTCCTCCGATTGTCGGCATAACTCTTTTACCGTGATTGAGCTACCTTCAATCTTTCTTGAATCAACTGGATTTTGTCAGTTGTATCTTGGATAATATCGGGACCAAGCAATCCCTTCTCTCCAACCTCGCTCCAGCATAGAGGCGATCTACAACTTCGGCCATAAAGAGCTTCGAATGGTGCCATTTGTATACTTGACTGATAGCTATTGTTATAAGCGAACTCAGTCAATGGTAAATATTCATGCCAACTTCCGCTGAAGTCTATCATGCATGCTCTCAACATATCTTCAATGATCTGATTCGTCCTCTCAGTTTGTCCATCAGTCTGAGGGTGAAAAGTAGTGATAAATCTTAGCCCAGTACCCATAGATGATTGCAAACCTTTCCAAAAGTGAGAGGTGAATCTCGGATCTCGATCTGAAATAATAGAACTTGGAATACCATGCAGCCTTATGATCTCTTTGATACATAAGGCGGCTAGAACATCCACGGTCCATTTAGTCTTGATAGGTAAAAAGTGAGCGGACTTGGTTAACCGGTCCACAATTACCCATATAGCATAAAAACCACTTCGGGTCTTTGGCAATCCAACTATGAAGTCCATACCGATACTATCCCATTTCCATTCTGGTATTTCGAGACTTGAGTTTACCAGCCGGTTTGAGGTGCTCGACTTTAACTTGATGACATACCAAGCATCGACTTATGAACTCGGCTACCTCTCTTTTCATGTTAGGCCACCATAAGGTTCTCTTGAGGTCTTGGTACATTTTTGTAGCACCGGGGTGAATAGTGTACCTTGATCGATGTGCTTCCTCCAAGATTTTACCCTTGATGGTAGAACAATCGGGTATGCAAGTTCTTCCTTTGAATAATAACATTCCATCATCAGCTAGAAAGAAATCCGGTCGTTGATCTAGTTTCTCTTTAATTTCAACGATCATCGGATCATTATCTTGCCGTTCCTTGATTTCCGAGAGTAACTCGGGTTGGAGTCGAATATTTGCAATAAACACTCCGTCTTTCTTCTCCTCCACATTGAGGTTTAAATTTGTCATTTCTTCAAGTAGATGCCATTGTTTAACCATCAAACTTGATAATAAGGCCATTGGCTTCTGGCTAAGAGCATCAGCTACGGCATTGCCTTTCCCAGGGTGGTATTGTATAGAGAAATTGAAATCCTTTAAGTATTCCAACCACCATCTTTATCTCATGTTGAGCTCCTTTTGAGAGAATAAATATTTGAGACTCTTGTGATCGGAATACACAATAAAGGCTTCGCCATAGAGATAATGTCGCCAGATCTTCAAAGTAAAGACCATAGCTGCCAGCTCTAGGTCATGCACGGGATAATTTTCCTCGTGTTTCTTTAATTGCCTTGAAGAATAGGCTATAACCTTACCATGTTGCATTAATACACAACCTAGTGTGAACAGAGGACGTGAAAGTTACCTCTACTATTATTAGATTTCCTACTGTATATGGTTATTGCTAATAGTTGTATATGCTGCTATATTTAGGAGATTTGTACATGATAAATATAGTGTGTTTCCTCAACAGAATTAGCGAAGAGTATCAAGAACGAGCATTCTCGTTACCTACTGTTTGCTGTCTCTTTCTCTTGTTCTACTTTGTTCTGCTCTTATTTTGCTCAGTTCACATGGTATCAGAGCCAGTTTCATCTCTTGGGTAGCAGCCTATTCAAGATCGAGTTTGATCTTCATCGACCGATTTATCAAAGTCCTGGAAGTCTGAAGTTTGTTTTACGACATCAACCTCTATTTTTTTCAGAAGATTTGACTCTGGTCTTATTCTGAAAGTCCGTTTGCACAATCAAATCTCTCCTTGCATCAGGTGATATTATATCCTTTTATCCAGTTTCAACCTGATGTGCTTCTTGTTTCTTCTGTTTCAATGGACTCGCATAGAATCGTTGTCGATTGGATGGGAGAAACTATTTTCTATGGGCTTCTTACTTCAAAAGCCTTCTGGAAGGACACGGTCTTTGGGGTTACATTGAAGGAAGTGTTCCAGAGTCTTCGGATGGTTCCTCCACTTCTAAGTGGGTAATCAACAATGCCAAAATCAAGACTTGGATTATTGAATCAGTTGACAATTCCATTGCTATGAACTTGAGCCCTCTATCTACTACCAAAGAAATGTGGGATTATCTCCAACGTATCTATAAACAAAACAATTAACCTCGTCTTTATCAATTAGAATAGGAGATAAGTTCTCTGTCCCAGGGATCTTCTAGTATTCAAGATTTTTACAGCAATATGATGATGTTTTGGAATGAAATGGATATGATAGAAAGCAATATTCCCAAAGAGGCCATTGAGACTGTCATGAAGATAAGAAAACAATCCCGATCTCGCCAATTTTTGATGAAAATGCGTCCTGAATTTGAACATGTTCGTGCTGCTATTTTGAATCGTGGGAGTAATTTAAATCTAGATCAGATCCTACCAGAATTACTTGCTGAAGAAACACGTTTGAGATCTCTTTCGTCTATTGCATCTATACAAGATACTGATCTCCTTGCCAACTCACATAAAAGAAAATTTCGAGACATGAGTAAAGTTGAATGCTATAACTGCCACGAGATGAGACATTACTCAAATCAATGTAAAAAGAAGAAAGGTAATGATGGGGCTATCTTGTTCTGCAGATACTGCAAAGAACAATGTCATTTGCTAGAAGATTGTAAGAAGCGACCTGCAAAACATGGACCGGCAAGGGCGTATGCAGCAACTGGTCCACAACCAATGCAAATGCCTCTCTCTCCCTCACTTCCACAGGTTGGGGAGTCTTCTAACACATCTGGTCAGTCCTCACCTCCCTCACCAGAGCTACTTCAACAGATTATACAGGCCCTTCATGCCTCTGGATTTGGTAAGATCTCATATTCGACATCTTGGGTTTTAGACTCTGGTGCGACACATCACATGACTGGCAATTTAGATTTTTTGGACAATACAAGTCCATATGGTGAAAATGAAAGCATTGTTGTTGCTAATGGGCAAACTCTTCGTGTCAAGAAAGTTGGTTCATTGACAATTAGGCCTTCCAATTCTCCACCTTTGTCTCTTTCTAATGTCTTCTATGTGCCCAAATTATCAGCTAATCTTATTTCTGCCAGTCAACTTGTTAAACAGAATTGTCTTGTCTCATTTTTTGCTTCTGGATGTCTCATACATGACCTATAACCGGGAAGGTGATTGGGAAAGGCCATAGAAGGGGGAACTCTTTGTCTTGGACTTTGGAAGATCGAGCACCTCACCTACTTGTTTCCTTGCTCCTTCATCTAGTGAAATCATTTCCGCAAATAAATTGTGGAAGCTCTGGCATTGTCGCCTAGGCCATCCTCATGTTTTCAATTTGAATTCCTTGTTTGCATCTGGTTCTTTAGACAAACTTCCCCATAAATCAGAAATTATTACAACTTGTGAAATTTGTGCACTTGCTAAAGCTCATACTTTGCCTTTTAGCAGGCATATGCATCATACCACCTCTGCTTTTGATCTTATCCATTCGGATGTATGGGGGCCTGCTTTAGTTGGTTCTTTGACTGGAAAGGTTTATTATGTCATTTTTGTGGATGATTGGTCTCGCATCACATGGGTATATTTCTTGCACCATAAATCTGAGGTTCCATAGGTGTTTCAATATTTCCATGCAATGGTATATACACAATTTGGTAAAAAGATAAAAATCCTGCGTAGTGACTCAGGGGGGGAATATATGTCGAAGCCATTTGCAACTTATCTTTCCACAGAAGGGGTTATTCATCAGCGAAGCTGTCCTCACCAGCCCCAACAAAATGGTGTTGCTGAACGAAAACATCGGCATATTTTGGAAACTGCTCGCACACTTCGACTTCAAGTTAATTTGCCAAAGACTTTTTGGGCAGAGAGTGTATTGACTGCTGTGTACTTGATTAATAGCTTGCCTACTCAATTGTTAGAAAATGTTTCCCCCTTTGAGAAGTTGTTTGGATGTTCTCCAAAGTACAATTTGCTCCGAATTTTTGGTTGCACCTGTTATGTGCTTCTTCATGAGTCTGAATATTCTAAACTTGATGCCAAATCTGTGAAGTGCATATTTCTTGGATACTCAACAACATAGAA
This sequence comes from Amorphophallus konjac, assembly GCA_022559845.1. Taxonomy (NCBI): domain Eukaryota; kingdom Viridiplantae; phylum Streptophyta; class Magnoliopsida; order Alismatales; family Araceae; genus Amorphophallus; species Amorphophallus konjac. Next base: position 83,302,904 of record CM040124.1, on the reverse strand, counting down.
GGGATACCATTGCTATGAGTGGGCTGCCATGAAAATGAGAATTTCCAGAAATGTTATTTTTTTTAAGACACCCCATATTTTCCGCAAATTCCTTCTTCCCCATCCCCTCCCTCCATTGACTCTTTCTTCTCCTTTCTTAACCGATTGCAAGGTACTTCTCCAAGTTGCAGGTCAGCAAGTGTTCCCTCTCCCATTGTGAGCGCCGTCACGCGGTTCGGGGAGCGGAGAAGACGCGGAGCGCGCTGGCTCCTCTTTTATTTGCTGCAGCACAAAAATAAGAGAAAAGAGAACGGGCACCACGGAAGATTGCTCCGGCAGGGCGAGCGGGATAAATGTAAGATAGCAAAATATGGGGGTTAAACGGCCATAGCGGGAAGTGACTCGCCGCGGCCTCGGGGGGACGGGAATGGTGCAGAAATTAAATAGCAAGAATTGAAACGGCCATTGGGGAAGTGACTCACCGCGGCCTCGAGAATATGAATAGATAAGAATATAACATAAAAGAACAGGAATTTAAACGGCCATTGGGGAAGTGACTCGCCGCGACCTCGAGAATATGAGCATAATATAACAGAATATAAAGAGAATATAAGAACGGAAATTTAAACGGCCATTGGGGAAGTGACTCGCCGCGGCCTCGAGAATATGAATAGATAAGAATATAACATATAAGAACGGGAATTTAAATGGCCATTGGGGAAGTGACTCGCCGTGGCCTCGAGAATATGAGCAGAATATAACAGAATATAAAGAGAATATAATAACGGAAATTTAAATGGCCATTGGGGAAGTGACTCGCCGCGGCCTCGAGAACAAGATGTGATCGCCGGGGGCCAAAAGACCCCAAAATAAAGAAAGTGATCGTGCCTACCTCAAGAGCGGGAGATAGCGGGTTACTTCTTCCTCCCCCTTCGGCCGGCCGACGGAGAGGGCTTTCCTTGATTACCCTTGCAAAACAGTAGACAATAAACGAACGGAATTAGAAAATGGCAGTGTAGTAACAATTCCTTGCAATAAAAGTAACGAGATCGTGACCTGACACACACCTGGTTGGTGTGGTTTTAAACCCCTCTCGGACTCGAGTAGGAGGAAAATGCGATGATGAATGCAAGAAGTATGCAAGAGACGGCGCCCTTATGTAGGGAGATAGAGGATGCAGTATGATGAATGTAAAGAACTATGGAGAAAAAGGGGAAGAAAAGGCTTATTGGATGAGCCGAGTGTGAGATCCGGCGGAGCTCCGGCAGCGTAGGGACGACGTGGAAGCGCGGTGGATGAAGGTAGCCTTCCTCTCGCGAGCCTGGACACCCGAGAAGTCGGCAGAACCTCCACCTACAAAAGACCCCATGGGTTAGAAATGACTCCGGTAGCCTCTGGGCTCTGGCAGCCTATCGGATCTCTTAGAAGCTCTTCCAGAACTGAGGGGGTGGGCCTCTATTTATAGGGCTCCGGAGGGTGGAGGCGTCCAGGACCCTGGACACCTCCATCAGGGCCGAACTAATAATTTATTCTATTTTTATTTATTTTTTCGAAATATTTTTGTGGAGGCGTCCATGGCCCCGGACGCCTCCAACAGGTCCACCGAACACCACCAACGGCCGCACGCGGTTTGGCACAACGCGTGGTTTTGTGAGCGGCGTCTCGTGATTCAGAAATGGGCGCGTCCAGCTTGCTGGACGTCTCCATAATTTGGATTTTTTCACACACGACAAACTGTCGTTCGGTGGGCGGCGCCCGTGAGGGAGTTGATGGAGGCGTCTAGGGGCCTGGACGCCTCCATAAATATATTATTTTTATTTTTGTGTTTTGTTTTTATGCCAAAGTTGGCATTTTAATTTTTTATATTTGTTTTTATGGAGGCGTCCAGGGTCCTAGACGCCTCCATTAATATATTATTTTTTTATTTTTTGTTTTGTTTTTATGCCAAAGCTGGCATTTTATATTTTTTATACTTATTTTTATGGAGGCATCCAGGGGCCTGGACGCCTCCATTAATATATTATTTTTTATTTGGTTTTGGACTGTGAAAAAAATAAATTAAAAGAATGGGGGCGTCCAGAGGCCTGGACGCCCCCATAAAGACCCACCGGGTCCTCAGTTCAGGCGTTGGCGGCCGCCCAGCAGACACCCTCCCTGGTTTCGGAACCTCTGATGCGTCCGACTAGTATTGATGCCGTCCGAATGCCGTGACGAGATGATTCTGGATGCCGAAAAAGGTAGAAGAAGACCCAAGAAAAGGAAGCACTTAAGAGATTCGAAATGCGTAGGCCGTCGCGGGGCGTCGTATAGTAATATGAGACTTTCTCAAGAGACGTCAGGAATGGCGTGTCTACAGCGGCCCCGCCTTGGCGTCTACTTTACAAGGGAGTGACACGTAGTGGAATGGTATCGAAGTGGAGTGAAATGAAGTGGGAGCGGACTGATAAGTTGATGCCAAGGTGTGATGAGACACGCTTTTGACGTTACTGTCTGAAATTTTTCCTGGAGTTTCAATGAGGCGACCTTGAAGAAGGTCTTTCAAATCTTGACGATTGCTTGGACGGAGATCAAATAAGGGAGGGTGAGATGTGCGCTCAAGCACGAAAAAAAAAGGAGACCAACTTCTCGGTGTGGAAGTACCTGGGTCATAAACCCGCAGGTTTCACCTTTGGTGAGCGGTTACCAGCCGATGTGGAAGTGCTGCGGCCAAGGGGGTCAAATAAGGTAAAAAGTAAAGGAATATCTGAGGGTCTGTCCAAACAAGGGTCTCCTTTGGAAGAGCAGCGTAGGGCCATTTCAAGGAAATTCAGTATTTCATTCGGAGTGGAATATCTCATATTTATAAGAATTGAAGCACAGCGGCTTTCGCAATCGAACCACTCGAATGATCTTCTGCAATAAATCAAAGTCCTATATGAATGCATGCTGGGCTTAAAGAAAAATTTAAAACAAACTAAAATAGAAAATAGCCAAGGCTAATATTGTCAACTTGTTAAGAATGGGTCAGGATAACGATCCGGTGAGCCGACACTGGGCTGGGGCCCGTTTATCCGCGCACCAACTCACTGAATGGAACCGTCGTCCCCATGCTACCACAAGTTAACGGCCTATCCGTGCAACCCAATTTCTTCGGGATCATCACTGTTTTTGTTGAAGGGGAACTCAAATCCCGGATTCGTTCGGGCCGCAAGGTCCTTGACATGTTCTAGTAGCGTAGGTATCATATACTATGATGCATGACATGGTGGGACCAACTATTGAAAGGTGGGACAGGAAACAGGACAAAGACGTCCGTTAGTAATACCTGCACAGACTAGCAAAGGTTAGCAACATCAGAAAGTAGCAGAATCGCACCACAGTACAAAGGAGATCCAGACAAAATCTTGACAATGACCACTGATGTGACATGTTTTGTCCTGTAGCGATCTTTCCTTCCTATAAGAACTCCCCTTAGGCTAGTTCATTCAAATGCACCAAGGTGGGTTTTGGAAGCTCAGGAGAGGAAGGAGAGGGGGATCTAGAGATCTCAGGATGGAAGGAGAGTCTTCCCGCGTTATGAAGAGGAGCAGGCCTAGCAGCGAGATCAGGTGACTCTCCGACCTCGAGGGTCATCTGAGTGGGATGATCATGTCGCATATGGTAAGCTGATTCTTTTCAAATTTCTCCACGTGAACCTTCTTCTTACTTCCTTCCTTTCTTCTTCTTCTTTCTTTTCTCTTCCAGCCATATCCACTCTTCCCAGGCCCGATGAAGTTTTCCAAACTGCCATGGCTTTCAAAGCTAACTTCCAACATCTCCATCGGCATGAAGGCCATACTCTCGAAGTGACATCTACAGGGGCTCCTTATTCACGCCAAACACTACGAGAAGATTCGTATGGACTGGGCGGCTATGGGCGCACTAGTGGAGATCTGGCATCCCCAGACCCACACTTTTATCTTCCCGACCTTCGAGGCGACCATCCTCCTCGAGGAGGTGGAACTTCTGGTCGGATTGAAGAAATTCAAGAGTGACGGGAAGGTGAAGGCTATGCGGATGCTGACACGGGGGACTTCCGAATGCGTCCTTGGAAGCTTCATGCCGCTCGACGCAGCCCGAAAGGTTCGTACTCAAAAGGGAATTGATTTGCAAAAGCTCGCGGAATGGGTCATGGAGGCCCTGAGAGGGTTACCAGACGATGACTATTTGGAGGGAATCATGAAAGTGTTCACCATTTGTCTGGCGGGTGCTCTCTTGTTTCCTTATACCGACAACATGGTAGAGGAAGACCAACTGAGTGCTATCTGCGGGATTTGGCGTAGAAAGAGGGTGGGACCCGCTGTCCTTGCCTACCTATATAGTGGCCTTACTGCCTCGAGCCTGGGTAAGCCTCCTTTTGGTTGCGCACTTGTCCTGAATTGCTGGCTGGATTTGCATTTCAAGTTTGATCACCGTGAGGGAATGCCAACCGCTTCGAAGCTCTTCCAACAAAGCCCGCTTCATCACATAGCCGACGTGTTAGGCTTTGGTGGCACTGTAGCGAACCGTGTTCCGTGGCTGAAGAAACGTGAAGACTGGCGGTCCCACTTCCGCATCGTGACACAAAGCTTCTTCACTTGCGCACCGGCATGTTTGCTTTCGCTTGATCTCCTCATGAGGCCTTCTCCCGAAGTTGATCTTCAACTGATCGGCGCGACCGAGTTTGTCCTTTATAACGCGCATCGATGCTGCCTCCAGGTCGGCATTCCACGCCATTCGTTCCCACTACCGACTGGCATCGTTCCTTTGAAGAAGAGAGAGTTCGGTACTGAAGCGGATGCGAAGGAAGCGAAGGCCGTCAAAGCACCCTGGAAGACAAGTGTTGCGGGAAAGGCCTTAGCGCATGTGGGGGAAGAATGCGAGCTGCGGAGAGCTTATGTGACCGAACTGGGGAAGTTAAGGCCTAAGGCGCCTAAACCCCTGATGTAGCCTATTCTGCTTCTCTGATGGAATAAATTCTGGCATGGATGTTTTGGACCCCCTTCCCCTTAATTATTATTCTCTTTTTTGTGGTTTTTCTTTTTCTTTGTGTTTTTTCTTTTGTTTGGATTATGTACATACTCTTGTCTTTTTTTTCTTTTATTATAATTTTTTGAAATTTTTATTATGGGGGCGTCCAGGGGCCTGGACGCCCCTAAATTTTTATTTATAATTTTTGTAGTTTTTTTATTTTGGGGGCGTCCAGGGTCCTGGACGCCCCTAATTTTTTTTTTTGTTTTGGGGGCGTCCAGGCGCCTGGACGCCCCTACGTTTTTGAATTTTGAAAAAAATAAAAAAATGTGGGGGAGTCCAGGCGCCTGGACGCCCCAAATAAAGTGGATTCTATATATATGGGGGGGGGGCCTCCCCCTTTGCTCATTTACTGTTCATTCAAACGACCCAGTCAATCCAGACGACCCATTCTTAGTCCTAATGGAGCAAGGAGGCCCAAGCTAGGGTGGAGAGAAGCGCAAACGACGGGCTCGTCATCCGAGGAGGCTGAGGGACGATGCCGAGGAGGCTGCTGCGGCGGAGGAGATTGCCGCGGAGGAGGAGGCTCCTCCTTCGGCCGTGGAGGCTGCAATGGATGCTGGCGACGCGGGAGAGGACGATCACGACCCGGTAAGCTCTTCGGAACTTCAATATGTTGGTTTAATAGGCTGGATAGGCGGACGAGAGGCCATGCGGTGAGGACCGGTGAGTGAGGGATGGAGGCGTCCAGGGGCCTGGACGCCTCCACATTTTCTTTTTTCTTTTTATTTATTTATTCATTTACATAAAATAATAAAAAAGGATTTAAAAATAAGGAGGCGTAGGACGCCTCCAAAATAATATATCTATTTTTTATTTATTTTTGATTTTGATTCTGGGTTTTTCTAAAAATAAAATGAAGAAAATAAAAAGGAGGCGTCCAAGGAGTTGGACGCCTCCAAAAAAAAACATAAATACTTTTTAAAAAAAAATAAAAATAAAATAACTAAGTAGCATATACAATGTTATTGCTTATTACTATCCATGATGCTGATGTGTTCTTTGTTGGTTTTGTTGTGTGCAGGGCGTGATGAAGGGCCGGATCAGCTGGTCCCTAGTGGTGGCAGCATACCGTGGGCTGCCAGACTTTCAGAGGGCGCGTGTGGACGCCATGGGCTTCAGAGCTTTCCTTAGGATCGAGCCATTTCGGCTCGACCTTCCTCTTATCCAGGCATTGAGGGAGCGATGGCATGCGCCGAGTCGGGCGTTTCTGATGCCCTGGGGGCACATGGTGCCAACACTAGAGGACGTGGCTTGGATCACCGGGCTACGAGTTGACGGAGAGGCGGTGAGCGGGGTCACCTACCCCGACTACCGAGAGAGTGCCCTGGACCTGCTGTGGTTAGAGACGAGTGTGATGGACAGGGACGGCAGGGTAGTCGGCCAAGTGGAGATCATGGAGGCGCTCGGATTCGTCGACCCGCGCCAGCGGGTTAGCGAGACAGGAGTGGAGTTTCTGGCACGACTGGAGGGAGATGCCCGTGCAGCTTTCACCCCGGACCCGAGCGAGCGGGAGTTGGTGGATCTAGACCTCCGGAGGTTTCTTTTCTTCTTTCTGGGCCGCCTTCTGCTGGGGACGAAGGGGGATGGCATTCACTGCCGCTTCCTCGGGATCCTGGCGGAGCTTGACAGAGTGGGGCACTACGCGTGGGGAGCGGCTCTACTTGCCCATTTGATTGCTGATCTCTCCCAGACTTCGGAGAAGGAGACGACAGTCAGTGGCTTCGCACCTTTTCTCCAGGTAAACATTTTATTTATGCATTCCCACAGTTAAATATGCAATTATTGTACTAATGATGTATGATGGATGCAGGTGTGGAGCTATTACTATTTCCCGATGGGGAGGGATAGGCATGGGAACAGGAGGGCCGTGCCTCTGGCGCGACGGTGGAGGCAGGTCGTGGTAGCGGCCCCACACAGCTACCAGCTAGCGTCACTTCATCGGGAGCTGAGCGAGTATCCCGAGGCCATGGTATGATGCGTATGATTTTTTTATGTTTTTTATGCATGTGACTAAATGGTAACTAATATGATGCATGTATGATGATGCAGGTGGTGTGGAGACCCTACCTGGGCATGGGCGACGCTGGCCAGCCTTGGGTTGTAGCGGGTCTTCCTCGTTTCAGGCGGGACGTGTGGGTCCATTGCCTGAACGAGATCGAGCCGCTTCGGCTGAGGCTGGTTATGAGGACGTTGGGGCTAGCCCAGGAGTGGGTTGATATAGATGAGCCGGCCCGCATCGGGCAGAAGACCAAGGGGAAGGCGAAGATTGTGGACTGGCGTACGCGCTTCCTGGCACAGTACCAGGACTGGCAGTAGGGCGGGGTCCCAGTGGTGTCCCATGTACAGGACAGTACTGATTACCTGAGACGGTACCGGGCTACGTACGGGGACCGCCTCTTTCTTGGTGGTATGGCAGGGGTAAGTGAAATGAAAATGCTTCACCCTTTTATATGTATATTGATGGAGGCATCACCCACGACTCCCTTTGGCTCGGGTCCACTTCTTCACACTCGAGAGCTGGTTGAGTTTGGGCCTCACTCTATAAAGGCCCCTTATCCATTTTGCAGCTTTCCTTTGAGTCATTTTGATGTATTTCCATTTTATTTGAGTCATTTCCCTTGGTCTAGCACTTACTTTCCTATGTTTTTGTATCATCATGCTGTCTAATGTGGCTATTGGGCCCCATTCGTTGGGCTAGGCCCATTAGCACTCCCAACCCCCCCCCCCCTTGGTTATTTGTAGTAGTTTATTTTGTCAGGGACTTATTGTAAAGAGTGGGTCGCCTATATATAGGACCCCACTCCCCTCATTTGAAGTTAATGAATAATCAAAATCCTTTTGAGTTAAGTCTACTCTTGTGTTCAATTTGGAGAGATTCCACTTAGTTAAGGGTGAGATGCCCTAGGGAGTGATTCCCATACCCCCTCCACTCTCTCTTCTCTCTCCTCCCCTAAGGGGTTCGCCCCCCTCTCTCTCTCCTCCCTTCCCCTTCAACTCCCAACCACCACCCACCTCCTTTAATGCCCTGCACTTCCCCATGGCCTCCTTTACTCCACCCCCCTAGTTCCTAGGTAGAAGTCTCCCCATTCCAACACCTTTCCCCACCTTCCAACCAAATCTTCCCCATTCCAATACAAGCATCCCACTTCCCCACATAATTCCCCACCTCCCAAGGCCTTTTCAAAATTTGAAATCCCTTCCCTCCTCTTGCCTTGGCCGCCCCCATCCTTTACCCTTCCCCTTGCCAAGTTCGCCCCCTCCACTCCCCATTCCCTCTCTCACACCCTCATCTTCCTCCTCCACCTGCTAACCCCTGCTCTCAGCCATTCTCCCCTCATTCTCCAACACCTATAGCTCTCCACTCCACCCCACAAGAGCCCCCATTCATCCTTAGGTCGCCCCTTTCACCTCCCTCCACCAAAGAAGCCCCCTCTCCCTTTCCTTTCAATTTCAGATTGTTGCAGTGCAGACCTGCAGATCAGCACCGAGTTGTAGCGTCGTCCACGTCTTCTTCTGAGAGCTTCTGGGGGCATGGCCTACATTGCTGGAAAGGCCCCTCTGTCTTATTCGCAGGCGAGGTGGAACCAACTCGTTCCGAGGTCGGGGCCAACCGTAGAAGCCGTTCTCCCACGACTCGCAGAGAGGTCTTCATCCTGGACCAGAGCCTGAAAGAACGTTCTGCCACGGCGAACCCCAACAGATTCAGACTGAAGTCCCTTCATCAAAGTTCTCCTTCTGCCAGTCCTCTTCCAATATCAAGAAACAGAACCTCGTTCGGCTACCGGAGGAAGGAGTTACGAATTTTCTCCCCCGAGTTCTCCAGTCCTGTCTCCTGCTATCTACTCCGACCAGTGCCCACTCTTCAGGGTACACCGGCCTCCCTCGACCTCTGATTGCAACCCCGTTGCCTCCTTCTGAAAGCTACTTCAACCACAAAGATGTCACCACCAGTTTCGTGCTGTTCGGAGTTCGGGAGGGCGCTCGGTGATATCTGCAACCTGCTATTCCAGTCCGGACAGAACCTGCGGCCAGACAGAGAGGTTTCCTTCCAGTTGCTGGTGCGGCCACCTCTGACCCCCCGAGCATCCTGAAAAATTCTGGAATCATCCCCTTCAAGTCAGGAAGCTTTAGAAAGTGGTTTCACTCAATTTGGAGTCCGTACGAGCCCGAGACAGCCAGCACAGAGACTTCCTATCCAGAATTCAGATTGCAGCTGCAAGTTCGCTAGTTTCCCATTTCTCTTCATTTCGGTCCTATATCCCTACCCCGCTTGGCCGGCTGAAGGCCCCACCCTGCATGGTGGTAGTTTTTGAATGTAAGACCTTAACCCCTACCCCAGGATCCCCCCTCCTGCGTGAGGTGTAGTTTTGTAATTGGTTTGGGCAGGTCAAGCGACACCGCCGCGGCGTGTGGGGAGCCACCGCCTCCCCGCTCGCCCTCGTCTCTGATCGGGACCGGTTTCTTCAAACCGGTCGAGTAAGTGCCTCTTCCTTGCTCAATTAGTATTTCTCTTTCAATACTTGATTCATGCGCCGCTACATTTGTGAGGAGCGCCCGATCCTCAAGTCCACGACTTAAGAGTGATCGCCGTGGGATAGTGTGAACCGGTGCCCTTGTGCACTTTGTCGGCCCCAATTGAATTGGGCATCCACCCTTGGGGAGTCGATCCTTGGCCTTGCTGGCCCTCTACCAGCAAGGGCCCATTCCCATAATTCACTCTTGGCATCGCCAAGTCACTCCGGGTATAGAGTGCGACGGGAGAGCGGTGGCCCATTAAGGCCCATTTGAATGCTTAATTGTGCTTGTTTGCCTAAGTCCAAGGTCGTGTCACATCAAGTGGTATCAGAGCAAGTCCTTGACTTGTCTCTATCAAGTCTAAGTCCTAGGACCTTTGCTTTGTGTGTCCAACCATTTTGGCCGTTTGTCTTGCATGTCCACCCGTAGTGGTGCTAGCTATCAACCTGGTTCATCATCGTCGGTTCCACCAATGGATCCCAATCCTCACCAACTCAACCAAGATGCTCCTAGGGAGGAACCCCAAGATAGGGTAGAGGCTGCCCTCACAACCATCTTTGCTCAACTAGAGTCTCTTACCAACCGAATTGCTCGGTTAGAAGACCAAGGGTTCCACCCAAGGAACAATGAACCTAGAATTCCCCCTCCACATGATGAACCTCATAGGGAAGATCCTCACCCAAGAATCAATGAGCCAAGAGTCCCTCCACCACATGGTGAGTTTCATAGGAATGGTTTTCCCCAAAGGAACCAAGGCCCAAGAGTCCACCCTCCACATGTAGAGCCTCATAGGGATGAGTTCCCCCCAAGGAACAACGGCCCAAGAGCCCATTACCCACATGCTGAACTTTATAGGGAGGAAATGGACTATGACCATTACTATGAGTATGAGAGGCCTCGCCCCCATCAAAACCATGACCGGCGTCCACGGGATGATCCGGATGACCCCCTTTTAAGGATGATCAAGGTAGAGGCCCCAAACTTTGATGGTTCACATGAACCTAGTGTTTACCTAGAATGGAAGACCGCCATGGCCCAATACTTTGAATGGTATCCCATGTCCGACCAAAGGAGAGTTATATTGGCTAAGATGCATCTCACTAAGTTGGCCAAAACCTATTGGCTAAATCAAGAGGGTCTAAGACGGGTTAGGCGGGAAGAGCCTATTGACACTTGGGCGGACATGAAGAACCAACTTAGGAACAAATACCTCCCCCGAACCTACCACCAAATACTCCTAGATGAATGGCAAAGCCTCACCCAAGAAGGGAAGACCGTGGTAGAGTACATTGAAAAATTTGACTCCTATCTTCTAAAGTGTGGAGTCCATGAGGATCCGGATGTCACCTTATCCCGTTTTAGGAATGGGCTTCAAAGCCACATCAAGAGGGAACTATTCATGAGGGACGTTGATAACCTTGAGCTAGCTTACCAAATAGCTAGAGATGTGGAAAGATTTTCTAGGAATTCCTGATTTATCCCTCCCCGACCCACCGACCCCAAAAACTTGGGAACACGTCCCCTTCCACCCACTCCCATGAGAGCTCCTAGCCCAAGTGGGAATGCCCCTTTAAGGTCCTACAATCCTCCCCCACCCATCACTCCAAACAAGTCCGCTCCTAGTCACCCTCTCCCACGGAAGGATGACAACCCCAAAGACCCAAGTGTAGGAACCACCTCGGGAAGTGGGCGCCAACAATGCTACAAGTGTCATGGGTTTGGTCATTTTGCGGGACAATATCCATCTAAGGGGTTATCTAGTTTGCTTATTGAGGAAGAAGCCCAACCCCAAAAGGAACAAGAAAATGTCGTTGAAGAACATGAAGCCTTAATAGATTGGGAAGAGGAGTATGAAGCCCAATGCCTAGAGTCGGGTCTAGATCACTCCACTCCATCAAACAACTCCCAACTAGGAGTCATTAGGTGCACCCTCACCCAACCTCAAGAAAAGGATTGGCGACGGACCTTAATTTTTCACACCTTTATTAAGATAGAGAACCATGTGAGAAAGGTGATCTTGGATAGTGGTAGTTGTGTTAATGCCATGTCTCCCGACACCGTCAAGCTCCTTGGGCTTACTCTCACTCCCCACCCAAAACCCTACCGGGTCTCATGGATCAACAACAACTCCATCCCGGTCAACACCCAATGCTTAGTGCCTCTCACTTTCTCTTCCTACCATGGCCAAATATGGTGTGACGTCATACCCATGGAAGTGGGTAGCATCCTTTTAGGAAGACCTTGGCTCTATGATGTGGATGCCACCATTCAAGGAAGAAGCAACATATGTACCTTTGAGTATGAGGGTAAGACTATCCGTCTTAACCCCTCCCCACCTCGACCCATGCCCAAGAGGGACACTCTCCCTCAAGGATCACACCCCACCACTCCACAAGTCTCGGGGAACTCCACCCCCCCAACCCAAGCCCTTATCCAAACCCCAAAACAAAGTAAAAACACGCGGTTGACCAAAGGTATTCATCTCGTCACTAGGAAAGAGCTTGAAGAGGAAATTACTCAAGGGGTGCCTTTGTGTGCGGTTGTCATATGCTTAGGAGAACCTACCCCTTCTAACCCCCATCCCATAGAGATCCAACAACTTTTGGAAGAATTCCATGATGTATTCCCGGAAGAGCTCCCGGACCAACTCCCTCCCATGCGTGATGTGCAACACGCAATCGATCTAGTATCGGGAGCCACCCTTCCAAACCTTCCTCATTATCGCCTCAATCCCACGGAACATGCCGAACTTAGGAGGTAAATAGAGGAACTCATTAGGAAGGGCTTCATCCGCATTAGTAAAAGTCCATGTGCCGTCCCGGCCCTCCTTACCCCCAAGAAAGATGGATCATGGCGGATGTGTGTGGATAGCCGGGCCATTAACAAGATTACCGTCAAGTATAGGTTCCCCATCCCTAGGCTTGATGACATGTTGGATATGCTAGCCGGAGCCACCATCTTCTCTAAGATAGATCTCAAGAGTGGTTACCACCAAGTTAGGATAAGGCCCGGGGATGAGTGGAAAACGGCCTTCAAAACCAAGGATGGTCTCTTTGAGTGGTTAGTCATGCCATTTGGGCTTTCTAATGCCCCAAGTACTTTCATGCGTCTTATGACGGAAGCCCTTAGGCCTTTCATTGGGAACTTTCTAGTGGTATACTTTGATGATATTCTCATCTATAGCCAAACCCATGAGGCCCACCTTGACCACCTTAGGGAAGTTTGCACCGTCCTCCGGCAAGAAAGCCTATTTGCCAACCTAGGAAAGTGTCATTTCATGACCACTTCCATCACCTTCCTAGGATTTGTGGTATCAACCAAAGGAGTCTCCATGGACCCCGACAAGGTCCAAGCTATTCTTGATTGGCCGGAACCCCACACCCTTCATGAGGTTAGAAGTTTCCATGGGTTGGCTACATTCTATAGGAGATTCATTCGAGGGTTTAGCACTATCACCGGCCCGATAACTGATTGTCTCAAGAAGGGAACCTTTGTTTGGACCAAAGCCGCCTCTAAAGCCTTCCTTGAGCTTAAGGAAAAGTTGACCCAAGCCCCGGTCTTATGCCTTCCCGATTTCTCCAAAGTTTTTGAGGTCACTTGTGATGCATCCGGGATTGGGATAGGAGGGATTCTTAGCCAAGAGGGACATCCGGTCGCCTACTTTAGTGAGAAGCTATGTGATGCTAGGACTAGATACTCCACCTATGACAAAGAGTTCTATGCCGTGGTCCAATCCCTCCGACATTGGAGACATTACTTGCTTCCCAAAGAGTTTGTCATCTTTTCCGACCATGAGGCTCTCAAATACCTCAACTCCCAACATAAGTTGAATGCCCGACATGCCCGATGGGTTGAGTTTATCCAATCCTACACCTTTGTCATCAAACACAAGGCCGGGAGTGAGAATAAGGCCGCGGATGCTCTTAGTAGGAAGATGTCCTTGCTATCCACTATCCAAGTGGAAGTGATTGGCTTTGACAAGGTCAAGGATGAGTACCCTAGTTGCCCCGACTTTGGGCAAATCTATGCCAACTTGACCACTCATTCTAGCAAGGAGCATGAGGGATTCATGTTAGAGGATGGGTTCCTCTTCAAGGGGCCAAGGCTTTGCATTCCCCGGACCTCTCTTCGAGACCTCTTGGTTTGGGAATTACATGCCGGAGGGTTAGCCGGTCATTTTGGGGTCCACAAGACCATTGCCTTAGTTGAGGGTCAATTTTATTGGCCAAGTCTCAAAGAGATGTAGGCAAAATAGTAGGTCAATGTCGCACATGTGCTTCGACCAAGCAAGTGAAACAAAACACCGGCCTATACACCCCACTTCCCATTCCCGACCGACCATGGCAAGATTTGAGCATGGACTTTGTCCTAGGCTTACCCAAGACCTCTAGGAAGCATGACTCCATCTATGTGGTGGTTGATAGATTTTCCAAAATGGCCCACTTCATCCCATGCTACAAAACATCCGATGCCTCCCATATAGCCCGGTTATTCTTTGATGAGGTAGTCCGCCTCCATGGGCTGCCCAAGACCATAGTCTCCGATAGGGATGTCAAATTCACTAGCTGTTTTTGGAAGACTCTTTGGCACATGATGGGTACCCTCCTCAAATTCTCCACTGCCTACCACCCCCAAATGGATGGTCAAACTGAAGTGGTCAACCGGAGTCTAGGGAACCTCCTTAGGTGTCTTCTTGAGGATCGGCCAGGAAATTGGGATCTCATCTTACCACAGGCTGAGTTTGCATACAACAATTCCGTCAATAAGTCAATAGGGATGAGTCCATTTGAAGCCGTGCATGGGTACAAACCAAGAAAGCCATCCGACCTCATTCCCCTTCCCCAGCATGCTAGAGTGTCCATGTCTGCCGAGTCTTTTGCACAACATATTAGGGAATTGCATGAGGAAATTTGCAAGCACATTGGCATGAAAATGAGGCATATAAAAGGTTGGCCGATTCTCACCGGCGTCACTTAGAGTTCCAAGTGGGTGGCTTTGTGATGGTAAGGACGGAGAGGCTCTCCCCAGGAGCCCACTCCAAGTTGAGACCACGTGGGACTGGGCCCTTCCAGGTCTTGAGGCGCATTGGTGCAAATGCTTATGAGTTAGATCTCCCCGAGGATTATGGGGTAAGTCCTACGTTCAATGTCACCGACTTAGTGTCTTACAAGGGCCCCACGGTGAGACCTAGTGAGGAGATTGAGCCTACTTCTTCCTTTGAGAGAGCACCCACCTGTGAGAAGAGTCCACTTGCCAAGAGAGCTCAGCGCGATCGCATTGAACGAATATTGGATGAGCAGATCACTACCACCCGGAGCAAGGTATATGGACGCTATCTCGTCAGGTGGAAGGATCGGCCTCCGTCGGATGACTCATGGGTGAGTCGGGAGGACCTCCAGCGATTGGATCCGGACCTCCTCGAGCGGTACCTTAGCCGGATGGACCCTTACTCGACGGAGTCGAGCTCTTCGCGGCCCAGGGGATTTGATGGAGGCATCACCCACGACTCCCTTTGGCTCGGGTCCACTTCTTCACACTCGAGAGCTGGTTGAGTTTGGGCCTCACTCTATAAAGGCCCCTTATCCATTTTGTAGCTTTCCTTTGAGTCATTTTGATGTATTTCCATTTTATTTGAGTCATTTCCCTTGGTCTAGCACTTACTTTCCTATGTTTTTGTATCATCATGCTGTCTAATGTGGCTATTGGGCCCCATTCGTTGGGCTAGGCCCATTAGCACTCCCAACACCCCCCTTGGTTATTTGTAGTAGTTTATTTTGTCAGGGACTTATTGTAAAGAGTGGGTTGCCTATATATAGGACCCCACTCCCCTCATTTGAAGTTAATGAATAATCAAAATCTTTTTGAGTTAAGTCTACTCTTGTGTTCAATTTGGAGAGATTCCACTTAGTTAAGGGTGAGATGCCCTAGGGAGTGATTCCCATACCCCCTCCACTCTCTCTTATCTCTCCTCCCCTAAGGGGTTCACCCCCCTCTCTCTCTCCTCCCTTCCCCTTCAACTCCCAACCACCACCCACCTCCTTTAATGCCCTCCACTTCCCCATGGCCTCCTTTACTCCACCCCCCTAGTTCCTAGGTAGAAGTCTCCCCATTCCAACACCTTTCCCCACCTTCCAACCAAATCTTCCCCATTCCAATACAAGCATCCCACTTCCCCACATAATTCCCCACCTCCCAAGGCCTTTTCAAAATTTGAAATCCCTTCCCTCCACTTGCCTTGGCCGCCCCCATCCTTTACCCTTCCCCTTGCCAAGTTCGCCCCCTCCACTCCCCATTCCCTCACCCACACCCTCATCTTCCTCCTCCACCTGTTAACCCCTGCTCTCAGCCATTCTCCCCTCATTCTCCAACACCTATAGCTCTCCACTCCACCCCACAAGAGCCCCCATTCATCCTTAGGTCGCCCCTTTCACCTCCCTCCACCACAGAAGCCCCCTCTCCCTCTCCTTTCAATTTCAGATTGTTGCAGTGCAGACCTGCAGATCAGCACCGAGTTGCAGCGTCATCCACATCTTCTTATGAGAGCTTATGGGGGCGTGGCTTACATTTCTGGAAAGGCCCCTCTGTCTTCTTCGTAGGCGAGGTGGAACCAACTCGTTCCGAGGCCGGGGCCAACCGTAGAAGCCGTTCTCCCACGACTGCGCAGAGAGGTCTTCATCTTGGACCAGAGCCTGAAAGAACATTCTGCCACGATGAACCCCAACGGATTCAGACTGAAGTCCCTTCATCAAAGTTCTCCTTCTGCCAGTCCTCTTCCAAGATCAAGAAACAGAACCTCGTTCGGCTACCGGAGGAAGGAGTTACGAATTTTCTCCCCGAGTTCTCCAGTCCTATCTCCTGCTGTCTACTCCGACCAGTGCCCACTCTTCAGGGTACACCGGCCGCCCTCGACCTCTGATTGCAACCCCGTTGCCTCCTTCTGAAAGCTACTTCAACCACAAAGACTTCACAGCCAGTTTCGTGCTGTTCGGAGTTCGGGAGGGCGCTCGGTGATATCTGCAACCTGCTGTTCCAGTCCGGACAGAACCTGCGGCCAGACAGAGAGGTCTCCTTCCAGTTGCTGGTGCGGCCACCTCCGACCCCCCGAGCATCCTGAAAAATTCTGGAATCATCCCCTTCAAGTCAGGAAGCTTTAGAAAGTGGTTTCACTCAATTTGGAGTCCGTACGAGCCCGAGACAGCCGGCACAACGACTTCCTGTCCAGAATTCAGATTGCAGCTGCAAGTTCGCTAGTTTCCCATTTCTCTTCATTTCGGTCCTATATCCCTACCCCGCTTGGCCGGCTGAAGGCCCCACCCTGCGTGGTGGTAGTTCTTGAATGTAAGACCTTAACCCCTACCCCAAGATCCCCCCTCCTGCGTGAGGTATAGTTTTGTAATTGGTTTGGGCAGGTCAAGCGACACCGCCGCGGCGTGTGGGGAGCCACCGCCTCCCCGCTCGCCCTCGTCTCCGATCGGGACCGGTTTCTTCAAACCGGTCGAGTAAGTGCCTCTTCCTTGCTCAATTAGTGTTGCTCTTTCAATACTTGATTCATGCGCCGCTGCATTTGTGAGGAGCGCCCGATCCTCAAGTCCACGACTTAAGAGTGATCGCCGTGGGATAGTGTGAACCGGTGCCCTTGTGCACTTTGTCGGCCCCAATTGAATTGGGCATCTACCCTTGGAGAGTCGATCCTTGGCCTTGCTGGCCCTCTACCAGCAAGGGCCCATTCCCATAATTCACTCTTGGCATCGCCAAGTCACTCCGGGTATAGAGTGCGACGGGAGAGCGGTGGCCCATTAAGGCCCATTTGAATGCTTAATTGTGCTTGTTTGCCTAAGTCCAAGGTCGTGTCACATCATATATGTTTGTGGCACTAACTTATGTGCAATGCAGGAAGCTCGTGACAACATGATTGCTGACTTGCGGGCCCAGCTGGCAGACGCCAGGCGACAGTTAGTAGCCATCCGACAGGAGTTGGAGATTCTGGTGAGTCTATGCAATGCATTTTTTGTGACCTGGATTTTTGATGCTTGGCCTCTTACTGTCGTTTGCTCTGTGTTTCAGCGGGCCCACAAGACAGCGGCAGCCGGGATGGCTGGTGGAGCGGGTTCCAGTTCGCGGGGCCCTCCTCCGGAGGTTTCTTCCCTCCAGGAGCAGTTGGCGTATGCGGTGGCTCGGGCTGAGGAGGCCGAGCGTGACCGCGAGGCTCGAGTGAGTGTTTGCCTGACCTCGACTCTCCTTCTGCCTGCTCTCCTTCTATCACTGTTCTCTCATGGTGTATGCGTGCTACGAGAGGTGGCCGAGATTCGGGAGGCCCTGGCCCGTGCTGTTCGTGCCGAGCAGGAGCGCGATGCTCGGGTGGCGGAGCGTGACGCCCGGATTGCGGAGCTAGAGGAGGAGCGGCGACGGGAGGCTGAGGAGCTTCCTCGCGACGTAGTGGATCTGCGGATCGCCCTCGAGCTGTCGAGGAGAGAGACGATGAGGGAGAGAGAGGAGAGGGAGAGGGAGAGAGAGGGCAGAGAGAGAGAGAGAGGACAGAGAGAGAGAGAGAGGACAGGAGGGCAGAGCGACTGCAAGACTGGGATGAGAGGAGGGCTCTGGAGGCCCAGCTGATGGAGCTCCGATTGAGTCTCCGCACGGCGGAGGGGAGGCTTCGAGAGAGCGAGGAGCGGTATCAGAGGGCGAAGGAACGCGGGGCGCGACTTCATCAGTCTGGTTCTTTTTCCATGGGCAGCTATCTGGTTTGTTCGGCCGAGGAGCGTCGTCGTGCCTTCGAGGCTGGGGTGCCACCGCAGGGTGAGGCGAGCACAGCTTCTCAGGGTTCGCAGAGGTCGCAGAGGCCCCCTAGGGATCTCCGTCAGAGGAGGGAGGAGAGAGATGACCAGGAGGGTGATGGTGAGAGTTAGAGAGTTGCTTGTACACTCCACCCTCCTTACTGCATGATGTACTTTCGGCTATTATATGAAATGAAAATGGCTTTCTTGTGTTGTGTGTACTTTTCTCTCTCCCACACTTTCTTCTTTGCACTAAGTTATCCTTCGAGGCACGCTCCACGAGACCTTGCCCTGAACAGCGGGGAACTACGTTTTGCACGGGGGGATTCTGTTTCCTTTCTCCCCTTTTTGGGCGCGTCCAGGCGCGAGGACGTGTCTTAATCCTTGAATTCAAATTTAAAGCGCCGGGTGGCCTTTCTTCTCCCGTGCCTTACCCGCAAACGAGCCCGCCTTCCGCCGAAACTCGCTTGTCCCCCTTTTTGTCTCCTTCCTCTCTTGATCGATGGAGTTCGGTGGTCTAGACCACGGCGAAGGTGGAGAGGGACGCGGGACCCCTCGTCCGAGGAGGGACGCGCAAGAGCACGAAACGACGTCCATGGAGGAGGAAGGGCCGCTTCGGGCCCCCGAGGGACCCGAGGGGCCCAATGGCGCGGAAGGAGGTGAACACGGCTCGGTGAGTGCTTGGTTTTCCCCCTCTTTGATCCATTTTGAGTTTTGAAGCAAGCCGTGCGAGGGGGGAAAGGGTTCGGCGAGTGTTGTACTCAAATGATGGACGCGTCCTAGACAGGGGAGGCGTTCTTTGTTATGATGCGAAGTCCTTCTTTCTTGGTGCAGGACATGGCGAGGACCCTGGGCCTAGACGATGAGTGGGCGAGTGCAGACGAGCCGAGCCACGTCAGGAAGGAGAGTTGCGGCAAGGCGAAGCTTGAAGATTGGCGCATACGTCTCCCTGGGCAGTAAGGGAGCGTACTGGTGCAGGAGAGTGTCGACTTCCTGCGGCGGCAGAGAGAGAGTTATGAGGGGCTTCCCCAAGCCGGGGATAGGCGCGACGTCGACGGGTCGCATGCCCAATTAGCCGAGGTCAGGCGGCAGCTGGCCGCCACTCAACAGGAACTGTCGCTCTTGGTAAGCTAAGTGCTGCATTTTCTATTTTTAAATGTGGAGCTTAGCTGACGGCTGTTGTTTGTTCGTTCCAGCGTGCCCAGCAGACAGCGACGGTGGGAGTGACTGGTGGCGCATCTTCCAGTTCCTCGGCCCCTTTTCTTGAGATTGCCTCCCTTCGGGAGCAACTTGCTGGTGCGGTGGCTCGGGCTGCCCGGGCGGAAGAGGAGCGTGATGCCTGGGTGGCGACTGTAGCAGAGCTACGACATCGCGGTGAGGAGAGACCTTCTCCAGACATCCTGGAGTTAAGGGTTCTTCTGCAGATGATGAGGAGAGAGGCAGAGAGAGAGAAAGCCGAGAGAAGGTCCGAGTGACAGCGGGATCAGACCGAGAGGAGGGCCTTGGAGGCCCAAGTGAGGGAGCTCCAGCTGGGCCTTCAGGCCGTCGTGTAGAGGCTAGGAGGGATGGAGACGCGCTACGAGAGAGCGCGAGAGTTCGGGGAGCGACTGCGCCAGTCTGGTCGCTTTGCCGCTAGTGGCTTCTTTGCCACACCAGGAGAGGAGCAGCGAGTCATTACTGTGGAGCCGGCGCCACGAGGCGAGGCAGGTGCTACTGCACGGGGATCCCGGAGGGTTCTGAGGGACCCACACCTCAGGGGAGAGGAGAGGGACGCCTAGAGGGACGAGCATGAAAATAATGGCAAGAGTTGGCGAGCTAGTAGACCCGCCACCTCTCTATGATTGTAGTGTTTATGACAGCTTATGTAGAATTATGGAGTGATTTGATTTTCTATTACTTGTTTGTTCTCTTGTGCGTTCCTTCTTCCCTACACTTCTTCTTTGGCACTGTTTCCATGTGATGGGTCTGCCGAGACTCCACCCCAAGCAGAGAATCGCGTCTTGTTGTGACCATTTTCCACGGGAATCTCCCGTCGAAGTCAATAATGACGGCCCTAGTCCCTTTTCCCGGATGTTGTGTCAAATTTTGCGGACGTCCTCCAAAACATGAAAGGGTATCCCTAGACAACATAGGGGGCTAGTCGTCATATTCTTCGCCCAATCAATCACCCTGTGCGAGCGGTGAAGTGACGCACGGGACCGCATGGTAGGTGCCTCATTGCGAGGGCTATCATTAAAGGTGATGGAGGCAATCTTGGCCTGCACTCCTTCCATTTCTATAAATTCTTGTCTCTTTTATCCTCCCAGGTATATCGAGAGCTAACTCGAGGAGCCCAAGTTCTCACGGGAGAGGTGGAGTTCAAAATTCCGAGAGTTGGATGGAGGGCAAATCTTCCCACTCCTCGAAGAGAAGCAGGTCCAGTGGTAGTAGTTCCAGGAGGCTTTCGGACCTCGAATGGCACTTTAACGAAAGGGTCCAATCACAACTCGTAAGCTGAGCTTTCCTGCCCTTTTCTCATTCTTTCTTCCTTCCTCTTGACAACACCCTTCTCCATTTATGCACGCACATAGTGTGATGAAATCACACATTTCATGGGAGTTAGCAGTGGCCGCATACAGGGGTCTCCCGGATTTTCAGAAGGCCAGGCTAGACGTGATGGGATTTGGTGCCTTTCTTCGGATCGAGCCGATCCAGCTCGACCTGGTCCTGATCCAAGCCTTGTGTGAGAGATGGGACCCAGTGAGTCGGGCATTCCTGATGCCTTGGGGGCACATGGTGCCCAGCCTGGAAGATGTGGTCCGGATTATGAGCCTCAAGGTGGATGGCGAGACAGTGACCGGAGTCACTTACGCGGACTACCGAGAAGGTGCCCAGAAGTTACTGGGTTTGGACCTAGATGGTCGGAAAAATAGGTCGGTAGCTAGGGCGTCCCTCATGGATGCATTAGGGCTCACCGACACTCGTCGACGGGATGACGAATCCTCAGAAGAGTTCATGGAAAGGATGGAAATAGGATGCCGTGCCGTGTACTGCACAGATTTTGGCAACTGGGAAAGATGCAACATAGATTTGAGGAGATTTCTCCTCTTCCTTTTGGGGAGATTGGTACTGAGCTCGAAAGAGGATGGTATCCAATGTCGCTTCCTGGAGCTGCTATCAGACCTTGAAAGAGTAGGGTACTATGCCTGGGGAGCTGCCATGCTGGCACACTTGTTTGCAGGCCTGTTCCAAGAAGCGGATCGTGAGATGGCTGTGAGTGGTTTCACACCATTCATCCAGGTATTTTTGGTTTTGCTTGTTTTGTATATATTTTGGTGTGTTTTTGCAAGGTACTGATGACCTGCGCCGAGCAGCTGTGGAGGTATTATTACCTCCCCATGGGGAGAGCTCGACATTGGCGACCCGCGATGGTGCCGCTAGCCAGGCGGTGGGAACCCATCATGAGTGCGGCACCCCTAACCTACCAACTGATGGTGCTAAGGCGGGAGCTACATGAGTTCCCTGCAGCGATGGTAAACTGGAGACCCTACTCAGACATGGTCGATGCCGACCAGCCGTGGGTTCTAACAAGTCGTGCCCGGTTCGGACGGGAATTGTGGATGCACTGCCTGAATGAAATCGAGCCGCTTCAGCTACGATTGGTTATGAGGACTTTGGGACTGGCTCAAGGATGGGTGGATTCAACTGCGCCACCTCGCGTTGGGAGAGAGACGCGAGGACCGGCGACCTGCATTGACTGGCGCATGCGGTTCCCCGAACAGTATGAAGAGTGGCAACGGGGTGACACGATTGTAGAATCATATGCGCGGGATAGCGAGGACTACTTACGTCTATATAGGACAAAGTACGCATAGCGGCTCCAACCCTGGGGACTTGTGGAGGTAGATTTTCCCTTTTTCTCTTTTCTTCTTTCTCCTTTTTTTAGTTTTTTGGTGAAAAAGCTGACTCGTATGGCTGCAGGATGTCCGGGATGCCATGATAGCGAATTTATGAACTCGCTTGGCAGAGATGGAGCAACAATTGGGCGATGCCCATGGAGCTACGAGCGCCTTGGTAGGTGTACGGTGCGTTCCTAATTAAAACCCCAGATTCCAGATGTTGGCTGCTAATTCACGCGGTCGTAGCATGCCCAGATTGGGGCGGCTTCCCCAGCGATGGGAGTAGGTGGTGCCTCTTCCAGCTTGTGGATTCCCACCTCAGAACTTGACTTGCTTCATGAGCAACTTGTTCACGCCACGCAACGTGCTGCGGAGGCAGAATGGATGCTCTGTATACAGGTAAAAGTTTCAGTGTTGAGTTCTCTTTGTTTACGCCTTATCGCGTATCTGAGATGGTACACTCGGCAGGAAAAGGAGACGGAAGAAGCGCTTGCCCAAGCTACGCAGAAGGAGGCTAGGATAGCAGAACTGGAGAGGGAACTGCGGCGTCATCCTGATGACGACTCCTCTAGGGATGCCGTGGAACTGAGGATCACTCTCCAGTTGGAGAGGGAAGACCGCGAGAGAGAACGTGCAGAGAAAGAAAGAGACGCAGAGAGAGAAAGAGCCAACAGATTGACTGAAAGGGAGGAACGAAGGGCCATGGAGGCCCAACTATTCGAACTCCGAATCAGCCTTGGTCTTGCTGAACAGTGGCTGAGAGATGGTGAGGAGCGCAACCGAAGAGCACGAGAGCGTGGCTTTCGTGTTGGTAGCTTCTCTGCTGCTTCCGTGGATCAATGTCGGGATGTGGGAATAGGAAGGGGAGTACAGAGCGGTAGGAGTACCGCTTTTCGTAGTTGGGTAGCACCTTTGAGAGCGTTTTACCCGGAGAGTAGTGGGACGAGTAATGCAGAGAGAGAGGGCGGAACTTGATGTAATTTTTTTGGTTTTTGGAATAAAATACAAGGTTTGGTTTGTTTATTTTTCACCTTTGCTTCTGTTGCCTGAATCCCTGCACACATCACTGAAACAAACAAATCAGAATTTCTGTTCTGACTTGGCCCCTTGCTCAATAAGCAAATGGTCCTGTGACTGTCCTTGAAACTGGTCAAGGGGCAAGCCTTTATTTAACGAAGGCAAGGGAAAGATGCGGTGATGATAAATGCGACAGGCAAGCACACGAATGCAAGCGGTATTAAAAGTGAGATGTTCCACGCAAATGTAATCATGCAAAATTGATTTGTTTTCTTTTTTTTTATATTTGGCATTTTTTTGTTTTATCATAAAAAAGATTTTTTTGTTTGCAAATATGTACATTTTCTCTTTTCCATTTTTTTGTTGTTTTTATCATTTCAATTTTTTTTTGCTAACACCTGGCAAGCACCCAAATGGCACCTAAGCTACGTGAGACAGGGGTTTCTTACTAACCTCCCAAGTATCCTAAATGCACATCTAGGTTGATTTGGGCCTCTAGACCCCTCGAATGATGATCCCGCCGACTAAGACTTACCCTGATGACAATACCGTCATGCCATGCTTAGGCTCCCAGTCGCTTCCGACCACAGGGATTCACCCAAAAGATGTTTGAGGTAAATGATTTGCCCGACCCGGGTCTGTTTCCTCACAACTCTAGATGGTATATGATGGACCACCCTGGAACCCTAACGACCAACCGTGCGACGCTGACCCGGAATCAGACGCCATCGCACCCATAGGTGACGCGCTTGCATTGGCCTAAGCCCGAGGTTAAACAAGAAGACATCAAGGCGGTAAACATGGGTCTTGACCAGCCAGAAACACGGAGACTCCTTCGCAGCGATAGCTTTTGCTTTTCAAAGTAGGCAACCAAATGTGTATATTAAAATAAGGTCGCAGACCCTGGGCAGTTTTCACCTTTTCAGAAACTCCATCGAACCTTTATCTTTAGAGGGAGAAGGAAGAGTGTAGGGGATAAACCTCCTGAGAGGACCGGCAACGCCATTAACCCGGCGAGCGAATAAGGGCCCATTAACTCTTTCCTTTCAAGGCAACTTCGGACCAAATCTCGAGCATTTACATTCCATAGCCCCCCCCCCTTTTGTGGATTCAAACTTTTGCTTTGAGGGGTTCCATTTATCGCATCAGGCACGGTCACGACCAGGCTCTTGATTTTGATTTTGTATTTCTTTTTGTGAGGGAGATATAGTCGTTTGACGTTTGTGGGCTCCCTTTTCGTATGCCTGTGGGGACACTGCCCTCTTCTCGTGCTCTGATCAATGCTCGAGGAAATGGATCCTACTCTTGCCCTTGGGGTTTGAGTTTCGGTTTCTCATGCTCAGCGTTTTAAGAGCGCCGACTGTCTCATTTGGTCGAAGAGAAAAGAATAAAGATTACAGCTTCCGGAGATCTTCTGGGTGGGGCCCCACCATAGGTGATACTACCGACTTTTTTGAATAAAATACATAAGTGAGAACATGTTAGCTTCCTTCGAGCGAGCATAGGCCGACGTGGCCGGACAGGGATCTCCACGGTTCTGGCAAACCAAGACCCGGTGCCTACCAAGCCTTAATGGGCCCTATCCTAACATGAAGGTTAGATGCAGGGACTTGACTACATGGTGACCACCAGGCATTGGCATTTTGAATTTTCCATATTTTTAGTGGTTTTCAGTATTTCTTTGTTTTTGATATTTTTTATCTTTTCATCATTTTTTTTGTTTTATTTTGTGCTAAGGGTAGTATTTCTTAAGATAAAGCCCATTCCAAGGGTGGGATAACTCGGTCCCTTCGGCGTTGATTAGCTTGTAGGCATTGCCAGGGTACACGGCTTGAATTATAAATGGTCCTTCCCAATTGGGTTGGAGCTTAGAACGCGGCCCTCCAGGTTTGACAAAAATTCTTTTTACGACCATCTCACCGACTTTAAATTTTCTCTCAACGACTTTCTTTTGGTAAAAGCGAGCGAGTCTATTTTGATACACACGTGCGTGTTCGGCAGCGGCCAGTCGCTTCTCATCCAAGAGTTCCAACTGGGCGAGGAGTGAATTACGACGATCGTCGAGGGGAAATTCCTCGTCCAATTGTACCCTGAGAGAAGGGATCAGAGTCTCGTACGGGACTACCGCTTCCATACCATAAGTAAGGGCAAATGGAGTCTGCCCGGTGGGGGTACGGATTGAAGTGCGATAGGCCCATAGAGCTTCGATAAGCTTTTCTGGCCAGTCTGAAAACTTACTAGACTCGCAGGTTTTTTTGATGATTTTAAGCAATGTTTTATTGGTGGCCTCCGCTTGGCTGTTACCTTGTGGGTAATAAGGCGATGAATGATGCAATGCAATTGCGTACCTTTTGCAGAGGTCCTGTAGGTCCTGAGAAATGAACTGTGGCCCATTGTCGGTGACGATCGTGCTTGGGACGCCGAATCTGGCGAGGATGTCTTCATGATGAACTTGCAGACTGTTGACGCCTTGATTTCCATGTAAGCTTCGGCTTCGGCCCATTTGGTGAAGTATTCTGTCGCAGTAAGGATGAAAGATTTCTGCTTGGTGAGGGAATTGGGATCACCTAGGGGACCAATGATGTCAAATGCCCACATGGAGAAAGGCCATAGGGAGGATATTGGATGAAGTGAGGAAGATGGTGAATGGATTTTATCGACGTGAAGTTGACACTTGACACACCTACGGACATAGACAGCACAATCCTCTTCCATAGTGGGCCAATAAAAGCCTTGGCGAATGATCTTCTTGGCGAGCATCTGACTATTCACGTGGCCACCGCACACACCCGAGTGCGTCTCCTCTACACATTTCCAAACCTCATCGTCACCAAGACATCTTAACAGAATACCAGTAAGGCTCCTCCTATAGAGTAGACCTCCAACCAATGTATATTTCTGAGCCACCCTTCTTATGGCTTTCTTGTCCTCTGTGGTGGCTCCTTCAGGATAAGACTGATCTTGGCAGTATTTGACGATTTCATAGAACCATGGTTTCTCTTCATCAGCCAGTTCTTCTTCGGCCTCTGCCAACATGATTTCCCTCTTCTCAAGGATATCTTCCTGCAGGATCTTCCTTGCTATCCTGTCTTTGATGTTTACGTAGGAAGCATCATCGATTGCAGGGGCGTGAAGTTTGTAGATGGAAATGGACTCAAACCATCTTCCTAGAGGGAACCTTATGGATGATGCCAATGAGGCGAGGGCATCGGCGAGAATATTCTGATGACGAGGGACATGAACAAAGATCAGTTTGGTGAACAGTTTGGCAAAGGCAGCAGTGAGTTCTTGGTATGGCTTGAGTTTGGATCGCGAGTGCGATATTTAGTGAGCACCTGGCGAAGGATGAGTTGACTATCACCTACGACTCGTAACTCAGTGATACGAAAAGAATGAGCGAGTTCTAGGCCAGCTAGAAGAGCTTCATATTCGGCTATATTATTGGTAACTGGAAATTTGAGCTGGTATGCCAATGGGAATGTGAGGCCTTCAGGCGACAGGAGGGCGACGCCGATTCCTCTCCCTTGAGAATTCAGAGCTCCATCAAAATATAGTGTCCACATTGGCTCATCTGATTGGTTGACGGACATTAGTTCCTCATCTGGAAACTCTGATTGGACGGGATCGAACTTGGGAAGAGGATGGTGAGCGAGATGCTCGGCTATGGCATAGCCTTTAATCGCCTTTTGCTGGATGTAGGTGATGTCGAACTGAGAGAGAAAACTTTGCCAGCGTGCTAGCCTATCGTAAGGACGGCTTTCTCCAGAAGGAATTTGATAGGATTCATTCGAGCAATCAAGTGGACCTCATGAGCCAAGAAGTAGTGCTTCAATTTCTGCACTACCCAAACGAGGGCAGCACAGGTTTTCTCCATGACGGTGTACTTCTGCTCACAGGGATTGAGAAGTTTGGACAAGTAATAGGTTGCCCGTTCCTTGCCTTCTTCATCAGCTTGTGCGAGGACGGCTCCACGGAGTCATCCAAGACTGAGACGTAAAGGATCAGAGGTTTTTCTGGTTTGGGTGGAATAAGAACGGGTGGACTAGCCAGATATTCCTTCAACCCTTCAAAAGCTTTCTGACATTTAGAATTCCAGTGGAATTCTACTCCTGGCTTGGTCAACTGGTAGAGAGGTCTACACCTTTGTGAATATTGGGACACAAATCGACGAATAAACTGCAACCACCCGATTAAACCTCGGACTTCCCTCAAATTCTTGGGAGGCGACATATCCCTGATGGCCTTAGCTTTGTTGTGATCTATCTCGATCCCTCTTTTGCTCACAATGAACCCCAGCAATTTACCTGACGACACACCA
This sequence comes from Amorphophallus konjac, assembly GCA_022559845.1. Lineage (NCBI taxonomy): Eukaryota > Viridiplantae > Streptophyta > Magnoliopsida > Alismatales > Araceae > Amorphophallus > Amorphophallus konjac. The sequence goes on along the minus strand of CM040124.1, from coordinate 83,275,392 downwards.
AACACACACTTCTTCGGGTTCATTTTCAATTGGAACTCCCTTGACCTCTGCAAGACCTTAGCTAAAACTTTTGGATGCTCCATCCTGGTCCTTGATTTCACCAACAAGTCATCCACATACACTTCCAGGTATATGTGCATAATGTCATGAAATATGGCCATTATAGCTCTTTGGTAAGTAGCTCCAGCATTCTTTAACCCAAACGGCATGACCACGTAACAATATGTTCCCCAAGGGGTAGTGAATGACGTCTTTTCCTGATCTTCTTCTGCCAAACGAATTTGATTGTATCCTGAAAATCTATCCATGAATGAGAGGGTTTCATATCCTGCCGTGTTATCGAACAACACATCAATGTGAGGCAAGGGAAAATCATCCTTTGGACACGCGCGATTAAGGTCCCTGAAGTCGATACAAATCCTGACTTTCCCATCTTTTTTCATGACCGGGACAATGTTCGCCACCCATTGAGGATAAAGGACGACTCTAATGAACCTGGCTTTGTGGAGCTTATCGACCTCTTCTTTCATTTTCAAAGCCATCTGAGGGTGGAAACGCCTTAACCTTTGTTTTACCGAGATGGTCCCTGGTTTTAGGGTTAAACGGTGTTCGACCAAGGTTGAATCTAGACCCGGCATATCCTCATAGCTCCATGCAAACGTGTCCTTATATTCCTTAAGAACCTCAATTAATGCCTCTTCTTCAGAGGGTGGTAGGTTGTCACTTATGAGGATGATCCTAGGGTCTTCCTCAGTTCCCAAGTTGACTTCTTTGGTGGATTCTTCTACGGCGGTTGACGGCTCGTCGAATCTCCTCATTCCACTTGCGTATGCGCCCGCCGCATCCTCATATTCTTCACCCTCATCTTCAGTGGGGCATTCTTCATCCGTGATCTCGTAGACTCCATACCCTTCATCAAATGCACAGTCTCCCCCATATTCTATTTCCGGTAGCTGGATGGGATTTTCTAACAACTGGGGGATGGCAAGAAGGGCCTGACACCTGGCGGCCAAATCCAGAAGGAATCGACGAGGGATCTGCCTACCCTTGGATTTCTTCCTAGGTACTAGCCTTGGCCTATCATTCCTAGATTGACTGACAATATTTACAGAAGAAGAGGAAGACGAAGAGGATGGTGTAGAATGTACAGGAGAAGACCCCTCAGAGGAGGGGTAGAAAAGGTCGCTCATCGGACCTTGGACGGGTGGTCCGCAGGGCGGTACATTCCCGTGGGAGATGTAGGAGGTTTCCTCAACGAAGATGTGTTGTTGGGGAGTTTAAAAATTGACGTTTTTTTTTTCATTTTCATTTTTAATGACAAAGCAGTGAAAAGAGATTGGAGGAGAGAGAAAAGTGGTTATGGCTAGAGGATTGTGAGGCTCATAGAGTAGATCATGGTTGAAGACCTGGCGCGGGTTGAAAAGCCCGCGTAGGTATGTAAGCAGAGAAGGGGATCTGGGAAGATCATTAGATAATTGTCTGGCCCAGGAAGATGATATCAGCAAAGGCTGAGACGAGTGGATGGAGAAGATGGCGGCTAATGAGCCGTTGACGGCAATGTTGAGGACGGATGAAGATCCGTCGATGACAGGGTCCTTCTGGCGAGGACGAGGATAGTTTGGAACCTTGGCAAGAGTGGTAATATTCTCTGCTGTTCCGGAGATCAATGGCGATCCTTCAAGCTGCGGAGACGAGAACATCCTTTCCAGTGCAATGGAAATGTCCCGTATGTCGAACCATTTGTTCCACTCGCATTCCAGATCTTTGATCTTGCCTCTTTTGGTGATCCTCGGACATTTTTCAGCCAAATATACAGCATGTGATCCCCCATATGCTTCTCGTGGGTGATCTCCCATCTGAACAACGGGCCCTCTGTTGAAGTGGTTTGATAGAGTCCATGTGAGGGGCTCCCAATCCGCCTTGAACGGTCCTTTGAAGCCTAGGCCAAACCCGCGGTTCGGCCTAATTTCCTTTGGCGGTTTGAGCCTACCCTGTAACTGTGCGCCCAGACCTTTACCCTGTTGGTAGCCGATGTTCCTCATAATCTCCCACCCTTTGGAGTGAAAAGGGAGATATGATGTTGCGGTTGTCCTGACCGGCTCCTTTGGTGCTAGTGGAACGTGAGATGAATCACGTACGTCCAGTAGTGACAATATGGGCCGATGAGATGGCCAAACAGAGGGCAGAGAGGTGTTGATAGCATCCACTGTGTGAAGGACAGGTGTACTGACCACTTTAATAATCCTCCCATTGTAAGGAAACTTCAGGCACTGATGGTTGGTGGAAGGCACAGCGTCCATGGCTTCGATGTAAGGGCGACCCAGTATAGCCTTGAATGTGGGGTCCATGTCGAGGACATGGAATTCCGTGGAATTGACATGGGGCCTAGTTCTGCCTTCAGAATAATCATCCCCTGCGGCAGCCTTTTGCTATTGTCATAAGCCGTGACCATGATCGAGGAAGGTCTTATTTGTTCTTCGTTGACCCCACACAACTGAAGGGTGTCCATGGAGATCACATTTATGGACGCACCCGTGTCCACAAGACACGGGTTTATGGATACCCCATTAATTTTTATTGAAATGCACAGTGCATATTTTTGAGCCTCCTTGGGAGCGAGCTCGTAGTTGTGGAACATGATGGCCGGTTGTGTGTCTGTCGGGGTCAGGACGGTCGAAATCTTCTCCACGGGGAGGTCTTCATTAACCATGACTTTTTGAAGATATTCCATCAAGGCCGCCTGGTGGGATGTGGATCTTTGAAGTAGCTCCAGGATGGAGATCCGAGCAGGCGTCTTGTCCAAGTGTTTCAATAGATCATACTGTGTTCCAGGGATAGCTCTTTCTGGTTGTTCTCCATCATCCTTCTCTGGCTGAGATTGCTCAGGATTCTGACTGTTGTGGGGGAAAACCCTGTGGAAAATCCTTCCACTCCGGAGCACCATTGCCTGCGGCTTTTGTACCTCTGTGGGGGTAGCAGTGGGTTTTAACAGAGGTTTGAGGGGTAGTGGTGGAGGAATGGTCGATGAAGCAGGGGTGATGACGGGAGCAGGGATTCTGATGAGGGGTTTGTTAGGTGGAGGCATGGTGGAGGTAGAGGGGATATCGCGCGGATTATGAAGGATAAGGGGTCTGGAAGGTGGAGGTGGAGATGAAGTAGAAGTGGGTAGGGCTTGAAGCGAGCAATGATTTTGAGGTGGGTGATGGTTAATGAGTGGTTTTGAAGGCATTAGTGGTGATACGGTGGAGAAAGACGGGGTTATGTATGGTTGACGGATGATAAGAGGTTTAGAAGGCGTAGGGGTAAATGTGGTAGAGGTGGATGGTAAAGTGGGGGAGTGGGAGAAGATGGGAGGGTGTGAAGGCGTAGTGGAGAGTGTCGGTTGATAGGTGATCGGGGTACGGATGAGTGGGCGTAATGGTAGTGGAAATGGTGAAGGTGATACTGACACGGGTTGATGAGAGAGAGGTGCTACCCGGGCAAGGTAAGGGTGTTGCGTGATGATAGGATTGGCGCTAGAATGAATGGAGGTACTTTCCTGGTGCCACACCTGCTCTCTCCCGACTTATGGGAAGGAGGACATGGGGTTAACCTGATGATTGGGCTGTTGGTGCTTCAATAATGGATTCTGGATTATGCCCATGTCGGGCTGTTATTGTGGGGCATACTGAGGCTGTTGTTGTTGTTGTGGTTGCTGCTGCTGCTGCTGTTGTAACTGTTACTGTTGTAACTACTGCTGTGGCCTATGAGGAGGTCTCCTAGCCTTGAGAGCCGCTACCTATCGTTTCATTTCATCCCAATCTATTTGATGTTCATCATTCATATCGTGGATGTAATCTTTGAAATGGAAGCAGTAATCTACTGTGTGTCCTGGCTGCCTGTGGTAGACGCAGTATTTGGAGGTATCAACATTCGGGGGCCACACGGGCCTTTCTCTGGGTAGGGCGAGTTGGTTTGATGCCATGAGGGCATTAAAAATGTCTGCTAAGGTTTCTGGCAATGGTGGATAGTAGGCTCTCTTGGGACCGACCGGCCTCCTTTGTTGCTGTTGGGGACCATAGTTCCCCGGGGGTGGAACTTGGTTGTACTGAAGTGGTGGTTGTTGTTACTGAGGTTGTGGTTGTTGTTGCTGGGGTTGACGTAATGGAGGCATATTATCCTGGGGTGAATTATTTTGGGGTGGAGGACGAAGAGGGAAAGGACCTGGTTGGAGGGGAAGTCGGGGCATTTGTGGAGGCCTTGGGTTGACTGCATAGTTGGCATTGTTGACCGCACCCACTTGCTCATTTGTCACGACCCCTTCTGTGGCTCCGCCCGAGACACCAGCGCCTGTCTTTCTGACCACTTTGGACTTCGGTGACTCAAACATGTTCATAATGGGGGAGTCTTTTAACTGGGTTTAGATGTACCGGGCCCTTTCATAGAGTTCCTCCATTGTAGTAAGTTTATTCATGGCCAGGACGTGTCTGAACTGTGGGGTTGCATTAGACACAATCATCTTCACTTGTTCGGGCTCGGAGAGGGTATCCCTTATTCTTTCCGCCAGAGACCTCCATCTATCAGCATAGCAGACAAAATCCTCGTCGGGTTTCATCTTTTCGGCCACCAGGTCGGTAATGGAGAGTGAGGGACCGACCCTATCCCTATATTTCTGCAAGAACCTTCTCTGGACTATTTCAAAATTCTCGGCCTCGCGGGGCTCCAAAGAATAGAACCACTCTAGCGCGGGACCATCCAATGATCTCGAAAGAGGTATGCCAGGGACCTCTGATCGTTTTGCCAATAGGAGGATTCATACATGAAATCCTTGAGGTGAATGAAGGGGTTGCCGGTACCATTGTATCTGCGGTACGTGGGCATTTCGGAGGGAGGAAGATGAATGACGGGAAGGATTGGCAAAGCAACCTCCGGGGTGGCTTTCACGTCCACCATTCTTCTCAGATTTTGAAACTGCTCGTCCATGCGATTGAACCTATTGAGGAGCGATTGGGCGAGCTCCTCTGGAGGTGAAGGTGGCACTTGCCACTGGGGGAGAAACTGTCTCCCGGAGACTTGAGGGGGGAACCCGAATGAGAGGGAGCTGTCGGACCGCCGACAGTTGGCCCCGGCTGAAGCGGTATGTGGGGAACAACGGGAGTTTGAGATTGTGACGGGAACTGGAATGAGGGTGGTTGTTGGCTCGCTTGTCCTTGAAGCGAGGGAGACTGGATGGCTTGCGCCAATGAAGGAGATGGAATGGCCTGCACGGACTCTTGGAGAGGTGCGATGGCCGGAGTTGATTCCTGGGGCGTGGGGGAAACAGATTTCCCCTTCAGAATGGCCTGGAAGGCCCGGAGCTGTTCAGAGGTAAGCTCCGTGTTGGCGAGGACGCCCAGTAAGGAAGAGATATCCTGTGGTGGGGATGTGTCCCCGGCAATAACCTGCACCTCATGCGAGGGCTCATGAGAAGGACCCGAGTCCATAGCATAGACTCGCGGGTCGGCTGACAAACCACGACTAGGGTGGTTCTCCTCAAAAGACTCGTGAGCCATGCTCACAGTTTTCCCAGAACGCAAAAACATACACTAGCAAGCAGGTAGCAGAGATTATCAAACAAGTGGATGCCTTTACGCCTTTTTTGTGTTTTGATTTTGATGATTTTTTTTGTGTTTTTAGCGAGATCCGAAGTTCACACAAAATAGGGACCCTAGTTTATTTTTGTTTCACCGCCGTGTCAGCTAGGGTCTCTCGTCTCACCACGAATGGGATGACTAACTCCGGGGAACTTCAATGGTACAACCAGCCCAGTGAACGAAGAGGAGATTCTTCGATGTCGGGGACTTACGGAGGTCCCAGTGGAGGAGATTCTAGTCCGTTGAGAGGAATTCTCAAACGGAGAGTCCTTCCTTCACCGGGAAAGGGTGATCCTTAGAAAAAATGAAAAAGGATATAAAAGAGGGATGAATGTATGCAATGGAATGCTGACAGAGATATAGAGTAAGAAAATAACAGAAATAACAAACATATGATAAACACCCAACCAATCACAACTGACAGTGCTGCCGTGAGCACAACGGGGGCGCGCGAGGGCGCCAAGGTGGAGAGGCACGGACGGTGCCGAACTTGCAAGGGTAGCCAAAAGGAAGCAGTAGTCATCCCACCGTGATCGCCAATCTGTGAGCGACGTCACGCGGTTCGGGGAGCGGAGAAGACGCGGAGCGTGCGGGCTCCTCTTTTGTTTGCTGCAGTACAGAAATAAGAGAAAAGAGAAGGGGCCACCACGGGAGATTGCTCCGGGGGGGCGAGCGGGACAAATGTAAGATAGAAAAATATGGGGGTTAAACGGTCATAGCGAGAAGTGACTCGCCGCGGCCTCGGGGGGACGGGAATGGTGCAGAAATTAAATAGCAAGAATTGAAACGGCCATTGGGGAAGTGACTCGCCGCGGCCTCGAGAATATGAATAGATAAGAATATAACATATAAGAACGGGAATTTAAACTGCCATTGGTGAAGTGACTCGCCGCGGCCTCGAGAATATGAGCATAATATAACAGAATATAAAGAGAATATAAGAACAGAAATTTAAACGGCCATTGGGGAAGTGACTCGCCGCGGCCTCGAGAATATGAATAGATAAGAATATAACATATAAGAACGGGAATTTAAACGGCCATTGGGGAAGTGACTCGCCGCGGCCTCGAGAATATGAGCAGAATATAACAGAATATAAAGAGAATATAAGAACGAAAATTTAAACGGCCATTGGGGAAGTGACTCGCCGCGGCCTCGAGAACAAGATGTGATCGCCAGGGGCCAAAAGACCCCAAAATAAAGAAAGTGATCGCGCCTACCTCAAGAGCGGGAGATGGCGGGTTGCTTCTTCCTCCCCCTTCGGCCGGTCGACGGAGAGGGCTTTCCTTGGTTACCCTTGCAAAACAGTAGACAATAAACGAACGGAATTAGAAAATAGCAGTGTAGTAACAATTCCTTGCAATAAAAGTAACGAGATCGTGACCTGACACACACCTGGTTGGTGTGGTTTTAAACCCCTCTCGGACTCGAGTAGGAGGAAAATGCGATGATGAATGCAAGAAGTATGCAAGAGACGGCGCCCTTATGTAGGGAGATAGAGGATGCAGTATGATGAATGTAAAGAACTATGGAGAAAAAGGGGAAGAAAAGGCTTATTGGATGAGCCGAGGGTGAGATCCGGCGGAGCTCCGACAGCGTAGGGACGACGTGGAAGCGCGGTGGATGAAGGTAGCCTTCCTCTCGCGAGCCTGGACACCCGAGAAGCCGGCAGAACCTCCACCTACAAAAGACCCCACGGGTTAGAAATGACTCCGGTAGCCTCTGGGCTCCGGCAGCCTATCGGATCTCTTAGAAGCTCTTCCAGAACTGAGGGGGTGGGCCTCTATTTATAGGGCTCCGGAGGGTGGAGGCGTCCAGGACCCTAGACACCTCCATCAGGGCCGAACTAATATTTTATTCTATTTTTATTTATTTTTTTAGAATATTTTTATGGAGGCGTCCATGGCCCCGGACGCCTCCAACAGGTCCACCGAACACCACCAACGGTCGCACGCTGTTTGGAACAACGCGTGGTTTTGTGAGCGGCGCCTCGTGATTCAGAAATGGGCGCGTCCAGCTGGCTGGACGTCTCCATAATTTGGATTTTTTCACACACGACAAACTATCGTTCGGTGGGTGGCGCCCGTGAGGGAGTTGATGGAGGCGTCCAGGGGCCTGGACGCCTCCATAAATATATTATTTTTGTGTTTTGTTTTTATGCCAAAGCTGGCATTTTAATTTTTTATATTTGTTTTTATGGAGGCGTCCAGGGTCCTGGACGCCTCCATTAATATTTTATTTTTTTATTTTTTGTTTTGTTTTTATGCCAAAGCTGGCATTTTATATTTTTTATACTTGTTTTTATGGAGGCGTCCAGGGGCCTGGACGCCTCCATTAATATATTATTTTTTATTTGGTTTTGGGCTGTGAAAAAAATAAATTAAAAGAATGGGGGCGTCCAGAGGCCTGGACGCCCCCATAAAGACCCACCCGGGTCCTCAGTTCAGGCGTTGGCGGCCGCCCGGCAGACACCCTCCATGGTTTCGGAACCTCTGATGCGTCCGACTGGTGTTGATGCCGTCCGAATGCCGTGACGAGACGATTCTGGATGCCGAAAAAGGTAGAAGAAGACCCAAGAAAAGGAAGCACTTAAGAGATTCGAAATGCGTAAGCCGTCGCGGGGCGTCGTATAGTAATATGAGACTTTCTCAGGAGACGTCAGGAATGGCGTGTCTACACCCATGCCTTGCTCTTCGCCAACTCTGGACTCAAGTACTCTTCCTTCCCTCCCATCTTCTCCACCACCTCCACCAGCACCACCTATTGGCCCTCGTCATTCTTCTCGCATTCCTAAACCGCCCGATCATCTTTCACTATTTTCCACACTTACCCCATTTTCTATCCCTCGTTCTTACACACAAGCTGTAGATAGTGTGGAATGGAATCATGCAATGCAGGAAGAATTAGTTGCCTTAGAATCCAACCACACCTGGGATATGGTACCTGCCCCTCTTAACCATCCTATCATCGGATGCAAATGGGTATACTCCATAAAGCTGAAATCCGATGGCTCTTTAGATCGCTACAAGGCACATCTTGTAGCTCAAGGTTTCAAGCAAGCATATGGCATTGATTATGAAGAAACTTTTGCTCCTGTTGCCAAGATGACCACTGTTCGCACCTTGCTTGCCATTTTTGCTATTCGGGATTGGGACATCTATCAAATGGATGTCAAAAATGCTTTTCTCCATGGGGATTTGTCAGAAACTGTGTACATGAAACCACCTCCAGGATATTGCTCTGATCCTCATATGGTTTGTAAAATGAAGAAGGCTTTATATGGTTTAAAACAAGCTCCCCATGCATGGTTTTCTAAACTGAAAAGTGTGCTTCAGTCTGGTGGATATGAGCAGAGCCATAATGATCATTCCGTGTTTCTTGCTTCCTCTAGCCGTGGTCGTATTATTGTGCTTATTTATGTTGATGATATTTTAATAACAGGAGATGATACTGAAGGTATTCAAGCACTTAAAACTCTGCTTCAACAATCCTTCCAAATGAAAGATCTTGGCTTAGCAGCCTATTTTCTCGTCTTAGAAATCACCAAGCATTCTAGTGGCTATTTTCTTAGCCAATGAAAATACACTCAAGACCTTATGGAGTTGGCTGGTCTTACAGATGATAAAGTTGCTGATACCCCACTTGAGTTGAATGTACAATATGGTTGCCAAGATGGGGATCCCATTGCTGATCCAACTATGTATCGGAGACTTGTTGGAAGTTTAGTTTATCTCACTGTTACATGCCCTGATATCACACATGCAGTGCAGATTTTGAGTCAATTTGTCTCTGATCCTTAGAGATTACACTTGATGGCTGTTCTTCGCATTATTCGCTACCTCCGTTCCACTCCCACCTTGGGGTTGTCATATCTCTCTACGGCTCCTTTAGAGTTACGAGCATTTTCTGATTCTGACTATGCTGGCTGCAAAGAGACACATCGCTCCACTACTGGATATTGTATTTTTCTTGGAAGCTCTCTTATCTCTTGGAAATCCAAGAAGCAATCCACTGTCTCTAAGTCCTCCATAGAAGCAAAATATCGTGCAATGTCATCTACCTGCAGTGAAATTATTTGGCTTCGATGACTTCTCTCTAATTTTGGTCTTCAGCTCTCTTCTCCTACTCCATTATTCTGTGATAATGAAAGTGCGATCAAGATTGCTAGTAATCCGGTGTTCCATGAACGTACAAAACATATTGAGGTGGATTGTCATTTTGTCCGTGAAAAATTTGCACAATGACTTATTTCACTTCCACATGTTCCTTCAAAAGAACAGCTTGCTGATTTTTTTACCAAATCACAAATAAAGAAGCGTCATGATTATTATGTTAGCAAACTGATGCTGACACATCATCAGTTTGAGGGGGGGTGTGAATAGAGGACGTGAAAGTTACCCCTATTATTATTAGATTTCCTGCTGTATATGGTTATTGCTAATAGTTGTATATGCTGCTGTATTTAGGAGATTTGTACATGATAAATATGGGGTGTTTCCCCAACAGAATTAGTGAAGAGTATCAAGAACGAGCATTCTCGTTACCTACTATTTGCTGTCTCTTTCTCTTGTTCTACTTTGTTCTGCTCTTGTTCTGCTCAGTTCACACCTAGGCCAATTCCAGATGCATCAGCATACACTTCGAATCCTCCTCCGTCTATAAGTAATGTGAGAATAGGGGCAGTCGTCAGACAATCCTTTAAAGTTTGAAAGCTCTTCTCGCATTCCCCGGACCATATAAAAGGATTCTCCTTTCTTGTCAATCTTGTCAAAGATACCACAATCTTGGAGAAGTCCTTGATAAATCTTCGATAATATCCAGCCAATCCCAAGAAGCTTCAGATTTCCATCACACTAGTAGCTCTTTCCCAGTTCTTTACGGCCTCGACCTTTGAAGGATCGACAGTGATACCATTCCGGGAAATTATGTGACCGAGAAAAGAAACTTCCTCCAACCAGAAATCACACTTGCTTAATTTGACATAAAGCTTGTGATCTCTTAATAATTGAAGGACCTTCTTGAGATGTTCTTCATGTTCTTCCTTTGACTTGGAGTAGATCAAAATGTCGTCAATGAAGATAATCACAAATTGATCGAGATATGGCCTGAATATGCTGTTCATTAATTGCATAAATGCGGCAGGCGCGTTTGTTAGGCCAAAAGACATAACGGTGAACTCGTAATACCCATACCTACTCCGAAATGCAGTATTGTGAATATCCCTTTCCTTGATCTTTAATTGATGATAACCAGATCGGAGATTGATCTTTGAGAAATATCGAGCTCTAGAAATCTAGTCTAATAATTCATCAATCCTTGACAATGGATATTTATTCTTGATGGTGAGTTGATTCAATTGCCGATAATCAACACATAGTCTCATCGAACCATCCTTCTTTTTAACAAAGAGGACCGGGGCTCCCCAAGGTGAAGTACTTGGTCGGATAAACCCCTTTTCCAATAACTCCAATAGTTATTCCTTTAACTCCTTCATTTCAACGGTAGACATCCGATATGGAGCTTTAGAAACCGGTGCAGCTCCCGGAATTAAATCAATAGAGAAGACAACTTCTCTCTCTGGAGGAATACCAGGCAACTCGTCCGAAAATATATCAGAATAATCCCGAACGATAGGAATGTCCTTTAGAATGGGTTCCGTGTGCTCGGTCATAGTGATAGAAACTAAGAAACCGGCACAACCCTTCCTTAATAATTTCTCAGCTTTGAGGGCCGAAATGAGAGATATGTGTCTAGAATGCCAGATACCAGAAAATAAGAGGTTGGGGTAACCCATAGATTTTGGTTGTGCGGTAAAGTAGCTTCGACCGATTCCCACCAGGCACGGGCATCTCTTTCCAGTTGGAAAGTAGCGAGTATGACCTTTTCCTTGTCAGCACATTGCATAACTCGGAATATCCTCTCGATCTCCTTAATCCAGTGTTCGGCTTCATCCGGATCCGTAGATCCAGCGAACTTGGGAGGGTTCATGCTTCGAAAATCCCTATGCAAATCACCAACTCCTCGGTTTGCTCCTCCCTGAGCAACCTGTTGGAGGGCTTGGGTTAAGCCTTGAACGGTGTGCTGCTTCTCGCGCCATTGAGCTCTCTCGGTGGCCATTTGTGAGAATTAGCCTGAAACCATAATTCCAAGGTTTATTATTTTTGTTTTGATATTTATTTCCTGATAATTCCCTTTTTCTTAAAACTTAACCCGTCTTTCTACCCAATCTTACCGGGAAGGTTTTAAGACCTATCCAATTTCTAGATATTGATCTAAAACCTAACCTAAGTTTAAGAATCCTAGGTTTTATGTAACCTGGCTCTGATACCACAAAGACTGTCACGCTCTGACGTGGAATATCGAGGGCGTGAGCGAGTCGTAATCAAGCGTGTCGATCAGAGCATGTACAAATTTCATTCTAAGACAAAGATTGATGAGAAAATGATACTTTTATTCCATCAAAATAGAGGTTTACATTGCTAATTCATAAGTCACAAAGGCAAATTACAAACTTTCAAACCCAAAGTACATGATTCTTGTAAAACACTAATGATCTACATAAATCCTAGGGAAAAGAAAATCACTCTTTCACTCTTGTCCATTCCCTTGTTCAATGTCATTTCCTGCAACAATTTAACCAAAACGTAGGGTGAGCAAAAAGCTCAGTAGGATTTTATATCTCTAAAAACCAGGCAATCTTTAAATGTTCAACAATTTAAGTAATCTTTCCAAGTTGCATCGAAAAGTGTCTAACATGAGTGGAATTTCTAAGTAATTGAGATAACAAGATATCAAGAGAAATTTTCAAGTAATAACTTTGAACGAGTAAAGAATTTCATGTAATTGGCCATTTCACGCAAGTCAAGTAATTCATGTAATTTTCAAGTAACCATGTAAACAAGTAACAAGTACGAATAGTGAAATGCCGTAACAATCTAACAAGTCATGCACTTCGGTGCGATGTCACACCGTGATCAATCAACTCCCATGGGCACAAGTACTTTCGGGCGCTCCTCCCAAGACCAGACCGGGGCCCATTAATGCCAGGCATTGGGTCGGTGTATCATAAGATCGCAAGTACGTTTAGACATTCACTTAACACTATGGCCAATGAATTTCAAGAATAAGCTCATTTGTAAAAAGTACAGATCTGGCAAAAATCTCAGAAGTTGTAAGAGAAGTGAATAATAATTTTAAGGCATCATGTTTAACGACATTAAGTCGTGGAATTTAAGAACGAACGGTAACTAGGAAGAAAATTCAAGTAAATAGAACTAATAGAATTATTTTAATTCCATAATTTAATCTTATGTTCAATTGATTTAACAAGTGTTTAGGCATGTTTTCAGGAAGTTTTTATATCCTAGGGGTATTTTAGTTTAGCTAAAACGCGGATTTTATAGCCAATCGGAATTATGTTATGAACGTGGTGTAGGTAAGCACCATAGTCACGAAATCATTTGAGAATTCATTCTTAATTCTGTTAAAATTCAGAAATATTAAGCTTTAGATAAGATGTATATACTTATGAATTAAAATCGTGATTTCACATATTATTGATAATTTTAATGATAATAAGATAGGATAAATGATAATAAGATAGAATAATAGATTTATCATGCAGAAAATAATTTAACATGGGAAAAAAGTAATTTTTAAATACCAATTTGCTGATAACATGATAAAACAGATTTTTACATGCTATAGGAAATTTTCATATATCTATTTACTAATATTATGATAAATATAGATTTTCATGCTTAAGAAAATAGATTTATTATGCTAAAAATAGTTTCATCATACTGAAAATAATTCAAACATGTTAAAGTAATTTTAATATGCTAGAAATAATTTTATCATACTGAGAGTAATTTTATCATGCTGAAAATTAATATTTAAAATGCTAAAATTAATACTTAACATGCTAAAATAATTCTCATACATTAAATTACTGATGAGATGATAAAAAGAAGTTTACCATGCTGATTACAGAAATTCTCTGATAAAAAATAAATTTTATCATGCTAAAATAAATTTTTTACATTTATTTACTAATTCTTTGATGGGAAACTAGATTTATCATGCTGAAAATAGTTTTTAAATAGCTTTAATATGCTGACAATAGTTCTAACATGCTAAAACTAATTCTACCATGCTCGAAATAATTTTATCATGCTGGAAGTAATTTTAACATGCTGAAAGTAATTTTCATGCATCAATTTACTAATTATTTAATAGGAAATTAGGTTTAGCATGCAAAAAAATTAGTTTTAAATGGATTTAACATGCTGAAAAATAGTTTTCATATCCCAGTATAGATAAAATAATTTTATCATGCTGGAAGTAATTTTTAACATATTGGAAATATTTTTCATATATTAGTTTACTAATAATATGGTAAAAATAGATTTTTACATGCTAAAAATAATTTTTATTCTACAAAAATAATTTTAACATGCTGTAAAAATTCAAGCATGCTAATATTACTTTTTCTTTTTTTTGATGACTGAATGCTTACAATTAATGTGGATTCCAAATGCTATAATTCCTATTGTATAGTGACTAAACTTTAGTCCTACATTAGAAGTTAGAAAAACTTCCTTGGCTTTATATGTTGGAGAGTTCAGGGCATAGGATGTGGGCTCAAGTTGTTTGTGGATACAAAACTATTAATATATTTGTTTCTGTTGAACTGAGTCGAGCCGAGGTTGGTTGGTTGGTTTTTTAAAGAAATACAGATATATTTATATATCCAAAATAATTTATTTTGGACCTTGGAAATTTCGGATTTTTTTTTTCAGAACGCGCTGGCCTTGGCGAGCGCGACCGGAAGAACGCGCTAGCCAGTGCTAGAGCGATCTGGAAAATATTTTTTTTTGAAAACTATATTTTCTGACAACGCGCTAGCTCTAGATAGCACGATCTGAAGAATGCGCTATCCAAGACTAGCGCAATCTAAAATATTAATATATATATATATATATATATATATTATTTTGAAATTTGGACGATGAAAATAGGGTATAGGAACGCGCCACGTCGGGGCAACGCGTTTATGAACGCACCCCAGATGGGCAGCTCGTTAAGGTTCTGAAGAAAAATGAGAATACCCCTCCAATAAAAGGACCATAACTTGCTCATTTCTAAATGAAATTTAGGGAAATATATATCAATGGAAAGAGCACTGAAAGATAGACAAGATAGCCTACTTTAATTGAAGTTTAGCCTGAGAGACACTTACCTTTGAGCAGATCTAAGGAGAGATAGAAAAATAGCGCCAATAACAAGAAAACACTTTGATCTCCGAATCTTCCCTTCAAATCCCCTCCAATCTCTGCAGCAGCATAGCCTACGCCACCAAGGATGATTTGAGGGTCTAATGGGGTTCTATTTATAGCCAAACTTGGCCAAATTTGTCAAGATTCCTTACCTAATTTTACCAAACACATTAACTCCGAATTAGAAGAAAATTCCAACTTCTCCTCTTAATCTTGCCTTAATTTGGTGTGAAACCAATATAAAAACGGCTGGTCTAAGGTGGCTGGTAGGTAAGGGTTGATTCTTGAGTCAATCTTCTAGAAATGGAGTTATTTTAATCCCTTAAATGCCATATTAAACACATGTTACGAATTTAAGGTTAATTTAACCTTTATTGAATCCTTTAAGCATTAATTCAGCCCATTATGAATTATCCAATGGGCCAATTGTAATCCTAATCCATTATATGAACTTTTATTGGGCTTACTATGATTTTTCTAAGGGTTAGAGTATTTAATTTCTATTTACCTTAAGTAAATTCAAGTAAATGCATTTATCTAGTTTATTTCATATAGTAAAAATATAATTTAATTATTTCGTAAAGATTTTTAATTATATAATTCATTGAAAAAAATTATTTGTCATTTTACTTTATCGGGTTTCTACAGCATGAGAGTTGAAATAACAGAATATGATGAAGAGGACAGCGAGAAAATGATGATGCAAAACGTGCAAAAGTGCAGGTGTAGCAGAGAAGTGCAGAACTGTGATGATTTACAAAACATAGGAGGAGAGAACTAAGAGTAGAGACAATGAAATCAAGCCCTTGAGTATGGAATAGAAGGCCAATACTGTCCACTTCAGGTCAGGGTTGAAGAGACGGGATGACGTTGCAGCATGGCTTTTCCCCGAACCGAGAAAGAGCCCCCTCTTCCCAACTTGCGAACCTGGGTGCTTTAAATAGGAACAGAAAACTTCTAGAGATAGATCCGAGATAAACATCCAATTTGATGCATAAACCTTAAGATAATAGTGGAGGGAAGAGTCCCAAATCAATGGAAACTGAGGTGGAGGCTTATCTCCCTCGAAAGTTGTGTCAACAAGGGTTCCAAAGAGTCCCATGGCGAAGAAATCGGAGTTCAGGAAGTTTAGGACTCTCTGTCTGGCAAACGGTCTATCGTAGGGCCGTTTCTTGATGAAAACGGTCTAGGAAGAACCGCAAGGCTATGGCAAACGGTCTAGGGAGTGACCGCAAGGCTCCAGGGGTGAAACGGGACAATTTCGGGCAAGTTTGGGGAAAAATGGTCTGCTGGAGGAAAAATTCTTGGGCAGAATTTGCGTGACTTTAGAAATTAGAGCATATCTCAAAAATGGTGCAACATTTGCGAAAGTGGTAGAAGAAGAAATTATAGATAACAAAAAGATGAACAACTTTTATGAAGAGAGCAAGTGAAAAGATGATCAGAAGGGGGAGAAAATGGGGAGAGAACAGAGGGGAAAATTGCTAGGATGCAGGTGACAGCATAGCCAGCCAGAAAAATGCGAATAACTTGAAATCGGCGCCGAACTGGCCAATGCTGTAGAAGAAGAAAATGTAGAGCTTTAAAAGATGAACAACTTTGGTGAAGGGGACTTAGTGAATAGAGAACTAGAAGAGGATGAAATATGGCCGTTTTCAAGACTGCATAGTGAAACGGGCTGAATGCTTGAATGGAAGTTGACCTAAATGGGCCATAAGTTGATAAAATAAGCCCAAGGCTCTAAGAAATCGTGATCTCCGAAGTCCAAAGACTAGGGAACAATGAAATAGGCTCAAAATCTATCCAAGGAAGGCTCCAAAACAATGAATAATTCGGGACATCAAAAATGGTGAATAAGAGAGATAACACAACTTGCGGGTTAAAAATGGGTGTCAACACATCGAAGGGACCCCGGGGAGGGGGAGCGTGAGGTTAATGTAGCCCTTGGCGACAGACCAAGGCATGTTCTGCGATGAAACATAAATCATAACAACAACATACATATAACATAACGGGAAAGCACAACAGACAAGAAAGGAGATATTGAGTGGGTCGGGAAAGATGCGCAATCACAAATAAGTTCGACGAATAGACATTCAGATTCAATTTCATGACATAGAAGGGGTATTGGGGAGGAATGATTTGCAGAGGGATAGAAGGATTCACACCCAAATACTATCATATTGCGAGGAACATTACATATGCAAACACAGCCATGCACTTGTCGCCCAGAGGCCGACTATGTTCCATTATAACACTGAAATTGCAGGGGATATAGAGGGAAAAGGCTATAAGGAAAAGAAGTTAAATAGAGAAGGGAGGCCATGGGCTCATATCATCGCCCGTTTACATATCCAAAGCTAGGAGAGAATCAAAATAAGGGAGAACGGGGAAGCGATCAAAGCCCGAGACTCGATCACGATGAGAACCAACTGTTGAGTAGTGATATGCAGATCTAGAGGGGGGGGGTGAATAGATCAACCCCTTCTTTGCTGAAATAACAACTAGATAAAAACTTATACCAGTAAAGCAGGAACACACACAAGCTAGCGAGCTAAATGCAAGGAAAATGATCAAGGTGTTCCTAAGCAAGCATCTAGCTACAAGACACAATAGAAGGCAAACCACAAGAACGCAAGATTTTAAGGTGGTTCGGTCTCTATCCAGAGACCTATGTCCACCCCTTACTTCAACCAAGTGAGGCATCACTAGTGCAAAGGCACTACAGCTGATTCACAGCTTCTAATAGAGAGACAAACTCTCTCAACTCCGCTGCCAAACAGCTTGAGGGTACACAACCCAAATCCTACAGACCAATAACCACACTGTCTATCTTACTACTAGTAGGTAGGGAGCAATAGTAAGAGTATGTGTTTTTGAGAAAAACAAAATTGAAAAAGGAACAACTAGATAGAGTATGGCTATGAAGTTCTATTGGAGAGAAAACTCATGTCTGGGAGAGAACTGGATGACGCCTGGGTTCTCTTCTTCTTCTTCCTGGTTCTTCACCACGACCATAAGAGGAAACGATGAACTTGCTTCTCAGCTTTCAAGGGCACCTGATGAAGCTTCAACATATGCTATCTTCCTTACTATGAGACCTCCTGAGGTGAAGAAGATAGTTTGCTGTGTTGCAGTCACACCAGCAACACAAGGAAGGAGATATCTCCCGGAGCAAGCTTCTTCGCTGCTCTTCTCTCCTTCTCTTGCTCTTCTTCTTCTTCTCTCGGCTTCTGCATTCGTGGAACTGGAGCTTGCTCTCACTTGTGTGTCTGTAGCTCACGATCTCTCCAGCCTTATCCTTTTCAAAACCCCATGCCCAGGACGTCACATTCTACGTTTCCCTTTTTGCTTCAATAGGTTCTTGTCCTTTTCTCCTGTGCGTACCACATTCGTGGGTAGGTAGGGAACCAAATCTACAAATGTACCAGCATCTGGAGGGTTCCTCTGCCAGCTAATCAGATCTTCTGACATAGTGGGCTTCCAGAAGCTTTTTCAACTACGATCGGATCCTCCACAATCGGTTGCGGATCTATAAAAATGGATGCGATGGGATATAGATCTGTTCTGGGTGAGCTTGAAGGTGTCGACACTTTCAGACAAAGTGTCAGCACATCTCGTTAGAATCCTGAAGAAATGTGGCTTCCAAGCAGAACAGGTCGACACATCAATTATCGTGTGTCGATACATGCGCCATACTCGTGTGCGGCTAGCGCCTCCGTGTTGAGGCTTCACTTCGAAGTGTCGGGGCATGTGCGCCAGATAGAGATGAAGTCTGTTGCACTGAGCCGAAGGTGTCGACACATTTTCCACAGAGTGTCAACACATGGTGCCAAACAGAACCCAAACAGAAACAGTTCGATCACAAATTTCTTCTAGACGTGTCGACACGTTGTAGGAGGTGTCGACACTCTGCTCACTCCAGAGCTCAAACAGAAATGGTTCAAGGATGGTTTCTTCTTGTCGTGTTGACACGTCCAAGTGATAGGTCGACACTTGAGTGTCCTTCACCTGAGCTTGTCCAAATTACATCTTAAACAAAATCATTAATCATACCACACGGATTCAACAATGAGTTATGGTTTGTTATCATCAAAATCAGGGGACACAACATTCTCCCCCTTTTTGATGATGACAACCATGAATCATTATTTACAAGCATTCATATGGCATTTAAGGCATTCCATTGGATAGAAAACATTTCATTCATAAGGACAAGGAGTTCCATACAAGTTCATTGATCAAACAAGAAGTTTCCATTGATAAACCAAACCAGAGAAGTTTTTCCCAAAAAAAAATTCATATACATTCCTAACTATGCATGACCTAACTAGATGCCTGAATCTATATGCCTAATGCTATATGAAAGGATCACATCAGGCTTGACTTGACTTGTCTCCCCCTTTGGCATCAGCAAGGAGGGGATGAAGGAGGAGGCTACTGTGGTGGAGGCATTGTGCTGGTGCTTCCTGGAAATTGAAGTTTCTGGGCCTCGTGGAATTGTTGTTGTAGTTGCAGAACTGTTGCAGCTAGAGAGTCAACCTTCTGAGTGAGTTGCTCATCTCTTTGTTTCACAAACTTGTGAAGTGACTTGATATTGTCATTGATTGCATCCAGCCATTCATGTAACATGTCACATATATACTCTGTCTGTGCTTTCTGTTGGGTCCCTTTTGGTGAGACATGAGAGGATGTTGCTTCAGTGGGATAAGGACACCATTCATCACATGTGTCTTCCAAAATTGGTTGGAGTTGAGCTTTATGTAGACGTATCAATTCTAGAATTTCAGTTCCAACCATATCAAGTTTGTTGTACACAACATTCATTTTTGCTTCAACTTTAGTGGAGTTGTTCGCCATTATTGTTGTGTCGGTATGGACTTGTTCTGCAAGCTTTGAGGAGGCACCAAGGAGCTTGTTGGAGTCAGAGTGAACCTTTCCTTTCAGTCTGTTGGATGCATCAATTAGCCGAATAGAATTGGCATTAATTGCTGCTTCCAGATGAGAGGTGACTTCTACAATCTTGGCAGTTTCAGTAGCCACATGTTCTCTGATTGTGAGGGACTCAATTACTACTCTTTCCTCAATCTTGTAAGAAGAATCAATGAGGGTTGCACATCTAAGATTCATGTTGCTTTGATCTTCTCTGATGTCATATGCATGCATAAGCATCTCTGAAGTCTTTTCTTATGTTTCAATATGAATCTCTCTTAATCTTTTCATTACTGTCCCTGCTCTTTCATACACATATATCAAAGAGTTCATAAAGGCATACTGTTTACCATCAGACTTGTGTTTATCTCTGACAAATTTCTCCCATCTGCTGTTCTGAACTTGTTCACTGTGAGCAAACCTAGCATCTAGTCTTTCAAGTTTCATGTCAAGTTGCATGATGGAGGAGTTGACATTGGCAAACTAAGTTGTTAGAAACCTAATCAATGTTGGGTGAATACTCATTGGACCTTCTGTGGCAGCTGACTGAGGTCCTCTTGATGATGAGGCTTCGGTGTGGAATTTAGGAGGCGCCTCTTGTTTAGTATGAACTGTAGGGTCAGATGGAGGAGTCTGAGGTGGAAGAGTCCCAAATGGTATTATGGGACCAAAATATGTATCCTATGGTACATCCTGCTGCTGCTGTTCAAAGTGTGTATCCATATGAAACTGTTCTTCATATTGTTCTTCTACAGCTTGTTGAGCTTGTACTGGCTGGTCTGCCTACTATTGCTGCTCAGGTACAACTGGAGGTTCAGCCTTGTGGCCAGGCAGATCTCTTATTATCTTGTCTCCTTGTTTCTTAGAGTTCATATAGTTCTTAATGAACCTTATGTAGTACACATTGCTATGTGGGATTTCCTTAATCTTTTCATTTTCTAGAGAAATTCCAACTCTCTGAAATATGGCTGTCAAGTGCGCAGCATAGGGTAGACTTCTTCTGTGCCTTATAAAACTCCCCATAATTTACAGAATGATCTCTGGAAGACAGATCTGTAATTTATTGAATATGCAGTAAAATATGAATCTCTGGGTTTCTGTAAGTCTACTTCTGCCACCCCCTTGTGGGGTAATCATTGTAGTGCACATATAGTGCAATAGACGCTGCAAGGGTGGAAACCTGTTTGTGTCAAAGTGTTTCACAAGCAGTTGGGTTTCATCCACAGGGTTGTTGGGTTTTCACGTTAGTATGGTGTATGCCTCAAACAAATCAATCTCAAATTCAGATTCTAGTAACCCATCCCGGGATATATGTAAAGCTTTGTGAAGAAGCTTTGTAGACAGTTTAATATGTACCCCCTTAACTTCAGTCCTAAGGGCTTTTTGATTCTGGTCATAAACTAAGTTCTTATAGAACTGTTGGACCAGGAAGGGATAGTACACCCTTTAAGCGGACAAAAACCTCTTCCATCCTTGGAATTCGATGAGGGGAAGTAGTTCAAGAAAATTATCAAGCATCTGGTGGTCACCGAAATCCATATACCTAGGAAATAGTATCCTAGTAGGGTCACTCTCCTCTTCCCTGACAGAGCTGGGTTGTGGAGGAGCATGCTATTACTTTTCCTTCCCTTTTTCTGCTGTAGACAGGCGTTACCTCTTGGCTGGATTTTCATGTTGCGTGCCCTTGTAGCTGTTAGAACCCTGGGCTTCCATTGCCTTCCTCTTTTTCACTGGTTCTGCAGCTGGTCTGTCGTGAATGCTTTTGGAGCGCCCTTCCTTTTGTGTTTTCTTAGCTATAGGAGCTTGAGCAGGAGCATTCTTTGATGTTACCGCATCCTTTTTCTTGCAGCGGGTGACCGGAGGAGTCATGGCGATGGCTGAAAGAAAGAAGAGAGGGTAGATTGGCCTGCTGGAGTGTCACAGCAGAGGAATGGAGCTAGCTGGAGTGCTAGGATCCACTGCAGAGGGAGACAGAGTAAAGTGTCGACCTCCGCGTAGAGAAGTGCAGACGCGCCGGAGAAGGGGTTTGTGAGAGAAAGGGTTAGAAATGGTAAAGTGAAACCGCGATGTTCACGGGCCAGTTAAAAAAGGTAAAGTTGATATTTTTCCTTTTAAAAGAACACCCTTTAGATAAAAAATTGCTAAAATACCCCTATTTTTATTTTTAAACGGTTTAAGGCCTATAAGCTCAATTTTGAAGAATAAAGGTTTAAGAAGAAACCGTTTTGGCAACATATAATAAGATTAAAATATTTAAATGAAGTCAAATGTTTTAACCAAGCCTATTAATCTTATCATTAAGTTCATTAGGTAAGATTTTAGGAAAAAATTAATCAAGTATTGAAAATAAACAAAATACCCTTTTTGAAGTAAAACCTAGAGGCAGCCCAATTTTTTTTTTGATTAAATAGTCTTATATAGAATTCACTTTTTGACACAACAAAACACGTTGTTCAGACACCAGAGTCCCTGGTTACTCAGTGTAGCTTATCTTTCTGTTTTCTTTTGAACAGAGATAGTAGTCTTCATCATGACTAGATTTGCTGCATTTCATTGAAATTATTACATTTCATTGAATAGAGATCTAGTTTCTCTAAAGATGATGCCATTGCTATGAAATTATTACAATATGGTTTTAGGAGGCGTATTCTCTAGATGGCTTCAATTTAGGTGACTTGTTTAAGGACAATAGAAGCTAACATTTCTTTAACCAAAGGAGTCCTTTTACAATTATCTTTCAGAAGCTTAGGCAATGGTTATAAGCAAAAACTTTGATGAATGTTTTAACCCTATTATGAGTGCAAGGTTGGTGCAACTTAACACAATTATCAACCAAATTGAGGGTTATAAACATCAAATCATTTTCTTTAACAGAGGTAGAACAAAATAACTTAGCCAAGGTTGTATGAAAGAATAAAAATTTTTCTCAACTCCCCCTAAATTAATGACCGGTGACTAAGCAATGATTCAGAAGCAAAAGATATGATGAAGAAATGAAGAAGGCAATGAGTGATGCGGGACGGACACGCGACCTGGGACTCTAGCTCACGATCGCCCCGAAGCGAGGGAAGACGTGGGACCGTGCGCGGTTGAGAAACCGGTAGTGAGTCTCGGGTATCGGCCTTTCCACGTTAACTCGGGTCGAGTCACGGGACGGTCACTCACTCTCGCTCTCGCAGCGGTGATAAAATGATAACAAGCTAGATAATCTATAACTCATGCAGCGGCATATACAAAAATATACGAGTAAAGCAATGCCTACGAGGAGGGTAGCGAGTGTACCTCCACGCTTCGGGCGTGGGGAAGACGTTCCCGGCCAAGTACGGTAACTCCCGGTAACAACGGTAAAAGTTAATTACAACAGTGAAATCTATTGCCCACTCCACGCAGGGAGGTAAAGGGCTACAAGTGGGGCCCGGGAGGACCGACCCTAGGTTGACGGGTAGCAATCTGGAGGTGCGTACGGCACGAACTCGGCCTGTTGGTCCGACTCGGCACTATTCCAACTCGGTGTTGCGCCAACTCGGTTGCTGACTCACTGGATAGCAAGCAATGGTTTCCAAAGGAACGTCGCCTTACTGAGATCTTCCGGAGGCGCCGCTTGGCTGGGACGATGGCAGGGTGTCCCTGAACGACTCCCTGAAGGGGCGGCTCCTGAAGTTGATTTTTGATATTTATTTCTGAATATCCTCTGGACTGCAATTTCGGACTTGCACAGGGAACAGATCTGTAGGTCTCGACGACACGAATTAAGACGCTCAGATCCGGAGGCCGATCGAGAGGTGGCTGGTACTGTTGAAAGGAGCACTCATAGATCTACAACATATAATTTTGACAGCTCCATCCACCGAACGGATGGAAAATGAATATGATTGTAACACTATTTTTGTTTCTGACTCGGACTGACAGACACATAGGGCAGCAAGGGATCTGCCTGAAACTGACCTTTGACGGAGGGTCAAATGAATTTTATAGACTCCACGAAAATTATGGTGGAAGGGGATATATGTGTGGAACACTGAGCAAGTTTTTGGGATTTTTTGAAAATTTGTAAGGGGGTGGGGAAAATGCGACAAGGTGACTCTGTCCCGTAGATCTGTAAAAGGGCAGATTGCTGAGAGGACAAACAAAAATATGGGAAAAATATCAAACTAAGGCAAAATGGCACGAAATTTCCACTGGAGATTAGGGGAGGCACATAGAACAAGTTCTCAAAGTTTGGGCTTGATCAGACAACTGGAAGAAAAGATAAAAATCCGGAGGTGAGGTTTTGTCCTGATGGAGATAGAACTCCGATGTAGCGGCGGTGGCGGTGCGATGGCGGCACGAACGGCGGCGGCGGCGGAAGAGAGGGAACTCAGAGGGGCTAAAGAGAATATAGGAGAGGGATTCACACCCTGGAGGGCTGGAGGAAGAAGAATAGAACCAGAGAGAGAGGAGAGAGGGCACACCTTTCTTGCTTCAAGCAATTTTCACATAATTTCTTCATTAAATCTCTAATGACACTATACATAGGCTTATATAGAGAATGGCAAGGGGTGGGGGCTGGGAATTTCATGGGAAAGAGGCCATTTTCTTCTTCCATGTGGTCAAAAACCCAAAATAAATAAATTACATATGGAGGGGACACTCCTTTGAAAGGAAGGAAGGCATCTTGGACTTTTAAACCCCTTTGTCCCCTTTGAATGTCAAACCATCTAGAAGCCCACATAGGACTTTGACCAGCCCCACATGGACCCCTATGACTTAGGTGGACCAATGGGAAAGGAGTGAGGGCCCCCTTGCTGGACCTACTGACATTTTGCACAAAAACCCAAACAATCCAAGGGAATGACACATTGGCTTGTAAAGCCTTACAATTGCACATATACTTTTCTAAGGATATAAAAGTAAATAAAAGGACTCAAATGTAAAATAAAAGGTCAGTGCTCGGCGTCGATTCTCATCAATGAGAAAGTAGGGTAAATAGATAGAATGACTCTCCATTGGATCACACACCCTTGAGTGGCTGAGTAACAGTGTCGACACTTCCTATGATGTAGTTGAGCGATAGTGTCGACACCTCCTATGAAGGTGTCAGCCTGCTGATGGAAAATAGAAGCCTATACTTTGAGCATCTCAATGCATGTGTCGGCACATCAGCAGAGTGTGTCGACCTATTCAATAGCATGTTCTCAGCCAGTGTGTCTGATTCTTATCTTTCTTTGATTGCTTCATTTCTGAACCACTTCTGCCAATTTCTGATACCAGTGCCTCTGACTTTCTGATTTCAGTCAGTCAACCAAAAATTTTGTCTTCTTGCTGCTAGTGAGAAGTGCTTTATTTGATGCTAAAGCTTTAAATATGCTCATGCACTAAAGATTAACTATGCAGATCCTAAAATGCATCATTGACTCATGGTACTTGGCGGAGGTCAGTCCTCACACATAGAGAGAGTTTCCAAACAGGCGTAACCTATCTTTCCACAACTCGACATTTGATATACCATGAGGTCAAAAGATGATATGCGATGTAAAATAATCAAAATGCACACAAGCTCCCCCTGAATGTGACCATCATTCATGAAACAATTCGTTCAAGCAATAGACCATTTCAAGATTAAATCGGATATACTTGCAACCATCATAGCAAAGACAAGTATCATCAGCATCAATAAGGAGTAAACAGCTCAAACTTGAGTTGATTGAGGTCTGCATAGACCTAGATCTCTCCTTAAGGTTGAAAACCTGTCATTGCTTAAAGGTTTTGTGAAAATATCTGCAATCTGGTTTTGTGAGTCAACAAAATGGAGCTTAAAATGATTTTTAAGGACTTCATCCCTAATGAAATGATGTGTACTTTCTATATGCTTAGTCCTAGAGTGCATGACTGGATTTTTTGCATGGTTTATAGCACTTATATTATCACACAAAATGGGAACGCTTTTATGATCTATTAGATAGTCTTGGAGTTGATGTTTGATCCACAACACTTGGGTGTCACAACTCCCTACAGCAACATATTCTGCCTCTATAGTGGAGAGGGTAACCGAGTGTTATTTCTTGGAGGCCCAAGAAACTAAACACCCACTCAAGAATTGGTAATAGCCACTAGTTCTCTTGCGATCCAGTTTGCATCCCGCATAGTCTGCATCTGAATATGAAATGAGTGAAAGCTCACAGGATGTAGGATACCATAATCCCAGATCTTGAGTGCTAGCAAGGTATCTAAAGATAAGCTTGACAACAGTCAAGTGGGATTCTCTAGGACTAGACTGAAATGTGGCACACAGGCAAACACTAAACTGAATGTCTAGTCTAGATGCAGTTAAATAGAGTAATGAACCGATCATACCTCTATACTTCTTTGCATCCACAAGTGTACCTTGTTCATTTGCATCCAGTGAAGTGGCAGTCCCCATTGGAGTTCCTAATGGTTTACAGTTGGTCAGGTCAAATCTTTTCAGTAACTCTTTTATATAATTGGCTCAATTAATGAAACAACCTTCATTGCTTTGATTTATCTGCAAGCTAAGAAAGAATTGAAGCTCACCCATAAGACTCATTTCAAACTCATTAGTCATGAGTTTAGCAAAATCCTCACACATTTGAGATTTTCTGGACCCAAACACAATATCATCTACATAAATCTGAACCAACAAGATGTCCTTACCTTGTCTCTTAGTGAATAGTGTCTGGTCTACATTACCTCTTGTGTAGCCTTGTTCGGTGAGGAATGAGCTTAGTCTATCATACCAAGCTCTGGGTGCCTGCTTCAAGCCATACAGAGCCTTGTCTAACTTATAAACATGGTCTTTAAAATGTGAACATTCAAAACCCAGGGGGTTGCTCTACATATACTTCTTCTTTTATTAAACCATTCAGAAAAGCACTCTTAACATCCATTTGCTGCAATCTGATTTTATGAGAACATGCAAATGCGAGCAGAATTCTAATTGCCTCTAATCTGGCTACAGGGGCAAAAGACTCTTCGAAATATATTCCAAACTCTTGATTATACCCCTGAGCCACTAATCTGCCTTTATTTCTGATTATTTTACCATCTTCACTTAGTTTGTTCCTAAAGACACATTTAGTGCCTATGATAGATTTCTCTTGGGCTCTAGGAACTAGATGTCACACATTGTTTCTTTCAAACTGGTTTAGTTCATCATGTATGGAGTTTATCCAGTTTTCATCTTTTAAGGTCTCTATAATGTTTTTAGGTTTAGTTTGAGACACAAGAGCAAGTTGTTCAATTTCATCTATAATTCTAAAATGAGACCTAGTTTTAGTTGGGTCATATAGATTACCTAAGATGTTTTCTAAAGGATGGTCTTTTAACACTTTTAAATCAGTTTGAGTGTTACCTTTATCTGCATCAGTGACCGGAGCATTGCTTGACTCTCCTTGGTCTTCATTTCCTTGTGTCTCCACGTGTGGAAGTTCTTCTTTTCCTTTTACATTCAGAAATTCTCCATCATCATCTTCCCTGCAAGTATTGTCATGATTAGTCTCATTAAAAGTGATGTAAGGTGACTCTTCCACACATATGGTCTTAAGATTATAGACTCTATAAGCTCTAGACCTATCTGAATATCCAAGAAATATGTCTTCTTCACTCTTGGGTTCAAACTTGTCTAAAACTCTCTTATTATTGTTATGGATAAAATATTTTGAACCAAATACTTTCATGTGAGAGAGAGATGGCTTTTTACCTTTGAGCAACTCATGAGGAGTCATTTTAGTGAATGGTCTTATACCATTGAGTGGTTGATGATATAATAAGCAGTGTTTACCGCTTCTGCCCAAAATCTCCTTGGTAGTTGCTTTTCAGCAAGTACTGTGCGTGCCATCTCTATGAGAGTTTTGTTCCTCCTCTCGACCATCCCATTTTGTTCAGGGGTTCTTGGTGATGAAAACCTATGATTTATTCCTTCAGTCCTGCAAAGATTATTAAAATCAGCATTGTCGAATTCACCACCATGGTCTGAAAGTATGTTGGAAATTTTGAACTTACCATCTTACTTTACTTGCATGAAGAGTGCCTGAAACTCATCAAATGTGTCATTTTTATGTGCAAGGTAAAACACCCATGTGAATCTAGTAAAGTCATCTACTAAAACATAGCCATATCTTTTATCACTTACACTAGCTATTTTGGTTGGATCAAACAAGTCCATATGAATTAGTTCAAGTGGTATGGATGATAAGCTTTCAGTTCTACTTTTAAATGACTTTCTAGTTTGTTTTCTTTGTGCACATGCATCATAAATTTTAGAGTTCAGTTTGAATTTAATTTCAGGCAATCTTTTAGCAATAGAATGCTTCACCAATTTATGAAGTGTATTGTAGCTAGCATGACCTAGTCTACGATGTCACAAGCATGCTAATTTAGATTTAGGTGTAGCAAGATAAAGATTTATGTGAGCAGGGTCATCTAAGTCAATTATATACACATTGTTCACTCTTTTACCAGAAAACTTGATTTCTTTTGAATTATGGTGTAAAATCCTACATTCATTAGAGTCAAAGACTACAGTATGACCTTTATCACAAAGCTGACATATACTCAGCAAACTATATTCCAGACCATCAATAAGCAATACATTATCAATTGAGTTGGAGGGATTCTTACCAACTTTACATGTACCAGTGATCTTTCCCTTATTGTTCCCTCCAAACGTGACATGACCAGCTTCCTTTTCTACTAAGAGACATAATTTGGTTCTGTCCCCTGTCATGTGTCTTGAGCAGCCACTATCAAGATACCAGCGATCGTGCACGGCTGCAAGACACTCCTGCAGAATGAATTAAGTCATAATGTTTGGAACCCAAGGACAATTGGGTCCCAATAGTCTTCTCATCTCAGTTAAGCAAGATAACATAGGCTTTGAAATGTAGACTTTCTTAGTATTTTTATTTTTCTTGCTTGATTGGAAGTTCTGGTTTTTCTTTTCTTCATTAACCTTCTTTTTCTCTCGTTTAGCTTCTTGGGCTTTATGGGTTTTAGGAATGTTGGAAGAGGATTATTTTTTGGACCATCTGTTCCAGTTGGTTGGTCTAGAGGGGTAGGAGGTGTCACAGTACCTAGGGTGTTGTGGTTGGGTAAACCTATGACAATAAGGTTCATAACTACCCCGGACCCATGAAGGTGTCGACCTGTAGGAGGTGAAGTGTCGACCTGTCCCCTATTCTGACCATCTATAACGGTCTCTAGATGAGGGATGTGTCGACCTCCTGACATGAAAGTGTCGACCTGTCTCTCATTCTACCCATTTATAACGGTCTCTATTTGAGAGATGTGTTGGGTCCCTGTAAATTGACCGTCGACCTGTCGGTGCATACCTAGGGAATTGACGGGGGGTTGATCACGAGGGTGTCGACCTGTCCTGAGGGTAGTGCCGACCTGTGCCATTGTTGAATTCTTTCTACCCTTAGGATGTGCAGACCTGGACTTGGGTTGGTGTCGGCCTGCTTGGTGTTGTTGGTGAGCCTTTTTGGGTTTTTCAGGGTTGTTCTTTATAGGCTCTCCCATTTTCTCTTTTCCTTTGTTTCTAGCTTTTTCTTGGTTTGGGCTAGGTGTTGTTTTAGAAGTTGATGCTTTAGAAGATGAGAAAAAAGTTATAGTTTTTAAGCCAAAAGAATTTTTCTTAGTTGGCTCATATCCTAGTCCTTCCCTGTTGAAGTTCATTTTAGTCCCCAGCAGAGCATTCAAGTTCTCACTTCCATCAACAAATTTTTCAAGGGCAGTTTGTTTATCTACTAGGTCTTTTTGAAGCTTTTCATTTTCTTTCAACAGTTGAGAGTTGACTTCTTTAAATGCATCTTTTTCATTGCATAGATTGTTGTCTTTTACATAGCTTTGCATCTTTAGTTTCAACTCATTAATTTCATCTCTTAGGTTTTCATTTTCATCTTCCAAATCCCTCATTTCTTTTCTTCTCTCTTCTAGGTTTTCATTCATTTTTCTTAGATCCTCAATTTCAGTTTCCAGGGAAGTGATCTTTTCATTAAGGGTTTGATCATGCACAATGGAGTCAATTTTCTTCTTCAAGACTTTGTTTTCTTTTCTATACACTTCATATTTATCCATTAATTCAAAGTAAGCCTCTTCCCAATCATCAGTAGAAAAATGTTCAAAAGGGGAGCTTACCTCACTGTTCTTTTCTCCATTTGCCATCAACCAGAGATCATCTTTCTCCTCTTCAGAGGAGCTATCTTCATTTTCTTCCTCTTCATCATCACTCCATGTACACACCATGGGGTGTTTCTTCTTGCCCTTCCACTTGGGCACTCAGACTTGATGTGTCTTGGTTTCCTGCAAGAATAGCGGATAAGTTTCTCAAACTTTTTAGAATTTTCAGGTCTTGGCCTGAAACTTCTTTTTACTTGGGGCTTCCTCTTTGTGAAGCCTTTACCTTCCTTTCTTAAATTTTTTTTGAACTTCCTTGTCAACATAGCAATCTCGTCCTCTTCAGAGTTTCTACTTGAAGGCTCTTCATCTTCAGAGATGTCCTTGGTACTTGGCCCAGCCTTGAGAGCCAGAGGCTTCTTGTTACTTACCTCAGCTTCTTTGTTCTTCAAATTCATCTCATAGGTCATCAGGGACACTATGAGTTCTTCTACCTTGATGGTAGCCAAGTCCTTTGATTCCTCGACCATTGTTGCCTTTGTATGCCATGCAGGAGTTAGAGATCTTAATATCTTTCTCACAATCTCCTGCTCGGAATAGGTCTTAGCTAGCTCAGTTAAACCATTAGTGAGCATGGTTAGCCTAGCATACATATCAGAAATAGACTCTTCAGTTTTCATTCTGAATTTTTCATATTTAGAAACTAGCATATTGGCCTTGGTCGCACGTACCTATGTTGTCCCTTCATATATTACCTCAAGATGGTCCCACATCTCTTTTATAGTGGCACATGTAGACACTCTTAAGAATTCTATTGGGTGAAGGGAGCATTGCATTATGTGCTTGGCTCCCCAGTTCAGTGTAGATCTTCTGATATGCTCCTTGGTCCATGTTTCTTCATCTTCAGGCAACTCAAACGGACCTTTGCTAATGACTCGCAAAGTTTCATGATCCTGGGCTCTGATAAAAACCTGCATACGATTTTTCCAGTAGGGATAGTTTGTCCCAGTGAAAAAGGGAGGTCTATTTATGGAATGCCCTTCAGGCATTGGACTCTTAGTCGCCATATCACCAGTTCTCTCAAGGTCGTTAGACCACATACAGAGAGACTAACTATGATACCACGTGTTGAGTAGTGATAGACAGATCTAGAGGGGAGGGGTGAATAGATCAGCCCCTTCTTTGTGGAAATAACAACTAGGTAAAAACTTATACCAGTAAAGTAGGAAAACACACAAGCTGGCGAGCTAAATGCAAGGAAAATGCTCAAGACGTTCCTAAGCAAGCATCTACCTACAAGACACAATAGAAGGCAACCACAAGAACACAACATTTTAAGGTTGTTCGGTCTCTGTTGATTCACAGCTTCTAACAGAGAGACAAACTCTCTCAACTCCGCTGCCAAATAGCTTGAGGGTACACAACCCAAATCCTACAGACCAATAACCACACCGTCTGTCTTCCTACTCGTAGGTAGGGAGCAATAGTAAGAGTATGTGTTTTTGACAAAAACAAAACTGAAAAAGGAACAACCAGATAGAGTATGGCTATGATGTTCTATGGGAGAGAAAACTCATGTCTGGGAGAGAACTGGATGACGCATGGGTTCTCTTCTTCTTCTTCCTGGTTCTTCACCACGACCACGAGGAAATGATGAACTTGCTTCTTAGCTTTCAAGGGCACCTGATGAAGCTTCAACAGATGCTATCTTCCTTGCTGTGAGACCTCCTGAGGTGAAGAAGATAGTTTGCTACGTTGCAGTTACGCCAGCAATACAAGGAAGGAGATATCTCTCGGAGCAAGCTTCTTGGCTGCTCTTCTATCCTTCTCTTGCTCTCCTTCTTCTTCTCTCTGCTTATGCGTTCGTCGAACTAGAGCTTGCTCTCACTTGTGTGTCTGTAGCTCACGATCTCTCCAGCCTTATACTTTTCGGAACCCCATGCCCAGGACGTCGCATTCTACGTTTCCCTTTTTGCTTCAACAGGTTCTTGACCTTTCCTCCCGTGCTTACCACATTCGTGGGTAGGTAGGGAACCAAATTTGCAAATGTACCAGCATCTAGATGGTTCCTCTGCAAGCCAATCAGATCTTCTAACAAAGTGGGCTTCCAGAAGCTTTTTCAAGTGCGATCGGATCCTCTACGACTAGTTACGGACCTAGAAAAGTGGATGCGATGGGATCCAGATCCGTTCTGGGCGAGCTTGAAGGTGTCGACACTTTCAGACAAAGTGTCGGCACATCTCGTTAGAATCCTGAAGACATGTGGCTTCCAAGCAGAACAGGTCGACACATCGATTGCCGTGTGTCGACACATGCGCCACACTCGCGTGCCGCTCGAGCCTCCGTGTCGAGGCTTCACTTGGAAGTGTCGGGGCATGTGCGCCAGACAGAGATGAAGTCCATTGCGCTGAGCTGAAGGTGTCGACACGTTTTCCACAGAGTGTTGACACATGGTGCCAAACAGAACCCAAATAGAAACGGTTCGATCATAAATTTCTTCTAGACGTGTCGACACGTTGTAGGAGGTGTCGACACTCTGCTCACTCCAGAGCTCAAACAGAAATAGTTCAAGGATGGTTTCTTCTTAGCATGTCGACACGTCCAAGTGACAGGTCGACACTTGCGAGTCCTTCACCTGAGCTTGTCCAAATCACAATGTAAACAAAATCATTAATCAGACCACAAGGATTCAACAATGAGTTATGCTTTGTTATCATCACAACTAGGGGACACAACACCCACCTCTCCTCTCAGAAAAATAGAGTATCGAAAATGAACTCTTCTCCCCTTGCTCTCGAACTCCCCTCTAGAGAAGAATGGGATGGCGGCCGCTCATGAGGGTTTTCTCTCTGGAAATCCTTTCTTCTTCTCCCTTTGCTCTCTTTGTATCGAATTGGGCCTTTTTATAGAGGGATAGGCCTTCTCTGTTAATCCGGCGCGGGTGGTGGCACGCCATTTTCAGGCTTCAGGAACAACTTTGCGTGCCGAATTTCATGGCGCCGTTTCAGCAACTATCACGCCCGTTTAGGTGTTTTGCGCGCCAGTTTAAGCGGCACCGCTTTAGCATTGGCCACGCCATTTTAGCATCTATTTTGGTTGTTTGTTCGGGTCGGGTCCATTTGTGGGCCTCGTACTGGCTCCAGGCACTATTTTGAACCCCATATTACTCCGGCCTTGCTGGACTATCATGAGAGGTATCCTAGAGGCCATCAAACTTTCGACTAACAACTTCCGATGCAAGCCGTGCTTTTAATTCGGTCACTCGGGTTTTCCTGCTGATACGGCCTTCGGAAACCCGTATGGTGGGACCAGAGACGTCTCTTCACCTCGAAAGGTGTTTTCTTCAGGTGGTGGGTCACCAGGGGTATTTTGTCTTCGTGGACGGGATTTGTTCGGTGCGACCGAGTCAGCACCGGCTTGTTAGCCTTGGCTCGCCACTTGGCATCACCAGGCTCAGAGAGATAAGTCGTGGGACCCTTCCATCGGGTATTTTAAGACTTTAGCACCTCGAGTGAACCTTCTTTGTTGATCTTCTTCGGCCCTCGTGCACTGGCAGACCACATCCTTTCATCATTCAGGCACAATTACCATCCAATTATATTTTGGGTGCCAACAGGTACGCGATGATCCCGGCTGCCACATCGTAAACAAGCGCCGAGATGCTTCCAACATTCTTCGGCCGAATGATCGAATTTCTCACAAAGTGAGCAAGCCGCCATGTCCCGCCTCTCCTCTTCCTCCTTGACTCTTCTATTCTTGCCATTACCATTGCCATTCCCTTTACTATTACTATTTCCATTGCGAGACCTCTTCTTATTATTATGGGGTTCATAATCCTCCGTGATGCTAAACCTTTCTTCTCTTTCCTCTCGCCTATCATGGTTTCGGCTTGACTTTTCATCTTTTCACCTAAATTTCTCTACCTTCTCCAAGGTCCGTTCACATAGGTGGGCTCAGTGAACCATCTCCATATATGTATGGATATTTTAAGGTCTAAGGTCATTTATAAGGACGGACCTCAATCTGTACATAAAGTGATTTGCCTTCATGATCTCCATGGCCACAAGGTGCGGAGCATATAACGCCAGCCTTGAGAATTGCAACTCATATTCCGCCACGGACATCATCCCCTGTCGAAGGGATGCGAATTCCGCCGCCTTCCTTTCCCTGACATGCTCGGAGAAATATTTCTCTCGGAAGAGTTCAAGAAACTCCTCCCAAGTAAGTTGAGCATTTTGTAGATGGGCCGAGGTGGCCTTCCACCATGTACGGGCATCCTTGTTTAATTGAAATGCAGCAAGTAAGACCTTCTCTTGGTCGATGAATTGCATAACATTAAAGATCCAGTCCATATCATCAATCTAGTTTTCAGCTTCGTTCGGATTAGAGAAACCTGAAAACCGCGGAGGATTCATACTCCGGAAGTTGCGATGTAAGTCACCAGCGCCTGCCCTCGCGCCAGCTTGAGCCATAGTTTGGAGGGCCTGGGTAAGACCCACAACAGTTTGTTGCATCCCTTCCCAATTTGCACGATTTGCGGCCATTGTGAGAATGACGTGCCTGAGAAAATAAATCATTAGTTATTTTCCTTGGAGTTTAGGAAGATTTATGTCAAGATGAATTTCTAAATAACTATCTCATCCCGGGCTCTATCCAATTCTCACATGGGTTTGAAAATTTCTTCCTAAGTCATAGGTGTGGGTCCTTCAACCTTGGACTTAACCTATGACATGACATTTTCCTAGGACTTACTTATACCTAGGCTCTGATACCACTTAACTGTCACGCCCTGAGATTTGCAGCGGAAGTAAGTCAGGAACATGAACAGTCGGCAATACGCCTCAAGCTAGCAATATAATCAGAGCGTTATATCATTCACACATAAGAGATTAATGCACAAGATGATGTACTCAAAATTCTAACTTTTTAAAACCATAATAATCAAGGTTTACAACTGACTCTTAACTTTGACTCTTATAGCCTAGACTCAAGAAAACAAAATTACATAATCATGTCTCTCCATCGACTACAAATAGACTCATGACTCTTGACACACTAGGCTCCTCTCGTCCATCATTCGCTCTCACCATCGGATCTGTCATTCGAGTAATCCGAATCCGATCCACTGGAGTTTTCTGAAAGGATTGGAAAGTAGGGAATGAGCACACTTGTCCAGTAGGTATCTTCGTATCAACATGAAGGTATGATTTAAGTATTTATCATTTTTAACTCTAAAAGGTAAGATAAATGAAATACTATGAAACATGCGATAAAACCAAAGTAATAACATAAGTAGCCAGATATAGACCATAGAGATATGAGTGTTCATGTAGGATGAGGGCACGATCAAGTAAGAATATAATGTGGCCGTTCATTAACGAGAATGTAACGAGAATATACTTTTTATAACCATAAAGACTATGCACTAGAAAGTCATGTAACAAGAATGTATAATTTCATGATGAGCCTCGTGGTTTTCACCCGTTTGTAAAAAAAGTACTCCCGACGCAATGCGACGCCAGTGTTCATCATACCCCATGATTTACAATATGTTTCCGGCCATCCTCTGAGGGGGCTAGCATCGAGCCCTTGGACACTGTCCGTGCCCGCTCTTGCATCTTCACGTTATAAATCAAGCTACTTCCACGAGAAATATAAATGTAGGCCAATAATGTAAAGTTCAAATAGTAAGTTCATGACAATAATATCAAGGTAAGAATGTACCCAAAAATGATTCATGAGAGTTCAAGGATGAATTAATGACTAGGTCATGCTACGGGAGAAATCCGGGAGCATAACGGTGCATTCATTAATTTCCATAGTTCATTAATAACTTATTGTATAAGGTTTGGGTTCCAGATAATCAATAGACCATCTAGGAACAGAGTAGACTTAACCCGTAAGGTCAAACCACAGGTTAGACATGAACTTGGAAAACGTGGTCATGTGAAGACCGTTTCTTGAAAGTAGCAGTCAAGTCAAGACCACCTTCAGGATGAGTCGGCGCATGAAGAAGGAATAGGTCGACCAAGTGAAACTGCAGGCAAGACGCGGTCACGCCAGAATCATCTTTATGAAATAGCAGTCGCCTGGAGGCCGTGACTAGTCAAGAGTGCAGGAAAATGCGAGAAACTCAAGTGCTTTCTAATCCATTGGGCTTCTAGGGTACAACCAGCTTGGCATCCTAGTGAGAATCCCAGGCTCGTGGAGACTTACGGAGGCCTTGAAACATGATCACCTACTCCAGCGGAAGGAATATCCGACAGTGAGGATTACAAGTCCAAGAGAGTGTGCCTATCAAGTGCGTGTGTAACTAATAGCATCGTACTAGAATACGTGCTATGTACTTAAGAAAGACTGAGATGAGAGTGAATCGTGTAGAAACGGCGATCAAATCATCAATGTAACAAGTTCCATAAACCATGTGAAAATAACTTTAATACAAGACTATATGATTTTGGCATGAAATTAACATAAGATTAAAATAAGTTTATAAAACATGAAGGGCATGAAATCTACCATGATTGATGCACAATATAACCAAAATCATGAATATAATGACATATCTAGGAATATGACCTAATTACCTAGGCTTAGCATGTATTTAATCGGGCTGATCTGCATTCTGTTTAGGGTTAATAGAATACAGAATGCGGTCAGGTGAGAACCGCCTATTGGTAACCGTGGTCTATCTGGGACCGCCTCTTGAAAGAAGCGATTTCTAAGGAACCACCTTCTGTCTATAACAGACAGAAGCAACAGTCTGACATGCAGGGCCTATCTAGGGCCATAAATGCATAGAAACTATGAAGAATAGAAGGATAACATATGGGAACATATTTAGAACGTCAAAGGTGCATGGAAAGACATGTATCATGCTAAAATTCTTATCTTTTAGTAACAAGGTGTAGGGTTATGCATGCGGTAAGAATCTAAATCCGCAGTCATGATAAAACATGAAATTCTCTACATACAGTGCATGAAACTTCAAGGAAAGAGAGATATTTTACTCCTAACTTGCTGTTTAAGCCTTTCATGAGATAACCTACCTTTGATTTGTTCCCTACACTTTGAATTTGTTGCTGGAAGAAGGTCCTCGTTCCTGCGCGTCCTGCGTGGAACCCACAACTTCCAGCGGCTCTATCTCCCTAACCTCTTGGTTTTCTAGCACGAGGTTTGGAGGGTAGTTAGAAGACATAAAGAGGAACCATTTATTCTGAAGACCAAACTTGAAATTACCTCGGTTAGGGTTCTTAAATCTTTGATCTTTCTCAGAGAAACTCACTCATTCCTGTGCGGTCTGCAGAGAACCAGTGACTTCCGAGGCTTCTAACTTCTCAAGGGCTTATTCTCCTGGCATGGGGTTAGAGAGGAATTAGACAAAACTAATAAAAATAAAAAGTTCTAAAGGATGAACCTGGGAAGGCGATTCCTTACCTTCGAAATACACGCTCTAAAACTAGGGTTCGCGCATGTTGAAGTTCAGGCCTATTTATAGGGTTTGGCCTAGGGTGGCTAGATTAGATCGACTTAGGAGTCCTAATTTGGAGTAGGATCGATCCCCAAGAGTCCTAGACTAGATTTCCATGCCAGATAGCATCGATCCATGGGGATTGGAATGCTAAAAATCCTTCTTTTTCACGTTTTTGCAAATCACATTTTTGGAACATAGTCGCGGTCTTCCCTGAACAGCTACTCTGAGAACGCGGTTGCGCGATAGACCACGTTCTGGCGTATTTTCTAAAATTTTTAGATTTTCTTATTTATCTCCTATTTATCCCCTAATTGGTCTATTTATCCATTTTAAATCCATAAATAGCCCTAATTACGTCTCTAGAAGTGGGCTTGGGCTAAAAGGGCCTTAAAATTGGTCTTTGGGCCTATTTTAAGTGGGCTTAACCCTTTGGTTAATAATTGGCCTTTTAAATTAATTTATTTTACCCCTTATTCACTTGATGACCCATTGAAGCCTATTAAATATTTAAATAATTCTATTTAATTCCAAAAAAATCCTAAAAATTTTCGGGGTGTTACATGGCTGATGTTGTTTATAGAAAGGCTGCATGTCCGTGGAAAATTCTATCCTACATCAAAGAAATCTGGAGTTTTCTCCCGCCTTCTGTGGTGATTGTTCATGTTTATAGGGAAGCCAATCAGACTGACTTGCTACTTTGCTTGATTCTCTAGATGTAATCAGATTTTTTCTTCTACGCAGTCCTTACCAACTATTGTAAAAGGAGCTGCCCGTCTTGATAAACTAGGGATGCCCAGTATTCACATGTAACTTTTTTGCTTATCATTAATAAAGTTTACCTACTAGGGTGTGATGGTGGAGTGAGCACACTCCCTCCTACTGGGAGAGGGTGCACTCTCCTGTCTGCCTCTAGTTAAGGTTTCTTATCAAAAAAAAAATCAATACATTACTGCATACTTTATGACAGTGTAGGAAATAATATTTGTTTACTGTATAAATGGTTGTCATACCTATTGAATGCTTTCTTATAGGATATACAGGAGGAAAGCTTCTTAATTAAACTTTTCTATGCTGGTCACTAGAAAGTTGTGCATGGAAGAGATGGGCAGGATAACTTGTCACCAAGGGGTTTCAAACAAAGGTCCTTTTAATGGATGAGAGATTATGTCAATTTTATGGACCTCAAACTTGTAGCAAGTGGGTTGTTCAAGGAGGCAGTGGAGGAGATATATTATGTTGTTGAACTTACACAAGGAAGCATAGGTAGAAGGTTTTTGCATTTAGATAATGATGAACACATCATGGAAATGTTTGACAGGTCCAGCCGCAGTAGTATGATGAAGATTTATGCTAGTGCAGACTACCCTATTGTGCCATTGGATGCAGAGGATCCTGATCATGCATTAGATGCTATCTCCCTTGATGAATCACTAGATGTAGCCCAAGTCATTCTAGAAGCAATTTCAGATGGGGAAGTGAGAACTAATGACAATGATTATAACCCCAGTTCAGAATCTGAAGATCAGTCTGGAGATGAGTTAGTTGATGACGATGATGTGGGTGACCATTTTGTAAATTTAATGATGCCAAACATGTCTCAAGGAGCTCTTTATGATAGTATTTCTACATTTAGACTTGCTCTATCTTAGTATGCCATTCTCAATGAGTTTGATGTGAAATATATCTGATTAGAGCCATTGAGGGTGACTGTGAGCTGTAAAGCAAGTAATTGCAACTGGCGGCTACATTCCTCGAGATTGAAAAATGGGCACACCTTCCGGTGAAGACTCTACAGGGTGAGCACACTTGTGTGTCTGTGCCTATATGGCAACGAAGTTTTGGATTGCACAGTAATGCCTTCCACGGTTGAAGAATGAAGGAGACTTGAAAGTAAGAGAAATGGGTAGAAGATTGAATCATACATATTATATCAATCTACCATACATGCACATTTATAAGGCTAAGGTGGCTGCCTTGAGGGAGATACATGGCACATGGGAGGACATGTATGCCATGATACTAGGTTTACATCAGGAGCTTATGGTGAGGAATCCAGGTAGTGTGATAAAGTATGAATTGGAGGGTGGTAGGATGTTTAAAAGGTTTTTTATGTCATTTAAGGCTTCAATTGAAGGCTTCAAAGCCTGTCGGCCATTGATTGGCCTAGATGGGTGTCATCTGAAGTGCACATTACGTACAAAGGTAATGAAGTTGATGTTGATGTTGATGTTAGGCTTGATATATGCCCATGTCATTAGCCCCATGCCTGATAGGTCTAAATGAGTTAGGCTTAATGTTGATATTTTGCCACCAAATACAAGGTGTCCCCCTAGAAGGCCAAGGAAGAACCTTATTAGGGATGTTGATGAACCGGCTAGAGTGAAGAGACAACACAACTGTACAAGGTGTGGGCAACCTGGTCATCATGGAAGCACCTGGAAGAACCCATTACAACACACTCCAAGTACTAGTGAAAGGTAAATTAAGCAAAAAAATTTAAAGAAGTTTCCTTCTTTTTACTTGTCTGCTAATAATGTGTTTGCTTCCTTTGTAGGAGGCCCCATGGGAGGCCAAAGAAGAATGCATCCTCAAGGCCACCTGTTTATTCCCGGCCACCTGTGGGACAAAGGGGTAGAGGAAGGGGCCAGAATGTGTGTAGCGACCCTGATAAAAGCAAGATTTTTAAATATATCAAATTAAAAATAAAAGATAAGTAAATAGATGACAAAGAGCCTAAAAGGGTAAATCATTGATCAAGAGGAAAATAACGCCTTTTATCAAGGCGCTAATTCAAAAGGAAACGCCTCTGTATAAGGCGTTAATTTAAAAGGGACGCCTAGATAATAGGGCGTCAAATTTCAAACGATAAAAAAATAAAATTAAGGAAAGGAAATGAAACGCCCTCTACATGGGCGTGTTTACATAAGTAACGACGCTCCACAAGGCGTCAATTTAAATTCGACGCCCTCGCTTAAGACGTTAATTCAGTTCGAGTTTCGTTCGACCCAGGAGTTTATCCGGGGCAAGTTATGGATAACTACGGGCAATATTGAACAGGGTAAGAACTCTATTAGGGAAATACTACTCCCAGTATGCTACTAACTCTATTAGGATTCTAAAAATCCTATAAATACCTTGGTCTATCGAACCCTAAAAACTATTTGGTCGAAGCCTTGCTGCTGCATACGTGAAGAACAGGTTATGTTCTTCTTCCCTCCTTTGCTTTCGATCAATTTATGAAGAAATTTTAATTGTTTCTTCGCCGTCTTTTGCTATAGGTTGAACACCCTGTGTGCTGAAGAATAAGGGGTTCTTCATCAACGTCCTCTGCGTCCACGAAAGAAGACATCTTCCTAAAGCTCACCTGTTGTCGAGAAGCTCATATTACTTGGTTATTTATAACGTCTGAAGACTCTGTTACGAACATAGCATCGTTTTCTCCTCCAAACCTTCATCCGTTCATCAGTTAAATCTTCATAAGGTAGGTTTTCTCAAGAACGTAGCCCAAACTAGTATAAATTATGAAATAAAACTCATCCATGATCTCATGCATATAGTTCTACTGCATTTCCAAATTTTTCTGAGTGATTTTAAAGAAGCGACCCAGACAAGGGCGCTAATTCTTGTTTTGACGCCCTGCCCAGAAGTCGTCAATTTCATATAATTGATAATTATCAATGTTTAAAATTCTATAACTATGAAACCATGAATCTAAATTAATGCATGATCATACCTATCTAATCCTGCTATTTTTCTTGTCCTGACTATGAAATTATTTTCCTGAAATGTTATTATCTGAAAATTGATAAATCGTTGAATTAACGCCCTGCACAAGGTCATCTCCTACTGAACTGACGCCCCAGACCAGGGCGCTAATTGAAAAGTAACGCCCCTGTCCAGGGCGCGTTTTTGTTAAAATTCCAGAATAATGATTCTCCGTAGAATGGAAATATTGAAGGGACGACTAATGTATAAGTCGTCGAATTTTGAATAAACGCCCCTGACTAAGGCGTGAATTTGATAATTAATGACTTATCTTAAGTCGCTATTTTCTGTATTACTGTTTTACACTGATTACTGTCACCGAAGGGTTATATATATATATATATCGGCACTATATTCCAGTCCGTGAATATAGTCCCATGTTTCATGATGTTTTATCGCACTACCCTCAATTCTCATTGACATACAAGCTCTCCATTGGACATTCCATTCCTTTAGACTAGCGAGTTAGTCATAGAGACCTCTGTAAGTCTCCTCGCAGCCTTGGATTCCCTCAAGACCGACTGAGCTGGTTGTACCATAAAAATCCATTACACTATTTTGCCATGTCACTCTGAAGAAACATGGTATACCGGCCCTCATGTTATGCAAAGTGTGTATCATGAGAATTCTCTTAATGGGATGAGGTTATCATGCCATTTGATGTTGTTCTTGTAAACCCCAATTCTATAGCAACATTGTCATGATGTTCTTGTAAACCCCAACTCTATATCAACATTGTTATGCTGTTCTTGTAAACCCCAATTCTATATTCAACATGATGTTCTTGTGGACCTCAATTCTATATTAAGAATGAGGACGTCTTGCCATTGATGTGCTGTTCATGTGGACCTCAATTCTATATAAAGAGTGTCCATACTTGTGTGTCATGGTACCCAAGCTAGGGGAACCAATTCCACCTAGTTTTCTCGATAATCCTGATTGTACCGTTATTATCATCATTTTATGTCAAGTGTCATATTTTTGGACTCTATTCTATTCAAGTTATCCTACGTATCTACAAGCTTTATTCTTGAAATTCCATATTGGCTATACACAAAAGTGGATGTTAAAATACATGATTAATGCCTGCGCATATAGGGCCCGATCTGGTCCTGGGAGGAGCACCCGAAAGTACTTGTGCCCATGGGAGTTGATTGATCACGGTATTGGCATTATACCGAAGTGCATGACTAGCTTGATTGAACATTCCACAAATCTTGTACTCGTACTTGACTTGATATTACATGACTTGTGTGGCCCGAGGAAGGGTAATTGTATACTTGCTTGACTTGAAACAAATTAGCCAAATTCCAACATGACATGATGAATACACTTGCCTGAATATCTTGATATCTTTTTGATATAAGTTCTTGAAAGTTCATGACTAATTCTTCTTGCTGTCGTATTGTTATACACTCTCTCTATCTTGTCGTCTTATGCAAGCATGCATAGCTATAGTGCATTCATGAAAGATGTAATCACTTAAACCCCATGCTAGATCTTGAGATATAATTTCCCACTGAGCGTTCGCTCACTTAGTGTTTCCCTACTTTCAGGTAAGTCCGACGAAGAGGGAACTCAAACGGATGGGGAAAATCAAGAGTGAAAGAGATAGAGCTTCTTCCGTGTTATCTAGTCTTTTTCATATTTTCTTGAGTCAACATTGTATTTTTCTTTTATTTTAGTTAGTACTTCAAGGTTTGTAATAGACATCTTCTTATGAAGGAATAAAGGACTGGGTTATCTTTACTTTCG
Organism: Amorphophallus konjac; assembly: GCA_022559845.1. Classification (NCBI taxonomy): domain Eukaryota; kingdom Viridiplantae; phylum Streptophyta; class Magnoliopsida; order Alismatales; family Araceae; genus Amorphophallus; species Amorphophallus konjac. Next base: position 83,232,463 of record CM040124.1, on the reverse strand, counting down.
CGCATCTCTGATTTTTGGTGTCGAATACACTAATACTCTGATTGACATGATTGATATAAACTCGTCGCGCATCTCCAGGTACCTTCCGCGCTCGGGGCGTGACAGTTTTTGTGGTATCAGAGCCTAGGGTATTCAATTCCTAGGAAAACCCAAGTCCAAGGATAGGTTTAACCTTTAACCGGTGAGATTGGGTAGAACCAAGGGTTGAGTTAACATAAAAACTTAAAAGCCCTTAACGCAAGTATATAAAAATATAGTTATTGTAATTGTAGGATAATGGTTGTCGAACGTGCTCAGTGGCGCAACATGCAGCGTACACTTCAAGGCATGACTCAGGTGCTGCAACAAGTAGCACAGGGAGGTGCACAATGAGCCGGAAGTCTCCACCAAGTCTTCAAGAACATGAACCCTCCCAAATTCATGGGTTCTACTGATCCGGATGACGCAGAGCACTGGATCAGGGAAACGGAGCGTATATTCCGTGTTATGCAGTGCACAGACCAATATAAAGTCTTATTAGCTACTTTCCAACTAGAAAGGGATGCCCGATGCTGGTGGGAGTCAGTCGAAGCTACTATAAATCAAGACCAAATTACTTGGGAAGAATTTGTTGAACATTTCAACAATAAATATTTTTCAGACCGAGTCCAAGAAAATAAAGCTACCGAATTTGCCGCACTCAAGCAACGGTCGTTATCGGTGGCGGAGTACGAGGCACAATTCTCTAGATTATCTCGGTATGCTAAGCACTTAGTTAGCACCGAGAAGATGAAAGCTAGGAGGTTCCTAAACGGGCTCAGGCCCCAATATATTACCCAGCTAGCGCCAATGGATATTCAAGTCTACTCAGAGATAGTACGCCGAGCTCAATTGTTAGAAGATGCCACGGAGCTATCAGATAGAATCCGTGGGAAGGATAAGAAGGAACAAGTTACAAGTTCGGGTTCCTTTAAACCCAACTTCAAGAAGAGGCCTAGCACTGGAAGTACTTCTTCTCAAGACCAAAAATTTAAGAAGACCAAGCCCTTCTCTATCACTACTGCACCTTCGAATATAATATGCAAGCATTGTGACAAGGCTGGTCATAAAGTCGAAGAGTGATGGGGGAAACTTGGAGCATGTCTCCGTTGCGGGAGCCGTGAGCATCGGATTCCCGATTGCCCATTACTTAATGATCAAACCGGTGACGGAAAGCGCCCGGTAACCAAGAACGCTCATCTTCACGCAATTAAGGAGACCGAAGAAGAAGAAGGCGGACTAGTAGAAGGTACACTGAAAGTTTGTTCCAAGTATGCACATGTCTTATTTGATACGGGTGCATCACATTCTTTTATTTCCAAGAAGTTTGCTAACCCCCTACCTATGGAACCGGAATGGATGAAAATAATTTTATCTACTCCTCTCGGAAATGAAACCGATATTACTCACCATTATCAAAACTGTGAAGTCTTGGTGAAAGGAAGAAATCTTCCTATCGATCTCATATGTTTAGATCTAAAGGAGTATGATGTCATATTAGGAGCGGATTGGTTATCCAAATATCAGGCAACAGTCGATTGTCGCAATAGCAAGGTTACTTTCAAGGACTTTCCAGAACTAGTCTATTCTAGCCCTAAGAGTCGGAGCGAGTCACCTCTTATTTCGGCTCTCCGAGCTAGCAAGCTAATAAGGAAAGGATGTGTATCTTTCCTTGCATTTGTCACGATTAAGGAGGCTCAGGAAACTAAGATAGAAGATATCCCAATTGTGCAAGAATTTCCGGATGTGTTCCCGGAGGATTTGCCTGGATTACCCCCGCAAAGAGAAGTGGCCTTCACCATCGATTTAGTTCCTGGTGCGGGTCCAGTTTCTAAGGCACCGTATAGAATGTCTCCTGCCGAACTCAAGGAGTTAAAGGAGCAATTGATGAAACTCATTAAGAAAGGATTCATTAGACCGAGTACTTCCTCGTGGGGAGCGCCTGTATTATTTGTAAAGAAGAAGGATGGATCCATGAGACTATGCATCGATTATCGACAGTTGAATCATCTCACTATCAAGAACAAGTATCCACTACCGAGAATCGATGAGTTATTTGATCAAATATCTGGATCCAAGTATTTTTCAAAGATTGATCTCAGGTCAGGATATCACCAACTAAGGATCAAGGATGATGACATTAATAAGTCTGCATTCAGAAGCAGGTACGGCCATTATGAATTTGTTGTTATGCCTTTTGGAATAACAAATGCCCCTGCTGCCTTTATGCAGTTAATGAATAGTATATTAAGGCCTAATTTGGATCAATTCGTGGTGGTCTTTATCGATGATATATTGATTTATTCCTAGACCAAGGAAGAGCATGAGGAGCATTTAAGGATTGCATTACAAATATTAAGGGCAAACCAATTATACGCAAAACTCAGCAAGTGTGAATTCTGGCTTGAGGAAGTAACTTTTCTCGGACATGTTATATCGAAGGATGGCTTATCAGTAGATCCATCAAAAGTGGCAGCTGTAAGAAATTGGGAAAGACCGACCAATGCTAGCGAGATCCGAAGTTTCTTAGGTCTTGCCGGCTATTACAGGCGATTCATCAAAGACTTTTCTAAGATCGCCGTACCACTTACGAGGTTAACTCGCAAGGAGATCCATTATGAATGGAGTGAGGAATGTGAAAGAAGCTTCCAAACTCTCAAGGATCATCTTACTACAGCTCCTGTCTTAGCATTACCAATGGAAGGAGAGAAATTCGAGGTATACACTGATGCTTCTGGCATTGGTCTCGGATGTGTTGTAATGCAACAAGGAAAGGTTATAGCTTACTCTTCTCGTCAATTAAAGAAGCATGAAGAGAACTACCCTGCCCATGACTTAGAATTAGCTGCGGTAGTATTTGCACTCAAAATATGGAGACATTATCTTTATGGAGTACAGTTTACTGTATACTCTGATCACAAGAGTCTCAAGTATCTCTTTTCACAAAAGGAACTAAATATGAGGCAAAGACGTTGGCTAGAATATCTCAAGGACTTCGACTTCAATCTACAATATCATCCCGGAAAGGGTAATCATGTAGCAGATGCCCTTAGTCGAAAGCCGAGAGCACTGTTAGCCAATTATATGATTCAAGAATGGAAGTTGCTAGAGCAATTCTCTGAATTCAATATAAGCGTGGACACAGACTTTCAATGTGTCACATTGTCTCATATAAGCATTCATCCAGACCTATTAACTGAAATACAAGCACTTCAGGATAATGACCCAATATTAGTGGAAATCAAGGGCAAACTGGAAGGACAATCTGATTTCCAAATAACTTGTGAAGGAAGATTAATGTTCAGGAATAGAACTTGCATACCGGATTGTCCCGAGTTAAAGAAGAAGATATTAGATGAAGCTCATAGATCAAGGTATACGATTCATCCTGGAACTACCAAAATGTACCAAGATGTGAAGAGGAATTTTTGGTGGCCCAACATGAAAAGGGAAATAGCGGACTACGTGTCGCGCTGTCTCACATGCCAACAGGTCAAGGCGGAACACCAAAAGCCTACTGGAAAATTACATCCTCTAGATATTCCCAAATGGAAGTAGGAGAATATTAGCATGGATTTCATTATGGGTTTATCTAAATCAAAAGGAGGACATGATGGAATATGGGTTATTATTGACCGATTGACTAAATCGGCGCATTTCTTGCCAATAAAGAGCCGATGGATAGTTGATGTTTTGGATGCATTATACATCAAGGAAATAGTCAGATTACATGGTATTCCTGTTTCAATCGTGTCTGACAGAGATCCCCGTTTTACTTCATATTTTTGGAAGGGATTACAACATTCGTTGGGAATAAGACTTAACTTTAGTACAGCTTTTCATCCTCAAACGGATGGTCAGACCGAGAGAACAAATCAGGTGGTTGAAGATATGCTCAGAGCTTGCATCATTGATTTCAATGGAAGCTGGCATGATCACTTGTCATTGGTGGAATTTGCATACAATAATAGCTACCAGGCAAGTATACAAATGGCGCCTTTCGAAGCTTTATACGGAAGGAGTTGCCGATCACCCTTATGCTGGGACGAAGTTGGAGAGAAACAACTGCTAGGTCCAGACATGGTAAGGGTTACCACTGAAACAATACAAATGATTAGAGAAAGACTGCAAGTTGCTCAGTCTAGGCAAAAGGCTTATGTCGATACAAGAAGGAGAGATCTTGAATTCCAAATTTAAGATCATGTATTTCTCAAGATATCGCCTGGACATGGCATACGGAGATTTGGTGTTAAAGGCAAGCTTACACCAAGATTCATCGGACCCTTCGAGATACTGGAACGAGTTGGCGAGGTTGCTTATCGCATCGCATTGCCTCCTCAACTGTCTGATGTACATAATGTATTCCACATATCTATGTTGAAGAAGTATGTACACGATCCATCACATATTATTGATCATGGAGACCTAGTGATCCAGAAGGATCTCACATATGAGCAGAAGCCTATGAAGATACTAGATCATGAAGTACGTACCCTAAGGAATAAGGCTATTCCCATGCTTAAGGTACAATGGAATAAGAACTCCGAACATGAAGCTACATGGGAGACCGAGGAATCCATGAGGAAGCGATTTCCAGAATTGTTTTAAGGTATATACTCTACACTCTCCACTTATATATACTATTGAATTTGGGGACCAAATTCTTTTAAGTGGGGGAGGGTGTAGCGACCCTGATAAAAGCAAGATTTTTAAATATATCAAATTAAAAATAAAAGATAAGTAAATTGATGACAAAGAGCCTAAAAGGGTAAATCATTGATCAAGAGGAAAATAATGCCTTTTATCAAGGCGCTAATTCAAAAGGAAACACCTCTGTATAAGGCGTTAATTTAAAAGGGACGCCTAGACAATAGGGCGTCAAATTTCAAATGATAAAAAAATAAAATTAAGGAAAGGAAATGAAAGGCCCTCTACATGGGCGCGTTTACATAAGTAACGACGCTCCACAAGGCGTCAATTTAAATTCGACGCCCTCGCTTAAGACATTAATTCAGTTCGAGTTTCGTTCGACCCAGGAGTTTATCTGGGGCAAGTTATGGATAACTACGGGCAATATTGAACAGGGTAAGAACTCTATTAGAGAAATACTACTCCCAGTATGCTACTAACTCCATTAGGATTCTAAAAATCCTATAAATACCCTGGTCTATCGAACCCTAAAAACTATTTGGTCGAAGCCTTGCTGCTACATACGTGAAGAACATGTTATCTTCTTCTTCCTTCCTTTGCTTTCGATCAATTTATGAAGAAATTTTAATTGTTTCTTCGTCGTCTTTTGCTATAGGTTGAACACCCTGTGTGCTGAAGAACGAGGGGTTCTTCATCAACGTCCTCTGCGTCCACGAAAGAAGACATCTTCCTAAAGCTCACCTATTGTCGAGAAGCTCATATTACTTGGTTATTTAGAACGTCTGAAGACTCTGTTACGAACAGAGCATCGTTTTCTCCTCCAAACCTTCATCCGTTCATCAGTTAAATCTTCATAAGGTAGGTTTTCTCAAGAACGTAGCCCAAACTAGTATAAATTATGAAATAAAACTCATCCATGATCTCATGCATATAGTTCTACTGTGTTTCCAAATGTTTTCTGAGTGATTTTAAAGAAGCGACCCAGACAAGGGCGCTAATTCTTGTTTTGACGCCCTGCCCAGAAGTCGTCAATTTCATATAATTGATAATTATCCATGTTTAAAATTCTATAACTATGAAACCATGAATCTAAATTAATGCATGATCATACCTATCTAATCCTGCTATTTTTCTTGTCCTGACTATGAAATTATTTTCCTGAAATGTTATTATCTGAAAATTGATAAATCATTGAATTAACGCCCTGCACAAGGTCGTCTCCTACTGAACTGACGCCCCAGACCAGGGCGCTAATTGAAAAGTAACACCCCTGTCCAGGGCGCGTTTTTGTTAAAATTCCAGAATAATGATTCTCCGTAGAATGGAAATATTGAAGGGACGACTAATGTATAAGTCGTCAAATTTTGAATAAACGCCCCTAACTAAGGCGTGAATTTGATAATTAATGACTTATCTTAAGTCGCTATTTTCTGTATTACTGTTTTACACTGATTACTGTCACCGAAGGGTTATATATATATATATATATATATATATATATATATATATATATATATATATATATATATATATATATATATATATATATATATATCGGCACTATATTCCAGTCCGTGAATATAGTCCCATGTTTCATGATGTTTTTATCGCACTACCCTCAATTCTCATTGACATACAAGCTCTCCATTGGACATTCCGTTCCTTTGGACTAGCGAGTTAGTCATAGAGACCTCCGTAAGTCTCCTCGCAGCCTTGGATTCCCTCAAGGCCGACTGAGCTGGTTGTACCATAAAAACCCATTACACTATTTTGCCATGTCACTCTGAAGAAACATGGTATACCGGCCCTCATGTTATGCAAAGTGTGTATCATGAGAATTCTCTTAATGGGATGAGGTTATCATGCCATTAATTTGATGCTGTTCTTGTAAACCCCAATTCTATATCAACATTGTCATGATGTTCTTGTAAACCCCAACTCTATATCAATATTGTTATGCTGTTCTTGTAAACCCCAATTCTATATTCAACATGATGTTCTTGTGGACCTCAATTCTATATTAAGAATGAGGACGTCTTGCCATTGATGTGCTGTTCATGTGGACCTCAATTCTATATAAAGAGTGTCCATACTTGTGTGTCATGGTACCCAAGCTAGGGGAACCCATTCCACCTAGTTTTCTCGATAATCGTGATTATACCGTTATTATCATCATTTTATGTCAAGGGTCATATTTTTGGACTCTATTCTATTCAAGTTATCCTACGTATCTACAAGCTTTATTCTTGAAATTTCATATTGGTTATACATAAAAGTGGATGTTAAAATACATGATTAATGCCTGCGCATATAGGGCCCGATCTGGTCCTAGGAGGAGCACCCGAAAGTACTTGTGCCCATGGGAGTTGATTGATCACGGTATTGGCATTATACCGAAGTGCATGACTAGCTTGATTGAACATTCCACAAATCTTGTACTCGTACTTGACTTGATATTACATGACTTGCGTGGCCCGAGGAAGGGTAATTGTATACTTGCTTGACTTGAAACAAATTAGCCAAATTCCAACATGACATGATGAATACACTTGCCTGAATATCTTGATATCTTTTTGATATAAGTTCTTGAAAGTTCATGACTAATTCTTCTTGCTGTCGTATTGTTATACACTCTCTCTATCTTGTCGTCTTATGCGAGCATGCATAGCTATAGTGCATTCATGAAAGATGTAATCACTTAAACCCCATGCTAGATCTTGAGATATAATTTCCTACTGAGCGTTCGCTCACTTAGTGTTTCCCTACTTTTCAGGTAAGTCCGACGAAGAGGGAACTCAAACGGATGGGGAAAATCAAGAGTGAAAGAGATAGAGCTTCTTCCGTGTTATCTAGTCTTTTTCATATTTTCTTGAGTCAACCTTGTATTTTTCTTTTATTTTAGTTAGTACTTCAAGGTTTGTAATAGACATCTTCTTATGAAGGAATAAAGGACTGGGTTATCTTTACTTTCGCGCATCTCTGATTTTTGGTGTCGAATACACTAATACTCTGATTGACATGATTGATATAAACTCGTCGCGTATCTCGGGGTACCTTCCGCGCTCGGGGCGTGACAATGTGCCTATTAGGGTTAGACCTGGGAGTAGCATTTAAGAGTATGTTCTATTATGGTAGACTTGTGAGATTTATGTACGTTGTTTACATATCATTAGTGCTAATGGTCCTAATTTTAGGTTCTTTGTAGGAGGGCTACAAGGTGAGGACAAAAAAGGTGGTAGATGTAGCAGCTTGTTTTTTTGAAGTAGATGAAGAGCAGGGACAAGGAGGGTTCAACAAATGGAATGACTTCTAGAAGCATGCTTTAAACCATGCCAATTTGTATTTTGTCCTAGCACTCCAAGGGTGCTTTAAACAATGGTTTGTGATGTATGAATGAAATGTTTCATATAATGAGCAAGGTCTATGAGCTGTGCCTTTCTGATTTGTGTGATTTGGGCTTTTATAGATGTCATCATGTTTGGCCTAGGTTCGCCTCCTTTTCTACCTTTTGGATCAACTATAGAAGTGTTTCTCCACCCAGAAGATACTTGTGGGGTCAAATATTTTGCATGTTTAGTAGCATGACCTGCCAACCCAAGCCATACCGAATGTCTTTAAAGTCCCAATTAAAATTTGCATCCTGCAATCTTATTAACTTTGACCAAGAGGGTGGTGCCCAAGTATAGATAGCCTACTACTGTAAGCCTTATGTGAGGCTTTGCTACTATGATCCCAATTTAGACTTAATATGTCTTACACACTTATAATGCCATCACAAAGCCATCAATCGATTATTCCTCATGTCCATATTGATAATTCAAGGAGACACATGTGTGGGGCCAAAATGTGGGAAGTAAATTCGCTTTAACTTGAATTCAGGTTCGGAGTATACTAATCAACCAGATCTAAAAATACAGTAATTGCCTTTTCTATCACGATCGCATTACATAGTAAATTCCAAAATACATTGCAAATAAAATGACAAAGTAAAATGAGATCTTTCTTGAGTCTTCCATGACTCTTGCAATGGATGACATTTCACTTCTCTATTTCACAACAACATATCAATCTTCACTTCAAGAGTCTCCAGCTTCTCTAATTTCCTTTCCAACATCTTAAACTTCATATCCATTAGTCCCCCCATATTTATTAGTTGATACTTCAAATCAATAGTCGAATGGCGCTCATCATTAACCCATGAAAAGTACCCACATGTACTATCTTCCTACAACAAAATAGACATTAATAAGCACAATGATGGCAACACAAGCATTTCATCAAACAGGTAATAAACACAAATTTAATGTTTACATTAAATCATCTCCCCTTGCTCGATTCTTCATTAGACATATATGCCTTACATGCCCTCCTATAATGACACTCTGGAGTATCACGAACGATATTCTTATTAAGCAGGTGTTGACTGCATGAGTGCCCAATCGTCTCCTCACTCATGGTCATCTTTACACTACAAAGACAAACAGCGATGATTGATTGTGGATATACGTCTCATTGATCATGTCCTCTCAAATTGACCACACCAAAGAAGAACAAGGTATCCGCTCCTTGATTGTTGATCTCCAATTGTCGAATGGGTCGGCAAGCGTCAACTATCTTGGCAATGTCAACTTTGTCGTCGGTGACCTATGCGTCTAGTAGAGTTATGCCAAAAAGGAGGGGGGCGGTCAGAGGAAGAGGGAGAGAGAGGAGGGAGGGAGAGGAGAAAACATAAAGTACCAGTCACAAGCGCAGATTGCATCACAATCGTCTCCACTCCGATTGCATCACAATTGTCTTGATCGTCTCCTCTCTGATTATCCCCGACAAGCGTCAACTATCTTGGCGGCATCAACTCTATCACTGGCAATCTGTGCGTCTAGTAAGGTTCCTATGAAAAGGAGGGGGACGGTCGAAGGAAGAGGGAGACAGGAGGGAGAGAGGAGAGAGGAAGAGGGAGAGAGGAGGGATCATAAATTAAGTTTGACCGAGGGTAAAACAGTCCCTTCATAATCTCTATTATCTTCATCTTTTTCAAATGTAATTGTAGGAGCACTATGGCTCAAGTTAAGAGAATTTGGGGGTTTATAGGTAAATAGCATAAAGGTAGGGGTATATTGGTAATTTGTGAAGATTTCAAGGGTATATAGGTATTTTTTCTATTTTTTAAACACATGGTGCTACACATCCCTTCACTATTTGACGCGTATCTCCTCACTTTTCATGTGGGGAGACTCGGTTACTAAGATTAGGGAAATTTTTTATAGTTTTTTCACTTTATTTAGCAAGTAGCTTTTTCTAAGAATATTTCTTCACTAGGAAGTGTAGAGTATCAAACACCACACCAAATGGCAGACGGGTTGTCCTACTTGTTTCATTAGTGCGCAAGTGATTTTTTCAATGTCCCAATGGACTTTAGGAGATTCAAAGTCAGTTTTCGCAATCAGATATTACAAATATTCTATCATCCTTCTCCTTGTCTCTTCCATTCTTGATTCTGTTTTAATGCAAGCATGAATCATGAAAATTGAGTTTTTTTTTTCAAAATATGACAAGGTTGTACATAATATTTTCAAATTGATTCCCCTTCCCCCAACATAAATGGCATTATCCTCAATGGCATAAACAGTATAAAAAAATAGGACAATGTAGGCATGAACTTTTAAGAAGGAAAGGTACAACCTGGGGTAAGACAATGGCGCACATCCAAGAGGGTATACTCCAGACACTTAAAAAGATAAAAGGAGAAAAGGCTCAATAAATGTTGCTTCCCAATAAGTGCTAAGTTTAACGTCTTCAGCTAGACGAAGTACAGCTCACAAAGGATCATTCGGCTCAATAGAGTCTATCTACCATGCTTTGAGATTTTCAATATAAGGTTTTAGGTGTTGGCCATTAACAGTGAAAGTTTGACCAATTTTGGGATCAAGTATTGCTACTGCACTGTGGTCAAATGTGTTAACTGTAGCGACCTAGAACCCAGATACCGGGAGAACCTGATACCACTTGGAGCCTGACACAACACCCAAGAGCTGTTAAACTCCGAAGGGTTGATGGATTGGTGTGGGTTTATACAAGAATCTAAAATTACAAGGACAAATTAATTTAACAAGAGAACTATGCTAAAGAAGCTACTGGCGCGGACACTAGAGCAAGCGAGATGCAAGAGTCGACGAACCATCGGTACCGTACGTGCAGCACCACTCGAGCTACACCGGCATCCCTTTGGCTTGGAGACAGTTTGGAGTCTCCGTCTTGAGTCTGGGTATTTTCTAGTATTTATTGGGGTGTATTTGATATTTATTACATTGCATTAATGTATTTGTAATGTGTGTTTGTTTGGGTTTTATTTGGGCTCCTTTGTAAGGCTATTAATAAGCCATTGGGTAAAGTTCATTTAGAGTCCATTAAGGGGTTATGTTCATATTGGACCTTAAGGTCACTTAAAGCCCAATTGGGATTTTCCCTCTCTCATGGGCTTCCTAGCTTGGAAGGCCCCATAGGCGAGTCAAGGGTCCATGGGCCAATTAGTTGGTCTTTGGCCCAAGTTGCCATTCTTGACCCAAATGAGAAGGGCGCCCCTTCTTTTGGCCTTATTAGGCTATTTTTTTATTTGGCTTTGACCACATGGGGAAAAATGGATTTTGGCATCCCCAAGGTACCCCTCCCTAACCCTAGATCTGAGGGTAAGGTTGGTCATTTACCTAGGGTTCCCATTCCATATAAAAACCTTGTATTTTCTATTTTTAACACAATTAATGGAAGAATTTATGCAATTTTGCCCAAAGGCCAAGGCCGCCTCCCTCTCTCTCTCCTCTCCCTCCCCTTGTAGCTGTGAAGGCTGCTCATCTGAGGTGTGACTCCTCCCCTATCAGTGTGTGAAGTTCACTGTCACCACCGCCATCGAGCCGCCATCGCACCACCACCACCGTCGTCGGAGTTCTGTCCAACTCAGGACAGCCAGCCAAAGGCGGAATTTTGGCTCTCAACTCCGAGATATGACGAGGTTGAAACTTTGAGGGTGAGTTCCCAAGGTTGATCCCACAACCCAGAAATTTTTTTAGATATTTCCCACTTCGTTTTCCCATTTTTCCATTTAGATTCCCACAGCCCACAAGATCTGCCCCTGTGCAGACTTGTGTTCCAGCAACCTAACACTTCCCCCATGAGACCCCCTTTTCAATTTCAGATGAGCTAAAATTTGAACTGGGAGTTCTGTCCACCTAAGCCATCGTCCATTAATTTTTTTGTGATTTTAGGAATTTTCTTTCCCATCCACAAAACCACTACATTTTCCCAAATCTGTGCTACCCCCTGCAGTCCAGATCCGACCCACCCCTGTTAGAAAATCCATCTCCCATATCAAACCTCCACCAAAAATTACCAAAAAAATATCCCATGTGTTTCTTACTTCTTCATCTACCTCCCATAAAAATCCCACCTCCCAAATCTAAGGTTTAAACCTCGGTCAACATGCTCTATCAGGCAGCTCTCAGTCTGCCCGGCCAGATCTGAGACAGGAACCCTTCCTGTTGGAAAATCCCCCATGAAAAATACGGCCACAGAAAAATTACTGTAACACCAGAGGGTTGAAGTTCTCTGAGTTAGCTTCGCATCGGCGCTGGTTTTACGACGTTCTGAGATCGAAGCTGGTCGCGGCAATTTTTATCGCCGGGTCGCGCAAGCCTGAAACAGTAGATCAGGTCCGTGGATAGCAAGCAACCAAGTTCCCAAGTCAGGCCTCCTCGCCTTCCACAAGGTGAACCAGCACGTCCCTCTCTCAGGGATCGTCCCTCCAGGAGTCCCCTTCGCAGCGGGACCAACCCCGCCTCAGTCGGCCGCCCGAGCAGATTGTGGACCCCACAACCGTCAGCTCGCGCCGTTTGGCCAGCATCAAGTAGCAGCGTGTCGGCACTGACGGAGCGGTTCAAAATGTTACCCGTCAACCCAATTTCGATCCTCCTGGGCCCCACATGTTACCTGTTACCTCCCTGCGTGGAGTGGGTTTGAAATTTGTAATTCAGCGATAATTATTTAACCGGGAGTACGAATTTGGCTGGGGTTGTCTTCCCCACGCCCGGAGCGTGGAGGTAACGATCTCTCCTCCTCGGTATTTGCTTACTTAGTATATGAATATATGCCGCTACATAAGTGCGTTAGAATTCTACCTTGTTAAATCAATTTCATCACCGCTGTGAGAAAGAGAGTGAACCCGTCCCGTGACTCGATTCGAGCACGGAAGTGAGTTTGACCACCCTTGACTCTATCGGTTTCTCAACCGCGCGGATCCGCGTTTCCCTCGCTTGGGATGACAAGTGAGCTCGCATTTCTGTTTAAGGCATATATCCCATAGGAGCTCTTAGTGTCGAGCCGAGGTAGCTCTAATGGTCGTGTAGTTGCTGGTCGCGTCATCCAATTTGTCGCGTCGTCATATGGGGTCCAAGGTTCGCCTCATTTAACATCGAGTCCCTCATTCGTCCCGCATCAGCTACACTATGAGAGTATATGTTACATTGTTACAATAGTACATGAGTCCAGAAGTTTACAAGTCCAAATCCACATAACAGTACAAGCACCAAAAGTTCACAGTCACGGGACATGCCCCGGCTCTGACGACACTGGCTGCTACAGGTGCTCACCAAGACCACGCGGTACTTTAGAAGCCTACCGCGCCTCACAGCAAAAATAAGGGATGAGCCTCATCTCATCGGCTCAATAGGGGCCCTGTGGAGTCCTACCTCACAACGAGAAAACACGTAATAACAAAGAAATAATCACATTAAATATCCACAATGGCATAAAGCAAAAGCTGTAAGAATAGGAGCTGTGTAAGAATATCAACTAAATAAACAACTAAATAACATAGCTAAACATAATTATCGCATACCCGTTTCTAAGCCAAACCACACGAGTAACCACGGGATAATCGTATAAACCAATGGTGTAGCGACTCGGGTTTGCGGATCCGACCATTTCGGATTTCGGAATATTTTCGTGGGCTTTGGATCGTTGATTTGGAATCTATAATAAAAATTAAATGTGTTATTGGGAAAATTAATTGTGTTATAATGGAAATTAATTGAGTTATTGTGGAAAATGCTAAAAGAATGGGCATCTGTAAAATATTGGTTCTATGAGGGTTTAGAAGAAACCCCATTTTCATTTTCTTTTTTTTATCCCTTGGGAGCCCCCTCTCTCCCCCGATCGAACCCTTCTTCTTCCCACGGTGGCAACCCCTCTTCTCATCCTCTCCCATGTGTATCTCCCTCTTTTCCTTTCTCTCATTCACTCCGGTGGCTACGGAGGCCGGGAGCAACACGGAGGATGGTGTGGACGGCACGTGGCTGGCACGGGAGCGCGTGAGGTGGTGGTGTTCATAGTTTTCATGGCTAGAACGAGGTGGAATCATGAAGAATCAGTTTCCCTATTGCGGTAAAGCATCGAATGAGGTAGGGGGATGGATCCCTAGCTCGTTGTGGTGATTTCCCAGCGATTTTGAGCCGATACAGGCGAGTTTGAATGAGTTTTGCTAATTTGGGGGTAATTTCCATGCCGGGGTTTGAGCGGCGATTCCCACTGATCTAGGTGGCGATTCTTGATTCAATCGCGAGTTTATGATGTGTGGGAATGGCGGGATGTGATTCCCTTCCATTCATTTGTGATTTCCTTGCAATTTGAGGCCGAGATGAGGCCGATTGTGATATATGGAGTGTGATGCATGTGTTTAGGGCAATTGATGTATTCGCCCCTTTTTATGCCTTTTTTGTGGTGTATGGAGTCCTTCAGGTGTGTGGAAGGCAAAGGAAGAGGTTTAACATGTTTTCCCCTTCGTTTGACATGAACGGGGTGTGGAATGGACAATCTCGCACTGGTTCGCGGAAGTCCAGTTCTGTGACATGATCGCGGTCACCTTGTGAACTGCGTTAAGCCTCTGGATTGGGAATGGGGTGTACCCAGAGACTGTGTCTAGGCAGTTGGAGATGCGGTCTCCTCCCCGACCGCGTCTGTCAGGTCGCGGCCCCCATGGAGACCGTGACCAACCTTAACGCGGCAGTGCCCCTAACCACGATCATCCTTAACGCGTCATGCCCCAGACCGTGACTATGTTGGTTGCAGTTCCGTGATCAACCGTGACCATGCTATCGCAGTGTGACCCTAAACCATGTTCAATCCTTTTTGGCCAACTTTTGTGGGTAGGTCGACCCACTCTAAAGGCAGGTCGACCCATCCTTGAGATGAGTTGACCCAGTCTAGCTTGTTTTGTTGTTTTAGCCTCTAGTTGACCCAGTTGTGACCCTTTTGGTCAACCTTTGACCCGTGAGTGTCCCAGATACCTTGTGGGGACAGAGACTGTAAGGTTGGGTATTTAGGAGAGCCATTCTACCTCGATTAGCGAGCCATGGTCCGACTTAAGGCTGTGGCCTTTGTGAGGTTGTGTCATGGCTTGGGGCCGTGTTCCCTTGAGTGGTGAAGGAATATCTAATGCCTTAGGGGTTTAATGTTGCTATGTGATCATAGCGAGTTACCCACGGAAGGTTATTACCGTGTGGTATTGCGTGGCCATATGAGAGTCGAGTTCGTGTGACCATGTGTGAGTCACTTCTGTGTGACCGTGTAAGGGTCACTTCTGTGTATGATTGTGGGCCGGCGTGGTTGAGTAACCCTGTCTTGAATTGAGATAGTTGTTTAGCCTGGATTTCCAGAACTATGTGAGTTTTGTAGCTCTGATTGATTGTATGACGACTAATTTTCCATGTGATTAGTCGTGTGGGATTTTGTAGGACTATCTATGTGACCAATGTACCGTGTGTTGCCCTTGAGTTGAGCTCTTGTGTTTTTGGCGACTCGTGCTGTAGCACCCCTGGAAATTATCTAGTAATTTTCTAGATTTTTTAGAAATTAAATAGAATTATTTAATCATTTAATAGGCTTAAATGACTTAAATGGGGTAATTAATGATCTATTAGATTATTAATTTTTTATTCAAGGCCCAAACTATAAATAGGCAATTTAGCCCACTTAAATTAGACCTTAAACCCTAAAATTGAGCCTTTTGGCCTAAGCCCAAACCCTAGAGTCGTAATAGGGATAATTTCCCTATTTAGGATGGATAAATAAGAGAATTAGGCGATAATTAGAAAGGGAGTTTGAATAAAATTCAAATTTTGAAGTTAAAGCCAGGTCGCGGTCGCGCGACCCACCGCATTCTGGCAGAAGGCGGTCCAGACCAGACCACGTTCAAGTTCCGTAAACTGAAACTGATAAACCTTGGAAAGGTTGGATTTTTATCCGCCCAACCGCCATGGATCGGTTGTATCTAATAGGGAAACCTACCCAGGACTCTTAGGGGATCATATTGACACCACATAGGACTCCTAATTCGATCTAAAACCCCAGCCCTAGGCCATTCGCAATAAATAGGACCCAGTTTCGTCCTATGCGAACCCTAATTTTGGAACGCATGGTTCGAAGGTATAGTGTCATCTTCTTAAGTTCATCCTTTAGAAGTTTTTATTTCCCTTAGTATCTTCTAACATGTTCCCAAATTTCATGTTAGGAGATCAAGAGGTCATGGAGTTAGAACGATCAGAAGTTGTTGTTTCTACGTAGGACGCGTAGGAATGAGAGCTCTGTTCCGGTGAGAAATTCGTAGACTAGGAGCAAACCCAGAGGTAGGTTATCTCATGATTGGCTTAAACAGCAAGTTATGATTAAAATCCCTCTATCTTTGCTCATTTACATGCTTTCTACATGGAGAATTTCATGTTGCATCATGACTATGCATCTAGTTTTTTACTACATGTTGTCCCTGCAACCTTCATGGAAAAATATGATAACTTTTGCTTAAATTATGCTACCCCATGCATCATTTTCATGATAGCATGCTTTTATTGTCAGTTCTAGACTAGTTGCATGTTGATTAGCCTTAAACATTGGTCCTGCAAAGGCCGATATTGTCTCTATCTCATGAAGGACAATCGCGGTCGACCCAGGAACCGCAGCCTGAAGCCGCGGTCGCTCGATCAACTGCGTTCTTTTAGAAGGTGGTCGGGTAACAACCATGATTTAGTTGCAGTAACCAGATCAAGCCATGTTTATTTCCCATTGAAAATATATTATTACTCATGCCTTATCTCATTAATTGCACTTTCTGATCATGTCATGGCTATTTACTTAGGGTTAGCATCTTTTTAAAGGCTTATTTTCACTTTATGTTAATTTCATGCCAAAACCTTATAGTTTTGTACTAAAGAATTTCTATTTTTGCTACACGACAACATATGTTTCATACGATCTCTCATCTCATCTTATTTCTATTTCATTACTTGCATAGCGCGTACTCTGGTACGTTTGCTATTAGTTCACTTGCACATGATAGGAAACCTTCTTAGACATTGAATGCCTCTCCATCGAATATTCCTTCTGTTGGACTAAGAATTCATGTTTCAAGGCCTCCGTAAGACTCCACGAGTCTGGGATCCCCACTAGGACACTGAGCTAGTTGTACCCTAAAAACCCAAGAGTCTGGAGAGTACTTCATGAATTCTGCATTTCTGCAGGCTGGCCTGATCGTGGCCTTCACCCAACCGCGTTCTTGTGATCGCGGTGGACTATCTGACCGCGTTATGGCTTCAGCCATGTACTG
Organism: Amorphophallus konjac; assembly: GCA_022559845.1. NCBI lineage: Eukaryota > Viridiplantae > Streptophyta > Magnoliopsida > Alismatales > Araceae > Amorphophallus > Amorphophallus konjac. The sequence goes on along the minus strand of CM040124.1, from coordinate 83,215,152 downwards.
CGTTGACTCTTTCTTTTCCTACGTCGACTCTGTTTGATTGCTGACGTATACTAGACCATGTTCATGAAGATCGCAGCCCTCTTGTAGACTACATTTTGTCAACTCCTGTCCAACCTGAGGTCTGACCCAAGGGTTGATCTTGCTCTATTCACAGTTGATCTTCTGATTATCTGGAACCCAAACCATATTCATTAAGTTATTAATGAACTATGGATTTATGAAAATGTACCGTTATGCTGCCGGATTCCTCCCGTAACATGACATTCCCATTAATTCATTTTTGACCTCTCATGTTCATTTTGGTACGTTCTTACCTTGGTTATGTTTGAACACGGGATGGAGGATCTAGAGGGGGGTGAATAGATCATTGAGTAATTAAAATAAGTGGAAAGAACCACCTAAAATTCTATCAATAAGAAATAACAGAATTCCCACAGATCTATTAGACTCTAATATAGAATTGAACAATCAATTGTCCTGAATATGCATCCATCAATAGAAACACACCACAGAAGGTAAGTCAATCAAACTGGTACTAGGCGAAGGTTTAGGTCCAGAAACCTTCTCACGCAAGGTGTGTAAACACACCTTTTAACATAGCAGTTAAGAATGACTTAATTCTGAAATCAGCAATTCCGAGAATGCAAATCTGAAAGAGAGACAATCACACACAATGCAAATCACTGCACATAGATTTTTTAGGTGGTTCGGTCACCGTTCACGGCTAACCTACGTCCACCCCTTGCGCTACCAGAGCAAGGGTTCACTGTGTGCATAAATAACACACAAACCAAGGGAAATGTTCCCTTACAAAAGTTGCCTCACAGCTTGCAAACAATGAGCTATCATCCAGCTCTAAAGAAACAGTTTGAAGGCAAGATTGCCTGAACTCAGATCCTTGCTTCAATAAACAAGGTCTGAAGCACATTGTCTCAAAACGGAGCACAACTTACAACACAGTCTATGAGTAAGAAAGAAGAGAAACAAAAAGGAAAAACACAGACCAAAATCAGAGATTTCTCCCCCAAGGATGATGAAGACCCAATCTGACTGGTTGACTGTTCCTCAGCAGGTGGGAACGATCTGGACTCCCTCTTCTAGATCAGCCACTTTGATTTCAGCACCTTTGCAATCTGGATATGCGATCATGTCCCTGAATTCCACACTATGCTCTCTGGATCAATCTTCCCGCACTCTTTCTCTCCACTTGAATTCGCTCTCGTTTCTGTTGTTTTCACTTCGCAGCAGAAAACCCCTTTTTATAGCGGATCCACGAGATTCCCCTTTTTCTAGAGTATTCTTATGGGCCCCTTGAGTCAGAGGCTGTTAGGATAGGAATCTTCATCCCAAATTAGTCTCCAGTGAATATTCTTTAGCGTGCTCATGAATTCCATCACCCAATAATTGAATCCACGTGCGAAGGAATGGCTCAATTTGGGGATTTTACTCGTTGTCGGTTTAACTCAACTTGAGCCACTATCAAGTGGACTTGAATTTGATCCCGGGTGAAAGACAATTTCTGGAAGAGAGCTCAACTCGACTTGTCTGTGTCTCAAGTCGACTTGAGGTCAGACGTTTCATAGACTAGCTTCTAGATTATCAGGCAACTCGAGTTGGCTTTGTCTCAACTCGAGTTGGACCAGTCTTCTGCACATCGTGGCTTATGTGAACCAGCTATAACTCGACTTGAGGACGGCGTAACTCGAGTTGGGATATTCTTTAATCTTAGCAGTAGCTACAAAATTGCATTCAATTGGTTTGCTCTATTCTTCAAATTTATTTCTCCCCTTTAAAACTTCAGCTTCCCTACTGAGCTTGAGATCTTTGGGTCCATGCCTTCTTGTGCTTGATATACCTTGGGCTCTTGTACATGTATACCATAAACGCTTAGTGTTCATTTAATTGTTCACTCAATGATATATAGTTTGGCATCATCAAAACCCGGGGTACAACATTCTCCCCCTTTTTGATGATGACAACTATAGATCATTATGTATTGAATTGTTATTATTTTCAAATGTCATGGGTACAAGTCCACTTGGCAGATGATACAAGAAAGTCACTGAACAAGCACATTAAAACCATAAAGACTTATACATGCCAATAAGAGATACATTCATGTCACATCTAGCCAAACTCAAGAATATCATTGACAAGGTTCATGCCATTCAGAAAGGAAAACATTCAATTACATTCAGAATCATACTTTAATAGTGACATTCTTTCCTTTGACAAACAGTGACATTCTTTGAAAGGTAATGACCCTTTTTCACTCCCCCTTTGTCATCATTAAAAAGAAAGGACCACATAAACACTAAGAGGATGAAGGATCTGCTGGAGGTGGCCTTGATGTTGTCCAAACTTGTGTAATAATCAACATTTCCCCCCTCATGTTCCTGTTCGAGGGCATCCGTTCCCGCCTACGTGTGGGGTGGCCACAAGCCATGGTCGGCGCAGGGGGGGCATCCGCCTCCTCCTCCCCCTCCTTGTCCTATTGTCCCTCCGCTGACCTTGGTTGCCGGTGGTGCCATCACCTTCGTCGCCATGTCCTCCCTCCCCGCCGCTGAGCTCGCCTGTACGGACATGGCCTTGTAGGCTGCTGTAGGAGGTCCAGGGGCAATGCCCTCTGGTCTTGGGTCACCGATTGGCCCTCCTTATTCCTCCGATGGTCCGTCCGGTGTTGCCCTAGCCTCCTTCGCTGTGCCCTCCCACGCTGTTGGTTGACACATATTTGCCTCCCCACCTACGCAGCCAGCTATGGGAGGCTCTGCGGTAGTGCCCCCGTGCCTTGCGTCCTCCCCCTGCCCTCTAGCTTCCTCTGCTGCCCTGGCCATGGTTGCTTCTCCTGCTGGTGGAGTAGGGATCTCTGCTACACCCATCCCAAGGCTTTTGGGTGCTCCCCAGGCCGGCTCGGGCGCTGCTCCTAGTGCTCCGTCATCCTCTGCTACCGACCGAGCTCCGCCTGTCTCTGCTCCTAGTGGTGCTCACCCAGCTTCCATCTCTCCTGTGCGGCCTGGGTCCCCCCGTTCCTACCCCACCGGCCTCTAGTGCCCGTGTCATCGCAACAGCTACCGTGTTGTCTCCTGCCTTGCTGCTTAGTGCTGGAGTGGTGGGCGCTGGGGCCTCCCCCCCATCGTCTGCATCTGCCGTTTCCCTTGCCTTGCCGCCTAGTGTTGTTGGGCTGCGAGCAGGAGCGTCTTCTTCTGCGGATGGTGCACCCACCCGGGCTACATACCCTTGGGCTGGCGGTGCTTGCTCAGCTGCGGAGGGTGAGCTGGGTGCTCTTCCTACTACGACAGCTTGTCTATCCTTCACCCAGATTGTGCTGCAGTCCATTTCACCTCCGGCTCTCTCTCTTGCGATCCACCACCCTGCCCACATATATTTTGGTGAACCTGCCATTTTCTTCTCCCTCTATGAGGTTAAGGTCTCCTGCATGCCTCTTCCATATGTAATTATATCCAGGACTCCTCATGGGCGCCCTCCATTCCAGGATATCAGAGGACATTTGGCCCTCAGATTTTCCTTCAAACAGGAATTTCTCATAAGCACTCTAGATGGCTGGCACTTGCTTATCAGATTTCAGAACGTTGATGACTACCTCCAAGTCCTTCTCAAGGAGTCACTATATGTTCAAGGGCAGATGTTCAGATTCTTTAAATGGACAATGGATTTCTACCCTGATGCTAACTCTCTGATCGTTCCTGTTTGGCTGGAGATGCCAAGTCTCCTAGCTAATTTCTACAACGAAGTTATGATCCGCTCTATCACAGGGAGCATTGGCCCTGTGGTGTGGACACACGCTGCAGTACATGCCGGTGGGCGAGGACACAACGGAGCCCCTTTAGCTCGAGGAGGACGTGGATGCATCGATCAAGCTTTCACCTTGATTCCACATTTTTTTAGCCTTGTGTAGGCCCTATTTAGTCCATGTGGACAATTACTATTGTAATGGGCCAAGAGTGGACAAGTGTGAATAGGTGTGCTAGTGTGAATGGGTTCACAAGTGTGAATGGGTCACAAGTGTGAATGGGTTACCAAAGTGTAAAAGGGGTTATGTCTAGGCCATGGTTTGGAAGAGAGGAGAGCAACCATCGACCCGGACAGGAAGACCTGCACCTTATACCCACCTCACCTGCCCGGTGAGTTCGTCTTCCACGATAGCATTCAGCCAACCACCTCCGTGTCACCAGCCACCCGCCCCGAGCGGTCCCCTCCGCCTCTCCTCTTCCGGAGCCCGCCCATGTGGCCCCTTGTAGTAGGATTAGCCATTTCTCTGACCAGTGTCCTTCACATTCCCCTATCTTAGAGGACACACATTCGGAGGATGCCCCACCCGAGCTTATTCCAGTGAGTTACGAGGCTGACCAGGAGTTGGCCGAGGAGTACCTCGCTGAGGTTGAGGGGTTAGAGAGCGATCCCATAGAGCTCCTAGAGGGCCAGGGTCTATCTGTCACCCCAGCCCCACCGGACGACCCCGTGCTGCCGCCCATCCTAACTTCCCTTGATAGCCTTGACCAGCGTGCCACCTCTCTTTTGCTGGTCACTCCTGAGCAGCAGTCATCCGTCCCTCTTTTGCCCGTCTCTCCTACGGTAGCGCAGCCGCTAGTGACGATCGTACCACTGTCGACGCCCTATGTTGATGCGGTATGGTCTGATTTCTGCCACACGTACAAGAGACAGTATTCGGACTTCCCCTTTTTCGTGCTCCACAGCAGGCGTCCGGATTACCTTCCCGTCACCCGCCTCCTCATCCTCCCGCACTTCCATACCTACGGGCGAGTCTTCTCGATCCGGAGACGGTTGACGATGGTTGAGACTCACGGCATCAAGTTGTGGGTCAGCTTATCTTTACACTTGGTGTATGCAGACGGTGTCCTCACTCTTACCAACTCTTTCTTAGTACATCCATTGTGTTCGTTGTCAGTAATAGGAAGCCGTTAGGTTGTGTCTCTCCGTCTATCCACATTCCAGAGTTTGAGTCTGTTTTGCTTTATTTATGCAGTTTGTGTGTTGAGTCTAAAAGACCAGTAACACACGTTACAAGGAGTTAGCTGATGCACGCCGACGTGCCCGTGAGTTCCGAAAGGGAGAGTATGTCATAGTCAGGGTTAGACCTGAACAATTTCCCTCGGGAACCGTGAAGAAACTCTAGGCCCACTATGCTGCCCTTTTTGAGTCGTGAAGTGAGTGGGATCCAATGCGTACGTTATTGAACTACCAGATGACTATGGTATCAGTTTGATGTTCAATGTTTCAGATCTGGTAGCACATCGAAACCCCGCGGTGATTCCTAGTGAGTTTTTGGGCTTTCTCCTCCTGTTGTGAGTGGCACACCACCCGAGAGTCCACCTCTTCCAGCCCCATTATAACAACGTGAGCATATAGATTGTATACTAGATGAGCAGATGATCACCACCAGGAATGGATCTGACCGACACTTCTCAGTGCATCGACGAGGATGCGACGAATAATGCCTTGATCACATGCGGAGAGCTCAAGCATCGGGACCCTTACTCGATGGGGTCGAGTTCCTCCCACCTGGGGAGAATTGGTGTGGACACACGCTGCAGTACACGCCGGTGGACGAGGACACGCCGGAGCCCCTTTAGCTCGAAGACGACGTGGACGCATCGATCAAGCTTTCACCTTGATTCCACATTTTTTTAGCCTTGTGTGGGCCCTATTTAGTCCATGTGGACAATTACTATTGTAATGGGCTAAGAGTGGACAAGTGTGAAAGGGGCATAGTGTGAATAGGTGTGCTAGTGTGAATGGGTTCACAAGTGTGAATGGGTCACAAGTGTGAATGGGTTACCAAAGTGTGAAAGGGGTTATGTCTAGGTCATGGTTTAAGTGTGAAAACACACTTTGGATGGCATGGCTATTAGAAGGGGGTGCCCCCTTTCCTTGGTCCAAGGTTGGCCACATTCCTCCCTTGACTTGGCCACCTCCCCCTTAACCATTCAAACTTAGATACCTTTCCCACCCCATGACCCAAATCAAACTTGGCAACTCCCCTCCCCCGTTGGCTTGGTTGACCACCTCACATGACAATGAGAGGTGGCCCCCCCTCTCTCTCCTCTCCCCATGTCAATTCCCCTCCCCCTCCCTTTCATTCTATATAAACCCTCCCATGTAAGTTAGTGAAAAGGCTAATGAAGAAATAAAAATTTGAAGTTTTGAATGAAAATTGAGTGTTCTTGAGAGAGTGATTCTTTTGGTGTTCTCCCTTGAGTGCAATGCTCAAGAGCTAGTCTTGCTACGGGATCTAGCCGGGGTGCGACTCCCCTTGCCGAGGTGTGACGCCGAAGCTCCGTTATCGCTACGTTCGAGTGCTGCTTCCGAGTCTGTCTTCCCAGATCTCATCTCTAAATCACGAACCTCCCATAGTCATCTCCTCTTTAGATATGAAGCTAGTGATTTTACCAGAGGAAGGTCTGCGAGTCAAGAACGATCCGGCATAGATTTCGCATCAATTAGAGCTCGGGATCGCCGGCAACAATTCCGATGGTGAAGCTACGCATCGCCACCTATTCCTGCGAGCCAGATCCACTCCTCCCTGATATGAAAATCTCCCAGATCTGCTCTCAATGCCTTTGGATCTGAAATATGAAGAGGTCGTACCTCTCTATCTTCTTCACAACTCCACCAACCTCACATCGTTCAGAGATCCGTGCTGATTGTGGCAAATACTTTCGTGGGACTGTGCCGGCCACCCTGCGCAGATCCGATCCAGATCCAGGGGTGACTTGCAGAAGCTGCCCCGCCTTCCTCTTTGCAGATATGACCAAACCCCTTAGTCAGATCTTTCCTCCAGACGTCACCGACGATCTCCAACAAGCGGTGCCTCTATCCAATGCCGCCACAAATTGTTCTATAATTTCTTTGCTCCCTGTGTGGATCTGCTCGAGCAGAACTAGGCCCGGATTGAAGAAGCCGTCACGTCCGATCCGTAGCAGATCTGGACGCGCCGCTTGGTTGGGTTAAACAACACCCAATCCTCTACGCATCCCAACAAACGACACTTCTATCCAACCCCGGATCTAGCCGTACCACCTCTTGCAAGTCGACTGCGCTGGCTGGACTGTGTGGGCAGAATCGAAAGATCGAGATCCGAGCGTCGTCCCTTCGCCTCCATGCCTGCCCGTCAACTCGAGTTCCAGCAGCCTCAAAAGTGTGCTTGTAGCCCTTTACCTCCCTGTGTAGAGTGGGCAACGTTCTGAAAGTGTATTATTAATCATTTATTGTGTATCGGGATTTGTCAGAATCGGCCGAGATTTCTTCCCCATGTGCTAGTCATGGAGGTACGCACAACGTTCCTACACTCACATTACTTATTTAGTATATTTTCTATGATGCTAAGTTAGTGAGATTAGGGTCATAGCCAATTTGCAAATCATCGTGCTTGTGAGTTTGAGAACCCGTCCCATAGCTAGTCGAGCATTGAGCTTGAATTGAACACCCTAGGCGACAGTGGTTTCCTAATCGCTATGATCCCGCGTTTCCCTCACAGGGACGATCGTCGGGCTAATAGAGTTTCTTGTTGAGAGACATCTCCACTCGGAGAATGCCATGGTAGTCAGCCGCTCGGCTTGTCTTAGCGTGCTAGTGCTGGCCGCACTTTGAGTCGGTCGTAGGTCTTAGCCCGGTCGCGTCATCCGTCCCGCATCACCCTGTTCTTAAGGTTGACAAAAACACACCCTGCTTGCTCAAGACTCACGCTGCAAGAGTCTGTGTTCAGTTGGATGTATCCAAGCCTTTACCGTTTCGTGTTTGGGTTGGTATTGGGGGTAGAGTCACTTGGCAGTCAATTGTGTATCCAGATCCACCATTGTTTTGCCGCGGTTGTTTGCATCTTGGTCACCTCATTGACAAGTGCAAGAAGCATCCCCTGCCAGCTACTGGGCATGATGCCTTAGGGTCTGCAGGTCCTAACCCAGCTTTGAGAGGTCCTACACTGGTGTCAAGCAAGGTGTGGCAGCCAATCCGTGCTGGTGATCACGTCTCGACTTATGCTCCTCAAGTGTTTGTTAAAACGTCTCATCAGCTAGCGGCCATTGCTCCGCATGGTGTTTCTTTGGCTCCTCCTGCTCCAGATCCTTCTGTTATCCCTGCCCCTATGGGGGATCTTCATCTGGTTGTTTGAGCCATTCAGCCTGCTCCTCCTCTGGGGGTTCATGCCTCCCCTATCTTGGCGGGTGACCAGGCCACGGGTCCCTTTTTCTCTGCTCTGCCCTACTCCTAGCCCGATGCCTTCCCCATCTCCTCCCAGCTAGTTGCATTGGAGCCTGGGGGTGTTGCGTCTTGTTCAACCCCTCCTTATGGTTCCCCTCTTGGGGCTGGCCCTCCCTCTCATGGCATCGTCCCTGCCTTGGAGCACGCTGTTGCTGGCGCTTGCCCGCACCCTGCTTTGCCTGTGGGGATGGGCCATCCCCCCCTCTTGGCTCTCGTGCTCTTGCTGGCGTCGATGATCCCCCCGCCTGCTCTCCGCTTGGCGTCGACGCAACCTCCTACTGCCACCTGGGAGTCGACTCCCTCCCCCTGGTGTTGCGCCAGCCTCCTGCCTCTCCTGTCTCTGCTCTACCTGCCACTCGGGTTTGGGTTGGTGCTACTGCGGAGGGTGTGATGCATGCTTCTTGCCCGCCTGCCCTGCCTTTGGCTGATGCGCCTGTGCCTTTGGATCGCGGCACTATTGCTGGGGTCCATCTGGCCCGCTCAGCCCCCTTGGCCGCACTGGCCATTGCTTGGGCTACTATGGAGGCCGCCCTCCTGCCTGCTGCTCCCCCGGTCCCGCCTGTGGCTGCTGCTTCGTCCTTGCCGGGTCCTTGTTCTGGTTCATCTTTTGCCCTTGTTGCCTCTATCGGTGGCGCACGCCCTGGGCCTGCTACATCGTCTTCGGCGCTTGCAGCTACGTCCTCACCGGTTACCGTTGGCCTAGCTCCAGCTCTTATTGCTATAGAGGGCAGCTTGCCTGCGGGTCCCCTTGTTCCCCCACTGCCTGATCTCTTGGAGCCGCCTACTGCTACGCCTGTGGGGTTGGGCCCCAATCCTCCTCCTGGCTTCGTCGCTCTCCTCGACGTCGCTGCTCCCTCCTCCTACTCCTCTCCTACTGTTGACGCAGCCTCCACCAGCCACCTGGGGGTCGGCTCCCACCCCCTGGGTGTTGACACACGTCGTGATGCGGGATGAAATGAGACTCGATGTCAATTTGATGCGAATCTGGGACTCTAGGCGACGACGCAACTAATTTGACGACGTGGCCAGCGACAACGTGAACACTCGACACCAAAGAGCTCCAAATGAGGAGAATGTGTCCTCAACCAGAAATGCAAGCTCACGATTGTCCCACGTGAGGGAAGCGTGCGGATCTGCGCGGTTGAGAAACCGGCAGTGAGTCAAGGGTATTCGGCACCTTTCACGTGCACGGGTCGAGTCACGGGACGGGTTACGCTCGCTCTCTCACAACAGTGATATTATTTGAATGGGCTAGAATTCCTAACTCATGCAAGCGCGACGTTCAAACATATAGTAAATAAGCAAGCGACAAAGAGAGGGGCGGAAACGTACTGTCACGCCCCGAGCGCAGAAGATACCCGGAGACGCGTGACGAGTTTATATCAATCATGTCAATCAGAGTGGTCGTGTATTCGACACAAAGACAGAGATGCGCAAAATAACAAGATAACCCAATCCTTTATTTCATAATGGATAGACTATTACAAATCCAATACTCTGTTTAATAAAAAGGAAAAGAATACATATTTGACTCAAGAACTATAGAAAAGACTAGATGACACTTGAGCAGCTCTATCACTTTCACTCTTGACCATTCCCATCCGATTGACTTCCATCGTCGTCGGACTTACTTGAAAAGTAAAAAGGGACAAACGGAATGAGCGAACGCTCAGTAGGAAATTATATCTCAAGTACTAGCAAGGGGTTTAAGTAATTACATCTTTCATGAATGCAATAAAGCTATACATGCTCGCATAAAACGATAAGATAGAGAGAATGTAATATCAAGGAAATAAGATGAACTAATCATGAACTTTCAACAAAATAACAAGTTATTCAAGATATTCAAGCAAGTACGTTTAACAAGTCATGTCAAGAACTTTGGCTATCATGTATCAAGCAAGTAAATTACCCTTCTTCGGGCCATGCATTTCATGTCAAGTCAAGTACGATTTAAGTACAAGATGTGTGTGGAATGTCCAATCAAGCAAGTCAAGTACTCGGTATAATGCCAGATACCTTATCATTTTAACTCCCATGGGCACAAGTACTTTCGGGTGCTCCTCCCAGGACCAGATCGGGCCCTCTATACGCAGGCATTTATCATGTGTTTTGACATCCACTCTTTTTTATATAGCCAATATAGAATTTCAATCATCAAGCTTGTAGGCACGTATGACAACTTTGACAGAAGAGAGTCCAAAAATATGACAAGGACATAGAATGGCGATAATAACGGTATAATCACGATATCGATAAAACTACGTAGAATATGGTTCCCTTAACTTGGGTACCATGATAAATCGATATGGACATTCTTTATATAGAATTGAGGTCCACAAGAGCAGTATATCAAGGTAAGATACCCTCATTCTTATCATAGAATTGAGGTTCACAAGAATGGCATTATATGGCATGATATCATCATCCCATTAAGAATTTCTTAGGATATACTCTTTGTACAATCATAAGGGCCGGTATACCATGTTTCTTTAGATTGACATGGCAAAGATTGTGTAATGGGTTTTTAGGGTACAACCAGCATAGTCGGCCTTGAGGGAATCTAAGGCTACGAGGAGTCTTACGGAGGTCTCTATGACTAACTCGCTAGTCCAAAGGAACGGAATGTCCAATGGAGAGCTTGTATGTCAATGAGAGTTGAGTGTGATCGATGAAACAACGTGAAAAGTGGGACTACACTCACGGAGTGGAGAATAGTGCCGATATATGTATATAAATATATATTGAAACAATCGTTTAACAGTAACGGGTTTAAAACAGTTTACAGTAAAATAACGACTTAGGTCAAGTCGTTTCTCAAGTAATTAACGCCTAACAGAGGGGCGTTTACATATGTTTCCATTTTACAGAATTTTCATTAGTTCAGTAATTTATCTAAAACGCGCCTTGGTCAGGGTCGTTTCTTCAAGATCTGACGACTACACCAGAAGGCGTCTTATTGTTTACATATTTGACAGAATATAATTAATTTTCAGGAATTATCAAAAACGCGCCCTGGGCAGGGGCATTACTATTTAATTCTATTTTTCAGAATATATAAATTTCAGGATTTTAACCGATACACGCCCTAGGAAGGGGCGTTATCTTTCAGATTCACGCCCTATGAGGGGGCGTTAACAGGTGGAAAACAACTTTTTCCAAGTCGTTAATTCAAGTTCCTTCGGAAACTTTAAGGACAGTAATAACTTCCGGATAACAGAGGAACGAATGTAATATCATGACAGTAAAGTTAGCAGGTTGAAGACATAGGATCATGCATATATTTATAATCATGATTTCTTAGATAATCAGTTCTTAAGATGGGTGATTAACGGTTTAAAGAAATTAACGCCTGAGTACATGGCGTTAAACATGAAATTAACGACCCTGGAAGGGTCGTTTCATGTGAATTAGCGCCCTTGACAGGGGCGTCTCTTTCAAAATATTGTAGAAAACGCATGGAAACTATAATAACCGTATGCATGACATGCTTATATATATATATATATATCTTGCATTAATTTCATTTGGCTACAGTAACTTGAGAAAACCTACCTGAAGATTTGAAGATTGATATGAAAGGGGACGCTGTTGCCTTACAACAATAATAACAGGAGGACGAGAAGGCTTTGATGAAGAACCTTGTTCTTCGGTTCTGTAATGCCTACAAGAACAGAAGAAGAAACATTAGTATTTCTTCATACTACTTGACCGAAGGTAAAAAGGGAAAAAGAACAATACCTTTGTTCTTCACGTACGCCGCCTTCTTAAACTATAACAGAAGAAGATGAAGAACTGTTAGTTCTTCATGTAACAGACGTAGAGAAAATCAGAGGAACTATTCCTCTCTCACGTACCTTGCAGATTCCGAACGCCAAATAGCGTTGAAGGGTTCGAGCAGTAGATTATTTATAGGGATTTAGGGGGTCCTATTAGGGTTAGAGTCCTAGTGGAAGTAATGCTTCCAATATAGAGTCCTTGCCCTATTTAAATACTTACTAGATTAACATAATCCTTCCCGGGATAAGCTCCCGTGTCGAACGGAACTCGAATGGAATTAACGACTTTGGTCAGGGCGTCGATTCTTGAATTGACGACCTGGTTCAGGTCGTTTCTTAAGAAGCACCTTTCGTTAGGGCATTTCTTTGTTTAAAACACGCCCAAGATAGGGGCGTTTCTTGGCCTTACCATTTTTTGGCGTTTAGAATTTGATGCCATGTTGTCAGGGTTGCTACACCCTCCCCCACTTAAAAGAATTTGGTCCCCAAATTCAATTGCGTAATATGTATATACGTGGAGAGTGTAGATCATATACCTCTTAGAATAACTCGGGAAATCGTTTCTTCATAGATTCCTCGGTCTCCCATGTCGCTTCGTGTTCAGGATTCTTATTCCATTGCACCTTGAGCATGGGAATAACTTTATTCCTTAGAGCTCGTATTTCTCGATCTAAGATCTTCATAGGCTTCTATTCATAGGTAAGATCTTTCTGGATCACCATATCTCCATGTTCAATAATATGAGATGGATCGTGCACATACTTCTTCAACATAGATATGTGAAACACATTATGCACGTCGGACAATTGAGGAGGTAACGCGATGCGATAAGCAACCTCGCCAACTCTTTCGAGTATCTCAAATGGTCCGATGAATCTTGGTGTAAGCTTGCCCTTAACACCAAATCTTCGTATGCCACGTCCAGGTGATATCTTGAGAAATACATGATCTCCAACCTGGAATTCAAGATCTCTTCTTCTTGTGTCAGCATAAGCCTTTTGCCTGGTCTGAGCAACTTGTAATCTTTCTCTGATTACTTGTATCTTCTCAGTTGTATCCCTTACCATGTCTAGACCTAATAGTTGTTTTTCTCCAACTTCGTTCTAGCATAAGGGTGATCGGCAACTCCTTCCATATAAAGCTTCGAAAGGTGCCATTTGGATACTAGCTTGGTAGCTATTATTATATGCAAATTCCACAAGTGGCAAATATTCATGCCAGCTTCCACCAAAGTCAATGATGCATGCTCTAAGCATATCTTCAACAACTTGGTTAGTCCTCTCGGTCTGACCATCCGTTTGAGGATGAAAAGCTGTACTAAAATTCAGTCTTGTCCCCAACGAATGTTGTAATCCCTTCCAAAAGTGAGAAGTAAATCGGGGATCTCTGTCAGACACGATTGACACAGGAATTCCATGTATCCTGACTATTTCCTTGATGTATAGTGCAGCTAGCACATCAATTGACCATCGGCTTTTTATTGGCAAGAAATGCGCCGGTTTAGTTAGACGGTCAATAATAACCCATATTCCATCATGTCCTCCTTTTGATTTAGATAGACCCATGATGAAATCCATACCAATATCCTCCCACTTCCATTTAGGAATATCTAGAGGATGTAGTTTTCCAGCAGGCTTTTTGTGTTCTGCCTTGACCTGTTGGCATGTGAGACAGCGGGATACATAGTCTGCTATTTCTCTTTTCATGTTGGGCCACCAAAAGTTCCTCTTTACATCTTGGTACATTTTGGTTGATCCTGGATGAATAGTGTACCTTGATCTGTGAGCTTCATCTAAGATCTTCTTCTTTAATTCCGGACAATCAAGTATACAAGTTCTATCTTTGAACAATAATCTTCCATCAGAAGCAATCTGAAAGTCAGATTGTCCTTCTAATCTGCCTTTGATTTCCACTAATATAGGATCATCATCCTGAAGTGTTTGTATCTCAGAGAATAAATCTGACTGTATGCTTACATGAGATATTGTGACAAATTTGGCTTCCTTGTCCAAGCTTATATTGAGCTCGGAGAATTGTTCTAGCAACTTCCATTCTTGTATCATATAATTGGCTATCATCGCTCTCGGCTTTCGACTAAGGGCATCAGCAACATAATTACCCTTTCCGGGATGGTATTGTATATTGAAGTCGAAGTCCTTGAGGTATTCTAGCCAGCGTCTTTGTCTCATGTTTAGCTCCTTTTGTGAGAATAGATATTTGAGACTCTTGTGATCGGAGTATACAGTAAACTACACTCCATATAAGTAGTGTCTCCATATCTTTATGGCAAATACCACTACGGCCAGTTCTAAGTCATGGACGGGGTAATTCTCCTCATGCTTCTTCAGTTGACGTGAAGAGTATGCTATGACCTTTCCTTGTTGCATTAGGACACATCCGAGGCCAATGCCAGAAGCATCTGTGTAGACCTCAAATTTCTCTCCTTCTATTGGTAGAGCTAACACCGGAGCTGTAGTGAGATGATCCTTGAGAGTTTGGAAACTTCTTTCACATTCCTCACTCCATTCATATCGGATCTCCTTACGAGTTAATCTTGTAAGTGGTACGGCGATCTTTGAGAAATCTTTGATGAATCGCCGATAATAGCCTGCAAGACCTAAGAAACTTATGATCTCGCTAGCATTGGTTGGTCTTCCCCAGTTTCTAACAGCTTCAACCTTTGATGGATCAACAGATAGACCATCCTTGGATATCACATGTCCGAGGAAAGGCACTTCTTCAAGCCAGAATTCACATTTGCTGAGCTTTGCATATAATTGATTTTCCCTCAATACTTGCAATGCGATCCTTAAATGCTCCTCATGTTCTTCCTTAGTTTTGGAATATATCAATATATCATCAATGAAAACCACCACAAATTGATGTAGATAAGGCCTGAATATGCTATTCATTAACTGCATAAAGGCAGCAGGGGCATTTGTTAGTCCAAAAGGCATAACAACAAATTCGTAATGGCCATACCTGCTTCTGAATGCAGTCTTATGAATGTCATCATCCTTGATTCTTAATTGATGATATCCCGACCCGAGATCAATCTTGGAAAAATATTTGGATCCTGAAATCTGATCAAATAACTCATCGATTCTCGGCAGTGGATACTTGTTCTTGATAGTGAGATGATTCAACTGTCGATAGTCGATGCACAATCTCATGGATCCGTCCTTCTTCTTCACAAATAAGACTGGTGCTCCCCACGGGGAAGTACTTGGTCTAATAAACCCTTTTCGAATTAGTTCCATCAACTGCTCCTTCAACTCTTTAAGTTCCGCAGGGGACATTCTGTAGGGTGCCTTTGAAACTGGACCAGCACCAGGGACTAAATCAATGGTGAAGGCCACTTCTCTTTGAGGGGGTAATCCCGGCAAATCTTCCGAAAATACGTCTGGAAATTCTTGCACTACCTGAATGTCTTCTTTCTTGATTTCCTTAGCTTCTTTAACAGTGACAAAAGCAAGGAAGGATACACATCCTTTCCTGACGAGCTTGCTTGCTCGAAGAGCCGAAATAAGAGGGGATTTACTCCGACTCTTGGGGCGAGTAAAGACTAACTCTGGAAAATCTTTGAAAGCAATTCGGCTATTGCGGCAATCAACCGTTGCCTGGTATTTGGATAACTAGTCCGCTCCCAGTATAACATCATACTCCTTTAGATCGAGGCATATGAGATCTATAGGTAAATTCCTACCTTGAACCATTACCTCACAGTTTTGGTAGTGATGAGTAATATCATTTTCACTTCCAAGAGGAGTAGTTAGAACTATTTTTATCCATTCTGGTTCTAACGGTAACGGGTCGGCAAACTTCTTAGAAATAATGGAATGCGATGCACCCGTATCAAATAAGACATAAGCATTTTTGGAACAAACTGTTAATGTACCTTCTACCAGTCCACCTTCTTCTTGCTCGGTCTCCTTTATTGCATGAAGTCGAGCGTTCTTTGTCACCGGGCGCTTACCGTCACCGGCTTGGTCATTCATTAATGGACAATCGGGAATCCGATGTTCGCGACTCCCACAACGGAGACAAGCTCCTAATTTCCTCCAGCATTCTTCTGTCTTGTGACCAGCCTTGTCACAATGCTTGCATACTGTATTAGAAGGGATAGTTGTGATAGAGAAAGGCTTGGTCTTTTTGAACTTCTGATCTTGAGAGGAAGAACCTCCATTACTAGTCCTCTTCTTAAAGTTGGGTTTAAAAGAACCCGAACCTGTGACTTGCTCCTTCTTGTCTTTTCCACGGATCCTATCAGATAGTTCCGTGGCATCTTCAAGTAATTGAGCTCGGCGCACTATTTCAGAATAAACTTGGATGTCCATAGGCGCCAGTTGAGTAATATAGTGGGGCCTAAGCCCATTAAGAAATCTTCGGGCTTTCATCTTCTCCGTGCTAATAAGATGCTTAGCATATCTAGACAACCTAGAGAACTGAGCTTCATAATCTGCTAATGATAAAGATCGTTGCTTTAATGCAGCGAATTCTGCAGCCTTCTTTTCTTGGACTCGGTCCGAGAAATATTTAGCATTGAAGTATTCCACAAATTCTTCCCATGTTACTTGAGTAGGATCGATGGTTGCTTCAATAGACTCCCACCAGCATCTAGCATCTTTCTCTAACTGAAATGTAGCTAAAAGAACTTTGTCCTGATCCGTGCATTGCATGACACGGAATATGCGTTCGGTTTCCCGAACCCAATGCTCGGCATCGTCCGGATCGGTCGATCCTATAAACTTCGGGGGATTCATGTTCTTAAAGGCTTGGTGTAAGCTTCTAGCTCGTGGAGCACCACCTTGTGCTACCTGTTGTAGCAATTGAGTCATCCCTTGGAGGGTACGCTGCATGTTGCGCCATTGAGCACGTTCGGCAGCCATTATCCTACAATTACAATAGCTACGTTAGTATTATATCACTGTGATCTTATTAAAAGACTCATTGACTCTTAACCCTTGGTTCTACCCAATCTCACTTGGTTTAAAGGTTCAAACTTATCCTTGGACTTGGGTTTTTTTCCTAGGAATTGAATACCCTAGGCTATGATACCACAAAAACTCTCACGCCCCGAGCGCGGAAGATACCCGGAGACGCGTGACGAGTTTATATCAATCATGTCAATCAGAGTGGTCGTGTATTCGACACAAAGACAGAGATGCGAAAAATAACAAGATAACCCAATCCTTTATTTCATAATGGATAGACTATTACAAATCCAATACTCTGTTTAATAAAAAGGAAAAGAATACATATTTGACTCAAGAAACTATAGAAAAGACTAGATGACACTTGAGCAGCTCTATCACTTTCACTCTTGACCATTCCCATCCGATTGACTTCCATCGTCGTCGGACTTACCTGAAAAGTAAAAAGGGATAAACGGAATGAGCGAACGCTCAGTAGGAAATTATATCTCAAGTACTAGCAAGGGGTTTAAGTAATTACATCTTTCATGAATGTAATAAAGCTATACATGCTCGCATAAAATGACAAGATAGAGAGAATGTAATATCAAGGAAATAAGATGAACTAATCATGAACTTTCAACAAAATAACAAGTTATTCAAGATATTCAAGCAAGTACGTTTAACAAGTCATGTCAAGAACTTTGGCTATCATGTATCAAGCAAGTAAATTACCCTTCTTCGGGCCACCCATTTCATGTCAAGTCAAGTACGATTCAAGTACAAGATGTGTGTGGAATGTCCAATCAAGCAAGTCAAGTACTCGGTATAATGCCAGATACCTTATCATTTTAACTTCCATGGGCACAAGTACTTTCGGGTGCTCCTCCCAGGACCAAATCGGGCCCTCTATGCGCAGGCATTTATCATGTGTTTTGACATCCACTCTTGTTTATATAGCCAATATAGAATTTCAATCATCAAGCTTGTAGGCACGTATGACAACTTTGACAGAAGAGAGTCCAAAAATATGACAAGGACATAGAATGGCGATAATAACGGTATAATCACGATATCGATAAAACTACGTAGAATATGGTTCCCTTAACTTGGGTACCATGATAAATCGATATGGACATTCTTTATATAGAATTGAGGTCCACAAGAACAGTATATCAAGGTAAGATACCCTCATTCTTATCATAGAATTGAGGTTCACAAGAATGGCATTATATGGCATGATATCATCATCCCATTAAGAATTTCTTAGGATATACTCTTTGTACAATCATAAGGGCCGGTATACCATGTTTCTTTAGATTGACATGGCAAAGATTGTGTAATGGGTTTTTAGGGTACAACCAGCACAGTCGGCCTTGAGGGAATCCAAGGCTACGAGGAGTCTTACGGAGGTCTCTATGACTAACTCGCTAGTCCAAAGGAACGGAATGTCCAATGGAGAGCTTGTATGTCAATGAGAGTTGAGTGTGATCGATGAAACAATGTGAAAAGTGGGACTACACTCCCGGAGTGGAGAATAGTGTCGATATATGTATATAAATATATATTGAAACAATCGTTTAACAGTAACGGGTTAAAAATAGTTTACAGTAAAATAACGACTTAGGTCAAGTCGTTTCTCAAGTAATTAACGCCTAACAGAAGGGCGTTTACATATGTTTCCATTTTACAGAATTTTCATTAGTTCAGTAATTTATCTAAAATGCGCCTTGGTCAGGGTCGTTTCTTCAAGATCTGACGACTACACCAGAAGGCGTCTTATTGTTTACATATTTGACAGAATATAATTAATTTTCAGGAATTATCAAAAACGCGCCCTGGGCAGGGGCGTTACTATTTAATTCTATTTTTCAGAATATATAAATTTCAGGATTTTAACCGATACACGCCCTAGGAAGGGGCGTTATCTTTCAGATTCACGCCCTATGAGGGGGCGTTAACAGGTGGAAAATGACTTTTTCCAAGTCGTTAATTCAAGTTCCTTCGAAAACTTTAAGGACAGTAATAACTTCAGGATAACAGAGGAACGAATGTAATATCATGACAGTAAAGTTAGCAGGTTGAAGACATAGGATCATGCATATATTTATAATCATGATTTCTTAGATAATCAGTTCTTAAGATGGGTGATTAACGGTTTAAAGAAATTAACGCCTGAGTACAGGGCGTTAAACATGAAATTAACGACCTTGGAAGGGTCGTTTCATGTGAATTAGCGCCCTTGACAGGGGCGTCTCTTTTAAAATATTGCAGAAAACGCATGGAAACTATAATAACCGTATGCATGACATGCTTATATATATATATATATATATATATATATATCTTGCATTAATTTCATTTGGCTACAGTAACTTGAGAAAACCTACCTGAAGATTTGAAGATTGATATGAAAGGGGATGCTGTTGCCTTACAGCAATAATAACAGGAGGACGAGAAGGCTTTGATGAAGAACCTTGTTCTTCGGTTCTGTAACGCCTACAAGAACAGAAGAAGAAACATTAGTATTTCTTCATACTACTTGACCGAAGGTAAAAAGGGAAAAAGAACAGTACCTTTGTTCTTCACGTACGCCGCCTTCTTAACCTATAACAGAAGAAGATGAAGAACTGTTAGTTCTTCATGTAACAGACGTAGAGAAAATCAGAGGAACTATTCCTCTCTCACGTACCTTGCAGATTCCAAATGCCAAATAGCGTTGAAGGGTTCGAGCAGTAGATTATTTATAGGGATTTAGGGGGTCCTATTAGGGTTAGAGTCCTAGTGGAAGTAATGCTTTCAATATAGAGTCCTTGCCCTATTTAAATACTTACTAGATTAACATAATCCTTCCCGAGATAAGCTCCCGTGTCGAACGGAACTCGAATGGAATTAACGACTTTGGTCAGGGCGTCGATTCTTGAATTGACGACCTGGTTCAGGTCGTTTCTTAAGAAGCGCCTTTCGTTAGGGCGTTTCTTTGTTTAAAACACGCCCAAGATAGGGGCGTTTCTTGGCCTTACCATTTTTTGGCGTTTAGAATTTGACGTCGTGTTGTCAGGGTTGCTACACATACCTCCATGCTCGGGGCGCGGGGAAGACCTTCCCTGCCGAGAACTGTAACTCCCTGTACATAAAATGTGAATAATTACAGCAATAAAATTACAGCCCACTCTACGCAGGGAGGTAAAAGGCTACAATAGTGATCCAGGAGCGCCGATCTTGGGTGGACGGGCAGCAAGGCGGCAGGGTTTCGAGGCGGTTGCGGGCTATGACTCTAGATCTAAAATTTGGTGGTTGGCAGGACAGCGAACAAAGGTGTCCAAAGGGACGTCGATCTCTGGGGACCTTATGAAGGCGACGGCTCACCGGGACGATGGCGGAGGGGGTCGAGCCCCGGGAGTGGCGATCGTTGGACCTACACCGGCATATTTTCCAGTGGATTTATATGGTAACCTCCTTTGCTGGCCTATCTCGGGACAGAACTACGCGTTTTGGCAAGATCAGCCACCACGCCCAGATCTGGTGTCAGATCAGGATGAAACTAGCGCCGTTGTAAACGGCACTCAGAGAGATTCGACATAAGTGAATTTTAGATCCATCCAATGGACTGGATCGAAATGTGGAACTCTACAACTCTATAGTTGTGTCTGGCTTGGGTTACCGAACAGGTAGGATAGAGTGAGATCTGCCTAAGAAAAAATTTTGACCGAAGGGAAGTTGGCAGATCTAGACTTTGGGAATTTTATGAGGGAGAGGGGGGGAAGTGAGTATCACGCACAAATTTTTTTGTAATTTTATGATGTGATTTTGGGGGTGGAAAAAATAGATCTAAAGACTATTGTCTCACAAATCTGCACATAGGCAGACTGCGAGGGGTGGAAAGAAGTGACTGGGAGGAGGGGCAAACGTATCTGATTGAAGTAAAAATTGAACTTGGGATTGGGGAAGACAAGATGAACGAACCCTGAAGAAATTAGTTCGATCCAACGGTTGGATCTAGAGTTATAGATCCATATTCAACCTTCTGTCCAGCAACTCGGAATCCTGGACAGCAAGCTGAAAAAATGACTGTGGTGGCTCGATGGCGGCACGAACGGAGGCGGTGGCGGCGGTGGCTAGAAGTCACATCCAGCAGAGGGGATAGGGATGAGAATCACTCCCAAGAAAGGGCTTCACACCCTGGATCAAGGAGGAGGAAGATGAAGAACTAGAGAGAGAGAGAGAGGGCACCCTTGGCAATATTCCTTGAATTTTTCATTAATTCTCCCCAAAAATGACACATGTTGGGTCCCGTAGTGCAGGAACACGGATCTAGAGGGGGGTGAATAGATCCTTCTACTGAAAACTATGTCCAAATAAAAACACAAACTAGTGCACATCGGAATTAACAAGATTGATAAGATTGAGGAATTTAATCTAAACAGATTTAAACTTAATTCACTCAATCTCACCGAGCTCACACGATTGCATAAATAGATAAGATAGTGAAGCACACAATCACAAAGATCAAACCACAAGACACGGGGATTTTTAAGGTGGTTCGGGACCACGACGGGCTCCCTACGTCCACCCCTCACCAAACCGGTGAGGCTTCATTGCTGTAAAACAGCCCGGGGATAAATCCCCACACACACACGGAGCCAAGCGCCAACACACACACGTAGGGCGATGCCTACACAACCACACGGGAGTAAACTCCCAAGCACACACGGGGAACACACCCCAAAATACGTCCAAGCACACTAGCGGATATACTCCACACAAATCGACGCACACATGTCAACACAAACACTCGGAGAACCCTTTCTCCGAACACCCACACAAAGTATTCTATCAAATGTATATGAAACGAAGACAAATATATGCTATGACCCCCCAAACAAGTTCTATAGATGGAAACTAGAAAGATGCATCAAGAATAAAGCTCCCCCTTCTTCAACAAAATCTGGTTCTCCTTGACTCGTTGATAGATGTTCACGATTTTAACATCATCTTCTTCCTCTCCTCGAGGCGCTCCTCTTTTCCTTCTTCCATTCTCTTCTTCACCTGAAAGAATAGATAGAAATAATAAGCCCAAACTTTAAGCTAATCTCTAACAAGAATATGTAAATGAATGGTTTAGAGATCCCCCTCTTTATCTTCAACCAAGCTTTGAGATAAGGTATAAAGGTGCCCTAGAGATCATGAACCAGGGAGTGGAAGTCACTGCCGCTGCAGATTCATCCATCTTAATAGTAGTTGGTGGAGACTAGCCACATCCACCCTTCAATCTGCACTCAAGGTCGTAGAGATGATCTCTTGCAACCTTCTCTTCCTCCTCTAACAAATGCACATGCCCGTCCTTTAGATGGTACACCCAGATTGTTTGGAGACTTCGAAGGAACCTTCTTCCTTTCACTTTCACGCCCAAAATGTTGTGGAAGAAGCCTTGGAGCTGCAGCAGCATCCCTGCACTCACAAGGGTTAGAACAAGAGAAAATATTTTAGATCTCACATTTTTAATTGGGGTTTTTGACCCAAGGAGAAGTATACATGAGTTTGGGACGGTCAAGAGATAGCTTAGGGACCAGATCCACAAATTAGGGAGTGATTTGAGGGATGTTTGACTGGGTTTGATGGACTTTCGGTGCGTGGGCACGGAAGTCATCTTTCACGGCACTGCACAGGTGTCGACACCTGGTGTCAACACTGAGACTAAGGCCATAGCAGAAAACTGCCGGCCAGTGTAATACACGGGTGGTGTCGACACCAGGTGTCGACACCAGCTCAAGGCCCATAGCAGAAAACTACTGGCCAGGGCAGTTCACAGGTGGTGTCGACACCAGGTGTCGACACCAGGTCATGGCCCATAGCAAAAAACTATTGGCCAGTCCAAAGTCAAGTGGGTGTCGACACCAGGTGTCGACACCAACTTCCTGACTGATGGAAATTCAAACCGGGCAGAACATTGAGAAAACGGTGTCGACACCAAGCCTATTTGATTCCAAAAATGCTCAATGAACTAGAAACAAAACAAACAACCTCACCGGAGTTTTGCCATTATAAATTGGGTATTAGAAATCCTTCTAACCTGCAAGAATACTACAATAAAGTTAGATTTGTATTGGCATTCATAGTACAAATCCACTCATGCATTTCTCATTAAGTCATGAATCCATGAATGATAAAAGAATCTTACCCTTGTGGCTTTTACCATGTTCTTACCTGCCGGATGGAAAGGCATATATTTATGAACTCCATTGACCATCCATGATGAGTTTATGCACAAGTCAGCACATATAACTGAGTGCATATATTTATCAATCCGAACAACTTTGTAATGTGACCTTGTGAAGGACGTACACAAGTGGCAGTGTTTTCCTCAACCCACGGGTTTCCAAAAACCATTGACAAATGTGTCAGAAGAGTATAGCATCACTCCAATAAATTTGCCATGGATCGGCAAGTCCAAATGCTGAGATTATACCAACTCCACATGACAATGATATCAACACTTCAACACAAAGTTATGTAGGAATTCTAATCACAAATCAACAATGAATCATGAACATTCTCATTTCATAAACCATGAACTCGTCGAATCAATCAGATTAAATCATTAAGCCATTTAGCAATATTGCATTTGACATCATTAAAACTCTTTGAGCCATACATCATTACCTTGGGGGCAAACAATGGTATTTGCATCTCAATCATTCATTTAGCATTATCGAAGTACACATGCACAACATGAGGCTCAATATGGCATTTATCCCAGCATGTTTTCCACAAAAGCTTTCTCATTGAGTACAAAGCAATCTCACCAAGTGTATATACAATGTATATGCAATGTGCTAACATCAAAGCACATATGAGACTTCTAGAGTCACAAATGCATCCACATGATGATATCACAATAACACCATTTTGTAATCATCTCCACAACCATTTCAAACTTCATAGTAAGAGGATAAGGAGTTCACGCACATGAAGACATGAATAACCATTCAAGCACAATGCCAAGCAACAAAGTCATTTTGTAAGCATCAAAATCACATACACAACAATCTCCCCCATTTTGATGATGACAAAATGTTATGCTATAATGCTCTCTCCCCCTTTGACATAATCAGAAATGGGGATCATGATGGGGAATCCATGATGGTAGCAACACCAAAAACAATTTTTTTGTTGTTGTTTATTGACAAGAACCGACGGACAATGGGGTTAAAAAGAGAAACAATATGCACAATATGCATGAACTAATTTCACAACTTGGAAATGCAAGTGTAGACAATATGGACATGCAGTGTGCAAGTTAAATGATCCAATATGATTGATCACATGCAAATAGATATATATACATGCAATATAGCTCCCCCATTTTATTTAGAGTGAAGGGATAGGTGTACGAAAAGTGCAGGTGAGTCAGTAAGATCAGAGTGCTCATGATTACACCTAGAGGAGTGTGCAGATAAATAGGAGAAGACGTATAGTAGGTCATGCAGTTAATCAAATTTTTAGAATACATATCAAATCAAATTACCATGTGTAAGTGAGTAACATGAGAATGAATTTTAGCCATATGGATAACCATATTTTCAATTAAACACAATAATAATTGCACAGACTGCATTTCAATCTAGAGAGTAGCGTATTGGAGGCTTCGCTTTGCCTCAATCAAATTTATCATCAGAAAATTTCACACTGATAATCTGAATTTTTCTAAGAATGATCAGGTTCAAATAATTCCTTTTTACGCGAGAAGACACATGGAGCTCATGCTAGAATCCCCGGTTACTCAGAATACTGAACCATTTCACCTCATTTTGAACAGAGGTACTTTAGCTAACACTTTTCAGAAATAAATCAAATCACATCTCAGGTGACATGTGCTCAATTTACTCAGTGAAACTAAGCATTGCTCTGCCTTTCATTTCATCCATTTTGTATGCGGAGGCAGGCAGCTTTTTCCTCAACTGTCTCTTTATCATTAATGCAGTAAGTTAAATTACTTTAGAGTGTTGAAATGAAATTCATATATCCTTATGAATAACACTCAATTTCACATTATAGTGCATGAGGTGTGCGAATTTGATTTAACATGTATGGAGAAAATTTAACTCAAAACAAGATAGTGCAGCTCCCCCTATGTAAATACAATAAGCATGAAATGCTCCCCTTGAGAGTTTGACATGAAGCACACTTGTTAAGACTCAGATGTAACATTATTTAATAATGGAGTATATGGTCTTAGAAGTTTCAAGGAAGGGGTTGAATAGCATATAATAATATGCAAGCACACAATGAGAGTATATGTAATATGCAATCCAAAATGAAAAGGTATGCAATTTCAGTTCTTGAAATGTTGGTCCCAAAGATATGATGCCATTGTTGGAAGTATTCATTTTGGCATTTATGTAACATGAAATGTTCAGAATGATGCATTTCAAAAATATGCACTATATGCATGCTGAAAATGCCAACTATGCAACAAGACACACGATAAGCTTCATCTTCCAAAAGTATTATGTGAATGATATGTAGAAAATGATATGTAAATATGCAATGTGATGCAAGAGTTTAGATTTCACATGACAACTCTATATGCATCTAATGCAACTAATGCATGACATGCAATTTTTTTTTTAAATGTGAGAACACCATTTTATTTTGAAATGAGAATTCAGAAAATTCATTCAAAGCATCAAAATCATCACATGTGAACTTTTCCTTGAAAATGTTTTTGCTTTTATCCAAAAGGATGAGTAGCACATTGGTAAGGACCACGGAACATTGATCAAATTCAGTCCTCAAAATATTCAGCCACAGAATAACATCATCATGTTGAGAGAATGGAAAAACATCAATCTCAAAATTTTCAACTTGCAAGATTCCCCCTTAATCAATGCATGATTTCAGAAAATTCATTTTAGTTTGATGTCATATGCATAGATGATTCATGGTACCGGGTGGAGACACATTCTCACGCATGGTGATAGCTTTCAAGCAGGCTTGACATGCCCTTCCACTTGTCACCATTTTATATACCATGTAGTCATTGAAATGATGATCAGAAAAATACAATGCATTCTCATATGACATTGGGGGTTTAGCGAACACATGAGCATTGAATGACAGTGTAAAATTCATCTAGAACCAACGATTCAATTTTTTGAATTCTGGTACGAGGCGGAGATTTTGGTCGGAAGGCCCAGCTCTCGCAAAGTGATGCCTTTTTGATAGGTCTAACCTACCATTCCGACAACACATTTTGATATACCAGAAATTTCAGATGGTTTCACACATACACAAGTAATTCCACTTGAAAAAGTCATTCAATGGCAACATTCTCATATATATTTCTCAAATTTTTCAATTCTCTTCAGCCAAGCATTCACTTTCCACATTGTCAAAAGCAACCAAAGGGTATTCAAAATTTCATAATCACTATCTGTCAAGAGATGGCACTGGCATCAAGACCAAAGAACTTCAACCAAACACTTTATTTTCTCACCATTACCTTGAGTTACCTTTATTGACATCCTCAAATTTTTCGCTTTATTCCCCTTGCTATCTTCTTCATCAAGAAGCTCCAAATTCCAACGGAAGTAGATCAAATCTGGCGTTGAAGTCCTCTTGAGCTCCTTTCTTTCTCTCCATGATTTCAAGGGTTGATGGTCATAATCAAATCTACACTTTAAAGAGCTCAATTCATGTCAATATTAAGCCAATGCTTATGAAGAAACTAACTTCAAGGCTTTTTATCACATAAGACTCTCTCTCTCTCAACCTGCAATATCAGAAACTCAATTTCATATCAATCTCAATTTAATACAAATGAGAAGGCCAATTTCAATACTTTTCTTCCACAAGATAATCTCCTATGAGCTGCAAGTAAGTATGATGAGTTGCAGCTATCAATACAAGTGATTCACTCAAGCTGACATGAGTTCAAAGTTCAGTTCAGAAATTTTAAGTTTAGTCCAACAATGCAAAGAGTCAAGTCTATGCATATAAAGCACAAGACTAAACACATGAAGAACCCAGGTCTGTCCACATGTAGCACATGTCAATACACATGAAGGACCAAGTCTAACCACATGTGTAGACAAGGTTGATACACATAAAACGCACAAGACTGCCTCTTCAAAATTGCATATTAGAGACTTAATTTTCAGCAGTATGAACTAAGAATTCACACAATCAATGTGCACAAAGCATGAACAACCAACTTACAAATCAGTATCAACTCAAGGACAAGCCCATGGTTACCAAGGCATCACACCAGAGCTGGCCAAGTCGAGTTTAAGCCTTCCTCTTGGCCTCAAGGCAATCCTGCAACAAGAGTTCTCATTCAATAGTTTTGGGTACCCAAACCTTCTTGGGTCCAGGATGGTTAGTTGCACCTCTAGTGGGTGCCTTCCACAGTCTTTGGGCATGCATATCATCAAAATATATTAAGGAGCAATCATGCATGCTATGTCCAAACTCACCACAATAATGACAACAACCAAAAATCTTGTAAGAGTGAGCATGGAATTTCTGTGGGTTTGTAGTGATGTTATCATTTTTAACACTAAAGCAATTGTTCATCCTGTGACCGAATTTTCCACAATGAAAATAGTTCAATGAAGCAAATCTTTCAAATGGTCTTCTTGCATGAACATAAGAGTTATCAAAAGTTCTTTTTGTGTTCAAAAACTTTCTTGGCTTTGTGAAGCCATTCATTTTCTTGCATGCTTCAAGATCTTCAGATTTCATCAAAAGGCAATCATACATCATATGACCAAGTTCACCACAATAAAAATAAGAGATTTTCTTTGTGGATGCATGTGTGTGTGCAACATAATTTTTCTTGGCATTCATCGTGACACCAACAACATTTTTAGCCTTTTGATGTAGGTTTTGTTTCTTTTTCAGATTTTCATTTGATCTCTTTGTTGTTTGAGGAGTAGATTGATTTGGAGACCCATTTGATGTGCTGGCTATGTTTGAACTATGGACAAATGATGTATAGACTTTATTTTCAAAATTCTTTTTGTTCACGGGATTATAGCCCAGCCCCTCTCTTTGAAAATTTACCTTAGTCCCCAATATCTTGTTCAAATTTTCTTTCCCATTCACAAACTTACACAAAGAAGCATTCAGATCAAGAATTTCTTTTTCAAGTGATGAAATATGTAATTCATAGGAAATGATCTCATTATTACAAGAAATGACTTGCTCATTCAATTGGGCAATGATGGTTTTGTAGCTCTCCATCATTTGTTCTACCACATGCATCTTTTCACAATCATCAACAACCAAACTTTTCCCTTTTTCAAAAGCAAGTAATTTTTTTGACATGGTTGTATTTAGATGTTTCAATTTTTCATTTTTAGATTTTAACAAAGCATTTTCTTTTTCAAGAAACTTCATGCTGTCTTCAAGCAGAGATATCTGAATCAAAATAGGAGGTACATCTTCTCAAGACCAAAAATTTAAGAAGACCAAGCCCTTCTCTATCACTACTCCACCTTCGAATATAATATGCAAGCATTGCGACAAGGCTGGTCATAAAGTCGAAGAGTGCTGGAGGAAACTTGGAGCATGTCTCCGTTGCGGGAGCCGTGAGCATCGGATTCCTGATTGCCCATTACTTAATGATCAAACCGGTGACGGAAAGCGCCCGGTGACCAAGAACACTCGTCTTCACGCAATTAAGGAGACCGAAGAAGAAGAAGGCGGACTAGTCGAAGGTACACTGAAAGTTTGTTCCAAGTATGCACATGTCTTATTAGATACTGGTGCATCACATTCTTTTATTTCCAAGAAGTTTGCTAACCCACTACCTATGGAACCGGAATGGATGAAAATAATTTTATCTACTCCTCTCGGAAACGAAATCGATATTACTCACCATTATCAAAACTGTGAAGTCTTGGTAAAAGGAAGAAATCTTCCTATCGATCTCATATGTTTAGATCTAAAGGAGTATGATGTCATACTGGGAGCGGATTGGTTATCCAAATACCAGGCAACAGTCGATTGCCGCAATAGCAAGGTTACTTTCAAGGACTTTCCAGAACTAGTCTATTCTAGCCCTAAGAGTCAGAGCGAGTCACCTCTTATTTTGGCTCTCCGAGCTAGCAAGCTAATAAGGAAAGGATGTGTATCTTTCCTTGCATTTGTCACGATTAAGGAGGCTAAGGAAACTAAGATAGAAGATATCCCAGTTGTGCAAGAATTTCTGGATGTGTTTCCGGAAGATTTACCTAGATTACCCCCACAAAGAGAAGTGGCCTTCACCATCGACTTAGTCCCTGGTGCTGGACCTGTTTCTAAGACACCTTATAGAATGTCCCCTGCTGAACTCAAGGAGTTAAAGGAGTAATTAATGGAACTTCTTAAGAAAGGATTCATTAGACCGAGTACTTCCCCGTGGGGAGCGCCTGTGCTATTTGTAAAGAAGAAGGATGGATCCATGAGACTATGCATCGACTATCGACAGTTGAATCATCTCACTATCAAGAACAAGTATCCACTGCCGAGAATCGATGAGTTATTTGATCAAATATCTGGATCCAAGTATTTTTCAAAGATTGATCTCAAGTCAAGATATCACCAACTAAGGATCAAGGATGATGACATTCATAAGACCGCATTCAGAAGCAGGTATGGCCATTATGAGTTTGTTGTTATGCCTTTTGGACTAACAAATGCCCCTGCTGCCTTTATGCAGTTAATGAATAGTATATTCAGACCTTATTTAGATCAATTCGTGGTGGTTTTTATTGATGATATATTAATATATTCCAAGACTAAGGAAGAGCATGAGGAGCATTTGAGGATTGCATTACAAATATTAAGGACAAACCGATTATATGCCAAGCTCAGCAAGTGTGAGTTCTGGCTTGAAGAAGTAACTTTTCTCGGACATGTGATATCAAAGGATGGATTATCTGCAGATCCATCAAAGGTTGAAGCTGTGAAGAATTGGGAAAGACCGACCAATGCTAGCGAGATCCGAAGTTTCTAAGGTCTTGCCGGCTATTATAGGCGATTCATCAAGGATTTCTCTAAGATCGCCGTGCCGCTTACTAGGCTAACTCGCAAGGAGATCCGTTATGAATGGAGTGAGGAATGTGAAAGAAGCTTCCAAAATCTCAAGGATCATCTAACTACAGCTCTGGTCTTAGCGTTACCAATGGAAGGAGAGAAATTCGAGGTATACACTAATGCTTCTGGCATTGGCCTCGGATGTGTTCTAATGCAACAAGGAAATGTTTTAGCTTATTCTTCTCGTCAATTGAAGAAGCATGAAGAGAACTACCCCGTCCATGACTTAGAATTGGCCGCGGTGGTATTTGCACTCAAAATATGGAGACATTATCTTTATGGAGTACAGTTTACTATATACTCTGATCATAAGAGTCTCAAGTATCTCTTTTCACAAAAGGAACTAAATATGAGGCAAAGACGTTGGCTAGAATATCTCAAGGACTTCGACTTCAATATATAATACCATCCCTGTCACGCCCCGACGCGGAATATCGGGACATACAATTAGAAACGAGCTGGAAAGAGAGAGAACTAATCTAAATATATACAAATGCTAAGAAATGGAAATAACTTATTGACCATTAAACAAAACATAACTGGTACATAATCCTCAAATCAACTCAATACAACTGGGATAACAGCTCTAAACCACAATAATATAACTGAAGCACAACACACTCTAAACACAACTAACTGATACACTCAAAACAGCACTCCTGCCCTTCCCCATCGGTAAGCGCATCACCTGAAAAGCCTGGAAAGGGGGGAAACAACAACTATGAGCTAACGCTCAGTAGGAAATAACAGATAGGTATAAGTGATTAGCAGTTTAAGTACATTTTCAAAATATCATGCTACAAAGGATAATGTAATAACAGAGTAATGATGATATAATGAAACAAAATTTAAAGATATTGCAAGGTCACGAAATATAAAGGAACAGAATGGTAATACTTAAGAGGAATAACAAAGACAAGAATTTATTGCAGGAGATAACGATAAAGAGTTGGCCATATCAAGATAATTCAAGTCATGTCAAGCACGTGTGTAGTTTCATTTCCACGTCCAAGTAACAGCAAGTAAGTAACAACAAGTAGAGTATAGAACAGTGAAGAGTGGAAAGTGAAAAGTAGTAGAGAGTAGTAGAGAGTAGTGGCCAATCCTAGATTTAACCCATGTCATAGTACTGGTGCCAAATGCCGCACCTAGTCAATCACCTCCCCGGGGGTACACGTAGTGTTCGGGCGCTCCTCCCAGGACTAGACCGAGCCCTTAATTGTTTGCCAGACATTGATTTCTTTGGATCAAAGATCCCACGAATCTAGACTTCCACAATTTATGGCCAAAATTCCAAGGTTTGAACCATGTAGCAATAACAATTTCAAGTAGGAAGGAGATTCATTTCAGAATTTCAAGGTAAGCACAATCATCAAGAAGATTGAAAACCAAGTCACAATAAGAGTTAATCATGCTGCGCTACTGTAGTACAGCAGCTATCCAACAAGCTAATCAACATATTAATCCTAATTATCAAGTTAATATGTCAAAGATTATCCATTATCATTTGCATTAAGACAATTGCCAAAAGCTGATTCAAGATGATAAGGTAAAGGAACAAGCTTGTACAGGAAGGAAAAAGAATGCATTAACAGAGATTTAATTACACCATTAACCACTAATTATATGGGTTTCTATTTAACCAATGTATGAGTCGAAATGAAGATGGTAAACGGCATGTTTTTACACTATATTTGCAAGTAGGAACCAATGTAAATTGAAATCATAAGGTTTCCAGAACAGGTCACTGGTTCTTCAAAAGTATAGTTTTCAATTGGTCTAAGTTTAATGGGTCGATCCCCTAGTGATCCGGATCGATCCACGGGTCGCAAAACGATGAAAACTGGGTTTCTGGTACATGGGTCAACCCCTGGTGTCGACCCCTGTAAAAATGGGGTCTGCCTGCTGGATGGGTCGACCCCCCACAATTTCTGAAGATGGGTCGACCCCAGGGGTCGACCCCCACACTTTCTGCAGATGGGTCGACCCCTGGGGTCGACCCTCGAGCCTGCAGGGCTGTCCAGAAAATGGGTCGACCCCAAGGGTCGACCCCTGCAAGAACAGCAACGGCAGAACTTTCGGAAAGCATAAAAACTCACCCAATTGTGGTCCAATTGAGTTGGAAACATAACCACATGCTATAGGAATCTTACTAGACATATGAGGGTCATAATACATGAGTTTTAAAGCACGAATTTCATCAGAAACCCACTTAATCACAACCGATTCTATGAAGAACACAAGAAGACCTAATTCTTGACATACTTCCACTAAATCTAAAAATTCTTCCAACATACACAACGGAATTTGGAGATTTTGGTGTTAAAAGAAATCTAACAAGCTATTGATTACATTCATGTATATTAATTAGAAGTTGGGCTGTTATAACCTACCTCAAATCGGAGAAAGACTTCGAAACCCTAGAATGAAGAATAAGCTTGACAGCAGCTCACAAAAAGCTTGATATCTCCACGGATACCTAATGAAATTTAAGGCTTTCAGTCCCATTGGATAGCTCTCATCGAGCTGATCAAGATACTATATTTACAAGTCTCAATTGGTTAAGGGTACCTACCTTAATCGACGGATTAAAGGGCTGAAGATGAAGAACGATGAACTACCAACACCCTCCACCAAAACGACGAATGCTCCCAGATCTGGACTCCTCGTCGGCTGACCCAGCTACCAAATTAAACTAGAGTCGAAGAGCTACATTTCTATAGGTCATGGGGCTTCTGGAGCCTTCGGAGTTGGGAGTATTTGGCGCTGCAAGTTTCGTGTTAGAAACGGCGCCGGAATCCTTGACTCGACCAAATCTATGTCGGCAGCACGTTTTAGGGCTAGGTTTACCTCAAATTGATTGAGGGTAAATGTTCCTTACCTCGTGGCCTTCCATTTTCCCTTGATTTCAGATCATTTGGTTGAGTAATAAGGTCAAATTTCACGTTTTAAGTTACGATTAGGTAAAGGGTAGGTGAAAGTCAAATTGAGGATTAATCCTCTAATTAGACAAGGTTACATAATTAATTTGGGACAAGTCCAGAAGACAAAATTGCTATAAAAATGATCTTTTACCCAATTACTATTTTTACAGATTTTTCTAAGGTAGTCGAATTTTATAGGTTCTATTTTCTAATGAATTAAATATTAATATTTCGAAATTCAAACATTAATTCATTTTAATTCAATTTTCAATTAATAAAAGCTCAATAAAACTTAATAAATAATCGGGGTATTACACCCTCCCCTACTTAAAGAATTTGGTCCTCCAAATTCACTGCACTATATACAGAAAGTAGGGAAAAGATAGATCACCTAGAATAGGTCGGGATACCGCTTCCGCATAGTATCTTCCGATTCCCAAGTAGCTTCTTCGGTTCCACGCCGACTCCACTGAATCTTGACCATCGGTATAGACCGATTCCGGAGTTGCTGCTGTTTCCGGTCTAGAATCTTGATAGGTCTTTCTTCATAAGTCAAATCTTCCTTTAACTCAAAATCCACATGTTGAATGATGTGAGTGGGATCGTACACATATTTCCGTAACATAGACACATGAAAAACATTGTGTACGCCAGATAACTGAGGTGGTAATGCCAGTCTGTAAGCAACTTCTCCCACTCTATCTAGGATCTCGAATGGACCAATATACCTCGGACTCAGCATGCCATGAATGCCAAATCTTCGAATCCCTCTCGAAGGAGAGACTTTCAGAAACACATGCTCGCCAACTTGAAATTCTAATGCTCTTCTCCTTGTGTCGGCATAACTCTTCTGTCTTGACTGAGCCACTTGTAACCGGTCTCGGATAACACGGATGTTCTGTGATGATTCTGAAACAAGATCCGGTCCAAGCCATTGCTTCTCGCCCACCTCATCCCAACACAACGGGGAACGACAGCTTCTTCCATACAAAGCTTCAAATGGAGCCATTTGTATGCTGGATTGGTAACTGTTGTTGTAGGCGAATTCAATCAATGCCAAGTGATTACTCCAACTGCCTCCGAAATCAATCATGCAAGCTCGCAGCATATCTTCCACTATCTGGTTGGTTCTTTCAGTCTGTCCATCTGTCTGTGGATGAAAAGTAGTACTGAAATTCAGACGAGTACCAAGAGACTCTTGCAGTCCCTCCCAGAAATGTGAAGTAAATCTCGGGTCTCTATCAGACACAGTGCTGATAGGTATACCATGGAGCCTTACCACTTCCTTCAAATATAAAGCAGCCAATACATCAACTGTCCACTTGGACTTAATGGGTAAGAAATGAGCCGATTTTGTCAAGTGATCGACGATCACCCATATCGCATCAAATCCACCACGAGTCTTAGGTCGACCTATAATGAAATCCATGCCAATGCTTTCCCACTTCCATTGGGGTATGTCGAGTGGTTTCAACTTTCCTGCCGGTCTGAAATGTTCAGCCTTAACGTGTTGACAAACCAGACATCTACTCACGAAATCTGCAATTTCCCTTTTCATATTTGGCCGCCTAAAGGACATTTTCAAATCCTTGAACATTTTAGTACCTCCAGGATGAATAGTGTATTTGGATCTATGTGCTTCCTCCAGAATCTTGTTCTTTAACTCAGCTTCATCAGGTACACAAGTTCTACCCTGGAATAACAATCTTCCATCGTCAGCCACCATGAAGTCGGGTCTGCTGCTCAAACTTCCCTTGATCTCAACCAGCTCGGGATCATTATCTTGCAAGGATTTGATCTCCATCAATAATTCGGGCTTAAGTCGAATCTGTGCAATTATAACCCGATCATTATCAACATTTAGATCCAGGCTAGCTAACTATTCTAATAGCCTCCACTCTTGTAACATGAGACTTGATAATTTATCCACAGGCTTCCGGCTTAATGCATCTGCCACCACAGTGCCTTTACCGGGATGATATTCAATCGAGAAGTCGAAGTCCTTCAAGTACTCCAACCATCTTCTCTGCCTCATGTTAAGTTCTTTCTGAGAAAATAAATACTTCAGACTCTTATGATATGAAAATACTGTGAATGTTTCTCCATACAAGTAATGCCTCCAAATTTTTAAGGCGAATACAACTGCTGCAAGCTCCAAGTCATGAACGGGGTAATTCTCTTCATGCTTCCTCAGCTGCCTAGAAGAATAGGCAATCACCTTACCATGTTGCATGAGTACACAGCCTAAGCCAATACCAGAAGCATCGGTATAGACCACGAAACCACCGTCGCCAGAAGGTAAAGCCAATACGGGTGTAGTAGTGAGGCAATCCTTCAATGTTTAGAAGCTTTGCTGACATTCCTCGGACCATTCAAACTTGTTGTCTTTGCGGGTCAATCGAGTGAGAGGTACCGCAATCTTGGAGAAGTCTTGAATAATTCTCCGATAATAGCCTGCCAGGCCTAGGAAGCTTCTCACTTCAGTCACTGTAGTAGGCTGATCCCAGTTTCTTACTGCCTCCACTTTCGAAGGATCAACTGAAATACCTTCTTTGGTGATGATATGTCCTAAGAAGGACACTTCTTGCAGCCAGAAATCACATTTACTGAATTTGGCATATAGTTGATGATCTTTCAATATCTGTAATGCCATCCTTAAATGTTCGGCATGCTCTTCTTCAGTCTTGGAATAAATTAGTATGTCGTCAATGAATACCACGACCCATTGATCAAGATAAGGCCAGAATGCATTATTCATTAACTACATGAAAGCTGCTGGTGCATTCGTTAGACCAAAAGGCATAACGACAAACTCAAAATGACCATACCTGCTGCGGAAAGCCATTTTATAAATATCATCTTCCTTAATCCTCAGCTGATGATATCCAGATTGAAGATCGATCTTAGAGAAATAATGTGCTCCCGCTATCTGGTCGAATAATTCGTCAATCCTCGGTAATGGGTATTTATTCTTGATAGTTAGCTGGTTCAGTTGCCGATAATCGATGCATAATCTCATCGAACCATCCTTTTTCCTGACGAATAATACAGGAGCTCCCCAAGGTGAAGTACTCGGACGAATAAAGCCCTTCTCGAGCAATTCCATCAGCTGTTGCTTTAATTCCCTTTGCTCCGCAGGGGACATACGGTAAAGAGCTCTAGAAATAGGGGACGCGCCAGGAACAATATCAATGGAGAAGAAAACTTCCCGCTTAGGCAGAAGTCCTGGTAGTTCCTCCGGAAAGACTTCGGAGAATTCTCAAACAATAGGAGTGTCCTTTATCTCAACTCGCTGTTCCGGTGTAGCATGGACAAAGGCTAGAAAAGCCTCGCAACCTCACCTCATCAGCTTGTCGGCTCGAAGAGAAGAGATGAGCGATACGGGGTTATGGTGCTTGATCCCCGTAAAAGATAAACCAGAATGTCCAGTAAAAGTCACTGAGCTAGAACTGCAGTGAACACTGGCCTCATGCTTGGCCAACCAATCTGCTCCAAGGATTACATCATAATCCT
This sequence comes from Amorphophallus konjac, assembly GCA_022559845.1. NCBI lineage: Eukaryota > Viridiplantae > Streptophyta > Magnoliopsida > Alismatales > Araceae > Amorphophallus > Amorphophallus konjac. The sequence goes on along the minus strand of CM040124.1, from coordinate 83,178,702 downwards.
TCATATCCATGCAAACTAAGTCGGCTGGAAAGTTTCGTTCATCAATAATAACCTTACTAGAAGAATAGGAATATTGAAGAGCCGCTCCAGAACCAATAGGAGTTGATATAACCAATGGAGAATTCATCATAATAGGTTCGACAGATAACGACTTCGCAAATTTCTGAGAAATAAAAGAATGCGTTGCACCAGTATCAAAGAGAATAAATGTGGGCTTGTCGATTATAGTAAGGGTACCTTCGACGAGTCCGCCATCATCAGAAATCCCAGTTTCATCCGCATGTAAAGCTTGGAGCCTTCCTTGCGGCTTCTTGATAACTTGAGGTTTTGCCGGTGTAGCTTGTTCCGATAGAAGAGGGCAGTCAAGGATACGGTGTTCCCTACTCCCACATCATAAAGACGCACCTAGCTTGCGCCAGCATTCCTCCATCTTGTGACCTGGACGATCACAATACTTGCACTTGCCCTTGAATGGAACAATAGGGCCAGGTTTCTTCTCTTCATTTCTTGGAATCTTGCCTTTCCACGTTCCCGATCCGATCCACGAACTAGACCCACTCATGGGCCTCTTTTTGCTAGTGCCAAATCCGGGTCTAGGAGTTGGTTGTTCCTTCTTCATGCCTTGCCCACGGATCCTCTCCGTCATTTCTAAGGTATCTTCTAGAACTTGTGCCTTTCTCACCATCTCAGAATAAGTAGAGATCTCCATCGGCGCCAGTTGATTGATGTAGTGAAGCTTCAACCCGTTGAGGAATCGCTTAGCTTTCATCTTTTCTGTGGAGATAAGGTGAGTAGCATAGTGCGAAAGCCGAGAGAACTGTGCTTCATATTCGGCCACCGATAAGCTTCGCTGCTTTAGAGTCGCGAACTCCGCCGCCTTCTTCTCTTGTACACGATCGAAAAAATATTTGTCGTTGAAGAATTCCTTGAACTCTTCCCATGTAACTTGTTGATCACCTAGAGTTGCCTTGACGGAATCCCACCAAGTACGTGCGTCCCGCTCCAATTGGAAGGTAGAAAGAAGGACACGCTCTTGGTCGGTGCATTGCATGACTTCAAAAATTCTCCCCATTTCGTTGAGCCAATGCTCGGCCTCGTCGGGGTTAGTCGAACCAGCAAATCTTGGCGGGTTCATTCCTAGAAAGTTCCGGTATAAGTCACCGGTGCCATGACCTGCTGCTCCAGCTTGAGCTACCTGATGTAACGCCTGAGTCAGGCCTTGAACCGTGCGCTGCAGGTTCCTCCATTCAGCACGTTCGGCTGCCATCTACATGAGAAATAGATTACTTAGGTCCAATAAAATAGATAATAACACGATTAAGGAATGAACTTAACCCAAGTTTCTACCCAATCTCACCAGGTCAGGTTCTAGACTTTAACAAGGTTAGAGGTCTAATGCACCTAAACACGACCAAAACTCGGTACCTGGCGGAGCTAATCGGTCCGAAGACCACTCGCGCAAGTATGCGACCTTCCCGATAGGCGTAGCCTAACGTTCGGACAACACCTTTTGATATACCGATTATTGGGATGCAATGCAAGAAAACCTAAACTTAGGGAACCTAGGAATATGAAACCTAGGGCTCTGATACCAACTAAACTGTCACGCCCCGACGCGGAATATCGGGACGTACAGTTAGAAACGAGCTGGAAAGAGAGAGAACTAATCTAAATATATACAAATGCTAAGAAATGGAAATAACTTATTGACCATTAAACAAAACATAATTGGTACATAATCCTCAAATCAACTCAATACAACTGGGATAAGAGCTCTAAACCATAATAATATAACAGAAGCACAACACACTCTAAACACAACTAACTGATACACTCAAAACATCACTCCTGCCCTTCCCCATCGGTAAGCGCGTCACCTGAAAAGCCTGGAAAGGGGGGAAACAACAACTATGAGCTAACGCTCAGTAGGAAATAACAGATAGGTATAAGTGATTAGCAGTTTAATTACATTTTCAAAATATCATGCTACAAAGGATAATGCAATAAAAGAGTAATGATGATATAATGAAACAAAATTTAAAGATCTTGCAAGGTCACGAAATATAAAGGAACAGAATGGTAATACTTAAGAGGAATAACAAAGACAAGAATTTACTACAGGAGATAACGATAAAGAGTTGGCCATATCAAGATAATTCAAATCATGTCAAGCACGTGTGTAGTTTCATTTCCACGTCCAAGTAACAGCAAGTAAGTAACAACAAGTAGAGTATAGAACAGTGAAGAGTGGAAAGTGAAAAGTAGTAGAGAGTAGTGGCCAGTCCTAGATTTAACCCATGTCATAGTACTGGTGCCAAATGCCACACCTAGTGAATCACCTCCCCGGGGGTACACGTAGTGTTCGGGCGCTCCTCCCAGGACTAGACCGAGCCCTTAATTGTTTGCCAGGCATTGATTTCTTTAGATCAAAGGTCCCACGAATCTAGACTTTCACAATTTATGGCCAGAATTCCAAGGTTTGAACCATGTAGCAATAACAATTTCAAGTAGGAAGGAGATTCATTTCAGAATTTCAAGGTAAGCACAATCATCAAGAAGATTGAAAACCAAGTCACAATAAGAGTTAATCATGCTGCGCTACTGTAGTACAACAGCTATCCAACAAGCTAATCAACATATTAATCATAATTATCAAGGTAATATGTCAAAGATTATCCATTATCATTTGCATTAAGACAATTGCCAAAAGCTGATTCAAGATGATAAGGTAAAGGAACAAGCTTGTACAGAAAGGAAAAAGAATGCATTAACAGAGATTTAATTACTCCATTAACCACTAATTATATGGGTTTCTATTTAACCAATGTATGAGTCGAAATGAAGATGGTAAACGGCATGTTTTTACACTATATTTGCAGATGGGTCGACCCCAGGGGTCGACCCCCACACTTTCTGCAGATGGGTCGACCGCTGGGGTCGACCCCTTACAGGGACAGGATGGGTCGACCCCTGGGGTCGACCCTCGGGCCTGCAGGGCTGCCCAGAAAATGGGTCGACCCCAGGGGTCGACCCCTGCAAGAACAGCAACGGCAGAACTTTCGGAAAGCACAAAAACTCACCCAACTGTGGTCCAATTGAGTTGGAAACATAACCACATGCTATAGGAATCTTACTAGACATATGAGGGTCATAATACATGAGTTTTAAAGCACGAATTTCATCAGAAACCCACTTAATCACAACCGATTCTATGAAGAACACAAGAAGACCTAATTCTTGATATACTTCCACTAAATCTAAAAATTCTCCCAACATACACAACGGAATTTGGGGATTTTGGTGTCAAAAGAAAGCTAACAAGCTACTGATTACATTCATGTATATTAATTAGAAGTTGGGCTATTATAACCTACCTCAAATCAGAGAAAGACTTCGAAACCCTAGAATGAAGAACAAGCTTGACAGCAACTCACAAAAAGCTTGATATCTCCACGGATACCTAATGAAATTTGGGGCTTTCAGTCCCATTGGATAGCTCTCATCGAGCTGATCAAGATACTATACTTACAAGTCTCAGTTGGTTAAGGGTACCTACCTTAATCGACGGATTAAAGGGCTAGAGATGAAGAACGACGAACTACCAACACCCTCCACCAAAACGACGAATGCTCCCGGATCTGGACTCCTCGTCGGCTGACCCAACTACCAAATGAAACTAGAGTCGAAGAGCTACATTTCTATAGGTCATGGGGCTTCTGAAGCCTTCGGAGTTGGGAGTATTTGGCGCTGCAAGTTTCGTGTTAGAAACGGCGCCGGAATCCTTGACTTGACCAAATGTATGTCGGCAGCACGTTTTAGGGCTAGGTTTACCTCAAATTGATTGAGGGTAAATGTTCCTTACCTCGTGGCCTTCTATTTTCCCTTGATTTCAGATCATTTGGTTGAGTAAAAAGGTCGAATTTCACGTTTTAAGTTACGATTAGGTAAAGGGTAGGTGAAAGTTAAATTCAGGATTAATCCTCTAATTAGACAAGGTTACGTAATTAATTTGGGTCAAGTCAAGAAGACAAAATTGCTATAAAAATGATCGTTTACCCAATTACTATTTTTACAGATTTTTCTAAGGTAGTCGAATTTTATAGGTTCTATTTTCTAATGAATTAAATATTAATATTTCAAAATTCAAACATTAATTCATTTTAATTCAATTTTCAATTAATAAAAGCTTAATAAAACTTAATAAATAATCGGGGTATTACAATCCCGGAAAGGGTAACCATATAGCAGATGCCCTTAGTCGAAAGTCGAAAGCACTGTTAGCCAATTGTATGATTCAAGAATGGAAATTGCTGGAGCAATTCTCTGAACTCAATATAAGCATGGACACAGACTTTCAATGTGTCACATTATCTCATATAAGCATTCATCCGGACCTATTATCTGAAATACGAGCGCTTCAAGATAATGACCCAATATTAGTAGAGATCAAAGGCAAACTGGATGGACAATCTGATTTCCAAATAACTTGTGAAGGAAGATTAATGTTCAGGAATAGAACTTGCAAACCGGATTGTCCCGAGTTAAAGAAGAAGATCTTAGATGAAGCTCATAGATCAAGGTACACGATTCATCCAGGATCAACCAAAATGCACCAAGATGTGAAGAGGAATTTTTGGTGGCCCAACATGAAAAGGGAAATAACAGACTATGTATCACGCTGTCTCACTTGCCAACAGGTCAAGGCGGAACACCAAAAGCCTGCTGGAAAATTACATCCTCTAGATATTCCCAAATAGAAGTGGGAGAATATTAGCATAGATTTCATTATGGGTTTATCTAAATCAAAAGGAGGACATGATGGAATATGGGTTATTATTGATCGATTGACTAAATCGGCGCATTTCTTGCCAATAAAGAGCCGATGGTTAGTTGATATTTTGGCTGCATTATACATCAAGGAAATAGTCAGATTACATGGTATTTCTGTTTCAATCGTGTCTGACAGAGATCCCCGTTTTACTTCTCATTTTTGGAAGGGACTACAACATTCGTTGGGAACAAGGCTTAACTTTAGTACAGCTTTTCATCCTCAAACGGATGGTCAGACCGAGAGAACTAATCAGGTGGTTGAAGATATGCTCAGAGCTTGCATCATTGATTTCGATGGAAGCTGGCATGGTCACTTGCCGTTGGTGGAATTTGCATATAATAATAGCTACCAGGCAAGTATACAAATGGCACCTTTCGAAGCTTTATACGGAAGGAGTTTCCGATCACCCTTATGCTGGGACGAAGTTGGAGAGAAACAACTGCTAGGTCCAGACATGGTAAAGGATACCACTGAGAAGATACAATTGATTAGAGAAAGACTGCAAGTTGCTCAGTCTAGACAAAAGGCTTATGCCGACATGAGAAGGAGAGATCTTGAGTTCCAAATCGGAGATCATGTATTTCTCAAGATATCGTCGGGACGTGGCATACAGAGATTTGGTGTTAAGGGCAAGCTTACACCAAGGTTCATCGGACCTTTTGAGATATTGGAAAGAGTTGGCGAGTTTGCTTATCGCATCGCATTGCCTCCTCAATTGTCTGAAGTGCATAATGTATTCCACATATCTATGTTGAAGAAGTATGTGCACGATCCATCGCATATTATTGATCATGGAGACTTAGTGATCCAAGAGGATCTCACATATGAGCAGAAGCCCATGAAGATACTAGATCGTGAAGTACGTACCTTAAGGAATAATGTTATTCCCATGCTAAAGGTACAATGGAGTAAGAGTTCCGATCATGAAGCCACATGGGAGACCGAGGAATCCATGAGGAAACAATTCCCATAATTATTTTAAGATAATAGGCTCTACACTCTCCACATGTATATGCGATTGAATTTGGGGACCAAATTCTTTTAAGTGGGGGAGGGTGTAGCAACCCTGGAAAAAATAAAATAATAATAAAGATTTTTAAATAAATCAAATTAGAATGAACAAGCTCTTAATTAGTCAAAATAGGCTAAAAGATTTAAGTAAGTGAAAGAAAAATCAAGAGGAACAAATAAATAGAACCAAAAATGTGAATAACGCCTTGATTCAAGGCGCTAATTAAAATTAAACGCCTCTGGCTAAGGCGTGAATTTAAAAAGGGACGCCCACTGGACAAGGCGTCAATTCTCAATCGACGCTCGACAAGGCGTCAAGTTAAATTCGACGCCCTCACTTAAGACGCTAATTCCGTTTGTGTTCCATTCGAACCAGAACATTATCCAGGGAAAGTTTATGGATTAGTACGAGTTAGTGGAATATAGTAAGAACTCTATCATGGAAATATAACTCCCAATAGAACTCTAACCCTGTTAGGATTCCCAAAATCCTATACGTAAACCTCTCTGTCGAACCCTAACGAGTTGTTGGCCGAAGGAAGCTCTGCCGCTGCTGTGCGTGAAGAATAGGTTTATGTTCTTCTTCCTTCCTTTGCTTTTGACTCTGGTTGTTTGAGGAAGGAACGCTAATATTCTTTTCTTCTTCTCCCTCATCCTCCTTTGCAGGTAGCATACAAACAACTCGTTGAAGAACGTGGTTCTTCATCAACATCGTTCTTCTTCTTCTACTTTCAGTTGAGTATTATGAAGAAAACTCATGTTTCTTCGTCATCTTTTACTATAGGTTGAACACCCCGTGTGCTGAAGAATGAGGGGTTCTTCATCCACAAAAGAAGACATCTTCCTAAGCTCACCTGTTGTCGATAAGCTCATATTACTTGGCTATTTAGAACGTCTGAAGACTCTGTTACAAACAGAGTGTCGTTTCCGTCTCCAAACCTTCATCCGTTCATCAGTTAAATCTTCATAAGGTAGGTTTTCTCAAGATCGTAGCCCAAACTAGCTTAAGATCTTAATAATATCATCGGTCGTGCATGCATATAGTTTTATTGTGGTTTCAGATGTTTTCTAAGTAATTTCAAAAAGAAATGCCCTTGACAAGGGCGCTAATTTAAAGAAGCGACCCACACTAGGGCGCTAATTATTGTTTTGACACCCTGCCCAGAAGTCGTCAATTGCATGCAATTAATAAATACCCACATTTAAAATTTAATATCTATGTAACCTGAATCTAATATATTGCATAAGTATACCTGTGAAATCCTGCTATTTTTCCTGTCATGATCTTGTACCCTTTTTTCCTGGAATTTTATTATCTGAAAATTGGTAAATTCTAGAATCCACGACCTTGTCTAGGTCGCCTCTTATTTAACTGACGCCCTAGAACAGGGCGCTAATTGAAAAGTAACGCCCTTGTCTAGGGTGCATTTTTGCTAAAATTCCATATTATCTAAATTCTGCAAAAATAGAAATATAGGATGGACGACTGCTATATAAGTCGTCAAAATTGTAATTAAACTCCCTTGTAAAAGGCGTTAATTTCATTAAAAATGACTTTACCTAAGTCACTACTTTCCTGAGTTATTATTTTCACTGATACTGATAACCGAGAGTTTCAATATATATATATATCGGCACTATATTCCAGTCCGTGAATATAGTCCCACGTTTCATGATGTTTTATCGTTTACCCCCTTAACTCTCAGTGACATACAAGCTCTCCATTGGACATTCTGTTCCTTTAGACTAGCGAGTTAGTCATAGAGACCTCCATAAGACTCCTCGAGCCTTGGATTCCCTCAAGGCCGACTGAGCTAGTTGTACCCTAAAAACCCACTACACAATGTTTGCCATGTCACTCTATAGAAACATGGTATACCGGCCCTCATGTCATGCCATGATATGAGAATTATCTTAATGAACGGGGTAAAGCATGACATTGTTATGATGTTCTTGTAAGCCCCAATTCTATAACAACATTGTTATGATGTTCTTGTAGACCCCAATTCTATATTAAACTTGATGTTCTTGTGGACCTCAATTCTATATAAAGAATGTCCATACTTATTTGTCATGGTATCCAAGTTAGGGAACCAATTCCACCTAGTTTTATCGATAATCGTGATTGTACTGTTATTATCGCCTAACTATGTCAAGTGTCATATTTTGGACTCTATTCTATCAAAGTCTATCCTACATGTCTACAAGCTTTATCCTTGAAATTCCATATTGGCTATATACAAAAGTGAATGTAAAATACATGATTAATGCCTGCGCATATAGGGCCCGATCTGGTCCTGGGAGGAGCACCGGAAAGTAATTGTGCCCATGGGAGTGGATTGATCACGGTATTGGCATTATACCGAAGTGCATGACTAGCTTGATTGAACATTCCACAAATCTTGTACTTGTACTTGACTTGATATTACATGACTTGCGTGACCCGAAAAAGGGTAATTGCATACTTGCGTGCTTGAACCATGATAGCCAAATTCCAACATGATGAGTCTACTTGCCTGAATATCTTGATATCTTTTGATATAAGTTCTTGAAAGTTCATCGCTATCTTATTGTTATACACTCTCTCTATCTTGTCGTTTTGCGAGCATGCATAGCTATAGTGCATTCATGAAAGATGTAATTACTTAAACCCATTGCTAGTTCTTGAGATATAATTTCCTACTGAGCGTTCGCTCACTCCGTGTTTCCCTACTTTTCAGGTAAGTCCGACGATGAGGGAACTCAATCTGAAGGGGATTGTCAAGAGTGAAAGAGTTAGAACTACTCAAGCATAAATTAGTCCTGTCTTTTCTCTATTTTCTTGAGTCAAGCGTTGTATTTTATTTTATTAAGTCTAGTATTTGCAAGGGTTTGTAATAGACATATTCTTATGAAGGAATAAAGGATTGGGTTATCTTTACTTTTGCGCATCTCTGATTTTGGTGTCGAATACACTAATACTCTGATTGACATGATTGATATAAACTCGTCACGCGTCTCCGGGTATCTTCCGCTCTCGGGGCGTGATAGTTTTTGTCACGCCCCGTACTCTATACCGTCGAGGTATTGTCCGCTTTGGCCTAATGGCCTCACGGTTTTGTCCCTTTCTAACAGTGATCGGCTCCAGAATGAGGGACTTCCTGGGCAGGTCACCCATCCCAGTACTACTCCCCATTAAGCACGCTTAACTTCGGAGTTCTTTACAAGAACTGAGCCGATGCTTTAAAAGGCGCCTCGATGATATAGAGTACAACTTAGCTATATTTGAGGGTGTTACAATCTACCCCTCTTATATAGGCGACGTCCTCGTCGCTGGGCACATATAGCACGCAATCAAGCAATCAAGCCCCCAGGCAGGTAGGACTCTAGAGGTGGCCCCTACAGGCTCAAGAGGTGGCTCCAACTATGTAGCACTTTGCTATATTACAGACTCAAGAGGTGACTCCCATAGTGTAGAACTTTGCCCTACATGGCACTTAGTTCCTACACTTCCGACTGGGGTATAGCTCTGATACCATTCTGTCACGCCCCGTACTCTATACCGTCGAGGTATTGTCCGCTTTGGCCTAATGGCCTCACGGTTTTGTCCCTTTCTAACAGTGATCGGCTCCAACTATGTAGCACTTTGCTATATTACAGACTCAAGAGGTGACTCCCATAGTGTAGAACTTTGCCCTACATGGCACTTAGTTCCTACACTTCCGACTGGGGTATAGCTCTGATACCATTCTGTCACGCCCCGTACTCTATACCGTCGAGGTATTGTCCGCTTTGGCCTAATGGCCTCACGGTTTTGTCCCTTTCTAACAGTGATCGGCTCCAGAATGAGGGACTTCCCGGGCAGGTCACCCATCCCAGTACTACTCCCCATTAAGCACGCTTAACTTCGGAGTTCTTTACAAGAACTGAGCCGATGCTTTAAAAGGCACCTCGATGATATAGAGTACAACTTAGCTATATTTGAGGGTGTTACAAATGACCTAAGATATCCTTGGTCAAGGGGGCATATTGGGGAAGGGAGACAAAAGGAGAATAAAAAAAATGCTCAAGGGGACAAAGGAGGGGGCGCCCTCTCTCCAAGACAACAATGCCTCCTAGGTCCACTATTCTCCCTTGGACCATGGACCATCATATGCGATCCACATCTTGACCCAAATTAAATACCCTAATTAAATCCCTTGCACCTAAATTAAACCAAAAAATATAAATACACACCAAATACACAAATACAAATACATACCCAAAAATATAAATACAAGTACACACCAATGACACTCTAAACAAATACAACACTCCCAAAAATTTGTGGCCTAGCTCCGATGTCACATCAATTCTCCCCAGCTGGGAAGAACTCGACCCCATCGAGTAAGGGGGTGCTGTCGCTCAGGTACTGCTCCAGTAGATCTGGATCTATCCTCTGTAGTGTTAGAATGTAAGGCCCGGATACAGAGGGGGGGGGGTGAATGTATCCCTCTACAATTATGGCCTAATTAAAACTCTAATGCTCAGTAATGCGGAATTAAAACTGTTGTAGAAATAGCCTAAGGAACCTTAGAAGGATCAAAGCAAGACAGCAACTCAAGAAGCCCTCAAACGATCCTAAGCAAGCATCTAATGCGCAGCAATTAAGTGAACATATAAGAAACTCAATTAACCTCTAGGATATAGATAATCAATTAAATCACGGTCCTAGCATGCATCTAGCGGAAGCAGGAAATCAAACAAACCACTGCACGATGATTTTAGGTGGTTCGGTCAACAGACCTACATCCACCCCTCACTCCAAACCAGAGTGAGGCTTTCACTAGTAACACTAGCACAGCAGACTCAGTCTGCAACAAAGGCTGCCAAATAGCTTGACCAAGGGAACAACCTCCCCTCTTCCTCCCAATTGGAGGGACACCCCAAGTGACTCCCAGCCACTTGGAAACCAGAGACACACGGTCTCTCTTCCTCCAGACCAGGAGGGAACACCTGGACTTGCTACCCACAAGCCCAGACCCGGAGGAACAAACCTCCCTTCCTCCAAACCGGAGGGGAACCTAGAGCCCCAAGTCTCTCTTCCTCTGGACCCCAGAGGGAAGCACAACCGGAGATAAATCTCCCTTCCTCCAACCCGGAGGGAAACAACCGATGACACCCTGTCAAAGGCAACCAGAGACACAAGTCTCTCTTCCTCCACACCATAGGGAACCAACCACAAGTAGCACCCAGCTACTTGCAAACCGAAGACACAAGATCTCCCTTCTCCTGAGTCCACAGGAGGAACCCGATCCCTAACAGGGCAATCGGAAGAACAACAAGTGAATAGTTCAAAAGAAAATCAAAACCCAGCAACAGAAAGCTGAAAAGATAAAATCAAATGTGGCTCTCGCAGGAGCTGGCTGGCCTAGATTTGATCCACGGTCCAGCATGAACTTCTTCTACTGCTTCTCTCTTTCTCCCAGCACGAACTCTCTTTTCTTCTTCTTCTTCTTTCTTACTTCTTTTTCTTCTCACAACTTTTGCCTTTACCTTCTTCTCACTCTCTGTATCTCACTATCTCTCTTTCTTTTTCTCCTTCTGCTCTCTCGATCTAGCTCTGAGCCTTCTCTATCTCTTCTTTCTAACTTCTTCTTCTTCTCACAACTTTTACCTTTACCTTCTTCTCACTCTCTGTATCTTACTGTCTCTCTTTCTTTTTCTCCTTCTGCTCTCTCGATCTAGCTCTGAGCCTTCTCTATCTCTTCTTTCTTACTTCTTCTTCTTCTCACAACTTTTGCCTTTACCTTCTTCTCACTCTCTGTATCTCACTGTCTCTCTTTCTTTTTCTCCTTCTGCTCTCTCGATCTAGCTCTGAGTCTTCTCTATCTCTTCTTTCTCTTCTGCCCCTCTTCTTCTTTTCTGGCTGCTTCTACTTCAGTCACTCTCTACCACTCTTGCTACCCTCTTCAGAGGAAGAAGACACATATTTATAGCAGCAGCAGATTAGGGCGGCGTGTGCTCTCCACGATTCCCGCCCAAATGCTTCAGTCCACGTGGAGGCTCCTCTGCATCTCGGATCACGTGCCAGATGCCAGTCTCGTATCACGTGCCCACTCTGTATAGGCTTCACAAACAGTACCTGTCACACAGTCATAGGAGATTAATCAAAAGGATAGAATGTATAGACTTTGAAGACTTAGACATTAGAACAGCAAAAGGTGCACTCTACTGAAAATGACACGGGGTACATAAGATGACTACAGCACGAGATAAACAAAGAACGACACGAGGTACATACAGTATCAAAGCTAACACTACAAGGATAACGACACGACGTCAGATGAGAACAACACGAGGTAAGAGAGAACGACACGAGGTCAAACGGTAGTAAAACACGCGATCAGAGAAAACCTGGACGAAGATAGAAAGAAACAACACGAAGACATAAAAACAGAACTAACACGAAGACATAAAAATAACACGAAGACATAAAAACAACACGAAGACATAAAAATAAAAGATAACACGAAGACATAAAAACAAAACGAAGACATAAAAACAACACGAAGACATAAAAACAAAAGATAACACGAAGACATAAAAACAAAAGATAACACGAAGGGGTGACACAGAAGGAGCGACGCGAGGTGGCACAGAAAGTAGCACGAGATGGAACAAATAACGACACGAAGACAACTGGAATGATGCGTGTAGCAGTTCGTTGTGCATACTTCCAATGTACAGACTTTGAAATAAAGAGTGTACAGACTTGAGAGATCAAGGCACGATGTATAGACTTTGTCCAAGGAAACGAATGTGTAGACTTTGGCTTGGAACGAAGGTAAGGATGAGGCTGTAAAGACTTGGCCAATACGAGACACTGTACAGACTTTGTCAAGTGACTGGCTGTACAGACTTCAGAAGATGAAGACTCTGTATCGACTTGAAACAAAGGCAGTGTATAGACTTAACCATTCTGAGCATAACAAAAGCTATGAATGTATAGACTCCATGATCAAAATGCAATGCTGACTGATGTATACACTTGGCAAATAGATTGATGCATGAACTACCCTGTACAAACTTTAAGACTTAATGAGCAACAAAAAGTAGATAAAGCAGCATGGCGTCAACCCAGCTGATCCACTGCGTCAACGCAGCCATTGCACCGAACCCATATTAATGAAGGACAGACATGTAGACATGAACTATGCCATGCTCACTGTTAAACTGTGTACCAAGTTCTGAATGAAGTAAACACATATGACATGAGACGGACGCTGTACATACTTGATGCATGTGAACAGTGAGACAGATGTATAGACTTGATGAACTGCAATATGAACATTATCAGCAGAGAAGCAATGCACAGAACAGAAATCAAGCACAAACCAATTTATCACAGCATGACTCAAGCATACACATGTATTCTTCATAATTCAGATATGGCACACTCATGCAATCTCCCACTGAATAGATCAGACATATTCAAGACAAAGTGGTGACTCAATTATGTTGCTATCATTAAAACACCACATCATCAACAAAGCACAAGGGGCACAACAATCTCCCCCTTTTTGATGATGGGAACATAATGAGTCACACTGACTCATCAAACTATTCTCCCCCTTTGACAGAATCAAAAAGAAGGGAAATGGTTTGATAGTCAACTGTAGCACATAAAAGCAGCACACAAAGATAGCACATAAATGTAGAGAATGAGTCATAGTTCAAAAAAAATGAAGATCTTCCTTATAACAATGAAACAGCTCTCCCCCTATCAACATGCATGATAGACTACTCTACCCTTAGAAGTAAATAAACCATAACTCCCCTTGAAGCACAAGAATGGACTCTGATTATCCAATAAATCAATCTGAAATCAGCCATTTCAAAGAATCTGAATTCTGGTGAAAATACCACAGAATCAGAACTTATTGCAGAACAAGATGGAAGATTCCAACAGTGTGGAGAGAAATGCATCTCAGGAATCAATCTAAAATCCACCACCATAAGGATTCTGAAGTTTAGAGGGCTGTAAGTGAACAAGGTAATAATGGGAGTGGCACCTCACATTTGTATGGTCAGAAAAATGCAGATGGAATCAGTCAACTGATAAGAGAGAAGTTCACTTTGTTGATCATGCAAGAATCTGATCATGAGGGATTTGAATGCATACATCACTTCAATAAGTCTTAAAAGATGTAGACTCTTCTATCATAAAGAATTATGAAGTGGCAACTTAATCAATCTGATTTAATTTTGATGTATACCAACTTTACCAAATTAAACTCAATGCTCATATCTGAATCCAAGTTTTAATAAAAGTGAACCAAATAGTCAGAAAAACACTCAAAAATAATCATCTTTTATCTTACACATATGATCTCAATTGCTCCTTTGAAAAATACACAGGTTAGTACTGAAATTAAACATTTTTTCAAGAACATGAGTTGACAGATTTTTCAAGATAATTTTATTTGAAGCACATTATATTTTTCTTGAGTAATTTAAGTTGATCAACACCTTTTTACATGAGGCACAACAAGTCTTAGTTGAAGTGACCCAGTTACTCAGTGTGATAACTGGCATTGCCTCTCACTTTGAGAGCAGAGTTAGCAATATGAGTGTCTTTTTACATGAGAAGACACCTTTATCAGAGGCCAGACTCCCCAGCTACTCAACACAAATAAGCTATTGCTCTGTCAGGTTTTGTTTCACTAAATTTTTATCAGAGATAACTGTGGCACCTCATGACATGAGTTACTTTATTTCATTGATAAAGAACTCAGTTTCTCAGTGACCGAGTCATTGCTCTGAATTCACAATTTTTTATTTAGTCAACTTTTTCAAGTTAATGTTTAACCAAACCACTCACTCTATGTATCTCTACCAAAGTAGCCTAGATTTCAAATTTCAGATATCAGATGAGAGACTTTAAGGATTACATGACACAAGAGGTTAAAGTTTATTAAACCTCATCAACAGATATTTTCAATTCTTAATTACAAAGCTGAGAATACATTAATCTTATATCAGTCTAATTCAGTGATAATTCTTAAATCCATATGATAGGAGTTTCTGCCAAAATCTCAGACTGAATTGCATGACATGCAGCTTAAGTTCCTCAGATCAGAACAATAAATTTAGCTGACCAACAACTTAATAATGGAGCCAAAGTAGTCACACAGGCTAAGAGGTATATGAAGGAAGAGTACAAGCTGGTGGAAGAGTAAATCAGCAATAGAGAAGAGCATCAGAAGAGATTTTTATCATCAGACAGGAGCTGAGTCTGGAATACAGACTGATCAGCTATTTTCGAGATATCAGCAGAGAATACAGTTGAATAGCGCATAGTCAACAGAATGAATCAGGTTACTTAAACAAAAGGAGTTCATGAGGTGAAGAAGATATGAAATAGGAATGCTCCCCCTGTCTAAGTGCAGTGAATTTCTTTTTAGATTTTTTCAAAATTTTATGATATGCACTATCCTACATATGCAGTATGCAACAATTCTAACAAGGAGAGCATGATGATCAATCAACAACAAACTAGCTCCTCCTGACAAAATGCATGATGTGCAATAAATCATTTCTTTTCGAATTTTATTTTCTTCAAATTTATGATATGCAATACACTGCTCTATATGAGAACTAGACCCATGGTACTAGGCGGAGGACTCCATCCAAGGACCACCTCACACATGGCAGTAGCATCCAGACATACTCCATATGCCCTTCAGCACTGTTCCATTTAATATATCATGATGGTCATGCAAATGACATATGCAGTGCAAAGCAATCTCATTTGTTTAGTGCAAACAACAGCATGAGAAGAATATCAAAAATCAACCAAGCAAAACAACAATTTCAGATAATGAAATTGAAACAGATTTCAGAACTGACCTGAATTGAGTCCTGGGGTTTTCTTTTTAAGTGCCTTGGTTAACCCCTTTTATTTCTCCGTCCAAGGCACACATGTAAAGTATTTGATCATCTTGATCCTGCAGGGACCCAAGCAGCTTTGGGTCCTACGTTAGCCTTGACAGGTTTTCTAAATATTTTCATTGCAACATTATCATCAAATTTCATCAGTGAACAGTCATCCATAGAATGTCCAAATTTTCCACAGTATCTACATGAAATGGCTGGTGTTTGATTCTTATGATGCATATTGACAGCAGGGTGATGTTTATAAACATGTTCATAAGAATTTTTATTATATGCATGAGCAGTTTGATGCTTGTTCTTAACCATCCAACATTCAACAGATTTATGGCCTGGCTTCCCACAGTTATAGCATGAAATTTTTACAAAAGGTTTTGCAGGGAATTTGACAAAATGGGGTTTAACATAGTTCTTTTGAACATACCAACAGTCCTTGACTGTATGCCCATTTTTCCCACAGTGGGAGCAAGCAAAAGAATTTCTTCTATGAAAAATATTTTTACCCCAAGTAGATCTAAACCAGCACTCGGCAGCCTTGTGCCCAGGCTTATTGCAGTTGAAGCACATAATGTGCTGACTAGAATTGTGTTTAGATCCATATGGATCATGAAAGTGCATGGAAGACCTGGCTTGTAGTTTGTTGTCTTCTTTCATGATAAAATAATCATTCATGAGATGACCATGTTTCCCACAATAATAACATGAAGCATCAGGCTTCCTAGCAACATGGTTTCTATCAAAAGAGTTTCTAGAATGTAAAGTTCTACTAGCATGCTCATCCTTTAACATCAATCCACAATCCTCCATTATGTGACCTCCTTTCCCACAATAATAACATGAACCCTTTTTAATGTGAGTGTGTGAGAGATCATGTGAATTGTGTGTAGCCTTCTTTATAGTAACAGGCGTGTCTTTATCCTTCTTCTGTGAAGTTTCATCCTTTTTCAGTTTTTGATTTTGTTCCACAGTTTTGGGTTTTACAGTGGATTTTTGTGCAGTGAATTTGAAAACAGAAGGAGCAGAGGTTATGTTCTGATTGGTGGCTTTGACAAAAACAGTAGATGTTTCATTCCCATTACTCTTTTTCTTTGTCGGACTATAGCCCAGTCCCTTTCTCTCAAAGTTATCACTCTTTCCAAGAAGCTTATTCAGATTGTCCTTACCTTTGACAAATTTTGATAGAGAATCTTTCAAATCTTTAATCTCAAAATTCAAATCAACAATTTTAGCTTCATATTTGGACAAATCTGTTTCACAGGAAATTACTTGTTGATGCAAGGCATCATTCAGACTTTTGAGTTTTTCTGCTTCCTGTTTTAATTCTATTTCCTTGTCAGCTTCAGATAAGGACTTGTAAAGATCATCAACTTCTTGTTGAAGGGAAGTGATAGTAAGCTCATATCCAGCTATTTTCTGTTCACTGCGACTGACATTTCCATTTAACATTAAGTTGATGGTTTTTAGACTCTCAATTTCTTGTTCAGCATTCATCAACCTATCAGAATTATCCACACTCACACACTTGCCTTTTTCCATTGTTATTAGCCTATCTGTCAACTGGGTGTTTAGATGTTTCAACTCATTGATTTCCCCTTGCAGTTTACCATTCTGCTCTAGGAGATCAGCATCAACCACCCATTCATCTGAGAGAGAATGACATTCACGAAACATTTCCTGTTGTTTTTCAGAATCTTTCTGTAATTCTATGTTTACAGATTTTATGGCATTAAGCTTTTCAATCAGTAATTTGTTCTCCTGTCTAAGTTTCTCTGATTTTTCATCATTTTTATTGGAGAACTCTTTAAGAGAGTCATTTTCAGATTTCAGCTTGTTTAATTCAGACTTAACACATTCAATTTCTTTCAGCAAATCCTTGCTCTGAACAGAATCATGACTAGCTAGACTAAGCTTCTTTTCAAGTTCAGAGATTTCTTTCACATGATCTTGATTCTTAGTTTTCAATAAAGAAATTTGTTTCTTCAACATTAGAGAATCAGACATACAGGCATCATGAATATTTTTCAATTCAACACACTTTCTACAAGGAGAATTTGAACTATGTAAACCAGTACCCTTCTTCAATTTTTTATACTGTTTTCTTAACAATTCATGAGATTCAAATAATTCAGCATATGCATTCTCCCAATCTTCTAGAAAAAAATTCTCGAAGAGATTTACCTCATCATCATCATCTTCAGTCTGACTACTGCCTTGATTGCTGCCAATTGGATTACTTCTATTAGCCATCATGCAGTTGTCCTCGTTTACCCTGTGAAATTGCTTCAGCCTATCCAGGATGTCCTTTGCTGAGCTGCAATTATGAAGACAAGACCATAAGGCTCTGTCAGTAGCTGCTTTCAACAGGTTAAAGGCTTTCTGATTTTCTCCATCCTTTGATCTGTGTCTGTCGGTCCATTTGGACACTTTCGTTGGTAAAGTGTGAGGACCTTGTGAAATTAATTTCCACAAATCAGGATTAGCAGAATTTACATAGGCATGTAAAGCAGTGTACCACTGACTGAAGCCAGAACCACTAAAGACGGGTGGTAAAGCCATTGAAAAATAAATAGCGAATAAGTTCAAGGCAACAGGAACAATTATGCACTAAAAACAAATTAGCACTTAAGACAGCAAGATCGAATCTGCAGGTCGCTGGACCTTGTATGCAGACACCGCTCTGATACCAATTGTTAGAATGTAAGGCCCGGATACAGAGGGGGGGTGAATGTATCCCTCTACAATTATGGCCTAATTAAAACTCTAATGCTCAGTAATGCGGAATTAAAACTGTTGCACAAATAGCCTAAGGAACCTTAGAAGGATCAAAGCAAGATAGCAACTCAAGAAGCCCTCAAATGATCCTAAGCAAGCATCTAATGCGCAGTAATTAAGTGAACATATAAGAAACTCAATTAACCTCTAGGATATAGATAATCAATTAAATCACGGTCCTAGCATGCATCTAGCGGAAGCAGGAAATCAAACAAACCACTGCACGATGATTTTAGGTGGTTCGGTCAACAGACCTACATCCACCCCTCACTCCAAACCAGAGTGAGGCTTCCACTAGTAACACTAGCACAGCAGACTCAGTCTGCAACAAAGGCTGCCAAATAGCTTGACCAGGGGAACAACCTCCCCTCTTCCTCCCAATTGGAGGGACACCCCAAGTGACTCCCAGCCACTTGGAAACCAGAGACACACGGTCTCTCTTCCTCCAGACCAGGAGGGAACACCTGGACTTGCTACCCACAAGCCCAGACCCGGAGGAACAAACCTCCCTTCCTCCAAACCGGAGGGGAACCTAGAGCCCCAAGTCTCTCTTCCTCTGGACCCCAGAGGGAAGCACAACCGGAGATAAATCTCCCTTCCTCCAACCCGGAGGGAAACAACCGATGACACCCTGTCAAAGGCAACCAGAGACGCAAGTCTCTCTTCCTCCACACCGGAGGGAACCAACCACAAGTAGCACCCAGCTACTTTCAAACCGAAGACACAAGATCTCCCTTCTCCTGAGTCCACAGGAGGAACCCGATCCCCAACAGGGCAATCGGAAGAACAACAAGTGAATAGTTCAAAAGAAAATCAAAACCCAGCAACAGAAAGCTGAAAAGATAAAATCAAATGTGGCTCTCGCAGGAGCTGGCTGACCTAGATTTGATCCACGGTCCAGCAGGAACTTCTTCTACTGCTTCTCTCTTTCTCCCAGCACGAACTCTCTTTTCTTCTTCTTCTTCTTTCTTACTTCTTCTTCTTCTCACAACTTTTGCCTTTACCTTCTTCTCACTCTCTATATCTCACTGTCTCTCTTTCTTTTTCTCCTTCTGCTCTCTCGATCTAGCTCTGAGCCTTCTCTATCTCTTCTTTCTAACTTCTTCTTCTTCTCACAACTTTTGCCTTTACCTTCTTCTCACTCTCTGTATCTCACTGTCTCTCTTTCTTTTTCTCCTTCTGCTCTCTCGATCTAGCTCTGAGCCTTCTCTATCTCTTCTTTCTTACTTCTTCTTCTTCTCACAACTTTTGCCTTTACCTTCTTCTCACTCTCTGTATCTCACTGTCTCTCTTTCTTATTCTCCTTCTGCTCTCTCGATCTAGCTCTGAGCCTTCTCTATCTCGTCTTTCTCTTCTGCCCCTCTTCTTCTTTTCTGGCTGCTTCTACTTCAGTCACTCTCTACCACTCTTGCTACCCTCTTCAGAGGAAGAAGACACATATTTATAGCAGCAGCAGATTAGGGCGGCGTGTGCTCTCCACGATTCCCGCCCAAATGCTTCAGTCCACGTGGAGGCTCCTCTGCATCTCGGATCACGTGCCAGATGCCAGCCTCGTATCACGTGCCCACTCTGTATAGGCTTCACGAACAGTACCAGTCACACAGTCATAGGAGATTAATCAGAATGATAGAATGTATAGACTTTGAAGACTTAGACATTAGAATAGCAAAAGGTGCACTCTACTGAAAATGACACGGGGTACATAAGATGACTACAGCACGAGATAAACAGAGAATTACACGAGGTACATACACTATCAAAGCTAACACTACAAGCATAACGACACGACGTCAGATGAGAACAGCACGAGGTAAGAGAGAACGACACGAGGTCAAACGGTAGTAAAACACGTGATCAGAGAAAACCTGGACGAAGATAGAAAGAAACAACATGAAGACATGAAAACAGAACTAACATGAAGACATAAAAACAACACGAAGACATAAAAATAACACGAAGACATAAAAACAACATGAAGACATAAAAACAAAAGATAACACGAAGACATAAAAACAAAACGAAGACATAAAAACAACACGAAGACATAAAAACAAAAGATAACATGAAGACATAAAAACAAAAGATAACACGAAGACATAAAAACAACACGAAGACGAAGGGGTGACACAGAAGGAGCGACACGAGGTGGCACAGAAAGCAGCACGAGATGGAACAAATAACGACACGAAGACAACTGGAATGATGCGTGTAGCAGTTCGTTGTACATACTTCCAATGTACAGACTTTGAAATAAAGAGTGTACAGACTTGAGAGATCAAGGCACGATGTATAGACTTTGTCCAAGGAAACGAATATGTAGACTTTGGCTTGGAACGAAGGAAAGGATGAGGCTGTAAAGACTTGGCCAATACAAGACACTGTACAGACTTTGTCAAGTGACTGGCTGTACAGACTTCAGAAGATGAAGACTCTGTATCGACTTGAAACAAAGGCAGTGTATAGACTTAACCATTCTGAGCATAACAAAAGCTATGAATGTATAGACTCCATGATCAAAATGTAATGCTGACTGATGTATACACTTGGCAAATAGATTGATGCATGAACTACCCTGTACAAACTTTAAGACTTAATGAGCAACAAAAAGTAGACAAAGCAGCATGGCGTCAACCCAGCTGATCCACTGCGTCAACGCAGCCATTGCACCGAACCCATATTGATGAAGGACATACATGCAGACATGATCTATGCCATGCTCACAGTTAAACTGTGTACCAAGTTCTGAATGAAGTAAACACATATGACATGAGACGGACGCTATACATACTTGATGCATGTGAACAGTGAGACGGATGTATAGACTTGATGAACTGCAATATGAACATTATCAGCAGAGAAGCAATGCACAGAATAGAAATCAAGCACAAACCAATTTATCACAGCATGACTCAAGCATACACATGCATTCTTCATAATTCAGACATGGCACACTCATGCAATCTCCCACTGAATAGATCAGACATATTCAAGATAAAGTGGTGACTCAATTATGTTGCTATCATTAAAACACCACATCATCAACAAAGCACAAGGGGCACAACATGTAGCTCTGCCCGGATGATCCAAGTGTCAGCGGACACGGGCCGTCCTCTCCATCGCACCCGTTAGCACTGGTACGCTCCACTCCAAAGTGTCACCTGCTCATCCAGTATATGTTCTATTTACTCACGCTGCTGTTGGAATGAGGCTGATGGTGAACACTCCAGGGTGGGGTCACTCTCAAGGGAAGGAGACGGCTCAAACGGCTCACTCGGAATCACCGTTGGGTCCCTGTAGGTGACTAGATCCGAGATATTGAAGATAGAACTGATCCCCCTATTCCTCAGGCAAGTCCACAACATATGCATTTGACCCGACTCGTCTCAACACTCGAAAGGGACTGGCATCGCGAGCTTGTAATTTCCTCATGGTTCCATAAAGCAACTATTATTAAGACATACTCATCCTCATGGAACTCAAGGTGGTGCCTAGCATCGAGCATCATATCGTTGGACTCTTGTAGATTTGGATTTAAATCCACTTAAGAAAAATATTAACAATAGGCAATAATCAAGGATGTGGAAAAAAATATGCACGAGGTGCACAAGGGGAGTTTGTGTGATCGCCAGAGACGCGAGGCCTCAAAAGATAATCAATAACAAATAGGGAGGGTGATCGCGAAAAATACCTCAAAAGATGCGGGGGATGTGAGTACTCCTTTTCTCTTCAAGATCGGCCGGCCGATGAAGAGAGTTCTTCCTTTTTTGATTACCCTTGCAAAGATCAAAGACAACAACCAATAAAAATAAGAATTAGAATCAAGGTGAGTGTAGCATCAAATTCATAATAAAGATGAACATGAAAATCATGTATAAGAACACACCTTGTGGGTGTTGGCCCTTAAACCCCTATGCAAAAGGGTATGGGAGATATAATGAATGATATGTAAATAGGGAGGTGTGCAAGTGTTGCACTAAGGAGCTCTCAATATGATGGAGAATAAAGATTAAATGAAAAATGATGTAATATGCATGAATATATATGAACTAATAGAAGAATAAAAGAATAGAGGAGATGAAAAATCTGATTGTTCCTTCTTGGCTTGGATGCTCAATAGGGAGAAGACTTTATAGATGAAGCTTTAACTGTAGAAGAGGTCTCCTCCTTTAGCCAAAAGGAAGCTTCGGTTCCTGCCTTCGGTTCCTACAAACAGAAGAAGAAGATAGAAACAAAACAAAAGAAAACAACAGAAGAAGGAGAAGAGAAAAAAAAAGAAGAAGAACGAGAAGATAGGAAAAAAGGAAGCAGAAGATAGAAGAAGTAGAATAAGAAAACAGAAGAAGAATCCGATAGAAGAATCAACAGAAGAGGAAGAAGGAAAACGGGAACCGAAGAAGAGGAGTCCAACCCATTAACAGAGCTCGGAAGCTCTATTAAATAGGTTGAGGAAGAGATAAACATGGGCAAGAGTCCTAAGAGGGAAATGATAAGAATGGGCAAGAGCCCAAACCAAGTAGGCATCTATCGAAGCAAGGACTCTCGGGGGAAAGGGCGGCGAAGCCAGATGGTGAAACACGCCTTAGTTCAGGGCGTCAATTTAAGAATTGACGACTTGATAGAGGGCGTTTCTCAAAAACACGCCCTGCACAAGGGCGTTTCTCAAAAATCAAATTTGGCAATAAAAACTCCCCATATTTGAAAAATGTAAAACACGCCTCAATCAAAGCCATTTTTTAAAACACGCCCCGTGGAAGGACGTGAATTTGAAGAGCTCAAACGGGAAAGTCGGTCAAACCTGAAAGAATTAACGCCCTCAGGTGAGGTCGTCCTTTCTTTAAGAAACGCCCTAGATTAAGTCATGTTTTACGAAAACACGCCCTTACTCAGGTCGTAAATTCAGAAAATTCAAAAATAGAAAAATGGGAAAAAATAGATAAAATGGGAAAGACACGCCCTAGACAAGGGCGTGTTTCAAAAACACGCCCCTGATGAGGGCGTGAATTCATAAAATAGAGATAAATGCCCAGAAAATCCAGAAAAATAGGAAAAGGGAGATAAATGTGGAAAAATAGGAGAAATTCAAGAAAAAGTGGGAAAACCACTCAAATAAGCTGATTTGAGGGTCAAATGGGGCATCGCAGAGCGATATGAAATATACTCAAAATAATGTCAATTTTGGCGTGTCTACAGCTGCCCCGCCTTGGCGTCTGCTTTGCAAGGGAGCGTAGCAAACTGAAAAGTAGATCCCAAGGTGTGATGAGACACGCAATCAACATCACTTGATGAGAATCAAATCAAAAGCACGAGATGAAGCAAATCTCGGGAAATTCAAGGAAATCAACAATGTTTGGATAAAAGGGGAGATGCGCACGCGGTGCACGATGGAGAAAAAATAACTGATCAACTTCCAACGTGGTGGAAGTACCCCAGGTCACAAACCTGTAGGTTTCACCATTGGGGAGCGGTTACCAGCCAGTGGACGTGCTGCAGCCAAGGTGGATCAAAGGAAAGGAGATTAAAAATAAGATGATAAAAATCCAAACAAGGAGCTTTCGAGAAAAGACCCAAAACAGCGACAAAACGAACTGAGGATTCAATTCGGCAAGGAAAATCTCATATCGAGAAAGATTAAGATCAATTCAACTCTCACATCAGCTTATCAGAATGATTTTTCAACAATTGTTTCAAATTCCTACATGAATGCATGCTGGGTTTAAAGGGAAAAATTAAATCAAACGAAAATATAGAATAATCAAGGATAATATTGTTAAACTGCCAAGACTGGGTCAAGAAACCGATTTCGCGAGCTGATACTAAGCCGAAGCCCGTTTATCCACGCACCAATTCGTAAAAAGGGAACCATCGTCCCCAATCTTGGACGGCTCAACGGCCTATCCGTGTGACTAAGACTCCTCTGGAATTATCATTGTTTTTGATGAAGGGGAACTCAAATTCCAGATTTACCAAAGCCACAAGGTCCTTGATATAATCTAGTAGCATATGTAACATATAGTAGAATGCATACAGGGAGATGGTGATATCAATAAGCATGGGAACTGAGAAATGAGCTGCAAGCACCGTGGGACTTTGAGTGATGATGCCCTACCGGCGGGACCAAGAGCCTCTTCCTGTGCTCAAAAATTCATTAGCCACGATATAAAAGATAACAAACAATGAAGAAGGCATTTTAAGCATAGCAATCATCAAAGCATCAATTTTAGCATGTATGTGGCATGAAGCATAAGCATTGTTTCAAATCATAGCATTGTTTCTTGTTTCATCATGAGGAGACAATCTTGGCTAATCAAGATTTGGAGATGAATGATCAAGATCTGATAAGGCCAATCGGCGGAGTGATCAGATGAAATTAGCAGGAGTTGATTAAAATGATTTGGAGATGAATAATAATCAGGAGATATAATAGGGAGATGACAATCAAAATGCCCCTGGGTGTTATAAGAATATCGGGAGGAATCAGTAGATTGATAGCAATAAGTGGAGAGAGGACTCATCCCGTACTCCTGGTCCTTGCAAAGTTGTTCCTGCAAAACACCATCAGACAATACAATGCAATTTTTTTTAGATTTTGGAAATATGCAAATTTTTATGAGTTTTGAAAAAGATATTCCAATTTTTTATGGATTTTGAAAATATTCAAATTTTTTAGGAGATTTTAGAAATATTCAAATTTTTGTGGAGATTTTCAAATTTTTGTGGAGATTTTAGAAATATTCAAATTTTTGTGGAGATTTTAGACTTAGACATTGTTAATGCAGCATCAAGGGGTGTTTTGAACCACTAGCTAGGGGTCCTTGTTTCTTCCCTTTTCGCTAAAAACTGCCCAAAGCTGGACGTGCATTGAAAGTGGCGTCCCATAACCGACCGCCATTAATTAACGGTGCCCCTACCAAGGCCATACCCAAGAAACATTCGGTCTTGGAGGAAGAAGAGAAGAATAATTGGAGATAAGCTTTGTGCAGGATGGGAGATATCAAGACCTGAATTCCTTCCAAGGTGTTAACCCTCAAAGAGGTAGTCTGTTGTGCCGGGGCTTTGTGCCTTTAATTTTTAGACCCTTGACATGCATACGACCAGGGTTTTCCCTGCGGGGACTTTGCCACTCTTGTCATGCCATAATTCTCAATTTTACTTTTATCGAGATTTTGACTTGATTTTCATAATAGCCCTTCTTTGGCGAGATGTATATCATGAAATTCATATGAAAAGCCCATATTGATTTTGGGTCAAGACTGCCCCTATTTGAGACTCCTCTCGTATCGGGGATCACCAGAGTTGGTCATCTCATCCGTCAACCTCTTGTACCTGCATTCGGCCGAGTAATAGAAGAGAAAAAGACTTTCAGAAATTCATGGCATGGCCAAGGTAGGAACGGTGTTTTATCAAGGAGCCGGCTAAGGACGCCGTGAAGTGTGTGGAATGCCCAGCTAAGGGTTGCTCTTAACAAGCGGGGAGAGAATGTCGAATTCCCAGTGCGAGTTTTTGTTAACCAAGAGTGCTGCATAGCAAGCCTAAAGACTTTTTTTTTTTTTTAACAAATAATTCAACAAAAGCCTAAGATAAAGGTTTAAAACACCACTCTTAATCTTGTTAAGAAACACTTGATTTTGAAGATCATCGTGAAGCAATGAGAAAATGATAGCATGAAAATGCGTACTTACGCCAATATATTACCTTGCAACCTTTGTTGAAGCAACTGCCGCTAGAGGTGATCATCATGGGATTTGTCCTCTTTTGCAGAAAAAGATTGGAAGCAAAGGATTGAAAGTGGCTTAACAAGACGGAATGGTGCCCAGACCAGACTCAGACGAAATAAGGAGAAAAGGAAGAGAGGCGAGGGCTAGAACTCCCTCACTAAGGTGCGGAGACCCTGATCACATGGAACAGTCTACAGAAGAAGCGGAAAATCAAGAAGAGGGGTGAGGACTAAAGCCTCGGAAGCAATGGGAGAATGGGCAGATGCCCAAAGCAGTGGATGTGGAAGAAGTTGGGTCGGACCCAGAATTAGGAGGAATCAGAAGAAGAAATTGGTAGATGGAAAGAGGTGGATCCGAAGGGTCCGGAGGTAAAGGAGGAGAATCGTGATAGGAGGAATCATCCGGGGGCTCCGGAGGGATAACGAAAGAAGGGACGCGATGCCCTGGGGAGAAATAGGGAAAAAGATGATGAAAAAGATGACGGAAAAGAAAGAAGAGAATAAAAGATATGGAGTCCCGGAGGAGCAAAAAGATGAATTGAAGGAAATATGGAAGGTCCGGAGGTTCCGGAGGAATGAAATCAGGAGGGTCGCGATGCCCTGGGAGATGATAGAGAGAATAAGACGGAGAATCCGGAGGTTCCGGAGGAATAAAATCAGGAAGGAGAAGGTGGAAAGGGGCGTCGTGCCCGAGGGAAAAGTCCGGAGGTTCTGAAGGAGGAGAATGAAAAGGGGCGTGATGCCCGAGGAAAAGATGGAGACAATCAGGTGGAGAATCCGGTGGTTCCGGAGGGATGAAATCAGTAAGGAGAAGATGGAAAGGGGCGTCGTGCCCGAGAGAAAGGTCCGGAGGTTCCGGAGAAATAGAATCAGAAAGGGCGAGATGCCCAAAGAGGAGGGATAAAATTCCTGGAGGTTCCAGGGAAATAGCAGGAAGGGGGACGCGATGCCCCAAGGGGAGTGGATAAAAGGATGAATATGAATAAGATGGGAAATGCGGAATATCCGGCGGTGCCAAAAGGCGAGGAAGATACGGGTTTGGAAACCCGGGAAGCAGGAGGTGCAAATGCATGTAATGGGATGGATGCGATGAATGCATGAAATGCAAAGAATATGAAGAATGTGAAGGGCGAGGGGATGAGATCCTCCTCCTAACCCTGGGAATGGCCCATGAAGAAAAAGTGATAGAGATGGATGAATAGAAAGTGGAGCAAATAAGGGATGGCCCCTTAGCATTAAGATAACTGCCCCTCCACGGCAGTGAACATGTACGATCAATTGGCCCAATAAAGGAAGCTTCAATAAATGACAACCTCTTTGGAAAGCGAAGATCAATAAAGTAAGGGAGGTGGAAAATTGGAACATGAAGCATTGCCATGCCCATTAATTGTGGTGTATAGGAAGTGTTGAACAAATTGGGCATTCGCCCCTTGTATGGAGGAATGGAATCAAGATTTGGAAGAGGGAACAAAGGGTGCCCTGCCTGGCCCTTGGATGGCATCAATTCTTGGCATTCTTCCCTGAGCAATGGCGGTGACTTGGCCTCTGCGACCATGCTCGGCACAATAATCCGGATTGGCATCCGGTAAATGACTTCTTGAATCTTGAATCGCATAACCGTGGCCACATCTGTCTTGCCCGGCTCTTGATCACCTTCGGCACAAATACTTGCAGAAGCACTCCCATTCCGAGTAGTAAAAGGAGGTGAAGCGGAGGCGTAAGGCTTTGTGAGTGGTGGAGGTATAATGGAAAGTGTTGGCGTAAGTGGAGGCGGAGGTTCAAACACATCGAGTTTCTCCCTTTGCTTGCAAGCGGTCGGGGTTAGCTCGAGTGCAAAAAGTGGTGGGTCCTGCTCAGGATTAGCCATAGGTAAAGGTGGAGGGTTAAATAGTGGGGTAGGTAAGGCGATTTTTAGGGATGGTGGTAATGGGAGGTCAATTGGAGGAGGTTCAGTGGTAGGGTCGGTGTAGGCCGATGTGGAGGTTACTGACTTAATAGGTGGAGGTTTTATAATGGAAGGCTCAGCGGTGGCTAATGGTGTGAAGGTTGATGGTATAGTGGGTGGAGGGTTAATGGGTGAAGGTTTGGTGCGTAGGAAATGCCGAATGGGGCGAGCGGTGTTTGGAGTGGTGAAAAACTCAAGATGCGTCGGCGCGGGTGATTGGAGTATCGACCCATCGTCGTAACACCAAGAAGTCTCAGAAATAGGGGTTGGATCGGGGATGGTGGCTTCATCCTGAGCGAGGGGTTCATCGAATGAAAGTGGGGGAAGTGGAGAGTTAAGGAAACTCGAAAGGGGTGCCTGCGGAGCTTCATCATCATACATCGGCTCGGATTCTTCAATTGCCGGTTCTTGCTCGCTTGGAATATCAACGCCGTAGTCATCCATCCTATCCTTCCATTCTCTCTCCATTCTTGTAATGTCATCCAAAGCCGCATAGAGAGGATTGACCGGAGTAGGAGGAACCGTGACCCTCTTTAATTGTTCCTCCATGGAAGTAATCTTATCAAAAAGAGATTGTTGGAGGGGTGTGACTTGAACAATAGAGGGCTGGCAGGGCCTTGAAGGAGGAGGGGCCGCATAAAAAGGCCGTGGAGGGGAGTTGACGGTATGACCCGTAAAAGAACCCGGATGGGCCGGATTGCAATGAATAAATGGGCCTCGGGGCCGTGAGGGAAGAGGAATAGAAGGAGGCGGGTGTCGGACCACCCGAGTAGAATGAATAAGGGGAGATGGGTAATGGGCTACCCGAATATGATTGGAAGGAGGAGGTGGGTGATGGGCCACCCGTGTAGAATTGGAGGGAGGTGGGTGATGGGTCACCCGAATAGAATTGGAAGGAGGGAGAGATGAAGGAGATGCACCCTCAACGACAGCCTTAAGGGCTTGGATCTGTTGAGGGGTAAGATGATCTAATGCATGAATGATCTGGGAGACCTTCTCATCATTGGGACGAGAGGATCCCGAGGGAGTAGTGGCTCGGAATTGAGTTGAAGGACCATTGGATTGGACATTGCCCATGGGTCGGGCATGACCATAAGAATGAGAATGTGGTCCTTTGAAAGAATGGTGAGAATGATATTGAACATGTTGAAATTGAGGATCATAAGATGTGCATGGACGATCATCCTCATGAGCATTATTTGAATTGAACATGTTGTTTTGTCTATCAAAGTAAGCCATTATGCAATCCAAGTAATGTGCAAACAATTTGCAAAGAAACACACAAGTTGGAATGGTTACCTTGATTTTTATTTGTTTAAACCTTGGTGAATTAATGATTTTTAACAAAGTTTGGAATGATTCACACAAGGGGGGGGGAAACCTAGTTTCAATATGGTTTGAACTCCAATGCCAACTAGGAACCCTCTCTCACCACGTATAGGCCAACTAACTCGGGATTTCAAAAGGGTACAACCTGCCCGGCGTCCGTGAGGGAATCCACGGGTGCGGGGACTTACGGAGGCTTGGAAAAGGGATTTCCAGTCCAAAGAGACGGAATGCTCAATGGAGGGTCGTCCCGATTCCAAGGGGGTGTGTGGCTCCTAATGAGGAGAGAGGAGGTCTCCCAACCCAAATGCAAATATGTGTAAATGCAACAGATGTATAACAGAATATAAAATATGAAGAAATAAACGGGAAGCACGGCGAAAACACAGGAAGAAGACGCCCTGGGGCAGGGCGCTACTAATCAAAAAGACGCCCTGGGGCAGGGCGTGAAACACTGTGGGGACCCACAGGCAAGGTAAAACGCGCCCTGGATCAAGGCGCTAAAACTAAAAGAAACGCCTCTGGCGAGGACGTTAAAATGCAATAGATGCCAACCAAGTCAAAGAAACGCCCTGGGGTGAGGCGTTACAAAGGAAAGGACGCCCTTGGGGTAGGGCGTCAAATTATAAAACGCACCCTGATGTGGGGCGCTACGCAACAAAGAAACGCCCTGCTCCAGGGCGTGAATTCTCAGTGTAGGAGATATGAATAAAAACGCCCTGTCAGAAGGCGTTACTCATTAAAGTGACGCCCTTGGAGGAGGGCGTTAAACGAAAACACGCCTCTGACAGGGGCGTGAATTAGCTTCCTTCAGTAACTCCTTCACGGCCAGAAATGACAGAAGCACTCACAGCAGCAGGGCAATCAACAGATTAAAAGAATCATGCTCATCAACATTTTAAATAAGTGGAAATTTTAAAACAAATCTATTCAATTGACAAATCACTTAGGGGAGAGTGCAAAGCACAATGGAGGGTGCCCGAGGGGCACAAAGGAAAGGGTACCGAGGGTACCAATGGGAAAGGGCACACGTGGGTGCCAAAGGGAAGGGGGTAATCAAAATAAAAACAAGAAAGGGTCCCACCGTGATCGCCAATTTGTAGATTTGGATTTAAATCCACTTAAGAAAAATATTAATAATAGGCAATAATCAAGGATGTGGAAAAAAATATGCACGAGGTGCACAAGGGGAGTTTGTGTGATCGCCAGAGACGCGAGGCCTCAAAAGATAATCAATAACAAATAGGGAGGGTGATCGCGAAAAATACCTCAAAAGATGCGGGGGATGTGAGTACTCCTTTTCTCTTCAAGATCGGCCGGCCGATGAAGAGAGTTCTTCCTTTTTTGATTACCCTTGCAAAGATCAAAGACAACAACCAATAAAAATAAGAATTAGAATCAAGGTGAGTGTAGCATCAAATTCATAATAAAGATGAACATGAAAATCATGTATAAGAACACACCTTGTGGGTGTTGGCCCTTAAACCCCTATGCAAAAGGGTATGGGAGATATAATGAATGATATGTAAATAGGGAGGTGTGCAAGTGTTGCACTAAGGAGCTCTCAATATGATGGAGAATAAAGATTAAATGAAAAATGATGTAATATGCATGAATATATATGAACTAATAGAAGAATAAAAGAATAGAGGAGATGAAAAATCTGATTGTTCCTTCTTGGCTTGGATGCTCAATAGGGAGAAGACTTTATAGATGAAGCTTTAACTGTAGAAGAGGTCTCCTCCTTTAGCCAAAAGGAAGCTTCGGTTCCTGCCTTCGGTTCCTGCAAACAGAAGAAGAAGATAGAAACAAAACAAAAGAAAACAACAGAAGAAGGAGAAGAGAAAAAAAAAGAAGAAGAACTAGAAGATAGGAAAAAAGGAAGCAGAAGATAGAAGAAGTAGAATAAGAAAACAGAAGAAGAATCCGATAGAAGAATCAACAGAAGAGGAAGAAGGAAAACGGGAACCGAAGAAGAGGAGTCCAACCCATTAACAGAGCTCGGAAGCTCTATTAAATAGGTTGAGGAAGAGATAAACATGGGCAAGAGTCCTAAGAGGGAAATGATAAGAATGGGCAAGAGCCCAAACCAAGTAGGCATCTATCGAAGCAAGGACTCTCGGGGGAAAGGGCGGCGAAGCCAGATGGTGAAACACGCCTTAGTTCAGGCGTCAATTTAAGAATTGACGACTTGACAGAGGGCGTTTCTCAAAAACACGCCCTGCACAAGGGCGTTTCTCAAAAATCAAATTTAGCAATAAAAACTCCCCATATTTGAAAAATGTAAAACACGCCTCAATCAAAGCCATTTTTTAAAACACGCCCCGTGGAAGGACGTGAATTTGAAGAGCTCAAACGGGAAAGTCGGTCAAACCTGAAAGAATTAACGCCCTCAGGTGAGGTCGTCCTTTCTTTAAGAAACGCCCTAGATTAAGTCATGTTTTACGAAAACACGCCCTTACTCAGGTCGTAAATTCAGAAAATTCAAAAATAGAAAAATGGGGAAAAATAGATAAAATGGGAAAGACACGCCCTAGACAAGGGCGTGTTTCAAAAACACGCCCCTGATGAGGGCGTGAATTCATAAAATAGAGATAAATGCCCAGAAAATCCAGAAAAATAGGAAAAGGGAGATAAATGGGGAAAAATAGGAGAAATTCAAGAAAAAGTGGGAAAACCACTCAAATAAGCTGATTTGAGGGTCAAATGGGGCATCGCAGAGCGATATGAAATATACTCAAAATAATGTCAATTTTGGCGTGTCTACAACTCTATGGGATGACGGAGGTAGGTGCAGACTCCTAACAAACTATACAAATAAAGGAAAAGCACACTCTATGTCCTAGACAAACCTAATGCTATGCAGACCCATACATATGCAATGGTGGACCAAGACATCCGAATGTGTGACTAGCATACACTCGACGCAACCAGAGGTTGGCGGAATGGGGGACTCCTAGACATCCTAATATGTCCCTAGCATGCGCTGGCTTCCTATCGAATGTGTAGGGCTTCGGAGGACTAGGAGAGGCATAGCCACCTCCTTCATCATCGTTATGTGATGGTGCATGATGAACGGGCTCCGTAATAACCAAGCTCCAAAGCATGGGTTGACTGACCCGTGTGGAAGGGGTGTGATAGTGGACTCCTTTGACAAAGTGGAGTAGAGATGGTGGGTCAAGAGACTCACTAGGGAAGGGATCGAAGGAATCAAAGAATGTGTGACCCCTTGCGGTGGGTTCCCATGAGAAAGGATCAAAAGGATCAAGACAGGTTAGGGATCTAGTGATGTAGCTCCCTTTCGACCCCAGGTATAGGTCCCCAATGTAGGTCAGCTCTTCATTAACTGAGGGAACCAAGGAAGTTGCTGACTCTTTAAGATGTGTGGACTTCTCTATGGGAGAGAAGGGGTCATGGGGTGGAAGGTGGTGGAGCTCGTCAGGTAGAGGTAATAGCAAAATGAGCTCACTAGTGTATGGACCCAGTGTGCAGATGGAAATAATAGAACCCAAGGATGGGTATATGAAGCTAAATGCACCTGGGTGGGTCGGGCCTAAGAGCCAACTTGCTGGTCAGCTCCATTTGCCAACCTAATCCCTTAAGCAGTTCATCCATGGTGTCCACGAAGTAAGAGGATTGGAAGGTGGTGCTACAAGAGGTGGTGGAGACTACCTATAACGCTGGCTCTATGGAAGGGTAGCAAGGGATCGTGACATCCGAAAATAAACCCTTCCTTAACCAACTAGCTAGTGGCTCATCAATGATCAGCTCACCCTTGGGAAGGATGTATGGCTCCGGCTGAAGGTCGAAGGGTGGCAAAACAACTCCCTCGGATTGGGAAGAGACGTCCTCTATGATGGGGAGAGCACCTTGGGTCTCTGTTGATGGCACCGGATTGAGATTTCCAACCACAACCTCCTTAGGTTCGGGCATAACTTCGTCCTGCCTTGGAGGTGGGCTAGGGGGACTCGGTGGCCCAATACATGAACACATCCTATCCAACCTATCCAACCGATCTGAAAAGATTTTCAAGAGTTCGACAAAGGTAGTGGGGTTTGAAATAGGTGCATCATGGTGGATTCGTCCACAGTCACCGGGCCTAGTTTTGGACCTAGGCTCATCTACGTGTGGTACCCTTTGTCTCCGACAATGACTTTCTTGGTTGGAGGTGACAGGGTCGGGCAGGTAGATCCTCCTAATCTCATTCTTCATTTCCCACCATGACTCGATGGGCCTTTGCCTCCTAATGTCCCTCATGCGTTAAACGCATCCCCACTTCTCGGCAGCTTCATGAAGAAGCCTCTTCTTGGCAAAAAAGAATTGCATGGCCTCGGACATGGGGTAACAATCAAAATATTTATCCATGGCGGCTTCCCAATGTAGGTAGTCACTCGGGACTTTGGAGCCATAAAAGTTCGAGGCTTCGGGCCTAATGAAGGAGATGAAATGGTTTCCAAGCCCACGGGTGTGCCAACGTTCATATCGCCTGGGCAACTGGGAATCCATAGTAAATTGGGGAAGGGGAGACTACATGATGGACATGTGTTGAAGTTGAATGCAGACTGGTAGACAAGCGGGCATGCAATGACACAAGGTAGGAATGCACTGACCAATGTGAAATGGAGAACCTAGACTCAAACCAGTATCCAGTACCTGGCAGAGATATTGATCCGAAGACCCAACTCACGCAAGAGGCTACCTTCCAAATAGGAGTAACCTATCGTTCCGACAGCACCTTTTCATATACTAGATAGAGGCATGAGGTGCAACACCTTGGACAGACGACCCTAGACTCAAGTTGCTCTGATACCAATTTGATGCAGGACGAAATGAGACTCGATGCCAATTTGATGTGAATCTGGGACTCTAGGCAACATCGCGACTAAAACGACGACGTGAACACTCGGCACCAAAGAGGTCTAGAAGAGGAGAATGTGTCCTCAACAAGAAATGCAAGCTCACGATTGTCCCACACGAGGGAAACGTGCGGATCTGCGTGGTTGAGAAACCGACAGTGACTCAAGGGTATTCGGCTCCTTTCACGTGCTCGGGTCGAGTCACGGGATGGTTTACGCTCGCTCTCTCACAACGGTGATATTATTTGAACAGGCTAGAATTCCTAACTCATGCAAGCGCGGCGTTCAAACATACTAAATAAGTAAGCGACAAAGAGAGGGGCAGAAACGTACCTCCACGCTCGGGTGTGGGGAAGACATTCCCGGTCGAGAACCGTAACTCCCGGTACAGTAACTGTGAATAATTACAGTAATAAAATTACAGCCCACTCCACGCAGAGAGGTAAAAGG
Source organism: Amorphophallus konjac (assembly GCA_022559845.1). Classification (NCBI taxonomy): domain Eukaryota; kingdom Viridiplantae; phylum Streptophyta; class Magnoliopsida; order Alismatales; family Araceae; genus Amorphophallus; species Amorphophallus konjac. Next base: position 83,143,885 of record CM040124.1, on the reverse strand, counting down.
CCACAACAGTGATCCGGGAGCGCCGATCTTAGGATGACGGGCAGCAAGGCGGCGAGGTTCCAGTGCGGTTGCGGGCTGCGGCTCTGGATCTAAAATTTGCTGGTCGGCAGGACAGCGAACAAAGGTGTCCAAAGGGACGTCGACTTCCGAGGACCTTCTGAAGGCGGCGGCTCACCGAGATGATGGCGGACGGTCCCTGGTCGACCCCCATGAGTGGCGATCCCTGGACCTACACCAGCGTATTTTCCAGTGGATTTATACGGTAACCTCCTTTGTTGGCCTGTCTCGGGACAAAACTGCATGCTTTGGCAAGATTGGCCACCAAGCCCAGATCTGGTGTCGGATCAGGACGAAACTAGTGCCGTTGCAAAAGGCACTAAGAAAGATTCGACATATGTGAATTTCATATTCATCCAATGGTCTTGATCGAAATGAGGAACTCTGCAACTCTGTAGTTGTTTCTGGCTTGGGTTACAGAACAGACATGATAGAGTGAGATATGTTTGAGAACGAAGTTTGACCGAAGGGAAGTTGGAAGATATGGACTTTGGGAATTTTATGAGTGAGAGGGGGGGAAGTGGGGATTACGCACAAATATTTTTGTAATTTTTTGATGTAATTTTGGGGGTGGGAAAAATAGATCTACAGACTACTGTCTAGTAGATCTACACATAGGCAGACTGCAAGGGGTGGAAAGAAGTGACTGGGAGGACGGGCAAATGGGATCTGATCGAAGTAAAAATTGAACTTGAGATTGGGGAAGACGAGATGAACGAACCCTGAAGAAATTAGCTTGATCCAACGGTTGGATCTGGAGTTATAGATCCATATTCAACCTTCTATCCAGCAACTTGAAATCCTGGACAACAGGCCAGAAAAATGACCGTGGCGGCTCGATGACGGCACGAACAGATGCGGTGGCGGCGGTGGTGGCGGTGGTTGGAAGTCGCATCCAGCAGAGGGGATAGGGGTGAGAATCACTCCCAAGAAAGGGCTTCACACCCTAGATCAAGGAGGAGGAAGATGAAGAACTAGAGAGAGAGAGGTCACCCTTGGCAATATTCCTTGAATTTTTCATTAATTCTCTCCAAAAATGACACAAGAGAGATTTTATATGAAACCCTAGACCTAGGATAAATGACCTAAGATACCCTTGGTCAAGGGGGCATATTGGGGAAGGGAGACAAAAGGAGAAAAAAAAATCCCACAAGGGGACAAAGGAGGGCGCACCCTCTCTCCAAGTCAACAATCGCTCCTAGGTCCACTATTCTCCCTTGGACCAAGGACCATCATATGGAACCCACACCTTGACCCCAATTAAGTACCCTAATTAAATCCCTTGGACCTAAATTAAACCCAAAATTATAAATACACACCAAATACACACCCAAAAATACAAATACAAGTACACACCAATGACACTCTAAACAAATACAACACTCCCAAAAATTTGTGGCCTAGCTCCGATGTCCCATCATGCCGCTTTACTCCTGCCGTTGATCCTTGCCCACCAGGGCTTCCTGCTACTGCGGGGGGCGCTCTACCGGCTAGGTACCTGCCTACTTCTGCGATCCTAGCACTCAACATAGGGACTCCCTCTTGGTCTCCTCCAACTGCTCCCTCTGCCAGCTTGGGCCCACGTGCATGCGATGCTGTTGGTTCTCTTGAGGCGGTCGGTGCCAAGCGTCCGCTTGCTGCTGAGCATGCTTCTCCCAGGCTCTCCTTCGCTCAGGCAGTGCGGCGGGGTCCCAAGCATTCTGACCGCGGTTTGCTCAATCCTTATGTGTGCGCCCTGCAGGCATCGTCTCTACACCATTGGATGGGTCTCATGGTGTTGCAGCCTTACCCTCCCCTGCTGATGGCACCGTCAAGCCCCCTATTCTCTATCAAGTTCTTAATGTCCCAGGTTTTGAGCCAACTGGTTCTATCCATGGCAAGGACCAGTCTAGAGCGCCTGCCAAGTCTGAAGGTGTTGGCACCAGAAGCTCCCTGCATAGATCCAATTCTACTAGTTCATCTCGGGCCTATTGACATCTTGTTCCCCTGCTCGGCTGGTTGGCACTTCGGTTGGTTCTGCTGGTTGTTTAGTTTCTTTGTTGTTGTTGGGCTGAACTCCCCTCTATTGTATTGGCCCCTATCGTCTTGTTGCGGTAGGGTGAGGCCCTTGTTATCTTTTATATTCCCTCTTTTTGCTATATATAAAATTTGCTTGTCGGGTGGCCGGGGGTGGAGCGTCCCTTCCCTTCCTAACGGTCTCCCTCGTGTTGCCCTGCAGGTATTGGCTAAAAAAAAATGCTGTCCAAACTTGTTGAAACTTCTAAACTATTGAGGCCAGTTTGTTGGCCACATTTCTCAGTGGAGTGAAAAGATTTATGGTTCTGGTATCAAACAACATGCTAAAACTGTCAAGCTTGGACTGTAATGCCTGAAGAGACTCTCCCATGTGACGCAACTGAACATAGTTATCATCTGACTTTTCTCAAAGAACTCGGATCATCTCTCCTGCCTGCATACATACCAGCTGAATAGATTGAATGAGCTTCTGAAAGTTTTTCTCAGATACTTGCTTACTTCTTTGAAACTCAGCCCATCTGCTGTCTAATCGTTCTTCAATGTGTTGAATTTTGGTGGTCAAGCTGGCAGAAAGGTCATCAATTGAGAAGTGGAGGGAGGAAAATTGGACTGACATAAATTGGTGAAGCTTAGGAATGGATGTGGAAGTATGTGATTGAGGAGGGTGCTGAGAAGTGCCAACAGTCTCTGACTTGGGTCTAGTCGGAGAAGGAGGAGGTGGAGTATGTTGCCTGCCAAAGGGTTGGAACATTGTAATGGCAAGTGAGTGAGGTGGAGAAGACCTTCCCTCAGGAGCTGCTTGTGACTGAGGAGCTTGTTTGGGTTTGGTGGAAGGGAGTTTTCTAGAGGCAACATTACCTTCTATGTCGAATCCCATGAAGGTATTTCCATAGTGAAAAGAATAGATATTTCTATTGGGAATAAGTTTACATTTTTCTTGAGAAAGGTCAATCTTAGCTAACTAAAAAAAATTTGTCAGATGGCTAGCATATGGAAGGGCATTGTTTTCATGGGTCCTACAGAATTCAAATTTCTGCAGCATAAGTTCTAGCAAACTAACCTTCTCTTTCTTAAGAATGTGATATAGCAAAGAGACTTGAAGGGCAGTAACTTGCCCTCTACTCCCATGAATGGGTGAGATAATGGTGGTGATGATATGATGGAGGACCCTCACCAATGGTGAGAAAGTGTTAGCATTTAGACTTTTTGGAGGATTTTCAGGATGGGGTTGATCAGTAAAAAGAGGACAAGCTTCACTCATCTCTATTTCAGATTGCCTGGCATCAATGCCGTCACCGGGGATATTGAATGTATAACTCAAAAGCCTTTTGGATAGCTCTATTTCTACATCCCTGAACAAAGTAATCAATTTACCATCCACAAGTTGAAGATTGTGATAAAATTCCTGTACAAGGTGAGGATAATACCGTTGGTGTTCTGTATTGAACTTCACCCAACCCTGTGTCTCCATAAGTGGGACTAGCTAAGGAAAACATTTTAAATACTTTGAATCATCCAAATTTACCCACCTAGGGTACACAATAGCATGGCTAGCATGTGCACCAGGGTTAGGGTCTACCAAAGAATCAGAAGAGTCCGAACTTTGTGCTTTCTGAACAACTTTTGCCTTGCCCTTGCCCTTCTTCGTAGGGTATTTTCCTTTGTCTGAGGCTGCTGCTACATATGATTTTGCTTTCTCAGGTTGTTTCCCTTTAGCCTTTTCTGTTCGCTTCTCTTTCCCTTTACCAGACGCTACGGCAAGCTTTCTCTTCTTGGATGGAGTTTGAGGTGGAGGAATTTGGGCCTTTGCATGTGGGTTGTTGCTCTGCAATGAAGAATTTGACTCCACATCGATCATATCCCCTTTTCCCTTGGTCCCTCGTGCGACAGCAACTCACATGGAGGATCTGGGAGGGTGTAACACCCCGGTTAAATAATAAAATGTAAAGGTAACATTTTAAATATATATATATATATATATATTGGAAGTAAAGCTATTTACTTGCTATTTAATGACTTCAATTATTTATCATAATTAAAGAATATTCTTTATTTCGAAAGTGGCTAAATTATATCAATAAAAAGGAATAATTATTTTTCTACAATTATTATAAAATAAATTTCATATTTCAAGAGATAATCAAATTTTTGATGATAATCTGAATTTTATATGTATATAGATTAAATTAATTGAATTTCAACCGTAGGCCAAAGTTTGACTAATTTCTAAAAATAAGAAAAAAATTATATTCTTGTAGAGAACGAAAAGTTAAACAATATTGTCAGCTGGGCCGACCCCTAATAAAAATTGGATTAGACTGAATAAAGAAATTAATGGTTAAAATCGTTGTTTTAATAACTCAGACCACATCAATCTTAAAAGATCAAATTCGAGCCCATTTCTCAACCATTCGAGCCCAAACCAGACCCATTTGATAGATAAACCCTAATGGATCGTTTCCCCTCTGAAACCCTAGCCTATAAAGACTTCTATTGGCGGCGGCGGCGTGGATTAGGTGGTATTCCCGAAATTTTCGCCGAGTTTAAACCCTTGGACTCTTTAGGCTAATTCGATCTGTAGGAACCTTCATAGACCCTATAAGTAGAGGGCTTTCGACGCCTTGGAACCCTATTTGTCTCCCTAGCCGGCGGCGTGACCTAGGGTGGCCGATCAAGAGTGAATTTGGGTGAGGATCGGAGGCGTGTTCGCGGATTAGGGTTTCGGGCGTCTTCCTCCTTCTTCTTCGAATAAGGTAGGTTTCTCTCGGACTAAAATTAAGTAAAATGTATCATTTTGTGCATCTTTAAGCTCTCTTTCATTTGATACTAAAAGCCCTAAAATTCGTGCAGTATCCTGCGAGAATTTTTTATTTTAGTAGAAGCATGTCATAACTAGGGTTAACTATGTTCCACCCCGATTTAAGTAGGGATTCAGGCACTAAACATTAAATTAATCATGCTATCTTGTGTAACTCTTTGTGCTCATTTTAGTGATTATAAAACCCCCAATTTTCATGCTCTATATACTGTGTATTTAGCTATTGTTTCTAACCCTAGCCAAACTCACCGGAGGCGGGCAAGGCGAAGGTAGCAGAGATTGTTTTGGGATGGGCGGCCACGCAATAGATCGCTTGTCTATATGCACGGCCAGTCCATGACCGCCTATGTTACTTGCGTTATCATGTTTTTATAAGATGAGCGGCCACTCAATAGACCACATGTCTATATGAACGGCCAGATTTTGACTGCCTGTGTTAAATTGCGCCATTATGTTAATGAGACGAGCGGCTAGATCCAAACCTCTCAAGGACCCATGCGGCCCTCTATCGACCGCTCATCGCCTGCCGGGCCCCTGCCTGCAGAGCATGAACGGCCTATGGACGACCGTAGAGGCCTCTTGAAAGGTTCTGGATGAACCATATATCTCCCCAGAATTGTGTTAAATTTGAAACCTAGCATGTTTTCTCTCTAGTTACTTAATCTTAATGATAGGCTAGCAACCAACATGAAAAGGGATCATATGGAAGATTAAATGTTATAAGTGCTGGTTTATTTTCTTCAAGACCTTGAGTTAGTATTTCAAGAAAGTAAATTTCAAACATGATTATATGAACCATGTTACTAGGATTTTTTGACAGTCATTCTACTCCGGTAGGATTGACTGACCACTATACTGGTTCCCGATGTTTTGTCAGCCTCATTTCCTTGTAATGGTTGGGACTCTCCGCCGGATACTCCTTCCGTCGGACTAGGACCTTCATTACAGAACCTCCGTAAGTCCACGTGAGCCTGGGATTCCCACTAGGACGCCGGGCAGGTTGTACCACCAAGACCTGAGCCTGATCACGTGATCAAACAGCTTGGATTGCTGTGTGGTGAGTCACGGCTCAATTTGGACCGACCGAGTCTTGAACGGTCGGAAGCGGACCGTTTGTCTTAGTGGGCGGCCCATTAGAGACCGTGCATCCCTGGCTAAATGCCACTTCCTGATGGTCGATTATCCTTGTTCTATTTTTGACCAGATCACGGTTGATCGACCCAGTAAGCCCTAGGCTGACCAGTGGAGAGTGGGCTGGACCCTAGTTCAGTTCTGCCCCACTTATGGCAGCCTGAAGCCCATTTTGGGTGAATTTCTTGTTTGCCAGTCAGGCCCAGTATGAGCGGACTGATTTGGCCGTCCAACTATTTGAGCGGACCCTGTTGGACCGTGCAACCCCTGTGTGGCCCTATTAGGCCCGTTCATCCTGTTCTTGGGTTTCAAGTCCATCTGGCCTTGTGCGGCCCATTATTGACCATCTATACTAGCTGGAAGGCCCATCTCTGACCGTTCTTCTAAGAGCGGCCCAGAATGGTCCGTTTATCCTTGACTTTGGTGAGGCTGATCCTCAGCCTAGTTCTGTCTAGAATGGCCCAGTTTGGACCATATATATCTTGAGCGGCCCGATACTGACCGCGTACTTCCTGTTTCCCGGAAAGTGATGTTTCGTGGTTTTGATTTGTGTGAGCTGCTCTAGCCTATCCAGGCTATGGTATTTCATGTGGCGACCTATTGTTAGGTCTAATAATACATTCTAAGTCATTTTGAATGACTCTTCCTCTTGATTAATGAGCTTATTGTTATGACTCTTAAGAAAATCAATACTCTTACGCACTTTACCTTGGTTACATGAACTTGATCTTGGAACTCTTGGCCATTCTATTCATGGATGTCTAGATTTCGTGGGATCTATGATCCAAGCAAATCAATGCCAAGGCAATCATATTTAAGGGCCCAGTCTGGTCCTCGGAGGAGCACCCGAAAAGTACTTGATCCCCGGGGAGGTGAATGACTAGGTGTGGCATTTGGCACCGAGTACTATCTAGCGTGTTGGGTCTACGACATTCCACATTCTTGTGAACTTGCTATTCGTGCTTGAAAGCATGAAGTACTTGCTTGCATGACTCGACTTGACTTGACTTGATATATGGCCATTCACTTGAAGTTCTGTTTATTTGCTCTTGCTATTGTGACTTACAATCTTTATCGTGCTAGTTATCTTGTTATTCCTACTGAGCTGCTTGCTCACCCCTACTTTCCAACCCTTTTCAGGTAATGCGATAGACGGAACGTTTGCAATTGGGATCGGGACAACGTGATCGAGTGAACTTGGAGCTTTAGAGACCAGAGTCTGCCTTTTTATTTTCTTGAGTCTAGATAGTATAGTGAGTCTTGTCATTTTCTCTTCTTTTGTCTTTATTGAGTCTAAATTGTAAATTAAATTTTAATCACCAATAAAAATATATTTTTATCAAATTGTATGGCCTCCATGTGTCAATTTGTGTTTATTTATTTTGCTCTTGTTATCATGACTGTTTCGCTGTACGTTCCGAACGCTGCTTCCCGTTGCTATCAGTTCGGGGCGTGACAGAGGGGCCATTCGAGATCAGAGGATGACGGAAGAGGAGAGGAACCCTAACTCAACTGTCGTGCCAGAAGTTAGGGGTCGGAGGAGGATGGGTGAATTAGACGAGAGGGGTGAGAGCCATTGGCCAAGAGATTGCAGAAGATGCCTGGAAACATGAAGTGGTCGCCGGAGATTTGGAGAGTGGAATGCTAGGGCAGAGAGGGGCTGGAGAGCAATTCTATGAATGCAACTCAAGTTGGCCAGTCAGGACAATTTTAAGGGAGTAAGTGAGAATAATAAAGGCAGGGGCTGTAAAGTCTTTTGAAAAGTCAAATGGAAGTGAACAAAGAAGGAACAATTAACCTCCATCAAAAATACAAAGTTTAAGGATTTAACAACTTTATTTAATTGAAACAATTTTGTTTCTTGAGGCATTTCATTCATGACCCTTTTTGGGTTAACTGGTTTTTCACATATAACCCCCAAAATTTGACATTAATCTCTTGAAAAAGCATGCAAATGTATTTAATAGAGATAAAACAACCCTTACAACCTCGTCCCTTTCCTGTTCTTCCAGTCTTTACTTCTCAATTTTATAGTGACCCCTTAGTAAAAAAAATTTAACTTGTATTGAAGATAAACACTTTAAGGATCTTCATTTGCCTTGAGTCAACCATTTTATTTTATTTGCAATTTTTTTTAATTTTCTCTTTCTTTGAGCATTCAGGTTTAGCACATACCTTTTTACGCGAGGAAACACACTTTTTACACGCCAGAGTCCCCGGTTGCTCAGTATGGCTGACCATTCTGCCTCTTTTTACATTTTTCTGTTTGAACAGAGTTAACTGGTACATCATGACTTACATATCTCATCAGTTCTTTGGTGAAGGACAGTAGTTTCTCAATACCCAGTCATTGCTCTGCCAATGTTGGAATTTTCATGGTGTATTCCCTTGGCTTTTGACATACCCATTCAATGTTTAGGGTCAATACTCAGATTAAAAATTTTCAGTTAAGGTAGCCACAATACTTTTGAATTTTAGACTTTTCGATCAGTTGTGTAGCAACCCTGACAATTATAGGAACACAATTCCTAAAATAAATTAAAAATAGGGAAATTTGTGAAAACAAATAAATAAGTCAAAGACCCAACCCACACACATATAAACAACCTATGTACATATGGGCTTTACGCAGAAGGGAACCCAAATGGGCCAAAACCAAGCCAAAAAGGGAACATCACCCTTGATTAAGACGCCATTTCAAGAAAACACCCCTTTGAATGGGCACTATTTTCTGAGGATAAAATATAGAAAACCCAATTGTAGTGTTTCATTCTAACTGGGATAGTGGTTGCCGTTCGGGAAGGTTTAGATCAAGTGGGATCCGTACGTGGGAAAATTTAACCCCGTTAGGATTCTAAACCCGTTAGGTTTTTTTTCCCTATAAATATATCCCTCCGAAACCTTGCAAAGGTTAATTGCCTCTGGGTTTTCTGCAACGTCGTCAACCTCTGCCACCGTGAAGAACAACTTCTTCCTCTGGCGACTGTACGTAAAGAAGGGCATCTTCCACTTCTTAAACCTCTGCTTCCCGGACGAATACTGCTGCAAGAAGAAGACAAGCTGCTTCTTCTTCCTCTTCCTTTCTTCTTCATGAACGGGCCTCTGATGGTTTTCCTCTGCTGCCGTAACCAACGAGCTGCTGAAGCTGCTGCTACAGATTTGCTCTTATTATCTTAATTCTCCGTCCATCGTCCAGATCAACAAGTCGATGTAGGTGTTCTTAAGTTCTAAGCCAATCTAATAAACCTCAGATCGTATGCATGCATATAGGTCCTTTAGTATGGATTCAGTGGTTTTCTATTGTGTTTTCTGAATCTCAGTAAAAGGGCGACCTTGCCTTGGGCGCCCTATTGATAAAATGACTTTATGAACAGTCGTTAATTCCTTTGCTAATTAATAATTACTCATGATTAAAATTTAATAACTATGTAACTGGATGTCTAAATTAATGCATGAGCATAGTTCTGGAATCCTACTATTTTTTCTCTTCCTACCCATATATTCACTTCTGTAAAATTTTATTTATTAAGAAAGTGACACTATTCATGTTAAATTGCATAAGAATGAAAGAACGACTGAAGCCCAGACACCATTCAATATAGCGCCCCTATCTAGGGCGCGATATTCTGAAATAGAGACACTCCAAAGGGTGTCATTTCCTCTGTGAAGAAATTCTCCAGGAACTGTTATATAATTATAAAATGTCGAATTTAGATATAACGACCCAACGAGAAGACTCTGTTTAATGAAACAAAGGCACTGTCTAAGGCGCCATTTACCTGATTCTAGTTTTTCTCCTCAGTTTTTCTGTGACCCATACCGAGGGTTCTATTGGCACTATATCTCAGTCCGTAGATGTAGTCCCACATTTTCATGTTGTTTCACGCTTACCCCACTAATTCTCGGTGATGATTGAGCCCTCCGCGGGATATTCCTTCCTTCAGACTAGTGATTTCATCATAGAGACCTCCATAAGTCTCATCGCAGCTTTGGATTCCCTCAAGGCCGGTTGAGCAGGTTGTACCCTAAAAACCCATGACACCATGTTCTATCACGTCACTCTGAAGAAACGTGATGCATTAGCCCTCTTAGAGCGCTGTTCTGGTCTCTATGAGAAGTGTTCTATCTGTCAATAATTAACGACATTGACCTGAGTGCCAGAAGGAATTGGCGACCTTCTCAATGCCGTTATTCACCTAAATACTGACCAAGGTCTGGGCACTATTTCTTCTAGTTTGTTATGTTCACAGAAATAAGGCGACCATTCGTATGGGCACTAGTTTCTGAAATCCTGATGGGCGCCATTTACCCAATTTCATGACATGTCTTGATTTTCGTAATGATTAACGAGGAATCATATTAGTTCATAGTTCTGTCCTTGAATTCTACTCCATAAGATCTACCTTACATTCCTACAAGTTCATTCCTTTGGAATTCTATATTTGCTATAACTATAATGGATGTCTAAAAATACATGACTCAATGCTTGCGCATATAAGGCTCGATCTGGTCCTGGGAGGAGCACCCGAAAGTACTTGTGCCCATGGGAGCTATTATTGATCACGGTGTGACATTGCACCGAAGTGCATGACTTGCTAGATTGACATTCCACGACTCGTACTTGTACTTGACTTGACATGACTTGCATGGCCTAAAACTGGTTTTCAATTTCTTGATAACATGATAGCCAATTCACTTGACATGACATGATATGTTTACATGCTTGACCATCTTTTACAATCTACATGAAATCTTGGAATCTTGCTAGTTCATTCTATTATCTCTTGCTATACTTTTTATCTAGTCTCGATTCATGCGTACATGCATAGCTATACTTGCACTCATGCAACATGTAATTTACTTAAAGCAAGCTAGTACTTGAGATATAATTCCTACTGAGCATTCGCTCACCTACTGTTTTCCCCCTATTTTTCAGGTAACTCCGATGACGAAGCTCATTCGGATGGGGATGGACATGAGTGAAGAGCGTAGAGCCGTGTCAACCATCCATGTCGTTATCCAGTCCTGTCTTTTCTATTTTCTTGAGTCGATCATTGTAATTTTCTTTTATTGAGTCCTAGTTCTCTCATTAAGGTTATGTAATAGAATTGTTATAGTGGATATTATGAATAAAGGATTTGGTTATCTCTACTTTTGCGCACACTGACTATGTGTCGAATGCACTTACGCTCTGATTGACATGATTGATATAAACTCGTCACACATACCGGGTTCCTTCCGCGCTCGGGGCGTGACAAGTTGGGAACATAGTTTTATGAGGCTATTTTAATACTATTAAATACACAAGGCTCATCTTCTCAAGATTCTTAACCCAAATTTTAAAAGCTTGTATGTTCCAAACCATCAACTTAATTTGGGTCATGTGTGAAGACTAGAATGACTCTTAGAAACAAATGATTCATCAAAGCCTCCCCTTGAATCTGTGCATTTGTGATGGGTTTAACTCTATGCAATGAATGACAACACAATTTTTGCAAGTAAAGATATGAAAATTTTGTGTGATTAAGAAAATAGGTTTGGACAAACATAGGAATGAGTGGTTGAGTGAGAGAGGGCAGGGAAAATGTTATTTAAATGAGTAAAGATAAAATTTTAGAATTCAGAGAAATGTAAGTCGACTTGAGAGAAATTTAAGTCGACTTGAAGGCTGATCCAGAACCTACGTTAGACAGACTAATCACTCAAGTCGACTTGAAGAGGTTTTAAGTCGACTTGGATTCTCATCCAGAACCACAGTTCTCACAGCGGTTACCTCAACTCGACTTGGCTCATCATCCAGTAACAGATTTTTCAGAGTCTATCACACCAACTCGACTTGGCACTCTGCCAAGTCGACTCAGACAACTATCCAGAACTGTTATTCAAACCAGTTTAATGGTGAATCATCTGATATCAATCTAAACACCAATTCAAACTAGAATCACATCAAAATGTATGACATCCTCTGATTCCACCTGACCTTATAGATCAAGAAACTCTTTAGAAATGCTCCCCTAAACATAATACTTATTTTCAACCAACCAATTTTATTGCAAACAATTGTAAGGCAAAAACATGATTGACAAACAAGAAATCAATGCACATCATTTAACACAATCAGCATTTATTCATGTAAACACACAAATTTGCAATATATCAAGCATGGTTTTTATGAAATATGCATAAACCAAGTTTCTTTCTTAACAATGAAAATCTTTCATTACACAAGGGTTTGGTAAAGATATCTGCAATCTATTTTTGAGTTTCCACAAAATGTAATTCAAAAATTTTCTTAGTCACTTCATCCCAAAGAAAATGGTGTCTTATCTCAATATGTTTAGTCCTAGAATGCTGAATGGGGTTCTTTGCCAGATTAATGGCACTCGTGTTATCGCACAGTATGGGTACACATCCAAGATCCACACGATAATCTTGGAGCTGATGCTTGACCCACAACACTTGAATCCCACAACTCCCGACAGCGACATATTCAGCCTCTGAAGTGGAGAGTGCGACTGAGTGTTACTTTTTGGAAGCCCAAGAGACCAACCATCCACCCAAAAACTGACAATAGCCACTTGTGCTCTTGCGATCTAATTTACACCCAGCATAATCTGCAACTATATATGAGATTAAATTGAATTCACAAGATGCAGGGAACCACAGACCCAAGTCGTGGGTTCCTGCTAAGTACTTGAAAATACGCTTAACAACACTCAAATGTGATTCCCTAGGACTAGCTTGAAAGCGAGCACAAAGACACACAATGAATTGTATATCGGGTCTAGATGCGGTTAAGTAGAGTAAGGAACCGATCATACCTCTGTACACTTTTGCATCTACCATTTTGCCTCTCTCATCAGCATCTAGTCCAGCGCTGGTACTCATGGGAGTGGCAATCATCTTGAGCTTGTCTATCTTGAATTTTTTCAGCAGCTCCAAGACATATTTGGATTGGCTGATGAAACACCCCTCATTTGTCTGGGTGACCTGCAAGCCAAGGAAGAATTGTAACTCTCCCATCAAGCTCATTTCGAATTCACTAGTCATGAGATTAGCAAATTCTTCACACATGGTGGACCTTGTTGATCTGAACACTATGTCATCTACATAAACTTGAACAACTAGAATGTCATCTTTACATACCTTTGTAAATATGTCTGATCAACAATACCTCTTTTGTATCCTTTACCTGTGAGGAAATTGCTCAATCTCTCATACCAGGCCCGCGGGGCTTGTTTCAGTCCGTATATGCCCTTTTCCAGCTTGTAAACATTATCTGGAAAATATGAATTCTCGAATCCTGGAGGCTGCTCCACAAAGACTTCTTCTTTTATTAGTCCATTGAGAAAAGTGCTTTTGACATCCATTTGTTGGAGTTTTATTATATAGGAACATGCAAAAGCAAGCATTATTCTAATGGCTTCTAACCTAGCAACAAGGGTAAATGAATCCTCAAAGTCGATTCTGAATTCCTTGTTATACCCCTTTGCCACCAACCTAGCATTTTTTCTAACAATTATTCCATTTTCATTGAGTTTATTCCTAAACACCCATTTTGTTGCTATCACTATTTTATTTGACGGTCTAGGACTAAATGCCAGACATTGTTCTGCTTAAACTAGTTTCACTCCTCATGCATCGCATTAATCCAAGATTCATTCTTAAGAGCTGCTTCTACATTCTTGGGTTCCACCTGTGAAACTATAGCCATTTCATATGTTTTCTCTACTTCTTTGAAATAAGATCAAGTTCTAGGAGGGTCCTGCAGATTTCCTAGAATATTGTCTAGAGGATGATCTTTCAAAATTCTTAGATTTGAGAGAGTTTTACCTGGTGGACATGTTCTGTCACCTTGAGTTTTTGCTTGAATGGTTTCTGTATGCTGCTACAATTCTTCATTAAATTGTCCAGGTTCCTCCTTGGGATCTATGAAGTCTCCATTAAGCTCATCTTTCCTGTCAAAATCAGAACCGTTAGTTTCCTCATCTTGTTCATCAAAGGAGACATGGGGAGACTCTTCCACAAATTGACTTTGCACATTGAAAACTCGATATTCTCTAGAATCTGAAGCACAACCTAGGAATATACCGGGTTCACTCTTAGCTTCAAATTTATCTAAGTCTCTTTTGTCATTGTTATGTATAAAGCATTTTGCACCAAAAACTTTGAAATGTGCTAGTGAAAGTTTCTTACCCTTGTACATTTCATACGGAGTCTTTTTATGAGACGGTCTTACCATAGCTCGATTAACAATATAGCATGATGTGTTGACCGCTTCTGCCTAGAATGTTCGGGGTAGTTGACTCTCCACCAGTGTCTCCACCAAGGTCATGTTTCGTCTTTCCAAGACACCGTTCTATTCTAGAGTCCTTGGCGAAGCAAACCTGTGATTGATTCCCTCTTCACTGCATAAATCATCAAATTCAGAGTTATCAAATTCTCTGCCATGATCTGACAAAATGGAGCATACCATGTACTTACCTTCCTGCTTGATTTTTCTGTAGAAAACTTGAAACTCATGAAATGCTTCATTTTTATGGTTCAAGAAGAATATCCAAGTAAATCTAGAATAATCATCCACGAGAACATATCCATACCGTTTGCCACTAAGACTGACTGTCCTAGTAGGTCCAAATAAGTCCATATAATTAAGCTCAAGTGGTTTAGAAGACATATTTTTTGTTCTAGATTTGAAGGAGTTCCTGGTCTACTTTCCTTGGGTACAAGCACATGATAGACTTTATTGAATTTATTGAATGTGATTTCTGGTATTCCTTTTACCATGTTGAACTTAATCAACTTATGCAAAACATTAAAGCTTGCATGACCTAGTCTGTGGTGCCAAAGCTATGCAAGATCATGTTTATTGGCAGCTAGGCACATATTCTCATGTGATGGGTCATCCAAGTCTACCATGTACATATTGTTTACTCTACGACCCAAAAATTTTATTCTATCAGAATTCTGTTTAAAAATTTTGCATTCCTGAGCATTGAATTCAACTCTATGACTCTTGTCACATAATTGGCTAATGCTAAGTAAATTATACTCAAGACCTTAGACCAGCAGAACATTTTCTATTGAGTGATTGGGATTCTTACCAATTTTACCTGACCCAATAATTTTTCCTTTATTCTTTCCTCCGATTGTCACATGCCCTGCTTCTTTTTCAACCAGCAGACAAAACTTCTCTCTATCTCCCGTCATGTGTCTTGAGCAGTCGCTGTCGAGGTACCAACGATTGTGAATGGTTGCAAGACACTCCTGCATGATAGAAATTATACCAGTGTTTTGGGAACCCAAATGAGATTGGGTCCACCCATTTCAGTCAGATAAGATAAAACATTCTTGGGAAGCCACACTCGTTTAACTTGAGATGGCTTTGTGTTATTCATGCATTGTGAACTCTTATGCTCATATTTCCCACACACATCACATGAAAGTTGTTTAAATGGAGCAAAGCTTTTATTGTAGTTGTAGGACATGTGAGAGAACCTTGACCAATTAGGTTGACGCCAGTCAAACCCCCTTTGAGTCTTAAGATTACCATTTCTGTACCTTTGGTCATGGGGGTGCATTCTGTCAAACCTGTAAGTCGACTTAAAGGTATGCTCAAGTCGACTTGACTGTGGTTGGCTTCCTCCATAACTATTTCTGGAAGGAGCCCAAGTCGATTTAACCCAGTGTTTAGGTCGACATAACTAGGTGCCCTGCTGTTTGTAATACCTACTGGAAGGTATCCAAGTCAGCTTGGGAGCTTGTCTTGGTCGACTTGGTTCAGGGTATCTGAAAAACATGGTTCTGTGAGAGGCCTGACTCGACTTAGGGGGGTATTTAGGTCGAGTTGGCTGGCGAGCCTGGCTTCTGGAATAGTTACTGGAGGACCCAGAACTCATCTTAGTTGGGTTTTTAAGTCGCATTGGCATCTTAGACTTGTTGAAATGTTTTGGGGGGTTTCTTCCTTGGGGTTTTTCCAATTTTTCATGAAGTTTTATTGTCTTCTTTTTATTGTTTTGATTGGATGAGCTCCCTTTTTCAATGGTCTTGCCAGCATTTTCCATGTTGATTAAGGGAGTAAATTCCTGTAGACATGTTCCAGGGTGAAAGGAGAAGGTTTTCATCTCAAACTCCTTTTTCTCAGTTGGGTTAAAACTTAGAACTTCCTTTTTGAAGTTAACTCTTGTTCCTAGGATGGCATCTAGATTTTCCTTGCCTTTGACCATTTTCTCAATGGTTTTGTTTTTGTCATCAAGTTCTTTTTGAGCAGTTTGAGCATCTTTCAGAAGTTGCTCATTTACCCCTTGGAGTGCTTCATACTTTTCAGTCATGAGTTTATTTTCTTTTTCCAATTCTTCCATCTTTAACTTCATCTCATTGATGTCCTTTTCAAATTTTTCATTTGTCTCTTTCAAATTTATGATTTCTTGTTCAAGACATTCATTCTTTTTCTTTGAACTTGTATCATGAGCCATGTCATTTATTTTGTTTTTCAGGAGCTTATTATCTTTACGAAGATCATCAAATCTATCAAGTAATTTAGTATAGACTTCCTCCCATTCATGAATAGTAGAATTCTCAAATGGGGAGATTACCTCTTCTTCTTCATCTCCAAGAGCCATCAAGCTGATTTTGTCTCTTTTATCCTCTTCTTCAGATTCAATATCCTCTTCTTTGTCTTCCTCCGCATCACTCCATGTGCTAACCATAGCCTTGGGCTTCTTGCCTTTCCACTTAGGTTGCTTTTTCTACAGCTCAGGACAATCACCCTTCATATGCCCAAGTTTCTTGCAATTGAAGCAAATAATACTATCATATTTCTTGTTGGATGATGATTTGAACTTAGAACTCTTACCTACCAATTGTTTTTCCCTTTTTGGACCTTTACCTGCCCTTCTTAGGAATTTTCTGAACTTTCTAGTGAGTAAGGCATACTCACTTGAATTTTCATCACAACTCGAGGAGGACTCACTCTCATTAGTGGAATCATTGCTGCTCGGAACTACCTTTAGTGCTAGAGACTTTTTCTTCTTTGAATCCTCTTCCTTTCTCAAAAGATTCAGTTCATAGGTCATAAGGGAGCCTATGAGTTTGTCTACTGTCATACTACACAAGGTGGGTGAATCCTCTATGACAGTGGCCTTTGTATGCCAAATGGAGGTTAGGGACCTTAAGATTTTTCTTACAATCTCTTGTTATGTGTAAGTCTTCCCTAAGCTTCTCAACCCATTAGTTAACTGAGTTAACCTGCCATACATTTCTAAGATTGTTTCGTCAGTTTTCATTCTAAAACATTCATAATCAGAAATGAGCAAGTTAGCTTTGGTTTCCTTTACCTTGGAGGTCCCTTCATATATTACCTCCAGTCCGTCCCACATTTCCTTCACCGTCTCACACGACGAAACTCTGGAGAACTTAGTCGGATGCAGTGCACACTGCATTATATTCATTGCGCTCCAGTTCACCGTTGACTTTCTGATTTCCTCTAGTGTTTACTTGTCTTCATCTGCTAAGAGTGGAAATGGTCGTCTGCTAACAACCTTCCAGATTTCATGATTTTGAGCCCTCAGGAAAACCTGCATGCGATTTTTCCAGTAAGCATAGTCAATGCCATTGAAGTAAGGAGGCCTATTCACTGAATGACTTTCAGCCATATACCCCTTGGAAACCATTCCGCTTGATCTATCCAGGTCGTTGGACCTATTCAATGGATAAACCTGCTCTGATACCACATGTTGGAACACTGAATAGAGGATCTAGAGGGGGGTGAGTAGATCCTTGAGCAATTAAAATAAGTGGAAAGAACCACCTAAAAATCTATCAATCAGAAATAATAGAATTCCCATAGATCTGTCAGACTCTAATATAGAACAATCAACTGTCCTGAATATGCATCCATCAATAGAAACACACCACAGAAGCTAAGTCAATCAAATTGGTACTAGGGAGAGGTTCGGGAACAGAAACCTTCCTGACGCAAGGTGTGTAAACACACCTTTTAACATACCAATTAAGAATGACTTAATTCTGAAATCAACAACTTCGAGAATGCAAATCTGAAAGAGAGATAATCACACACAATGCAAATCACTGCACAGAGATTTTTTAGGTGGTTCGGTCACCGTTCACGGCTGACCTACGTCAACCCTTGCTCTACCAAAGCAAGGCTTCACTATGTGCATAAATAACACATAAACCAAGGGAAACGTTCCCTTACAAAAGTTGCCTCACAGCTTGCAAACAATGGGCTATCATCCAGCTCTAAAGAAACTACTGCCTAACAGCTTGAAGGCAAGATTGCCTGAACTCCGATCCTTGCTTCAACAAACAAGGTCTAAAGCACACTGTCTCCAAATGGCGCACAGCTTACAACACAGTCTATGAGTAAGAAAGAAGAGAAACAAAAAGGATAAACATAGATCAGGATCAGAGATTTCTCCCCCAAGGACGATGAAGACCCAATCTGACTGGTTGACTGTTCCTTAACAGGTGGGAACGATCTGGACTCCCTCTTTAGATCAGCCACTTTGATTTCAGCACCTTTGCAATCTGGATCTGCGATCCTGTCCCTGAATTCCACACTATGCTCTCTGGATCAATCTTCCCGCACTCTTTCTCTCCACTTGAATTCGCTCGTTTCTGTTGTTTTCACTTCGCAGTAGAAAACCCCTTTTTATAGCGGATCCACGAGATTCCCCTTTTTCTGGAGTATTCTTATGGGCCCCTTGAGTCAGAGGCTGTTAGGATAAGAATCTTCATCCCAAATTAGTCTCCAGTGAATATTCTTTCACGTGCTCATGAATTCCATCACCCAATAATTGAATCGACGTGCGAAGGAATGGTTCAATTTGGGGATTTTACTTCGTTGCCGGTTTAACTCAACTTGAGCCACTGTCAAGTGGACTTGAATTTGATCTCGGGTGAAAGACAATTTCTGGAAGAGAGCTCAACTCGACTTGTCTGTGTCTCAAGTCGACTTGAGGTCAGACGTTTCATAGACTAGCTTCTAGATTATCAGGCAACTCGAGTTGGCTTTGTCTCAACTCGAGTTGGACCAGTCTTCTGCACATCGTGGCTTATGTGAACCAGCTATAACTCGACTTGAGGACGGCGTAACTCGAGTTGGGATATTCTTTAATCTTAGCAGTAGCTACAAAATTGCATTCAATTGGTTTGCTCTATTCTTCAAATTTATTTCTCCCCTTTAAAACTTCAGCTTCCCTACTGAGCTTGAGATCTTTGGGTCCATGCCTTCTTGTGCTTGATATACCTTGGGGTCTTGTACCTGTATACCATAAACGCTTAGTGTTCATTTAATTGTTCACTCAATGATATATAGTTTGGCATCATCAAAACCTGGGGTACAATAGGTTACTATCGCTCTAAAAGCATTGTTTGAAGTTTGCTTTATTAGATGACTTTATTATTTCTCGTGGATGTAGCTTGATTTATAACTTGAAGATGCAAGGGCGGGCACGGACGGTGTCCAAGGGTTCCAGTCTAACCCTCTCGGCAGATGGCTGGAAACATACTATTAACCATGGGGTATGATGATTACTGGCGTCGTATTACGCTGGGAGTACTTTTTTTATAATAAGGTGAAATCCACAAGGCAATCTCATGAAATTATACTTACTTGTTATATGACTTTCTAGTGCATAGCCTTTCCAAGGTTATGAAAGTATATTCTCGTTACATGCTAGTACATTCTCGTTATTGAAAGGCTAGAACTTATTTTCTTGCTTGACCATGTTCTCATATCTCTATAGTTCATATCTTGTTACTTGTTGTTACTATGGTTTTATTTGCGTGTTTCATCTCATCTTATTTCTTTGTCTTACCTTTTAGAGCTAAATATTAATCATGTAAACATTGCCATCATGTTGACACGAAGTTACCTACTGGGCGAGTGCGCTCATTCCCTACTTCCCAATCTTTTCAGAAAATTCTAGCGGGTCGGAATCAGACTACTCAAGTGGCAAGTCCGAGAGTGATTAAAGCCCAAGAGAGAAGCCATAGATAGTTGAAGTGTCGTGAGTCAAGTTGTGTTAGCAAAAACATATGTCGATGTAATTTTTCATTTTGTTGAGTCTAGTGAGTCAAAGAGAGTCAAGTGTCATTTTGTAAACTTTGAATATTTGATCAATAAAAGTGAAGGTTTTTGATTATATCTTGTGCATTCATTATTTTGTGTGAATGTGTGTAGCGCTCTGATTGTCTTGCTAGATAGAGGCTTATTTGGTCGGCTGTTCATGTTCCCGATTATTTCTGCCACATATCTCGGGGCATGACAGTTAAGGTGGTATCAGAGCCTAGGCTTAAGTAAGTCCTAAGAAAATGTCAAGTCATAGGTTAAGTCCAAAGTTTAAGGACCCACACCTATGAACAAGGAAGACATTTTCCAACCCAGATGACATTGGGTAGAGCCCGGGATGAGATAGTTTCTAGTAAGAATTAACCTTTAGGTTGAGCCTCTAAATTCCAAACACAATGACAATTGTCTATTTTTTCTCAAGAACCTTACTTTCCAAATGGCCGCTAACTGAGCAAATTGGGAGGCCATGCAGCAAACCGTCCAGGGTCTCACCCAGGCCCTACAAACGGTAGCACAAGCAGGCGCGTGAGCTGGCGCGGGGGATCATCACCAAAACTTCTGAAACATGAACCCTCCACGGTTCTCGGGATCGTCCAACCCCGATGAGGCTGAAAACTAGATCAATGAGATGGACAGGATATTCCATGTTATGCGATGCACGGACCAGGAGAAGGTCCTGCTAGCTACATTTAGCTAAACAAGGATGCCCGTACGTGGTGGAAAGCCACCTTGGCTCATCTTCACAATGCACAACTGACCTGGGAGGAGTTTCTTGAACACTTCCGTGAAAAGTATTTCTCAGAGCATGTCCGAGAAAGGAAGGCGGCGGAGTTTGCCTCCCTGAGGCAAGGCATGATGTCTGTAGTGGAATACGAGTTGTAATTCTCAAGACTAGCACCATATGCTCCGCATCTTGTCAGCACGAAGCTTTTAAAGGCTAATCGCTTTATGGATGGACTGCGTCCCCTCTTTGTTAAAAAACTTGGCCCGCAAAACATTCGAACCTATACGGAGATGGTGCATAGGGCCCATTTGTGTGAAAGGACCCTCAAAAAGGTCGAGAAATTCAAAGGCAAAGGTGAAGAATCTAGCCGCAAACATGACAAGAGGGGGAAGAAAGAAGAAAAATTTTGCATCACGGGAACCTACAAATCTCGTGATAACAGGAAGAGGTCTCAGAATGGCAATGGCAACGCCAAGAGCAAGAGAGTCAAGGATGAAGAAAAGGAAGTCATGATGGCCTACACGTTCTGCGAGAAGTTTGGTCATTTCACCGAAGAGTGCTGGAAGCGCCTCGGCGCTTGTCTCCGTTGTGACAGTAGGGAGCATCGCATGCCCGATTGCCCCCTTATGAAGGAACAACCCTCCAAAAATGATGGTGGGCGTATGCGGCAGGCACGTTTAAATGTCGTGATGGATGATGAAGCCCCAAAGGAAGATGGTCTGATAGAAGTTACAATCCATATCTATTCACATCCTGCCTTTGTTTTATTTGATACCGACACTTCACATTATTTTATTTCCACCACTTTTGCTAAAACTTTACCAGTTTCACCTGTTCCCTTACCTTCGGACCTAGCTATTACTACACCTCTAGGTTCTGGAACCAAACTCAAAACCCACTACTCGAATAGCGAGGTAACTATAGAAGGCCATAATCTTCCTACAAGCCTCGTATGCCTTGATATGTAAGGCTACGATGCAATTTTAGGCATAGATTGGCTATGTGAACATTATGCCGACATAAATTGTCACCATGGGTGAATTTCCTTCTACAAGCGGGACCTTCCAGGGCATCAAATACAAGAAACATTCTGTTCTTATTTCTTCTCTTCACGCCTGCAAACTCATCTCGTAAGGTTGTGAAACCTTCTGTACTTCCATAGTTATCACTGAGTCTAAGGAACTCATTCTAGAGAAAATCCCCGTTGTGAGAGAATTCTCGGATGTCTTTCCTTCCGAACTACTAGGGTTACAGTCCGCAAGGGAAGTAAACTTCTCCATTGAACTAATCCCTAGAACCGAACCTGTCTCCAAAGCTCCCTACAGAATGTACCCCACGAAACTCAAGGAGTTGAAGAAGTAACTCCAAGAATTGTTGGAGAAGGGCTTTATTCGACTAATCACATCCCCTTGGGGTGCGCCGGTTCTATTTGTCAGGAAGAAGGATGGATATATCGGGCTCTGCATCGATTACCGGCAACTAAATCAACTCACAATAAAAAACAAATATCCATTGCCGCGTATTGATGAGCTATTCGACCAGATCTCTGGAGCTGAGTATTTCTCAAAAATAGACCTCGGGTCTAGTTATCATCAACCGAGGATTAAAGAGGAAGACATTCACATGACTACATTCCGTAGTAGATATGGGCACTATGAGTTCGTGGTTATGCCATTTGGGTTAACCAACGCCCCTGCAGCTTTTATGCAACTCGTGAACAATGTCTTCAAGCCTTATCTTGACCAATTTGTGGTCATTTTTATTGATGATATTCTCATCTATTCCAAGACTCAGGAAGAGCCTGCAAAACACTTGAGAATAGCTTTGCAAACATTAAGAGAACACCAACTCTATGCGAAACTCAGCAAATGTGAATTTTGGCTAAAGGAAGTCTCTTTCCTTGGTCATATTATTTCAAAGGAAGGTATCTTTGTGGATCCTTCTAAAGTCGAAGCTATTAAAAATTGGAGCAGACCAACGACCGTGACTGAAGTCAGGAGTTTCCTTGGTCTGGCTGGCTACTATAGGTGATTTATAAAATATTTCTCAAAGATCGCCGTTCCTCTCACCAGGCTTACAAGAAAGGAGAATCCTTTTATATGGTCAAAGGATTGTGAAGAAAGTTTTTTTACTCTCAAGGAACATCTTACTACAACACCTGTGTTAGCACTGTCGGTTGAAGGGGGTGGTTTTGAAGTCTATACTGACCCATTAGGCGTTGGCCTTGGGTGTGTCCTTATGCAGCATGGTAGGGTAATTTGTTATGCTTCAAGGTAGTTGAATCGTCATGAGGAAAGTTGCCCGGTGCACGATCTGGAACTAGCCACTGTTATCTTCGCCTTGAAAATATGGTGACATTATCTCTATGGATAGAAATTCACGGTATTTTCGGACCACAAAAGTCTGAAATATCTCTTCTCTCAAAAGGAGTTGAACATGAGGCAAAGAAGGTGGTAGGAATATCTCAAGGATTTTGATTTCTCTATTCAATACCACTCAGACAAGGCAAATGCTATAGCAGATGCACTCAGTAGAAAACCACTGGCAACTTTATCAAGCCTCACGAGAGGTATGACCATCCTTGTAGAAGACTTTGCTCAGTTGAACTTAGATATTGACGCGGAGGATGAAGAGTGTATTATAGCCAATATCCGGTCACAACCTACATTAATAGAAGATCTGGTGAAGTTACAAGAGAATGACCCTATACTAGTTGAGATCAAAGCCAATATTGATCAACGGCAAGATTTCTCCGTCATGAGTGATGGAAGATTATTATTCCGAGGTCAGATCTGTGTGCCAGATCATGAGGAGACTAAGAAATTGTTTATAGAAGAAGCCCACAGGTCAAGATATGCACTTCACCCTGGTGCTACCAAAATGTATCAAGACTTAAAAAGAAACTTTTGGTGGCCCAATATGAAGAGAGAAGTGGTAGACTTTGTATCTCGCTGCCTCACTTGTCAAAAAGTCAAGGCGGAACACCTAAAATCCACTGGTAAACTACATCCCTTAGAAATTCCTGAGTAGAAATGAGAGAGTATAGGGATGGATTTCATCATGCGTTTGCCTAAGACAAGAGGTGGACATGATGGTATATGGGTGATCATTGACCGTTTGACAAAATCTGAACATTTTCTACCCATTAAAAGTCGATAGTTCGTGGATATACTAGCAGCCTTATACATGAAGGAGATTGTCCGATTACATGGAGGCCCTGTCACAATTATATCTGACCGATACCATCGCTTCACATCACAATTCTGGAAGGGTCTATAACATTCCTTGGGGATCCGGTTAAATTTTAGCACTGTATTTCATCCACAAACTGATGGCCAAACTGAAAGAATCAATCAGGTAGTTGAAGATGTGTTCAAGACATGTGCAATAGACTTTGTTGGAAGTTGGCATGACCATTTGCCTCTAGTCGAATTTACCTACAACAATAGCTATCAAGCTAGTATTCAAATGGCACCATTCGAGACATTATATGGTAGGAGTTGTCGATCACCAATCTATTGGAATGAAGTTGGAGAGAAACAACTCCTAGGCCCGGAACTTGTCAGGGATACAACTGAAAATATAAAACTTGTCAGAGAAAGACTCTAGATGGCTCAATCAAGACAAAAGGCTTATGCTGATAATAGAAGAAGAGACCTGGAATTTCAAGTGGGAGACCACGTGTTTCTCAAGGTTTTCCTAGGTCATGGAGTTCGAAGATTCGACATTAAAGGCAAGCTTACTCCAAGATTCATTGGTACTTTTGAAATTTTTGAAAGGGTTGGCGAGGTCGCGTATCGGATAGCTTTGCCTCCTCAATTATCTAGAGTTCATGATGTGTTCCATGTCTTGATGCTAAAAAGGTACGTTCATGACCCATTTTATATTATAAGTCATGACGATCTGGTGGTATAGAAGGATCTGACGCACGAGCAAACGCCACTCAAAATACTTGATCGAGATGTACGTCAGCTTAGAAAAAAAACTATTCTCATGGTAAAGATCCAGTGGAGTAAATGATGCGGGATGACTACGGGACTCGACTCGGACTGGTTGCGACCTTGGACTCTATAGGACGACATGACTAATAAGACGACGCGACCAGCAACAACACTATAACGCGGCACCGAACGAGCTCCAAAAGAGGCGATCATGCCCCAAACAAGAAGCGCTAACTCACAGTCGTCCCCAGTGAGGGAAACGTGACGATCTGCATGGTTGGGAAACCGGCTTTGAGTCTCGGGTGGTCAGCTTACTCTCGTGCTCAGAACGAAGCACGGGACGGGTCTCGCACTCACAACTCTCAGCGGTGACTAATTTAGCTTGCTAGGAAATAAACTAACGCACATGCAGCGGCATTCTAGAATGGATAGTAGCTAAGCAAGTACGACACAAAAAGGGAGGTGAACTTACCTCCACGCTCGGGGCGTGGGGAAGACGTCCCGGCCAAGTCCGTTACTCCCGGTACAATGGTAAAAATTAGTTACAGCATGAAAATTATGGCCCACTCCACGCAGGGAGGTAAAAGGCCACAACAGCGATCCGGGAGGGCCGTTCCTGGGTTAACGGGCAGCAAGGCGGCGGGTTCTGGGCGGCGGCGGGTAGCGGTTCTGGTTCTGCAGTCTGCTGGTCGGCAGGACAGTGAACACGGGCATCCAAAGGGACGTCGACCTCCTGGGATCTTCTAAAGGCAGCGGTTCACCGGGACGCTACCGGAGGGTCCCTGGTCGACCCCCGGGAGCGACGGTCGCTGAAGTTGCCCCGGCGTATTTCTTTGGGATTTATCCGGCAACCCCTTTTGCTGGCCTGGCTCGGAGCAGAAATGCGCGCCTCCATGAAATTGGCCGTTACGCCCAGATCCGATGTCGGATCGAGACGCAATAGGTACCGTTGGAAAGAGGACTCAAAATCCTACGATATACTGAAATTTCAAATCCATCCAATGGCTGGATTGGAAATGAAAACGTCTGCAACCTGACTAAGTTCTCTGACCCGAAACACGGAACAGATAGGGCAGAATGGAATCTACCTGTTCAAGGGCATTGACCGAGGATCAAAAGAAAGATTTAGGACCTGGTATTTTTATGGTGGATAGAGGGGAGGGTGACGGTGACGCACATAATTGTTTTGTAATTTTATGACAACGTTTAGGGGGTGGGAAAAATCGGATACTACAGACTATCCCGCAGATCTGCACACAGGTAGAATGTGGGAAGGAACAACAGGTGGCTGGGAAAGGGCCTAAACGGACTCTGATCGGCCTACAAATTTTATTGGGAATGGTGGACGATGGTGGGAACCTACCCTCAAAATCTCATCGCGATCTAACGGTCGGATCTCCCGTACCAGCACTTTCACTGAGCTGCTGTCCAGCAACTCCGAATTTTGGGGCAGCAGGAGGAAGCCGGCTTGTGGTGGCTCTACGGCAACACGAACGGCGGCGGCGGCGGTGATCGATCACAGCAGATAGAGGAAGAAGGGAATAGGAAGAAATCCCAAGAATAGGGAGGATTCAGCTTTTAGATCTAAAGAAGACTGGAGGAAGGAGATGAAGAACACCAAGAACAAGAGAGAGAGGGGGGGTGCGCCCAAATGCAATTTCACATAAATGCTTCATTAATTTTTCTCCAAATACAACAAGAGACATTATATATTCAAACCCTAGACCTAGCCAAATGACCTAGAATATCTTTGGTCAAGGGGGTATAATGGGGAAATGGGATAAAGAAGGATTAAACAAATCCCCCATGTGGAGCCAAAAGAGGGGGCGCCCCTCTCTCCAAGTCAACATAAGGGGCTTGTTTAATTTAATCCCTTTAGACCATATTAACCCCCCCTTGGACCAAATTAAATCAAAAATACAAATACATGGTCAATTATTCTACCATTGACCCAATATAAAAACCCAAGATGATACAAGCCAAATACAACCCAAATATATGCTAAATGCATACCAAATATGACCAAATACGTATACCGTACAAATACGTACTGAAATATCAAGGCTCCGGTGGCGATTCCAGACTGTCCCCCAACCACAAAGAGGTTGGTGTCGACTGAGTCATGCTGCAGGTCCGGTACCGACGGCTCGCTGAGTCGAGCCGTACTCGTGCTCTGGTGTCCTCACCAATTCTCCCCGGGTGGGAGAAACTCGACCCCGTCGAGTAAGGGTCCGGGTCGCTCTGGTATCGATCTAGCAGATCTGGATCTATCTTCTATAGCTCGTCCCGGTTGATCTAAGTGTCCTCGGACGCGGGCCGTCCCCTCCAACGCACCAAATAGCGCTGGTACACTCTGTCTCGAGTAGTCGTCACCTGCTCGTCCAGTATACATTCTATCTGCTCTCGCTGTTGAGGTAACAAGGCTGGAGGTGGGCGCTCTGGGGTGGTGTCACTCACAATGGGTGGGGATGGCTCAAAGGGCTCACTGGGTATTACCGCCGGGTCCCTATAAGCGACGAGATCCGTGACGTTGAAAGTGGAGCTGATCCCGTAATCCTCTCGCAAGTCCACAACATATGCGTTTAATCTGACTCGCCTCACTACCCGAAAGGGACCGGCACCGCGAGCATGCAACTTCTTCACGGCTCCCGAGGGAAACCGTTCAGGTCTGACCTTGATCATGACATAATCACCCTCCTGAAATTCATGGTGGTGCCTATGGGCGTCAGTCAAGTCGTTGTATCGTGCGTTGCTGGACTCAATGTGATGGCGGATATGCTCATGCAACTGTCTAATATGATCGGAAAAAGACTCGGCTGACTCGGACACACGGGACTGGATGGGAGATGGGACTAGGTCTATGGGATTCCTAAGTCTACGGCCAGTGACAATCTCGAAGGGGCTCATACCTGTAGACCTATTGACCGAATCGTTATAGGCAAACTCTGCTAAGGGTAAGATCAAATCCCAATCCCTGACTCGATCTTGGACCAGACATCTAAGAAGATCCCCCAAACTCCTTTTGACAACCTCAGTGATGGAAATCAACACCGAGCACTAACCTTTTATTTGTGTATTTGTGTCCTTTTTATTTACATTTATATCATTGGCTAATTGGGTTTACAATTGTAAGGCATTATAAGCCAAAGGGTTAGTCATTAGGAATCTTTGGGTTTCTGTGCAAAAAGCTCTTTTGGGTTTCTATGTAATTTGCCCGTAGGTCCAATAGGGCCCCCACCTTATTTTCCATTGGTCCACTTAGGATCTAGGGCCCATGTGGGGCTAGTTCAAAGTCCAAGATTGGACTTGGACCAAGGGGGGGACAAGGTGGAAGAAAATTTAAACTTGGACCAAGCAAAGTCCAAGATGCTCCCCCCTTTACTATTGTTTATTCCTTGTTGTATTTTATTTAATTTGGTCATTTGACCACATGGGGGATTAATTATCCGATCCCTAGTTTACCCCTCCCTAACCCTAGAGCTAGGGGTAGTTTATGTCTTTTTTCCATTTCTATATAACCCATGTATTTTGTGAATTCCTTAGCAATTAATGAAGAAAAATATCATTTGTTGCTCAATTTGCCCAAGGGAACCCTCTCTCCCCCCTTGGAGCTGTGATAGCTCCGAATTTTCAAAGGTGTGAAGCCTCCCCATCTCCCCCTCTCTGAGTGAGAAGCTCAGCACCGCCAACGCCACCGCCATCGAGCCGCCATCGCACCACCACCGCTGCCTCGTAGGAGTTCTATCCACCCCTGGATAGAAGCTTGAAGCCGGATTTTTATCTCCCAATCAGGAGCTCTGTTCGGCCTCAAATTTTGAGGGTTTGTTCTTCCTGTCATCCTCCATCCCCAGTTCAAATTTCGTGTCATTTCACCTTCGTTTAGTATTTTTCCCGTAATTAAGTTTCCCCCCCTGACAGTCTGTCAATCAGCAGATGTGCGGGATAAAGTCTGTTGTTGTATTTTTCCCGCCCCCTTAGCCATCTCCAGAAATTCCCAAAAAAATCATACGTGTTCCTCACATCCCCCTATTCCACCCATACATTTGTCAAAGTCTAGATCCATCGTTTTCTTTTTGGTTAAAATTCATTTTCAGGCAGATCTTATTTTGTCATGTGTGTCTGTAATTCCGAGCCAACAAAAGACTACAACCCACAGAGTTTTTCATTTCCAATCTGCTAGTTGGATGGTTTTGAAATAATTATATGTTGTAGCCATTTGAGTCTGCTTTCTAACGGCACCAATTTTTCCTCAATCTGACACTGGATCTGGGCGTAAAAATTATTTTCGTGAAGGCACACAGATTAGATCCGAGTCTAGGCAGCAGAAGCAGTCCATGAATTAATTCCTCATAAAATACACCGGCTCAGATTCGGCCGCCACCGAGTTCGGAGATCGAAGAGGAGTCTTCCACTGGCGTCCCAGCCAGTTGCCGCGGCAAGGATTCGACCGGAAGCCGCCGTCCCAGTTGCTGAGTTCCCTTGTTGAACCGAGTTGGAACAGTACCGAGTCGGAACCGAGTCGGACCAGTAGCCCATCTTCGGCCCGAAAGCCCTTCCGGCTTGCTGCCCGTCAACCCGAGTCGCTACTCCCAGGTCGCCATTGTAGCCCTTTACCTCTCTACATGGAGTGGGTAATTAAATTCACTGCTATAATTATTTATTTACTGTGTACCGGGAGTACGAGATTCGGTCGGGGCCGTCTCCCCCACGCCCGGAGCATGGAGGTATCGTTTCCGCTCCCCTCTTTGGCATTTGCTTTACTCGTATATATTTTTGAATGCCGCTACTAGAGTGATAGGATAACTAGCATGTCAAATTCTTATCACCGCTGCGAGAGTGAGTGAGTGGAACCCGTCCCGTGTCTCGATCTGAACACGCGAAAAGCCGATACCCGAGACTCATTGCCGATTTCTCAACCGCGCACATCCGCACGCTTCCCTCGCTTAGGGATGTCCGCGGGCTAGAGTCCCTTGTTGTCTCGAGTCACGTCCCATCCCGCATCAAATTGGTATCAGAGCGAAGTCGAGTCTACGGTCGTCGGTTAGTCGGTCCAAGGTGTCGCATTTGCATTCCTTTACTCGGTATATTAAAAGGTGTTCCCGGAATGATAGGTTATGCCTATTGGGAAGGTTGCACACTTGCGTGAGTTTGGTCTTTGGATCATACCTCCGCCACGTACTAGATATTGGTTGAGTCTAGGTTTGTAGTCGAGTCTGCATTCCAACTTTGCATTATTTTTTTAGGGTCGTATCTAGTCCAATAGAGTGTCACTTAGTTGTCTGCATGTCCAACTACTCACGAGCCCATGGCCGTTCCCCGAGACCATGCGTCCGATTGGTCATCCCTGGTGGCCCAATTCAATGCTTTCATGGCCCGACACCCGAGCCCTAAGCCCACAACCGAGTCGTTCCAGCGCCCTATAGTGTCCACTGCCATTCTACCTAATGGGTTGCATACGGAAATCGACTTCATCAGTAGGGTGTCATCTAACTGTGTCTCACAAGACATAGTTGAGTCTCTCTCTAAGACCAATGAAATTGTTCTCAATGGTGGCTTAGCATTCGTAGACTTCCAATGGAGGTTCGGCCCCGTTCTTTATGACGATGGAGCATGGTGCATGGTCGACACACTTGTTGGTCCATACATCATTTTAGGCCAAAATTGGTTGGAAGAGAGGCGAGCGACCTTTGACCGGGATAGGAGGACCTGCACCTTATACCCACCTCCCCTACTCGATGAGTTCATCTTCCACAACGGCATTCAGCCAACCACCTACGTGTCACCAACCACCCCGCCCCAGCGGCCCATTCCACCTCCAGACTCACGCCCACCAGCTCTCCCGGAACCCACCCATGTGTCCCCCTGTAGCGGGATTAGCCATTTCTCCAACCCGTGTCTTTCACATTCCCCTACCTTAGAGGACAACCATTCGGAGGATGCCTCTCCCGAGCCTATTCTAGTGAGTTATGACGCTGACCAAGAGTTGACCGAGGAGTACCTCGTTGATGTTTTGGGGATAGAGAGTGATCCAAGAGAGGGCCAGGGTCTGTTAGCCACCCCAACCCCACTAGTCATCCCTGAGCTGTTTGTCCCGCCCACTTTGCCCTCGGTGGATATGCCATCCGCCGACCCTATACAGTCAGCCATCCTGCTCTTACCTATCTCTCCTACGGTAGCGCAGTCACTAGTGACTACCGTACCATTGTCGACACCTTTTGATGACGCGGTATGGTTTGATTTCTGCCATGCATACGAGAGACAGTATCTAGACATTCCCTTTTTCATGCTCCACACCAGGCGTCCGGATTGCGCTTCCGCCACCCGCCTCCTCATCCTCTCACACTTCCATACCCACGGGCGAGTCTTCTCGAACCGGAGACGGTTGACGAGGGTTGAGACTCTGGACATCAAGTTGTGGGTTAGTCTTTCTTTACACCTAGTGTATGCAGACGGTGTCCGTCATCCTTACCGAGTCATGTTTTCCTTGTGTTTGTGTCTTTTCGTCGTCAATCATAGTATTACTATGAGCGTCTTGGTTTGTCTATGGTCATTTATGGCCTAGGGTAATGTGTAAGTGGTTGTTTCGTACAGTCTGTGAGAGTCTGCATACGAGTCGGTCTAATGTCAGCTCGCGATTGTTGGTTTTAATGCGTCCCTTCTTTTGCAAGATGGGCTATGATGCCAACTATGATGAAAGTATGAGTCAAGCAATGAAATCACTCAACCTATGAACATGTGAATAATGAAACTAGGCAACCAGCACAAGCTCTAGCATGGGCATGCTAACTCAATCAAAACTAAACTAAGCAAATAAAGAAAAACACACGCCAGAGTGTGGAATAAGGAATAAAGAAAAACACACAGTATAGGTGGAACAAATAAAGTAAAGAGGAGATATGATGAGAGGGAAAGCTAATGCCCAAACAAAGGAAAGATGTGATCGCCACTAAGGTAAAAACAAGCCAAAGACCCGATAAGTATCTTAGAATAGGAGGATGATGCACCCACCCACGGGAGAGAGAAAATAACAAGAAAACTGCAGCTTTGCAATATGTAATGGTCGAAGACTGATGCGCCACAGCAAGTGTGACGGTCCCATGATAGACCGCTACAAGACTCTAACGCGCCTGTGCCAGACCGTCAGAGCTTCTACAGAATAGAAGTTGGGAATCTTTTGATCTCCAAGCTTTCCAGCGGGTCGGAGAGCTTGGGCCTCGTGCTATGGGCTCTGTAAACCTGCAAAAGAGTGTAGAACACAAGAAAAATAACCCAGATTAGCCCTTAGACAAAGTAGTATCAATAAATCAAAGAAACTTAAAAACATGCAAAAGGAAAGGGAAATACCGGGGATGTTTGTTTTTTAACCCCTCTGGGGCGTTTTAAAAGATGGGAAGATGTTTTAAATGGATGCAGCAAGTGCAAGAATGTGGGAGATGGAGAGGGACAATGCTATGAATGCTTGAAAGAGGGAAAAGACACTAAGAACACAATTTGACTGAACTAAACCCTTGGAAACGATACTCCCTGGACTTTGGAAGCAGATGGTTGTGGGAAGCAATTCTCCTTTGTTGTGACTCCAATGTGTTGATGGTGTTGACATGTAACTTTACTTCATATGGCAACACATTGTTTTGATTGATTGGCAACACTGTTTATATTTTGATGAAATTACTTTATCAGATTGTCTGTGTGTTATATGCATTTTATCTTGTTTTCACACTGAACACACACTCAAAGTCTCAAAGTCTATACATCGCTGTTGGGCATCAAAGTCTGCACATGAGCATCAGGCAGCAAGTGTGTACAACGCCCTGTGTAGGCACGACAAGTCCATACATCCACATTGCATTGGATAAGTATATACACTGTCCGTCTCATTTAGAGTCTAAGGTAAAGTCTGTACAGTGAGTGTCTCATTGGTGAAGTCTGTACACTCAACAGTTGAACTTCAAAGTCCATACATTGGACTGTAGCTTGCACGAAGCTAAGCCCATACATCGCTCAAGTCTGTACAGAGTCCAGCATCTTAGTTAGTGTCTCATGCATTTGGGCAAAGTCTGTACATCGGTCTTTCAGTAAGTCTGAACATCGCCCGTCTTTGTTAGCGTCTCAGGCATTGGGCAAAGTCTGTACAGAGTCCAGCGTCTCATTCACCGTCTCATTTAGCGTCTCATTGCATGGGATAAGTATGTACATCATTCAGTGTCTAGAGTTTCATGAAGTCTGTACATCAGACTGTTACAGCAAGTCTGTACATTGTCCGTCTTCCTTAGCGTCTTGATCTTTCAAGTCTATACAGTGGTAAAGTCTGCACATTGTGCTTTGAAGCTCAAAGCCTGTACATTGGCTTCACATCTACAAGTCTGTACATTGGCTTTGCATCTACAAGTCTGTACATTGGTTCAGATGTTTCAAGTCTATACACTAGCTTATTCTTCAACTATATACAGCCTGTCTTCACGTTTTAAGTCTATACATCGTTCCTCAAAGGCTAAGTGTATACATTGTCCATATTGCATTACATGCTTTATATCAAAGTCTGTACAGCATGCCTTGTTGTTCACAGCCTTCAAAGTCACATTGTATTGCGTCAACGCAGTGCATTGGCAAGTAGTGAAGCGTCAACGCATTGCATTGTGCATGCCCTGGCAAAGTCACATTGTATTGCGTCAACGCATTGCATTGTGCATGCCCTAGCAAAGTCACATTGTATTGCGTCAACGCAGTGCATTGGCATGTAGTGAAGCGTCAACGCATTGCATTGTGCATGCCCTGGCAAAGCCTATACATCGCTTGTACTCATTTGAGTCTCACTGAAGTCTACACATTGCATCTTCATTCATGAAGTCTACACATTGCACCTTCATTTGAGAAGTCTGTACATTGCATTGATCTTCACATAGTCTATACAACGCAGCTCTTCTGATAAGTCTATACAGAGTGTTATTTAATCTGATCATCCGATACTCTGTCTGACAGGGATTCTCTACTGAGATTGCTGACATGGCTCGTGATCCCAGGAGGACGAGGTGTGCAGATGCTGACACGTGGATGGAAGCACCTCGAATCTGGAGAATTCCTTGGGCGGGAAAATGTGGAAGCCACGCGTCCTTATCCACCTGCTGTTGATATATATATCAGTCTTCATCTTTTGTAAAGGCTGATCGAAGTTGGTGAAGTATATACATCCAGTCTGAAGTAGCAGCCACCGAGATCCACTGTGAGAGAAGAAAAGCAGAGACGAAGAAAAGGAGAGAAGAAGGAGAGAGGAGATGAGTTGAGAGAGTTATTGTGAGAGCTTGTGAATCAGTCTCTTGGTCCAGTTACCAGAGCTGATATTGCTCAACTTTGAGCTACAGTCGTTTTGGTTTTCTTCCATTCGATTGTGTGTTTTGTTTGTTTTCAGTCTTGCTATTTTCTCTTTGAAAACTCTTATTCTATCAAGCTGTTAGTCAGCGGTTTCAAGCTGTGAGGCAGCGGGTTGCAGAGGTGTTCCTCTGGTCGGCTAAGCTGTAGTGCCCAGCAGAGCAAGCTGTAATGCTCAGCTGTTGCAGAGGGTGCTCCTCTGGTCGGGATAAGCTGTAAGCCTCAGCCGTTGTTGGCAAGCTGTAGAGCCTAGCAGATTGAAGCTGTGTATCAGCAGTAATCCACATTTGAGTTGAATGTGGGGTGGACGTAGGTCGGATTGACCGAACCACCAAAAATTCTTGTGCCTCTCGTGTGTTTGATTGCTTGTTCAGCAGATCTTGTGTGTTTCATTCGGTGCATTGGCTGTGCTCGTTTAGTGTTCTTCTAATTCCGCAATTGATTCTAGGCCTAATTTTTAAAATAGCCAGTTGATCTATTCACCCCCCCTCTAGATCCACATCCTGTGGTGATAGAGCTTTCCATCTACCTTCAATATTTGGTATCAGAGCTAGACTCTTCTACAGGGACTTATCGCCCGAAGAGGATAAGCACAGATGGACGGAAGAGGGATGATAGCTGAAGGACACTCCACATCCAAGCCCCCATACTTCGATGGAACCAACTACGCATATTGGAAGCACCGTATGCATGTATTCTTGAGGGCTAAAGATTATGAAATTTGGAAGGTGGTTAGCAAGGGACCTTTCGAGCTGTCCCCAAATGAAGATGTATGGACCAAGGAGGAAATTAGAAGGTCCACGCTCAACTGGAGTGCAATCAATGCAATCCAGTGCTCTCTGCATCCCACTGAGTTCTCACGAATATCTGCCTGCTCCTCAGCGAAGGAAATGTGGGATGCACTTGAAGTCATCTATGAGGGAACTTCACAAGTCAGAGAGACTAAGACTAATCTACTGGTTTCAGAATACGAAGCTTTCAAGATGAAGCCTAATGAGACGATCAAGGAAATATATGCTCGGCTGACTATTATCACAAATGGTCTCAGAGGCTTCGGGAAAAAATATTCTGAGTATGATGTAGTCAGGAAGATCTTGCGATCCTTGACTCCAATTTGGCACACCAAGGCCACAGTTATGGAAGAGTCAAGAGATCTGCACAATACTAGGGCAGATGAGCTGATCGGATCTCTAATGGCTTATGAGATGAATATGCTGAAGATAGAGGAGGCTGACAGAAAGAGGAAGCCGATAGCTCTGAAGGCTGGTGCTAGCAGATCCAGTCGATCCAGCCCCAACGGATCATCAACTGAAGAGAGCTTGTCTGAAGAAGAAGTGGCAAATGCTGATATTGCCATGATTACTAGGGAATTCCGGAGATTTCTCAAGAAGGAAGGAAGAAGATTCAGCCGAAGAAATCCCAACAGTGGCCGCCGAGACACAAGGTATAAATCAAACCCTGTAAAGAAAACTGAAACTAATGTTTGCTATCAATGCAGGAAGGCGGGTCACTTTAAAGCTGAATGCCCGACAAATCAGAACCTCAAGGATAAGTCCAAGAAGAAGAACACAAAAGGGAAAGCTATGGTGACTACCTGGAGTGATGAGGACGAGGGATCTTTGAGCGTCACTTTGGATAGTGAAGTTGAAGCTGAGAAGCCAATCTGTCTCATGGCAACCAACTCAGAAGATAGAGAGGAAGAATCTGATGAGGTATCCTCTCGCTATGAAAATTTTACCATTACTGATTGGATGGTTGCTTATGATGAACTTATTGATAGAGTAGATGAGGTCAGAAAAGAAAACAGGCATCTACGAAGAAAAATTAAAATCATGCAAAATGATACTTCATTGTCTGATAAAATTACCTGCTTAGAAACTGAAAACAGTAAGCTGAAACTCACATGTTCTGAATTTGAAGAAATCAATAAAGAACTGAAAATGTCTAAGGAAGAAAATGTGAGATTAGACAATAAAATTGATGCATGGAAACTGAAATTCAGAATTATGAAAATGAGATAAAAATTGTTTCCGAAAAATTTGAAGCTGTCCTCAATGTGAATAATGAGTTGAAAAAATCTATTGATGAAGTTCAGAAAGATAATGAGGATAAGCTAAAAACAATTGAGAAAATGACCCAAGGATCTGAAAATTTAGATGCATTATTGGGGTCAAAGGTAAATTTCAGAAGAGAGGGACTAGGATTCAACTCTAGTGTAACTAAAAGCTTTGAATGAAAACTATTTCCTTTGTTGCACAAAAGGAGAAAGGACCTCTGATCAACATGAATTCTAATAATGTTGTAAAGACAAATTAGAATCTGAAAAGGCTAAATGCATAGGAGAAGGGCAAACTGAAAGTAGGTGAGCCTAGTAGAATTGGGACTTCCAAACCTAGCTCTAGTGCTCAACCCAAGGTTAGGGGTCAGCCTGCTCAGGTAAACAAAACCCATGTCAATGCCAAAAAGTCTTCACCACCATCATCATAGAAGAGGACCCAACCAAAACCTATGAATAGGTCAGCAGGGTCAAGGGTGCAGGGAAGACAAAATATTTTCAGAAGTCAGCCCAACAAATTCAATCCACCTAGAGTTCAGTCCTACTACCCCACACAGCCAATCTATCCTAATGGGCGTGGGTGGACTAGAACTCAAGGGATGTATACAGGGTATGTTCATCAACCTACACACTTTTACAGACCCTATGTCAGAAATTGGGAAAATGGGTATGGTAGTCGGATGCCTAGGAATTACCAACATTTCCACAGCCAGCCCAGGAACTACTATGGCTAAAACTTTATGAATGCAACCTGGCCGAAGCATTGGCACAATAACAACAATTCTGTGAATAACTCTGTTGGTGCAAATAAAAAGAAAAACAAGAAAAACAAGAAAAGGTAAAATAAAAAGAAATCTGGAAAATCCACTGAACAGAACTGCTTCAAACAAATGTGGATTCCTAAAAATCTGCTTTCTTGTTTTAACTGCTTTTCATCTTCATTGGAGCCCAATCAGACTTGGGTTCCAAACTCTTTGCCCTAATTGTGTGTGCAGGTATGCCTGGCAGCCAAGAGCAACTTGTGGTACTTGGACAGTGGCTGCTCCAGGCATATGACAGGAGATAAGGCCAAGTTTTGCATGCTAACTGAAAAGCTAGGAGGCCTTGTCACCTTTGGAAGCAACACAAAGGGTAGGATCATTGGATCAGGTAAGGTAGGTAAGTGTTCTACCTGCTGCATTGATGATGTTATGCTGGTTGAAGGGTTAGCTTACAATTTACTTAGTATCAGCCAGTTGTGTGATAAGGGTCATAAGGTTTTATTTGATTCTCAATGCTGCAAGGTTTTTGAACCTGATTCAGAAATTGTAAAATTCTCTGGAAAAAGGATAAATAACACATACATGATAGATCTAGATGATATTCAGGATTCTAACCTATGTCTTACTGCCAATAGAGAAGATTTAGCATTTTTATGGCATCGTAGGTTAGGCCATGCTAGTTATACCATTTTGCATAAACTAAACAAGTATAGCATGGTTAGAGGACTTCCTGAAGTTTCCTTCAAGAAAGAGAAAAAAATCTGTGATGCATGCACCCAATCAAAGATAACTAGAAAGTCATTTAAGTCTAGAACTGAAAATCTGTCTTCCAAACCCTATGAGCTGATACATGGACCTTTTTGGGCCAACCAGATCTGTCAGCTTATCAGGGAGGAGGTATGGGTTTGTTATGGTAGATGACTTTTCAAGGTATACTTGGGTTTATTTCTTATCTAATAAGAGTGATGCATTCTCAGAATTTCAGGAGTTCTGTATAAGAATAAATCAGAAAATTGAAAATATTTTGACTGATCATGGAGGTGAGTTTGAAAACTCACACTTTGAAGAATTTTGCAGGTCAAGTGGGATTCATCATAAGTTCTCCTCACCCAGGACACCTGAGCAGAATGGTGTTGTCGAAAGGAGGAACCGAACTCTAGTAGAAATGGGCCGAACTCTCTTAGTTGAAGGTCAACTGCCAAGAAAATTCTGGGCTGAAGCAGTCAACACAGCCTGTTATGTAATTAACAGGGCAATGGTAAGACCTTCCACCCAGAAAACCCCTTATGAGATTTTGAGAGGTAAGAAACCTTCAATCGCCCACTTCAAGGTCTTTGGTTGTAAATGTTTTATACATATAAATGACAAGAGGGACCTTGATAAATTTAAGCCAAAAGGTGAACCAGGAATCTTCCTCGGTTATTCTGAAAACACCCGGGCTTATAGAGTGTTCAATTTAAACTCAAAAATTGTTGAAGAATCTCCACACATTATCTTTGATGAAACCTTGATGGAAACCAACAATGGTTATTGCAGGAACAAAGATGGAAACATTTTGAAAGATGAAAACTCTGCAGACCAGTCTGATGGTGAGGAAGATAAAGAAGAGCAAAGTGAAGAAGAACCTGAAGTTCACGGGGAGGTAAGTGAAATTCCTGAAACTCAGATTGTTAATATTAGATATCTTAAAGATCACCCTGTGAATAATGTCATTGGCAATCTGAATGATCCCCCTAGAACTAGAGGTCATTTTAGAATTCAGGATGAATTAAATGCATATGCTCTTGTTTCTCAATTTGAACCCAAGTCCATTGACTGTGCCCTCAAGGATATGCATTGGATTAATGCCATGCATGAGGAGCTTAATCAGTTCGGCAGGAACAAGGTGTGGCACTTGGTCCCACCTCCTGATCATGGAATAGTCATAGGGACTAGGTGGGTTTTCAGGAATAAATCTGATGAATTAGGGAATATTGTTAAAAATAAAGCCAGACTTGTTGCTCAGGGGTACAACCAGGAGTTTGGTATTGACTTTGAAGAGTCATTTGCCCCTGTAGCCAGATTAGAAGCTGTTAGAATTTTATTAGCTTATGCATGTTCCCAAGGTATAATCCTCCAGCAGATGGATGTAAAATCTGCATTCTTGAATGGGGAAATTAATGAGGATGTCTATGTTAGACAGCCCCCTGGGTTTGAATGTCTAGATTTCCCTAATCATGTTTACAAATTAAATAAAGCTCTCTATGGTATTAAGCAAGCTCCCAGAGCTTGGTACGACAGGTTGAGCAAGTTCCTCACTGATCAAAATTTCACTAGAGGAGTAGTTGATCAGACCTTGTTTACAAAGGTGAGTCATTTTGAAATTCTTATTGTACAGATTTATGTAGATGATATCATTTTTGGGTCAACTAACCCCAAATTGTGTGAGGAATTTTCTAAAACAATGACTAATGAGTTTGAAATGAGCTCAATGGGTGAGCTCAAATTATTTCTTGGACTGCAGGTTACACAAACAAAGGATGGAATGTTTATCACTCAGTCCAAGTACACAAGGGATCTACTCAAGAAATACAAGATGGATAACCTTAAAGAGATAGCTTCTCCAATGGGTACCTCTACAAGCTTGGATGAAGACACTAAAGGTAACCCATTTGACCAGAAGTTATACAGAGGTATGATCGGATCCCTTCTCTACTTAACAGCATCTAGGCCTGATATTCAATTCGCTGTAGGATTATGTGCTAGGTTTCAGGCCAGTCCTAAAGAAAATCATTTTAAAGCAGTGAAAAGGATTTTTAGATATCTGCTAGGCACCCAAGAGCTAGGATTATGGTATCCTGCTAGGTGTGAGTTAGAGCTTCTAGCTTACACTGATGCTGATTATGCTGGGTGTCGAGTAGATAGAAAAAGTACTAGTAGCTACTGTCAATTCCTTGGTGGCTGTCTAGTATCTTGGGCATCTAAGAAGCAACACACTGTAGTCTTGTCTACAGCTGAGGCTGAATATGTTGCAGCAGGTAATTGTGCTGCCCAAGTACTTTGGATTAAGCACCAACTAGATGATTATCAGATAAAACTGGAATGTATTCCAATTCTATGTGATAATACTAGTGCTATATGCCTTACTAAAAATCCTATTCATCATTCTAGGACTAAGCACATAGAAATAAAACATCATTTTCTGAGAGATGCTGTGAACAAAAAGGAAATTGAACTGGACTTCATTGAAACAGACAAACAAGTTGCTGATATCTTTACTAAGCCACTTAGAAATGAAAATTTTAAATTTTTTAGAAGAGAACTTGGCTTGTGTAAATTTCAGCATAATGAATGAACTTTTTGTTGACTTGAATAAAATTTTTGAGCTACTTTGAATAAACTTCTGATTTGGACTTACTATTGATAGATTGAATAAACATTGTGCAACAGACTTATGATAATGCATGACTCTCATATTTGTATTTGCACTCATGATCATCATCACATATATATGTCTAGATGCATGATATGTCTATATTTCTGCATGGGTCATACTGCACAATAAGATAGTCTGAGTAAGCATGAACTTCAAAAAAAAAATCATCTGATCTGTCATCTTTTGCAAAAAATTGCATGCATATAGACAGGGGGAGTCTTGTCAGTAATTTCAAGGTGAACTGCTGCGTCGACGCTGCTATAATGTGGCGTTGACGCAGTGAACTAGATCTGTGAATATCTCTGTCTCTTTATTCTGATGAGTTGACGCTGCAATAGCATGGAGTCAACGCACTGACACTATCTCAGTGTCTTATACTGTTGCCTCTTCAACTGATGCGTAGACGCCTTGAACTCCCAGCGTCGACGCTGTCTATTCAATTCTTGACTCTGAATGATTGAGTCTGACAGTATGGTAATCTTTTAGTCAGTTCTAATCTTAAGCTATAGAAAACAGATTTCTTCTTTCATAAGAACTTTAATTGCTTAAAGACTGACTTATTGGTTTAAAATTTATAATCTTTAGAGTTGAAAGACTACAATCAGTAAATAAGGATGCTGAAAATTGATAAAGCTCTCAACCTTATCTTATTTCATGTCAGACAAAGCTAATTATATCTGAAATCTAAAAACTCATCTGAAATCATGTCAGACAAAGCTAGGTATGTGTATTGTCCTTAAACAAGTCATTCTGAAACAAATAAAGGGCAGCTAAGAAAGATATTAAAAAATATTAAAAATTATTTGAAAAATAGCATTGACAGAGCAATGACTGGTAAATCACTGAGAAACTGAGTGATCCATCAAAGAAGTGGACACCACTCATGTCATGAGGTGTATCAGCTATCTCTGTATAAAATGATCAAAACAGTAGGTTGTTTTCACTGAGTACCTGGGGGTAACTGGCGTCCAATAAACGTGTACCCTCACACAAAAAAGGTGTCAATCAATTCTATTGAGATTGATCATAGGCAAGATGGTCCATCATGTTGAGTATCTAGGGGTATTGGCGTTTGATAAACGTATACCCTTACGCAAAAAGACTTTTGGTACCTGAATGCCCTAAATGAAACAATACTGAAAAATGATGTTCCCTTCAACGAAATTTCATGGTTGTCAATTGTTTAATTTCAATACATGACCTGGTTTCTCTTCACACATTTTACTGAGTCTATGAAAGTAAGATATTCTGAAACTGAATCCCTCATGTAAATATGACTCTGGTTTATTGTTTTATCATGCACATCTACCTTATCCAATGAATATAGTGCATGAACTCTCATTTTTATAACCTTTAAACCAGAATTTCAATTTCTAAGCCGTTTCTCGGTTCATATGACTGAAGGTTCTGTGCTTTAGTTGCTTAATTTCTGAACTACTTACTAAGAATGCCAGTCAGCTGAACTTTCTTTTTCTTCACTTGCACTCACTTTCCCTCCTATTTGTTGATGGCAAAGGAGGAGAATATTGTCTGAGAATTCATTCTTTCAGAAATTCATTCTTTCAGTTCAGCGGGAGAATTCAGAATTGAGAATTTTGCATTCAGGGGGAGTGTATGCATCTACATCATGGTATGGCAAAAGGGGGAAATTTTGCTAGTAGGGAGTTGCCTACATTTTGTAGCATGCAGCATGTCATTCATAGCATCTACATGCATCTGCATAATAATCTGAATAAAAAATCATGTCGTTCATCAAAAAATGCATCTGTATGACAGGATGTTGCTACTCTACATGATAGGGGGTTGCCATCATCAAAAAGGGGAAGATTGTTCTGACTCCTGTGTTTTGATGGTGTTGACATGTAACTTTCCTTCATATGGTAACACATTGTTTTGATTGATTGGCAACACTGTTTATGTTTTGATGAAATTACTTTATCAGATTGTCTGTGTGTTATATGCATTTTATCTTATTTTCACACTGAACACACACTCAAAGTCTCAAAGTCTATACATCGCTGTTGGGTATCAAAGTCTGCACATGAGCATCAGGTAGCAAGTGTGTACAACGCCCTATGTAGGCACGACAAGTCCATACATCCACATTGCATTGGATAAGTATATACACTGTCCGTCTCATTTAGAGTCTAAGGCAAAGTCTGTACAGTGAGCGTCTCATTGGTGAAGTCTGTACACTCACCAGTTGAACTTCAAAGTCCATACATTGGACTGTAGCTTGCACGAAGCTAAGCCCATACATCGCTCAAGTCTGTACAGAGTCCAGCGTCTTAGTTAGTGTCTCATGCATTTGGCAAAGTCTGTACATCGGTCTTTCAGGAAGTCTGAACATCGCCCGTCTTTGTTAGCGTCTTAGGCATTGAGCAAAGTCTGTACAGAGTCCAACGTCTCATTCACCGTCTCATTTAGAGTCTCATTGCATGGGCTAAGTATGTACAGCATTCAGTGTCTAGAGTTTCATGAAGTCTGTACATCAGACTGTTACAGCAAGTCTGTACATTGTCCGTCTTTCTTAGCGTCTTGATCTTTCAAGTCTATACAGTGGTAAAGTCTGCACATTGTGCTTTGAAGCTCAAAGCCTGTACATTGGCTTCACATCTACAAGTCTGTACATTGGCTTTGCATCTACAAGTCTGTACATTGGTTCAGATGTTTCAAGTCTATACACTAGCTTATTCTTCAAGTATATACAGCCTGTCTTCACGTTCTAAGTCTATACATCATTCCTCAAAGGCTATGTGTATACATTGTCCATATTGCATTACATGCTTTATATCAAAGTCTGTACAGCATGCCTTGTTGTTCACAGCCTTCAAAGTCACATTGTATTGCGTCAACGCAGTGCATTGGCATGTAGTGAAGCGTCAACGCATTGCATTGTGCATGCCCTGGCAAAGTCACATTGTATTGCGTCAACGCAGTGCATTGGCATGTAGTGAAGCGTCAACGCATTGCATTGTGCATGCCCTGGAAAAGTGTATACATCGCTTGTATTCATTTGAGTCTCACTGAAGTCTAAACATTGCATCTTCATTCATGAAGTCTACACATTGCACCTTCATTTGCGAAGTCTGTACATTGCATTGATCTTCACATAGTCTATACAACGCAGCTCTTCTGATAAGTCTATACAGAGTGTTATTTAATCTGATCATCCGATACTCTGTCTGACAGGGATTCTCTACTGAGATTGCTGACATGGCTCATGATCCCAGGAGGACGAGGTGTGCAGATGCTGACACATGGATGGAAGCACCTCGAATCTGGAGAATTCCTTGGGGGGGAAAATGTGGAAGCCACGCGTCCTTATCCACCTACTGCTGATATATATATCAGTCTTCATCTTCTGTAAAGGCTGATCAAAGTTGGCGAAGTATATACATCCAGTCTGAAGCAGCAGCCACCGAGATCCACTGTGAGAGAAGAAAAGCAGAGAAGAAGAAAAGGAGAGAAGAAGGAGAGAGGAGATGAGTTGAGAGAGTTATTGTGAGAGCTTGTGAATCAGTCTCTTCGTCCAGTTACCAGAGCTGATATTGCTCAACTTTGAGCTACAGTCGTTTTGGTTTTCTTCCATTCGATTGTGTGTTTTGTTTGTTTTCAGTCTTGCTATTTTCTCTTTGAAAACTCTTGTTCTATCAAGCTATTAGTCAGCGATTTCAAGCTGTGAGGCAGCGGGTTGCAGAGGTGTTCCTCTGGTCGGCTAAGATGTAGTGCCCAGCAGAGCAAGCTGTAATGCTCAGCTGTTGCAGAGGGTGCTCCTCTGGTCGGGATAAGCTGTAAGCCCCAACCGTTGTTGGCAAGCTGTAGAGCCCAGCAGATTGAAGCTGTGTATCAACAGTAATCCACATTCGAGTTGAATGTGGGGTGGACGTAGGTCGGATTGACCGAACCATCTAAAAGCCTTGTGCCTCTCGTGTGTTTGATTGCTTGTTCTACAGATCTTGTGTGTTTCATTCGGTGCATTGGCTGTGCTCGTTTAGTGTTCTTCTAATTCCGCATTTGATTCTAGGCCTAATTTTTAAAATAGCCAGTTGATCTATTCACCCCCCCTCTAGATCCACATCCTGTGGTGATAGAGCTTTCCATCTGACTTCAACATCCTTGGTTGGTTCTAGCTCCAGGATGCAGCAGTACTTCGACACGAACTCCAGATGTCTCCTCCTCCAGCCATGAAGTCAATGGTTCTATTTATAGACCCTCAAAGT
The DNA here is from genome assembly GCA_022559845.1 of Amorphophallus konjac. NCBI lineage: Eukaryota > Viridiplantae > Streptophyta > Magnoliopsida > Alismatales > Araceae > Amorphophallus > Amorphophallus konjac. Next base: position 83,099,282 of record CM040124.1, on the reverse strand, counting down.
CTAGGTTTGAGTTGAGGATAATCTAGCTAGAAAGTAGAACGTTTCTTAGCAAACTCTTGAAGATAATACTCCCAAGAGTCCATAGAAACAAACAGAAGGTTCTGAGGATCAGATTTTAAAGAGAAATCAAATAATCAAACTCTTAAGTCGGCCACGGAGTAGCAGAGAAAAAGCAGTTCTGCTAGAACTCTCTGTTTGATGTAACGGCCGCACGATAGACCGTCACAAGGATGTAACGCTCCAAGGATGGACCGTCAGAAAACCTTATCCATTAAAAGATAAGATCAACGAGCGAAGTTTACAATCATAGGACTCTAGATGAATGTAATGGTCAAGGGTAGACGTGTTACAATGAATGTAACGGTCACACGATAAGCTGTCACACTCAACGGATAGGTTAAAAAGATACGCTTGAAAGAAGCCATAAGCTTAAGGACTCTGTAAGGATGTAACGGACCACGGAAGATGCGTTACATGGCTGTAACGTGCCATCAAAGGACTGTTAGAGACAATGGAACACAAATGCAATGAGAGCTTGCTAAGCTTCGCCCAGCGGAAAGGGATAAGGAACCAGACCCAACCAAGGAGACATGACCCTATGAAATAAACCTCGAATTGACCAAGAAGGCTCAATAAAGGTGAACAACTTAGAGCATCATATGGAATGAACAAGGAGATGACCCGACTTATTGGTCATAAAATGGGTGTCAACAGATGCCCCTCCTTAACGTCCTCTTTGTAGGAGAGCGAGCGGAGGTGAAGCGAAAGCGAAATGGAACACGGAGATGAAGCAGAGATGAAGTGGAGCAGACTGAAAAGCTGGTGTTAAGGCAAACGACACCCGTTCTCAACCAACGAGCGATAGGAATTTTTTGGAAAACTTCGAACCAATCACAAGGAAATATCCAACCAAATGACGCATGTCTGGAGGAACTAACAACTAAGGAAAGGAAAACACGGCCAGCGGTCGGAGCAACGGAAATGAAAGAGACGAGTAACTAAACTCCAGATAGGAATCTTTAGCTAACCAGATCACGGGAGGAGACCGAACGAAACCTTCTAATTCAGAGTGAAATGACTCTCCTTATTCTAGATCATTAAACACAGCTATTCACCATTATTGAGACACCTGGACAAATGAGGCTCGTGAATGCTCAAAAGATGTGTATGATGCATGCTGGGCTAAAATAAAGAAATCACAAAATGAATGAAAATAAAGACAAAATAGCAAGATACTCGAGAATAGTATTGCTAGATCGGAGAAACAAGGGTCAGGACACCATCTGCAACCACGGCGTGCAGGACAGAACCATCATCCCCAAGCTTTTCCAACATAACGGCCTATCCAACGATTAATCATGTGTACCTAGATCATCATCATTTTTGTTTAAGGGGAACATCAGATCCCAGAACACATGAATGACCAGTCGGTTCTCAAGATAGTATATCATATATAACATATAGTAATGCATTAAGGGATAAGGGATCGAAATACAACACCTGACTTACCTGTGCGGCGAGCGGTGAAGCATGATGACACAGCATGTGGATGTTCATGACTTTTATCCATAGAAAGAGAGGTTAGCCAACAACAATTAATCATGAGCATGGAATAAGGCCTAACCATTCATTGTATTAAGCATAAAAGCATGATGATCATTCAAGGGCATTATTATTCATCAAATGTTTCAAAGTCTCTGACGGCCTAAGATAGATACATCAGACTCATGTAATGGTCCTAACCTGGCGCGTCACACAGCATCGGTTCACATTTTTCAAAATATAGATAACTGAATAACCTAATGGTCCAAGAGAGATGCGTCAGAGGCTGTGACGGTCTTACGATAGACCGTTACATTTTTTGAGTGTTCAAAAAAAAAAAACAAATCGAACGGCCGTGACCCTCATTCGCTCAAACACATAAAACACCCAAAAATAAACCCCACCGACAACCATGACCGGCGACGAGCTCCCCCGGCCGCCCATGAGAAGGGAGAAAGGGAAGAAGACCAAAGCCATCAATGGCAAGGCCCTCAGGAGATTTAGGGCAAGGGTGGACCAAGAGGAGGTCCCCCCGGCGGCAACCGAGCAACCAACGGTGACGGTGGAGCAAACGGCCGAGGAGGACCCTCCCACAGTCAAGGAAGGAGGAGAAGAGGCCCTGGGGGAGACTACTGGCAATGAAGAAGGGGCCACGGCACCGGAGAAGAGAAAACGAGGTCGCGACCATGAGGTAGGTCCCTCGCCCTAAAAATCTAATTTTTGAAATTTTTATGTGTGCATGTGTGTTTGAAAGGGATAAAATGGGTCTAGAGACCCATTGGGGATGATATGTAGGCCATTTGGGCCATTTCAGAAGCTAAGCTAATCAAAGGTGACAACGCCCTATTGCAGAGGATGTGACGGTCGTTGCAGCGACTGTCACAGACCTGACGCACCACCATTGGTGCGCCAGAGAACTATGACGCGTCCCCACAGGGCCGTCAGAGTGACCAGAGACAGAAGCAATTTTTTTTGGAATTTTTAGTTTTTTTAATTTTTTTGTTGCTTTCATTTCTATTAATGTGATGCAATGAAATTATGATGTAATGACTGACTTATGCTCTAATTGTGCAGGGGAAAAGAAGAACGAGGACCTCTTGGCTCCAGATCCGGGTGGTATACCAGGCATTGCCCGAGTTTCAGAGAGAGAGATTGGCCAGGATGGGATTTGCCGAGGTGCTGAGCATCGAGGTGACCAGGACGGATACGCCACTGCTATATGCACTGTACGAGAGGTGGGACCTGTTGGCACTCAAAATATCACTCGTGGCGATCAAGTCTCAAAGATGAATGACACGGCCCACTGAAGCACAGAAGCTGATAAATATCAACTTACAGAAGACTTCTCAAGCTGCCAGAGCCTCGAGTCATCCTGTATGAGCACGGGGACTTCACCTCAGGAGAATCGAGATGGACTCACAACCAACCGGCAGTGTGACCAAGCCTGCCCAATGAACAGGCATCGACTCCGTCGTGCCGCATACACTACACCCGTTGTCCGACCAAGGACAACGGTCTACCCGGTGGCCACCCACCTTATGAAAGACTCTCCTGAGATGGAAGAACTCCCTTGGCTCTTCAGAACAGAGGACCGAGGGATCTGTCGGTGGAAGATCCCGGCTACCCATCGCGGGTATGGCTTGTCACCAGATCGGGCCCATTAGTGGCCGAATGATCGCCCGGCCTGGGCGAAACTATCCTGGGTGTCACCCCACCCTCCAAGAAGCTTCGAGCACAAAACAGGCCGAGCCAACGGCATGAACCCTAGTGCCGAGGGCCGTGTCAGCGGAGAACCCGCATATTCAAGCAAAAGACGTTCGGGGTTCTGAGAATGGCCATACGTCATCTTGAAAGCTTCGACAAGGCATCTCGTCGAGGTTTCGAAGAACGGTGGTGAGATAAATGTTCACGGTGATCCCCGGAACCATCCCCGGACTCATCAGCTAGCCCGCAACGTGCGGGAGATGCTAATACGGAGCGCCCTAAACCGGCGCGCCCTCTTATCCGGTGCCTCTCTATTCCGGCGCGCGAAAACTACAGAAGCCCCTTTGTCCGACGCCCTCTTATTCCGGCGCGCAAAAGCTTCATAGGACCCTCTCTCTGGCGCGCCATTCCTCACGCCGGATTAGGATTCGAGCTTGCTCCTATATATATGTGGCTGCTCGAAAGTAAAGAGGGGGAAGGGAGAAGGAAAAAAGAGAAGAAAAAGAAAAGGAGGAAGAGGTTTCTAAAAGAAGAAGAATTAGAAGAAAAAAGAGAGAGTCGGGGAACCAATCACCTTCGAGGGAGAAAGGGTTTCCTTGCGAGAGAAGCAGGGTTCTCACAGAGCGTCCCTTCGCCGCCGTCTTCCTTTGCTCTAACTGAAGTCCTCCGGAGCCGGAGAAGAAGGGTGAGGGTTCGATATTCAGTGCGAGGAACATGTGGGTCGTGTGTTTTTTTCCCATTTTCTCTCCGACTCCTCCCCTCTGATCTGATGTAAGCGAGAAAGGGGGGGTGGCGATGATATGAGCCAATCCTCCCCCCCTCCTCGGCATCTATTTAGTTTGTTCTTCCTCTGTAAATCTCTCTGCAACTAGTGAACGGTGACCGAGCGGCGACGCCGGCGCCGGATTTGTAATACATGTGTTAGCCCCCCTGTTCACGGGGTGATGGTATTATATATATGAGTTGGTTGATTGAACGATCGATGATGTGTCTCCTCCTTTCATTCCTATCTCAGTCAGTGCATCTGTCTGTTTTCCCACTTGCGCGTGGTTTTCCGAATCCGATTTCTCCGACTCCGAATATGCCCTGGGATATCACGGGCTACAGAGATGAACCCTCCCCGGGGCCTTCACGTCGACGCAGTGGCTGTGTCCTACTCGATGGTTCTTGCATACTTTGTGGATAGAGGCGTGCCTGTGCACGTATCTCTTCCCGCTCTGTTTTAGGGTCGGATCTCCACTCTCTTTCCTCTTTGCATTCTTCCATTGCTCAGAGAAGGTGGGAGTCACCTCCAGAACACCAGGGCCCGCCCTGTGATTACTGCATTCCAGCCACTCGAGCATATGCGTATGTGGTTAGATCATCCTAGTCACATATAAGCTATCTCCCTCTGTGACTGCTACTTTCCTTCTCCTCCGTGGATGGTAGTCCAGTCTCGTGAGCATCAATACTTTACTCTGTGAGTGGTAATCTGTCAATGCCGAATGTCTTCTTTTCTCTCGTATGTGTTCTGCATCCCCGAACTGCCCTAGCTCTGTCGGTTTTGTCCCATTAATCCGGGGAGGGGGACATTCCCCACTATTTCATAGACCTGCCGATTGGTCAAGGAGGCTCCACCTGCGAGTGATGGATGCTCCCAACGGGCCATAGGGTGAACATTAACAGGGGTCTCAGCCCAACAATCCAAACCCATAGCCCTTCGGGACCCTGTGGTGACTAAGGGACAATTGCTCCTAGTAGGCTAGTCCTCGGAGCCTCTCTCCCTAATGGTCTTTCTCTAACGGATGCAGTGCATGCTACAGGTTGCTCACCCTTCGTAGGCCAGCCCTCGGGGTTGTCGCTTCCTTCATTAGCTGCCTTATCCGCCTGTTTCAACCCACGGAGCCATGGTATCCCTTGAAGGCCAGTCCTCGGGGTTTTTTGTCCGATTGGGATTTGCTGGCGACCATTGTGCCGACCGGCTGTTTAGGGGCTTACTCCACGCGTGAGTATGACCCCGTTTCTCCCCTGCCACCTTTCAGGGACGGGGGAGATGCTGCCAAAATTCTGTCAGGTTTCTTAATTAACAAAGCCATCTCCAAGAATTGGCCTTAATAAAACATAAGTTCTCAAGCGATGAACTGCCGCGCTCGAGTATGAACCTCGCACTAACTCATCACTTCATTCTGGAAGGGCTCTGGACTTCAATTAAACAAGCAATCAGCCCAATTTACTTCAAAACTCTCAACAAAATCTTAATGAACTTAAATAGTTGAAAATTCCATCAAAAATTAGCTAAAATAGTGCGGTCTTAATTCGGCGCGCCTTAATACGGCGCGGTACCCCCCCTCGCCAGAATAACCTCACACTCATAAAACTTTGTTTTCAAATGGCACGTTCTCGGCGCGCCCTAAACCGGCGCGCCCCATGCCTGCCGTGCCGTATCAATCTTTATTATGGCAGCGCCGTACTAAGACTGTTTACCTACGCTTGACCGCGCCGGGGAAACCTTTCCCCATGCATGGTCGTGCCGCTTTTGAAACATTGTAATGTTCTAATTACCCACTTGCCTCCGGAGTGATCCTCGTCTCCCGTGGTCGAGACTAATAAACCCTGATTAGTAATAAACCAAATAAAGGGGAGGGTTGTCCAAGTCCGAATCACCTTATTGTCATGCTTTTACTATCATGTCTGCTATTATCATGCTTTTACTACCATGTCTGTCATCACCATGCTTTCGCTATCATGTCTATGATACCATTCTCATCTCCCTTGGCGGAGATTAATAAATGTGATTGATCACTGTTTACTTTCATAACTCTATTGCCATGCTTAACATGGTAATGAGCATCATGCATGCACGCTTGCATAGACCCTCGGGTATATCAAATGGCACTGACGGAAGTCCTGGTTATGCGCAATCGGAGGTCTTTGCTTTGCGCGATGGTGGTCTTCGGACCTATGCCCTCCGCCATGTATCGAGGGTCTTCAATTTAATGAATCATTCCTCTCTTGCATAACAGATAGAAGCATCTCACGTGACCTGCTCACATTTTTACCTTTGCATCTTCATTCCGGCCTCGACAGCCCACTATCTCGGTAATTAATCAAAGGTTTTCCCTCCTCGTGGGGGATGTAATTAACGCCATAGCCTTTACGGTATGGCAGACTGCTGGTCCCAACTGAACCTCCCTCTCCCCCGACACGGGTCAGAATGAGCGCATAATAAATTCATCACTCACGTGACTGGCACGCCCTCGCAGTCAATCAGTCCGTTAACTACCAGTTAGTTAATTGGTTGATCGACACGTGAAATAAACCAAATAAACCCAAATGATAATCATAAATAAAAAAAAAAACCAGAACGAAAAGATTCCCATCGCAAACAGTCTGGCATGCCCGGTGGGACTAGTGTCACCTTTCATCTCTTTGTCGAGATACTTGGGCTTCGAGGCCCTCCCAAAGGTTGTTGATCGTTGGTTTGTTTGTCTTTGCAGGCGAACTATGACGACAATTGGGTTGACTGGCGTCGGCTTTGGCCCATCAATCATTGATGGTCATGCGCAGGGGTACCTGGCGGTACCCACGGTGTTCGGCAGCTTCCATGCCGCCGTTGCCTTCCCCATCCTCTTGGGGTTAGCCTTTGTAGACATGCTGGAGGTGGAACCCTCGGAGCCTGTCGAGGGAGCTACGAAGAACATGGAGCCTCTAAAGGCTCGATACTGCCACGACTCGCTCAAGAGTCCAACCTTGGTCGCCAGCTGCCTGGTGCACCATGCTGTCTGTGGGGTCCGCCCCGATGATGTGAACAGGAACTCCGGAGGATGTCAGCGCAGGAAAATCTGGAAGAGTACTGCGGTGGTTATCGGAACCCTCTCGCAATCCGATAAATCTATGATGGTTGGTGGCATGCGCGTCTTCCTCAACGAACGCGACGCGCGGATAGTCCCGGATCGGGTTGTCCCTTCCATCCTCGTCCGCAACTCATATCAAGCCCTCACTGGAAGGAGGGCTGAAAGAGAAGAAGCCGGCCATTACGGCCAAGAGAAGTTGGCCCCCAGGCCAAGGAAATTTAAACAGGCATGGGTCCCCAAGAGGGTCCAACCTGTTCATCAACCTACACCCGTCCACCGCCGCCATGCTCACGACAGAGCGGAAGGGAGGAGAGAAAGGAGCTTGGCCCCGAAAGAAGAAGAAGTGGTTGCGGACCCTCCGCGCCGCGAAAGTTTCTGGGCCTGCGCCCGCCAAGCCAACGTCCCTGCTGTGGGACGAAGGTTCCAGCAACCTGCCAATAGAGCTCGGCTAGCTTATACCCCTCCTGCGGGAGGTCGGCAACTGTCCCCCGTGCTGCATCAAGACCGGGGTCGAGAAGAGATGACCAACTTGGTCAAGAACTATTTTCGAGGGATAGGCAACCCCTTGCTTGGGCAGCAGCGGTTGATGCAAGCAACCGCCGCCAATGAAGACTACTGCCCATCAATGGCAGTTGAAGAAAATGAAAGAGAAGGGATGATGCTGGCCTCAGTTGACGACAACGGCTATGATGACGGCTTCGGGACCGAAGCCGATGAAGCCGCCCCTAGGCGGGAAGGAACAAGAAGAACTTCTGTGTTCGAGAGGCTGACCTTCCCAGATCGGGCTAAGAGAAGGGTCCATCGACAGAAAAGAGGGATGCAGGTCTTCGCCTACAACATGGCCGGCATATTTGGCCGATACGAGGGACTTCCTGAAGATCCCCGCGAGTTGGCTAAATTGGCCGCACGGCCAGGGCCGAATACTCGAAGGGCAGACGCCGCAAGGCAGCTCCTAGCGATGACTAAAGGGAATCAACCCCAGGCCTACCACCAGTGGGATGATAAGGCTCCTGTCTTGACCGCCAATGTGGTAACGGCGGAGGAAGAAGATGACGTCCTCCTCGACATCCTGACCGAGGGTACGTCTGGGGAAAGAATACCGAGATTGCTTCGCCTGGACTTACAAAGAGATGCCAGGTCTGAATCCTGTAGTTTCACAGCATGAGTTGGCAATCAGCCCTGAAGTCGAGCTAGTGAAGCAACCGTCGCGGCGCATGAGGCCAGAACTCATCACTCAAATTTGTGCTGAAGTCGACAAGCTTATTGACGTGGGATTTGTCAAAGAAAACCAGTACACCACATGGTTGGCGAATATCGTCCCCGTGAAAAAGAAAAATGGACAGATCTGGATATGTGTTGACTTCCGAGATCTAAATAAAGCCTGCCCCAAGGATGACTTTCTGGTGCCAATAACGGAAGTCATGATTGATGCTACAACCGGTCATGAGGCCTTGTCATTCATGGACAGGTCATCCGGCTACAACCATATTTGGATCGCGGAGCATGACCGGGTTCATAGTGCCTTCCGAACCCCTAAAGGCATCTATCACTATAAGAGGATGCCGTTCGGACTAAAGAATACTGGTGCAACTTATCAGTGCGCAATGACCAGAATCTTTGATGAGTTGCTCTACCACAAGGTCGAGTGCTACATAGATGATCTTGTGGTCAAGACCAGAAGAAAACAAGACCATCTGCAGGACCTCCGGATTATCTTTCAGAGGCTGAGGCAGCATGAGCTGAAGATGAACCCTTTGAAATGTGCGTTCGGAGTGTCGAGCAGAAAGTTCTTGGGCTTCATTGTCCGATATTGGGGAATCGAGATAGACCCTGCAAAGATCAAAGCAATTCAGGAGCTACCTGCACCAAGAAATCTCTCCGAGCTGAGATCACTACAGGGCCGCTTGGCTTATATCCGGCGGTTCATTTCCAATTTGTCAGGGTGATGTCAGCCTTTCCACAAACTGATGATGAAGGATGTTCCCTTTTATTGGGATGAAGATTGCCAGACAGCCTTTGACAAGTTAAAAGACTATCTGAAGACTCCTCCAGTGCTGGGCGCACCGGTGAAAGGACGACCGTTGATATTATATATAGTAGCCACACACTATTCCCTGGGGGCAATGCTGGCCCAGAATAATGAAGAAGGGAAAGAACAAGCCCTCTATTACCTCAGTCGGAGACTGGTAAGAACTGAGGAGAAATATACTTATATTGAGAAGATCTGTCTGGCACTAGTCTTCGTAGTTAAGAAGCTTCGACACTACATGTTGTCGCATGAAATCAGCTTGGTATCCAAAGAGGACCCGCTGAAATATATTATGTCCCAGCCGGCCCTCAAAGGTTGCCTGGGCAAATGGGCAGTAATCCTTATGGAGTTTGACATCTCCTATGTGTCGCGCAAGGCCGTCAAGGGCCAAGCTATTGCAGACTTCTTCGCTGAGCACCCAGTACCCGGGGACTGCCCGCTGGAACCGGAGCTTCCTTAAGATGAAACCCTGGAAGCCGCTCAGGTGCGGCCCTCCTTATGGCAGCTATATTTCGATGACGCTTCCAGAATTGACACCTCTGCCACTGGATCCGCCAGGGTCAAAGCAGGAGCAGGCATAGTCCTGAAATCTCCAGAAGGGGAAGTGGTGCACACATCTTGCTCGATAAACAAGCATTGCACAAATAATGAAGCAGAGTATGAAGCCCTGATAATCGGGTTGCAAATTGCTCTATCCATGGGAATTCAGATGCTGGAAGCATTCGGAGATTCCATGCTAGTTATAAAACAATTGGAAGGAGAGTTCGATGTGCGAAAGCAAGAGCTTCTCCCCTACCATCAACTGGCAACCCGCCTGATGTCAAGATTCTACTTCATCAACATCAAGCATATCAATCGAGGCCAGAATGCTCAGGCAGACGCCCTCGCTAAGCTGGCTAGTCCTTTGGCGGTCCCGCCAGACACGAGCCTGAATATAACATTGATCAACCACCGGCAAGTCCCCAGTGTAACAGAGGTCTTAGCCGACGAACAAGAGATTGAGGTGGTAGCCGTCGAAGAGGTTCAGCAGCTCGATTGGCGAGAACATCTCCTGCGGTGGTTCCAACACCAGCAGCTCCCAAAAGAAAAAGAACAGAGAATGAAACTCCTGAGGGTCAAAGACTCTTACGAGATGAGGAATGGAACCTTGTTCCGACTAATGGCAGATGCCCGAAGAAAAGTCCTACTTCATTGCTTGTCTTTAGCAGAAGCGGGGCAGGTGATGCAAGAAATCCATGCGGGATCAGCTGGAGCGCATCAGGCCGGCCCAAAGATGAAAATTGAGATAAAGAAATTGGGTTACTATTTGCCCACTATGTTTGATGACTGCTGCAAGTTCGCCAAGGTTTGTGAGAAGTGTCAAGAACACGCCAACGTGGCAAGGAGACCTCCAGTGCCACTACATCTAACCTTACCAAGCTGGCCGTTTGCTCAATGGGGCACGGACGTAGTAGGGCCACTACCAGCATCTTCATCAGGGTGCAAATACATCTTAGCAGCTACAGATTACTTCTCCAGATGGGCAGAAGCAGTTGCGTTTAGAGATGTGACGGGAGAACTGGTTGCAAGATTCTTCCGGCAGAACATAATATTCGGGTTCGGGATTCCCAGCCGAATTATCTCTGACAATGGCAGCCATTTCAGAAATCAGAAGGTTTACCGGCTAGCCGAAAAATACAAGATTGACTGGAGGACATCGTCCCCCTACAACCCTCAAGCCAATGGACTTGTAGAAGCTTTCAACAAGACACTATGCACGTTGCTGGCAAAGATTGTCAAGTCTAATAAAAAGGACTGGGAAGAAAGGATGTACGAGGCACTCTGGGCCTATCGTACTATCTATAAAACCCCAACCAGCTGTTCGCCATTCTCCCTCGTGTATGGGTCAGAGGCTGTGGTGCCGATTGAATTAGAAGTTCCTTCGCTGCGAGTCACCATCCAGCATGGACTAGTCAGCGGTGAATAAAATAATGCAGAAAGGAGATTGGAAGAGCTCACCGAGCTCAAAGGAAAGCGCCTCTGGGTGCAACAAAACATCCAACTCTACCAAGCTCGCATGGTCCGTGCTTTTGACAAGCTGGTCAAAGGGTGAGAGTTCAAGAAGGGAGACCTGGTAATGGTCAAAAGAAGAGAAGTGATGGCCGCTAACCCCAAAGGGAAGTTGGTTGAAAACTGGGTCGGACCATACGTCGTCCACCGAGTATATGAGGGAGGTGCTTACATCCTGGTGGACAACAAAGGAGTCATCCAGTTCTCTCCTCTCAATGGGAAGCATATGAAGCTGTATCATACGGCACAACCAACATTCCCCGAGTGATCAAAATACCTTTTCTTGGTCTAGTGGCACTCCGCCCTGACCAAGGTACGTCCACCTTGGTCTAGTGGCACTCCGCCCTGACCGAGCTACCTCCACCTTGGTCTAGTGGCACTCCGCCCTGATCGAGCTACCTCACCTTGGCCTAGTGGCACTCCGCCCTGACCAAGCTACCTTCACCATGGTCTAGTGACATTCTGCCCTAACCGAGCTACCCTCACCTTGGTCTAGCGGCATTCCGCCCTAACAGAGCTACCCCCACCTTGGTCTAGTGGCACTCCGCCCTGACCGAGCTACCTTCACCTTGGTCTAGTGGTGCTCCACCCTGACCAAGCTACCTTCACCTTGGTCCAGTGGCATTCCGCCCTAATCAAGCTACCCTCACCTTGGTCTAGTGGCATTCTGCCCTAACCGAGCTACCCTCACCTTGGTCTAGCGGCATTTCGCCCTAACCGAGCTACCCCCACCTTAGTCTAGTGGCACTCCGCCCTGACCGAGCTACCTTCACCTTGGTCTAGTGGTAGTCCGCCCTAACCGAACTACCTTTTACCTTGGTCTAGTGGCACTCCGCCCTAACCAAGCTACCTCACCTTGGTCTAGTGGCACTCCGCCCTAACCGAGCTATCCTCACCTTGGTCTAGTGGCATTCCGCCCTGACCGAGTTACCCTCACCTTGGTTCAGTGGCATTCCGCCCTAACTGAGCTACCCTCACCCTGGTCTAGTGGCATTCCGCCCTGACCGAGCTACCCTCACCTTGGTTCAGTGGCATTCCACCCTAATCGAGCTACCCTCACCTTGGTTCAATGGCGCTCTGCCCTAACCGAGCTACCCGCACCTCGGACCAGTGATGGTCGGCCCCGACCAGACTCACATAATGTCTACAGTATTGCCATTACGGGTCTTACGCCCGAATTGGCACAAATCTACCCCTTTGCGTCAACATTGCCTTCTTGCTGACGAATAAACCCTTTTCTCGGCGCAAGACTTCATGTCCTAGCCGACCTTTATACAACGTTGCCATTGCGAGCCTTACGCTCGAATTGGCCCAAATCTATCCCTTGTGTCAGCATTGCCTTCGTGCTGACGAGTAAACCCTCTTTCTCGGCGCAAGATTTCGTGTACTAGCCGACTCTCTCAACATCCTTCTGTTACGTGAGCAAAAAGAAAAGATAAAATGGGGTTAAAAATAGAGATACCCCGCCGGTCTTGTTCCTAAATCGGGACAAGGGCAAAAATGGCTATAACCCGGCTGTAGCAAAAACCCGAAAGGGAGTTACAGGCAAAATCGGGTACCCCGCCATGTGAAAACCCGAAAGCGCGCGTCGGTAAAAGCAAGAGGGGGCTGACTTCGGTGAAAACCCGAAAGGGCGCTCAGGTCAGTAAAGTGGTAATTCAAAAGGTTCCTCTTTATTCTCCTCCTAATGAGACTCCCAAAGGATGATCATCCAGAGTCCCATCAGAGATCTCTTAACAAACCTATGTTCGACCCTTGTCATCACCGGCGAGATCGATCAATCTCTACCCTTAATTTGGACCTTTCATCCCTGTTAATGAATATACCCTTGCTTCGACATGTGACCCATGCCGATGAATAAACCTATGTTCGACCCTCGTCATCATCGGCGAGATCGGTCGATCTCTACCCTTAATTTGGACCTTTCGTCCCTGTTAATGAATCTATCCTTGCTTCGACATGTGACCCATGCCAATGAACAAACCTATGTTCGACCCTCGTCATCATCGGCGAGATCGGTCGATCTCTACCCTTAGCTTGGACATTTCATCCCTGTTAATGAACACACCCCTTGCTTCGACATGTAACCCATGTCGATGAACAAACCTGTGTTCGACCCTCGCCATCATCGGCGAGATCGGTCTATCTCTACCCTTAACTTGGACCTTTCGTCCCTGTTAATGAATCTATCTTTGCTTCGACATGTGACCCATGCCGATGAATAAGTATATGTTTGACCCTCGTCATCATCGGTAGGATCGGTCAGCCTCTATCCCTTAACCTGGACCTTCCATCCCTATTAAGAACTATACCCTTTGCTTCGGCATTTAACCAATGTCGACGAACTAAACCAGGATCCGACCCTTGTCATCATCGACAAGGCCGATCGGCATGCTAGCGGGCAGGCTATCCTGTGTCCCGACTTCTTCCTACAAAAAAAAAAGAAAAAAAAGGAAAGATGGGGTAAAAAATAGAGATACCCCGCCAGCCTTGTTCCTATATTAGGGCAGGGGCAAAAATGGCCATAACCCGGCTGTAACGAAAACCCGAAAGGGCGTTACAGGTAAAATCGGGTACCCCGCCACGTGAAAACCCGAAAGGGCGCGTGGGCAAAAGCAAAGAGGGGGCTGACTTCGGCGAAAACTCGAAAGGGCGCTTAAGTCAGTAATGTGATAAAAAAAATAAAAAAAATGATGAAAACAATGATGTAGTAACGAGGCTACCCTCGTTCATCATTCCACTTTCATCTATCTTCTCGGCCTTTGTCAGCATCGGCAAGACCGGCCATTTTTTTTGACCCTTGTCACCATCGGCAAGATCGGTCGCTACCTTTTCCGATTCTTGTCATCATCAGCAAGACCGTCTACCATTCCGACCCTTGTCACCATCAGCAAGATCGGTCGCTACCCTTTTTCGGTTCTTGTCATCATCGGCAAGACCGTCTACCATTCCGACCCTTGTCACCATCAGCAAGATCGGTCGCTACCCTTTTTCGGTTCTTGTCATCATCGGCAAGACTGTCCACCATTCCGACCCCTGTCACCATCGGCAAGATCGGTCGCTACCTTTTCCTGTTCTTGTCATCATCGGCAAGACCGTCTACCATTCCGACCCTTGTCACCATCAGCAAGATCGGTCGCTACCCTTTTTCGATTCTTGTCATCATCGGCAAGACTGTCTACCATTCCGACCCCTGTCACCATCGGCAAGATCGGTCGCTACCTTTTCCTGTTCTTGTCATCATCGGCAAGACCGTCTACCATTCCGACCCTTGTCACCATCGGCAAGATCGGTCGCTACCCTTTTTCGGTTCTTGTCACCATCGGTAAGACCGTCTACCTTTCCGACCCTTGTCACCATCGGCAAGATCGGTCGCTATCTTTTCCATTTCTTGTCATCATCGGCAAGACCGTCTACCTTTCCGACCCTTGTCACCATCGGCAAGATCGGTCGCTACCTTTTTCGGCCCTTGTCATCATCGGCAAGACCGGCCGTCTTTTTGACCCTTGTCACCATCGGCAAGATCGGTCGCTACCTTTTCCGGTTCTTGTCACCATCGGCAAGACCGTCTACCTTTCCGACCCCTGTCACCATCGGCAAGATCGGTCACTACCTTTTCCGGTTCTTGTCATCATCGGCAAGACCGTCTACCATTCCGACCCTTGTCACCATCGGCAAGATCGGTTGCTACCCATTTTTAGTCCTTGTCACCATCGGCAAGACCGTCTACCTTTCCGACCCTTGTCACCATCGGTAAGATCGGTCGCTACCTTTTTTGGCCCTTGTTCACCATCGGCAAGACCGGCCATCTTTTCGACCGTTGTTACCATCGGCAAGATCGGTCGCTACCTTTTTCGGTTCTTGTCACCATCGGTAAGACCGTCTACCTTTCCGACCCTTGTCACCATCGGCAAGATCGGTCACTACCTTTTTCGGCCCTTGTCACCATCGGCAAGACCGATCGTCTTTTCGACCCTTGTTACCATCGGCAAGATTGATCGCTACCTTTTTCAATCATTGTCACCATCGGCAAGACCGGCTACCTTTTCGGCCCTTGTCACCATCGGCAAGATCGGTCGCTACCCTTTTCGGCCCCTGTCACCATCGACAAGATCGGTCGCTACCCTTTTCGACCCTTGTCACCATTGGCAAGACCGGCTAATTTTTCGGCCCTTGTCACCATCGACAAGACCAACTACCTTTTCAGCCCCTGTCATCATCGACAGGACCGGTCAACATCCCCTTAACCTGGACCCTTCATCCTCGTTAAGCAGTTAACTTCTTTTTCTTCAACATATAACCTCTGTCGAGGAATAAACCCTACCCTAAATTTCCGTCAGCGTCAATGAGTCCGGCTGGCAAGCCGTCTGACCTTGCTTCCCAGCCCTAAGGGGCCTCTGCACTTTTTGGTCCTTCAAACTTTTGGCCTACATTAGCCATTGCTTGGTCCCGAGAATGGTCACGGCACGGTGGAGCGAACACCTCACCCCTTTGCTGAAGGCGTGAGCGCTCTCCTGCCCTAGTGACTCACATACTCGGACTAGAATTTACTGGCGAGTGGAAAGGGGAAAGAAAAGAATAATGAAAGAATGGAGTCGTCATTTAACAGCAAAATGAAGATTTTTCATTCCTATGAAATAAAAAGATACATGTTGCGCGAGGCATTCCCCGGAATACATGAAGTCCATCCAAAAGGGGCAAATAGAAAAGACTATGGCAGAGGGCGTCGGAAGATGTCCTCCAGCTCTGGAATGCCCAAGGAAGGATGGCGGGTTAGTTCTTGCAGTCTGAACTCGGTGGCCTCCAGCTGAGATAGTTTCTCCCCGAGGGAAGCAGCTTGTCCCTCGTCCATCTCTGCCTCCTCCATCCTCTAGACTTCCAGGCGCTCTACTTCTTGAAGCTCAGCCTCTGCCCTTGAAAGTTCGGCCTGTAGCTCTCCTATCCGGGCCATAAGGAAGCTTCGGCACTGCAAAGAGGCATTGGCATCACTCCTCATCCTCGCCGCAGTCCCTTTCAAAGAGATGAGAGCTGCTCGGCATTCAACTCGCTCTAGTGTTATGGCCGCCAGTTGGTCAGCTGCCTCCCGGCCTAAGAATTCCCTCCTGTTTACATATTTCAGAAGCAAAATCACCCGTGGAGTCCAGTCGTCCATGGGGCAACCAAAAGCCAACAGCGAGCGGGACAAGTGCTCTATCAAGCCCCTTAGCTGAACATAAGTCAAATCTCTGCTGGCCGTTAGGGTCTGCTGAAGGGTCCCTAAGAACTGCCACACAAGGTCGCTCGATGATTGGAGACTGAGCGGTGACATCTCGGGTAGTTCAAACTCCACTCCACTGTCCACGGTGGCCCAGATATCGTCGCTCATCCCAGAAGATGACGACAGCATGATCTGCAGCGCACTTGTATGGGGAGCAACCGCGGTGACTGATATGTTAGCTGGAGTCTCGATGACGGCAACTTCCCTGCCATCCCCTTGGGATGAAGCTGCAACAGGAACATCAAGAGCCAAGGACATCTGCTCCTCACCTCCAACTCAACTGACCCCCATATGGCCAGTTTCAGCAATACGAGCCAAGGCCCCAGTAGTCCCGGCTTCCTCTTCGACGATCTCTCCCGCCTCTACCTCGGAGGGGCCACCTTTCTCCGAAGCCGACCGTTGTATGACTTCCAATGGCTGGGAGTCCTCGACTGCTACCAACTCATCAACCCTCACAAGTACTCTGGGTCCCGCTGGAGCCGCTGCCGCTGCATACTCCTTGGGATATCACAGTGCGATAGGCCGCAAGACGGGCGGGAAAGTTGCGTGACCCGCGCCTAGAGCCGGGAGGGGTATATGCACCGTTATGGTTGGCAGCACCACCTCAGTCTGCACCAGAAATATGTACATCAGAAAGCTAAAAAGAAAAGAAAGGAAGGGCAGCAAGCGCCGACGATGGGAGGATCCTCACCTCAGTCGGTACTAGGCTCAAATCTCCAAGGGCAACCTCTGCGGCCCCAGCCCCTTCGCTCACGAGTGAGCCTGACGGCCCAGGACCACTCCATGACAACCGGGGCGGGCTGAAAGTCCGGTGATCACTTTCATAGGCCGAACATGCCCCGAAGTCCTCAGTCTTTGTGTCGACATGTGGGAACTCTTCATCACTGGAGCCGCCACCGTAATCGACCTGCTCGGAGGAAGGGGATTCCTCTGCTCTTTCGGGACGCTCCACCATCGGAGCAGGAACCTCGCCAGGAGGAGCATCACCCGCAGCAGGGACTTCCTCTGTGCACTACATACCAGGGGAAATAATTGATGGGATCTTAGGGGCAAGTTCACCCTACCCCCCGGCAATCGCTTCCTCTGCACCCTCTGCGCCCGGGAGTAATGACGGTTGCATATCAACTGAAATTTATGACAAGAAATAGTCAAGCCGACTGAAGGCATGAAGACTCGCGGTGGCATCGCGATTAAACTATAAATTACCTTCGATTTTCTATCTAGGCGTTGGAGAAGGCAGATCTCTCTCTACGGGAGTAGTAGGGACTTCCTCTGCCCCTTTCCTAGCCACGGCGCCTATCGTCGCCTCCAGCCCGACGACCGCAGTGACTGTGTCGGTAACTGTCAGCATGGATTAGCCAAGGTAGCCAAAGTGAGCCAATGAATTCTGAAGAGATGAAGAGCCTACCTTCAGCTTCTGGCATTTGCATGCGGGAAGCCTCGAACTCTTCGAAGGATACAACCGGAGGAAGAATGGTTGCTTGTTCCTTTTCTGCGGCCTTCCTTCGGCGTGCCCGTGTCCCTCGGGTCACTGCCGCTTTGGCCTTCCCGACGGCCTCCCTCAACTGGGATCGGGTCTGCTTTCACGAATCGCCAGGAGGCAGTGGCGTCGTGGTCGGGGCCGGCTCGGGAACCTCGAAGTATGCTGGCTTCTGAGCTTTTATTATCAGCTCCCTAAAGTGCCGGGTCTCCTCCGAAGTTGGTCGGACTGCACATGCACGAAGATGAGAGTAATACACCATAATATAAAAAAAAGGCTGGCCGAAGGGCCTAAATGAAGAAATAGAACATACTTGTTGGCCCCGTGTAGAAGGGGAAGAGAGGCCAATAATATAGCGAGGACACTTTGTCTCTCGAAGCTGCCTCGTGAATAAGCCAACATAAATCTCCTATCTTTTCACTCGGCTCGGCCAGTAGCGCCAGGTCCTCGTGGCCACGAGAAGACAGGTGATAATATAAGCTCAGGTGGTCTAGCCCCCATTTGTCGGCATATTTGAATGAGATATGAAGGGGCCGGTCTAGAATGGCTTCGCTGGGACCACCCACTAAAAGACCATGTGAGCGAAGGAGCGCAAATATCCAGGGGGTGTTGTCATATAAAGCATCCCGCCTGTCTTCCCTACGGATGAAAGTCCGATAGGGGTACAACCTATCCACCTCGGGATGCCAGTCAGCCACAACCGAGATGGGTTCCTCCACCGGTAGAGGGAGTTGTTGAAGGACCACCCTCTCGCTGCTCACCTGGCACAAACCCCGAAGTGTTTTCACATAGTCATCCTTGCTGATTGTGGGCAACTTCGGGTCGACTTTGGTCCTGCGACTTTTCACGGCCTTTCGGGCCTCCAGATAGGCCCTCACTTCCGTATTGGTCCAGGATTTCAACTTCTTCAAATAGAAAGGCTCAATATCAAAGGCTGGCTCTGGCTGGGAGTCCAGAAACCTATGCTCTGCTATGGCCCAACACTCTCGCGCGGGAGCTCCTGTAGAACCCCGTCCGCGCGTTCCACCACTTGATATACTCAGGAGTGACGCGGGGGAAACGGGCAGGGGTTGGCACCCTGAAAGAAACATCTTCCCGGCGGTGTAAGAAGTCCCACCATATCCGGGCATCATCATTTGAAACTTGCCCGGCCCTGTGCCTGTTAGGCAACACAAATTGTGAAGAAGAATGTGGAATGTGCTGGTCGTAGCCAAAGTTCCGGCTAAAGCGGAACGGATAATACGGCTCCAACCACAAAATGCCGCTCTTGCGGAATACAAGGACACTCGACCTGATAGCCAGCGCCCAGTCAGCCAACTCCGACTCAAGAATGGGCCTGGTACACTTGGCCCCGAAAATCTGATGGATATACTCCTCGATCTCAAAAAGCTTGCACTGCCTCGTCCTGTTCACCAGCGGGCTAGAGTGGGCAGCTAAACTCCAAAAGTGAAGAACCCCGAGCGAATCTGTGGGAATCCGGGCCAACTTGCCCTGAATGGCAAAGAGCTGCTCTACTAGCGAGGATGGCTCAGCACTCGCAAACTCTATCATCCGCGAAACAAGAGGAACCGATTGTAACGCCCGAGGAGCCGCCTCCGAGAACAGGGTACAGACCCAAGCATTGAAAAAGTGTAGTGGACCAACCATCCGCAGATTCCTGGGGAGACGCGTCTTGTGCAGGTCTCCCAACATCTTGTAAATAAGACACACAGCCACCGGGCAAAGGGACAGCTTAGTACCCCAAGCCATGAGACAGGCAGGATAAATGGCCTCTGCCCTAATCACGCTCTCGTCACCTTGCGGAAGAGTGAAAGAACAGATCCAGTAAACTAGGTACGCAGCACAGTGGGTGACTGCGTCGACACCAGTAGGGTTTGGGTCCTCCCTCTGCCCTCCTCTTGAAAATGATGATGATGTGGCCTGGCGTCGGACTCTCTTCTTCCGCTTCGGAGCCATTGGCGCTATCAGGGGAAAGTCTTCATACTTCTTCTTCCCGCCGAAGAAATATTGGAGCCAGGTGCCCATCCGCACCCTCCGCTTCTCGCCCGGCTTTCGAGCTTCCCTCGTATCATGCGACGAGTGATAGAGGGTGCGGTATGCCTTTATCAGATAGCGGCAAGCGTGACCCGCCATATACCGACCCTCACCGTCGATCTGATCTTTCAACCAGTCGGGCCAGCAGACTTCCTCATACGGATCTCCGTCGATGGGTAGACCGCTAAGCTGTGAGAGGCTCCATAAATCCAGAGAAGTTTCTCCTTCCGAAGTATAAAAAGTGTTGTACTCGGGGCAAAATACTTCGATCATGCCACAGCATAAGCCTCGGAAGATGGGGTAGCGGTATCTCAAGGCGTACACACTGTGATAGACGCCAGCCCTGGTCAGGATGGGAGCGTAATGATGTAGCACATAATCTGTGAACTCCACTGCTCCAGGTCTGAATGCGTGAGCATCGGTGGCCCTCAGCTCGACAAACCACCCCACAAATATCTGGCGCTTAAAGCGGACCGCCAGGCAGTCCAGCAGAAATGATTCTTCTCTGTACCCCCATTTCAACGGGGCAAGAAACAAGCCAAAGATCGGCTTCTCTCGATCCACCCTGCCTGCGGAATCATTCCACCGAGCGGGTACAAATTCAGGAGCCCTGGTCAGCAGCCCATCTTCTAGAGCCAGATCTTACAGTCCCAGCACGACGCTCCATTTCTTGACTTCTCCGGGAAGATAAATTGTCCTTCCCCGCACCACACAGTCTGTTAGACTATCCCTCTCCACTAACAAGGCCTGCTCGGCTTTGCGGACGAGGAACAGGTCTCTCTTCCCCTGAAGGTTGAAACGCCGAAGGAAGGACATCAGATGCTTGTCCTTGGGGTAATCCCGCCTGACAGCGCCTTCCCGATCATAGTGAAAAGAATCACCTCCAAGGATGAGGAGACGGCCAGTGTCCACAGTATCGGTCTCTGAATCCGAGGACTCTGCAACTACGGCAAGTTGATCGTGCCCTCGATCAAGGGAATGAACATTCCTCCACGTCACCACAACGCGGGAGGCGGAAGAAGAAGAACCAGATGCCATGTTAGTTGCAAAGAAGCACATCAAACAATAAGCAAAGTCAGAAAATAGTTGATCAAGACAAATTTCTGACAAAATGTCGGCAGAGTCTCCCCAGCACGGGAGATTACCAAAGAGAAGCGGGAACACGTCCACTAAGGGAACGGCCCCTAAAAGTAGCAATCGGCATTACACCGAGGCCAAAAGGAACACCCGGGGAAATAGCTCCGAGGGCAAGCCCTACTAGAAGCCTCCCGGGGCCCAAAGAATGGGTTTAGAACCCAAATGAACAACACTCACTCACCCGCTTGGAGGGGACGACCCCAGTCGCTCTCAACTCACTCGGCGCCGAAGATGGAGAGGGGAAGAGCAGGAGGAGAGAGAAAGAAATCTCACGAATGAACAGGGATGAAGGGAGAATGAGAGGCGAAAGCCTTATATGGGGGGGGGGGGGTTTCAGATGTTAATCTGGCGCACTATTTAGTGCGCCGAATTAACGTCCCCCAAACCAAAAGGCGCGTCGGATTAGCTCCCTCCAAGCGGCCAGGCCGCGCCGGATTAACCTCCTCCAAGCATCAGGGCGCCGGATTAGCATCCAAGGCCCAGGGGCGCACCGGAATAACCCTGCGCCGTATTAATATTCAAATGGCATCGGATTGACAACCGTACGGATTAAGGGCCATTCCGAGCCTCTGTCAATTGAAGAGGAGATCATTCTGGGCGAAGCTCATCCGTCGGCCTTGCTACACCCGTGCCTCGCTCGCAACACCCACAGCTGGGGGGAATTTGTTGGCACTCAAAATATGACTCGCGGCGATCAAGTCTCAAAGATGAATGACACGGCCCACTGAAGCACAGAAGTCGATAAATATCAACTTACTGAAGACTTCTCAAGCTGCCAGAGCCTCGAGTCACCCTGTATGAGCACGGGGACTTCACCTCGGGAGAATTGAGATGGACTCACCACCAACTGGCAGTGCGACCAAGCCTACCTAATGAACCGGCATCGACTCCGTCATGTCGCATACACTACACCCATTGTTCGACCAAGGACAACGGTCTACCTGGTGGCCACCCACCTCATGAAAGACTCTCATGAGATGGAAGAACTCCCTTGGCTCTTCAGAACAGAGGACCGAGGGCTCTGTCGGTGGAAGATCCCGGCTACCCGTCGCGGGTACGGCTTCTCGCCAAGTCGGGCCCATTAGTGGCCGAATGATTGCCCAGCTTGGGCGGAACTATCCCGGGTGTCAGCCCACCCTCCAAGAAGCTTCGAGCACAAAACAGGCCGAGCCAACGACACGAACCCTAGTGCCGAGGGCCGTGTCAGCGGAGAACCCGCGTTTTCAAGCAAAAGACGTTCGGGGTTCCGAGAATGGCCATACGTCGTCCTGAAAGCTTCGACAAGGCATCTCGTCGAGGTTTCGAATAACGGTGGCGAGATAAATGTTCACGGTGATCCCCAGAACCATCCCCGGACTCATCGGCTGGCCTGCGACGTGCGGGAGATGCTAATACGGAGCGCCCTAAATCGGCGCGCCCTCTTATCCGGTGCCCCTCTATTCCGGCGCACGAAAACTGCAGAAGCCCCTTTGTCCGGCGCCCTCTTATTCCGGCGCGCAAAAGCTTCATAGGACCCTCTCTCCGGTGCGCCATTCCTCACGCCGGATTAGGATTCGAGCTTGCTCCGATATATATGTGGCTGCTTGAAAGCAAAGAGGGGGAAGGGAGAAGGAAAAAAGAGAAGAAAAAGAAAAGGAGGAAGAGGTTTTCGAAAGAAGAAGAATTAGAAAAAAAGAGAGAGAGTCGGGGAACCAATCACCTTTGAGGGAGAAAGGGTTTCCTTGCAAGAGAAGCAGGGTTCTCACTGAGCGTCCCTTCACCGCCGTCTTCCTTTGCTATAACTGAAGTCCTCCGGAGCCGGAGAAGAAGGGTGAGGGTTCGATATTCAGTGCGAGGAACAGGTGGGTCGCGTGTTTTTTTTCCCATTTTCTCTCCGACTCCTCCCCTCTGATCTGATGTAAGTGAGAAAGGGGGGGGTGGCGATGATATGAGCAAATCTCCCCCCCCCTCCTCGTCATCTATTTAGTTTGTTCTTCCTCTGTAAATCTCTCTGCAACAAGTGAACGGTGACCAGGCGGCGACGCCGACGCCGGATTTGTAATACATGTGTTAGCCCCCCTGTTCACGGGGTGATGGTATTATATATATGAGGTGGTTGATTGAACGATCGATGCTGTGTCTCCTCCTTTCATTCCTATCTCAGTCGGTGCATCTGTCTGTTTTCCCACTTGCACGTGGTTTTCCGAATCTGATTTCTCCGACTCCGAATATGCCCTGGGATATCACGGGGTACAGAGATGACCCCTCCACAGGGCCTTCACATCGACGCAGTGGCCGTGTCCTACTCGATGGTTCTTGCATACTTTGTGGATAGAGGCGTGCCTGTGCACGTATCTCTTCCCGCTCTGTTTCAGGGTCGGATCTCCACTCTCTTTCCTCTTTGCATTCTTCCATTGCTCAGAGAAGGTGGGGGTCACCTCCAGAACACCAGGGCCCGCCCTGTGATTACTACATTCCAGCCACTCGAGCATATGCGTATGTAGTTCGATCATCCTAGTCACATATAAGCTATCTCTCTCTGTGACTACTACTTGCCTTCTCCTCCGTGGATGGTAGTCCAGCCTGGTGAGCATCAATACTTTAACTCTGTGAGTGGTAATCTGTCAATGCCGAATGTCTTCTTTTCTCTCGTATGTGTTCTGCATCCCCGAACTGCCCTAGCTCTGTCGGTTTTGTCCCATTAATCCGGGGAGGGGGACATTCCCCACTATTTCATAGACCCGTCGATTGGTCATGGAGGCTCCACCTGCGAGTGATGGATGCTCCCAACGGGCCATAGGGCGAACATTAACAGGGGCCTCAGCCCGACAATCCAAACCCATAGCCCTTCGGGACCCTGTGGTGACTAAGGGACAAATGCTCCTAGTAGGCTAGTCCTCGGAGCCTCTCTCCCTAATGGTCTTTCTCTAACGGATGCAGTGCATGCTACAGGTTGCTCACCCTTCGTAGGCCAGCCCTCGGGGTTGTCGCTTCCTTCATTAGCTACCTCATCCCCCTGTTTCAACCCACGGAGCCATGGTGCCCCTTGAAGGCTCGTCCTCGGGGTTTCCTGTCCGATTGGGATTTGCTGGCGACCATTGTGCCGACCGGCTGTTTAGGGGCTTACTCCACGCGTGAGTATGACCCCGTTTCTCCCCTGCCACCTTTCAGGGACGGGGGAGATGCTGCCAAAATTCTGTCAGGTTTCTTAATTAACAAAGCCATCTCCGAGAATTGGCCTTAATAAAAATTAAGTTCTCAAGCGATGAACTGCCGTGCTCGAGTATGAAACTCACACTAACTCATCACTTCATTCTGGAAGGGCTCTGGACTTCAATTAAACAAGCAATCGGCCTAATTTAATTCAAAACTCTCAACAAAAGCTTAATGAACTTAAATAGTTGCAAAATTCATCAAAAATTAGCTAAAACGGCGCGGTCTTAATCCGACGCGCCTTAATACGGCGCGGTACCCCCCCCCGCCGGAATAACCTCACACTCATAAAACTTTGTTTTCAAATGGCACGTTCCCGGCGCACCCTAAATCGGCGCGCCCCATGCCTGCCGTGCCTTATCAATCTTTATTATGGCCGCGCCATATTAAGACTGTTTACCTACGCTTGACCGCGCCGGGGAAACCTATCCCCATGCACGGTCGTGCCGCTTTTGAAACATTGTAATGTTCTAATTACCCACTCGCCTCCGGAGCGATCCTCGTCTCCCGTGGTCGAGACTAATAAACCCTGATTAGTAATAAACCAAATAAAGGGGAGGACTGTCCAAGTCTGAATCATCTTATTGTCATGCTTTTACTATCATGTCGGCTATTATCATGCTTTTTCTATCATGTCTATCATCACCATGCTTTCGCTATCATGTCTATGATACCATTCTCATCTCCCTTGGTGGAGATTAATAAATGTGATTGATCACTGTTTACTTTCATAACTCTATTGCCATGCTTAGCATGGTCATGAACATCATGCATGCACGCTTGCATAGACCCTCGGGTATATCAAATGGCACTGACGGAAGTCTGGGTTATGCCCAATCGAAGGTCTTTGCTATGCGAGATGGTGGTCTTCGGACCTATGCCCTCCGCCATGTATCGAGGGTCTTCAATTTAATGAATCATTCCTCTCTTGCATAACAGATAGAAACATCTCACATGACCTGCTCACGTTTATACCTTTGCATCTTCATTCCGGCCTCGACAGCCCACTATCTCGACAATTAATCAAAGGTTTTCCCTCCTCGTGGGGGATGTAATTAACGCCATAGCCTTTACGGTATGGCGGACTACTGGTCTCGACCGAACCTCCCTCTCGCCCGACACGGGTCAGAACGACCGCATAATAAATTCGTCAGTCACGTGACTAGCATGCCCGCGTAGTCAATCAGTCAGTTAACTACCAGTTAGTTAATTGGTTGATCGACACGTGAAATAAACCAAATAAACCCAAATGATAATCATAAATAAAATGAAAACCAGAACGAAAAGATTCCCATCGCAAACAGGACCCCGTGAGTCGAGCATTCATCTTCCCATGGGGCCACATGATCCCCACATTGGAAGACATGGAGAGGATTACAGGATTGCGAGTCCACGGAGCAGCCGTGACCGGGTGGACATATGGCGACTACCGGGAGCTAGCTCAGGAGTTGCTGGGCTTAGACTTGATCAGGTCGGGGCACACATCATCCAAGCTTTCGAGGTCGAGATTGCAGAACAGCTTGGGACTGAAAGGAGCGGCTATAGCGGTCAGTGAGCTCCCCGAGCAGCATATAGACCGGGTGATAGAGCAGGTACGCCCGCGAGTGGCGGCAGAGGCAGGACAGGAGGGATACCGAGTCCTGAGACGATTTCTGATGCTGTTGTTCGGAAAGCTACTTTTTTCGACCTGAGCAGATGTGATCAGCTGCAGGCTGCTGCCACTGCTAGAGGATTTGGGCAGAGTGGAGAAGTACGCATGGGGAGCGGCAGCGCTTGCCTTCCTCTTCGAGTCGCTCAGCACCATAGACCGACGGACGATGCTAGGTGGCTTCTCGCCTTTCCTATAGATAAAAATTGGACTCTAAATGCCTTCTATATGATTATGATTATGAATGCAAATGATGTAATTTACTGACACTCGACTTCTAAATGCAGATCTGGAGCTTTCTCTACCTCCCAGGGATTGGGCGAGGTACATAGCTACATCTCGATCAGATCCCGATCGTGAGGCGATGGGTGGTAGCGAGGGACACAGGATCGATCAACAGGCTGACCCGGGCCATCTAGGATGATCTTGACTCATTCCCACGCACATCGGTAAGCTCTAAACTTAAACTTCTCTAAATGCTCTTAACTCTTTCTAAATGCTTCTAAAAATGCTGACATGGACTTAATTGCTCTTTCAGGTGCGCTGGACACCATACCGGGATGAGGGTTATGAGGGACAGCCAGGGGTCAAGGCATCCCTGGCATACATCGGGTGAGATGTTTGGCTACATTGCATCAATGTGATCGAGCCGCTGCATTACCGCCTGATCCTGAGGACATGGGGACTCCATCAGCCAGAGGTGACATTCCCCCGTAGAGATGATGAGCGCCCGGGCAAATCTTCAAAGGGCATTAGCGGAGATGTGGATTGGTGCGCCCGGAGGCCAAATATGTGCATGATTGGAACAAAAGAGGTCGGGCAGTGAAAGACCGGGCGGACCGCAACGAGGCCTACCTCAAGGCTTACTCCCACCGGTATGGCGACCAGGTGTTCAGAGGCACCCGACGGCCGGTATGAACTTCTAAACTCAAAACTCTATCTATTTTAAATTCTATTCTATATGCACTGACTCATGCCTTCTAAATGTAGCTAGACCCATAGGGACGCATAGCCGAACTCGAGGGACTCCTCCATGCCACCATCCAGCAGCGGGATGAGTACCGAGCTGCCTTGGAGCTT
Organism: Amorphophallus konjac; assembly: GCA_022559845.1. Lineage (NCBI taxonomy): Eukaryota > Viridiplantae > Streptophyta > Magnoliopsida > Alismatales > Araceae > Amorphophallus > Amorphophallus konjac. Next base: position 83,072,297 of record CM040124.1, on the reverse strand, counting down.
TTGGTGATCCTCTACACTTAGACTTAAATGAAATGTTCATGATGATTGACTAATTTTGACTTTCTAAATGTAGCGGGACGAGGGAGCCCAGAGGACCGGACCAGATGCACCATCCTCCTCTTCACAGCCTACCGGGGGACGGGCTGAGCGAGATGCGGATTTTACCCGAGCTGTAGCTCGAGCCGAGGAGGCCGAGGCTACCCTCGTAGAGCGGGTAAGAATCTAAACCTTTAGACTTAAATGCTTATGAGTCATGAAAATGCTGACCATGATTAAAAAAACTAACACAGGCGAGAGAGCTGACCGCGTCATTGGCCGAGACGAAGCGAGCTCGAGTAGAGACTGAGCGGACCCGAGCAGAACTGGAACGCTCTCGAGCTGAGACAAGGCGTCTTCAGGCAGAGGTAGCCCGGCTGAGCAGAGAATTGGAGCGGACATCTACCCAGACAGTAGACCTCGAGAGATACCGGACCGAGGCTCGGGCGGCGCGACTCCAGGTTCATGATTTAAAGATCGAGCACCGGGCCGTGGAGCGGACAGTTCGGACGATCAGTCGTGGGCCTGTGCTGAGTGCATCCTGGAGTATTGCTGTGGGAGGCACACGGAGTGGAGTACCGAGCGGATCGGTAGGAAACTACCTGGCTAGTTCTTCCGATCGGCGGAGGAACAAGGAGGCGGATCGGAGATGATTACAAGAGGAGGAGCACAGTGCCATGGAGCCGTCGGCCAAGCGACAAGAGGGTGCTGGTGATAGTGAGGGCCCGGGGGATAGACCGACCGAGTGATGTATTTTCTTTCTTCTTTTGACACCCATACTTATACATGACTTATGATAGAAATGAAATGAAAATCTTTTTTGTGTTTTGGTTTTTTGTGTTTTTTATGTGGATGAATGAATGGATGAATGTGAGTATGGATGTGAAAACACATGTGTGGATGGAAGTGTGAATGAAAGTGTGAATGAATGGGTAGAATGAATGGATATGAATAGGGGATAAAGTGTAAGACTGGCAGGCGAGACCAAAGGACAATGGAAAGAACAGAAACCCATAGCAGAAGACGTGACGGTCTAGTGGTGGGGCGTCAGATCAATGTAACGCATTAAGATCAGGCCGTCAGAGATGACTGAAGGTGGTCTTAAAAATTGTGTAGCAGGAAATGTGACGATCCACTTATGGAGCGTCAGAATCAGGTGACGGTCATATACTAGACCGTCAGACATGAAAGAATGAAATTGTGCTAAAAATGTGTAGCAGGAAATGTGACGGCCCAGTGAAGGAGAGTCAGGGAACTGTGGCGGTCCTACGATGAACCGTCACAATAAAAGCTGGAATCCGAGACGGATTCTGCCGTGAGAGCCCGAACTCGAGGCAAGGAGACCCTAATCCACAGTGGAACCCTCCCAGGCTTAGGATAAGGCTTTCTAACCCAAGTCTTATCATTCTAGCACCCAAATCAAGCCTTTAAAAGATAGGAACAAGCCCAAAAAATGTATCTTTCATTAATTTCTGCTGCAAGGGTTGAAAACTCCATCCAAGGGTAAGGAACATCATGAAGAGAAGCTTTGGAGAGATGGGCAAGGAAGAGAGTGTCTATACCGGGCCCAAAGCAGCCAAGAATGAACATGGGGAGCTGCAAAGATTGCCATCGATCCCCAAGCATTTGAGCTCAAGTGCCCAAAGAGTGGTAAGTTCCAATTGACTTCCATGGTTCATCAATTCCTGCAATTTCTATGCTTCTCATGATTCTTCTCTTTCCTCCTTCTTCCTCCTCTTTTCTCTAGCCTCTCCCTGGTCCAAGGTGTTATTCCAACTTAAAGTGGGTGGCTCCCATGATCAAGGAACTCCCTTTAGAAGTCTTATCCATCCTTAGGGCATGGCACCTCCAACCTTTTTTAGTTTTGGCCAAGAATTTCCAGAAATTGTCCTTAGATTGGTCAAGCCTTTCAGCCCTCATAGAGCTATGGCATCCACAAACACACACCTTCCTTCTCCCTTCCTTTGAAGCTACAGTCCTATTGGAGGAGGTAGAGACCTACCTAGCCCTTGCTAAGGCTAAAGTGGGGGATGAAGATCTAGTGTGCCATACGGTTGAACCTATTGACCCATCCTTGATCTTAAGTGATTTCATACACAACCCGAAGGACGTAAGGACCATGATCAGCCCAAGCCATATTCACTTGATACCCATGGCTCAATGGATAGTCTCTCATTGCAAGAACAAGTGGGAGAGATATGAAGCCATTGCCAAAGCCGTGTCGGTTTGCTTATGCGGGGTCTTCCTTTTCACCACCACTGACCACCTCCTAGATATGCAAAACCTTAGCATCATCAGCGGGTTGTGGCGGGGTTTATCCATTTCTCAAGCGGTCCTTTCATACCTTTATGAAGGAATTAGCTCAGCTTGCTTAGGAGGACCTCTTTTCGGCTCAATGATACTCCTTGAGTGTTGGATGGGCTGAGAATCAAGTTCCAACCCAAGGAAGACATACCTTCAGCTAGCTGGATCTTTGGGAGCCACCCTTTGTTCTTTATCGGAGGTGCCTTTGGATTCTCTTCACAGGTTGAATGCCGGACGGCGGACAAGAAAATGTGGGACGATTGGCGCCTCTTCCTCAACACCTTGCCAATAGAGAAGTTCATGATGCTTCCAAGAGTTTTGCGGAGCACCTTGTTTAGAGTACCACGGTGACCAGGCCTTGATCTACAGCTAGTGGGGAACACTACATTGGCGATCTACAACCCGCACCAGTGCTACCTTTAAATTGGGCTACCCCGTACCGACGTTCCTGCACTATCACACTACCCTCCCCTTCTAGCTAGGAAGATGGGGATCGAGGAGGATGAGAGAGCGATCCGGAACGCACTGACCATGTGGGAGATCAGCAAAGTGCGTCCGTGGCAAGAAGAAGTGGAAGAAGACGACAAGGGACGATGCGGCTATGTGAAGGAATTATGCAAGATCCGTCCTCTTGCGGATAGAAAATTGAATGTAGCTTGAGATTTTTCTTTATGATATTTCTGAACTTGAAGTTTATCAATCAATTTTATGTTTTATTGAGTTCAATGGAATGATATAGAAGTGCCTTAGTTGATGGAATCATGAGTTTGTTGTTTTGACTTGGCCTGAAAGTAGAGTTTCTGGAATCTGTAACGGTCCTACATAGGGCCGCCATAACAGTCTGACGGTCTTACGATGAGCCGTCAGAAGGAGTGAACTCAGAAAACTAAGTTTCTGTTCTCAGTAGAATGTAACATTCTAATATCAGGCCGTAAGAGTGATATAACGGTCCATCGTGGACGTGTCAGAGAGGGTTTGCTGAGGGTAAATGAGTTTCAACCTCCGGGAGAGGGTGACGGTCAAACGATGACCGTTATAGTTATGTGACGGTCTGCCACTGGTGCGTTATAGACCTGAACCTGGAAATTTGTGAGTTTTGAGTCTTGGGCTTAAATCTGCGTTCTGCACACACTTAGACAAGAAACAAGTTAGATCTGTTCTTAGACTCAACCCCTTGCCTAAAGCAAGTTTATGATTTTGACCGTTTCTTGATATTTGGTCAAGGGGTGGAGCCTTATTAAATAGGCGAAAAATATAAAATGGAAACAATGCAATGCATGCGATGCATATGATGATATTTTTGGGAATTTTGTAAATATTTAGATTTTTGTGAGATTTTGAAAATATTTGGTGTTTTTGGTTTTTTTTGGAATATATGATTTCTTTTAGATTTTGAAATATATGATTTTTTTGGATTTTGAAATATATGATTTTTTTGGATTTTAAAATATATGATTTTTTTTTGGATTTTGAAATATATGATTTTTTTTGGGGTTTTAAAATATATGATTTTTTTGGATTTTGAAATATATGATTTTTTTTGAATTTGAAATATATGATTAGTGCCTCCCCAGGAACGTGGGTCCTCCCTATTCCGTTCAGAGTTTCCGAGGTTGGCGTGCAATGGAGGTGACAACCCTCGGCTAGGGCCTAACTTGCATGACAGTGTTTCTACCAAGACCATACCCAGGGTACTTATCTTAATCCTGAAAAGGAAAATAGAATGCTGGGGTAAGCTTAGGCCAGATATAGAAGATTTCAGGGCTTGAGTTCCTCTCCAGACAACCCATTCAGAGACTTGGTCTGTTGTGCCGGGGCTTTGTGTCCGTCATCGAACCTTTGTCCACTCTAGGCACCCATACGACTGGGCTCATACATCCCGCGGGGAAACTGTACTCCCACTCTTGCCATGCCTAGCTTTTCATTTTTTTCTTTTTGGAGCTTTGGAAGTATGATTGATGGACATTCGAGATAGACTTTTGCTTTTGTCAAGAAGATTGCTCCTTTTCTTTGCTCTTTTCCTTTTCTTTTTCTTGTGACGTCAGGTCATAACTGACTGCCCCTATTTGAGACCTCCTCTCGTCAAGGTACCTAGATTGGTTGTCGCCTCCTTATTCACCTCTTGCCCCTGGATTTAGCCAAAGGGAGAAACAAACAGGGACTTTGACTTTCCCCCAAGCATGGCCAAGGAGAAAAATGGTGTCTACAGAGTGTGGAAACCCGACTAGGGACGTCGTGTTGTGTGTGATTGGCTCGCTCAGGGTCCTCTTTTGTGGGAAAGGACACCTTGCTACCGGGGTGGCACTGGTTTAGACTCTAAGGAAAGAAACGCTTAAGGTACAACCCATTCCAAGCGTGAGCGAGCTCCTCACCTTCTGCATTCACTAAGCGATAAGCATTCCCTCGATAAGCCTCTTTTACAACGAACGGCCCTTCCCAGTTAGGTTGTAATTTAGACCGAGGACCTGCAGACCGTATGAATTTGCGTTTTAAAACCATATCACCTTTTTGAAATTTGCGCTCAATCACCTTGTTTTGAAAATAACGTGAAACTCTCTTTTGATAAACGGATACGTGATCGGCCACATTCATCCTCTTCTCGTCTAAGAGTTCCAGCTGGACGAGCAACGCCTCTCGACGTTCATCGAGATTAAGTTCCTTATCGAGCTGCACTCTTAGGGAAGGGATCAAGATCTCATATGGGAGCACCGCCTCCTTCCCGTAAGTGAGAGCATAGGGAGTTTGCCCCATAGGAGTACGAACGGAGGTGCGGTAAGCCCATAGAGTTTCCACTAATCTTTCTGGCCAATCAGAAAACTTATGAGATTCGCATGTTTTCTTTATGATTTTGAGAAGGGTTTTATTAGTGGCTTCGGCATGACCGTTGCCTTGTGGGTAATATGGAGATGAATGATGTAATGCAATATTGAACTTCTTACATAGGTCCTTGAGCTCTTGAGAGATGAATTGGGGTCTGTTGTCGGTGACGATGCTGCTTGGCACTCTGAACCGCAAGACAATGTTCTTCATGATGCAGCGGCACAACGTGGTAGCTTTAATCACTGCGTATGCTTCGGCTTCAGCCCACTTGGTGAAGTACTCAGTTTCGGTAAGAATGAAGGATTGTTGTTTGATCTGAGAATTGGGATCATCGAGCGGGCCGACAACGTCGAACACCCACATAGAGAATGGCCAAGGAGCAGATAGAGGATGAAGGGATGAAGCTGGAGCATTAATCTTATCAGCGTGGAGTTGGCATTTAAGACACCTTCGGACATAGAAGGAGCAATGTTCCTCTTGAGTGGGCCAATAGTAGCCCTGCCTAAGGATTTTCTTCGCTAGAGTCTGGCCATTGACATGACCTCCACACTCACTAGAATGGGCTGCTTCGGCCACCTTCCAAGCCTCATTATCATCTAAACATCTCATGAGCATCCTGTTAGTAGCGCTCCTGTACAGCTCTCCAGCAATGATAATGTACTTTAAGGTGGCTCTTCTTATTGACTTGCACTGCTCGGCATTTGCCCCTTCCGGGAACGATCCATCTTTGCAAAAAATCTCAATCTCATGGTACCAGGGCAGCTCTTCTTCTTCCATGATCTCTTCTAACTCTATCAAAGATACTTCCTTCAACTCTTCCTTCTTAGCCCTCACCTCTACAGTCTTCCTAAGGTTAGCATACCAGGGATCCTGAAGAGAGGGTGCGTCCAATCTCTGAACGACGATAGTCTCAGTACTCTGACTGAGAGGGAAAGATAGAGAGGAAGCGAGGGATTCTAAAGCATCAGCTAGGATGTTCTGAGACCGGGGTGTATGGATGTAGATCAACTTGCGGAATTGCCTAGCAAGGAGCGTGACCAAATCTTGATATGGTTTGAGCTTAGGATCACGGGTGCGGTAAGTGGACAGAACTTGCCGCAGGACGAGCTAAGAGTCCCCTATGATATTCAAGTAACGCGCGCCTAGAAGGTAGGCGTGCTTCAATCCAGCTAGGAGAGCCTCATACTCGGCAATGTTGTTGGTAGCAAGAAATCTAAGTTGATAAGCAAAAGGAATCGTCACTCCTTCCGGAGTGAGCAGGACAGCCCCTATCTCTCGGCCTTGAGAATTGAGTGCACCATCAAAGTGCAGAGACCAGAAGGGATGATGAGTCAGAACAGAAAGATGCTCATTAGGGAAGTCATCCTGAATAGAATCCGTGTACGAAATCGGGAGATGGGCAAGATGCTCAGCGATGGCGTATCCTTTGACCGCCTTCTGAACGACAAACATGATATCAAACTGAGATAGGAAGCTCTGCCAGCGAGCTAACCTACTAGAGAGGACAGGCTTTTCTAAGAGATAGTGAATCGGGTCCATTCTAGAGATCAACCTAACTGGGTGGGCAAAGATCTAGTGTTTGACCTTCTGAGCTACCCACACTAAGGTGGCACAAGTCTTCTCTACAGCAGTGTATTTAGCCTCAGCCGGGTTGAACAACCTAGAGAGGTAATAAGCTGCCCGCTCTTTCCCTTCATCATCTACTTGTGCTAAAACCGCCCCTAGGGAGTCCTCAATGACCGAGATGTATAGGATTAGGGGTTTCCCAGGGACAGGAGGTTACAAAATCGGGGGATTGGATAAATATTCCTTTAGGTCCTCATAGGCGTTTTGACAATCTTGATTCCATTCGAATTTGACCCCCACCTTGAGCAATTCATAAAACGGGCGGCACCTCTGAGAATGTTGGGATATGAATCTTCTGATGAATTACAATCTACCAATCAATCCTCGAAGTTCTGTAATATTTTTTGGTGGAGACATGTCCATGACGGCCTTTGCTTTATTAGGATCAATCTTAATCCCCCGTTTGCTAACTATAAAACCTAGCAGCTTCCCTGAAGAGACTCCGAAAACACACTTCTTCGGATTCATTTTCAGCTTGTACTCCCTAGCTCTCTGCAGCACCTTACCCAGAATAGAGGGGTGTTCTTCTATGGTTCTTGACTTCACCAAGATGTCATCTACGTAGGCTTCCATGTAGATATGCATCATGTCATGGAAAATGGCCATCATTGCCCTCTGATAGGTGGCACCTGCGTTCTTCAGACCGAACGACATAACCACATAACAATATGTGCCCCAGGGCGTGGTGAAGAAGGTTTTCTCTTAGTCCTTCGGAGTGAGATGGATTTGGTTGTAGCCTGAGTAACCGTCCATGAATGATAATGCTTCGTACCCGACGGTGTTATCGACCAAGACGTCTATGTGAGGCAGCGGGAAATCATCTTTGGGACATGCCTTGTTAAGATCTCTAAAATTGATGCAAATGCGAACCTTCCCATCCTTTTTGATAACATGGACTATGTTCGCCACCCACTGGGGATATAGAACAATTCTAATGAACCTGGCCTTGTATAATTTATCCACTTCTTCTTTAATCTTTAAGGCCATGTGGGGGTGAAATCTCCTTGACCTCTGTTTAACGGGTGTTGCCCCTGGTTTCAGTACGAGTCTATGTTCCACTAAAGAGGGGTCAAGACCCGGCATGTCCTCATAAGACCAGGCGAAGGAATCACTATACTCCCTTAGAACCTTGACTAGATATTCTTCCACTTGCGGAGAGAGATTAGCGGCAATAATAATGGGCCTTGGGTCTTCTTCAGCTCCCAAATTTATTTCCTTTGTAGGTTCATCCACCACCGATGATGGCTCGTCGAATCTCTTTAACCCTTGCGTGTATAGATCGGCAGTGTCATCTACGTTGCTGTCCTCATCATCAATCGGGTCTTTTTCATCCAAGACTTCATAGACACTTAGTCCGTCGTCGCTCCACACCCGTTCTATCTCCTCTTCATCTTCTATCACGATTGCTATAGCAACAAATTCTGGAAACTTCAAAAGAGCACGACATCGCTGAGCCAGATCCTGCAAGAACCTATCAGGGATGGATTTGGCATGACGCGCAAGCGAGTGCGGCTCAAGCTCGGAAGGATTGGACGACCTAGAACATGACCCTACTTCTCTAGTTCTAATCGACCCTACTTCCCTAGACTCGATGGACCCTACACCTAACCTAGGAGAAAGGAAATCTAGTGGAAAGGAAGGAGCAGGGGACTTGTGCCCCTGGGGGGAGGATGGAGACAAGGTAGCATAATCTTCCACCGAAATCTCCATTTCAAATTTGACATTTTTTTTTGGAGATCACACAACAGGATGGAGGAGGAGGAAGTTGATAGGGAATAGAGAGGGGAAGACGTAATCGAAGAAGGGGTTAGAAGATGAAAACCACATCTCGTGGAGTTCGGCGGTGGGGGAAAGAGGGGAAAACAGAGTTGACAAATCAATGGGTGGGCAGCGCCCACATGCACATGGAACAAACAAGATTTCATGTGATTTTTCCGTAAAATACGGATCGACCATAATCGGGGGTGAACGAGGTATGGATTCCAACTGTTGAAAGAGAGATATGAGACGGGAGGGAGACCACGAAAAGACAATGGGTGAGCTCCCCTTCTCCTATAGATGGCCAGGTGGCTTCGGCTTCCACTGAACGAGCCGCACCTCCTGATTCTCCTTCCGATCATGACCATCTGGCTCGCTGAACATTTTGGCAAATGACTGACTAAAATCTGGCATATCATCAACAGACCCTTTTGGTAGCAGAGGTGGACTAGCAACTATGCAAGCTGTATCTTTCTTTTCTGACTGTACTGGTGGTGAATTTAGTGTACCCGGCTGGAGGGGTCCTCTTACAAAGTGTTGGTGGTAATCCCATGTAAGTGGCCCTTAGTCGCCCATCATTGAGAGTACAGACTCTCGATAATCGAGACCTCTCCTGCTCATTTTTCTTCCTTTGGGCACTGGCTTGGTTGGCCCTTGTAACTGCGCACCGAGGCCTCTCCCCGGTTGATAACCCAGCTTCAATATGATATCCCAACCCTTGCAATCTCGGATCTGGGGTTTCACTTTGATATTGACGGGTGTAGCGGCGGGCTTGCGTGGTGCATAAGCCCAAGGGAAATCCAGATCCAATACAGAAATAACGGGCCGACTGCTGGGCCATAATGTGGGCAGAATCTTCTCTGAAATAGCTTTTACAGACTGGACCGTGGATAAGCATTTGACCTTAACCACCCTCCCTTGAAAAGGGAACTTGAGACATTGATGCGCGGTGGAGGGCACAGCACTGAGAGTATCGATCCACGGACGACCCAAGATAGCTTTGAACATCGGGTCGATGTCCAGCACATAAAATTCAATGGGCATGGTGAGAGGCCCAAGCTCAGCTTGAATAGTAACAATCCCGTGACATGCCCTCCGAGAATTGTCATAAGCAGCTATAGTAGTGGGGGTCGGGCGTAGAACTTCATCTGACAGATTGCAGGCCCTGAGAGTGCTGAGGGGGCACACATTGATAGATGCCTCTGTGTCAACTAATGCCGCATCAATGCTGACTTTATTCAAGATAATGGTGATGCAAAGTGGCATTTGCCAAGCTTCTGGTGGTGCTAGCTCAGTTTCAGAGAACGTAATTGCCGGTCCTTTGGAAATAGTCGCCAATGCCGTAGGTAAACTGTCAGCTGTCACATCTTCACTAACCATCACCTTCTGAAGAAAGTTCCTGAGAGCATCTTGGTGAAGGGTAGATCTTTTGATAAGCTCTAGCACGGATATCTTAGCGGGCACCCGATCCAAGTGATGCAACATATCGTATTGGGTTCCTGGTAACGGCTCGGCTTCTTCCTGCTCAGCAGCCGGTTGGGAAGACTGGGGATTGGAGGTAGAAGGATAATTGCGGTGAAACATGCGCCCGCTCCATAGGGCGAAGTTATAGGTTGCCGCGGCCTCGGATGTGCTCAAGATAAGTGACTTAGTAGGCCTTGTGGGGTGGATGAGTGGTGCGGAAGAGGGTGTGGTGGAAAGGATGATGGGTGAGGGGTTGGTGGTAGCGGGTGCGAGCGGAAGTGGGGGTATAAAGGTAGGCGGAGGTGTAATGAGCGGACGGTTAGATGGAGGTGTGTGAGAGATGGGCGGTGGAGTAGGAATAGATGAAAGGATAAACGGTGTAGCAGGCGAAGGAGGGTTTTGGTATGTGGGCGTAAGGATGGTGGGAGCGGAAGGAGTGCGGAAGTTGTGGTGAAAGGCCATGACTTGCGACGTAGAGCTGTCATCATCAAAGGACCACCCGGCATCAGGGGCCGGGGGTTCAACTACATTGACCTGAGCCGGTGCCGGCGGCTGAGGCTGTGGAGCAGGAGGATGGTTTGGCATTGGGTTCTGATGGATCCCCAAGTCCTGAACCGGCTGTTGTTGCTGTTTCTGTTGCGGCTGCAGTGCCTATTGTTGCTCACTTGCTGCCTCGGCGGCTACCTTCTTTTCTTTTTAATTTACATAATGGCCCTATGCATCTCGGCCAAATCAATCCTTTGTCCTTCATGGAGGTCATAGACCAAATCCCTGAACTGAAAACACCCTTCAATAGTATGTCCTGGCTGCCTGTGAAACATACAATACTTTGTCTGATCAACGGCCGGGTTCCAGTTGGGCCATTCCGGAGGGTGTTGTATAGCACTAACTGACATGAGAGCCGAGAAGATATCCGTGAGGGTTTCTGGCAGGGGTGGGTACTGTGCTCTTTTAGGAGTCGGGCGCTTGTTGTTGTTGTTATAGCCGTTAGGTGGAGGGACATTATGGTATTGAGGAGGCTGTAGAGGGTTGTTGCGGGGTGGTAAAGGTATTTTGTGGAGTGGCAAAGGTAGGCGGAGGGTTTTGTGGAATGGATGGGAAGTTTTGTGGAGCGGGGTTCTGAGGAGTGAGGGGGTTTTAGGGAAAGCAGAATGGGGCAGCTTGGAAGGGGAAGGTAACGGCTTGAACTTGTTCGTTGGTCTGGACCCCCTCGGTGACAGGCCCTTGAGGTTTCTTGGGGCATTTTGGCTTTTGGTTCTCAAAGAGCGAGTGGATGGGGGAGTCTTTGAACTGTGTTTGGATGAACCGCGCCCGGCTATATAGTTGGTGCATGTTGGCTATATCATTCATAGCAAGGATGTTACGGAATGTCGGGGTAGCATTAGAGATGAGTAGCTTGACCTTCCCTTCCTCCGGAATATGGCCTGGTACCCTGGCGGCCATCTGCCTCCATCTATCAACATAGGTTGCAAACTCCTCATCGGGCTTCATTTTCTTGGCCACCAAGTCTGTGAAAGAATATTCTGGACCGACCCTATCTTAAAACCTTTGGATGAACTTGTCTTTCACTATTTTAAAGCTCTCGGCATCCTCTAGCGGCAGAGAATAGAACCATTCCAGTGCAACACCATCCAATGATCGGCGGAACAAATACGCCATGAGGCGATCATCATACTGAAATTCGGCCGATTCATATAAAAAGTCCCTCACATGAATAAAGGGATTGCCGTTCCCATCATACTTGCGATAATTAGGGAGCTCGGATTGCGGAGGGAATCGGATGTTTTGGAAGCTGGGGACTGGAATATCTTCTAATGATTGTGGGCCAACCTGTTTTTGGAGGAAATCAAGCTGTTGTTGCATGGTGGCCCACTTATCAAGTAGTTCCTCCACCCTGGATGGAGTAGGGGTAGTGAAAGACGAAGGTTGAAATTGAGGAGCAGAAGGATAGACTGTTGTAGGAGGTGGAAGCCCATAGGAGGGAGCAGAAGGATAAACTGACAAGGTAGGAAGCCTATAAGAAGGACATTGGGCCGAAGACTGACCCAGATTAGAGTGGACCTGGGCAACCCCTTGTTAAGGGCGTAAGAAATCTGAAGGGCTAATAATGACTTGTGGCGCCGATGTGCTGGACATGTGATGATCCGCCTGAATGAAAGAAGGGAGAACAGACTTTTCCTTGTCAGAAGGTTGTTGGGCCGAAGCAGAAGATTGGCCCGTTTCCATACCAGAAAAGGTGATGGTCCGAGGTTGGACCGGAGTAAGATCAATTGGAGTGGGTTGGATGGAGGGCCCACCAACTCTAGACTGGTCGATGGAAAGATTAGATTGGCCTTGCGTAATCGTGGGATGTGGGGTATTGGACCCCTGCATGGCCTGATAGACAGCCTGGAGTTGGGCCGGATCCAACTAGGCCATCATTTGGAGAATGGAGCCAGCAGAAGGAGAAGAAAAGGAAGGAGTGGTTTGGCCGCCCTCCATAGGGACGGAGGACAGAAGAGGGGCAGACCCCTCTCCAGACGGGAATGAGATAACCCTAGAAGGGTTTTCAAGAAGCCCTTGAGGGAGAGACTCCTCTTGGGAACGGGGAGGATTGAAAGAAGCCATGATGGGTTCGAAGAGTGGATTGGAATACAGTTTGGGGAAGGAATTGACTCTAGAAGATGACTCTAATGGGCGAAGACAACTCCACATGCAACGGAAGACCTTAACAAAAACAAACAACACACAACAAACACACAATGAGTGGTCGAACTTAGATGACTTTAACAAAGATGCAAGCGAAAATGAGATGACAACACTCAAATTCAACCAAGTTACTTAGATGATGCAACAAGATTTTTATGATTTCCTTCTTTAGAACCTTAGTGATTTGATTAAGATGTGCTCTCCACAATAGATTCCTAGTAGGAAAGGATGTGTGGCTTGGTCGACTCTAAATGTAATCACTCCTTCACTTATGCAATCCTAGACACTGTGTGGGAAGTGGTACAACCAGCCCGGCGTCCGTGTGAGAATCCACGGCTCGCGGGGACTTATGGAGGTCCCTGATGTAATTTCCTGGTCGGCTCCAAGGAATATGGAGACGAGAGGTCCACACACCAAGGTAGGAGATTGCAATCTAATGTATGAAAATATGCATGAACCTATGTGCACCGGGGTGCATGCAAATTCTAGCCTAAAATCTAGCAATCAAATATGCACACAATGATATGAATATGTGAACCAACCAAGGAGGAGACCAAATAGCACCCAAGCATGAAAATCACAACAAAAACTACGGAAGTAAACTGCACCTCGGGATGCGTACCTATCTGGAGTATGTGACGGTCTAGAATACCTACGTCAGAGGAGTGTGACGGTCTAAGACCAGGCCATCAGAATAAGGTAACACGTGGACACAGGACCGTCAGAGGAGCCAGAGAACCAGAAACATCAGAGAAATAAATGGAAAATCCGGGGAAAACCAGAGCAACAAGGGCAAACAAAGGGGAGCAGGTTTAACAGAGATTCAAAGCACGATTGGCACTAGATGTCCCACTGTGATCGCCAAAAAATTCTGTTGGTTTTAATGTGTCACTTCTTTTGCAAGATGGGCTATGATGCCAACTATGATGAAAGTATGAGCCACGCAATGAAATCACTCAACCTATGAACATGTGAATCATGAACCTAGGCAACCAGCACAAGCTCTAGCATGGGCATGCTAACTCAATCAAAACTAAACTAAGCAAATAAAGAAAAACACACGCCAGGGCGTGGAATAAGGAATAAAGAAAAACACACCGTATAGGTGGAACAAACAAAGTAAAGAGGAGATATGATGAGAGAGAAAGCTAATGCCCAAACTAAGGAAAGATGTGATCGCCACTAAGGTAAAAATATGCCAAAGACCCGATAAGTACCTTAGAATAGGAGGATGATGCACCCGCCCACGGGAGAGAGAAAACAACTAGGAAAGTGTAGCTCTACAATATTTAACGGTCGAAGACTGATGCGCCACAGCAAGTGTGACGGTCCCACGATAGACCGCTACAAGACTCTAACGCGCTTGTGCCAAACCGTCGGAGCTTCTGCAGAATAGAAGTTGGGAATCTTTTGATCTCCAAGCTTTCCAGCCGGCCAGAGAGCTTGGGCCTCGTGCTATGGACTCTGTAAACCTGCAAAAGTGTGTAGAACACAAGAAAAAAAAACCAGATTAGCCCTTAGACAAAGTAGTATCAATAAATCAAAGAAACTTAAAAATATGCATAAGGAAAGGGAAATACCGGGGAGGTTGGTTTTTTAACCCCTCTGGGGCGTTTTAAAAGATGGGAAGATGTTTTAAATGGATGCAGCAAGTGCAAGAACGTGGGAGATGGAGAGGGACAATGCTATGAATGCTTGAAAGAGGGAAAAGACACTAAGAACACAATTTGATTGAACTAAACCCTTAGAAACGATACTCCCTAGACTTTGGAAGCAGATGGACGTGGGAAGCAATTCTCCTTGGTTGGTTCTAGCTCCAGGATGCAGCAGCACTTCGACGCGAACTCCAGATGTCTCCTCCTCAAGCCATGAAGTCAAGGGTTCTATTTATAGACCCTCAAAGTCTAGGTTCGAGTTGATGATAATCCAGCTAGAAAGTAGAACGTTTCTTAGCAAACTCTTGAAGGTAATACTCCCAAGAGTCCATAGAAATAAACAGAAGGTTCTGAGGATCAAATTTTGAAGAGAAATCAAAGAATCAAACTCTTAAGTCGGCCACGGAGTAGCAGAGAATGAGCAGTTCTGCTAGAACTCTCTGTTTGATGTAACGGCCGCACGATAGACCGCCACAAGGATGTAACGCTCCAAGGATGGACCGTCACAAAACCTTATCCATTAAAAGATAAGATCAACGGGCGAAGTTTACGATTATAGGACTCTAGATGAATGTAACGGTCAAGGGTAGACGCGTTACAATGAATGTAACGGTCGCACGATAAGCCGTCACACTCAACGGATAGGCTAAAAAGATAAGCTTGAAAGAATCCATAAGCTTAAGGACTTTTTAAGGATGTAACGGACCACGGAAGATGCGTTACATGGCTATAACGCGCCATCAAAGGACCGTTAGAGACAATGGAACGCAAATGAAATGAGAGCTTGCTAAGCTTCACCCAGTGGAATGGGATAAGGAACCAGGCCCAACAAAGGAGACATGACCCTATGAAATAAACCTCGAATTGACCAAGAAGGCTCAATAAAGGTGAACAACTCAGAGCATCATATGGAATGAACAAGGAGATGACCCAACTTATTGGTCATAAAACGGGTGTCAACAGCGATGTCAGTCCCTTTCAAGCGTGAGGCAAGTCGGATCTATTGCGTACGTTGTAAACTTGCCGGAATTTGGGATCGGCTCTACCCCAAGATCTTGGATCTAGTCACATATAGGGATCCAGCGGTGATTCCTAGTGAGTCATTGGGCCGTCCCCTTCCTTTGAGAGTGACCCCACCCCGGTGTATCCACCACTAGCCTCCTTCCCATAGCAGCGTGAGCATATCGAATATATACGGGATGAGCAGGTGACGATTACATGGAGTGGAGCGTACTACGCGCTACCTGGTATGGTGTCTGATCCGCAGGAGCCACACGAGCAGTCGCACCCCTTACTCGATGGGGTCCAGTTCTTCCCACCCGGGGAGAATTGATGGGAATCAACATCGAGCACTAACCTTTGTTTTTGCATTTGTGTCCTTTTTGTTTGCATTTATATCCTTGGCTAATTGGGTTTGCAATTGTAAGGTATTATAAGCCAAAGGATTAGTCAATAGGAATCTTTGGGTTTCTTTACAAAAAGGCCTTTGGGTTTCTATGTAATTTGCGAGTAGGTCCAACAGAGCCCCCACCTTATTTTCCATTGGTCCACCTAGGATCTAGGGTCCATGTGGGGCTAGTTCAAAGTCCAAGATTGGACTTGGACTAGGGGGGGACAAGGTGGAAGAAAATTCAAACTTGGACCAAGCAAAGTCCAAGATGCTCCCCCCTTTACTATTGTTTATTCCTTGTTGTATTTTATTTAATTTGGTCATTTGACCACATGGGGGATTAATTATCCTATCCCTAGTTTACCCCTCCCTAACCCTAGATCTAGGGGTAGTTTATGTCTTTTTTCCATTTCTATATAACCCATGTTTTTTGTGAATTCATTAGCAATTACTGAAGAAAAATCCCATTTGTTGCTCAATTTGCACAAGGGGACCCTCTCCCCCCCTTGGAGCTGCGATAGCTCTAAATTTTTAGAGGTGTGAAGCCTCCCCATCTCCCCCTCTCTGAGTGAGAAGCTCAGCACCGTCGCCACCGTCGCCATCGAGCCGCCATCGCGCCAACATCGCCGCCCGTAGGAGTTCTGTCCACCCCGGGATAGAAGCTTGAAGCCGGATTTTTATCTCCCAATCAGGAGATCTGTTCGACCTCAAATTTTGAGGGTTTGTTCTTCCTGTCATCCCCCATCCTTAGTTCAAATTTCGTGTCATTTCGCCTTCGTTTAGTATTTTTCCCGTAATTAAGTTTTCCCCTCTCACAGTCTGCCAATCAACAGATCTGCGGGATAGAGTCTATTGTTGTATTTTTCCTGCCCCTTAGCCATCTCCAAAAATTCCCAAAAAAATCATATGTGTTCCTCGCATCCCCCTTTTCCACCCATAAATTTTTCAGAGTCTAGATCCATCGTTTTCTTTTTAGTCAAAATTCATCTTCAGACAGATCTTATTCTATCCTGTGTCTGTAATTCCGAGCGAGCAAAAGACTACAAACCACAAAGTTTTTCATTTCCAATCCACTTGTTGGATGGTTCTGAAATAATTATATGTTGTAGCCCTTCGAGTCTGCTTTCCAACGGCACTAATTTTACCTCAATCCGACCCCGGATCTGGGCGTAAAAATTATTTTCGTGAAGGCGCGCAGATCAGGTCCGAGTTCAGCCAGTAGAAGCAGTCCGGGAATTAATTCCTCGGAAAATACACCGGCTCAGATTCGGCCGCCGCCGAGTTCGAAGATCGAAGAGGAGTCTTCCACCGGCATCCCAGTCAGTCACCGCAGCAAGGATTCGACCGAAAGCCGCCATCCCAGTTGCTGAGTTCCCTTGCTGAACCGGGTTGGAACAGTACCTAGTCGGAACCAAGTCAGACCAGCAGCCCATCTCCGGCCCGAAAGCCCTTCCGACTTGCTTCCCGTCAACCTGAGTCGCTACTCCCGGGTCTCCATTGTAGCCCTTTACCTCCCTACGTGGAGTGGGCAATTAAATTCATTGCTTTAATTATTTATTTACTGTGTACCGGGAGTACGAGATTCGACCGAGGTCGTCTCCCCCACGCCCGGAGCGTGGAGGTATCGTTTCCGCTCCCCTCTTTGGCATTTACTTTACTCGTATATATTTTTGAATGCCGCTGCTAGAGTGATAGGATAACTAGCATGTCAAATTTTTATCACCGCTGCGAGAGTGAGTGAGTGGAACCCGTCCCGTGTCTCGATCCGAACATGTGGAAAAGCTGATACCCAAGACTCATTATCGGTTTCTCAACTACGCACATCCGCACGCTTCACTCGCTTAGTGACGTCCGCGAGCTAGAGTTCCTTGTTGTCCCGAGTCGCGTCCCGTCCCGCATCACTCAGTCTGACCATCGGTCTGGGGGTGATATGTAGTGGAGAATTTCAATTGGGTGCCCATCATGTGCGATAGGGTCTTCCAAAAGTAACTAGTGAAGCGCACATCCCTATCAGACACTATAGTGCGTGAGAGTCTGAACATGGAGACACAGTGTGAAAAGAATAGACTGGCAACTCTAGAGGCATCCGACGTTTTGGAGCACAAAATGAATAATGCCATCTTCGAGAACCTGTCTGCAACCACAAAGATAGAGTCATGCCGTCGGTGGGTGCGGGGCAATCCCAACACAAAGTCCATGCTAATGTCCTACCATAGACTATCTGGGACGGGGAGGGGAGTATAGAGGTCGGTATTCTGCTTCCTTTGCTTGGCCATAGCACAAGTGCGACACTGGACCACGATGCAAGCGACATCCCTCTTCAAGCTAGGCCAATAGAATCTATGCTCAACCGACTCTATGGTCTTGTTCCGGCCGAAGGGGCCAACAAGACCTTCCGCGTGCATCTCCCACGTAAGAAAGTCATGAACATAATTCCGTGGGATGCACAACTTGTCACCCCAGAATAGGTGACCCTCCTGTAGCACAAACTTGCTATAATCATGCGAGGGACCGGCCTGAAGGGTTGCATAGATGGGACCGAAATCTGGACAATCAACATAAGCATCCTTCAGCCTCTCTAAACCTACCACCTCTACACTCATGGTGGTCAACATCATCATCCATCGACTTAGCGCATCGGCTACCTTGTTCTCCGCCCCTGCCTTGTGCTTGAGCACAAAGGTGTACTCCTAGACATGCTCCACCCAACGATTGTGGCGAGCGTTCAGCTTCTTCTGGGAATGGAGGAATCATAAGGCCTCATGATCGGAAAAGAGGACAAACTCCAGGTGCAATAGATAGTGCCTCCAATACCGCAATGCCTGGACAACTGCGTAAAATTCTTTATCATAAGTGGAATACCGCAGTTTGGCATCATTAAGCTTCTCGCTAAAGAATGCAATGGGGTGGGACTCCTGACTCAGCACGCCACCAATACCCACTCAAGAAGCATCACATGTGACCTCAAACACCTTAGAAAATTCTAATAATGCTAGGACAGGTGCCTGGGTCATACGCTCCTTGATGTCCTGAAAGGCTATGGCTGCAGCCTTAGTCCATACGAATGCCCCCTTCTTTATGCAATCAGTGATCGGGGCGGTGATGGAACTGAAGTCACGAATGAAGCGGTAATAGAACGTCGGTAAGCCATGGAAGCTCCAGACATCATGGAGGGTGCGGGGCTTGGGCCATTCCCTGATGGCCCTAATCTTCTCCGGATCAGTGGAGACTCCATCCCTAGACACAATGAACCCGAGGAAGGTAATCTGATCAGTCATGAAGGCACACTTCTTCAGGTTGGCGAATAAACTCTCTCACCTCAAAATGACACAGACCTGTCTAAGGTGGTCTAAGTGGTCCTCCCTAGTGCGGCTATAGATAAGAATGTCATCGAAGTAGACGACCAAGAAGACCCCTATCATAGGGTGTAAAACCTGGGTCATCAATCGCATGAAGGTACTAGGGGCATTGGAAAGCCCGAAGGGCATAACCAACCACTCATAAAGACCATCCTTGGTCTTGAATGCCGTCTTCCATTCATCCCCAGGCCTGATCCGTACCGGTGATAGCCACTATGAAGATCTATCTTTGAAAAGATAGTGGCTCCCGACATCATGTCTAACAAGTCATCCAATCAGGGAATGGAAAAGTGATACTTCACCGTGATCTTGTTGATCGCACGGCTATCAACGCACATTCTCCATGTGCCATCCTTCTTCGGGGCTAATAATGCGGGAACAGCGCAAGGGCTCTTGCTGTCCCTAAGAGATCCCCGACTCATCAATTCCTCGACCTACCTTTGAAGTTCGGCATGGTCCGTGGGACTCATCCTGTAGTTGGGAAGGTTGGGTAAGCATGAGCCCGGGACAAGGTCGATCTCGTGTTGGATGTCCCTCATAGGCGGAAGGGCTTCAGGGAGGTCTTCCGGGAAGACATCGGAAAAATCCCGTAGGATCGTAGCTACCTCTGGGGGGTGCTCATCATTAATCCCAGGAGCAACATCCTCCACTCCTCGGACAACAACGGCAAAGACAGGGCTACCCCCAGTCACCTCTTGCTCCATCTCTCGCAGCCTAATCATCATTAACCTCCAGGGTGGGAGAAATCCTGTGCTAGGAGCAATCGAAGTGGTAGTAGCCCGCGCCGAGGATGAGGTGGAAGGTCTGACCATCCCCTGACTAGGTGGGGTCGAAGAGCTGGGACCGGCTGGTCCTCGGACAGAAGGATCCTTCGGCTGAGTGGGATGGAGGGTGATTCTATGACCACCGTGGTCGAATGTGCATGTGTTCGACCGACCTTGAAGGGTGGCATCTCGATCGAAAATCCAAGGCCTACCTAGGATAATGCTACCCACCTCCATAGGCAACACATCACACCAGATCTCATCATGGTAAGCCTGGAACTATAGTGGCACCAGACAGCGCAGTCTGACCGGGATGGAAGTAGAATCCACCCAAGAAACTCTATAGGGTGCGGGGTGATCCACGGGTGTCAAACCCAGACGCCTAACAGTGCCCATAGATATAGCGTTAATGCAACTCCCGCTATCTATGATCACCTTGCAAGCCTTTCCTCCCAGCCTACAAAATGTGTGGAAGATGGTGGTACGACGCTAGTCGTCGCTCACCTGAGGCTGGGTTAGGATGCACCTGACTACACCCAGCTATACATCACCCTGATGCTGGGTACCTGGGACATCAACTGGCTCTCCCTCCATTAGTTCATCAAAGAACTCCTCCGCTAAATCCTGATCAGCCTCGTAACTGATCGGCACTAGCTCAGGTGTGGGGTTGCTGGCAGAGGGATCAGAGATGACAAGCGACTTCCGAGTGGGACACTTGGCCGAATAGTGGCCAACCCCACCACACCTATAGCAAGTTCCCTGTGTCTTGAAGCCTTGCGATGTTTCACCAACCATCGGACCCTTACACTTGTCCATAGGACGGACTGGGGGTGTAGGAAGTAGGGGTGGTCGAGTCGGCATGGCGGGCTGGGCAGGTCTAGGAGCAGGGACAGGTGCCTACTGGTGAAGAGGAGGATCCCTCGGAGGGAGGGGGCGCCTAGGAGCAGCATGGTCCTGGCGAGGAGGTTCCTGGGGGTGGGCCACAGGCCACCGAGTGTAGGAACTGGGTGTGGTCCTAGGGTCAGACACACGCGGATATGAGGCCCCCTGGCACAGAGTAGGAGCAAACTCCGCCTCAAATTGCTCCACCTCGAGGGGAACCTGGTACGCGTCCTCCAACTTGTCCACCTTGCGGCGGAAAAGCTCATACTATAGGTGTGGCCGCAGACCACGTCGAAAATGAGAAATAGTAAGGGAGCTTTCCTCCGTGGCATCACATCGCAAAAAGTATTCATCGAACTCGGTGATGTAATCGGAGACGGACCGGTCTCCTTGGGTGAGACTCTGCCATCTGTCTATGAGACGCTGGCGGTAGGAGGTAGGAAGGTACTTCTTCTTGAGTTTGGACCTCATCTCATCCCACGTCTCTACCTGGGGCTCCTGACGGTGAAACAGCAGGTTCTCCATGTTCCTCCAATAAGTTTGTGCCTGCCCTAGCAGTTTCATTTTGGAAAACTTGACTTTTCGGTGGTCCGTCATCTCAAACAACTCAAAATACCAGTCCATGCTAGCCTCCCAATCAAGATAGACCTTTGGGTCTAAGGACCCGTCAAAAGTGGGAGGGTCTACTCGCACAGTCCTGAGGACCCGCTCGTCCACATCATCTCTCTGTGGTCGGTGACCACGACAGCGTCGGCCATTTCCCCCATAATCATTTTCGGACTCGTAGTCCTCAACATCGGGGGCACGTGGCTGTCGCTCCTCAGCCCTGAGTGGGGCGGGCTAGACACCAGGCACCTGAGGGGGTGCCTAAGGGGCCGGGGCAGCTCCGGGGAGCTCTTGGCGGGGGACTCTCTCCACATTCTCCACCCTCCCAACCAGAGCTTCGACAGATCGGTCAGAGGCCTCGGCACGGTCCTCCATGCTCTTGAGATGGCTCTCCAAGCGGTCGGTGTTCTTCATACTAATTTGTTCGAACCTATCCATGCGCTCCATGAGTAGAGCGACCACATCATCCAGAGTTCGGCCTCCCGGATTCGCACCTCCGGGGTCACCCATAGTGTCAAGGCGATGGTACTGGGCACCTCCACCGGTTGGCATGCAATGTGAGAGGACCTAGAGGGAACTAAGGGGAGTGACTCACTACGACCTATATGGACGGACTAATGCAAAATGAAAGATGACCTAGACTCCAATATCTGGTACGAGATGGAGTTTTGATCCGAAGACCGCACTCACGCAAGTGAGTCCCTTTCCCAATAGGCATGGCCTACCGTTCCAGGAACACCTTTGGATATACCAGATGAAATGGAGCACCTTGGACCGACTACCCTAGACTCAAACCGACCCTGATACCAATTTGATGCGGGACGACTACGAGACTCGACTCGGACTGGCTGCGACCTTGGACTCTATAGGACGACACGACTAATAAGATGACGCGACCAGCAACAACACTATAACGCGGCACCGAACGAGCTCCAGAAGAGGCGATCGTGCCCCAAACAAGATGCGCTAACTCACAGTCATCCACGGCGAGGGAAACGTGATGATCTGCACGATTGGGAAGCCGTCTTTGAGTCTCGGGTGGTCAGCTTACTCTCGTGCTCGGAACGAGTCACGGGACGGGTCTTGCACTCACAACTCTCAGCGGTGACTAATTTAGCTATCTATAAAATAAACTAATGCACATGTAATGGCATTCTAGAATGGATATTAGCTAAGCAAGTACGACACAAAAAGGGAGGCGAACGTACGTCCACGCTCGGGGCATGGGGAAGACGTCTCGGCCAAGTCCGTTACTCCCGGTACAATGGTAAAAATTAGTTGCAGCATGAAAATTACGGCCCACTCCACGCAGGGAGGTAAAAGGCCACAACAACAATCCGGGAGCGCCGTTCCTAGGTTGATGGGCAGCAAGGCGGCGGGTTCCGGGCGGCGGCGGGCAGCGGCTCCGGTTCTACAGTCTGCTGGCCGGCAGAACAGCGAACACGGGCGTCCAAAGGGACATTTGGCCTCCTGGGAACTTCTGAAGGAGGCGGTTCACCGGGACGCTGGCGGAGGGTCCCTGGTCGACCCCCGGGAGCGGTGGTCGCTTAAGTTGCCCCGGCGTATTTCTTTGGGATTTATCCGGCAACCCTTTTTGCTGGCCTGGCTCGGAGCAGAAATGTGCGCCTCCACGAAATTGGTCGGTACGCCAAGATCCGATGTCGGATCGAGACGCAATGGATACCATTGGAAAGAGGACTCAAAATTTGATGACATAGTGAAAGTTCAAATCCATCCAACGGCTAGATTGGAAATGAAAACGTCTACAATCTGACTGAGTTCTTTGACCCGAAACACAGAACAGATAGGGCAGAACGGAATATCTCTGTTCAAGGGCTTTGACCAAGGATCAAAAGAAGGATTTATGACCTGGGATTTTTATGGTGGATATAGGGGCGGGTGACGGTTACGCACATAAATGTTTTGTAATTTTTTGACAACGTTTAGGGGGTGGGAAAAATCGGCTACTACAGACTATCCTGCGGATCTGCACACAGGCAGAATGTGGGAAGGAACAACAGGTGACTGGGACAGGGCATAAACAGTCTCAGATCGGCCTAAAAATTGAACTGGGAATGGTGGACAATAGAGGGAACCTACCCTCAAAATCGCATCGCGATCCAACGGTCGGATCTCCCGTACCAGCACTTTCACCAAGCTGCTGTCCAGCAACTCCGAATTTCGGGACAGCAGGAGGAAGTCGGCTTGTGGTGGCTCGACGGCGGCACGAACGGCGGGGCGGCGATGGTGATCGATCACAGCAGATAGAGGAAGAAGGGAAGAGGAAGAAATCCCAAGAATTGGGAGGATTAAGCCTTAGATCTGAAGAAGATTGGAGGAAGGAGATAAAGAACACCAAGAACAAGAGAGAGAGGGGGGGTGCGCCCAAATGCAATTTCACATAAATGCTTCATTAGTTTTCCTCCAAATACAACAAGAGACATTATATATTCAAACCCTAGACCTAGCCAAATGACCTAGAATACCCTTGGTCATGGGGGTATAATGGGGAAATGGGATAAAGAAGGATTAAACAAATCCCCCATGTGGAGACAAAAGAGGGGGCGCCCCTCTCTCCAAGTCAACAAAAGGGGCTTGTTTAATTTAATCCCTTTAGACCATATTAATCTCCCCTTAGACCAAATTAAATCAAAAATACAAATACATGGTCAATTATTCTACCATTGACCCAATATAAAAACCCAAGATGATACAAGCCAAATACAACCCAAATACATGCTAAATACACACCAAATACGACTAAATACGTATATTGTAAAAATACGTAAAAAAATACGTACTGAAATATCAAGGCTCCGGTGGCGATTCCAGACTGTCCCCAAGCCACAAAGAGGTCGGTCTCGACCGAGTCGTGCTGCGGGTCTGGAACCGACGGCTCGCTGAGTCGAGCCATACTCGTGCTCTAGTGTCCTCACCAGTAAATGTCTGGAACAAGAAGCTACATGGGAGACGGAGGAAGCTATACGCAAGAGGTTTTCGGAGTTATTTAATTGTAAGTAAAATGTACCTTCATCCCATGCGATGAATTTGGGGACCAAATTCTTTTTAAGTGGGGAAGGGTGTAGCACCCTTTGTAATTATTTAGTAATTTTCTAGATTTTTGAGAAAATAAATAAAATTATTTAAGCATTTAATAAGCTTAAATGACTTAAATGGGCTAATTAAAGATTTTTTAGATTATTAACTTTTTATTCAAGGCCCAAACTATAAATAGGCAATTTAGCCCACTTAAATTGGATCTTAAACCTTAAAATTGAGCCTTTTAGCCCAAGCCCAAACCCTAGAGACGTAATAGGGATAATTTCTCTAATTAGGATGGATAAATAAGAGAATTAGGGGATAATTAGAAAGGGAGTTTGAATAAAATTCAAATTTCTAAGTTAAAGCCAGGTCGCGGTCGCACGAGCCACCGCGTTCTGGCAGAAGGCGGTGCAGACCAGACCACATTCAAGTTTCGTAAACGGAAACTGATAAATCATGGAAAGATTGAATTTTTATTCGCCCAATCACCATGGATCGGTGCTATCTAATTGGGAAACCTACCCAAGACTCTTAGGGGATCAAATTGACACCCATAGGACTCCTAATTCGATCTAAAACCCCAGCCCTAGGCCATTCCCTATAAATATGACCCAGTTTCATCTACGTGAACCCTAATTTTGGATTGCGTGGTTCGGAGGTATAGTGTCATCTTCTTAAGTTCATCCTTTAGAAGTTTTTATTTCCCTTAGTATCTTTTAACTTGTTCCCAAATTTTGTTTTAGGAGATTAATAGGTCAAGGAGTTAGAACGATCGGAAGTTGCTATTTCTACGCAGGACGCACAGGAACGAGAGCTCTCTTCCGACGAGAAATTTGCAGACTAGGAGCAAACCCAGAGGTAGGTTATCTCATGATTGACTTAAACAGCAAGTTAGGATTAAAAGCCTTCTATCTTTGCTCGTTTTCATGCTTTCTACACAGAGAATTTCCTGTTGTATCATGACTACACATCTAGTTTTTTACTGCATGTTGTCCCTGCAACCTTCATGGAAAAAGATGATAACTTTTGCTTAAATTATGCTACCCCATGCATCATTTTCATGATCGCATGCTTTTCTTGTCAGTTCTAGACTAGTTGCATGTTGATTAGCCTTAAACATTGGTCCTGTAAAGGCCGGTATTGTCTCTGTCTCACAAAGGACAATCCATAGCAGATATGGGCACTATGAGTTCGTAGTTATGCCATTTGGGTTAACCAACGCCCCTGCAGCTTTTATGCAACTCATGAACAATGTCTTCAAACCTTATCTTGACCAATTTGTGGTCATTTTTATTAATGATATTCTCATCTATTCCAAGACTCAAGAACAGCATGAAAAACACTTGAGAATAGCTTTGCAAACATTAAGAGAACACCAACTCTATGCGAAGCTCAGCAAATGTGAATTTTGGCTAAAGGAAGTCTCTTTCCTTGGTCATATTATTTCAAAGGAAGGTATCTCTATGGATCCTTCTAAAGTCGAAGCTGTTAAAAATTGGAGCAGACCAATGACCATGACTGAAGTCAGGAGTTTCCTTGGTGTGGCTAGCTACTATAGGCGATTTATAAAAGATTTCTCAAAGATCAACGTTCCTCTGACCAGGCTTACAAGAATTTATATGAAGAAAGTTTCTTGACTCTCAAGGAACATCTTACTACAGCACATGTGTTAGCACTGCCGGTTGAAGGGGGTGGTTTTGAAGTCTATACCGACGCATTAGGCGTTGGCCTTGAAATGGTGCAAGGCCCGGATTCAGAGGGGGGCGAATGAATCCCTCTTTAAAACTTTCCCTAATTAAAACTTATAACAAATAGAGATACGGAATTAAAGTTAAGAGGTTCCTTGATTGACATGGATGCTCTCTTCGAATGACGAGAGGAAAATCATATAGCCTGACCTTTTGATCAACTCTATATATACTAAAGAGATGACTCAGTTCATCTGATCAGAATGGCTCTCTCTCTCGAGACCAGAGTCAAATGCTCGGTGTGCAAACCAAATACCCACTAGATGGGAAATATAGATCAAGTCTAAGCATACATCTAGTGGATCAGACAAGACAATCAAACCACGGCGGGCAGAAGGTTTTTAGGTGGTTCGGTCCTCCAGACCTACGTCCACCCCACACTCAAACGAGAGTGTGGATTCCTACTGATACACAGCTTAACCCGATGGGCCTCACAGCTTGCCTACAACTGCTGATTCACAGCTTCAACCGCTGGGCATTATAGCTTGAGCCAACCGCTGACGAACAGCTTGACCGCTGGGCAATACAGCTTAGCCGATCAGAGGAATTGATCCTCTGCAACTGCTGAGCGACATAGCTTGCTCTACTGACTTACAGCTTGAAACAGAGGTATAGAAGAGAATAAGAAATGAAGAATCACAGCATCGAAAAGCTGAAAGAAATTACAAATCAGTTATAGCTCTCACAGGAGCTGACTGGCCTGGATTTGATCCAAGGTCTAGTGGAATAGGTCTTCAGGCTGCTTCAACCTTCTCTTCACGATCTCTCTCACTCTTTCTTCCTTTTCTTCTTTCTCATACTCTCTATGTTTTCTTCCTCCTTCTTCTTCTTACTGCTGCTCTTTCTCTCTTCTTCTGTCTCTCCTCAGATCTCTATTTTCTTCTCTTGATTTGTCTATCAGTCCATCATCTTCTTCTTTGCACAGAAGAAGGGTCTTATATAAAGCTTCAGTCTAGGACCCACGAGCTCACACCCTAGACGTGTGGAGGGAACACTCCCGCCAAGAAGCTTCAGGAATGTATTAGCCACGTGTCAAAATCTGGATCTGAGAATCCACGTGGCGACTTCTTTCAAGGACAATTTGCTTTGGATCACGTGCCCTTCTTAATAGGTCATGAACATTTATCCTATTAACATATCAAAACATTTGACAGTTAAACAGGTATGAGTATTGCGCAGACTCGATGACGTATATGAACTAATGTGCATGGACCTTGTTTTCATCAAGCTAAAGTGTATACTGACATTATAACCACTAGCATAAAATATGCACAGACCCAATAGCAATCTATGTGAAAATATGCACAGGCTTTAGGCATGTATGGAAGATGTCCACAGACCTTGGGGTGCTTATAGTGAGACATGCACAGACTCACTTTATCCATAAAGAAGATAAGCATCGACCTAAACCCAACTGACATGAAACGATGCACAAACCTTGGTGACATATGAGCAGAAATGCACAAGCTAGCATAGTGCACAAGGAAGATGTGCACCGACCGTGTGGTGACATATGACACTGATGCACTCACTTAAATGTTCACAGCAGCTAAAGTTGCACAGACCTGTGTGCTTGCAGCAACGATAGTTGCATGGACTTGGTTAGCACAAGGTAGACTTGCACCGGCTGTGAGAATGCATGAAATGCAACTTGCATCAAGTTCGGACTCGCACACGAGAAGTATGCACCAACTTTAATCTACGTAATGCGATCTTGCACCGACATGATGCCAGCCCGAGAATGCATGAAATGCCACTTGCACCGAGTTCGGTCTTGCACAAGCCAAATTTGCACTAACTCTCATCTGCCAAGGCAGTGTACACGGACTTGAATGCACAGACATAGATGCACATGAATAGTGACATTCACTGACTTTGTTGTGCAGCCTAACTGAGATATGCACGAACCTTGGCCTTAGACAATTAACTCTGCACTTACTTAAGCCAAGAAGTGCACTGACTTTAACGTGCACGCTACAGTCATGTGCACGGACTTTGACTGCATGCGCTACAGTGCATTGCACCGACTTGAAACATGAGCTAAGGTAAGCATTTGAGAAGTGCACCGACTTGATTGCGTGTATCGGTGCGAGAGTTGCATCGAACGGGTGTGTACATGAAAAGTGTGCATCGACTTGATGTGATGAACATAAGTGAATGCACTGACCTTGAAATGCACATTGATAAGGTCTGCACGGACCTTGGTCCATAAAATGCATATGAACTAAAGCACCAAGTTTAGCAGTTTATGCACGGTCTTCATATACATAGACCAACAGACTACACCAAGATGTGCACTGACCCTGAACATATACACTGACGTAATGTTCAGACAGAGTTATGACATATGCATGATGAATATCGATACTTTCTATATACTCAGTAAGTATGCATGGACCCTCTGAGTGTGTATGCAGCAAGCAATCCTCATTAGTGCAGCAACATTCAATCTTTCATATGCAGACACATGGTGACTCATAGTGTTTGCTATCATCAAAACTACATGGGCACAACAATCTCCCCCTTTTTGATGATGGCAACATTATGAGTCACACTGACTCAAACTATTCTCCCCCTTTGACTTCATCAAAAAGAAAATAGTTTGAGAGAGAAAAATAAGTAGGTATGAAAGGATTGATATAACATCTCCCTGGATAAAAAGGAAGAACAACCATACATGAAACTGCCCTTGAATAAAGGAATACAATCAACAAGCACAGGGGCAGTTAGACAATTAAGCATCAAACCTCCCCCTTTTAAGATGGAATAAATGCAATCTACTTCAACACTTATCCTCTCCTGAAGACATGACAATGCTCCTTGCTCAGAATGAAACAAGGCTTTGAAGAGGGTATGGAAGGAGTATATCATGAATAGATTGAAGAAAAATGTTGAGGCAGCGAGTAGAGCACATAATCTTTCAAGAACAATTCAGCTGAAACAGTGAGCCGGTTCAAGTGATGATCAGGAAACTTATATGCAAGTTGATGAAGTTGTGAATAGTGTAACTGATCAGAAGAGTTTTATAGCAGGTACCATTGTTATAAACCCAGTTATAGATAAACTCTCCTATCATAAGGGGTTGTGAATTAAACTTCATGATAAAACGGGTTTAAGCATGATGTATACCAAATTTGTCAATTATATTCAATACTCATATCTAAAACTGAGTTTTAATAAAGGTAAACCAATTATTCATATAACATTCCAGTTCAATCCTCTTCCATCTTACTCAATTAATCTCAATGACTCCTTTAGGAGTTACACATTATAGTATTGAGGTTAAACTCCTTCAATGGTATGTGAAGTTAACTATTTTAAAGGGATTTTCTGATTTTTTATATTGTTCAACAACTTATTTTTCTGAGCAATCTTAGTTGATCAACACCTTTTTACATGAGGCACAACACGTCTCAGGTGAAGTGACCCAATTACTCAGTGTGATAACTGTATTACCTCTCAATTATGAGAACAAAGTTAGCAATAGAAGTGTCTTTTTACATGAGGAGACACCTTGATTAGAGGCAGGAATCCCCAGTTACTCAACACAATTATGCGATTGCTCTGTCAGATTTTTTCAATTGTTTTTATACCAGAGATAACTATGGCACTTCATGACATAGGTTTACTCCATTTCTTTGAAAGAGGGCCCAGTTTCTCAGTGATCAAGGTCATTGCTCTGATTTTTATCTTTCCTTTTTTCTTAGTCACTTCAGATATATTTAA
Source organism: Amorphophallus konjac (assembly GCA_022559845.1). Lineage (NCBI taxonomy): Eukaryota > Viridiplantae > Streptophyta > Magnoliopsida > Alismatales > Araceae > Amorphophallus > Amorphophallus konjac. The sequence continues at coordinate 83,042,429 of CM040124.1, read as the reverse complement.
TGTTTAAGAACAATACTACCACATGTATCTCAACCAAAGTAGTCTTAATTTCAAATTTTCAGATTTCAGAAGATTTAGTCCAGAGATTACATGAAACAGTTGATTAGAATTTACTAAAACTTGTGCTTCAGATACTTTCAAGTCTTTCAAATACAAATTCAAGAAGACATTAGACTTATACCAGTTTAGATCAGTAGACATTCTTAAACCTGTATGATAGGAGTTTCTTTTAAGGTTTCAGATCTATAAATAAGGTACACAAATTTAAATTTCTTCAAGATCAGTTCAGTCAATATATCTAAACAACTATCATCAGCAGAAATAATGATCAGTTGCCATGAAAGCGTTTGTGAGGGTTAGGCTTTCACATAGTTTGATCAAAGTAGTATCAATCATAAAGTAGAAGAATTCTTCAGAATTCACAATGAAGAGTAAGATTAGTGAGGTCATTTTGACAAGAGAAATCACAGCAAGCAACCAGTACTGACTTAATCATCAATAGTGAGAACAGCCCATAGTGATACTAGAAAATGAGTCCAAGGAATTGATGGAGACAGCTGGAGTTGACTGGAGTCAGATGGATGTGAGTCACTAGCAAGAGAGGTGAGGTAGAACAGTCATGCTTGCTAGGTAGAGAAGTTTCAGTCAATGAGAAATAGATGAAATGAATATGCACCCCTTGCCTATATGCAATGAGTCAAAATTTTTGAAATTTTCAATATGATGATATGCAATCATATATGCACATGGGTTAACTCCCTCTAGTTGAATGCATGCACTTAACATTCTTTTTGGTGTTTTAAAAATTAATGAAATGCTATGCAATTTACTACATGTATACAAGTGCATTAACCACTCATGAAAGACATGAAAATCATGCAAGGAATTAGCCTAAACAAGTATGCATGATACACAAGAAATGCTTTGACTCCTCCTGACTATGTGCATTTTGACACAATCATTTAAGTACTGCAAACACACAAATCATAGGAACATCATGAATTATGCTCATGGAACAAATATGCACTTCCAACTGAGACAAGCTACAATCATCTTGATGATTAATTCAGATTTTCAGAGAAGGTCAATTAGAAGACGCACAGATGAATTAACATGGTATGCAAGAGATATGCAATGCATATAGTGCTGAGCTAAATTTATCATGCTATGCAATCAATAAATTTAACTAACAAATTGAGCAATGAATGTAAAGATAGATAATACAGTGAATTTACCTGGAAGGCTCAGAAATGAGGTCATTTCAGGTGCCCTGGTTTATTATCCCTTTATTCCTCTCCAAGGCACACCTACAACAACTGGGTTATTTTGATCCAACAGGAACCCAAGTAGCCTTGGGTCCTGTATTACCCCCAACAGGTGTTCTAAACAGTTTTTGTGCACGAAGGTCATCAAATCTCATCAATTTGCAGTTGGACATGAAATGTCCAAACTGACCACAGTAATGACATGATGCAGCCATTTGAGAATTCTTCATATGCACATTATTATTAACATGGAACCTTTGTGCATTCTTATGGAAATTTTCGTTAACAAAACGAGCATCTCATTTTCTATAACCTGCCAACCAACATTCAAAAGCCCGGTGGCCAGGTCTTCCACATTCAAAACATGCAGCAGTTTATCTTTTAAAACTAGATTTATTTCTATCAAGAAGATTTTGATACACATGGGCTTTAACAAATTCGTGTTGACTATTTCTCCCATGTGCATGCCAACATTGTGTAGCAAAGTGACCTAATTTGCCACAATTAAAACAATGAATCTTTTTATTCAGATAGGCATGATTCTTGACATGAGATTTCTTAGCTTTCATGTCATCTTGTTTCATTAAACCACACTCATGCATGACATGACCAATTCTATGACAATAAAAATATTGAATTCTCTTCCTTTGACCAAAAGAAGGTTTCTTAGCAAGAAATCTACTACTCTTCAAATCATCCTTCTTCATAACACAACAATCAACTATCTCATGGCCAAATTTTTCACAACAAAAATATTTATCCTTCTTTTTCTGAACATCATGAGTTTTCTTAATATGAAAAGATTTTTCACAGATATTGTCCTTTTCCTTTTGTTCAGACCTGTGCCTATGGGTATTTTGAGATTTCTTAGGTGAAACAAACTTTGAAGTACTCACACATTCTGAACCTTTCACAAAGATAATTTTTTCTTTTCCTTTTGTGTTTCTTTTATTATCTGGATTATAGCCTAATCCTTCCTTCTGAATGTTCACTTTATTTTCAAGTAATTTATCCAGATTCTCCTTTCCCTTAATAAACTTGGACAAAGATTTGTTCAGTTCAACAATTTCATTTTTGAGTGAAGAAATCTGCATTTCAGAACTTACTAGATCTTCTTCATAGGTGACAATCTGTTTCTACATAGCATCATTAAGATTTTTCAGAATTTGAATCTCATGCAAGAATTTTTATTCTTTTCCATCATTTGTTTTATTCTTAGCACATTTTTCTCTTTCAACAGTCATGCATCTTTCAGTTGCCACAATGTTCAAAACCATCAACTTCTTATTTTGATCTTTCAACATTTTATTTTCATCAATCAGAGTTTCTTCAGATTCTTCTACTTCCTTTTTCTTTTCAAGCAACAAATGATTTTCATCTTTTAAGGATGCATTCAAATTGTTCAGCATATCAACCTCAGAATAAAGATCTTCAATCACTTCTTTTAGAAAAACACATTCATCATTTTCTTCTTTTGAGCATGTGTTTTCTGCTTCAAGGGATTTGTTTCTAAGACTGTCATTCTCAGATTTTAATCTGTTCAATTGAGATCTTTCATTATTAACCTCCTGTAATCTCATTTTAAGTTTGTCAATTTAGCTCTCAGAACTTCATCTTCAACATAATCAGATACAACATAGTTGACAGATTTCAGTTCCTCTTTCAATGATTTATTTTCTTTTCTTAAATTTTCAATTTCTTTTTCACAAGTGGAAACCATAGATTTTTCTTTCTCAATACTGAGCAATCTGTCAGTCATGACAGCGTTCAGTTCTTCTAAATTCAACATTCCATCATTACTTGTACTCAAATTTTCTTCTAATTCAAAAAATCTCAGATTAAGTTCTTCATTCTCATCTTTTAATAAGCATAGTTGTTTCTTGTATGTATGAACATTAGATGAACATTCATCAAAGGATTGTTTCAGTTTCAAACAATTTTCATAAAAAAACATTAGAACTAATCTGATTTATCTTTTTCTTCAACTTCTTATTCTCAGATTGCATCTTTCTCGATTTCTCTAGAAGTTCATCATACATCACTATCACTTCATCAAATGAAATATCTTCTGATCTGGAGCTTACCTGAGATGATGTTTCCTCCAGTTGATCAGAGTTGTGATCACCCTGGTTGGCCATCAGGCATTCTTCTACCTTCTTCTAATGAATGGCAATCACTGCATCTAGGATTTCCTTTCCAGAATTGCATCGAGAACAAGAGGAAATCTGTCAACATTCATTACAGCTCTCAAAATATTAAGAACCATATTATTTATTCTGTCCTTCAATCTGTCCTCATAAGACCACTTAGTATGGTCATGAGGCAGTTTATGTGGGCCGTTTGATACAAGATTCCATAGATTGGAGTTAATAGAATTCATGTAAGTACGTAGGCCGCCTAGCCAGCTACTAAAAATAGAGCCATTGAAAACTATAAGAGAAGCCATTGAAATACAGTCGAATAGATTCAGATCTTAAGAGCTCTAAAATAATATCTGAAACATGCACCACGCTGGAACAGTAAATCATGAAATCGAACAAGTAGGATCCTCTGCAGATCGTTGGATCTGGAAGTCAGAAACCTGCTCTGATACCAACTGAAAGGGTGCAAGGCCCGGATTCAGAGGGGGGTGAATGAATCCCTCTTTAAAACTTTACCCAATTAAAACTTATAACAAACAGAGATACGAAATTAAAGCTAATAGGTGCCTTGATTGACTTGGATGCTCTCTTCGAATGACGTGAGGAAGATCATATAGCCTAACCTTTTGATCAACTCTATATATACTAAAGAGATGACTCAGTTCATCTGATCAGATTGGCTCTCTCTCTCGAGACCAGAGTCAAATGCTCGGTGTGCAAACCAAATACCCTCTAGATGGGAAATATAGATCGAGCCTAAGCATACATCTAGTGGATCAGACAAGGCAATCAAACCACGATGGACAGAAGGTTTTAAAGAGGTTCGGTCCTCCAGACCTACGTCCACCCCATAATCAAACCAGAGTGTGGATTCCTGCTGATACACAGCTTAACCCGCTGGGACTCACAGCTTGCATACAACTGCTGATTCATAGCTTCAACCGCTGGGCATTACAGCTTGAGCTAACCGCTGACGAACAGCTTGACTGCTGGGCAATACAGCTTAGCCAACCATAGGAACCGATCCTCTACAACTGCTGAGCGACACAGCTTGCTCTGCTGACTTACAGCTTGAAACAGAGGTATAGAAGAAATGAAGAATCACAACACTAGAAAGTCGAAAGAAATTGCAAATCAGTTATAGCTCTCACATGAGCTGACTGGCCTGGATTTGATCCAAGGTCCAGTGGAATAGGTCTTCAGGCTACTTCAATCTTCTCTTCACGATCTCTTTCACTCTTTCTTCCTTTTCTTCTTTCTCAAACTCTCTATCTTTTCTTCCTCCTCCTTCTTCTTATTGCTGCTCTTTCTCTCTTCTTCTGTCTCTCCTCAGATCTCTGTTTTCTTCTCTTGATTTCTCTATCAGTCCATCATCTTCTTCTTTGCGCAGAAGAAGGGTCTTATATAAAGCTTCAGTCTGGGACCCACGAGCTCACACCCTAGACGTGTGGAGGGAACACTCCCGCCAAGAAGCTTCAGGAATGTATTAGCCACGTGTCAAAATCTGGATCTGAGAATCCATGTGGCGACTTCTTTCAGGGACAGTTCGCTTTGGATCATGTGCCCTTCTTAACAGGTCACAAACATTTATCATGTTAACATATCAAAACATTTGACAGTTAAACAGGTATGAGTATTGTACAGAGTCGATGACGTATATGAACTAATGTACATGGACCTTGTTTTCATCAAGCTAAAGTGTATACTGACATTATAACCACTAGCATAAAATATGCACAGACCCAATAGCAATCGGTGTGAAAATATGCACAGGCTTTAGGCATGTATGGAAGATGTCCACAGACCTTGGGGTGCTTATAGTGAGACATGCACAGACTCACTTTATGCATAAAGAAGATAATCATCGACCTAAGCCCAACTGACATGAAACGATGCACAAACCTCGGTGACATACGAGCAGACATGCACAAGCTCGCATAGTGCACAAGGAAGATGTGCACCGATCGTGTGGTGACATATGACATTGATGCACTAACTTAAATGTTCACAGCACCTAAAGTTGCACAGACTTGTGTGCTTGCAGCAACGAGAGTTGCACGGACTTGGTTAGCACAAGGTAGACTTGCACCTGCTGTGACAATGCATGAAATGCAACTTGCACCGAGTTCGGTCTCGCACACGCCAAGTATGCACCAACTTTAATCTATGCAATGCGATCTTACAATGACATGATGCCAGCCCGAGAATGCATGAAATGTCACTTGCTCCGAGTTCGGTCTCGCACAAGCCAAATGTGCACCAACTCTCATCTGCCAAGGCAGTGTACATGGACTTGAATGCACAGACATAGATGCACGTGAACAGTGACATGCACTGACTTTGTTGTGCAGCCTAACTGAGATATGCACAAACCTTGGCCTTAGACAATTAACTCTGCACTTACTTAAGCCAAGAAGTGCACTGACTTCAACGTGCACACTACAGTCATGTGCACGTACTTTGACTGCATGCGCTACAGTGCATTGCACCGACTTGAAACATGAGCTAAGGTAAGCATTTGAGAAGTGCACCGACTTGATTGCGTGTAACGGTGCGAGAGTTGCACCGATCGGGTGTGTACAAGAAAAGTGTGCATGGACTTGATGTGCTGAACATAAGTGAATGCACTGTGATGTGACACCACCTTGGGTGGTAATCACAAGGCCAATACACCTTGGACCTATAACTCGCAAGCAAGCAACTTTTGATGATGAAACTACTCGAGCGAGCTCACTCGCTTAGCGGACACTATTGCCCGTGGGCAAATTGGCAATGGTGGGGAGGGTCCAAAGTGGGACCTTGATATTCCGAGCCTAGGCTTCGCTTTGGTTGACCCCCTAAGGGACTGGGATACCCAATTTTGTGGGCGGCCAGCATGCCAAAGGCATGGGTTGTAGGGTGGCTCTTCACCACACTCCGCGGTGGCCACTCAATTGGAGGGAAATTTGGATCAAGCACTCACTTACCGTCCGACGGAGCTAAAGACAATACTAAATAAGAATGAATAAACCAGTGAGGGATGTGTCCCGGAGCTCACCTGATCGATGTGAGAACACTGATCCCGGCCGATAGACGAGGGCGAGCAGGGAGGCGTGGATACGCACCCGCACGCCGCGCCGATGCCGCTTGACCCTGTTTAAGTGATTACAACACTATGCCTCTCGCAGGAGGGAGATCTTGAGGTGGGGGTTAACTGTGAATACATCCAAAACTACGTCCACACAGGGAGGGGCCTTCAGCCGGCCAAGCAAAAAGAGGAAATATCGGGCTAGAAACAAAGAATGGTGCCCGATGTCGATTCAGTCCACTCTCTACGATTTAGGATAGGCAGTTGGTTCTCTGGACGCTGCGTCCACTCCAGAATTTTGCCGTTGACGAAACCAGTTGCAGATTGCTTGTAGCTGGGCCGGGATGACGCCTGAATTTTGGTAATTTCTTTGGGCGCCGGCGCTGGTCGGAGTAGGATCTTGAACAGGGGAACAGGTTGATAGTTCTGACTGCTTCAGGAACTTAGCAGCAGGAAGCAGAGGATGCCACGACCGCTCATGAACTCAGAATGAGGCGCCGCCAGAGTCAACGGAACTGTATGTGAGTCCTCTTTGTAACAAGCTTGACGGGGATGCCGTTCATTGTCGGAGCAGACCGGTAGGCTCAGAACACTGAGGAGGGGTTGGTGCAGACTGAGTGGAGGCAGAACCGCGCATCCGGGGAATAAAAATGATAACTCTCAGGTCCAGTCGCCAAACTGGGCTATGCTTCTTGGGGATGATAGAAGACTCGTAGTAGAAGATTTTTATAGAAGAACGCTTGATCAGATTCCGAACAGGTTCGTTGTAGTCGAGCTTCCACTCCGGCTCTGGTCTCCTGCCAGGGAGGCTTTGCGCAGTCGAGGAAGAAAGGGCCTCCCGATCAGCACGGTGCTCGGATGAGGACGAAACAACTTCGCTTGGAAAGCTCTCTGGACGACCTTTCCCGAGATATATGGTACACCTCCTGAAGCCTCACTATGATGATGTGGAACTCTCTGCAATCTGCGGGTGGTTTGCTGCTTGCGAACCAGAATAGGGCCTGGTAGGGAGTGGAGGTAAGAGAGGGGAGAATGGGGAAGGAGGGCTGATGGCTGGCTGTGGGTGCGACCCAGGTGGTGGGGGGTGATGGGGAGGGGAGCAGTTAGAAAGAAGAGGGAAATTCAAATTTGGCCTAGGGATTGAGCCCCTTCAGCCTTGGGGAGATGGAAGGGTGCTTAGGAAAGGGTAGTGGGTGGTTGGGGGTTGGAGGGTGGCTTAGAGATTGGTGGGTTCTATCTTGGGGGTTGGGGGGACTTGAATGAGCGTATGGGGAAGGGGGGAATATTAATGAAGAGTGAATGGGAGGAGAGAGAAGAAATTTTAAAATTTGGGGGTAGGGAAGAGAGAGAGAGAGGGGGGGACCCCTTAGAGAGAGTGAGAGAGTGAGAGAGAGGGGAATCCACCCCTTAGAGAGAGAGAGGGAGAGAGAGGTGGAGAATCCACTCCAATTGCACTAGAACATTCAATGTTTTGATTGACCAAAATATTACATATGAGGGAGCTCATATTTTCCTAGGACTAAAATGACCCTGACTAAATAACTAATGACCAAAGTAGTCCAAGGGAGGGTGCCCCTGGGCTAAGCCCACTAGTTGGGCCCAAATGACTATCAAACTGACCCATTAACCTATTAACTGACTCAAATAAAGAAAGATTACACATCTATGACTCAAATAAGATGAAAATTACATGCTACTGCTCAAAATTAAGTGATGGAGATGATGATGCGTCGATGGCGAGCAACCGAAGTCTCGAAAAAAGATGGAGTGACTGGGGATGTCCCCATCATACCCCCGGGGTGGGGAGAACTCGACCCCATCGAGTGTGGGTCCAGCGGGGTAGCAGCACACCAAAGCGGATCCGGGTGCAGAACGTCTTCCTAACTCAACCCTGTCTTCGTAGCCGAGGGATGGCTCTTCCACTTCTCTGGATAGCGCGGGCACACCCTCTTCCTGGCGATGGTACCTTGCTTATGTAGTATTGTCTCCATGTGCTCATGTCGGGCTCTCAGGCTGATATGTGGAGACTCTCCGGTGGTGTCACTCACAAAGGTAAGTGTAGGCTCAAGATGCTTACTAGGTTCCACCGCGGGGCCCTTATAGGGTGCTGGATTTGCCACACAAAAAGTCGGGTGTGTCCCAGAATCCTTTGGAATGTTCAGACCAAAAGCATGTTTGCCAATGCCACTTAGAATTCGAGAAGGTCTAAGTCCTTGTGCCCTCGGTTTGGAGTTAGCCCTAGGGTAGAGCCACTTCAATGTCACCATTACCAAGTTGCCTACTTGGAATCCTAAGTGCCACTTACAAGCTATTGCCCACTTTTTGTGATCCTCACCTCTCGTTGCTAGATGCTTGCGAGAATGCGTATGCCATGCACTATGATGCGATGTTGGTGTGAAAAGTATGGTGTGCAAAGGTGGACCGGGGCAGCCAAATGTAGACCGATCACACTTTGATGCCATGAAGACTGTGACAGACTTAGGAGGGTTGGGACATCCATAGATGAACCTCTTATGCATGGGTGTGATAAATGTCGGGGGACCAGGACATCCATGTATGCTCCTCTCATGCTTAAGACTCATGTTGAATGAAGGTGGGCCAATACATTCGAATACGGTCCACTTATGCTTCCTACTTGACATGTGGGTGATGTGAATGAATGTACCCGGCTTATGAATCATGCCAAATGGTGTGGTAAGCCTAGACACATGCATGTTTATCCCAAAGGTGACTTCCATGTGCATAGATGTGGGATGACTTTTGAACTTCCATGTGAATGGGTCGAATGGATCTTGGAAGGTGGTTATGGGGTGGGGCATTTCATCAATCCCAAGGTGTTTGTTGCCTAAGGTCAAGGCTCTCATGGTGTAGCCCGATTCTAGGAAGGGAGGAGTTTGGGTCAACATGGGTGATATGGGTAGGGTGAGGTGGGTGGTGAATAAGGTGGGTGGGTTACATGGAGATCTAGGTTCCCATAGGAAAGGGTCGAAGGGATCATGGTAAGGGTCACCTAGATAGGGGTACTCCATGTCCTCAAGATCCTCAAATGGTGAGTCATTCTCCTCCAAAATAATTGGGCCAAGGTTGCTAATGGGTTGGCCAATCAAAGCACTCAGGATCTCAATGGTTGGGAAGTAGACTAGGATGGGTTCCTCCTCTATGGGAAGAAAGAGTATGATCTCACTCGTAAATTGGCCATTAGTGTAGATGGAAGTGATGGAGCCAACGGCGGGGTAAGCTAAGCTAATGGTGCTAGGCTCCGACGGCCTCATGGCTAGCATATCGGTCAAGTGGACTTGCCAATGTAGGTAGTCCACTAAGTCTCCCAAATCTTCCACACAATAGGAGGTTTGATAAGTGATATGAGGCTGAGTGGGAATGATTTGGGATTGATGTCCCATGGGTAGGTGGCATGGTTGTAAACTAGGAATGGTGAGGCCTCGCTTGAGCCATTGGAGTATAGACTCATCTATGGTGACGGTGTCATGGGGAAGGGTGTGTAGCTCTTGAGGAGCCAGGCTAGGAGAGGTGGGTGAGTTGTGTGGCTCTTGGATTTCCTCTATTTTGGGAGGTGGATCCGGATTGGTATCCCTCTCCACTTGGGTGGGTGTGTGGGTTGCAACTCCTAAGGACAATGGGGTAGGAAGGTCTATGGTGGGTGGGTTGGTGATAGTCGATGCATGGTGCACCCGAGGAGGTGAGCAAGGTCGGACATGGGTTGGAATTGGGAGTGGAAGTAGTGGAGGCCTAAATTAGGGTAGGATTGGGGTGGGAAGTGGAAGGTGGGTTGGGTGAGGAGATTTGGGTTGATTGATTTTGGGAGATGTGTCCCTTTTTGGGGACGATGGTGAGGTTGCGGTGGTGGCCAAGGGGGCTTGTGGGGTGTGGGTTTGGTGAGGGGATTTGGGTTTGGGGGTGGTGGCCATTATGGGCCTAGGTGGAGGGGTGGACATGGGGTCCAATTGGGTATGTGGACATATGGTTGTGGTGAGGACTTGGATGTAGGATGTAGATGTTGTGGTTGGAGTAGGAGAGGTGGGAAATGGTGGGGAATGCGTGATTAGGGTCTTGGGTTCGCCAAGGGGAAATGAAGGAGTTGAAATGCTCTTTGGGCTTTGGTGTTCGGAATGGGAGGGGAAAATATATCTAGCCCTAAGTTTTTCCTTCATGTCCCCCCATGTTGTGAGGGGAGCTTCCCTTCTAATTATCCTTAAGCCTTCAATTTTCAACCGATGAGTTTGGGCCCTTTTGGTTAGTTGCATTGTGGCACATCGAACCTTCCTATCCTCGGACATGAGATTCCTCTCAAAGTAATGATCCATAGATGCCTCCCAATCTAAATAGTCATTAAGATGAGTTCCATCAAAAGTGGGAGGTGGGGGACATGTCCTTCTATTGTCTGTCCTTGGGGCGGACCCATTTTCTCCAAGTTGGTTGAGTCGACCCGATATGTTATCAAGCCGCTCATTGGCATGGGTCAAGGCCATCATGAGGTAGTTGACATGGCCAGGGAGGTTATGTGTTTTAGTGGTAGGCATCCCTTGGTGGTTTGGACTTATGGAGAGGGCCGATTGGTAAGGTCGGTATGAGGTGGCCATAGTAGTGGACAAGAGTGATGCACTGGAAGACTCTAAATGCATATGTGTGTCCGAGGACCAACTTGATAGAGACAAGTTGTGAACTTGCTCTGATACCACTTGATGTGACACCACATTGGGTGGTAATCACAAGGCCAATACACCTTGGACCTATGACTCGCAAGCAAGCAACTTTTGATGATGAAACTACTCGGGCGAGCTCACTCGCTTAGCGGACACTATTGCCCATGGGGAAATTGGCAATGGTGGGGAGGGTCCAAAGTGGGACCTTGATATTCGAGGCTAGGCTTCGCTTTGGTTGACCCCCTAAGGGGCTGGGATACCAAATTGTGTGGGCGGACAGCATGCCAAAGGCATGGGTTGTAGGGTCGCTCTTCACCTCACTCCGCGGTGGCCACTCAATTGGAGGGAAATTTGGATCAAGCATTCACTTACCGTCCGACGGAGCTAAAGACAATACTAAATAAGCATGAATAAACCAGCGAGGGATGTGTCCCGGAGCTCACCTGATCGGTGTGGGAACACCGATCCCGACCGATAGACGAGGGCGAGTGGGGAGGCGTGGATACGCACCCGCACGCCGTGCCGATGCCGCTTGACCCTGTTTAAGTGATTACAACACTACGCCTCTCGCAGGAGGGGGATCTTGGGGTGGGGGTTAACTGTGAATACATCCAAAACTACCTCCACACAGGGAGGGGCCTTCAGCCGGCCAAGCAAAAAGAGGAAAAATTGGGCTAGAAACAAAGAATGGTGGCCGATGTCGATTCTGTCCACTCTCTGCGATTCAGGACAGGCAGTTGGTTCTCTGGACGCTGCGGCCACTCCAGGATTTTTTTGATGACGAAACCAGTTGGAGATTGCTCGTAGCTGGGCCGGGATGACGCCTGAATTTTGGTAATTTCTTCGGGGGCCGGCGCTAGTCGGAGTAGGATTTTGAACAGGGGAACAGGTTGACATTTCTGACTGCTTCAGGAACTCAGCAGCAGGAAGTAGAGGATGCCATGACCGCTCCTCAACTCAGAATGAGGCGCCGCCAGAGTCGACGGAACTGTATGTGAGTCCTCTTAGTAACAAGCTTGACTGGGATGCCGTTCTTGTTGTGTAGTGGACAGCGGATCTAGAGGGGAGGGGTGAATAGATCAGCCCCACTTTTCGCAATGTGGCCCTCTATATAGCTAGTTAAAATGAATTGCAGCGGAATAGAAACTAGCTTCCAAGTGCGTTATGATTTGCTTAGCAAGATAAGCAAGATATATAACAATTCGATCCTAAGCATGCACCTAGAACGAATCAATCACACAAGCAAACCACACTAGATAGGATTTTAAGGTGGTTCGGACTGAATCCTCAGCCCTACGTCCACCCCTCACCAAAACCCGGCGAGGCTTTACTTGTGCAGCGCACAGAACCGCAAATCGGAAACCACCGATTGCCTTCGTACTCACCACTTGGTAGGGATGTCAACCGCAAATTGGAACAACCTCCAATTGCCTTCCTACTAACCACCGGTAGGGATGAATCACACTTTCAATGTTTAAACAATAATGAAAATGAAACAAATGTGAAGGAACTAAAACAAGAGATTGAGTTGTGAGTGAAAATGAATTGGCCCTTGTATGAAATGTTGATCAGCAACAAGGCTCCTCTTGGCTTCAACTCAATCTTCTTGATTCACCCTTGATTGGATAAATGTTCTTCACGGAGTACTGTTCACGTGAACAGTACCTCCTCCTTCAATTCTTCTCTCTTGATCTTCTCTTTGAACTTCTTTGAATGAATGAAGGAGATGATGAAGCTACCTTGAATCTTGATTGCTTCTTTAGCTTCTAGGAGTTTGAATGCTTGAAATATCACCTTGAATGAGGTGGAAAGAACTTGAATGGATGAAGATGATTTCCTAAATCTATGGAAAGGGGCTAGCCACGAGGTTGATTTCGAAGTCAAACAAGGCTGCATCGGGGCTGGCGGTCGACCGGAATTCATGGGCCGGTCGACCGGAACCTGCTGCAGCCAGAACTTTTCGGCTCTGGCAAAACCGGTCGACCGGACGCCTGGGGGCGGTCGACCGAAACCTGTAACAACGTCATCATTTCAGTTCTGGGAAAACCGGTCGACCGGCCAAGGTGTATAGGTCGACCGAACTCTGTAAACGTTGACATTCTGAGGCTCTGGCAAATCAGGTCGACCAGCCAAAGTGTGTAGGTCGACCGGAAAGACCTGTACCTGCAAAATTGAACTGTTAGCCCAAGGAAACATGTCCATAGGTCAAGATATTCATGTTCTCATCAATTTCATGTATTTTGGGATTGAAATCAATTTAGATTATGCCATAAGCATTTCTAAATTTTGTTCCGGGGGCTCCGCCCCAGGAAACCCCCGCAAGGGGCGCTGCCCCCTTGACCCCCGGGACCTGACCGGGCAAGTCGATCCCCGCGACCTGACCGCGCAGGTCGATCCGCGTGCGAGGGCGCAACATTGAGCTTTCACGTTCGCCATTTCCACTTGATTCCTTGTCCATTCATTGGCGCACCTGTCATGAACAAAAACATCACATATGTCAATCACATGAAAGTGAAAAACATCAATGACTAATAGTGTTTAGCCATTATCAAAACCAAGAATACCACAGAACTCATATGACCATAGAATGATGTCGAATGACCCAAGTGACCATATGAACTCAAATGACCATAGGGGCACAACATTTCTTTTTCGGAGCAGACCTGTAGGCTCGGAACACTGAGGAGGGGTTGGTGCAGACTGTGTGGAGGTAGAACCGCGCATTGGGGGAATAAAAATGATAACTCTCAGGTCCGGTCGCCAAACTGGGCTATGCTTCTTGGGGATGATAGAAGACTCATAGTAGAAGATTATTTTAGAAGAACTTTTGATCAGATTCCCAACAGGTTCGTCGTAGTCGAGCTTCCACTCCGGCTCAGGTCTCCTGCCAGGGAGGCTTTGCGCAGTTGAGGAAGAAAGGGCCTCCCGATCAGCACGGTGCTCGGATGAGGATGAAACCACCTTGCTTGGAAAGCCCTCTGGACGACCTTTCCAGAGATATATGGTACACCTCCTGAAGCCTCACTATGACATCGTGGAACTCTCTGCAATCTGCGGGTGGTCTACTGCTTGCGAACCAGAATAGGGCCTGGTAGGGAGTGGAGGTAAGAGAGGGGAGAATGGGGAAGGAGGGCTGATGGCTGGCTGTGGGTGCAACCCAGGTGGTGGGGGGTGATGGGGAGGGGATGGGAGCAGTTAGAAAGGGGAGGGAAATTCAAATTTGGCCTAGGGTTTGAGCCCCTTCAGCCTTGGGGAGATGGAAGGGTGCTTAAAAAAGGGTAGTGGGTGGTTGGGGGTTGGAGGGTGGCTTAGAGATTGGTGGGTTCTATCTTGGGGGTTGGGGGGACTTGAATGAGGGTATGGGGAAGGGGGGAATATTAATGAAGAGTGAATGGGAGGAGAGAGAAGAAATTTCGAGATTTGGGGGTAGGGAAGAGAGAGAGAGAGAGGGGGGGACCCCTTAGAGAGAGAGAGAGAGAGGGGAATCCACCCCTTAGAGAGAGAGAGGGAGAGAGAGATGGAGAATCCACTCCAATTGCACTAGAACACTCAATGTTTTGATTGACCAAAAGATTACATATGAGGGAGTGGGGTGGCCTATTTATAGGCACTCATATTTTTCTAGGACTAAAATGACCCTGACTAAACAACTAATGACCAAAGTAGTCCAAGAGAGGGTGCCCCTGGGCCAAGCCCACTAGTTGGGCCCAAATGACTATCAAACTGACCCATTAACCTATTAACTGACTCAAATAAAGAAAGATTACACATCTATGACTCAAATAAGATGAAAATTACATGCTACTGCTCAAAATTAAGTGATGGAGATGATGATGCGTCGATGGCGAGCAACCGAAGTCTCGAAAAAAGATGGAGTGACTGGGGATGTCCCCATCACACTGAGCTTGAAATGCACATTGATAAGGTCTGCATGGGCCTTGGTCCCTAAAATGCATATGAGCTAAAGCACCAAGTTTAGCTGTTTATGCCCGGTCTTCATATACACAGACCAACAGACTACACCAAGATGTGCACTGACCCTGAACATATACACTGGCATAATGTTCAGACAGAGTTATGACATATGCATGATGAATATTGATACTTTCTATATACTCAATAAGTATGCATGGACCCTCTGAGTGTGTATGCAGTAAGCAATCCTCATTAGTGCAGTAACATTCAATCTTTCATATGCAGACACATGGTTATTGATAGTGTTTCCTATCATCAAAACCACAGGGGCACAACAGGCCTTGGGTGTGTCCTTATGCAACATGGTAGAGTAATTTGTTATGCTTCAAGACAATTGAAGCGTCATGAGGAAAATTACCCGGTGCACGATTTGGACCTAGCCGCTGTTTTCTTCGCCTTGAAAATATGGTGACATTATCTCTATGGAGAGAAATTCACGGTGCCCACGGGTGCCCTACGCACCCTCCCTCTCCTCCGCGAACCAGCGCCGCCGTGAGTGCCGGCCAGCCCACCGTCGCGCTCCCCCCTGCAGCCACGCCGATAGAGCACCGCTACCCCTCCGGTGCCATGCCGTGGAAGTTGGCCGCTGTTCCAACCAGACTCGCCCACCGGCTGCTGTCCAGCACTGCTACAGTCGCCGTCCTCGGCCGCCCATCGCCATTCCGCCACCGCCAACCGCGCAGGGCCTCTATCACATCACATCCATGGTGTGACTGCCATTGTTTAATCCCTCATGTCATGATTCCTAATTTCATCTCTCAGTTCACATGTTGGATGTATTTTTATTTTATTTAATATATTTTTTTAGGATGTACAAAAGTGAAAAATAGTCAACTTTTAAGGGAGATGCTGTCGAAATTTTTTAGAATACTCGCTCCATTCAAATCATAATTTTGAAATAAGCTCTTTTCTGAAGCAAGTATCATGATCTCTCTCTTCCGGAGAATCAACAGTGACCAGCATGTATGTGTAAACCTTCTTGGTTTGTCCTGGTCTAACAGTAGGACCAATGGCTTGGCAAGATACCAAAGCTATTGTTCGTGCTTTTAGACCAGTACAGACGAGGAAGGTTTACACATACACGCTGGTCGATGCTGATTCTCCAGAAGAGAGAGATCATGATACCGGCATCAGAAAAGAGCTTCTTTCAAAATTATGGTTTGAATGGAGCGAGTATTCTAAAAAATTGCTGTCTCAGAGGATTCTAATGTCGAAAATTTTCAATCAGACGAGGGTGACACTGCAGAGTTGGTTACTTCTAATCTTCGTCTGATCGGATCCACCGAGCCACTTCGGTTGTGTATATAGGATGAAGTGGAAGAAGTCGATCCAACTGAGCTAAATGAAGCAATTGTTGGGCAGGAGGAGTCGTCTGAGAGAGGGGATTCTTTTGCAACTGGTGATGGTGGAGGATGATCCAACGGATATCTCTTGATTTGTAATTGTAATTATAAAAAATGACACATTTGAATTAATGTAATTGTAATTTCTTTTATTCATTGAGTTATATGTTGTGTGGATTTTATCGGGGGATGTGTGTTTTATGTTGAGTTGTGTAGGTTGTGTGTATAATTGTAGTTTTAAAGGGTGATAAATGGATAACAGAAGTAAAAGATATGTTTTGAAGCGAAACAAAGGCGACGGCTGGCGAGCGATAAGGGTGACAAATAGATGTTGTGAGTGACAAATACCCGTTAGCAATGACAATAACTCTATAACGGTGACAAATATCTCATGACAATGAAACTTGAAGAAAGTCAAGTTCGTTTAAAAGGTTTAACCGTGTATGGGTTTCCTAACTCTACCAACACGGATATGAAGCTTTCCTAGTCATCAAACGACACCGATTAAATGAAGCGAAATGTTTATATTATTTTTCAATCATTTCTCACAATTAGGTGGTTTTATATTATTGTTATAGTGTTACATTTATTAATTATCAATTATATATTTTTTTATTAATTTTATAATTATTTTATTATTATGCGGGTACATTTATTAATTATCATTTTTATGGTTTTTGTCATTTTTATAATTATTTTACTATTATTATGCCATTACATTTAGTAATTATCATTTTTATGTTTTTTTATCATTTTCACAGTTATTTTATTATTAATTTATCATTACATTTATTAATTGTCATTTTCAATTTTTTTTTGTTTTTGTCATTTTCATAATTATTTAACTATTATTATGATGTTACACTTATTAATTATCATTTTATATGGTTTTTATCATTTTCATAATTATTTTATTATTATTATGTTATATTTATAAAATTTTAATTTATATGGTTTTTTGGCATTTTAATTTATTTTATTATAATTACATTATTATATTTATTAATTATCACTATTAGACAGAAAGAAGAACAAGTTTGAAGTTTTGGAGCTAGTAAGTCAAATAAGCCAAAATCAAGCGCGACGGCTAACACTGCATAGTGGTGACAAATAGTCATCAATGGTGAGAAATAGGTTTCACGGCTGACAAATGTCTCCTAAGGGTGATAAATGGATAATAGAAGTAAAAGATATATTTTGAAGCCAAACAAAGGCGATGACTGGCGAGTGATAAGGGTGACAAATAGATATTGTGATTGACCAATAGCCGTTAGCAGTGACAAATAACTCTGTAACGGTGACAAATAGCTCATGGCAGTGAAACTTAAAGAAACTCAAATTCGTTTGAAGGGTTTAACCGTGTATGGGTTTCCTAACTCTACCAACACAGATCTGAAGCTTTCCTAGTCATCAAACGACACTGATTAAACTCATGTAAGATCAAGAAATGAGATTTACCTCCAGTTCTACTAATTTACGGTGGGACCAAGCCAAGTCGTTGGCAATGAGTAAAATATCAAGTACATTATTTCCCTATGCAGACAACAATAGTAATAACAAAGCAACTAATATGAAGAGGAGCAACACTACTAGAGTACATAATAGAACAACAACAATACAAGACACATTTGACATTTGTGTAGTCTGCTGGCGTAGTGCCCGGTTCCTTGAATCAAAGTCAGGCCCGGGACTTGCATCATATGTAGGCATGGGCCTTTCCTATAGTTGAGGATGATCAACATACCTATGGCTGCTATTGCCAACCCCATTTATAGCAGCTTGTGCTTCATCTACTGAGTGACAACCCTTATAACGAGCTCTAGGGTATCCATTCACTTGGACAAAGCATTCGGGCCAACTATAATATACATCGGGTTCGCGACCAACCCACACTACATAGCATTTATACCTTCCCATTTTCTGAACCTCAATTCCCTGCATGTAAGGTGTTATAAAAGACAATAGGTATGACAAACATAATAATTGCAACAAATTTAATATGAAGTCCAATCCATAAGAGCAAATTTGTAGATAAGAAAGCATGTAGGTTTAAGGTTACCCTACACGAAGCATGATATAGTGGGGTAGGGGATTTAAGTCCGCTAGTTCAAGTGCATGAACAAGGTTTATGTCATGTGAATTAACACCCAATCAACCCTATCTTTTTCAGGCAGCTTCATGAATAGTTTTCTATTTATTGGATCTTTGAATAAATCCACTGCTTTAAGATACATGTCACGATCGAGATTTAGAGCTGACTTGAGTATGCTAATGCATGCACGCATGGAAGGAGTGTCATCGGCCATGTGGAGGGTAGCAGTACGCTGGCCTCGTAAGAGCCTCAACAATTCATTGCTTGGGATGTGAAAGGGAAATTACTAATAAATGTAGTTAATACCACTAGAGGTAACAAAAGGTAGGTTGTACTGCAAACTATAGGCAGAGACGATACACAATCATAGCAGTAACTCATGGGATGAAACATGCATTTTCAGAATAAAATAATGACAATGTGGTTGGCAGGATTAATAAAAATAGAATGTTCATTTCCATAACAACCTTACCTAGATCTCATTAAAAAAATCAATGTACATCAGACATTCCAATGTTTACACACTAAATAAGCATGTAGAGATCTTTTAACAATGTAGAAAATCGGTAACAATAAGCCAAACATGTAGTTCCATAATTTGCATTCTACAATGTATAGTGCATATTCGAGGTTTGATACATATAAAACTTTTGTGATATATGGGAAAAAATGAAGATGGTAAAATTTACAACTTTTTTATTAAATTGTAAGCAATAGTTGTGAGCGACGTCACGCGGTTCGGGGAGCGAAGAAGACGCGGAGCGCGCGGGCTCCTTTTGTTTACTGCAACACAGAAATAAGAGAAAAGAGAAGGGGCCACCACGGGAGATTGCTCCGGCGGGGCGAGCGGGACAAATGTAATATAGCAAGATATGGGGGTTAAACGGCCATAGCGGGAAGTGACTCGCCGCGGCCTCGGGGAGACGAGAATGGTGTAGAAATCAAATAGCAAGAATTGAAACGGCCATTGGGGAAGTGACTCACCGCGGCCTCGAGAATATGAGCAGATAAGAATATAATAGAATATAAGGAGAATATAAAGAACATGAATTTAAACGGCCATTGGGGAAGTGACTCGCCGTGGCCTCGAGAATATGAATAGATAAGAATATAACAAAATATAAAGAGAATATAAGAACGGGAATTTAAACGGCCATTGGGGAAGTGACTCGCCGCGGCCTTGAGAATATGAGCAGAT
Organism: Amorphophallus konjac; assembly: GCA_022559845.1. NCBI lineage: Eukaryota > Viridiplantae > Streptophyta > Magnoliopsida > Alismatales > Araceae > Amorphophallus > Amorphophallus konjac. The sequence goes on along the minus strand of CM040124.1, from coordinate 83,022,687 downwards.
AAGAATATAACAGAATATAAAGAGAATATAAGAACGGGAATTTAAACGGCCATTGGGGAAGTGACTCGCCGCGGCCTCTAGAATATGAGTAGATAAGAATATAACAGAATATAAAGAGAATATAAGAACGGGAATTTAAACGGCCATTGGGGAAGTGACTCGCCGCGGCCTCGAGAATATGATGTGATCGCCAGGGGCCAAAAGACCCCAAAATAAAGAAAGTGATCGCGCCTACCTCAAGAGCGGGGGATGGCGGGTTGTTTCTTCCTCCCCCTTCGGCCGACCGACGGAGAGGGCTTTCCTTGGGTACCCTTGCAAAACAACGACAAAAAAGTAACGAGTGGATTAGAAAGATGAAGGTGTAGTATTCAAATCCTTGCGATAAAAATAACGAAATGAAGGCAAGACACACACCTGGTTGGTGTTGTCTTTTAAACCCCTCTCGGATACGAGTAGGAGGAAAATACTTATGATGAATGGCGATTATGCCGACGTAGGAATAGAAAAAAGACTCCCTTATAAGGGGGATGGAGGATGCGATATGATGAATGCAAGATAACTATGAAAGAAAAGGAGAGAGTGGCTTATTGGATGGCCGATAGTGAGATCCGGCGGAGCTTCGGCAACGTAGGGACGACGTAGAAGCACGGTGGACGAAGATGACCTTCCTCTCGCGAGCGTGGGCACCCGAGAAGCCGGCAGAACCTCCACCTACAAAAGACCCCACGGGTTAGAAATGACTCCGGTAGCCTCTGGGCTCTGGCAGCCTATCGGATCTCTTAGAAGCTCTTCCAGAACTGAGGGGGTGGGCCTCTATTTATAGGGCTCCGGAGGATGGAGGCGTCCAGGACCCTGGACAACTCTATCAAGGAAAAAATAATATTTTATTCTATTTTTATTCATTTTTTCCGAATATTTTCATGGAGGCGTCCAGGGGACCGGACGCCTCCATAAAGGCCCACCGAATTCCCATCGAAAGCCGCACGCAGTTTAGCACGACGCGTGGTTTTGAACGGTGCCCGTGATTTGGAAATGGGCGCGTCCAGCCGCCTGGACGTCTCCACAATTTGGATTCTTTCACACACGACAAACCGACGATCGGTGGGCGGGGCCCCGTGAGCAAGGTGATGGAGGCGTCCGGGGTCCTGGACGCCTCCATAAATATATTATTTTTATTTGATTTTTTTTTGTTTTTTATGATTATTGATATTATTTTTATTATTTTTGCATTGATGGAGGCGTCTAGTCAAGTGGACGCCTCCATGATTTTGAATTTTTTTTTATTTTTTGGTCATTGATGGAGGCGTCCAGGCGCCTGGACACTTCCATGATTTTTCACGAAAAAATTCAAAAAAATGTAAAAAAAATGTGAAGGCCGCCTTGGGGTATCATAATGTAATATGAGATTTACTCACGGTAACGTCAAGAACGGCGTGTCTACAGCTGTCCCGCCTTGGCGTCTGCTTTGCAAGGGAGTGACACGTAATGGAATGGTATCGAAGTGGAGTGAAATGGAGTGAGAATGGACTGATAAGTTGATACCAAGGTGTGATGAGACACGCTTTTGAAATTACTGTTTGAAATTTTTCCTGGAGTTTCAGTGAGGCGACCTTGAAGGAGGTCTTTCAAATTTTGACGATTTGCTTGGACGGAGATCAAATAAGGGAGGGTGAGATGTGCGCTCAGGCACGAAACAAAATAGACCAACTTCTCGGTGTGGAAGTACCTCGGTCATAAACCTACAGGTTTCACCTTTGGGGAGCGGTTACCAGCCAACGTGGAAGTGTTGCGGCCAAGGTGGGTCAAGCAAGGTAAAAAGCAAAGGAATATCTGAGGGTCTGTCCAAACAAGGGTCTCCTTTGGAAGAGCAGCGTAGGGCCGTTTCAAGGAAACTCAGTATTTCATTCGGACTGGAATATCTCATATTTGTAAGAATTGGAGCACAACGGCTTTCACAATAGAATCACTCGAATGATCTTCCGCAATAAATTCAAAGTCCTATATGAATGCATGCTGGGTTTAAAGAAAAATTTAAAACAAACTAAACTAAAAACTAGCCAAGGATAATATTGTCAACTCGTTAAGAATGGGTCAGGATACCGATCCGGTGAGCTGATACTGGGCTCGGGCCCGTTTATCCGCGCACCAACTCACTGAATGTAACCGTCGTCCCCATGCTACCACAAGTTAACGGCCTATCCGTACAATTCAAATTCTTCCGGGATCATCACTGTTTTTGTTGAAGGGGAAGTCAAATCCCATATTCGTTCGGGGCGCAAGGTCCTTGACATGTTCTAGTAGCGTAGGTATCGTATACTATGATGCATGACATGGTGGGACCAACCATCGAAAGGTGGGATAGGAGATAGGACAAAGACGTCCGTTAGTAAAATCTGAACAGACCAGCATAGGTTAGTAACATCAGAAAGTAGCAGATTTATAACAGAATCACACCACAGTACAAGGGGGTCTAGACAAAACTATGACGACTGGCCACTGTAGCGCCTCTCCTTTCCTACACTTCTTCTCTTGCACCAAGTTGTTTCGAGGCATGCCTTACGAGACTTTTGCCCTGGACAGAAGGGAACTACTTTGCACGGAGGGATTCTGTTGCTTTCTTTTGGGCGCGTCCAGGCGGGAGGACGCGTCTTAACCCTCGAATTCAAATTTAAAGTGCCGGGCGGCCTTTCTTCTCCCGTCCCTTACCTGCAAACGAGCCCGTCTTCGTCTTCTTCCCCTCAATCGATGGAGTTCGGTGGGCCGGACCATGGTGAAGGTGGAGAGGAACGAGGGACTCCTCGCCCGAGGAGGGACACACAAGAGCACGGAATAGCGTCCATGGAGGAGGAAGGGCCGCTTCGAGCCCCCGAGGGACCCGAGGGGCCTGATGGTGCGGAAGGAGGTGAACACGGTCTGGTAGGTCCTCAGATCTTCTCCTTTGATCCATTTGGAGTTTTGAAGCGAGCCGTGCGAGGGGGGAAAGGGTTTGGCGAGTGTTGCACTCAAATGATGGACGCGTCCTAGAGAGGGGACGCGTTCTTTGTTATGATGCGAGGCCCTTCTTTCTTGGTGCAAGACATGGCGAGGACCTTGGGCCTGGCCGATGAGTGGGCGAGTGCAGACGAGCCGAGCCGCGTCAAGAAGGAGAGTCGCGGCAAGGTGAAGCTTGAAGACTGGCGCATACGTCTCCCTGGACAACAAGGGGGCGTACTGGTGCAGGATACTGCCGACTTTCTGCAGTAACAGAGAGAGAGTTACGTGGGTCTTCCCCGAGCCGGGGATACACGTGACGTCGACGGGTCTCGTGCCCAATTAGCTGAGGTCAGGCGGCATCTGGCCGCCACTCAACAGAAACTGTCACTCCTGGTAAGCTAAGTGCTGCATTTTCTATTTTTAAATGTAGAGCTTAGCTGACTGCTGTTGTTTGTTCGTTCCATCATGCCCAGCAGACAGCGATGGTGGGAGTGACTGGCGGCGCATCTTCCAGTTCCTCGGCCCCTTTTCTTGAGATTGCCTCCCTCCGGGAGCAACTTGCCGGCGCGGTGGCTCGGGCTGCCCGGGCGGAAGAGGAGCGTGATGCCTGGGTGGTGACTGTAGCAGAACTGCGACATCGCGGTGAGGAGAGACCTTCTCAAGACATCCTGGAGTTAAGGGTTCTTCTGCAGATGACGAGGCGAGAGGCAGAGAGAGAGAGATCCGAGAGAAGGGCCGAGCGACAGCGGGATCAGACCGAGAGGAGGGCCTTGGAGGCCCAAGTGAGGGAGCTCCAGCTGGGCCTTCAGGTCACGGTGCAGAGGCTAGGAGCGATGGAGACGCGCTACGAGAGAGCGCGAGAGTTTGGGGAGTGACTCCGCCAGTCCAGCCACTTTGCTGCTAGTGGCTTCTTCGCCACGCCAGGGGAGGAGCAGTGAGTCATTACTGTGGAGCCGGCGCCACGAGGCGAGGCGGGTGCTATTGCACGGGGATCCAGGAGGCTTCTGAGGGACCCTCACCTCAGGGGAGAGGAGAGGGACGCCTAGAGGGACGAGCATAAAGATAATGGCAAGAGTTGGCGAGCTAGTGGACCCGCCTCCTCTCTATGATTGTGATGTTTATGACAGCTTATTATGAATGGAGTGATTTGATTTTCTGCTGCTTGTTTGTTCTCTTGTGCGTTCCTTCTTCCCTACACTTCTTCTCCTTTGCACTGTTTCCCATGTGATGGGTCTGCCGAGACTCCACCTCAAGCGGAGAATCGCGTCTTGTTGTGACCATTTTCCACGGGAATCTACCGTCGAAGTCAATAATGACGGCCCTAGTCCCTTTTCTCGGATGTTGTGTCAAATTTTGCGGACGTCCTCCAAAACATGCTTGGGTATCCCTAGACAACATAGGGGGCTAGTCGTCATATTCTTCGTCCAATCAATCACCCTGTGCGAGCGGTGAAGTGACACACGGGACCGCATGGTAGGTGCCTCATCGCGAGGGCTATCATTAAAGGTGATGGAGGTAATCTTGGCCTACACTCCTTCCATTTCTATAAATTCTTGTCCCTTTTATCCTCCCAGGTATATCGAGAGCTAACTCGAGGAGCACAAGTTCTCACGGGAGAGGAGGAGTTTAAAATTCCGAGAGTTGGATGGAGGGTGAATCTTCCCACTCCTCGAAGAGAAGCAGGTCCAGTGGTAGTAGTTCCAGGAGGCTTTCAGACCTCGAAGGGCACTTCAGCGAAAGGGCCCAATCACAACTCATAAGCTGAGCTTTCCTGCCCTTTTTTCCATCTTTTTTTTTCCTTTCTTCCTGACCAAACCTCCTCTCCATTTCTTGCATGCGTAGAGTGTGATGAAATCACAGATCTCATGGGAGTTGGTAGTGGCAGCATACCGAGGTCTCCCAGCTTTTCAGAAGGCGAGGCTAGACGTGATGGGATTTGGCACCTTTCTTCGGATCGAGCTGCTCGAGCTTGACCTGGTCCTGATCCAAGCCTTGTGTGAGAGATGGGACCCATTGAGTCGGGCATTCCTGATGCCCTGGGGGCACATGGTGCCCAACTTGGAGGATGTGGTCTGGATCACAAGCCTGAAGGTGGAGGGTGAGGCAGTGACCGGAGTCACTTACACGGACTACCGAGAAGGTGCTCAGAAGTTACTGGGTTTGGACCTGGATGGTCGAAAAAATAGGTCGGTAGCTAGGGCGTCCCTCATGGATGCATTAGGGCTCACCGACACTCGTTGGCGGGACGATGAATCCTCAGAAGAGTTCATGGAAAGGATGGAAATAGGATGCCGTGTCGTGTACTGCACAGATTTCGGCAACTGGGAAAGATGCAACATAGATTTGAGGAGATTTCTCCTCTTCCTTTTGGGGAGATTGGTACTGAGCTCGAAAGGGGACGGTATCCAATGTCGCTTCCTGGAGCTGCTATCAGACCTTGAAAGAGTAGGGTACTACGCCTGGGGAGCTGCCATGCTGGCGCACATGTTTGCAGGCCTGTTCCAAGAAGCGGATCGTGAGATGGCTGTGAGTGGTTTCACACCATTCATCCAGGTATTTTTGGTTTTGCTTGTTTTGTATTTTTTTTTTTTGCAAGGTACTGATGACCTGCGTCGAGCAGCTGTGGAGCTATGATTACCTCCCCATGGGGAGAGCTCGGCATTGGCGACCCGCGATGGTGCCGCTAGCCAGGCGGTGGGAACCCATCATAAGTGTGGCACCCCTAACCTACCAACTGATGGTGCTAAGGTGGAAGCTACAGGAGTTCCCTGCAGCGATGGTAAACTGGACACCCTACTCAGACATGGTCGATGCCGACCAGCCGTGGGTTCTAGCAAATCGTGCCCGGTTCGGACGGGAATTGTGGATACACTGCCTGAATGAAATAGAGCCGCTTCGACTACGATTGGTTATGAGGTCCTTGGGACTGGCTCAAGAATGGGTGGATACGGCTACGCCACCTCGCGTCGGGAGAAAGACGCGGGGACCGGCAACCTGCATTGACTGGGGCGTGTGGTTCCCTGAACAGTATGAAGACTGGCAACGGGGTGGCACGAGTGTAGAATCACATGTGCGGGATAGCGAGGACTACTTGCGTCTATATAGGACAAAGTACACAGAGCGGCTCCAACCCCAGGGACTTGTGGAGGTAGGTCTCCCCTTTTTCTCTTTTCTTCTTTCTCCCTTTTTTGGTTTTCTGGTGGAAATACTGACTCGTATGGTTGCAGGATATCCGTGATATGATGATAGCGACTTTACGAACTCGCTTGGCAGAGATGGAGCAATGGTTGGGCGATGCCCGTGGGGCTACGAGCGCCTTGGTAGGTGTATAGTGCGTTCCTAATTAAAACTGCAGATTCCAGATGTTGGTTGCTAATTCACGCGGTCGTAGCATGCCCATATTGGCGCGGCTTCCCCAGCGATGGGAGTAGGTGGTGCCTCTTCCAGCTTGTGGATTCCTACCTCAGAACTTGACTTGCTTCATGAGCAACTTGCTCACGCCACGCAGCGTGCTGCGGAGGCAGAAGGAATGCTCTGTATACAGATAAAAGTTTCAGTGTTGAGTTCTCTTTGTTTACGCCTTATTGCGTATCTGAGATGGTACACTCGGCAGGAAAAGGAGACGGAAGAAGCGCTTGCCCAAGCTGCGCAGAGGGAGGCTAGGATAGCAGAACTGGAGAGGGAACTGCGGCGTCATCCTGATGACGACTCCTCTAGGGATGTCGTGGAACTGAGGATCACTCTCCAGTTGGAGAGGGAAGACCGTGAGAGAGAACGTGCAGAGAGAGAAAGAGACGTAGAGAGAGAAAGAGCCAACAGATTGACTGAAAGGGAGGAACGAAGGGCCATGGAGGCCCAACTATTCGAACTCTGAACCAGCCTTGGTCTTGCTGAACAGTGGCTGAGAGATGGTGAGGAGCGCTACCGAAGAGCACAAGAGCGTGGTCGTGTTGGTAGCTTCTCTGCTGTTTCCGTGGATCAACGCCGGGGTGTGGGAATAGGAAGGGGAGTACAGAGCGGTAGGAGTACCGCTTTTTATAGTTGGGTAGCACATTTGAGAGCGTTTTGCCCGGAGAGTAGTGGGACGAGTAATGCAGAGAGAGAGGGCGGAACTTGATGTAATTTTTTTAGTTTTTAGAATAAAATACAAGGTTCAGTTTGTTTGGTTTTCACCTTTGCTTCTGTTGCCTGAATCCCTGCACACATCACTGAAACAAACAAATCAGAATTTCTGTTCTGACTTGGCCCCTTGCTCAATAAGCAAATGGTCACTGTGACTGTCCTTGATAACTGGTCAAGGGGCCAAACCTTTATTAACGAAGGCAAGGGAAAGATGTGGTGATGATGGATGCAACAGACAAGTATGCGAATGCAAACGATATTAAAGTGAAATGCTGCATACTAATGTAATCATGCAGAATTGATTTGTTTTTCGTTTTATATTTGGCATTTTTTTGTTTTGTCATAAAAAAGATTTTTTTTTTGTATGCAAATATGTACATTTTCTCTTTTCCATTTTTTTTGTTGCTTTTATTATAAAATTTTTTTGTTGCTAATGTCTGTCAAGCACCCAAATGGCACCCAACCTATACGAGAACCGGGGTTTCTTACTAACCTCCCAAGTATCCTAAGTGCACATCTAGGTTGATTTGGGCCTCTAGACCCCTCGAATGATGATCCCGCCGGCTAAGACTTACCCTGATGACAATACCGTCATGCCATGCTTAGGCTCCCAGTCGCTTCCGACCATAGGGATTCACCCAAAAGGTGTTTGAGGTAAGAGATTTACCCGACCCGGGTCTGTTTCCTCACAACTCTAGATGGTATATGATGGAACACCCTGGAACCCCAATGACCAACCGCACGACGCTGACCCAGAATCAGACGCCGTCGCACCCATAGGTGACGCGCTTGCATTGACCTAAGCCCGAGGTTAAACAAGAAGACATCAAGGTGGTAAACAGGGGTCTTGACCAGCCAGAAACACAGAGACTCCTTCGCAGTGATAGCTTTTACTTTTCAAAGTAGACAACCAAATGTGTATATTAAAATAAGGTCACCGACCCTGGGCAGTTTTCACCCTTCAGAAACTCCATCGAACCTTCATCTTTAGAGGGAGAAGGAAGAGTGTAGGGGATAAACCTCCTGAGAGGACCGGTAAAGCCGTTAACCCGGCGAGCAAATAAGGGCCCATTAACTCTTTCCTTTCGGACAACTTCGGACCAAATCTCGAGCATTTACATTCCATAGCCCTCCTCCCCTTTTTTGTGGATTCAAACTTTTGCTTTGAGGGGTTCCATTTATCGCATCAGGCACGGTCACGACCAGGCTCTTGATTTTGATTTTGTATTTCTTTTTGTGAGGGAGATATAGTCGTTTGACGTTTGTGGGCTCCCTTTCGTATGCCTGCGGGGACACTGCCCTCTTCTCGTGCTCTGATCGATGCTCGAGGAAATGGATCCTACTCTTGCCCTTGGGGTTTGAGTTTCGGTTTCTCATGCTCAGCATTTTAAGGGCGCCGACTGTCTCATTTGGTCGAAGAGAAAAGAATAAAGATTACAGCTTCCGGAGATCTTCTGGGTGGGGCCCCACCGTAGGTGATGCTACCGACTTTTTTTGAATAAAATACATAAGTGAGCACATGTTAGCTTCCTTCGAGCGAGCATAGGCCGACGTGGCCGGACAGGGATCTCCACGGTTCTGGCAAACTAAGACCCGGTGCTTACCAAACCTTAATAGGCCCTATCCTAACATGAAGGTTAGATGCAGTGACTTGACTACATGGTGACCACCAGGCATCAGCATTTTGAATTTTTGATATTTTTAGTGGTTTTCAATATTTCTTTGTTTTTGATGTTTTCTATCTTTTCATCATTTTTTTTGTTTTGACATTAAGCTAAGGGTAGTATTTCTTAAGATAAAGCCCATTCCAAGGGTGGGATAACTCGGTCGCTTCGGCGTTGACTAGCTTGTAGGCGTTGCCAGGGTACACGGCTTGAATTACAAATGGTACTTCCCAATTGGGTTGGAGCTTAGAACACGGCCCTCCAGGTTTGACAAAAATTCTTTTCACGACCATCTCACCGACTTTGAATTTTCTCTCAACGACTTTCTTTTGGTAAAAGCGAGCGAGTCTATTTTGATACACACGCGCATGCTCGGCAGTGGCCAGCCGCTTCTCATCCAAGAGTTCCAACTAGGCGAGGAGTGAATTATGACGATCGTCGAGGGGAAATTCCTTGTCCAATTGTACCCTGAGAGAAGGGATCAGAGTCTCGTACGGGACTACCGCTTCCATATCATAAGTAAGGGCAAATGGAGTCTGCCCGGTGGGGGTACGGATTGAAGTGCGATAGGCCCATAGGGCTTCGATAAGTTTTTTCGGCCAGTCTGAAAACTTACTAGACTCGCAGGTTTTTTTGATGATTTTGAGCAATGTTTTATTGGTGGCCTCCGCTTGGCCGTTACCTTGTGGGTAATAAGGCGATGAATGATGCAATGCAATTGCGTACCTTTTGCAGAGGTCGCATAGGTCCTGAGAAATGAACTGTGGCCCATTGTCGGTGACGATTGTGCTTGGGACGCCGAATCTGGCGAGGATGTTCTTCATGATGATCTTGCAGACTATTGACGCCTTGATGTCCGCGTAAGCTTCGGCTTTGGCCCATTTGGTGAAGTATTCCGTCGCAGTAAGGATGAAAGATTTCTGCTTGGTGAGGGAATTGGGATCACCTAGGGGACCAATGATGTCGAATGCCCACATGGAGAAAGGCCACAGAGAGGATATTTGATGAAGTGAGGAAGATGGTGAATGGATTTTATCGGCGTGAAGTTGACACTTGACACACCTACGGACATAGACAGCACAATCCTCTTCCATAGTGGGCCAATAAAAGCCTTGGCGAATGATCTTCTTGGCGAGCATCTGACTATTCATGTGGCCACCGCACACACCCGAGTGTGTCTCCTCTACACATTTCCAAACCTCATCGTCACCAAGACATCTTAACAGAATACCAGTAAGGCTCCTCCTATAGAGTAGACCTCCAACCAATGTGTATTTCTGAGCCACCCTTCTTATAGCTTTCTTGTCCTCTGTTGTGGCCCCTTCAGGATAAGACTGATCTTGGCAGTATTTGACGATTTCATAGAACCATGGTTTCTCTTCATCAGCCAGTTCTTCTTCGACCTCTACCAACATGATTTCCCTCTTCTCAAGGATATCTTCCTGCAGGATCTTCCTTGCTATCCTGTCTTTGATATTTACGTAGGAAGCATCATCGATTGCAGGGGCGTGAAGTTTGTAGATGGAAATGGACTCAAACCATCTTCCTAGAGGGAACCTTATGGATGATGCCAACGAGGTGAGGGCATCGGCGAGAATATTATGATGACGAGGGACATGAACAAAGATCAGTTTGGTGAACAGTTTGGCAAAGGCAGCAGTGAGTTCTTGATTTGGCTTGAGTTTGGGATCGTGAGTGCGATACTTAGTGAGCACCTGGCGAAGGATGAGTTGACTATCACCTACGACTCGCAACTCAGTGATACGAAAAGAATGAGCGAGTTCTAGGCCAGCTAGAAGAGCTTCATAGTCCGCTATATTGTTGGTAACTGGAAATTTGAGCTGGTATTCCAATGGGAATGTGAGGCCTTCAGGCGACAGGAGGGCGATGCCGATTCCTCTCCCTTGAGAATTCAGAGCTCCATCAAAATATAGTGTCCACATTGGCTCATCTGATTGGTTGACGGACATTAGTTCCTCATCTGGAAACTCTGATTGGACGGGATCGAACTTGGGAAGAGGATGGTGAGCGAGATGCTCGGCTATGGCATAGCCTTTAATCGCCTTTTGCTGGATGTAGGTGATGTCGGACTGAGAGAGAAAACTTTGCCAGCGTGGTAGCCTATCCGTAAGGACGGATTTCTCCAGAAGGAATTTGATAGGATTCATTCGAGCAATCAAGTGGACCTCATGAGCCAAGAAGTAGTGCTTCAATTTCTGCACTACCCAAACGAGGGCAGCACAGGTTTTCTCCATGACGGTGTACTTCTGCTCACAGGGATTGAGAAGTTTGGACAAGTAATAGGTTGCCCGTTCCTTGCCTTCTTCATCAGCTTGTGCGAGGACGGCTCCCACGGAGTCATCCAAGACTGAGACGTAAAGGATCAGAGGTTTTTCTGGTTTGGGTGGAATGAGAACGGGTGGACTAGCCAGATATTCCTTCAACCATTCAAAAACTTTCTGACATTTAAAATTACAGTGGAATTCTACTCCTGGCTTGGTCAACTCGTAGAGAGGTCTACACCTTTGTGAATGTTGGGACACAAACCGACGAATAAACTGCAACCTCCCGATTAAGCCTCGGACTTCTCTCAAATTCTTAGGAGGCGGCATATCCCTGATAGCCTTGGCTTTGTCGGGATCTATCTCTATCCCTCTTTTACTCACAATGAAACCCAGCAATTTACCCGACGACACACCAAACACACACTTCTTCGGGTTCATTTTCAATTGGAACTCCCTTGACCTCTGCAAGACCTTAGCCAAAACTTCTGGATGTTCGATCCTGGTCCTTGATTTCACCAATAAGTCATCCACATACACTTCCAGATATATGTGCATCATGTCATGAAATATGGCCATCATCGCTCTTTGCTAAGTAGCTCCAACATTCTTTAATCCGAACGGCATGACCACGTAACAATATGTTCCCCAAGGGGTAGTGAATGATGTCTTTTCCTGATCCTCTTCTGCCAACCGAATTTGATTGTATCCTGAAAATCCATCCATGAATGAGAGGATTTCGTAGCCTGCCGTGTTATCAATCAACACATCAATGTGAGGTAAGGGAAAATCATCTTTTGGACATGCGCGGTTAAGGTCCCGAAGTCGATGCAAATCCTGACTTTCCCATCTTTCTTCATGACCGGGACAATGTTCGCCACCCATTGAGGATAAAGGATGACTCTAATGAACCTGGCTTTGTGGAGCTTATCGACCTCTTCTTTCATTTTCAAAGCCATCTGAGGGTGGAAACGCCTTAACCTTTCTTTTACCGAGACGGACCCTGGTTTTAGGGTTAAACGGTGTTCGACCAAGGTTGAATCTAGACCCGGCATATCCTCGTAGCTCCATGCAAACATGTCCTTATATTCCTTGAGAACCGCAATTAATGCCTCTTCTTCAGAGGGTGGTAGGTTGTCACTTATGAGGATGATCCTAGGGTCTTCCTTAGTTCCCAAGTTGACTTCTTTGGTGGATTCTTCTACGGCGATTGACGGCTCGTCGAATCTCTTTATTCCACTAGCGTATGCGCCCGCCGCATCCTCATATTCTTCACCCTCATCGTCAGTGGGGCATTCTTCATCTGTGATCTCGTAGACTCCATACCCTTCATCAAATACACAGTCGCCCTCACATTCTATTTCCGGTAGCCGGAAGGGATTTTCTAACAATTGGGGGATGGCAAGGAGGGCTTGACACCTGGCGGCTAAATCCAGAAGGAATCGACGAGGGATCTGCCTACCCTTGGATTTCTTCCTAGGTACTACCCTTGACCTATCATTCCTAGATTGACTGACAATATTTACAGAAGAAGAGGAAGATGAAGAGGATGGTGTATAATGTACAGGAGAAGACCCCTCAGAGGAGGGGTAGAAAAGGTCGCTCATTGGACCTTGGACGGGTGGTCCGCAGGGCGGTACGCACCCGTGGGAGATGTAGGAGGTTTCCTCAACGAAGATGTGTTGTTGAGGAGTTTGAAAATTGACGTTTTTTTTTCGTTTTCATTTTTGATGACAAAACAGTGAAAAGAGATTGGAGGAGAGAGAAAAGTGGTTATGGCTAGAGGATTGTGAGGCTCATAGAGCAGATCATGGTTGAAGACCTGGCGCGGGTTGAGAAGCCCGCGTAGGTATGTAAGTAAAGAAGGGGATCTGGGAAGATCATCAGACAATTGTCTGGCCCAGGAAGAAGATATCAGCAAAGGCTGAGACGAGTGGATGGAGAAGATGGCGGCTAATGAGCCGTCGACAGTAATGTTGAGGACGGATGAAGATCCGTCGATGATAGGGTCCTTCTGGCGAGGATGAGGATAGTTTGGAACCATGGCAAGAGTGGTAATATTCTCTGGTATTTCAGAGATCAATGGTGGTCCTTCAAGCTGCAGAGACGAGAACATCTTTTTCAGTGCAACGGAAATGTCCCGTATGTCGAACCATTTGTTCCACTCGCATTCTGGATCTTTGATCTTGCCTCTTTTGGTGATCCTCGTACATTTTTCAGCCAAATCATGTGACCCCCCATATGCTTCTCGTGGGTAATCTCCCATCTGAACAACGGGCCCTCTGTTGAAGTGGTTTGATAGAGTCCCTGTGAGGGGCTTCCAATCCGCCTTGAACGGTCCTTTGAAGCCTAGGCCAAACCTGCGGTTCGGCCTAATTTCCTTTGGTGGTTTGAGCCTACCCTGTAACTGTGCGCCCAGACCTTTACCCTGTTGATAGTCGATGTTCCTCATAATCTCCCAACCTTTGGAGTGAAAAGGGAGATATGATGTTGCGGTTGCCCTGACCGGCTCCTTTGGTGCTAGTGGAACGTGAGATAGATCACGCACGTCCAGCAATGACAATATGGGCTGATGAGATGGCCAAACAGAGGGCAGAGAGGTGTTGATAGCATCCACTGTGTGAAGGACAGGAGTGCTGACCACTTTAATAATCCTCCCATTGTAAGGAAACTTCAGGCACTGATGGTTGGTGGAAGGCACAGCGTCCATGGCTTCGATGTAAGGGCAACCCAGTATAGTCTTGAATGTGGGGTCCATGTTGAGAACATGGAATTCCGTGGGAATTGACATGGGGCCTAGTTCTACCTTCAGAATAATCATCCCCTGCGGCGACCTTTTACTATTATCATAAGCCGTGACCGTGATCGAGGAAGGTCTTATTTGTTCCTCGTTGATCCCACACAACTGAAGGGTGTCCATGGAGATCACATTTATGGACGCACCCGTGTCCACAAGACACGGGTTTATGGATACCCCATTAATTTTTATTGAAATGCACAATGCATATTTCCGAGCTTCCTTGGGAGCGAGCTCGTAGTTGTGGAACATGATGGCCGGTTGTGTGTCTGTTGGGGTCAGGACGGTCGAAATCTTCTCCACGGGGAGGTCTTCATTAACCATGACTTTTTCAAGATATTCCATCAAGGCCGCCTGGTGGGATGTGGATCTTTGAAGTAGCTCCAGGATGGAGATCCGAGTAGGCGTCTTGTCCAAGTGTTTCAATAGATCATACTGTGTTCCTGGGATAGCTCTTTCTGGTTGTTCTCCGTCATCCTTCTCTGGCTGAGATTGCTCAGGATTCTGACTGTTGTGGGAGAAAACCCTGTGGAAAATCCTTCCACTCCGGAGCACCATTGTCTGCGGCTTTTGTACCTCTGTGGGGGTAGCAGTGGGTTTTAACAGGGATTTGAGGGGTAGTGGTGGAGGAATGGTTGATGAAGCAGGGGTGATGACGGGAGCAGGGATTTTGATGAGGGGTTTGTTAGGTGGAGGCATGGTGGAGGTAGAGGGGATATCACACGGATTATGAAGGATAAGGGGTCTGGAAGGTGGAGGTGGAGACGAAGTAGAAGTGGGTAGGGCTTGAAGCGGGCAATGATTTTGAGGTGGGTGATGGGTAATGAGTGGTTTTGAAGGCATTAGTGGTGATATGGTGGAGAAAGACGGGGTTATGTATGGTTGACGGATGATAAGGGGTAAATGTGGTAGAGGTGGATGGTAAAGTGGGGGAGTGAGAGAAGATGAGAGGGTGTGAAGGCGTAGTAGAGAGTGTCGGTTGATAAGAGATCGGGGTGCGGATGAGGGGGCGTAATGGCAGTGGAAACGGTGGAGGCGGTACTGACGCGGGTTGGTGAGAGAGAGGTGCTACCCGGGCAAGGCAAGGGTGTTGCGTGATGATAGGATTGGCGGTAGAAAGAATGGAGGTACTTTCCGGGTGCCACACCTGCTCTCTCCCGACTTCCGGGAAGGAGGAGATGGGGTTAACCTGATGATTGGGCTGTTGGTGCTCCGGTAATGGATTTTGGATTATGCCCATGTTGGGCTGTTGTTATGGGGCCTACTGAGGCTGTTGTTGTTGTTGTGGTTGCTGCTGCTGTTGTAACTGTTGTTGTGGCCTATGAGGAGGTCTCCTAGCCTTGAGAGCGGCGACGTATCGTCTCATTTCATCCCAATCTATTTGATGTTCATCATTCATATCGTGGATGTAATCTTTGAAATAGAAGCAGTAATCTACTGTGTGTCTTGGCTGCCTGTGGTAGACGCAGTATTTGGGGGTATCAACATTCGGGGGCCACACGGGCCTTTCCCTGGGTAGCACAAGTGTGTTTGAGGCCATGAGAGCGTTGAAAATATCTGCCAGAGTTTCTGGCAACGGTGGATAGTAGGCTCTCTTGGGATCGATCGGCCTCCTTTGTTGCTGTTGGGGACCATAATTCCCCGGGGGTGGAACTTGGTTGTACTGAAGTGGTGGTTGTTGTTGCTGAGGTTGTGGTTGTTGTTGCTGGGGTTGACGTAATGGAGGCATATTATCCTGGGGTGGATTATTTTGGGGTGGAGGACGAAGAGGGAAAGGATCTGGTTGGAGGGGAAGTCGGGGCATTTGTGGAGGCCTTGGGTTGACTGCATAGTTGGCATTGTTGACCGCATCCACTTACTCATTTGTCACGACCCCTTCTGTGGCTCCGCCCGGGACACCAGCGCCTGTCTTTCTAACCACTTTGGGCTTCGGCGACTCAAACATGTTCATAATGGGGGAGTCTTTTAACTGGGTTTGGATGTATCGGGCCCTTTCATAGAGTTCCTCCATTGTAGTAAGTTTATTCATGGCCATGACGTGTCTGAACTGTGGGGGTTGCATTAGACACAATCATCTTCACTTGTTCGGGCTCGGAGAGGGTATCCCTTATTCTTTCCGCCAGAGACCTCCATCTATCAGCATAGCGGACAAAATTCTCGTCGGGCTTCATCTTTTCGGCCACTAGGTCGGTAATGGAGAGTGAGGGACCGACCCTATCCCTATATTTCTGCAAGAACCTTCTCTGGACTATTTCAAAATTCTCGGCCTCGCGGGGCTCCAAAGAATAGAACCACTCTAGCGCAGGACCATCCAATGATCTCCGAAAGAGGTATGCCAGGGACCTCTGATCGTTTTGCCAATAGGAGGACTCATACATGAAATCCTTGAGGTGAATGAAGGGGTTACCGGTACCATTGTATCTGCGGTACGTGGGCATTTCGGAGGGAGGAAGATGAATGACGGGAAGGATTGGCAAAGCAACCTCCGGGGTGGCTTTCACGTCCACCATTCTTCTTAGATTTTGAAACAGCTCGTCCATGCGATTGAACCTATTGAGGAGCGATTGGGCGAGCTCCTCTGGGGGTGAAGGTGGCACTTGCCACTGGGGGAGAAACTGTCTCCCGGAGACTTGAGGGGGGAACCCCTAATGAGAGGGAGCTGCCGGACCGCCGACAGTCGGCCCCGGCTGAAGCGGTATGTGGGGAACAACGGGAGTTTGAGATTGTGACGGGAATGGGAATGAGGGTGATTGTTGGCTCGCTTGTCCTTGAAGCGAGGGAGACTAGATGGCTTGTGCTAATGAAGAAGATGGAATGGCCTGCACGGACTCTTGGAGAGGTGCTATGGCCAGAGTTGATTCCTGGGGCGTGGGGGAAACAGATTTCCCCTTCAGAATGGCCTGGAAGGCCCGGAGCTGTTCAGAGGTAAGCTCCGTGTTGGCGAGGACGCCCAGTAAGGAAGAGATATCCTGCGGTGGGGACGTGTCCCCGGCAATAACCTGCACCTCATGCGAGGGCTCATGAGAAGGACCCGAGTCCATAGCATAGACTCGCGGGTCGGCTGACAAACCACGACTAGGGTGGTTCTCCTCAAAAGACTCGTGAGCCATGCTCACAGTTTTCCCAGAACGTAAAAACATACACTAGCAAGCAGGTAGCAGAGATTATCAAACAAGTGGATGCCTTTACGCCTTTTTTTTATGTTTTGATTTTGATGATTTTTTTGTGTTTTTAGCGACATCCAAAGTTCACATAAAATAGGGACCCTAGTTTATTTTTGTTTCACCGCCGTGTCAGCTAGGGTCTCTCGTCTCACCACGAATGGGATGACTAACTCCGGGGAACATCAATGGTACAACCAGCCCAGTGAACGAAGAGGAGATTCTTCGATGTCGGGGACTTACGGAGGTCCCAGTGGAGGAGATTCTAGTCAGTTGAGAGGAATTCTCAAACGGAGAGTCCTTCCTTCACCGGGAAAGGGTGATCCTTAGAAAAAATGAAAAGGGATATAAAAGAGGGATGGATGTATGCAATGGAATGCTGACAGAGATATAGAGTAAGAAAACAACAGAAATAATAAACATATAATAAACACCCAACCAATCACAACTGACAGTGCTGCCGTGAGCACAACGGGGGTGCGCGAGGGCGCCAAGGTGGAGAGGCACGGACGGTGTCGAACTTGCAAGGGTAGCCAAAAGGAAGCAGTAGAGGTCCCACCGTGATCGCCAATCTGTGAGCGACGTCACGCGGTTCGGGGAGCGAAGAAGAGGCGGAGCGCGCGGGCTCCTTTTGTTTACTGCAACACAAAAATAAGAGAGAAGAGAAGGGGCCACCACGGGAGATTGCTCCGGCGGGGCGAGCGGGACAAATGTAATATAGCAAGATATGGGGGTTAAACGGCCATAGCGGGAAGTGACTCGCCGTGGCCTCGGGGGGACGGGAATGGTGCAGAAATCAAATAGCAAGAATTGAAACGGCCATTGGGGAAGTGACTCGCCGCGGCCTCGAGAATATGAGCAGATAAGAATATAACAGAATATAAGGAGAATATAAAGAACGGGAATTTAAACGGCCATTGGGGAAGTTACTCGTCGCGGCCTCGAGAATATGAATAGATAAGAATATAATAAAATATAAAGAGAATATAAGAACGAGAATTTAAACGGCCATTGGGGAAGTGACTCGCCGCGGCCTCGAGAATATGAGCAGATAAGAATATAATAGAATATAAAGAGAATATAAGAACGGGATTTTAAACGGCCATTGGGGAAGTGACTCGCCGCGGCCTCGAGAACATGATGTGATCGCCAGGGGCCAAAAGACCCCAAAATAAAGAAAGTGATCGCGCCTACCTCTAGAGCGGGAGATGGCGGGTTGCTTCTTCCTCCCCCTTCGGCCGGCCGACGGAGAGGGCTTTCCTTGGGTACCCTTGCAAAATAACGACAAACAAGTAAGAGTGGATTAGAAAGATGAAGGTGTAGTACTCAAATCCTTGCGATAAAAATAACGAAATGATGGCAAGACACACACCTGGTTGGTGTTGTCTTTTAAACCCCTCTCGGATACGAGTAGGAGGAAAATACTTATGATGAATGGCGATTATGCCGACGTAGGAATAGAAAAAAGACTCCCTTATAAGGGGGATAGAGGATGCGATATGATGAATGCAAGATAACTATGAAAGAAAAGGAGAGAGTGGCTTATTGGATGGCCGATAGTGAGATCCGGCGGAGCTTCGGCAGCGTAGGGACTACGTAGAAGCACGGTGGACGAAGACGACCATCCTCTCGCGAGCGTGGGCACCCGAGAAGCCGGCAGAATCTCCACCTACAAAAGACCCCACGGGTTAGAAATGACTCCGGTAGCCTCTTGGCTCCGGCAGCCTATCGGATCTCTTAGAAGCTCTTCCAGAACTGAGGGGGTGGGCCTCTATTTATAGGGCTCCGGAGGATGGAGGCGTCCAGGACCCTGGACACCTCTATCAGGGCAAAAATAATATTTTATTCTATTTTTATTCATTTTTTCCAAATATTTTCATGGAGACGTCCAGGGGACCGGACGCCTCCATAAAGGCCCACCGAATTCCCACCGAAAGCCGCACGCAGTTTAGCACGATGCATGGTTTTGAACGGCGCCCGTGATTTGGAAATGGGCGCGTCCAGCCGCCTGGACGTCTCCACAATTTGGATTCTTTCACACACGTGATGTAAGACCACCCTTGGACCTATTTGCAAGCATTCAAGTTTGAGCAGCGGACTCACACTAGCGAGCTCACCCGTATGGCGCACACTAGTGCCCGATGGCGACTAGGCGATGTTGTAGAGGGTCCGAGGCGGTACCTTGAGGCTCCAATGGTTGGCTAGCTTGGGGAGAACCCCAAATGGGCCTAGGATGCCCAAATCATGGGCGGCCAACACACCAAGGGTGTGGGTTAAGTGGATGCTCTCACAACTCGCCCGCGGTGGTCACTCAATGTACTAGCAATTTGGGCCGAACTCTCACTCTCCGTCCGACGAAGCAATAGCAATAATACTAAGCTAAGTAAGTGATTAACCCACTAAGGGAGGGACCGAGGCTCACCTAGCCGGCGTGAAGACGCCGACTCCGGCCGGAGACGGGGGCGAGCGGGGAGGCGAGGGTATGTACCCGCACGCCGCGTCGATTGAAGCTTCAAACTTGCGACTTAATAATTACATGAACTACACCCCATCCAAGGGGGGGGGGATATTGGGGTGGGGATTATGCTTAATACATCCAAAACTACCTCCACGCAGGGAGGGGCCTTCAGCCGGCCAAGCGGGGTGGGGAGATATGCAAAGAGAACCGACTTCCCGAGCTTCGCCGATTCTGCCTAGCTTCTGTATTTCTGGACAGAGGGTCGATGTCGAAGCTGCCAATAATTCCACCGAGCTCAGAATCTGATGAGACTTGTGCCAAAAGCTTGCTAACAGATTGAGGATGATGTCTAAATTTTGGCAGGAGCTCTGGAACTCAGGGCTGGTCAGGCCAGCGACTGAAACAGGTCAGCAGCTTCTTCCTCTGGCTGGTACAGAATTGGTACAGCAGGTTGCAGAGGGTACCAAGGACACTTATGAACTCCAAATGTGACGAGCTTGGCGGTGACGTGATCGTCGTCGGAGTAGCTTCGAGTAGGAATCAACGGGGCCCCAATCGGAGGTCGGAGAAGAACGAGGTAGCCGGATGAGCACGGGCAGGTCAAACCTGGACCCACAGGGGGCAGACGACACACCCCGATGAAGAAAATGGTAACTGGAAGTTTCGGAGGCCGAATGAGGTCCTTATTCTTGGAGGTGACAGCTAACTGGTAATAGTTTCAGCCCTCCAAAATTGCCGCTCCGATCCCTCACGAGCTGGCCGAGGTCAACAGTTGAACAGGAGCTCTGTCTCTGGTTCGGACAGGAACAGTTTCCCAGCAGCAAATTGACAGCAATGCCACGACCGATCCCAAACTCCAAATCAAGCGCCGTCAAAGCCGTTGGTTCAGTTGTCAAGTCTTCTACGCAGAAAAATTAACGGGGAAGCCAACCGATACCAAGGTTGGCCGATAGCCTCAGATCACCGGTGAAGGGTCGCTGCAGACTGTGGGAGGATAGAACGTATACTTTGGGGGAGAAAAATGATATCTCCCAGATTCGAACGCCAAATGGAGCTCCGCTTTGTGGGGATGAAATAGGATTCAGAGAAGAAGAATTTTGATGAAGACACCGAGCTCTGATTCTTGCTAGGGTGGTCGTGGTGAAACTTCCAAATGCTCTCTGGTCTTCAGCCTGGGGCATATTGCACAGTCGTACAAGATCTGCTACACCGCACAGCTCCGAGCTCGGATGGATGCGGGACCACCTCTGTTGGAAAGAGAACTGAAAGACAATTCCAACGATGTATGAAGCGCCTTCAGAAGCCTCAGGATGACGATGTGACACCTTCTTCAAGTCGCTGGACTTCTGCCACCTGCAACCTGCAAACTATAGGTGGAAGGTGGTGGGAGAAATGGGGTAAATGGAAGTGGAAATGGGGGTGAATTGGTGTGGGAGTGACCCCTAGTTGTGAGGGGGCCTAGGAGGGGGTGTTCTAAGGTGTGGGAGAGGGAGAATGGGGTCTGGAATGGGGTGTTTTCAGACGGTGAGAGAGGAGCTACGAATTTAGGCTGTGAGGGAGGCACAAGTGGGTGGAGGGAATGTGAGTTTGAATTTTCTTTGATGGGGAGTGATCAATGGTGGTCTTGGGGATGGGAAGAGGTGTCTTGGGAAGGTGGAGTGAGGTTTGGGGAAGGGAAATGGGTAGTTGGGGGTTGGAAGGTGGAGTGGGGATTGGGTGGAGCTCTCTTGGGACTAGGGGGTGGAATAAAGAGGGTTATGGGGAAGGGGAGAGGTTTAAATGGGGTAGGTGGGAGATGGGGTGGTTGGGAAGGTGATTGAATGAGGGGAGGGGAGTTAATGAGAGGTAAATGGGGAGGAGAGAGAAAATTCCGAAAATTGGGGTGGAGGGAGAGAGAGATAGAGAGAGAGAGATAATGAGAGAGAGAGATAATGAGAGAGAGAGATATTGAGAGAGAAGGCTAGAGGGATTTGGAGTATATCTGGAATTCAATATTCATGCATAAGTTGTTACATATGAGGAGTGGGGTGGCCTATTTATAGGCACATGACTTTTTCACAAAGGACTCTAACAAAAGACACAATGACTAATAACCGAAGGGAAGGGGGGGCATCCATGGGCCTAGCCCAATGAGATGGGCCCAATAACCTATCAAACCAACATAATGACTCAATACTTAGGAAAATGACTCAACAACCTAGGTACATGACTCAAATAAAGGGAAAATTACATGACATTGACTCAAAGAAAATGTGAAGATTACATGACTAGACTCAAAAATACATGACTAACATAATAGTGCTTGCCGACGAACAATCCGAGTCCGGAGAAAATGTGGAGGGGCAAGGGATGCCCTCATCATACCCCCGGGGTGGGGAAAACTCGACCCCGTCGAGTATGGGTCCACCAGGGAAGTAGTACATCGAACTGCGGCTCTGGGTGATCCTCGATCTCCATACTCAACCCGCGACCATAGTCAGGGAACGGCGCTTCAGCTCGACAAAGTGACTCGGTCATACCCTCATGCTGGCGATGGGATCTTGCTTGCCTAGTATTGCCGCTGTGTGCTCACGTCGGGCTCTCAGGCTATTTGTGGTGGCACTCCGAGGGTGTCTCTCACAAGGGTAGGTGTAAGCTGGAGGCACTCACTAGGATCCACCGCGGTGCCCTTATAAGGTGCTAGATCCGTCACATGAGAAATGGGGAGAATCCCAAAACCCTTTTTGAAAGTTCAACCCATAAGCCGGGTTGCCAAAGCCACTCGGAACTTGGCACGGTCCAAGTCCTCGTGCCCTCAATTTGGAGGTGACCCTAGGGTAGAGCCACTCCAAAGTCATCATCGTCAAGTTACCAACTTGGAATTCCAAGTGGCACTCATGAGTTTTTGCTCGCTTGTTGTGAATATCACCTCTTGTTGCTTGATATGTGCTTGGATGCATATGCCATGCTTGATGATGCGATGTGAGTGGGCAATGTTTGGTATGCAAAGGTGGTCCGGGGCAGCCACATGTAGATCGATCATGCTTTGATGCTATGAAGATTGTGACAGACTCAGGGGGGCCGGGACATCCATAGATGAACCTTTTATGCATGGGTATGACAAATGTCGGGGGACCCGGACATCCATGTATGTTCCTCTCATACTTAAGACTCATGATGAATGAGGGTGGGCCAATACATCCAAATACGGTCCACTTATGCTTCCTACTTGACATGTGGGTGATGTAAATGAATGTACCCGACTTATGAATCATGCCAAGTGGTGTTGTATGCCAAGACTTATGCACTCTTGTGACAAAGATGTCTCCTATGTGTGGGCCTTTGGACTTCTATTGGAATGGGTCGAAGGGGTCTAGAAAGGAGGATATCATGAGATGGGACACTTCCTCGATCCCTAGGTGTATACCACCCAAAGTCATGGTTCCCATGGTGTAACCCGGGTCTGGGATGGGGTGGATTGGATCAAACATGGTGGGTTGGGGTAGGGAAAGGTAGGTGGTAGTTAAGGTGGTTGGGTTACTTGGGTTCCTTGACTCCCATTGGAATAGATCATAGGGATCATAAAGTGGGTTACCAAGGGGCTCCATGTCCTCAAGGTCCTCAAAAGGTGATGAGTCGTCTTCTTCTAGTGGAATGGTTGGGCCGGTGTATGGGGTGGGCTGGTTGGTCAAGGTTTTAGGAATCACAATGGTAGGGGAGTGGACCAGGATGGGCTCTTCCACTATGGGGAGAAGGAAAAGGATGTCACTAGTGTAGCAACCAATAGTGCAAACCGAGGAGATAGACCCACTGCATGGATGGATGAGGTTAAGGCTCTTGGGTTGGTCCGCTCCTAGGGCCAATAAAGAAGTCAAGTCTGATTGCCACTTTAGACCTTTGAGGAGATCATCCCAATCTTCTACCTCATAGTAGGATTGGATTGTGGTGTGATAGGAGTGGAGGGGAACAATTTGGGATGGATATCCCAAAGGTGAGAGAGGTGGGGGTGAGCTAGGAAGGGTGGGTCCTTGCTTGAGCCATTGGAGTATATGCTCATTCATGGTGAAGGTGGGTGACTCTTGAGGATCCGGGCTATTTGAAGTGGTAAAGGGTTGAGGCTTTTCCTTACCATTAGTGTGATCTTGGGCTTCCTTATGGGTGGGAATGGGTTCCGGACTAGCATCTACTCCCATGTGGAGGGTTGTGGAGGTTTCAATTCCTAGTGTTAATGGGTTGGGTAGGTCTAATGCGGGAGAATTGGTGATAGCTGGAGCATGGTGCACTTGGGGTGGTGGGCAAGGGTGGACTTGGATCGGAAGGGGAAGTAGAGGAGGCCTAGGTTGGGGAAAGATTGGTGTAGGAAGCGGGAGGTGAGTTGGGTGAGGGGTTTTGGGTTTGGGGATGGTGGCCATTATGGGCCTTGGTGGAGGGGTGGACACGGTGTCCACATGGTTTTTAATGGTGAGGGTTGGATGAGTGGTGGTCACCATGGAGGGAATTGGGTCGGTTAGGGGTCTCTTGCCCTTGGGATCATTTGGGGTGGAAGTGGGGGCTAAAGAGGCTTGACTAGTGTAGGTTAGTGAAAGGGGTTTTGGTTGGGGTGTGGGGGCCCTCATGGGATTAGGTGGGGAGGTGGAGGCCTTGGAGACTTGGGTTCTAGTGGTAAGGGTTTGGACGGGTGGGTTTGGAGGAGTGAGAGTGCTCCTCGAGTTTTGGTAACCCGGGTAGGAAGGGGACATATATTTTGCTCTAAGTTGCTCCTTCATGTCCTTCCAAGTGGTGATGGGAGTTTCCCTTCTAAGTATCTTTAGCCCGACAATTTGCATCCAATAAGTTTCCGCCCGTTTGGTAAGTTACATTTTGGCAACCAATACCTTTTCATCCTCGGATATATGATACCAAGTGAAGTATTGGTCCATTGTAGCTTCCCAATCTAAATATTCTCTAGGAGAGGTTCCATCAAAGGTGGGAAGTGGGAAAGGGACCATTCTATCGTCTGTCCTTGGGGCGGGCCTATTTTCTCCAAGTTGGTTGAGTCAGTCCGATTTGTTATCAAGCCGCTCATTGGCATAGGTCAAGGCTTTCATGAAGTAGTTGACATGGCCAGGGAAGTTATGGGTGTTAGTGGTAGGCATCTCTTGGTGGCTTGGACTTATGGAGTGGGCCAATTGGTAAGGTTGATATGAGGTGGCCATACTAGGGGACAAGAGTGATGCACTTGAAGACTCTAAATGCATAGACATGCCCTAGGACCAACTTGATAGAGACAAGTTGTGAACTTACTCTGATACCACTTGATGTAACACCCCCCTTGGACCTATTTGCAAGCATTCAAGTTTGAGCAGCGGACTCACACTAGCGAGCTCACCCGTATGGCGCACACTAGTGCCCGATGGCGACTAGGCGATGTTGTAGAGGGTCCGAGGCGGTACCTTGAGGCTCCAATGGTTGGATAGCTTGGGGAGAACCCCAAATGGGCCTAGGATGCCCAAATCATGGGCGGCCAACACACCAAGGGTGTGGGTTAAGTGGATGCTCTCACAACTCGCCCGCGGTGGTCACTCAATGTACTAGCAATTTGGGCCGAACTCTCACTCTCCGTCCGACGAAGCAATAGCAATAATACTAAGCTAAGCAAGTGATTAAACCAGTAAGAGAGGGACCGAGGCTCACCTAGCCGGTGTGAAGACGTCGACTCCGGCCGGAGACGGGGGTGAGCGGGGAGGCGAGGGTATGTATCCGCACGCCGCGTCGATTGAAGCTTCAAACCTGCGACTTAATAATTACATGAACTACACCCCATGCAAGGGGGGGATATTGGGGTGGGGATTATGCTTAATACATCCAAAACTACCTCCACGCAGGGAGGGGCCTTCAGCCGGCCAAGCAGGGTGGGGAGATATGCAAAGAGAACCGACTTCCCGAGCTTCGCCGATTCTGCCTAGCTTCTGTATTTCTGGACAGAGGGTCGATGTCGATGCTGCCAATAATTCCACCGAGCTCAGAATCTGATGAGACTTGCGCCAAAAGCTTGCTAACAGATTGAGGATGATGTCTGAATTTTGGCAGGAGCTCTGGAACTCAGGGCTGGTCGGGCCAGCGACTGGAACAGGTCAGTAGCTTCTTCCTCTGGCTGGTACAGAATTGGTACAGCAGGTTACAGAGGGTACCACGGACTCTTCTGAACTCCAAATGTGACGAGCTTGGCAGTGACGTGATCTTCGTCGTAGTAGCTTCGAGCAGAATCAACGGGGCCCCAATCGGAGGTCGGAGAAGAATGAGGTAGCCGAATGAGCAGGGGCAGGTCAAACCTTGACCCACAGGGGGCAGACGACACACCCCGACAAAGAAAATGGTAACTGGAAGCTTCGGAGGCCGAATGAGGTCCTTCTTATTGGAGGTGACAGCTAACTGGTAATAGTTTCAGCCCTCCAAAATTGCCGCTCCGATCCCTCACGAGCTGGCCGAGGTCAACAGTTGAACAGGAGCTCTGTCTCTGGTTCGGACAGGAACAGTTTCCCAGCAGCAAATTGACAGCAATGCCACGACCGATCCCGAACTCCAAATCAAGCGTCGTCAAAGCTGTTGGTTCGGCTATCGAGTCTTCTACGTAGAAAAATTAACGGGGAAGCCAACCGATACTAAGGTTGGCCGAGAGCCTCAGATCACCGGTGAAGGGTCGATGCAGACTGTGGGAGGATAGAACGTATACTTTGGGGGAGAAAAATGATATCTCCCATATTCGAACGCCAAATGGAGCTCTGCTTTCTGGGGATGAAAGAGGATTCAGAGAAAAAGAATTTTGATGAAGAAACTGGGCTCTGATTCTTGCTAGGTTGGTCGTGGTGAAACTTCCAAATGCTCTCTGGTCTTCAGCCTGGGACAGATTGCACAGTCGTACAAGATCTGCTCCACCGCACAGCTCCGAGCTCGGATGGATGCTGGACCACCTCTGTTGGAAAGAGGACTCAAAGACGATTCCAACGATGTATGAAGCGTCTTCAGAAGCCTCAGGATGACGATGTAACACCTTCTGCAAGTCGCTGGACTTCTGCCACCTGCAACCTGCAAACTGTAGGTGGAAGGTGGTGGGAGAAATGGGGTAAATGGAAGTGGAAATGGGGGTGAATTGGTGTGGGAGTGACCCCTAGTTGTGAGGGGGCCTAGGAGGGGGTGTTCTAAGGTGTGGGAGAGGGAGAATGGGGTCTGGAATGGGGTGTTTTCAGAGGGTGAGAGAGGAGCTACGAATTTGGGCTGTGAGGGAGGCACAAGTGGGTGGAGGGAATGTGAGTTTGAATTTTCTTTGATGGGGAGTGATCAATGGTGGTCTTGGGGATGGGAAGAGGTGTCTTGGGAAGGTGGAGTGAGGTTTGGGGAAGGGAAATGGGTAGTTGGGGGTTGGAAGGTGGAGTGGGGATTGGGTAGAGCTCTCTTGGGACTAGGGGGTGGAATAAAGAGGGTTATGGGGAAGGGGAGAGGTTTAAATGGGGTAGGTGGGAGATGGGGTGGTTGGGAAGGTGATTGAATGAGGGGAGGGGAGTTAATGAGAGGTAAATGGGGAGGAGAGAGAAAATTCTGAAAATTGGGGTGGAGGGAGAGAGAGAGAGAGAGAGAGAGAGAGAGAGAGAGAGAGAGATAATGAGAGAGAGAGATATTGAGAGAGAAGGCTAGAGGGATTTGGAGTATATCTGGAATTCAATATTCATGCATAAGTTGTTACATATGAGGAGTGGGGTGGCCTATTTATAGGCACATGACTTTTTCACAAAGGACCCTAACAAAAGACACAATGACTAATAACCGAAGGGAAGGGGGGGCATCCATGGGCCTAGCCCAATGAGATGGGCCCAATAACTTATCAAACCAACATAATGACTTAATACTTAGGAAAATGACTCAACAACCTAGGTACATGACTCAAATAAAGGGAAAATTACATGATATTGACTCAAAGAAAATGTGAAGATTACATGACTAGACTCAAAAATACATGACTAACATAATGGTGCTTGCCGACGAACAATCCGAGTCCGGAGAAAATGTGGAGGGGCAAGGGATGCCCTCATCAACACGACAAACCGACGATCGGTGGGCGGGGCCCCGTGAGCAAGGTGATGGAGGCGTCCGGGGTCCTGGACGCCTCCATCAATATATTATTTTTATTTGATTTTTGTTTTGTTTTTTATGATTATTGATATTATTTTTATTGTTTTTGCATTGATGGAGGGGTCCAGGCAAGTGGACGCCTCCATGATTTTGATTTTTTTTTATTTTTTGGTCTTGGATGGAGGCGTCCAGGCGCCTGGACACTTCCGTGATTTTGATTTTTTTATTTTTTTTGGTCATTGATGGAGGCGTCCAGGCGCCTGGACACTTCCATGATTTTTCACGGAAAAATTCAAAAAAATGTAAAAACATTCATAAAAATATGAAATCACCAGAGTAATTAAAAATGTGAAGGCCTCCTTGGGGTATCATAGTGTAATATGAGATTTACTCACGGTAACGTCAAGAACGACGTGTCTACAATAGTATGCAATAATGTGGTGGAATAAAATTTGAACAATATTTACATTCTTTCTTGGCAAGTAATAACAGTATGGAAGTCTATTTCCATGTGCTCTTATCAAAGCAAGGTAGATGTTAGGCCCAATACAGTATACAGAGCATACACAAAGCATGGTAGACGTCCAACGAAAAATAATACATGTGCAGAGGTTAAGAACGAAACAACCACTGCATCCGTTTAATATGAAACTACCCAGATCATATCATATACGAACATATGAAAGGCCTGTAAAATGCATAAACATGGAAGAGGACTAAAAAAAAGGAAGAGGGCATCTGTAGCAGGAACCAGTTGTTGATATTTATTTGCCTATTTTTTATCTTACTTTTGAGGTTTGCAAAGTAATATGGCAAGATGACAAACAAGCAATCAAAGATCTACTCAAACCTGTGAACATGTGAACATGAACCTAGGCAATCATAGCTAGTTCTAGAATGGGCATGCTATCTCAATCAATTTACGCTAAGGAAAAGGAAAAAACACACACCGGGGCGTAGAGCAAGGAATAAATAAAAACACATCGTGAAGGTGGAACGAGCAAGGAAAATAAAGATTGTTGATGAAGAAGACAACTAATGCCCAATACCAAGGAAAGACGTGATCGCCACCAAAGTAAACACAAGTCAAAGACTCGAATGTACCTTGAATTCTTTTAACTCCAACTCTTCCAGCCAGCTAGAAGACTTGGGCCTCGTGCTAATGAACCTGTAAACCTGCCAAAGATGTAGAAAGACAAGACAAGACAACCTCAATTAGCCCTCTTAACGAGCATAGCATCAATTCTTAAAGAGCTTAAGAACATCAAAAGGAGAGGGAATTACCGGGGAGTTTTGGTTTTTTAACCCCTCTGGGTGTTTTTAAAAGTTTGGGAGGATGTTTGTATGCTTAAAGAACAGTGAAAAACGTGTAGAAAGAGGAGGGACAATGCTTTGTTTGGGGAAAAACCAAGGAAGAACTCAAGCATGCAAGGATGAACTGGAAAGACAAAACCAAAGTACTCCCTTGATTATGAGATGGATGGACGTGGGAAGCAGTTCCTCTTGGATGAAGATGGCTACTGAGTTCGGCAGCACTTCGTCATGAATTCAAAATCTCCTCCCCTTGGCCATGAAGTCAAGGGTTCTATTTATAGACCCTCAAACTCTTAGGTCGAGCAGAGGATAATTTAGATGTGAAAGGAGATAACTCTTAGCAAATCCTCGAAGATAATATCACCAAGAGTCCATAGGATCGAACGGGAGATCCTGAGGATCAGATTTGAAAGAGATAATGTCAATCCAAATCCTTATCTCGACCACGGAGTAGCAGAAAAAAGGCCTGAACTGCCAGGACTCTCGGAAGGAAGTAACGGCTGCACGACAGACCGCCACTTGGAATTAACGCATCAAGGAATGACCGCCATTTTCAACCCTATCCCAAAGAGATAAGATCAACGGGAAGAAGATCCAAACAATAGGACTCTTCAAGGAAGCGACGGCCAAGGCATCGGGCGTCAGAATGAAACGACGGCTGCACGACAGACCGTCATCATCAACGTGGAAATTAAGGGATAAGCACTGAAAACGAGGCCTCAAGCCTTAAGACTCTTCAAATAGTAACGGCCCAGGATCTATCCGTCAGAAGGAAGCAACGCGCCCGACTGAGACCGTTATTATCATTGAGGTTCAAAAAATAGAGTGAAGGGTTTTGCTAAGCTTCATCCAACGAAATACCACCAGGAGCCACATCTTAATCCAGGAATTCAAGACCCAAAAAACAGGTTTCAACTGATCAATAGACTCATCAAAGAATGAACAACTCGGAGCATCATATTGAATGAATAAGGAGACGACCCAACTTATTGGGTATAAAACGGGTGTCAACAGATGCCCCTCCTTAACGTCCTCTTTGCAGGGGAGCGAGCGGAGGTGAAGCGAAAGTGAAATGGAACATGGAGATGAAGCAGAGATGAAGCGGAGTGGATCAAAAAGAGGGCGTTAAGGTAAACGACACCCGTTATTTACCAACAAGCGATAGGAATTTTCTGGAAAACCTCAAATTGATCACAAGGAAATAGCCAACCAAAGGACGCAAGTCTGGAGGAATTAATTAACTAAGGAAAGGAAAACACGGCTAGCCGCCGGAGGCAACGGAAAGGAAAGAGACTAAACTCCAGACAGGAATCTTCAGCAAACCAGATCAAGCGAGCAAATCGAAGAAAGCCTTCTAATTCAGAATGGAATGATTCTCCTTATTCGGGATTAAGAACACAGCTGTTCACCATTAATGAGACATCTTGAACAGATGAAACTCATGAGTGCTCAAAGAATGTGCATGATGCATGCTGGGCTAAAGGAAAACAAAATCTTCAAAACAAAATGCAAAGAAAGATAAAATAATAAACTACTCGAGAATAATATTGCTAGGTCGGCGAAATCAGAGTCAGGACACTATCTGTAACCACAGCGTGCAAGATAGAACCATCGTCCCCAAATTTTCCAATCTAACGGCCTATCCTACGATTACTCATGTGAACTTAGATCATCATCATTTTTGTTTAAGGGGAACATCAGATCCCAGGACACATGAATGACCAGCCGGTTCTTGAGGTAATATATCATAGATAACATATAGTAATGCATTAAGGGGATGAGGGAACGATATACAATACCTGACCTACCTGCTGGACGGAAGGCCAAGCGTGATTTTTGTTCATAACTCCTTTCACGAATGATAGGTTAGCCAACCATAATCAAAAAAATAAGAATCAAGGCATAACCATTGTACGTGCAAGGAACAGCATCCACAAGGAACTTCATGATAGAAAATAGGGTCGTTTAAGCATCAATTAGACCTTTCAATTCATCAAGAAACTTGCAAGCATATAACGGTTTGATTACAGGGCGTCACATCAAGCAACGAATCACCCTTGATCCGTCATAAATCAGGCGGTTCACATTCTTCAATAAAACAGTCCAACACATGTAACGGCCTATGCAAGAGGCGTCAGAAGGATGTGACGGCCGGTCGATAGACCGTCGCATTTCCTGAGTTTTCAAAAAAAAACAACCGAACGGTCACGGCCCGTTCATTCCATTCCAAACAATCAAAAACCTCAAACCAAGGAGAGCTCCGGCGACCCCAACCCCCACGACCACCATGGCCGACGACGAAGCTCCTCAGCCGCCTCCACAGAAGAGAGGGAGAGGGAAGAGAATGGCGATACGGCGGTTCCACCGCCGGCTCGAACGAGAGGCAATTCCGCCAACCGTGGAGGAAGAAACGACAAGGAGAAGCCCACGAGAGGAAGAAGAGGTCCCCACGGTCGCGCAGGACGGAGAGGAAGCTCCACTGGGTGCGGAGGAACCCAGAGAACCAGAGAAGAAAAGGAAGAGAGGCACGGACCATGAGGTAGGCCGCCTTGCCCTAGATTTCATTTTTTTGATTTTTTTGTTTTTAATTCATGAATGCATGTGGGGAATAAGGATAGAAATGGGTCTACGAACCCACTAGGGAGCTTTGTAGGCCATTTGGCCAACATGGGAAGCCATGGGAATGCAGGGGAAAAAACCCCAACTAGCAGACGAAGTGATGGTCCTGCCAGCGACCGTCACTACCCTGACGCTCCACCCTGAGTGCGTCAGAGACAAGCGACGCCCCAACCCAGGGCTGTTACTTCTGCCAGGGATTCAAATTTTTTTGTTTTCTTTTCAATTATTAATGTTTATGCAATGTTCATATGATGCAAATGAACTAATTAATGATCTAATATGCATTGCAGGGAAAGAGAAGATCACGGATCTCCTGGCTTCAGATCCGGGCAGTGTACCAGGCATTGCCCGATTACCAGAGAGGGAGACTTGCCGAGATGGGATTCGCCGAGGTGCTCAGCATCGAGGTGATTCGGATGGATACGCCACTACTGTATGCACTGCACGAGAGATGGGACCCGATCAGCAGGGCGTTCATCTTCCCATGGGGCCACATGATCACCACACTGGAAGACATAGCGAGGATTCCTGGATTGAGAGTCCACGGCTCTGCAGTGACCGGATGGACATACGGCGACTACCGAGAGATAGCGCAGCAGCTGCTTGGGCTAGATCTGATCAGGCCGGGATAGTCTTCCTCCCAGCTTGCGAGATCAGTGCTGCAGGAGAGCTTGGGGCTGAGAGGAGCGGCGATCACCGTGGGAGAACTGCCTGAGGAGCATCTGGGCAGAGTGATCGACTAGGTGCACCCTCGTGTGGTGGCAGAGGCAGGACAGAGGGAGATAGAGTGCTCAGGCGCTTCCTGATGTTACTGTTCGGGAAGCTCCTGTTCGCGACTCGAGCAGACGTCATCAGCTGCAGACTGCTGCCGATGATAGAGGATTTGAGCAGAGTTAATAAGTACGCATGGGGAGCAGCAGTACTCGCATTCTTGTTGGACTCCCTGAGCACCACGGATCGGCAGACAATGCTGGGCGGCTTCTCGCCTTTCCTACAGGTAAATGCACTTTAAATGCGTTCTATTATGCCATGATTATGTTGTGATTTATGCAAATGATTTATGCAAATGATGCGACTGACTCGATGCAGATCTGGAGCTATATGCACCTCCCAGGCATCGGGAGAGGCGCACTACTCCATCCCGGCCTCATACCAATCGCGAGGCGATGGTCGGTGGCGAGGGACACGGGATCGATCCTTAGACTGACCCGGACGATCCAGGATGACCTAGACTCCTACCCACACACGTCGGTAAGCCCGGGACTCAAAATGATTTATATGTGCTTTACATGCCTCTATATGCTTCTATATGCTTCTAATGCTGAATGCTGATGAATGAATTAAAATGCTTTCAGGTGAGATGGACCCCGTACCGCGGCGAAGGCTACACGGGACAACCGTGGGTAGAGGCGTCTCTATCGTACCGGGGGTGAGACATATGGTTGCACTGCATCCATATCATCGAGCCTCTGCACTACAGGCTGATCCTACGGACTTGGGGACTACACCAGCCCGAGGTGACCTTTCCGCATCACAATGATGACCACCCAGGCAAGTCGGCGAGGGGCATCAGTGGAAATGTGGATTGGCGCGCCCGGAAGGTTAAGTACGTCCTCGACTGGAGGAAGCGAGGCAGGGCTGTGAAGGATCGGGATGAGAGCGACGAGGCCTACCTGAAGGCCTTCGCTCGATTCTACGGCGACCGGGTATACCGAGGTACCCGACGACCGGTATGCAATTCTAAACCTAAAAAACCTTTCTATATGAAAATGAAAGATGATGAATGCTGACTCATGCTTTCTAAATGCAGCTAGATCCTGAAGGACGGATAGCCGAGCTGGAAGGACTACTCCACTCCACCATCCAACAGCGGGACGGGTACCGGACTGCTTTGAAGCTCTTGGTAAGACTCTAAATACTTTCTACATGATTATGAATGATGCTAATGCTTTGACTATGATAATACAGCGGGCCGAGGGAGCCCAACGAGTAGGACCAGATGCCCCGTCGTCATCCTCACAGCCTGCGGGAGACAGGACTGAGCGGGATGCTGATTTTGCTCGGGCAATTGCCCAGGCCGAGGAGGCGGAGGCCACCCTCGCAGAGCGGGTAAGATGTGACATGCTTATGCTTATGATTATGCTTATGCCAATATATGACTTAACTATATGCAATGCAATGCAATCTACAGGCGGTAGAGCTAGCAGCAGTAGTGGCTGAGGCCACCCGGGAGAGGGCAGAGGTAGAGAGAAGCCGGGTTGAGACCGATCAAGCCCGAGCAGAGATAGAGGTTCTCCGAGCAGAGATGGCTCATCTGCGGGGAGAGCTTGCACGGACTGCCATGCTGATGGCAGACCTGGAGAGATACCGGTCCGAGGCACGAGCTACGCGACTCGAGGCCCATGATATGAAGATCGAGGTCCGGACCTTGGAGAGGACCATACGGATGATGGGCCGAGGATCAGAGCGGAGCATTTCCCATAGCGGAGCGCCAAGGAGTGCTGCCCGTACCGGATCGGCGGCAGACTACCTTGTCAGTTCCTCTGCTCAGCGGAGGAATGAGAGGGCGGAAAGGGGTCATCAGGAGGAGAGCGCTTCCATAGCACCTCCTGCCAGGAGACCCGAGGGTGGAGAGGATGAGGACGGCCCGGCGGATAAGCCGGCCGAGTGATGTATTTATTTCCGTGTTTCTGTTTTTACTTGTATATAACTTTTGGCAAAATGGAATGAAATTACCTTTTGTTTCGGTTTTCTGTGTTTTCTTTTCTTCTTTTTTCCTTTTTTACGCGTGAGGGTGAATGTGTGAATGAATGAATGGTTGTTTGATGTGTGTGAGTGTGGACTAAGACATGAATGGATGAACATGTGCAGTAACTGTGGAGAAGATGTGGTGTACAGATGTGAAAGACCGCCAGGTCTAGGCAGGGGTAGAAGGAATTGCCTGAATTCAGCAGCAGAGAAAGTAACGGTCGTGGCTCAGACCGTCATAATCAAATGACGCGCAGATCAAAGGCCGTTAATCATCACAGAGCTTTACTTAGTGGAGGTACTGCAGGAGAAGTGACGGTCTATTGAAGGTGAGTCATAGGAGAATAACGGCCAATTGCTAGTCCGTTAATCATGGCAGAACAATGATTTTAGAATTACCAGCAGGAAATGCGACGGCCAGAGGGAGACGCATCAGACTGAAGAAACGGTCCTAACATGACCGTCGTTTAGCCCAGAAGAGAGACACCCGAGTGACTGAAAATATAACGGATCATAGCTCGTCCGTTACAAAGAGCGACGGTCTGCCATAAGACCGTTAATCGCCACAGAACATGTTTCAGAAAAAACAAACCCACAGGAAATATGACGGCCTAGGGTAGGCGCGTCGGAGTGGAGTAACGGCCCTACGACAGACCGTTAGAGCCTGGGTCGTATTCCAAGATGGATTGAGCCGTGGGGGTTAAAATCCGAGGCCTAGCCACCTAATCCCTTACTAGAACTTATCTGATTGCAGATAAAGCCTTCTAGCTCAAGTCTTATCCTTTCAAAGTTAAATATAAGCCTTAGCAACTTGAAACCTTAATCAAAATCGTAGCTTTGCTGAAACCTCTATTCTAGGGTTTGAAGAGCTCTCCCTAAAGAGCAGAAAACAAGATGAAGAGGAGCTTCGAGATGATGGCTATGGAGGAGAAGGTTTACACCGGCCCTAAGGCTGCAAGGAGGGAACATGGAGAGCTTCAACGGCTAACCTCAATTCCCAAACACCTAAGCTCCAACGTCCAAAGGGTGGTAAGATCTTATGACTTCATCCAAAGTTTAGATTTTTACACTTCACTTCTTTTTGTAACCTTCCTTCTTCCTTTCCTTCTTCAAGCCCCTCCCTGGCCCAAGGTGTTATTCCAATCTGAAGTGGGTGGCTCCCATGGTAAAGGCACTCCCCATAGAGGTCACATCAATCCTTAAAGCATGGCACCTCCAACCTCTCTTGGTTTTAGGCAAGAATTTCCAGAAATTGTCCTTAGATTGGCCAAGCCTTTCAGCACTTGTGGAATTATGGCATCCACAAACTCATACCTTCATCTTCCCTTCCTTTGAAGCAACCGTCCTATTGGAGGAGGTAGAAACCTACCTAGCCCTTCTTAAGACTAAGGTGGGGGATGAAGACCGGGTTTGCTACACAATCGAGCCTATTGATCCGTCCTTGATTTTAAGCGACTTCATTCATAACCCGAAGGACGTGAGAACCATGATCAGCCCACACCACATTCACTTGATTCCTTTGGCACAATGGATAGTGTCTCATTGTAAAAATAAGTGGGAGAGACATGAAGCAATAGCCAAGGCGGTAGCGGTTTGCTTGGGTGGAGTCTTCCTTTTTACCACAACCGACCACCTCTTAGATATCCAAAACCTTGGTGTTATTAGTGGGTTGTGGCGGGGTATGTCTATCTCTCAAGCGGTCCTCTCATACCTCTATGAAGGACTAAGCTTGGCTTGGCTAGGAGGGCTTTTGTTTGGTTCTATGATACTCCTTGAGTGCTGGATAGGAGTGAGAGTCAAATTCCTTCCCAGAGAAGACATAGCGTCAGCAAGCCGGATCTTCGGGAGCCACCCTCTCTTCTTTATTGGAGGGGCATTTGGATACTCTTCTCAGGTTGAATGCAAGACAGCAGATAAGAAAACTCGGGATGAATGGCGTCTCTTCTTCCACACTTTACCAATGGATAAGTTCGTCATGCGACCAAGAATCCTTCGGAGCACTCTTCTCAAAATACCGCGGCGTCAAGGCCTCGACCTCCAGCTAGTAGGGAACACTACCATGGCTATCTACAACCCGCACCGATGCCATCTTCAGATCGGACTGCCTCGAACCGAAGCTCCCGTGCTATCACACTACCCTCCCCTTCTACCTAGGAAGATGGGGACCGAGGAAGATGAACGAGCAGTCCGGAACGCGCTGACCATGTGGGAGATCAGCAAGGTGCGTCCGTGGCAAGCAGAAGTTGAAGAGAACGACGAAACACGCTGAGATTACATGAAAGAGTTGAGAAGAATCCACCCTCTTGCGGATAAGAAATTGAATGTATTTTGATTTTCCTTTTTGTTCATGAGAGATATCATGTAATTGACAATCGAAGTTGAATTTATCAAAAATTTTATTTCATTAATCTTTGTTTGCATGAGATGAGATTGCCATAGTGGAATGATCTTGAGTTCCGTAGTTTGAAAGGCTAGACTGATGTGAACAGACAGGGTCTCTGGAGTGAGAGACGGATATGCACTGGGCCGCCATAAGGAAATAACGGTCCTGCGACAGGCCGTCATAATGAGAATAACAAGAGCCCTGTCTCTGAAGGATATGACGGATGGGTCTTGAGCCGTTATATTCAAGTAACGGTAGATCTCAGACCGCTAAAGTGATGGTTCAATGAAAAGGAAGGAGGCCCATGCCTGAAGAGAAATAACGGTCAAAGATGGGCCCGTTATATAACTGTAACGGTCTGATGCTGGCGCGTTACACACTTTGAACCTGCATAGTTGTGAGCTTTTACTTTTGGGCTTGTCCCTGTTTTCTGCACACACTCAGGCATGAAACAAGTTAGATCCGTTCTTAGACTCAACCCCTTGCCCTGAAGCAAGTTAGATAATGACCGTTTCTTGATATTTGGTCAAGGGGTGGAGCCTTCTTAAATAGGCGAAAACATAATGAAAATGCGATGCATGCTATGCATATGATGGTATTTTTGGGAGTTTTGGAAAATATTTAATATTTTGGATTTTTGAAAATATTTGTTTTGTTTTGGATTTTTGAAAATAT
This sequence comes from Amorphophallus konjac, assembly GCA_022559845.1. Classification (NCBI taxonomy): domain Eukaryota; kingdom Viridiplantae; phylum Streptophyta; class Magnoliopsida; order Alismatales; family Araceae; genus Amorphophallus; species Amorphophallus konjac. The sequence goes on along the minus strand of CM040124.1, from coordinate 82,985,406 downwards.
TTGTTGTTTTTGGATTTTGAAAATATTTGATGTTCTTGGATTTTGAAAATATTTGTTGTTTTGGATTTTGAAAATATTTGACGTTTTTGGATTTTGAAAATATTGGTTGTTTTTGGATTTTTTTTTTTAAAAAAAAACCAGTGCCTCTCTAGTAACATGAGACCTTCCTTGTTTTAGTTTGAGTCTCGAGACCGGCGTGCAATAATGTGACAACCCCTGGCCGAGACCTAATCATTGTGATGGTGTTTTTACCAACGCCATACCTAGGGTACTCATCTCAGTCCTAAAAGGAAAAAAAAAGATCATGGGGGTAAGCTTAGGCCAGATATGGAGTTTTTAGAACTTGATTCCCTCACCGTACAACCCTATTAGAGATTTGGTCTGTTGTGCCGGGGCTTTTATGTCCGTCATCGAACCTTTGTCCACTTAGGCATGCATGCGACCGGGCTCATAACGTCCCGCGGGGAATTGTACTGCCACTCTTGTCATGCCTAGTTTTCGTTTTCCTTTAGAGCTTTTGAAATTTCATTCACAGACTTTGAGATGATGCTTTTGATTTTGTTGTAAAGAGCACTCCTTTTCTTTTCTTTCCTTTCTTCCTTGTGGCGTCGGGTCATAACGGACTTGCCCCTATTTGAGACCTCTTCTCGTTTAGGGAGTTTGGATCGGTTGTCTCCTCCTTATTTACTCCTTGCCCCTGGATTTAGCCGAAGGAAGAAGCGGACAGGGACTTCGACTTTCCCCTAAAGCATGGCCGAGGAAAACGGTGTCTTATAAGCAAGGAGCCCGACCAGGGATGTCGTGTAGTGTGTGATTGCCTTACTCAGGACCCTCTTTTTTGAAGATAGGGAGGAAGTTCTTATTGCCGGAGAAGCACATGGTTTAGATTTTAAGGAAAGAAACGCTTAAGATACAACCCATTCCACGGGTGAGAGAGCTCCTCACCTTCCGCGTTTACTAAACGATAAGCATTCCCTGGATAAGCCTCCTTTACTACAAACGGCCCTTCCCAGTTAGGTTGCAACTTGGACCTAGGACCTACAGACCGAATGAATTTACGCTTCAAAACCATTTCACCCTTACAAAATTTTCGTTCGATTACCTTCTTTTGAAAATAACGCGAAACCCTCTTTTGATAAACAGAAACGTGATCAGCCGCATTCATCCTCTTCTCATCTAAGAGTTCTAGCTGGACCAGTAACGCCTCTCGACGTTCATCGAGATTAAGTTCCTTATCGAGCTGCACTCTAAGGGAAGGGATTAAGATCTCATATGGGAGCACCGCCTTCATACCATAGGTCAGGGAATAGGGAGTTTGCCCCGTAGGGGTACGGACGGAGGTGCGGTAAGCCCACAGAGCTTCCACCAATCTTTCAGGCCAATCAGAAAATTTATGTGCTTCGCATGTTTTCTTGATGATTTTAAGAAGGGTTTTATTAGTGGCCTCGGCTTGACCGTTGCCTTGAGGGTAATATGGAGACGAATGATGCAGTGCAATATTGTACTTCTTACATAGGTCTTTAAGCTCCTGGGAGACGAACTGAGGTCCGTTGTCGCTGATGATGCTGCTTGGCACTCCGAACCGCGAGATGATATTCTTCATGATAAAGCGGCACACCGTTGTAGCTTTGATCTCTGCGTACGCCTCGGCTTCGGCCCATTTGGTGAAGTACTCAGTAGCGGTGAGGATGAAGGATTTTTGCTTGATCTGAGAATTAGGATCACCGAGCGGGCCGACAACGTCGAAAGCCCACATAGAGAATGGCCAAGGAGCAGTCATAGGATGGAGGGACGAAGCTGGAGAGTGAATTTTATCAGCATGGAGTTGGCATTTAAGACACCTCCGGACATAGAGGGAGCAATCTTCCTCTAGAGTGGGCCAATAGTAGCCCTGCCTAAGGATCTTCTTCGCTAGAGCCTGGCCATTGACATGACCTCCACACTCACTAGAATGGGCCGCCTCAGCCACTTTCCAAGCTTCTACATCATCCAAGCATCTCATGAGCACTCCATTAGTAGCGCGCCTATACAGTTCTCCTGCAATGATAGTGTACCTTGCGGCGGCTCTTCTTATTATTTTACGCTGCTCGGCCTTTGCCCCTTCTGGGAATGACCCTTCATTGCAAAACAATTCGATTTCATGATACCAAGGCAATTCTTCTTCATCCAGAATCTCCTCTAGTTCTGTTAACGAAACTTCCTTGGGATCTTCCTTCTCAACTCTCGCCTCTACAGATTTCCTGAGGTTGACGAACCAGGGATCTTGAATAGAAGGTGCGTCCAATCTCTAGATGATGATGGTCTCAGTACTACGACTGAGAGGGAAAGATAAGGAGGAAGCAAGGGATGCCAAAGCATCAGCTAGAATGTTCAAAGAACGGGGAGTATGGATATAGATCAACTTACGGAATCGCTTAGCAATGAGCGTGACCAAATCTTGATAAGGTTTGAGCTTGGGGTCACAAGTACGGTAAGTGGACAGAACTTGCCGTAGAACGAGCTGAGAGTCTCCTATGATGTTTAAATAGAGCGCGCCTAGGAGATAGGCGTGCTTCAAGCCGGCTAGGAGAGCCTCATACTCAGCGATGTTGTTGGTAGCAAGAAATCGAAGTTGATAAGCGAAGGGGATGGTTACTCCCTCTGGAGTAAGCAAGACAGCCCCGATCCCTTGGCCTTGAGAGTTGAGCGCACCATCGAAGTGCAGAGACCAAAAGGGATGATAAGAAAGGACAGAGAGATGCTCATCAGGGAAATCATCCTGAATGGAATCGGTATGAGGAATAGGGAGATGTGCCAGATGCTCAGCAATGGCATATCCTTTGACTACCTTCTGAACGACAAAGGTTATGTCGAACTGAGAGAGGAAGCTCTGCCAGCGAGCTAACCAACTAGAAAGGACGGGTTTTTCTAAGAGATAACGGACCGGGTCCATTCTAGAGATCAACCTAACTGGGTGGGCGAGAAAGTAATGTTTAAGCTTCTGAGCTACCCATACTAAGGCGGCACAAGTCTTCTCCATAGCGGTGTACCTAGATTCAGCCGGATTAAACAACCGAGAAAGGTAGTATGCGGCCCGCTCTTTCCCTTCATCATCTACTTGTGCTAAGACCGCCCCTAGGGAGTCCTCAATAACCGAAATGTATAGGATTAGGGGTTCCCAGGGACAGGAGGTTGTAAAATCGGGGGATTGGACAGATACTCTTTGAGGTCCTCATAGGCCTTTTGACAATCTTGATTCCATTCGAATTTGACCCCCGCCTTAAGCAATTCATAAAACGGACGATACCTCTGAGAATGCTGAGATATAAATCTTCTAATGAATTGCAGTCTACCAATCAATCCTCGAAGTTCCGTAATGTTCTTTGGCGGAGGCATGTCCATGACGGCCTGTGCTTTATTGGGATCAATCTGGATCCCCCGTTTGCTCACTATGAACCCTAACAACTTCCCTGAGGAGACTCCGAATACACACTTCTTCGGATTCATCTTAAGCTTATACTCCCTGGCTCTCTGCAGCACCTTAGCCAGGATAGAGGGGTGTTCTTCTTTTGTTCTTGACTTCACCAAGATGTCATCCACGTAAGCTTCCATATATATGTGCATCATGTCGTGGAAAATGGCCATCATCGCCCTTTGATAGGTGGCACCTGCATTTTTCAAACCAAACGGCATAACTACATAACAATACGTGCCCCAGGGTGTGGTGAAGGAAGTTTTCTCTTGATCTTCCGGAGCGAGATGAATTTGATTGTAGCCCGAGTACCCGTCCATAAATGACAGAGCTTCATACCCGGTAGTGTTATCCACTAGGACGTCTATATGAGGTAGCGGGAAATCATCTTTGGGACATGCTTTGTTTAGATCCCTGAAATCAATGCATATGCGCACTTTTCCATCCTTCTTGAGAACAGGGACTATGTTCGCCACCCACTGGGGATATAAAACCACTCTGACGAACCTGGCCTTATATAGCTTGTCGACTTCTTCTTTGATCTTTAAGGCCATGTGGGGGTGAAATCTTCTCGACCGTTGTTTCACAGGTGTTGCCCCTGGTTTAAGCACGAGCCTATGTTCCACTAAGGAGGGGTCAAGACCTGGCATGTCCTCATAAGACCAGGTGAAAGAATCACTATACTCCCTTAATACCTTAATTAGATCTTCTTCTACCTGTGAAGGGAGATCAGCAGAAATAATGACGGGCCTTGGGTCTTCTTCTGTTCCCAAGTTGATTTCCTTTGTAGGTTCATCCACTGCCGTCGACGGCTGGTCGAATCTTTTTAGTCCTTGTGCATATAAGTCGGCAGTGTCATCTACATTGCTGTCTTCATCTATTATATCCTTCTCATCCAAAACTTCATAGACGCCTAATCCGTCGTCACTCCATTCCCCTTCTATTTCCTCTTCGTCTTTAATCACAATTGCCGTGGTGACAAATTTCGGACATTTCAACAGCGCATGACATCGCTGAGCTAATCTTGCAAGAACCTATCAGGAACAGATCGGGAAGGATGCGCAAGCGAGCGCGGCTCAGAATGGGAGGGGTTGGACGACCTAGAACAAGACCCGACTTCTCTAGACCTAACTGACTCTACTTCCTTAGACTCGCTAGACCCTAACCCTAACCTAGGAGAGAGAAGGCTTAGTGGAAGGGGAGGAGCAGGGGACTCGTGTCCCTGGGAGGAGGAGGACGGAGACAGGACAGCGTAATCTTCCACTGAAATTTCCGTTTTAAATTTGACGTTTTTTTTGGAGATCAGTAGAGACTACATAGCAGGACGGAGGAGGTGGGAGCTGCATAGGGAATAGCTCGGGGAAGATGCAATCGAAGAAGGGGTCAGAAGAAGAGAACCCCATCTCGTGGAGTTGAGCATTGGGAGGAGGAGGAGTAAATAGAGTGGATAGATCAATGCGCGGGCACTTCCCGCAGGCACAAGGAATGAATAGATTCTCCGGTGGATCAATGACGGATGGTTGTATCATGACAGGAGGAAGGCGGGGTATGGACTCCCTTTGCTGAAAGATGGATTGGAAGCGTGAGGGAGACCAAGAGAAGATAACTGGAGAGCTCTCCTCCTTCGGCATTTTAACCGCGGGCTGCTTCTTCGGCCTCCACTGCACGAGCCGAACCTCTTGTTGCTTCTGGCGTTCTTCCTCATGAAAGAGCCTCTGCAAGGCCTGACTGTAGTCGAGCAAGTCATCATCTGACCCTCTTGGCAAGGGAGGCGGACTGGCAATCGGACAAACTATATTCTTTTCTGGCTGAACCGGCTTTGGAGCTAATGTGCCGGGCTGGAGAGGCCCTCTGACAAAGTGTTGACGATAATCCCAGGTGAGTGGCCCAGAATCACTCATCATCGATAATGCCGTCTCCTTGTAACCAAGACATCTCCTACCCATTTTTCTTCCCTTGGGTATAGGCCTAGTCATCCCTTGTAGTTACGCACCGAGGCCTCTCCCCGGTTGATAGCCCAGTTTCAATATAATGTTCCACCCCTTTGAATCTCGAATCTGCGGCTTCACTTTGACCTTAACTGGAGTAGTGATGGGCTTAGGAGATGTGTAAGCCCAAGGAAAGTTCAAATCAAGCACTGACAGAACGGGTCGGATGCTCAGCCAGAGTGTGGGAAGAACTTGATCTGAGATGGCCTTGACTGTCTGTACCGTGGACAAGCTCTTAACTTTGACGACCCTCCCTTGGAAGGGGAATTTAACGCACTGATGTGCGGTGGAGGGTACGGCGCCAAGCGTGTCAATCCAGGGACGACCCAAGATAGCCTTGAACATAGGGTCGATATCGAGAACATAGAATTCCACGGCCATAGTAAGGGGCCCGAGCTCTGCCTGAATGGTGATTATCCCGTGACATGCTCGCCTTGAGTTGTCATATGCTGCTATAGTGGTGGGAGTAGGCCGTAGTAACTCTTCAGATATGTTGCATGCTCGGAGGGTGCTAAGTGGGCAAACATTAATTGAGGCCCCCGTGTCAACCAGTGCCGCTTCATTGTCGACTTTGTTCAGGGTAATTGTTATGCAGAGCAGCATTTGCCGAGCCCCCGGAGGTGCAAGCTCGGTTTCTGAGAATGTAATTGCTGGCCCTTTGGAGATAGTTGCCAATGCCGTTGGTAGACTGTCGACTGCCATGTCTTCGCTAACCATTACCTTCTGTAAGAAGTCCCTCAGTGCATCCTGATGAAGGGTAGACCTTTTGATCAGCTCCAGCACGGATATCTTAGCGGGTACTCGATCCAGATGATGTAACAAGTCATATTGAGTACCCGGCAGGGATTCAGCTTCTTCTTGTTCGGCCGTTGGCTGGGTGGACTAGGGATTTGAAGTAGTAACGTAATTCCGATGGAACATCTTCCCGCTCCTTAAAGCACAGTTTGCCGCAGCATCCGAAGATAGTATGATAGGCACTGCAGGGTGGATGAGTGGAATAGGCTGTGCGGGGGAGGTGATTTGGTGGAGTGTAGGGTTGGTGAGGTTAATGGGAGGTGAGCGGATGATGGGTGAAGGATTGGTGGAAGGCAGGGTGGTGATGAATGTCGATGCGGGTAGAGGGAAGGCTAGTGGAAGTTTGAGAGTGGGTGAAGGATTAGGTGGTGGTGTGATGATGACGAGGGGAGTAAGTGTTGGCGGGTATGATGGGATGGAGAGCGGTAGAGGGTTTGCTAGAGCGGGTGTGGATGGTAGGACGAGCGGAGAGGGTGTTGGTTGTGTAGGGAGGATGAACGGAGGGTTGCGGGGGTTGTGGTGGAAGGCCATTACTTGCGGTGTGGTGCCATCATCATCAAAGGACCACCCGGCGCTGGGGGCCGGTGGTTGAACCACGTTAACTTGCGCTGGTGCCGGTGGCTGCTGCTGAGGAGCGGGTGGATGATTCGGCATCAGGTTCTGGTGGATGCCCATGTCTTGTACTTGCTGTGGTTGCTGCTGTTGTGGCGGCTGCTGCGGCTGCGGTGCTTGATGCGGCTGCACTTGCTGCCCCTGCGGCTGCCTTATCTTCTCTTTAATCTCCACAATGGCCCTATGCATTTCGGCCCAGTCGATTCTCTGCCCTTCATGAAGGTCATATACCAGATCTCGGAACTGAAAACATCCTTCTATGGTATGGCCTGGCTGCCTATGGAACATACAATATTTAGTCTGGTCAACCGCCGAGTTCCAAATAGGCCGTTCCGGAGGAAGTTGGATTGCATTTACTGACATAAGTGCCGAGAAAATATCTGTAAGTGTCTCTGGCAATGGAGGATACTGGGCTCTCCTGGGAGCCGGGCGCTTGCTATTTGGATTGTTGTTGCTGTAGCCGCTGGGTGGAGGGACGTTATGGTATTGTGGCGGCGGTGGTGGTTGTTGTGGTGCGGCGAAGGTGTTTTGTGGAATGGTGAAGGTGGGGGGAGGGTTTTGTGGAGTGGCCTGGAAGTTTTGTGGAGCGGGGTTTTGTGGATTGCGGGGGTTTTGGTTGTAGCGGAAGGGTGCGGCCTGAAATGGAAAAGCAACGGCTTGTACTTGCTCGTTTGTTTGGACTCCCTCGGTAACCGGCCCTTGCGGTTTCTTATGGTACTTGGGCTTTTGGTTTTCGAAGAGAGAATGGATAGGGGAGTCCTTGAATTGAGTCTGTATGAAGCGCGCCCGGCTGTAGAGTTGATGCATGTTAGCTATATCGTTCATTGCCAGGATGTTGCGAAAGGTCGGGGTGGCATTGGAAATCAGTAGTTTGACCTTCTCTTCCTCCGGAATATGGCCAGGCACTCTGGCGGCCATCTGCCTCCACCTATCTGCATAGGTGGCGAACTCTTCTTCCGGTTTCATTTTTTCGGCTACTAGGTCCGTGAATGAGTATTCTGGTCCGACCCTGTCTTGAAACCGCTGAATGAATTTGTCCTTAACTACCTTGAAACTCTCGGCCTCTTCCAGCGGCAGAGAATAGAACCATTCCAGAGCAACTCCATCTAAGGATCGGCGGAATAAATACGCCATGAGGCGATCATCATATTGGAACTGCGCCGATTCATATAGAAAATCCCTCACATGGATAAAGGGATTGCTGTTCCCATCGTACTTGCGATAGTTGGGGAGCTCTGATTGCGGAGGGAACCGAATGTTCTGGAAGCTCGGAATAGGAATATCGGCCAAGGATTGTGGGCCAACCCTTTTCTGGAGGAAGTCGAGTTGTTGCTGCATGGCGGACCACTTGTCAAGCAAGTCCTGCTCTTGGGAGGGAGCAGGGGTAGTGAAGGACGCCGATTGTATTTGAGGAGCGGATGGAATGACCGTAGCAGAAGGGGGAGGCCCATAGGCATGAGTAGAAGGATAGATAGTGGAAATAGGGGGCCCGTAAGAAGGATATTGGGCCTGAGATATACCCGGATGGGAGTGAGTTTGGGCCACCCCTTGCTGAGGGTGTAAGAAATCAGAAGGGTTCATGAGAGGCTGTGAAGCCACCGAACCAGAATTGTGATGATCCACCTGGACAAAAGGAGGGATAGGCGATTTCCCTTTATCAAAAGACTGATGGGCTGAATTGGAAGATTGGCCCATCTCCATGCCAGCGAAAGTGATGGTCCGGGGTTGGACCAGAGTAAGATCAATCGGAGTGGGCTGAACGGACGGCCCGATAATGGTAGGATTAGATTGACCTTGAACAGCGGCGGAGGGAGAAGCGTTGGACCCTTGCATAGCTTGATATAGGACTTGAAGTTGGGTCGGGTCCAATTGGGCCATCATGTGAAGGACGGAGCCCACGGAGGGGGTAGAAAGAGAAGGGGCACCTTGATTACCTTCCATAGAGGTGGAGGACGGGAGAGGGGCAGTCCCTTCTCTGGAGGGAAAGGTGATAACCCTAGGAGGGTTTTCAAGGAGCCCTTGAGGAAGAGAGTCCTCTTGGGAGCGCGGAGGATTAAAGGATGCCATGGTGGATTCGAAGAGGGGATTGGAATAGAACATGAAGGAAGAAGCGACTCGAGAAGATGATTCAGATGGACGAAAACAACTCCACATGCAACGGATAACCTTGACAAAATGCAAAAACAACCAACACAAAACACCCAATAAGCAATCAAACTTAGGTGATTCTAACAAGATGTAAGTGATAAAAGATGAAGACACTCAAATATCAACCAAATTGTTTTAAGATGATGCAACAAGGTTCTTATGATTTCTCCTTTGGAACTTTAGTGGATTGATTGATATGTGCTCTCAACAATGGGTTCCTAGTAGGAGATGAATATGGGACTTGGTTTGACTCTAAGTGTGACCACTCCTTCACCTATGCAACCCTAGACACGGGGTGGGAAAGGTACAACCAGCCCGGCGTCCGTGTGGGAATCCACGGCTCGCGGGGACTTACGGAGGTCCCTGTTATGATTTCCTGGTCGGCTCCAAGGAATATGGAGACGAGAGGTCCTCACAACAAGGTGGGAAAATGCAATCTAAGATATGACAAGATGAATGACCCTATGTGCACCGGAGTGCATGCAAAGTCTAACCTAAAATCTAGCAATCAATAGTGCACACCATGATATGCAGATGTGAGCAAAGCAAGAGGAGGGTCAAGTATCACCCAAGCAATAAATCACAGCAAAAAACTACGGAAATAAATGCACCTCGGATGTGTACCTGCCAGGAGAATAACGGTCGAAGGACCCTGTGTCAGAGAATAATAACGGTCTAAGGCCAGACCGCCAGATAAGATATAACGCAGGGGGATGAGACCGTCAGATGAGCCAGGGAACCAAAACCAGATAGAAGCAACCGGAAAGCCCATGGAAGCTCACACAACAGAACCAAAGTGGCGGTCTAATGCCCCTGCGTCAGAGAACTGTGACGCGGGGACACCTGGCCGTCAGAGAACTCAGAAAACCAGAATGAGCAATAATCAAAGGGGAAACAAAAGACAACTGAACAAACAGATGATGGCAGGTTTAAACAAGAATCAGAAGCACGATTGGCACAAGTTGTCCCACCGTGATCGCCAAAAAATTATCTGTTGATATTTATTTGCCTATCTTTTATCTTACTTTTGAGGTTTGCAAAGTAATATGGCAAGATGACAAACAAGCAATCAAAGATCTACTCAAACCTGTGAACATGTGAACATGAACCTAGGCAATCATAGCTAGTTCTAGCATGGGCATGCTATCTCAATCAAATTACGCTAAGGAAAAGGAAAAAACACACGCCGGGGCGTGGAGCAAGGAATAAATAAAAACACACCGTGAAGGTGGAACGAGCAAGGAAAATAAAGATTGTTGATGAAGAAGACAGCTAATGCCCAATACCAAGGAAAGACGTGATCGCCACCAAAGTAAACACAAGTCAAAGACTCGAATGTACCTTGGAAATAGGTGGATGAAGCACCCGCCCACGGGAGAGAAAACCAGAGAAAGCCTGCAGATCAACTTGGAAGTAACGGCCAGGACCCCGTGCGTCGCTTGGAAGCGACGGCCGCATGATAGACCGTCGGAAGATAGTGACGCGCCTGCACCAGACCGTCAGGTAACCTGCAGTAGTAAAGCTTAAATTCTTTTAACTCCAACTCTTCCAGCCAGCTAGAAGACTTGGGCCTCGTGCTAATGAACCTGTAAACCTGCCAAAGATGTAGAAAGATAAGACAAGACAACCTCAATTAGCCCTCTTCACGAGCATAGCATCAATTCTTAAAGAGCTTAAGAACATCAAAAGGAGAGGGAATTACCGGAGAGTTTTGGTTTTTTAACCCCTCTGGGTGTTTTTAAAAGTTTGGGAGGATGTTTGTATGCTTAAAGAACAGTGAAGAACGTGGAGAAAGAGGAGGGACAATGCTTTGTTTGGGGAAAAACCAAGGAAGAACTCAAGCATGCAAGGATGAACTGGAAAGACAAAACTAAAGTACTCCCTTGATTATGAGATGGATGGACGTGGGAAGCAGTTCCTCTTGGATGAAGATGGCTACTGAGTTCGGCAGCACTTCGTCATGAATTCAAAATCTCCTCCCCTTGGCCATGAAGTCAAGGGTTCTATTTATAGACCCTCAAACTCTTAGGTCAAGCAAAGGATAATTCAGACGTGAAAGGAGATAACTCTTAGAAAATCCTCGAAGATAATATCACCAAGAGTCCATATGATCGAACGGGAGATCCTGAGGATCAGATTTGAAAGAGATAATGTCAATCCAAATCCTTATCTCGACCACGGAGTAGAAGAAAAAAGGCCTGAACTGTCAGGACTCTCGGAAGGAAGTAACGGCTGCACGACAGACCGCCACTTGGAATTAACGCATCAAGGAACGACCGCCATTTTCAACCCTATCCCAAAGAGATAAGATCAACGGGAAGAACATCCAAACAATAGGACTCTTCAAGGAAGCGACGGCCAAGGCATAGGGCGTCAGAATGAAACGACGGCTGCACGACAGACCGTCATCATCAACGTGGAAATTAAGGGATAAGCACTGAAAACGAGGCCTCAAGCCTTATGACTCTTCAAATAGTAACGGCCCAGGATCTATCCGTCAGAAGGAAGCAACGCGCCCGACTGAGACCGTTATTATCATTGAGGTTCAAAAAATAGAGTGAAGGGTTTTGCTAAGCTTCATCCAATGAAATACCACCGGGAGCCACATCTTAATCCAGGAATTCAAGACCCAAAAAACAGGTTTCAACTGATCAATAAACTCATCAAAGAATGAACAACTCGGAGCATCATATTGAATGAATAAGGAGACGACCCAACTTATTGGGTATAAAACGGGTGTCAACACCAGTGACGACAAGGGACCGAGGAGGATGCAGATGAGACGGGCTCTTCTGTTGGGGAAGCCACAACTACGTGCACTGATGAAGGGGATGGCATTGCGGAGGAGCCTTAAGAACTTAAAATAGAAGAGCGGGTGTCACTGTAGGGTCACGAGCAGTATCGGTGTGTCGATTTAACACATCGCTATAATGGAGGTGGTAACATAGCCCCTCGGGAGTAGAAAAAAGGGGAGCATCGGGAACCCTAGCCGAACGATCGTCGCTCGATCGGAGTGTATTACAGAGGTGATTGGACATGGGAGGGTGTAGGCGTAATTAGGTTCCCCAACCACCCTTCTGACATTGCAATCTACCGTGACGGTTGCGGTTGACGTTGGCCCCGGGAACGCACATCCACTGTGACAGCGAAGGCTACAAGCTACACCAAGACTGGCGCAGTGAAGCGACAGTCAAAGTGCGAGGGCAGAGCACGGTGTCGAGGGTTTCGCGAGTGGAGAAAGGAGGATAAGGGTGTTACATAACCCACATGGGGTACCCCAGTTTATACAGTGGTTTGATGACAGGTCAGTGGCGACGGCGAGTATAAGGGTGACAAATAGTTGCCTAGTGCTGACAAATGCCCGATAGCAGTGACAAATAGCTGCATAAGTCTGAAAAATAGCTTGCAACGTTAAAATTGTGAAAACCTCAAAACGTCGACGCATGAAGCAAAGGCAGTGGATAAGGGTGAAAAATACCCTATCAGTGGCGATAACTAGATCTGCAGAGTAGACAAATACACTAGTAAGGGTGAAAAATAGATTCTAGACCTAACAAATGAAAAGCAGAAGGAGCTGAAAGAAGGAGTCAAGTTCACAGGAGGATAAAAATATGAATAGTGTATCAAGAGTTTCTACAGCAATCAGAAGAACAATGAAGGGACTTGGTCAATGCCACGACAGTCAATGTTGACTAGCCAAGGTCAACGCAACTTAAAGAAGTCTCCAGCCAAGCTCAACTTTTTGTTGAATAGTTATGAAGTCCCAGTCAAAGTCCAAGGTCAATGAATAGACTAGTCACCACTATGCTCCCCAGACAAAGCCAAGCAGGTAATGAAGAGAAGAGAAGGCAACGGCTGCTCATGTAGTCATGTGGTAAGAGTGATAAATATGAGGTAAGGGTGACAAATGCCACTTTAGTGGTAACAAATGCATAACTAGCGGTGACAAATGGCTAAGGCGACGGCCAAGGCATTACGGTGACAAATGGGCTAAGGTGACGGCTATTGAACCTAAGGGTGACAAATAGCTTGTATGACTGGCAAATGGACGATAACTGTGTAAAATAGCTAGTAAGGATGACAAATGGTCTGAAAGGGTGAATCACAGGTTCGGTGTGTCTAGTACACTCTCATCATCTAAGGCCAGCCTTTGCACGTGACCCGAGGCTACCCTGTTGGAGGTATATTCTCTCTCATGGGACATGGATATTTCCATATTTCAGCCTCAACATCTATTATTCAACATTTGTCGCCTCTTTTACATCCGTAAGGCCTATTTTTCACCATTGGCCACCTATTTGTCGCCCTTAAAGCGTAGCCAAAGGCCTTTTCATCAAGCGGGTGACTTGGGTTTTTCTCTTCAGTGGTCTGAACTAGAGTCGGCTCCAAGGTCAACTCTAGTGGACACTTGTGCAAGTAAAGCCTTCATCTTTTCACACTTCAGCCCAGTTCCTTAACTAAACTTGAATCTGTCTTCAGAAAACTCATTGATATTCATGAATTAACATTATCAAGCACACATTAACAACATTAAAACATATGAAACTTTGAAGATCAAAATGTATGAAAAAAGAAATATCAATCAACACAGGTATGTCACATTCTATGGTTTAAGACGTGAAATTGTTTAATATCTTCTATTTCCAAAGTTAATGAGTTGGGCCCCAAACCGGGCTCTAATCATATTACAATCACCTTCATTAAATGTCCATGATGTCTCCATCTTCCTTGACAATTCATCAACATATTTCAGTACATAAATGGCATAGTTGGGGCTTCCATCTGCCTGTTGGGGACATTCATTGTCGAATACAAGATCCCATTTCTCAACTCCCTCGAATGTCCCATAGTCCTTCAGAAACCCCCGTACAACTGCAGCTTGCAAAAGAAATATTTGACATTATTAAAGAATAATTAAAAGACACATTATAAATATCTTTAATACATGTACATGGATAAGAAAAGGTACCCAATTTCTTATAGTGGCATCATGGATGGCCATGCCTCTCATGGAATTGTATGAGACAAAGCGGCGATTCTCCGTGTCAACAGCAAGTAGATGCCAATGATTTCCAGAGTGTAACACAAAGAATAAATATTTGTTCTTCTGCAGTTCTAATAATTCAACATTCTCGAAGGTGCACTGCAACAATTCGTTGGATTTTGCGGAGTTCGCCATTGTTGATGTGATTCACTAAAATGGTAGGAAAACAAATCCACTGATGAAAGATGTCAGATTCATTGCATCTTGATTGGAGGAGGTACATCATGGCGTCGATCACCTGCAAATCAACAATCATGATTCTATTAGAAGTAGAAACACAAGTTCAGGGTAGGGCGAGGCATAAAATTGCACAATTAATGAAAAAAAGTACCGTATCATCTATCATCTGGCCGTATAATAGTTCAATGACATTACGACGTCTCAAAATAATCCCGTTCTATAATTGAAATATGGGGCCACTATATTGGAAAAAAAATTTCATGGTAGTCAGAGTAAGGTGAATCAGGATAATTACATAAACTATAAGAGGACAACTTACTCAACATCCCCCGAGGCACATGCATCAATGAATTCATTCACAATGTTGTTCTCTCTCGCCTTCAGTCGGCCTTTGCAGATCCAATCACTTTGTAAGAGCTTTTTGATCTGGTCAGCTTCATCTCCCTTCTCCATTTATTGTAATATACCAATCTTAGATTCTATACTGTAAGAAGTAGAATTAAACTCTTACTCACCTTCTTCTTCCTACGTACTATTTTCTTTGCAGGTGCCCTTGGTCTCCTCATGGGCTTCCCGTCCCGTTGATGAAGGGACTCAGAAAAGACACCTAGACGACGGTCACCATCGCCATTGGTCGCCTCCACCTGAGCTTGGATATCGCCTTGCACATCCTCTTCAGGGGCTGCCTTACATGGCACAATATCATCCGTAATTTGTTGAAGGGGCCTTGGAGTTGGGACATCGGCGGCAATGTCCACCAAAGTTTGACAGATATTTTCCTCAACATTTTAGCCCTCTGCACTTCCTCTCAAGGGGGTGCCTGCGGTCGCATGGCATCATCCATACTTTGTTGAATTGGCCTTGGAGCTGGGACATCTGCGGCAATGTCCACCAAAGTTTGACATATATTTTCCTCAACATTTCCAGCCCCCTGCACTTCCTCTCCAGGGGGTGCCTACGGTCGCGTGGCATCATCTGTCACCTGTTCAATGGGCCTAGGAGGTGCTGCATCAGTGGCAATGTGAGCCCCTTGCACCTTAGTCAGAAAGAAGGCCCTCATTTCCTCAAGTAGCCGTTGTTGGATCTTCAATGTAGCGGTAATAGCCTGTAGCACAGGCATGTATGGAGCTGATGAGGACGTCTCCTCATCACTGGGTCAGGTCATCATATGACCACCGTACACCATCACCCTTTTACTTGGCTCAACAAGGAGCTCTTCGATCACCTGAATTTCAAACCACATCACTTCGGTTATTCATTAATGTTGAATGACAAAGAAGAAGTTAATTTTAGTAGTCAAAATACCTGTTGGTCTCGCAGGGATCCAATGGAGAATTTTAATTTCCTATCTACAAATGGCCCCCACCTAAATAGTCAAGGAAATGCCACCTGTCTTTGTGGTTGCCGCACCCGCGTGTGCTCAGAAAACCATACCTATAATATGAAATACATCAAGTTATTTTACAGTGCAATAGAATTAATGATTGACACATTATTACACAACAAAAATAAAAAAACTTACAGCAAGTGCGGTAGAACAACCAAATATAAATGTATAGGTCTGGGATGCATTCTCGGCTCTTCTCTTAGCACGATCAATTATACCTGACCGTCATTTCTAGACCGCCGACACTAATTCCTCAAACTTGTGCATCGTTACCTATTGCACGGTGGCTGCCCAATTGTAATCCAAAACTTTATCAATGTCATCTAAGCATGACAACATCTGTTGTGGACAAGAATGCGCTGGTCGTGGGCAAAGGAAAGTGGACAGTAGCAGTACAATCCACAACCGAACAGTGTCAGCCACATCCTACTCTTCATCGGACCCAACAATTTGCTGGATGAGAGAGCACACTTTATTCCGGTCAAATGTTGCTGCAAATCCAAATCGATGCTGCAACTTCGACTTCTATTTTGCGGATCCACAATGTTGAACCGGCTGACTAGAGCAAGGTAATCCTAAAATGATGCCCACATCTTCCACACAGAATGCGACCTCCTTACTACCCATACGGAAGTAATGTCCTCCACTATGGGTGCAAATAATCTCCTCCAATAGTGTCATGGTGAAGGTGAGGGGAGAAGCATTGTCAACATATGGACTAAAGGGTGTGGTCCTCATCAATGACTTGTGGCATTCCCGAAATGACATCTGATCCCTATCCTTCATGTAAATGTCCATAGAACCCCGGGCCGAGATGACCTTTGTGCTCACTTGATTCAAAAAAATGTGTAAACAAGATATTCAGTTAATTAACTAATCGAGAAATACAAAAAATATTAAGATTAAGACAATGATGACAAATGTATAGACAAGGGAGTTTAGGTGTTGCAAATAGGTGCTTAAGGGTGACAAATGTATGAAGTTCGGTGGCAGGTAGGTCTTTATAAGTGACAAATAGGTAGATAAGCGATGGCAAGTAAATAGGTCAATAAGGGGGGCAAATAGCTATGTAAGGGAGATAAGGACCCCCCTACCTTTAACTTGTCATCCTGAAGTGGAGCCCTTAGAAACCCTAGGTTCCTTAGACGTTTCTTCTTCGGCCATAGGAACCGTGGCTTCCTGAGATGCAGGTGGGACATCCAGTTTATGGCGAACGAAGCGTTGCACAGGTGTCTCCTTCGGCTCCATGGCTGTCAGTGATGAAAGAGTAGTGACAACTGAGGATGACTGCACAACAAATGACGGATAGCTCGCAAATTGCTTGTAGGGGAGATGAATAGCACCGCGAGGAAGAGGAGATGCTGAGCACGATGGAGAGACGAACCGCCTTTTGGTAGGTTTGTTACGAGCCAAGACATGGCGGGAAGGGTAAATAAGGAATTGGGGATTTTTAATTTCGAGGTCCAGTTCGACGTCATCATTTCTGTTGATGTGGACTGCGGCGTTGCATCCGCAACAATACGTGAACACACCCCCGTGTGGCCGACGTGTCCCGTTTTCCACGTGGACCAATTGGAGCTCAAGGGCGACAAATGTGTCTACATAGGTGACAAATGGGTTAGCAAGGGTAAAAAATACCCTACTAATGGTGAAAAATAGGGGTCAATAGAGATAAGGCCGATGCACGACTTTCAAGGCAGTGTGAGATTAAGCGCGATGGCTTCTGGACGTTAGTGGTGACAATTAGGTGAGTATAGGTGACAAATGCTCAACTGGAGTAACAAATAACTTCACATTGGTAACAAATGAGAAGGAAGCTGAAGGTATAGAAGAACAGAAGAAAGAGGAACTGGAGGAGAGAGAGACCAGCTCACTAGAAGACAAAGGACTTGCACTTCCTCACCAGAAGACAAATGTGAACAGTTATCCCAAGGCCTCTAAAGCAATCTGAAGAACAAGCGAGGGCTGACCACAGTCATCAAAGTCAACGCCAGGACAAGGAAGGCTCTAGTCAACTTGTAATATGTTGACTCAAGTCACCATACTCCAGGAAAAGTCAATAGTTAAAGTCAAGCTTTTGTAACTTCTGAAGTCCAGTCAAATTAGTGTCAAGCTTAGGCCAGTGACAGTGGACATAGAAAACTAAAAAAGTTTGATAAGAACAACAGAAGGAGACTAAAGGTAACAAATACTCTCGTAAGAGTATCAAATGAAGCTTCAGCGGTGAAAAAGTGATATATAAGGGTGACAAATGGATTTAGGGGGATGGTTGCAGCTTTGAGTGTGAAAAGAGTCGAAAGCGACATCTTCAGAGAATAAGGCAAACAAATATATTCATAGGATTGACAAATATAAGTGAAGGCCGATAAATAGAACATACATGGCGAGAAATGATGAACGGTAATGAAAGAAGCGCTATTGTCCACAATTCTCACACCAATGTGGAAACAACATGGAAAATTTTCAAGGCAGTGGCGACAAATAAGTCAATAAGGGTGAAAAATGAGTTAGCGCGACGGCTTCAATGTAGAGGGAAAATGCTAAGGCGACGGCTATCAGCCGTAAGGGTGACAAATAGATGCCTAGCGGTGACAAATAGTCGTGAAGGGTATAAATTGGGTTCACAATGGTGAATAATGGCTCAGCACGTGAGACGTTCGAGCCGGGGACTTAACTAATTAAGTTCGTTAATAAGTGTATCGTTGTTAATCGTGAGGTGCTGGGTTCGAAATAGTGTTCTGCCGTGTTTTCATTTAATGTTAGGAATAAGTTATATTAAAAATAATTATGGAAAACTTAACGCTGAAGCTGAGATTCGAACCCAGAGAAACCCATTCAAACGGCAGAACACTTAACCAAATGAGATAACATGTCATTTCAATTAATTTTTTCCATTCATATATATATATATTATAGTTTTTCATATCGGTACACCGTCCTATCTCGAGTAATGGCCAGGACGGTCGGTTCGGCAGGGACGGCCACACCTGCCCCGAATGATGTGCACGTGACTCAAGGAGGTTGGCACAAGATCCGAGTGATTCCATGTGGCATTCCCCGCGAGGAACCCTAGCTCCTGAAAAATCATTATAGACGTGTCGGCAATTATTTCACAACACATGAGTTTGAGGGGGCACAAAACAATAAGGAAATGGTCAACATGTGACCGATATGGCCCTGACTACCTTTTTGCACCCCGATGTGGTGCTTTCAAGGCTTTTCAATACACTCTCTCTTCTTTTTATAGGAATCGACGTATCGGCCATGCAGCCCCATTGCTTGGCGATTAATCAAACGTTTTCCCCTCTTATCGACGTGATCGACCTTTATGGCACGACGGGTCTCCAGTCCCGACCCGATGCCCACCGTCGTCTGCTTAGTGATCAGAAGGAGCGCACCTTGGGTTAGTCCAGACCATCCCAGTCTTGGAACCTAAACACTTTGTGACACAAGTGACTCGCATGCCCTCACACAGTAAAATCGATAAAAGATACAATGATATTTTACTAATTATTATCCTGAGTGCTTCCACGTGGCATTCCTCACGAGGAGCCCTAGCTCCAGAAAAATCATTATCGAGGTGTCGGTAATTATTTCACAACACATGAGTTTGAGGGGGCACGAAACAATAAGGAAATGGTAAACATGTGACCGATACGGCTCTGAATACCATTTCGCACCCCGATGTAGGGCTTTCAAGGCTTTTCAACACGCTCTCTCTTCTTTTTATAGGAATCGACGTATCGGCCATGCAGCCCCATTGCTTGTCGATTAATCAAACGTTTTCCCCTCTTATCGCCGTGATCGACCTTTATGGCACGACGGGTCTCCAGTCCCGACCCGATGCCCACCATCGTCTGCTTAGTGATCAGAAGGAGCGCACCTTGGGTTAGTCCAGACCATCCCAGTCTTGGAACCTGAACACTTTGTGACACAAGTGACTCGCAGGCCGCGAGGAGTCGTAGCTCCCCATCGTCGGTGCCGCTGCTCTCTCAGCTCCCACTCTAACATTCATGGGTTTCGGTGGGTTTCTATGCATGGCACCCATATTTCATTTCATAAAAAAAGTTAAGATTTTGTAAAGTACAGATCTTCGGATCTCTAAATAATAAATAATATTTTTCTTTTTGTAGATGTAATGATATTTTATATTGAGAGAGATTGTATCCTATTAGAAGAAATGAATGAATGACAAAAAATCACGAATGATTGAATGAAATCAATTGTGAAAATGAAAATAAATAAAGAAAAGAAGGAGTAGTGAATGGCTCCAAATTAAATTATGGCGGAGTGGCGAGGGCGGGCGGGCGCGGCAGAGCTACCCTAGTACGCCAGTAACAAGCCAGGGGAGGCGGCACTAGCAGGGAGCGCGCAACAACGGTGGTGAGCTCTGACAGCGGCGGCGATCAAATTCTTTCCGGTGGACACCCCCCACCGCAGGTATTCCCCTCTCTCCCTCTCCTATTGGCCCCCCTCCCCCTCCCTGCTCCCGCCCTCTGTCACTCTCACACACAGACACACGCATGGCTTGGCTTTGTCACCCTCCCGCTCTCACACTCGCTCTCACTCTCACACACATAGACACAGGGAGGGGGAGGGGATCCCCTCCCTCTCCCTGCTCCCGCCCTCTCTCACTCTCACTATCACACACACAAACACAGGGGGGTAATATGTACTCAAGAGTTGCATAGACATTACTTTTAACAAAACCAACTGCTCCTTTGAGAATTTTAAATGTGGATATAAATGTGCGTGCGTAAATGTGGATGTAACCCATTTTTTTTATTTTTGCCTGTTCAAGACTTTTGTTATGATATATGTGATTAGTATGCTTGGATGTGAATTAAATTGTTATACATGTGTGGATGCCGATATGAATGTGTATGTGAATACAAGTATGATAATGATTTTTTTCAGAAGATGATGTCGATGTCAACGTGGGTCTGTGAATATGGAAGTGAAAGTGGGTGTGGATATGGATGTATATGTGACTAAAAAGGATGTACAAATGTGGAAAATAGTCAATATTTAGGGGACATACTGTCGAAATTTTTGTATAAGTAGTAATAAGACATATTGATATGAAAATTTTAAATTGTTAGGTAAATAAGGCTAGACTTGATCGTTCATGGATGAATCGCAGAGTAGTTGACAGAGTGGTGTCAGAGGAGTTTAAGGATGGAGTTGATAGTTTTATTCACTTTGTATTGGGGCATCCAACAGCAATGGACCAGCATGGTAACATCCGATGTCCTTGTTTACATTGTAAAAACAAGAGATATCTTTCGCTATGGGATATGCAAGATCATTTATATAGGAAGGGGTTCACGAAAGGTTATACGAATTGGGTGTGTCATGGTGAGGACTTCTGGTCGTATGAGCCCGCCAATGTCGCAGGCATAAGTACTTATGCAGACATGGTAATCAATGCTGCTGGCCTTAACTTTAATGTACATTTTGAACATGTGTACAACAAAGAACCACCAAACAAGATGGCTGAAAGATTTTATCAGTTACTTCGGGATGCTGATGAGCCGCTGTGGGATGGTTGTGAAAATCACACTCGATTGTCAGCTGTCTCACAGTTGTTGAATTTGAAATATGAATTTCACCTTAGTGAGAGCTGTTTTGACCGTATGCTCCTCCTTATCAAGAGTATGCTGCCTCGAGATGAGAAGTCCCCTGGAAATTTTTACCGTGCAAAGAAGATGGTCAATGAGTTAGGGCTTGGGTACCAAAAAATAGATGCATGCCCTAATCACTGTATGTTATATTATGAAGAAAATATAGATAAAAGATCATGTGATATTTGTCAGCATGATAGATTTAAACCTAAGAGAGGGGACAATTCAAAGCAGAAGGATGTGCCTTACAAGTCACTGCGATACTTCCCTCTCATGCCCAGATTGCAGCGGATGTATATGTCGTCAAAGATAGCTCGGCATATGATATGGTACACGGAAAGAGTATGTCGTGCAGATGATATAATGAGTCATCCCGCCGATGGTGAAGCTTGGGCTCATTTCAATCGTACCTATATTAC
This sequence comes from Amorphophallus konjac, assembly GCA_022559845.1. Classification (NCBI taxonomy): domain Eukaryota; kingdom Viridiplantae; phylum Streptophyta; class Magnoliopsida; order Alismatales; family Araceae; genus Amorphophallus; species Amorphophallus konjac. The sequence goes on along the minus strand of CM040124.1, from coordinate 82,963,758 downwards.
TTTTGCTCACGAGCCACGGAATGTTAGGTTGGGATTATGCACATACGGGTTCAACCCATTTGGAGGTTCAGTGGCGTCTTACTCATGTTGGCCAGTGTTCCTGTCGCCATACAACCTTCCGATGGGCATGTGCATGAAGCGAGAGAACCTTTTCTTGACTTTGGTGATTCTAGGACCAAAAAATCGAGGAAAAAATTTGGACATATATCTCAGGCCACTGATTGATGAGTTGAAAAAATTATGGAATGATGGAGTTGTTACTTATGATACGTATACAAAACAAAATTTCACTATGAAGGCTACATTGAATAAAAAAATAAGTGACTTCTCTGCATATGGAATGCTATCTGGCTGGAGCACACAGGGGAGGTTGGTCTGTCCTTACTGTATGGCTGATACCAAATCATTTGTCCTGAAATATTGTAAGAAATCATGCTGGTTCGATTGTCATCGACGGTTTCTACCAATTGACCATCCTTTTCGAAGGCAAAGAGACTCATTCATTAAGAACACAGTTGAAATGGATGAAGCAGACTTGGAACAGATGTCTGGTCGACAAATGGTGACACAGGTGCAAAACTTACCAGATATAGTGCAATTATCGGGTAGTACGCGACATCTTCGTGGATTTGGAGAGGATCACAACTGGGTGAAGAAAAGTATCTTCTGGGAATTGCCTTACTAGTCAACCCTTTTGATACGGCACAACTTGGATATCATGCATGTTGAGAAGAATGTCTTTGATAATGTGTTCAACACCATCATTAACGTGAAAGCCAAAACAAAGGACAATGCCAAGGCGCGAGTGGACTTGAAGATACTTTGCAAATGACCAGAGTTGGAATTGCGGCAGGTACGGGGCAAAGTTGTGCAACCTAAAGTAGCTTACGTGTTGAAAGACATACAGATCAATGAACTGTGCCAGTGGCTGAAGTAATTGAGATTCCCTGATGGATATGTGTCTAACATAGCCCGCTGTGTGAATGTCAATGAGGGAAAATATATGGATTGAAAAGTCATGACTGCCATGTGTTCATGGAGAGTCTTCTGTCCATTGAATTCTGTGACATATTGCCAAAGCCTATATGGGGAGCATTGACTGAGTTGAGTCAGTTTTTCAGGATTCTATGTGCATCAGAACACAAACTTAGGGATGTGCAAACTATGAAACAAAGTGTGGTCACGACGGTATGCAAGTTGGAGAAGATATTTCCCCCTGCGTTCTTCGATTCCATGGAGCACCTGATTATCCATTTGCCATACGATGCCAAAGTTGGAGGACCGGTACAATTTCGATGGATGTATCCATTTGAGAGGTAATCAGTATGTATTTACTGGTTATTTGACAGTAGTTACATGTGTATGACATTTTGTCATATGATTTGTTGCCATAGGTGTATGCATGACCTGAAAATGAAGGTTCGCAGTAATGCTAAAGTAGAGGGTTTGATTATCGGGGCATATATTATTGAAGAAATTTCAAACTTCTGTTCGATGTACTTCGAACCCGAAATTCAAACTCGCCGCAATCGACCTCCACGTAATGATGATGGAGGAGAGGTGGATCCGTCTGACCGGTTGTCTATATTTAAGTATCCAGGACGTGCATTTGGACGTCGTTCCAATCGCATATTAGAGGATAGAGAGTTGTTGGCCGCAGAGATATATGTTCTTCTGAACTGTGTTGAGATTGAGCCTTATGTTGAGTGAGTCCTCAACTCCGCAGGTGCTAAAATTTATAAGTTTCTTGACGTTCTTCCTACCATTTATGGTGATGTTGCATTAATCGATGCAAAAAATTTGATTCAGAATTAGTTACTCGATGTCCACGCCTCAATGACATGGAGGTTCAAAAGGAACGAGAGAGATCTTTTGCCAGATGGCTTAAATCTCAAGTAAGTGCCAAGGTTAAGTTCCATAAAGCTTGAGGTGTATGCCTAATTTTAAAGTAACGTGGTTTATATTCATAGGTTGAAGAAGGTTATGTTACTGATGAAAGAGTCCGGGTGATAAGTTTTGGACCTTCGAAGGTCGTGCATTCTTATCCAGGTTTTTTTATGAATGGTTATAGATTTCACACCAGAGATTATGGACAAAATAAGTCTACAATGAATTGTCACGCCCCGACGCGGAATATCAGAACGTACAGTCAGAAATAGCTAGAAATAACATTAATATGCTAAACTAAGCATTAAACACAAGTGCTATGAAGAGAGATAACTAATTGATCAAGAAACATTCCAAATCTAGTACAATAACCTTAAACCAACTTAATACAAACTGAGGCAATACAACTCTAACAATAATATCATTACTGAAGTTAAACACACTTTAAGGCACAACTAAGACTAGGATAACTGTGCCAACTCAACATCTAGAACTTGTACACTCAGAGATATCACTCATGTCCCTCCCCATCGGTATGCGCATCGTCACCTGAACTGCCTGGAAAGGGGGGAAAACAACAACTATGAGCTGACGCTTAGTAGATAATAACAGGCAAGTTTATGTAATTAACCAATTATTCCATTTTTATATGCAATGATAAGAAAATAAATGACGATACAGAAGAAAAACAACATAATGTAAAGATCTTGCAAGGTCAAGAAAATATAAGTTATCTAGATTTCAACAAGAATAACATGTAACAAGTGTAACCGGAAATTGTAATGAGGAAATGGCCATCATCAAGTAATTAAACAATCAAGTACGAACAAGTAACAAGATATAACAAGAGATTTCTGTCGTAGACATCGCGCTAGTCATGCACTCGGTGCAATGCCTCACCTTGTCATTACAAACTCCCATGGGCACAAGTACTTTTCGGGTGCTCTCCTCTGGACCAGACTAGGCCCTTATGATGCGTTGGTATTGATTTATCGGATTCAAGATCCCAAGTTTCGTCTAGACATTTAGTCAAGTTTATGGCCAAATAATCAGAGGAATTACTGTCCAGAAGTTCAAGATTTAAAGGACTAATCCGTCCTTGGATTCAAGAGCACAAAACACGATGAAACTCATCTCTAAGAGATGTACGGTCATACATAACCCGCTCAAGAGATATATGCGGCTAACAGAGGGCCGCACTTATAGGAGCTGGACTGATACTCAACCCACGAGGTCAAGAATGAACGGTTGACAGTGTGCCGCTCTAAAGTATGAACAGCAAGTTCTGGACCGTACAGGTAAAGAAGACCTTAAGACCCATGAACAAGATATACGGTCCATACAAGGCCGTATTAAAGATATGCGGTCCAAGAGAATCCGCATAAGGTTTGAACGGTCATATTCCAGCCGCACCACCCGGCTTGGCTAGAAAGTTAAGAAATCACCCTATTAGACTCCGGCTACCAAAGACAGGGTAAAACTAAACCAGGGCCTAGTATACTGTCCATTGGTCAGTCCAGGGCTTAAAGGTTTGGTCGAAGATTGATCAAGGTTAATCGACCAACACTTAATGGCATAAGCCAGGTATACGCGGTCGTTATTGGGCCGCCTATAAGGATATGGGGTTCACTACTGGCCGCACGTGCCTCTCTTAGTCCAATTTGATCCAAGACTTATAACCCAGCGGTTCGGTCACATAAATCGATGTTCTGGTGGTTCATTAGCTTCTTAGCAGGGAGATACAAACATCCCAAGATGATGATAAGTCCGCCGGATGGAGTGTCCGAGGGTAAGTTCAAGACTAGCACAACTAATAGGGCTAATGACTTACTAAAAGTCCGCAATTTGGTCAAAACGTTCTACTAGAATAGAATGTCTGTCCAGCAACCTAGCATTCAGTTTAGTCCTAATTTCCATGTTAATTTATCAAGGATCACAATTTACATTAATGTATTTGCCAAAAAGATGAATCAAGATGATAAAGATAATGAATTAGATCATGTGGGAATGAAATAGCATGCCTTTTACAAATATTTACTTGCATGATTTACCACTTATCATATGGGTTTCTAGTTTACTAATTATCCATTAAGACACTAATATGAATCAAATAGAACTCACACTAAGTCACTTTCTGCAAAGATAAACAGTTCTGGCATGACCTTATATCTACCAGGCTAACAGGGATAACCTCTGGACTGAAGGGACTTGGGCCGCCAGGGCAGGATCGCCCAAGGGTTGGGCGGTTCTCAGGGGGCCGCCCAAGGGGTTGGGCGGTCCAGGGCATGGCCGCCCATCCCCTGGATGTGTGGTCACCTGGATGGCCGCCCATCCAGTTATGTGGTCTCTGGGAGACCGTTCATCCTGTCAGGGGATATGTGGTCAGCTGGGAGCCGTCCATCCAGTTGTGTGGTCTAGGGCATGGCCGCCCATTCCCTGGATGTGTATCCTGTTATGTGGTCTAGGGGATGGCCGTTCATCCAGGATATGTGGTCTATCGTAAGACCGTCCAAGTATAGTAAAAACCCGATTAAACCAACCCTTGCTCGCCTCGACGGGGGTTTTAAGGGTCACAATAAAACACGAAATTCGAAGAGTATACAACATGGAATTTGGGGCTTTTACTACCAAAAGAAAGAGCATGAAAAACTCTACGAGATGCATGAATCAATTTTGAATTACAGCTTGAAATCGTTACTGAAATCAAGGGGGAACAAGTTTTGCCCTAATTCTGACATGCCTCTACTAAACCAATAAATTAATGCAGGATACCTAATGGAATTTAGGGCTTTAGGACTCAAAAGAAAGAGGACTCGACGCTGATTCCATTCATATATAACAGTTTATATTGGGCTCGTTATTACCTACCTCAATTAGATGAAGAATGAAGAAGAAAGGAAGAAGAAAGGACGCCGACACGTCTCCACTAATCACCAGAGATCTCCCTAGATCGATCTCCACTGCGGCCGCCGCTGCTACCAAAGGATTCTAGGGTTGCAGAGCTTTGTTTTTATAGCTCATACACCTTCTGGAGCCTTCGGTGCTGGCAGAATTCGTCGAAGCAAGTTGAGTGATTGAAACGGCGCCGCAATAGTTGACCTCACCAAATCTCGGCCGACTACACATTTTAGGGTTAGGGTTTCGATGAATTGGCAGAGGGAAAATGATCCTTTGATCGTGGCCTTTCATTTGCCACCGATTTGGGCTCATTTGATGGAGTATTAAGCCCTAATTCCGTGGTTTAAGTTAAGGTTAGGTAAGTGTGCACTTTGGGCTCAAATCAAGGATTAGACCTAGTTACAGATTTTTGCTGGGTTGACCACAGAAGACAAAGTTATTAAATAAATCATCCTCTACTAATTTACCATTTTTCTAGATTTTTATAAGGTAGTCAAAATTTCACTTGTTCTATTTACTAAGGAATTAAATATTAAATTCCAAAATTCATTCATTTAAATCAAAATTTTAAAACTGGGGTATTACACCCTCCCCTACTTAAGGAATTTGGTCCTCCAAATTCACTGCACTAAATACGGAAAATAGGGAATAAGATAGCTCACCTAGAATAAGTTGGGATACCACTTCCGCATAGTATCTTCAGACTCCCAAGTAGCTTCTTCGGTCCCATGCCGACTCCACTGAATTTTGACCATCGGTATGGAACGATTCCGGAGTTGCTGTTGTTTCCGGTCCAGAATCTTGATAGGTCTTTCTTCATAGGTCAAATCTTCCTTCAATTCGAAATCCACATGCTGAATGATGTGAGTGGGGACATACACATATTTCCGTAATATAGACACATGGAAAATATTGTGTATGCCAGACAACTGAGGCGGTAAAGCCAGCCTATAAGCAACCTCTCCCACTCTATCCAGGATCTCGAATGGACCAATATACCTCAGACTTAACTTGCCCTGAATGCCAAATCTTCGAATCACTCTCGTAGGAGAGACCTTTAAAAATTCATGCTTGCCAACCTGAAACTCCAATGTTCTCCTTCTGTTGTCGGCATAACTCTTCTGTCTTGATTGGGCTACTTGTAACCGGTCTTGGATAATACGGATGTTCTGTGATGATTCTGAAATAAGATCCGGTCTAAGCCATTGTTTCTCACCTACCTCATCCCAACATAACGGGGAACGACAGCTTCTTCCATACAATGCTTCAAAAGGAGCCATCTGTATGCTGGATTGATAACTGTTGTTGTAGGAGAATTCAATTAATGCCAAGTGATCACTCCAACTGCCTCCGAAATCAATCATGCATGCTCTAAGCATATCTTCCACTATCTGGTTGGTTCTTTCAGTCTGTCCATCTGTCTGTGGATGAAAAGCAGTACTAAAATTCAGACGAGTACCCAGAGACTCTTGTAGTCCCTTACCGAAATGTGAAGTAAATCTGGGGTCTCTATCAGACACAATGCTGACTGGTATGTCATGGAGCCTTACCACTTCCTTCAAATACAAAGCAGCCAATACATCAACTGTCCATTTAGACTTAATGGCTAAGAAATGATCTGACTTTGTCAATCGATCGATAATCACCCATATTGCATCAAGTCCACCATGAGTCCTAGGTAGACCCATAATGAAGTCCATGCCAATGCTTTCCCACTTTCATTGGGGTATGTCGAGTGGTTTCAATTTTCTTGCCGGTCTGAAATATTCAGCCTTAACTTGCCGACAAACCAAGCATCTACTCACGAAGTCTGCAACTTCCCTTTTCATATTTGTCCACCAAAAGGATCTTTTCAAATCTGTGAACATTTTAGTGCCTCCAAGATGAATGGTGTATCTGGATCTATGTGCTTCCTCAAGAATCTTGTTCTTTATTTCAGCTTCATCAGGTACACAAGTTCTACCCTGGAATAACAATCTTCCATCGTCAGCCATCATGAAGTCAGGTCTGCTACTCAAGTTTCCCTTGATCTCTACTAGCTCGGGATCATTATCTTGCAAGGACTTGATTTCCATCAACAATTCGGGCTTAAGTTGCATCTGTGTAATCATAACCCGATCATTGTCAAGATTAAGGTCCAGGCTAGCTAATTGTTCCTGTAACTTCCACTCTTGTAACATGAGACTTGACAATCTAGCTACAGGCTTCCGGCTTAATGCATCTGCCACAACATTGCCTTTTCCAGGATGATACTCAATCAAGAAGTCAAAATCCTTCAAGTACTCCAACCATCTTCTTTGCCTCATATTGAGTTCCTTCTGAGAAAATAAATATTTCAGACTCTTATGATCTGAAAACACTGTGAATGTTTCTCCATACAAGTAATGCCTCCATATCTTCAAGGCGAATACCACTGCTGCTAATTCTAAATCATGAACATGATAATTCTCTTCATGCTTCCTCAACTGTCTAGAAGAATATGTAATCACTTTCCCATGCTGCATGAGTACACAGCCTAAACCAATACCTGAAGCATCAGTGTATATGACAAAACCCCCTTTACCAGAAGGTAAATACAATACAGGTGCAGTAGTTAAACATTCCTTCAAAGTCTGAAAGCTTCGCTGGCAATCTTCTTACCAATCAAATTTGTTCTCCTTGCGGGTTAATCTTGTCATAGGTACCGTAATCTTAGAGAAATCTTGGATAAATCTTCGATAGTAGCCTGCCAGGCCTAGGAAACTTCTAACTTCAGTCACACTGGTAGGCTGATCCGAATTCTTCACTGCCTCTACCTTTGAAGGATCAACAGAAATTCCTTCCTTTGTGATGATATGTCCGAGAAAGGACACCTCTTGCAGCCAGAATTCACACTTACTGAACTTGGCATATAGCTGATGATCTCTCAATAGTTGCAATGCCATCCTCAGATGTTCAGCATGCTCCTCTTCATTCTTAGAATAAATCAGGATGTCATCAATGAATACCACGACACATTGATCAAGGTAGGGCCGAAATACATTGTTCATCAACTGCATGAAAGCAGCTGGTGCATTCGTTAGACCAAAAGGCATAACGACAAATTCGAAATGACCATACCTGCTGCGGAAAGTTGTTCTATAGATATCCTCTTCCCTAATCCGCAACTAATGATATCCAGATCGAAGATCAATCTTAGAAAAATACTGAGCTCCCGCTATCTGGTCAAATAATTCGGCAATCCTCGGTAATGGATATTTGTTCTTGACAGTCTGCTGGTTCAATTGCTGATAATCGATGCACAATCTCATCGAACCATCTTTCTTCCGGACGAATAATACAGGGGCTCCCCAAGGGGAAGTACTAGGACGAATGAAACCCTTCTCGAGCAAGTCCATCAACTACTACTTTAATTCTCTCAGTTCCGCAGGAGACATACGATAAGGAGCTTTGGAAATAGGAGATGTGCCAAGAATGAGATCAATAGAAAAGATAACTTCCCGCTCAGGCAGAAGTCCTGGTAATTCCTCTGGAAAGACATCAGGAAAGTCTCGGACAACAGAAATGTCCTTAATCTCGATCTGCTGCTCAGGGGTCGCATAGGCAAAGGCTAGAAAAGCTTTACATCCATACTTCATCAGCTTATCAGCTCGAAGAGTCGAGATAAGTGATACGGAGTTATGGTGTTTAACTCCCACAAGAGAAAGACTCGGGTGCCTAGTAAAAGACACAAAGCTAGAACTGCAGTGAACATTTGCCTCATATTTAGCCAACCAATCTGCTCCTAGGATTACATCATAATCCTTCATGTCCATGCAAACTAAATCGGCTGGAAAATTCTGTTCATCAATCATAACCTTACTAGAAGGATAGAAATATTGAATTGCTGATCTAGTACCAATAGGGGTTGAAATTTCTAACAGAGAATCCATCAAAATAGGCTTCACAGCTAAACACTTAGCAAAACTCTGAGAAATAAATGAATGTGTGGCACCAGTATCAAAAAGAACAAATGCTGGCTTGTCGAGTATAATAAGAGTACCTTCGATGAGTCCACCACCCTCAGTGGTTCCTGCCTCATCTGCTTGTAGAGCTTGGAGCTTGCCTTGTTGTTTCTTGGTGCCATGTGGTTTCACCGGCATAGCTTGCTCAGATAAAAGAGGACCGTCAGGGATACGGTGCTCCCTACTTCCACATCGCAAATAGGTGCCCAACTTGCGCCAGCACTCCTCCATCTTGTGGCCTGGACGATCACAATACTTGCATACTCCTTTGAATAAAACAATAGGGCCAGGCTTCTTGTCTTCATGTCTCGTCATCTTGCCCTTCCACGATCCGGAACCACTCCACGAACCAGGCCCACTAATAGGCCTCTTCTTGCCATACCCGGGTTTGATATTCCTGGAACCCGTAGGTTGTTCCTTCCTTGCACTTTTTCCACGGATTTTCTCCGTCATTTCTAGAGTATCTTCAAGGACTTGAGCTTTTCTCACCATTTCAGAATAGGTCGGGATTTCCATTGGTGCCAATTGGTTGATATATAGCAGCTTCAGTCCATTATGAAAGCGCTTAGCCTTCATCTTCTCGGTGGATATCAAGTGACTAGCATATCGGGATAACCGAGAAAATTGAGCTTCATATTCTGCCACAGATAGATTCCGCTGCTTCAAAGCCACAAACTCCGCTGCCTTCTTCTCTTGCACTCTATCAGAAAAGTATTTACTATTAAAGAATTCTTCAAACTCCTCCCATGTGACTTGCTGATCACCAAGTGTAGCCTTCACTGAATCCCACCATGTTCTAGCATCACGTTCAAGTTGAAAGGTTGATAGAAGGACACTTTCTTGATTGCTGCACTGCATTACTTCGAATATCCTTCCCATTTCGTCTAGCCAGTGCTCGGCTTCATCAGGGTCAGTCGAGCCACCAAATCTCGGTGGATTCATCCCTCGAAAGTTCCGATATAAATCACCAGTGCCATGGTTTGCAGTTCCTGCTTGGGCCACTTGTTGCAAAACCTGAGTAAGGCCTTGAACCGTGCGCTGCAAGTTCCTCCATTCCGCGCGATCCGCTGCCATTGCAAAGGCCTACACGGGGAATATATTATTTAGGTTCATTAAAAATAGATAATATCATAATTAAGGTATGAACTTAACCCAAGTTTCTACCCAAATCTCACCAGGTTGGGTTCTTAGACTTATAACAAGGTTATGGATCATAAATCATCACTTAGACCCCTAGAACTTAGAAAACCTAGGAATGTGGAACCTAAGGCTCTGATACCACCTAAACTGTCACGCCCCGACGCGAAATATCAGAACGTACAGTCAGAAATAGCTAGAAATAACATTAATATGCTAAACTAAGCATTAAACACAAGTGCTATAAAGAGAGATAACTTATTGATCAATAAACATTCCAAATCTAGTACAATAACCTTAAACCAACTTAATACAAACTGAGGCAATACAACTCTAACAATAATATCATAACTGAAGCTAAACACACTCTAAGGCACAACTAAGACTAGGATAACTGTGCCAACTCAACATCTAGAATTGGTACACTCAGAGATATCACTCCTGTCCCTCCCCATCGGTATGCGCATCATCACCTAAACTGCCTGGAAAGGGGGGAAAACAACAACTATTAGCTGACGCTCAATAGATAATAACAGACAAGTTTACGTAATTAACCAATTATTCCATTTTCATATGCAATGATAAGAAAAGAAATGATGATACAGAAGAAAAACAACGTAATATAAAGGTCTTGCAAGGTCAAGAAAATATAAGATATCTGGATTTCAACAAGAATAACATGTAACAAGTGTAACAGGAAATTGTAATGAGGAAATGGCCATCATCAAGTAATTAAACAGTCAAGCACGAACAAGTAACAAGATATAACAAGAGATTTCTATCGTAGACATCACGCTAGGCATGTACTCGGTGCAATGCCTCACCTTGTCATTAGAAACTCTCATGGGCACAAGTACTTTTCGGGCGCTCTCCCCAGGACGAGACTGGGCCCTTATGATGCGTTGGCATTGATTTATCGGATTCAAGATCCCAAGTTCTGTCTAGACATTTAGTCAAGTTTATGGCCAAATAATCAGATGAATTACTGTCCAGAAGTTCAAGATTTAAAGGACTAAACCGTCATTTGATTCAAGGGCACAAAACACGATAAAACTCATCTCTGCGAGATGTACGGTCATACATAAACCACTCAAGAGATATATGCGGCTAACACTAGGCCGCACTTACAGGAGCTGGACTGATACTCAGCCCACGAGGTCAAGAATGAACGGTTGACAGTGTGCCGCTCTAAAGTATGAACGGTAAGTTCTAGGCCGTACAGGTAAAGAAGACCTTAAGACCGATGAACAAGATATACGGTCCATACAAGGCCGTATTAAAGATATGCGGTCCAAGAGAATCCGCATAAGGTTTGAACGGTCATATTCCAGCCGCACCACCCGGCTTGGCTAGAAAGTTAAGAAATCACCCTATTTGACTCCGGCTACCAAAGACAGGGTAAAACTAAACCAGGGCCTAGTATACTATCCATTGGTCAGTCCAGGGCTTAAAGGTTTGGTCGAAGATTGATCAAGGTTAATCGACCAACACTTAATGGCATAAGCCAGGTATACGCGGTCGTTATTGGGCCGCCTATAAGGATATGTGGTTCACTACTGGCCGCACGTACCTCTCTTAGCCCAATTCGATCCAAGACTTATAACCCAGCGGTTTGGTCACGTAAATGGATGTTCTCGTGGTTCATTAGCTTCTTAGCAGGATGATACAAAGATCCCAAGATGATGATAAGTCCGCCGGATGGAGTGTCCGGGGGTAAGTTCAAGACTAGCACAACTAATAGGGCTAATGACTTACTAGAAGTCTGCAATTTGGTCAAAACATTCTACTGTAATAGAATGGCTGTCCAGCAGCCTAGCATTCAGTTTAGTCCTAATTTCCATGTTAATTTATCAAGGATCACAATTTACATTAATGTATTTTCCAAAAAGATGAATCAAGATGATAAAGATAATGAATAAGATCGTGTGGGAATGAAATAGCATGCATTTTATAGAAATTTACTTGCATGATTTACCACTTATCATATGGGTTTCTAGTTTACTAATTATCCATTAAGACACTAATATGAATCAAATAGAACTCACACTAAGTCACTTTCTGCAAAGATAAATGGTTCTGGCATGACCTTATATCTACAGGGCTAACAGGGATAACCTCTGGACTGAAGGGACTTGGGCAACCAGGGCAGGACCGCCCAAGGGTTGGGCGGTTCTCAGGGGGCCGCCCAAGGGGTTGGGCAGTCCAGGGCATGGCCGCCCATCCCCTGGATGTGTGGTCACCTGGATGGCCGCCCATCCAGTTTTGTGGTCTCTGGGAGACCGTTCATCCTGTCAGGGGATATGTGGTCAGCTGGGAGCCGTCCATCCAGTTGTGTGGTCTAGGGCATGGCCGCCCATCCCCTGGATGTGTGGTCCGGTAGTGACCGCCCATCCTGTTATGTGGTCTAGGGGATCGCCGTTCATCTAGGATATGTGGTCTATCGTAAGACCGTCCAAGTATAGTAAAAACCCGATTAAACCAACCCTTGCCCGCCTCAACGGGGGTTTTAAGGGTCATAATAAAACACGAAATTCGAAGAGTATACAACATGGAATTTGGGGTTTTTACTACCAAAAGAAAGAGCATGAAAAACTCTACGAGATGCACGAATCAATTTTGATTTACAGCCTGAAATCGTTACTGAAATCAAGGGGGAACAAGTTCTGCCCTAATTCTGACATGCCTCTACTAAACCATTAAATTAACGCAGGATACCTAATGGAATTTAGGGCTTTAAGACTCAAAAGAAAGAGGACTTGACACTGATTCCATCCATATATAAAACTTTATATTGGGCTCGTTATTACCTACCTCAATTAGATGAAGAACGAAGAAGAAAGGAAGAAGAAAGGACACCGACACGTCTCCACTAATCACCAGAGATCTCCCTAGATCGATCTCCACTGTGGTCGCCGCTGCTACCAAAGGATTCTAGGGTTGCAGAGCTTTGTTTTTATAGCTCATACACCTTCTGGAGCCTTCGGTGCTGGCAGAATTCGTCGAAGCAAGTTGAGTGATTGAAACGGCACCGTAATAGTTGACCTCACCAAAGCTCGGCCGACTACACGTTTTAGGGTTAGGGTTTCGATGAATTGGTAGAGGGAAAATGATCCTTAGATCGTGGCCTTTCATTTGCCACCGATTTGGGCTCATTTGATGGAGTATTAAGCCCTAATTCCGCGGTTTAAGTTAAGGTTAGGTAAGTGTGCACTTTGGGCTCAAATCAAGGATTAGACCTAGTTACGGATTTTTGCTGGGTTGACCACAGAAGATAAAGTTGTTAAATAAATCATCCTCTACCAATTTACCATTTTTTTAGATTTTTATAAGATAGTCGAAATTTCACTAGTTCTATTTACTAAGGAATTAAATATTAAATTCCGAAATTCATTCATTTAAATCAAATTTTTAAAACCGGGGTATTACATGAATAGCGGCGTATGCGTGAAAGGTAGTACATACAATGAAGATGATCTTGATTACTATGGTATTCTTGAGGAGGTCATAGAATTACAGTATGTCGGACAAGACAACCATATATTCCTTTTTAAGTGTCATTGGTTTGATCCTAATTCAGTTCGAAACGACGCAATATATGGGATTGTCGATGTCAAACATAGATCCAAATTGAATACCTATGAGCTGTTCATTTTGGCCGCACAATCCCAACAAGTGTATTATTCAAGTTATTCATCATCTAAGAATAGAGATTGGTGGGCAGTCTATTGGGTAAAACTAAGGCTTCTGCCTAATGATGAGTTAGATCTGATTGAAGTTGTCTCTGAGGATTCTAGTGCCGAATTTTTTCAATCAGACGAGGGTGGCACTGTAGAGTTGGTTGCTTCTCATCTTCATCTGATTGAATCTGATGATCCACTTCAGTTGTCTATAGAGGACGAAGTGGAAGAAGTCGATTCAACTGAGCTAAATGAAACAATTGTTGGGCGGGAGGAGTCCTCTGAGGAGGAAGAGTATGAATGTAGTAAGAATGAGGAAGATGGCGAAGATGACAATGAGTTTGATATATCTTCAGCATCTGAAGATGAAATAGATACTGATTGAACATTTTGTAAGAAATTTAACATTTATACACTTCTTATCATTATTACTTACCACCTGTTCTCGTAATTAGTTGTGGACTAATATGCACTACTTTAATTGTTGTCAATAATTAGATGGTTCGAGGTCGTGCGGGGACTTTGAGGAGAGGTGGTTCTAGGAGGGATTCTAATGGTATGCTTATTTAAATTCTTAGATAAATGAGTAGTGGGTATGCACTTTATTTTGCTCATGATATTTTATGTCTCTGCACCAAGTACACAGATTACCCCGCCCCCACCACCTGCTGCGAGTATGTTTATTTAAATTCTTATATAAATGAGTAGTAAATATGGACTTTGTTTTGCTCATGATATTTTATGTCTCTGCACCAGGTGCACAGATTACACCGCCCCCACCACCTGCTGCGGGTATGTTTATTTAAAATTTTAGATAAATGAGAAGTGAATATGCACTTTATTTTGCTCACGATATTTTATGTCTCCGCACTAACTACATAAAGTACACCGCCCCGACCACGTGCTGCGGGTATGTTTATTTAAATTCTTAGATAAATGGGTAGTGAATATGGACTTTGTTTTGCTCATGATATTTTTTGTTTCCGCACCAGCTACACAGAGTGCACTGCCCCCACCAACAACTGCAGGTATGCTTATTTAAATTCTTAGATAAATGAGTAGTGAGTATGTACTTTGTTTTGCTCATGATATTTTATGTCTCTGCACCAAGTACACAGATTACCCCGCCCCCACCACCTGCTGTGAGTATGTTTATTTAAATTCTTATATAAATGAGTAGTGAATATGCACTTTATTTTGCTCATGATACTTTATGTCTCTGCACCAGGTGCACAGATTACCCCGCCCCCACCACCTGCTGCGGGTATGTTTATTTAAATTCTTAGATAAATGAGTAGTGAATATGCACTTTATTTTGCTCACGATATTTTATTTTTTCGCACCAGCTACACAGAGTACACCGCCCCCACCACGTGCTGCGGGTATGTCTATTTAATTTCTTAGATAAATGAGTAGTGAATATGCACTTTGTTTTGCTCACGATATTTTGTCTCCGCACAAGCTACACAGAGTGCACCGCCCCCACCAACAACTGCGGGTATGTTTATTTAAATTCTTAGATAAATGAGTAGTGAATATGTACTTTGTTTTGCTCATGATATTTGTTGGGTCCCGTAGTGCAGGAACACGGATCTATAGGGGGGGTGAATAGATCCTTCTACTAAAAACTATGTCCAATTAAAAACACAACTAGCACACAACGGAATATAAAAGATTGAGTAATTTAATCTAAACAGGTTTAAACTAGATTCACTCAATCTTACCAAGCTCACACGATTGCACAAACAGATAGGATAGAGAACACACAATCACAAGAATCAAACCACAAGACACGAGAATTTTTAAGGTGGTTCGGGACCACGACGGGCTCCCTACGTCCACTCCTCACCAAACCGGTGAGGCTTCACTACACGCTACAAAATGTAGCAACACGGGGATGAACCCCAACACACACACGCTGCTTTCGCAGAAAATCACACACGAGGCCTTACCTCAAACTGCTGCCACAGCAGCACGAACACACACACACACACACACCACTAGGGAACACACCCCGAACAAATTCCTCACACGGAGTCACAACTCCGTCCACACACATGTAGGACAATGCCTACACAACCACACGGGATTAAACTCCTAACCACACACGTGGATATACTCCGCATAAATCGACACACATAAATCAACACACACACTCGGAGACCCCTTTCTCCGAACACCCACATAAAGCTTTATCTCAAATGTATATGAATCAAAAACACATATATGCTATGACCCTCCAAACAAATTATAGAGATAAAAACTAGACAGATGCATCAAGTATAAGGCTCCCCCTTCTTCAACAAAATCTGATTCTCCTTGGCTCGTTGGCGGATGATTATAATCTTGACATCATCTTCTTCCTCTCCTCGAGCCAATCCTCTTTTCCTTCAAATCCTAGCTCCAATCAAACCTTCATACATCACAAAAAGATTAGCTTCATAAGCCCTTCTCCTCTCAACCTTGTGGCCGCACTCTTCCTTCTTCTTCTGCAAGAGAAAGGAAAGCATTAGCTCATCTTGTTGCTTAGAATGAAATACACAGCACTAATAAGAGGGCAGTAACTAGATGAACAAAAGAGCATGTATATATATATGTTGCACCTCTTAGATAATCCATTCAACACCTTGAGCAATCTCAAACATAAGACATAGAAGTGAAAGATCAAGATAACTCCCTCGTGAAATGCTTCTGCAGGATAAAGAACTGTTCTTGAAAGAAGATGAATGATTCTTTGCAAAAATGAAGTTGTAACTTGGTTTCCCACGTAGCTTCTAGTAGAGGATCGATTGGAGACTTGAAAACACCTTCTTCCCTTCACATATAAGCTCAGAAAAATGTGGGAGAAGCCCTTGTAGCAGCTGCTACGTCCCTGCACTCACAAGTGTTAGAACAAGAGAAGAAACCTTCAAAAATCCCTCTTCCCTTAGGTTTTCGACCCAAGGAGATGTTATTATACTTCTAGAACAGTCAAGGGACACTCCAGGGACCAGATCCATGAATTAGGGAGAGATATAGGGCAGTTGGAATTGATTGGTTGGACTTTTGAAACAAGGGCAAGAAAGTCATCTTTGACGGCTCCGCACAGGTGTCGACACCTGGTGTCGACACCTGGTGCCCAGGTGTTAACTGAAAGTCAGAAACGGAGTGCTGGACATTGGGTGTCAACACCTGCTGCCAGAACCAGGGTAGAATTGCTGGTTTCAGATGTCGACTCCTGGTGTTGACACCTGGTGTCGACACTTGCACCTGCAAAAAGCCCAGAGACCCATTAAGCTAAAAATGAAAGCTCCAACCTCACCATGAGTTATGGGATGATGAAAGAAGGTTGTGAGGAGTTCTTCCAGCCTACAAAACATAAATTAAAAATTAGTTTTGCTTCAATGTTAATCTCACAAACACTTCGGAAAGTGTTTTCCCTTTGCCATTCCAAGAATGAAAATAATGATGAGTAAATTGTCATTCCAGGAGTGAAGGAGGAATGAGATATCCTTTTAAATCCACATATCAACACTTACCTCATTGTTTTACCTGATTTCACAATGTCCTTGATTGCTTGTTTATTAGTTGAATCATTCATGTAATAATCATGGAGTTCTAATGAACTCATAAGCAAGTTAATATTAAACCAAATCTCAAGATCCCAACTTCAACCCAATTCTCCTATAAACCATTTCACAAAGCATTTAAGCCATATGATCAGAAGGACAAGGAACCATCATTCAAACTCATCAGACCACACATCATTACCTTGGGGGCAAACAATGGTATTTGCTTCTCAATCATTCATTTAGTCTTGCCGAAGTACGCATGAATAACATGATGCTCAATATGACATTTATCCACGCATGTTTTCCATAAAATCTTCCTCATCGAGTACAAAGCAATCTTACCAAGTGAATATACAATGCATGTGCAATGTGCTAACATCAAAGCACATATGAGCCTTATAAAGTCACAGATCCATCCACATGATGATATCCCAATAACAACACTTTGTACTCATCTCCACAACAATTTCAAACTTCATATTGAGAGGATAATGAGTTCAAGCACATGAAGACATGAATAAGCATTCACGCATAAGGCCAAGCAACAAAGTCATTTTGTAATCATCAAAATCACATACACAACAATCTCCCCCACTTTGATGATGATAAAATATTATGCTATAATGCTCTCTCCCCCTTTGACATAATCAGAAATGGGGAGTATGATGGGGAATCCAAGATGGCAAGAACCTATGGACAACGGGGTTATATAGAGAAACAATATGTACAAGATGCATGAACTAATCACAAAACTGTGTGATACCAATTGTTGAAATTGGAAATACAAATGTGGACAATATGGTCATGCAGAATGTAAGATGACAAAACGATATGCAAATGCTTACGAGTTGCAGCAATTGGAAGTGGTGTATGGCATGACAATAATGAGCAAGAAAACAAGCACTCAAACACCCATAGAAAGGTATTGACTCATACAAGTCCTGATGACTTAAGCAGATAAGATCACATGCAAAGCTCCCCCTTTGACATTGACACATTAGATGACTGACTTTGATTTTCACATTTTTTAATTTTTAGTTTTCTTGTGAAATACATGAACCAGGATGTATGAAAATGATGAGACATGAAATGCATACAATGTAATCAAGCAGATATCTATAGATACATGCAACATAACTCCTTCACAAGAAGTGATACCAATTGATTTACAGTGAGGGGATAGGTGTAGTAAAAGTGCAAGTGAGTCATTAAGTTCAGAATGATCATGATTACACCTAGAGGATTGTGCAGATAAATAGGATAAGACGTACAGCAGGTCAAGCAATTAATCAAAATTTTAAAATACATATCAAATCAAATTACCATGTGCAAGTGAGTAACATGAGAATGAAGTTTAGCCATATGGATAACCAGATTTTTAATTAAACACAATAGTAACGGCACAAACTGCATTTCAATCTAGAGAATAGCGTATTGGAGGCTTCGCTCTTCCTCATCAAGTTATCATCAGTAATTTTCACACTGACAATCTGAATTTTTCTAGGAAGGATCAGGTTCAAATAATTCCTTTTTACGCGAGGAGACACAAGGAGCTCATGCTAGAATCCCTGGTTACTCAGAATACTGAACATTGTCACCTCATTTGAACAGAGATACTTTAGTCACCACTTTTCAGAAATGAACCACATCACGTCTTAGGTGACATGTGCCCAGTTTACTCAGTGAGACTTAGCATTGCTCTGCCTTTCATTTCAATCATTTTTTTTTGTATGTGGAGGCAGGCAACTTTTTCCTCAACTGTCTCTTATCATCCATGCAGCAAGTTGAATTACTTTAGAGTGTTGAAATGAAATTCCTATATCCTTATGAATAACATTCAATTTCACATTAAAGTGTATGAAGTGTACGAATTTGATTTAACATGTATGGAGAAAATTTAACTTAGAACAGGATAGTGTAGCTCCCCCTATGTAAATGTAATAAGCATGAAATGCTCCCCCTGAGAGTTTGATATGAAGCACACTTCTTAAGACTCAGATGCAATATTATTTAACAATGGAGTGTTTGGTCTTAGAAGATTCAAAGGAAGGGGTTGAATAGCATATAATAACATGCAAACATACAATGGAGATATGCATATGCAATGCAAAATGAAAAGATATGCAATTTCAGTTCTTGAATTGTTGGCCCCAAAGATATGAGACCAATTGTTGGAAGTGTTCATTTTGGCATTTATGCAACATGAAATGTTCAAAATGATGCATTTCAAAATATGCACTATATGTATGCTGAAAATGCCAACTATGCAACAAGACACACAATGAGCTTCATCTTCCAAGAGCACTATGTGAATGATATGCAGAAGGTGATATGCAAATATGTAATGCGATGCAAGATTTCAGATTTCACATGACACTCTATATGCACCTAATGCAACTAATGCATGACATGCATTACCAATTGTTATAATGTGAGGACACAATTTTATTCTGAAAAGAGAATTTAGAAAATTCATTCAAAGCATCAAAATCATCACATGTGAACTTTTCTTGAAAGCAGTTGTGCTTTTATCCAGAAAGATGAGTGGCACATTGGTAAAGACCATGGAACATTGATCAACTTCAGTCCTCAAGATGTTCAGTCACAGAATAACATCATCATGCTGAGAGAATGGAAAAACATCAATCTCAGAATTTTCAGCTTGCAAGACTCCCACATAATCAATGCATGATTTCAGAAAATTCATTTATCTTTGATGCCATATGCATAGATGATTCATGGTACCGGGCGGAGGCATATTCTCACGCATGGTGATGGCTTTCAAACATGCTTGACCTGCCCTTCCACATGTCACCATTTTATATACCATGTAATCATTGAAATGATGATCAGAAGCAAATGTATTCTCATTTGACATCGGGGGTTTAGCAAAAGGCATTCAATGGCTACACTCTCATATATACTGCTCAGATGTTTCAATACTATTAAGCTAAGCATTCATTATCCACATTGTCAAAAGTAACCAAGGGGTATTCAAAACTTCAAAATCACTGTCTGTCAAGTTATGGCATTAACATCAAGACCAAAGAGCTTCAAACAAACACTTTATTTTCTCACCTTTATCTTGAGTTACCTTTATTAACATCCTCAAATTCTTCACTTTATTTCGCTTGTTGTCATCTTCATCAACAAGCTCCTTTCTTTCTCTCCTGCAAGAAATAGAATGATATTAGCCAGAAGAAATGGAAGTAGATCAAATCTGGCATTGAAGTCCTCTTGAGCTCCTTTCTTTCTCTCCTGCAAAAAAAAATGGAATGATATCAGCCATAGGAGTTCCCTTGAAAACCAAATTTGTATCTTATAAATAGCAGCATATAAGGATATGAAAATACCAAGAACCCCATGCCAAAACCCTTTCAAAACTCCTCTAGGATAAGAAGAGAAACCCTAATGGGAATTGGGGTAAAAGTTCAAACCAATCGGTCCTCAAGATGGGCATTTCGACACCAACTGAGGAACATGCAAAACTGCCTAAGACAGTTAATCTGAGCCCAGAAATGCCAAACATGAATTAAACTCAATCTAGGCACATGGTGATACATTCAAACGTTTGAATTCTTACCATGATTTCAAGGGTTGATGGTCATAATCAAACCTGCACTGTAAAGAGCTCAATTCATGTCAATATTAAGCCAATACATATTGAAGAAACTAACGTCAGGGCTTTTCATCACATATGACTCTCTCTCTCTCTCAACCTGTAATATCAGAAACTCAATTTCATATCAATCTCAACTCAATACAAATGAGAAAGTCAATTTCAGAGCTTTTCTTCCACAAGACAATCTCCTATGAGCTGCAAGTATGTAAGATGAGTTTCAGCTTTCAATACAAGTGATTCACTCAAGCTGACACGAGTTTAAAGTTCACTTCAGAGATTTCAATTTTAACCCAACAGTGTAAAGAGTCCAGACTAAACACACGAAGAACCAAGTCTAAGCACATGTGTAGACAAGGTTGATGCACATAAAATACACAAGACTGCCTCTTTACACCTGCATATTAGAGACTTTAAATTCCAGCTGTATGAACCGAGAATTCACACAATCAATATGCACAAACATGAACAACCAACTTACAAATCAGTGTGAAATCAAGGATAAGCGTATGTTAACCAAGGCATCACACCCGAACTGGCCAAGTCTACTTAAGGCCTTCCTCTTGGCCTCAAGGCAATCCTGCAACAAAGTTCTCATTTGGTTGTTTTGGGTACCCAAACCTTCTTGGGTCCCGGATTGTTAGTTGCACCTCTAGAGGGTGCCTTCCACAGTTTTTTGGCATGCATATCATCAAAATACATTAAGGAGCAAACATGCATGGTATGTCCAAACTCACCACAATAATGACAATGACCAAAAGACTTCATGCTTTTCTTGTAAGAATGAGCATGGAATGTTTGTGGGTTTGAAGAGATGTTCTCATTTTTTAAACTAAAGCAATTGTTCATCCTGTGACCGAAGCTTCCACAATGAAAACAGTTCAATGGAGCAAATCTTTCAAATGGTCTTCTTGCATGAACATAAGAGTTATCAAAAGTTCTTTTTGTGTTCAAAAACTTTCTTGGCTTTGTGAAGCCATTCATTTTCTTGCATGCCTCTAGATCTTCAGATTTCATCAAAAAGTAATCATGCATCATATGACCATGTTCACCACAATAAAAACATGAGATTTTCTTTGTGGATGCATGTGTGTGTGCAACATGATTTCATGGCATTCATCATGACACCAACAACATTTTTAGTCTTTTGATGCAAGTTTTGTTTCTTTTTCAGTCTTTCATTTGATCTCTTCGTTGTTTGAGGAGCATACTGATTTAGAGGCCCATTTGATGTCCTGGCTATATTTGATCTATGGACAAAGGATGTATATACTTTATTTTTAAAATTCTTTTTGTTCACAGGATTATAGCCCAGCCCCTCTCTTTGAAAATTCACCTTAGTCCTCAATATCTTGTTCAAATTTTCTTTCCCATTTACAAACTTAGATAAGGATGTATTCAAGTCAACAATTTCAGATTCAAGGGATGCAATGTGCAATTCATAGTTAGCTATTTCTTGTTCAAGCACATACATTTTATCAGATTCATCAACAATCACCGATTTCCCTTTTTAAATATTTTCAAGATTTTTCAATCTACTTTCAAGCATGGAGATCTGAATTAGCATCGCACTATTTTCCTGTCTAAGTTCTTCAATTTCATTTGTAAGTTTATCATTCATAATCAATTCATTGCAAATATCCTGATCAATTGAGTTTGATTCCATTTTATTTCTTAGATCTTTTTTAGTTTTCTCTAATTGATCGATTTTGTTCTTGAGGACAACATTTTCATTTCTCAAACAAGCAATGGTTTCTTTGTGACATTCAACATCATGCTCTAAAATTTCATTCAAGTTATCAAGCTCAGAACACTTATCACAAGATCCATTTTCATGGAGCATGTTTTCAGATTTCTTTTTCAATTTTCTATTTTCTGACTTGAGTTTCTTATATTGCTTTTCCAACTCATCATAAGCATCAACAAGATCATCAAGAGTAAATTCTTCAAAATCTGAATTTACCTCTTCTGTATTTTTGTCACTTTGTTGATCAGCATCATCGGCCATGAGATATTTTTACCTTTCCTTCTCTTGAGCTTTGATCAACCGGTCCATAAGCTCATTTGCCGTCCTACAAGAAGACACAAATGGATACTTGTTAGTACTTACAGAAGCTTTCAATAAACTCAAAGTAGTAACATTATCATGGTGCATCATTTTATCCTGATTAGACCACTTGGTCTCATCTAGAGGTAATATGTGTGGACCATGAGAAATCAATTTCAAAAGACTAGGATTAATAGAATTAATCAACACACATAGTTTGCCTAGCCATGAATTAAAATTCGAACCAGTGAGGATTGGCAAACAATTCATTGTGATATGTTCAGAAAAATTCATGATTGTAGAATGCACTAGGATAACTCTGTAGATCGCGAGATCCAGGGACAACAGAGCCTTCCTCTGATACCAATTGTTGGGTCCCGTAGTGCAAGAACACGGATCTAGAGGGGGGGTGAATAGATCCTTCTACTAAAAACTATGTCCAATTAAAAACACAACTAGCACACAGCGGAATATACAAGATTGAGTAATTTAATCTAAACAGGGTTAAACTAGATTCACTCAATCTTACCGAGCTCACACGATTGCACAAACAGATAGGATAGAGAACACATAATCACAAGAATCAAACCACAAGACACGGGAATTTTTAAGGTGGTTCGGGACCACGACGGGTTCCCTACGTCCACCCCTCACCAAACCAGTGAGGCTTCACTACACGCTACAAAATGTAGCAACACGGGGATGAACCCCAACACACACACGCTGCTTTCGCAGCAAACCACACACGAGGCCTTGCCTCAAACTGCTGCAACAGCAGCACGAACACACACACACACACCACTAGGGAACACGCCCCGAACAAATTCCTCACACGGAGTCACAACTCCGTCCACACACATGTAGGACAATGCCTACACAACCACACGGGATTAAACTCCTAACCACACACGCGGATATACTCTGCACAAATCGACACACATAAATCAACACACACACTCGGAGACCCCTTTCTCCGAACACCCACATAAAGCTTTATCTCAAATGTATATGAATCAAAAACACATATATGCTATGACCCTCCAAACAAATTATAGAGATGAAAACTAGACAGATGCATCAAGTATAAGGCTCCCCCTTCTTCAACAAAATCTGATTCTCCTTGGCTCGTTGACGGATGATTATAATCTTGACATCATCTTCTTCCTCTCCTCGAGCCGATCCTCTTTTCCTTCAAATCCTAGCTCCAATCAAACCTTCATACATCACAAAAAGATTAGCTTCATAAACCCTTCTCCTCTCAACCTTGTGGCCGCACTCTTCCTTCTTCTTATGCAAGAGAAAGGAAAGCATTAGCTCATCTTGTTGCTTAGAATGAAATACACAACACTAATAAGAGGGCAGTAACTAGATGAACAAAAGAGCATGTATATATATATGTTGCACCTCTTAGATAATCCATTCAACACCTTGAGCAATCTCAAACATAATACATAGAAGTGAAAGATCAAGATAACTCACTCATGAAATGCTTCTACAGGATGAAGAACCGTTCTTGAAAGAGGATGAATGATTCTTTGCAAAACTGAAGTTGTAACTTGGTTTCCCACGTAGCTTCCAGTAGAGGATCGATTGGAGACTTGAAAACACCTTCTTCCCTTCACATACAAGCTCAGAAAAACGTGGGAGAAGCCCTTGGAGCAGCTGCTACGTCCCTGCACTCACAAGTGTTAGAACAAGAGAAGAAACCTTCAAACATCCCTCTTCCCTTAGGTTTTCGACCCAAGGAGATGTTATTATACTTCTAGAACGGTCAAGGGACACTCCAGGGACCAGATCCACGAATTAGGGAGAGATATAGGGCAGTTGAATTGATTGGTTGGACTTTCGAAACAAGGGCAAGAAAGTCATCTTTGCCGGCTCCACACAGGTGTCGACACCTGGTGTCGACACCTGGTGCCCAGGTGTTAACAGAAAGTCAGAAACGGAGTGCTGGACATTGGGTGTTGACACCTGGTGTCGACACCTGGTGTTCTGGCCTGCTGCCAGAACCAGGGTAGAATTGCTGGTTTCAGATGTCGACTCCTGCTGTGGACACCTGGTGTCTACACTTGCACCTGCAAAAAGCCCAGAGACCCATTAAGCTAAAAATGAAAGCTCCAACCTCACCATGAGTTATGGGATGATGAAAGAAGGTTGTGAGGAGTTCTTCCAGCCTGTAAAACATAAATTGAAAATTAGTTTTGCTTCAATGTTAATCTCACAAACACTTGGGAAAGTGTTTTCCCTTTGCCATTCCAAGAATGAAATAATGATGAGTAAATTGTCATTCCAGGAGTGAAGGAGGAATGAGATATCCATTTAAATCCACATATCAACACTTACCTCATTGTTTTACCTGATTTCACAATGTCTTTAATTACTTGTTTATTAGTTGAATCGTTCATGTAAGAATCATGGAGTTCTAATGAACTCATAAGCAAGTTAATATTAAATCAAATCTCAAGATCCCAACTTCAACCCAATTCTCCTACAAACCATTTCACAAAGCATTTAAGCCATATGATCAGAAGGACAAGGAACCATCATTCAAACTCATCAGACCACACATCATTACCTTGGGGGCAAACAATGGTATTTGCTTCTCAATCATTCATTTATCCTTGCCGAAGTACGCATGAATAACATGATGCTCAATATGACATTTATCCAAGCATGTTTTCCATAAAATCTTTCTCATCGAGTACAAAGCAATCTTACCAAGTGAATATACAATGCATGTGCAATGTGCTAACATCAAAGCACATATGAGCCTTATAAAGTCACAGATCCATCCACATGATGATATCCCAATAACAACAGTTTGTACTCATCTCCACAACAATTTCAAACTTCATATTGAGAGGATAATGAGTTCAAGCACATGAAGACATGAATAAGCATTCACGCATAAGGTCAAGCAACAAAGTCATTTTGTAATCATCAAAATCACATACACAATAATATTTTATGTCTCTACACCAGGTACATAGAGTACACCACCCCCCCACCTGCTGTGGGTATATTTATTTAAATTCTTAGATAAATGAATAGTGAATATGCACTTTATTTTGCTCATGATAGTGTTGTGTCCCTGGGTTTTAATGCCGTCAAAACCATGAGTCATGTATACTCTTTATGTGGATAGTCAATGTGTTTTGTTAATGTAGAATCATGCATGGAGCTAAGACAATGGCCAACCCAAATCAGTGCAGTCAAAGTCTTATAGGGTGTTTATGAGTAATTTTTTTCTTAAGACTATTTCTCCTTTAAAAAATATCAAATCATAATTTTTGTCACAATTTTATATTAATAGAATGTAGATTTTGACATGTTTGATAAAATCTAAGTACTATTTAAGAGAGTATGCAGTTTCCTTCTTAGGAGGTGGTTGAAGAGGGAGAGATAAGTGGTTATGGGAGGGATAGAAAGAGGGGTGATGTATGTGTGTGAGAGAGAAAGGTGGTTATGGGAGAGAGAGCTCTTTTGAAAAAAAAAAGGAAAGAGTTGTTTTTATTTGGGGAGGTTTAATGAAGAGTTAACTCCCTCCCTAAAATTTAGAAAAGGAACACCAAATGTATAGACAAGAGAGTCTCTTACTCTTATTTTTAAATTTGAGAGAAAAAAGAGTGAAAAAATAGCAACCAAACACCCTATTAGTTCTTTAGAAATGGGTCATAAATCTATTAAGATTCATACAAGGGAAGGCAGGAAGATAAGGCAGACAACTGAGTCATTAGTGGTGACAAATAGGCAAGTAAGGCTGACAAATAGGTCTCTACGGGTGAAAGGTTGTAGCGCTGAATATGTGTGAAGTGTTGAAGCTGCATGTTAAGGTAGACAAATGCACACACAAGGCTGACAAATGGACTTCTATGGGTGACATATACCCTCTCAAGGGTGAAAAATAGCAGAAGAAGCTAAGACCGACAAATGCGCACATAAGGCTGACAAATAGACTTATGGGTGACATATACCCTCTTAAGGGTGAAAAATACCAAAAGAAGCCAAGGCTGACAAATGCACACATAAGGCTAACAAATAGTGTCACGCCCCAAGATTTATGCAGCGGAAACAATCGGAAACGCGAACAGCCGGCATGGTAAGCCTCTTGCAAGCAATATAATCAGAGTACCAGACAATCACTCAAAGTAATTGCACAAGTAATCTTATTCAAACCTTCAACTTTATTTCATATAAATAATCCACCAAGTATACAAGACTCTTGACTCTTAACATTCTCCTAACATAGACTCAAGAAAAAAAAATTACATAATGACTTGGCTAGACATTAGAAAACTAAGGCTTATCTCGTTCATATGACCTTCAATTGCTCTCGGACCTGCTACTTGTATAATCTGAATCTGATTCACTAATTCTTCCTGAAATATTAAGAAAATAGGTAATGAGCACACTTGCCTAGTAGGTATCTTCGTATCAACATGATGGCAATCTTAAAGTGATTAACATTTTAGCTCTAGAGAAAGTTAAATCATGCGAATACGAAACATGCGAAATAGAACCAAAATAGCAAGATATGAGAATATGACTGAGTAAGTATATAACAAGAATATAACTTTGGCCTTTCCATGAACAAGAATGTAACAAGAATGCACTTTTCATAAACTTTTGAGGCTATGCACTAGAAAGTCATGTAACACACAAGAATGTACCTTTGCTTTGCAAGTACTTCGTGAAAATTTATGGATATTCTTGGATCTTCACTTATTTATAAAGAAAGTACTCCCAGCGCAATGTGACGCCAGTAGCATCATACCCCATGGTTTACAGTATGTTTCCGACAATCAGTCGAGGGGACTAGCATAGAGCTCTTGAATACAATCAGTACTTGTACTGCATCTTCAAGTATAAATCAAGCTACTTCCACGAGTATAATAATAATGTCGGCCAATAAGGTAACAAGTTCAATAATAGTTTTGTGATACAACGTCAATGGAAGAATGCACCAAATATGAATATAAGAATTCAAAGAATGCATTAATAACTAGGTAATGCTTTGGAAAGAATTCGGCAGCATAACAGTACATTCATTAATTTTCATAATTTATTTAGACATCTTTGGAATAAGGTGACCAGTTCTAGATAACTATTAGACCATCTGGAACATAGGAATACTCAACCCAAAGGTAAAACCATGGGTTAAACATTGAAAAAGAAGTTGGAAGCATGCGGTCTAGGGCAGGGCCGCTAAGTGTCATTGGCGGACTAGCAATAGGCCGCTAATAGACTCTGGCGGTCATACATTAGGCCGCTAAGGTCCAAAACTCATTAAAACACCGGTAAAGTACTTTCTAGATAATTGGGCTTTTATGGTACAACCAGCTCGGTGCCCTAGTGAGAATCCTAGGCTCGCGGAGACTTATAGAGGTCTTGAAACAAGATCACCTAGTCCTTTGGAAGGAATATCCAATGGAGAGGTTTTCAAGTCCAAGATTGTGTACTTAATGTGCCATGTGTAACTAATGGTCACATACAAGAGTATATGCCATGTACTTAAGAAAATGACTCATAGATGAGGAATAATCGTGATAAAAAGAGATCAAATCAACTAGATAAATCATGATCCATATGAAATTTAATATACTTATAAGAGTATATGGTTTTGGCATGAAATTAACATAAGTTTAAAATAATCCCAAGTACATAAAGAACATGAAATCTACTAGGATGAACAACATATATAACTAAGTATACGAATACAATACTTAAAACAGGTGTAAAACTTAAATAGCTAGGCTTATCATATGATAAATAAGGTTAATGTGCTTTATGTTTCGGGTTAACATAAATATAGAATTCAGAAAATCAAATGGTCTCGTGATGACCGTTTCACTAGGCTTAGCGGTCTATCGAGAGGCCACTAAGGAAACATATGTGGTCTTGTGGAAGACCATTTCTTCCTAGCTACTGTAAATAGAAATAAAAACTGAGATATGGCTAATCTAAGGCAGATGGATGCATAGTAAAATGTGCCAATCAGGTAAATAAGGCCGGATAACATCATATTAGGACATGGAGACACATGGGTAATCATGATTTATTACTTTCATTATTAAAGGTATGAGTTATGCATGCCAACTTAACCCTAGATGCGCAATCAAAATAAAACATGAAATGCTCTGAGTACAATGCATGAAAACGACTGCAACTTGATGGCTTTTACTCCTAAGGTCATGTTTAAGCCATTCATGAGATAACCTACTTCTGTTTTGGGCCTTTAGGCTTCAAATTTAGGGCTGAAAGTTAACCCTAATTTCTGCACGTCCTGAACCGAAGTAGTAACTTCTTGCCCCTCTATCTCCCGATTCTCTTGACCTAAATATGTGAAATTTGGAGTGGCATAAGAGGGTACTAAAAGGAACAAATTGTTCTAAAGAACCTCTATCTAATTACCTCGTTTAGGGCTTCTATTTTCATGATCTTCCTGGGTCGGTCGCACAGTTTCTTGAGTTGTTTTCACCAAACCAGCGTCTTTGCAGGATTCTATCTCTCTGTAGGCTTGATCTCCTATAACAAAATTTTGAGAAAAGTTAGATCTAACTATAATGAACAAATTCCTAGAAGGAATTTACCTCTAATTCGACCTCTTTACCTTAGTTCCACGCGAGCCAAACGTAAGGGTCTCGTAGGTTGGTTCTGTGGTCTATTTATAGAGTTTAGCTTGGGTTCCATGGATTTGAACAATTCTAGAGTCCTAATTAGGTGCAAGATCGATCCTCAAGAGTTCTAAGCCTGATTATGCTTCTATCCACTTCGATTTCTGGGAGTTTAGATGCTAAGAATCCAACCTTTTTACACTTTCCTCTATTTACGGAACCTGCAGAGCTTAGCGGTCATTTGGGAGACCGTTTTCCAATGGCTTGTGGTCTCGCGATTGACCATTTTGGGTTTGGACGCCGAATTTGAAACCAGTTCAAACTCTTGTATTATTATCCATCTTTTATCCTAAAATATTCATACTTATCTCCTTAATTCCGTAAATACACCAATTCCAAGCTTCTAGAACATGGGCCAAAATTTAAAATTATAATTTGGGCCAAGTGGATTTTTCAAAATGGGCCTAATCCTCTTGGATTAGTATAGGGCCTAAATAATTAGTTTTAATTTAACCACCTTTCAATTTATAGCCCAATTGGTCTGCTTAAATGCTTATTAATTATATTTAAATCCAAAAAAATTTCTTAGAAAATCCTCTGGCGTTACACCCTCCCCCACTAAAAAAAATTTGGTCCCCAAATTCCTGATAATAAGATTTGCTAAGGAGAATGTACTTACATTCAAATATCTCTGAAAATCTTTTGCGCATGACCTCCTTAGTTTCCCATGTTGCTTCATGTGGCCATGACTTGGTCTATTGGATCTTAACCATAGGAATAGTTTTATTCCGAAGTTGACGCACTTCTCATTCAATGATCTTGATTGGCTTTTGCTCATATGTCAAGTCCTTTTGAATTTCTAAGTTGTCGTAAGTCATGACATGGAAAGGATCGGGGCCGTACCTTTTGAGCATGGAAACGTGAAATACATCATGAACTCCTGATAATTGAGGGGGCAAAGCTATTCGATATGCAACTTCACCAACCCTTTTGAGAATTTCAAAGGGGCCAATGAATCTCGGAGTAAGCTTGCCTTTAATACCGAATCTTCGAATACCTCGACCTGGAGAAACATTAAGGAATACTGTTGTGCCCTTGTGGTTTTGATGATATCAACCACTATGAGTCATATTGATCATTTCTTAATGTGAATGTGATTCTTATGTTACACTTACTTTGATAATCATGATTCAATTATATATGCATAGCATGTACATTCAGTAAGAACATGTTCTGAATAATGATCAAAAGGTGGATCAATGATCAAAATTAAGGAAAGAAGAGAATAAACTGAGCATCTGGTCAACAAGTCAACGATCAACAAGTCAAAGTCAACTGAGCTAGAGTCAAAGGTTCCGTCAAGTGATGAAGAAATCAGAAAAGTTGAAAAAGTAGGATGATATATCTGACTGTGCATAGACCAAGGTCGGTGCACGCTATCTGTAAGGTCGATGAGTGTTGTCAGCGAGGTCAGTGCACATCTGCCTTCCTCTCATAGAAGGTCAGTGCACATCTGCCACAAGGTCTGTGCACGTTTGGTTTGAATACAACAAGGTCGGTGCACATCTGCTACATGGTCTGTGCACGTTAGGTTTGAATACAACAAGGTCGGTGCACATCTGCTACAAGGTCAGTGCAGGTTTTGCATTGCGCATGATAAGGTCGGTGCAGCTTTTGCCTTGTGCTAAACAAGGTCGGTGCACACTCTTGTTACCTGCATAGAAGGCATCCAAGATTAGTGCACGGTACATATGCTTCATGCGATTTGAGGTCGGTGCAAGTTTTGATTTCAAAGGAGCAAGGCTAGTGTAATCCTTCTCAAGCACAGAGGAAGGTCGGTGCAACCTCTTCACTAGCACTGTGAAGGTCTGAGCACACAGTAAGGTCTGTGCAGCATGGCAAACAAGGTCGGTCCAACCCCTCATTCAACACAGTGAGGTCGGTGCATGTCCTGCCTTCAACACATGCGAGGTCGGTGCATGTTTTGCCTTCAACACAGCAAGGTCCGTACATGTCTTGCCTTAAACGCATGCAAGGTCGGTGCAACCTGTTTGCTAGCACCGTGCAGGTCTGAGCATATAGCAATAAGGTCTGAGCATATTCTAGTATAAGGTCGAAGCAGCTGAATATAGTAAACCTATAAGGTCGATGTTGAGAAGTGTTTGATGAATTGCCTAAGTGAATATTCAAGTGCCAGCGTGTAATCTCAAGGCACGGGAGCTCGAACCAGGTGATGGCATGTATTCCCAAGTCAGCCAATGATGGGCACGTGTTTCTCCAGAAAGGCTGAAAGCTTACGCGTGGACCCAAGGTGCTTATGACTGGGCACGTGTTCCAAGGATGGCAGATCTAATGGCACATGATCCGAGATAACCTGGGATGCTTCTTCAAAAGTCTTCAAGGGAAAAATATTCATCGCCACGTGGGCCAATGGGATTTCACTAGGTCCTTTTCTACATCATCCATACAGAGGCTCTGACCTATATAAAGACCGCCTCATCCTTTGATGAGAACAAAAAAAAGAAAGAGTTGTGAAAAGCTGCTGAGAGAAGAGAAGAATAGAAGAAGAGGCCACCAGAGAGAAAAAGTGAAGAGAGAAAAGAAGAGAGAGCAGAGAAGAAGAAGAAGAAAAAGCTGAGAGCCAGAGTGAGAGAGAGAAGAGAAAGAAGAAGAAGAGAGGAGCAGCCAGAGGGCAAGAGAAAGTGTGCAGCCGAAGCATCAAGTTGTTTATCTGTTCGTGTACCAACTCATCGATCAAATCCATGGTTCTTGTGCTCCTCGGAGCTACATCTGTTTTTCTTTCTACTTTTGCTTTTTCATTTACTTAGTGTGTTCTTCCGATACTCTGTTTGGAGTTCGGGGTCCCTCGTGGGTTTTCAGGAGAAGGGAGAGTGTATCTCTGGTTTGCCCTCTATCGATTCAGAGGAAGAGAGACTTGAGTCTCTGGTTGTGGGTGACTGAAGGTCGCTCACGGGTTCCTCCTGTGGATTCAGGAGAAGGGAGACATAGTCTCCGGTTGCGAGTAACGGGAAGTTGCTCGTGGGTTCCCTCCGATTTGGAGGAAGGGAGGATTGGTCCTCCGGTTCTGATCTTGTGGGCTACAAGGTCAGGGTTCAGATCCTGTGGGTTATGAGATCGGTGTGAGGGATTTTTTTCCCTCAGGGCAAGCTGTTTGGCAGTGGTTGTTTGTAGACTAAGTCTGCTTCGATTTCTAGCTTGTGCTAGTGGAATCCTCACTCGGTTTGAGTGAGGGGTGGATGTAGGAAGACTGTGGGTTTGGCCGAACCACCTAAAAATATCCTGTCCATCATGGTTTGATCTGTGCGCATACTTCCATATCTACCATCCCCACTTGTCAAGTTGCTTGGGCGTTCCTTATCAGAAGTTTCTGTGTGATTTCAGCATGAATTTGATATAGCTGTTAAGTGTCTGAGTGAATGCTTAGAAGAAGCACTTGCTTCTTAATGTCTCTCGTGGCTAGAGTTCTTGAGCGTGTAGTGATTGAGATTGAACCATTTCCATGGACGATCTAATTTCAACAATTGTTTTGTGTCCTCTAAGTAAGAGAGCTTAGTTGTCTTGAGAGTAGGCAAAAGTTTTATTCCACAATTTTTAAAGAGGGATTCATTCACCCCCCCCTCTGAATCTCAGCCTTGCACCCTCACATTCTAACAATTGGTATCAGAGCGGGTCTCTGATTCATCAGATCCAACGATCTATAGAGGATCCTGCTATCTTATTTTTAGGTGCATTTTTATTTATGCTCAGTCTATTGCTTGAATTACTCTTGAACTGATTTCCATGACTAATCCACCGGTTTTCAATGGCTCTAATTTTAATTCGTGGTTTAGTAGTCTGCATAGCTATGTTAAACTGATTGATCCTGATATGTGGAAGTTAATTTCACAAGGTCCTCACAGATTACCAAAGAAAAAGTCCAAATGGACTGACAGTCATAGATCGAAGTATGGAGAAAATCAGAAAGTTTTGGATTTAATGAAAGCAGCTACTGACAAAGCCTTCCACTCCTGCTTTCATGATTGCAGGTCAGCCAAGGACATCCTGAACAAACTGAAGACTGCTTGCCGTGGAAATGAAGACCGATGCTTGATGGCTAATGGCAGTAATGAAAGTAGCAGCCAAAATGAAGAAGAGGACAATGATTAGGTAAACTCCTTTCAAAAATTCACTCTAGATGATTGGCAGGATGCATATGGTGATTTATTGGAGTCACATGAAATGTTATGAAAATAATATAGAAAATTAAAAAAGACAACTAGGTTGAATAGTTCAAATTCTCCTTGTGAAAAGTGTCTGGAGTTGAAACAATCCCATGATGCTTGTTTGTCTGATATTCAAATGCTTAAGAAACAAATTGGATTGTTAAAAACAAAAAACCAAGAACTTACAAATGAGATTTCTAAACTAGAAGAAAAGCTTAGCTCAACTAGTGATACTTAGTTCTCTACTAATGATCTTGTTCAGAATAAAAAATTGCTGGAAGATCTTCAACGTGCTAACTCAGATCTAAACAAGCTGAAATCTGAAAACGAATCTCTCAGGAAATCTGTTAAAGAAAATGAAGAAAAATTTCTGAAACTCAAACAAGAGAAGAATCTGCTTGCTGAAAAATTTAATGCAATCAAGTCTGTAAACATGGAGTTACAGAAAAATGAGAAGTTAAAATAGCAAAGAGATCTGAAGGAATTTGAAACTAGAAGAAAGCATGAAATTAACTCAAAGGATCAGGTTCTAATAAATGAGTTAATTCAAAATGATAAATTTAAGGAAGAAAATGAGAAGTTAAAACAACTGAACTCTGCTATTGTCACGTCCCGAGATTATGCAGCGGAAACAATCAGAAATGTGAACAACCGGCATGGTAAGCCTCTTGCAACAAATATAATCAGAGCGCAAGATAATCACATAAAGTAATTGCACCAGTAATTCACTAAAACCTTCATCTTTATTTCATATAAATAACCATCAAATACATAAGATCTTTGACTCTCTTTACTAGACTCAATAAATTAAAGATTACATCATGACTCAACTAGACACATGATAACTAAGGCTTCTCTCGTTGATATGGCCTTCAATCACTCTCAGACTCGCTACTTATATAATCTGAATCCGAATCACTAGTCCTTCCTGAAACATTGAGAAAATAGGTAATGAGCACACTTGCCCAGTAGGTATCTTCGTATCAACATGAAGGCAATCTTAAAGTGATTAGCATTTTAGCTCTAGAGAATAAGATAAATCATGTAAATATGGTAAAATAGGTAAATGAAACCAAAGTAAAAAGATACGATCATGACGAGATACGAAAATATGATTGATCAAGTATATAACAAGATTGTAAAATTTGGCCTTTCCATGAACAAGAATGTACTTTTCATAACCATGGAGGCTATGCACTAGAAAGTCATGTAACAAGCAAGAAAGTACTTTCACTTAATAGCAAGTACTTCATGAATTTACGTGGATCTTTATTCATGTCCGTGGATCTTCACTTATTTATAAAGAAAGTACTCTCAGCGCAATGCGACGCCAGTAGCATCATACCTCATGGTTTACAGTATGTTTCTGACAATCAACTGAGGGGACTAGCATAGAGCCCTTGAACACAATCAGTGCTCGAACTGTATCTTCAAGTATAAATTAAGCTACTTCCACGATTATAACAATAATGTGGCCAATAATGTACAAGTTCAACAATAATTCCATGTTAAGATAACCAAGGTATAGAACGTACCAATAATTGATCATGAGAATTCAAGAAATGTATTAATAACTAGGTTATGGCATGGAGAAAATTCGACAGCATAACAATACATTCTATATTTCCATAATTTATTAATGGCTTATTTGAATCATAGTATACTCAACCCATGGGTTAAACATAATTAGATTTGATGAAAGAGAAGCTAGAACCATGCGGTCTAGGGCAGGGCCGCTAGGTGACAATGGTTGTCTATCAATAGGCCGCTAACTATCTCTGGCGGTCATTCATGAGGCCGCTAAGGTCCAGAACTCATTAAAACACCGGTAAAGTACTTTCTAGACAATTGGACTTTTATGGTACAACCAGCTCGGCGTCCTAGTGGGAATCCCAGGCTCGCGGAGACTTGTGGAGGCCTCGAAACAAGATTACCTAGTCCGTTGGAAGGAATATCCATTGGAGAGGTTATCAAGTCCAAGAAAAATGTGCCTATAAGTGCAATGTGTAACTAATGACAACATACTGGGATAAGAGAGATCAGGGTAAAACAGTGATCAAATAAGTCCATAAAGTTTATGAAAACATGCTTATACATACAAGAATATAAGTTTTTGGCCATGAAAATAACATAGGTTAAAAATAATCCCAAGTACGCAAAGAACATGAAATCTTCTAGAGTAATTTGTTAACACAACTAGGTATAAGAAAATAACACATGAAACAGGAATAATAACCTACTTAACTAAGCTTAAAATATAATAATTTGAACTAATCTACAATATGTTTCGGGTTAACAATATTACAGAAATCAGACAACACAAACGGTCTAGTGGGTGACCGTTTCATGGGTGCTAACGGTCTGTCGTAGGACCACTAAAGGTTTCTAGCGGTCGACAGGAAGACCGTTTCTTCCTGGGTAATAGAAAACTCAATAAAAGTGAAATACAATACTAATCTAAGGCATATTGATGCGAGATGGGATGCGAACCTGGGACTCTAGATCGCGGGCGTCCTTAAGCGAAGGAAACGCGTGGATCTGCGCAGTTGAGAAACCGGCAATGAGTCTCGGGTATCGGCTTTCCGCGTGCTCAGATCGAGTCACGGGACGGGTTTCCACTCACTCACTCTCGCAGCGGTGATAAAAATATGACGAGCTACGTTCTATCACTCATGCAGCGGCATAAAGAAACATATATGAGTAAAGCAAATGCCAAGTGGGGAGCAGACATGATACCTCCACGCTCCAAGTGTAGGGAGACGACCCCGGCCGAAACTCGTACTCCATGTACACAGTAATTAAATAATTACAACAGTGATTTTATGGCCCACTCCACAGAGGGAGGTAAAGGGCGACAACAATAACCCGGGAATACCAAGCTTGGGTTAACGGGCAGCAATTTGGAATGCTCTCCGGCCGGAGACAGGCTGCTGGTCTGGCTCGGTTCTGCGGGGCCCGCGGATAGCAGGCGGGTCCGGCTGCTGGGACGATGGTGCCCAGGCATCTCCTTGCTGCGACGGCAGGTTGGGACGCTGCAGGGGGGTTGGCGATCGATCTCCGGGAGTGGCGGTCGCCGAAGGTATCCCGGCATATTTTTGCTGGAATTATCCGATGACTGCTTTGCTGGCCTGTTCACGGATCAGAAATTCGCGCCTCCACGAAAAGAATTTCTGCGCCCAAATCCGGTGTCGGATCAAGGCAAAATTAGTACCGATGGATAGATGACTCAAAGGGTTACAACATATAATTATTTCAGATCCATCCAGTAGATGGATTAGAAATCAAAACGACTGTTCCCGAGATTTTTTTATTGACTCAGATTACAGACAGTCAGGACAGAACAGGTTCAGCTTGAAAATGATTTTTGACCGACACAAAAATGATGGACCTAGACTCTAAAAACATTATGGGTGGAAGAGGGGGATGTGAGGAACACGTATGAAGTTTTTGGGATTTTTTAGTGGTGGCTAAGGGTGGGGAAAAAATACGACAACATGACACTACCCCGCAGATCTACTGATGGGTAGACTGTCAGGGGTGGAACTAAAATTACATGAAAAATACTAAACGGTGGCAGATTGAAATAAAATTTATATGGATGGAAAGCTAACACAAAGAGAAAAAATCTCTCAAAATCTCAGCTCGATCAGAGCTTCGGGCTGGGAGAACCGACCTGTTCTTTAGCTTGTTGTTCTGGATCTCAGAGTTCAGGACAGTAGGGTAAAGAGATGGTTGTGGCGGCTCGTCGGCGACACGAACGGAGGCGGCGGCGGCGGTGGCTGGAAATCACATCCAGCAGAGGTGATAGAACTTGAAATCCACCAAGTTTATGGCTTCACACCATAGAAATTAGAGCAGTCCAGCTCTAAGGGGGAGAGAGGAGATAGGGGCGCCTTTGGGCTTGCTTGGAGCAAATGCTCTTTTTCCTTCATTAATTCTCACAAAATGGAAAATACATGGATTATATAGAAATGTACAAATGACGTAAACTATCCCCAGATCTAGGGTTAGGGAGGGGTAAACAAGGTATGGGATAATTAATCCCCCATGTGGTCAAATGACCATAAATAAAAAAAATACAACAAGCATTAAACTATATTAAAGGGGGGGCACCCCCTTGACTAAGGGGTACCAAAATTTGAATTTTCTTTTTTTTTGTCCCCCCTTGGTCCAAGTCCAATCTTGGACTTTGAACTAGCCCCACATGGGCCCTAGATCCTTGGTGGACCAATGAAAAATAAGGTGGGGGCCCTGCTGGACCTACTGGCAAATTAAATAGAAACCCAAAGGCCTTTTTGCAAAGAAACCCAAAGATTTCTAATGACTAACCCTTTGACTTATAATGCCTTACAATTGTAAACCCATTTAGCCAAGGATATAAATACAAACAAAAGGATACAAATGTAAAAAAATAAAATGTTAGTACTCGGTGTTGATTCCCATCAATTCTCCCCGGGTGGGAAGAACTCGACCCCGTCGAGTAAGGGGTGCGACTGCTCGTGTGGCTCCGGCGGATCTGTCACCAACTAGGTTGCGCGGAGTACGCTCCACTCCAAGTAATCGTCACCTGTTCATCCCGTATATATTCGATATGCACATGCTGCTGTGGGAATGAGGCTTAGTGGTGGACACTCCGGGGTGGGGTCACTCTTAAAGGAAGGAGACGTCTCAATAACTCACTAGGAATCACCTCTGGGTCCCTTTATGTGACTAGATCTGAGACAAAGAATGGTAGAGCCGATCCCAAATTCCGGCAAGTCTACAACGTACGCATTAGACCTGACTTGCCTCACACTCGAAAGGGACTGACAACGTAAGCGGACATGAGACCGACTATGCAACTCTTAATATGCTCGACACATACAGACGCACTATGCACTCGACAATCGTGACAAATTGGACATATAAAGAAAGACATGGACTCACACATGACCCTAGACAAACCTACTGTTAGACCGACCCATTCATATGCAATAGTGGACCAGGACATCCGAATGTGTGCCATGCATACACACGATGCAACCAAATGTCGGTAGAATCATGGAGTCCTAGACATCCCAAAACGCACCACTCATGCACTGATGGCCTATTGGATTTGTGTGGTTTGGGTGGGCCAGGAGAGCTGAATTCATCTTTTACATCACCCCTATAAGATGGTAATGTGTGTGTCTCTTCCTGAGGAACGGTCTCCTTGCTATGCATAGGTTGACTGGCCCGAGTGGGAGGGGTGCGATAGTGGACTCCCTTGACAAAGTAGAGTAGATGTGGTGGGTCAAGGGGTTCACTAGGGAAGGGTTCGAAGGAATCAAAGAATGTGTGACCCCTCGAGCTGGGTTCCCACACGTCACGGTCCGATGTTTGGAATTGAAGGTGTAAATGGTCACCTTAATGCACGAGGGTATATGAGACGGTGGTCTCATGTAGAAGGTATGGTTCCTCCCTCGAGAAAAAAGGAATGAAGTTTGGCTCGGACGACATGGGGAGGAATAAGAGAATCTTCGTTGTGACACGACCCACAGTGCACACGGAGATAATGGACCCTAAGGCGGGGTGGGTGAAGCTACGACTTGTGGGTTGGTCGAAGCCTCGGGCCAACATATACGTCAACTTCATTTGCCAGTCTAATCCCTTAATAAGGTCACCTAATGTATCAACATGGTGACTAGACCGAAAAGTGGTGTGGAATGAGTTGCAGGGCACTAGTTGTAGTGTGGGGTCCATGGATGGGTAGCAAGGCAGTTTAGGGACCAAGCCTATCTTGAGCCAACTAAGTAGTGGCTCGGGGTTGAGTAGCTTTCCCGTTAGAAACACGGGTGGCTTGAAATAAGGATCGAAAGTAGATGGCAAAGGAGCTCTAGGGGAAGGGTTCCCCGGCTGGGGTGGGGAAGGTCGCGGGGCAGGAGCGTCCTACCTCGTGGGCTCATGTAGAGAGGTAGATGCTCACCGAAGGGTAGCATCAAACCTTGACTCGAATGGCTCAATCTCTAGAGCGACCTGATAAGAATGCTCCAGAGTGGTCATGTCGCGACAAAGCAATTTAAACCGATAGTGAAGCCGCAAACCACTCTGGAACTGAAATGCGATCGTGGTGCTCTTCTCTCCAACTCCATATCCCAACCGGTACTCATCGAAGTCCCTAATGTACTCAGACACGGGTTTGTTGCCTTGGACTGGTCGGATCGGGGTTTTCTCTTTCATTGGGACTTGGGCGTAGGGGTTGGCCATAGTGGCAAAGAGATGGGAATTCATTCCCCTATGGGTGGGCATGCTTTGGAACACTTTTTTTTATTTTTTTTATGTAAAACGTTTATGCAAGACTAATGCAAGCACCTAGACACGACTCTAAATGGTGAAAAGGGGTAAAATGCGGACTCGACTACAAACCTAGACTCAACTCATATCCGATACGTGGCGGAGATTTGATCCGAAGATCATACTCATGCAAGTGTGCTACCTTCCCGATAGGCGTAACCTATCATTCTGGGAACACCTTTTGATATAACGGGTATAGGAATTCAAATGCAAACTTTGGACCGACTAACCGACTACCCTAGACTCGACTTAGGTCTGATACCAATTTGATGCGGGATGGGACGCGAACCTGGGACTCTAGCTCGTGGGCGTCCCTAAGCGAGGGAAACGCGTGGATCTACGCGGTTGAGAAATCGGCAATGAGTCTCGGGTATCGGCTTTCCGCGTACTCGGATCGAGTCATGGGACGGGTTTCCACTCACTCACTCTCGCAGCGATGATAAAAACATGATGAGCTACGTTCCTATCACTCATGCAGTGACATAAAGAAACATATATGAGTAAAGCAAATGCCAAGTGGGGAGCGGACACGATACCTCCATGCTCCGGACGTGGGGAAGATGGCCCCGGCCGAAACTCGTACTCCTGGTACATAGTAATTAAATAATTACAGCAGTGGTTTTATGGCCCACTCCACACAGGGAGGTAAAGGGTGACAACAATAACCCGGGAATACCAAGCTTGTGTTGACAGGCAGCAATTTGGAACGCTCATGGGCCAGAGACGGGCTGCTGGTCCGGCTCGGTTCTACGAAGCCCATGGACAGTAGGCGGGTCCGGCTGCTGAGACGATGGTGCCCGGGCGTCTCCTTGCTACGGCGGCTATCTGGGACGCTACAGGGGGGTTTTCGATCGATCTCCGGGAGCGGCGGTCGCCGAAGGTATCGCGGCGTATTTTTGCTGGAATTATCCGATGACTACTTTGCTGGCCTGTTCACGGATCAGAAATGCGCGCCTCCACGAAAAGAATTTCTGCGCCCAGATCCGGTGTCGGATCGACCCAAAATTGGTACCGATGGATAGAGGACTCAAAGGGGTACAACATATAATTATTTAATATCCATCCAGTAGACGGATTAGAAATGAAAATGACTGTTCCGAATGTTTTTTACTAACTTGGATTACAGACAGTCAGGATAGAACAGGTTTGACCTGAAAATGATTTTTGACCGACACAAAAACGATGGACATAGACTCTAGAAAAATTATGGGTGGAAGAGTGGGATGTGAGGAACACATATGAATCTTTTGGGATTTTTTAGTGGTGGCTAAGGGTGGGGGAAAAATACGACAACAGGACACTATCCCGCAAATATGCAGATGGGTAGACTATCAGGGGTGGAACTAAAATTACGGGAAAAATACTAAACTGTAGCGGATTGACACAAAATTTATATCGATGGAAAGCTAACACAAAGAGGAACAACCTCTCAAAATCTCAGCTTGATCAGAGCTGGGAGTTGGGAGAACTGACATGTTCTTTAGCTTACTGTTCTGGATCTCGGAGTTCAGGATAGCAGGGTAAAGAGATGGTTGTGGCGGCTCGTCGGCGGCATGAACAGAAGTGTCGTCGGCTGGAAATCACATCCAGCAGAGGTGATAGAACTTGGAATCCACCAAGTTTATGGCTTCACACCATAAAAATTAGAGCAGTCGAGCTCTAAGGGGGATCGAGGAGATAGGGGCACCCTTGGGCTTGCTTGGAGCAAATGCTTTTTTTCCTTCATTAATTCTCACAAAATGGAAAATACATGGATTATATAGAAATGTACAAATGACCTAAATTATCCCTAGATTTAGGGTTAGGGAGAGGTAAACAAGGTATGGGATAATTAATCCCCCATATGGTCAGATGACCATAAATAAAAAAAATACAACATGCATTAAACTATATTAAAAGGGGGGACTCCCCCTTGACTAAGGGGTACCAAATTTTGAATTTTCTTTTTTTTTGTCCCCCCTTGGTCCAAGTCTAATCTTGGACTTTGAACTAGCCCCACATGGGCCCTAGATCCTAGGTGGACCAATGAAAAATAAGGTGGGGGCCCTGCTGGACCTACTGGCAAATTACATGGAAACCCAAAGGCCTTTTTGCAAAGAAACCTAAAGATTTCTAATGACTAACCCTTTGGCTTATAATGCCTTACAATTGTAAACCCATTTAGCTAAGGATATAAAGACAAAAAAAAGGGTACAAATGTAAAAAAAATGTTAAAACTCGATGTTGATTCCCATCACATATCATGCATGGAAATCAACATGAATAAACTCTATAGCATGATAGAACGAGTATAGGCCAACAATATGTATGGGTGTATGTAATAATAAGAGAATTTCCTTTTTACTCAATTAGGGCTAGTTTATGCATAAATATTATACTAGATGCATAGTCCTAATGAAAACATAAAATTCTCAGTGTTCAATCCATGAAATCGACTGGAAATAGAGGACTTTTATCCCTAATGTCATGTTTAAGCCGTTCATGAGATAACCTACCTCTGTTTTGGGCTTTAAGCTTTGAATTTTAGGTTGGAAGTTAACCCTAATTTCTGCACGTCCTATCCTAAACTAGCAACTTCACACCTTCCTAACTCCTGATTCTCTTAACCTAAAGACGTGAAATTTTGAGGGTAAGAAGAGGGTACTATAATGAACAAATCGTTCTAAAGAACCTCTATTTAATTACCTTGTTTAGGGCTTCCAACTTGCAAATCTTTCTGGGTCGGTCGCACTACTTCTTGGGTTGTTTACACCGAACCAGCGTCTTTGCAAGCTTCTATCTCCCTGTAGGCTTGATCTCATCGAACAAAATTTTAAGAAAAGTTAGATCTAACTAAAACGAACACATTCCTAGAAGAAACTTACCTCTAATTCGACCTCTTTACCTTAGTTTCACGTGAGCCAAATGTAAGAGTCGCGCTGGTTGGTTCTGGGGTCTATTTATAGGGTTTAGCTAGGGTTTCATGGATTTGAACGATTCTAGAGTCCTTATTATGTATTAGATTGATCCTCAAGAGTTCTAAGCATGCTTACAAGTCTACATACTTCGATCTCTAGGAGTTTAGACGCCAAAAATCCAATCTTTGATTTTAGGTTTTAGGCGCCAAATTTGAAACTAGTTCAAACTCTTGTATTCTTATCCACCTCTTTATCCAAAAATATTCCTACTTATCTCCTTAATTCCGTATATACATAAATTCCAAGCTTCTAGAACATGGACCAAAGTTAAAAATTATAATTTGGGCCAATTGGATGTGTCAAAATGGGCCTAATCCTCTTGGATCAGTGTAGGGCCATAATAATTAGATTTAATTAACCATAATTCATTTAATAGCCATTTTCACCCATTGAATAATTAATATAATTATATTTTAATCCCAGAATTTTCTCGGGCGTTACATCCTCCCCCACTTAAAAAGAATTGGGTCCCCAAATTTCTGTAATAAGTTTTGCTAAGGAGAGTGTATTTACATTCAAATATCTTTGGAAATCTTTTGCGCATGGCTTCTTCAGTTTCCCATGTTACTTCGTGTGGCCATGACTTGGTCCATTGGATCTTGACCATAGGAATAGTTTTATTCCGAAGTTGACACACTTCTCGTTCAATGATCTTGATTGGCTTTTGGTCGTATGTCAAGTCCTTTTTAATCTCCAGGTTGTCGTAAGAGATGACATGGAATGGATCTGGTACATACTTCTTGAGCATTGAGACATGAAATACATCACGAACTCCTGATAATTGAGGGGGCAAAGTTATTCGATACGCGACTTCACCAACCCTTTCGAGAATTTCAAAGGGGCCAATGAATCTCGGAGTAAGCTTGCCTTTGATACCGAATCTTCGAATACCTCGACCTGGAGAAACCTTAAGGAATACATGGTCTCCTACTTGAAATTCTAGGTCGCGCCTTCGATTATCAGCATATGATTTCTGTCTATCTTGAGCCATCTAGAGTCTTTCCCGAATAAGCTTTATCTTCTCAGTAGTATCCCTAATGATGTCGGGGCTGAGAAATTACCTTTCCCCTACTTCATTCCAGGAAATAGGAGATTGACAGTTTCTACCATACAGAGCCTCGAATGGTGCCATTTGTATGCTAGCTTGGTAGCTATTGTTGTATGAAAAGTCTACTAGAGGCAAGTGACCGTGCCAACTTCCTCCAATGTCAATAGCGCAAACTCTGAGCATATCTTCCACCACTTGATTTATCCTTTTAGTTTGACCATCAGTTTGTGGATGGAACGCAGTGCTAAAATTAAGTCGGGTCCCTAATGAATGTTGTAGACCCTTCCAGAATTATGATGTGAACCGAGGGTCTCGGTCGGATATAATGGTGACAGGGACACCATGTAGTTTGACGACCTCCCTCATGTATAATGCTGCTAGTACATCCATAGATCATCGACTTTTGATTGGTAGAAAATGTGCAGATTTAGTCAATCGGTCTATGATCACCCATATACCATCATGTCCTCCTCTTGTCTTAGGTAAACACATAATGAAATCTATCCCTATATTTTTCCATTTCCACTTGGGAATATTCAAGGGATGTAATTTCCCAGCGAGTCTTAAATGTTCTACTTTTACTTGTTGACAAGTGAGACATCGGGACATAAAATCCGCTACTTCTCTTTTCATATTAGGCCACAAAAGTTTCTTTTCAAATCTTGATACATCTTGGTAGTACCAGGGTGAATAGCATACCTTGATTTGTGAGCTTCTTCCATGATCAATTTCTTAGTGTCATCATGATTTGGCACACAAATTCGATCTTTAAATAATAGTCTTCCATCATTTGAGATAGAAAATTCTGGTCTCTGATCAATATTATCCTTAATCTCCATCAATGTGGGGTCAT
The DNA here is from genome assembly GCA_022559845.1 of Amorphophallus konjac. Taxonomy (NCBI): domain Eukaryota; kingdom Viridiplantae; phylum Streptophyta; class Magnoliopsida; order Alismatales; family Araceae; genus Amorphophallus; species Amorphophallus konjac. Next base: position 82,918,952 of record CM040124.1, on the reverse strand, counting down.
TTTCTTGCAATTGGACTATGTCCTCGATCAATGTTGGTTGAGACCTTATATTGGCAATCATACCTCCTTCTCCTTCTCCGTCAATATCAAGATTTAAATGAGAAAAATCTTTAATAAGACAAGTTATACCTTTCTTGAGGCTTTCTAGAGTTGCCATCGGTTTCCTGGTAAGAGCGTCAGCTACAACATTTGCTTTCCTTGGATGATATTGGATAGTAAAGTTGAAATCCTTAAGATACTCCAACCATCTGCGTTGTCGCATGTTTAACTCTTTCTGGGTGAAGAGCTATTTCAGACTTTTATGATCTAAAAATATAGTGAATTTCTCCCCATAAAGGTAATGTCGCCAAATCTTCAATGCGAATATAACCACAGCTAGTTCCAGATCATGTACAGGGTAATTTTCTTTGTGACACTTTAACTGCCTTGATGAATAGAAAATCACTTTTTCACTTTGCATAAGGACGCATCCTAGGCCAATGCCAGATGCATCCGTATAGACTTCAAAGCCACCACCCTCTGTCGGTAGCGTTAATATAGGTGCAGTGGTAAGGTGTTCTTTAAGAGTTTGAAAACTCTCTTCACAATCCTTCGACCATGTAAAAGGATTCTCCTTTCTTGTGAGTCTAGTCAAAGGAACGGCGATCTTAGAGAAGTCTTTAATAAATCTCCTGTAAAAACCAGCTAGACCTAGAAAACTTCTAACTTCAGACACAGTCGTCGGCTGGCTCCAATTCTTAACAGGTTCTATTTTAGAAGGGTCGACAGCGATACCTTCCTTTGAAATAATATGGCCAAGGAAGGAGATCTCCTTTAGCCAGAACTCACACTTACTAAGCTTTGCATAAAGTTTGTGCTCTCTTAGCATTTGCAAGGCTATTCTTAAGTGCTCTTCATGTTCCTTCTTTGTTTTGAAGTATATAAGAATATCATCAATGAAGATGACTACAAACTTGTCAAGATAAGGTCTGAAGACATTATTCATAAGTTGCATAAATGCTGCTGGGGCATTGGTTAACCCGAACGGCATTACAATGAACTCATAGTGGCCATATCTGCTCTGAAAAGTAGTTTTATGTATGTCTTCATCTTTGATCTTGAGCTGATAATAACCTGACTTGAGGTCTATCTTGGAGAAATATTCTGCTCCTGAAATCTGATCAAAGAGTTCATCGATACGCGGCAATGGATATTTATTCTTAATTGTGAGTTGATTCAGTCGCCGATAGTCTATACATAGCTTGAGGGATCCATCCTTCTTCTTGATGAATAGAACCGGCGCACCCCAAGGGGATGTGCTAGGTCAAATAAAACCCTTGTCTAATAACTCCTGAAGTTGTTTCTTCAATTCCTTGCGTTCTGTGGGGGACATCCTGTAGGGAGCTATTGAAACAGGTGCTGCTCCCGGAATGAGTTCAATGAAGAAGTTTACTTCCCTTTCAGGCGGTAAACCGGGTAAATCTGATGGAAATACATCGGGAAACTCATTCACAACGTGAATATCTTCTAAGATGATCTCCTTGAACTCGGTAATGATTACGGAAGCAAGAAAAATTCACATCCTTGCAAAATAAGTTTGCAAGCGTGAAGAGATGAAATAATGGTAGGATGCTTCCTATATTTGATACCAAGGAAGGAAAACCTTGGAAGATCTAGTTTCCGAAAGGAGATAATCCGGTTATGACAATTTATATAAGCGTCATGGTCTATAAGTCAATCTACACCTAAAATAGCATCGTAGCCCTCCATGTCAAGGCATATGAGGTTTGCTGGAAGATTGTGACCTTCTACCATTACCTCACTATCGGCGTAGTAGGTTGTAAGTTTGGTTCAGGGACCTAATAGTGTAGTGATTGCTAGGTCCGAAGGTAGAGGAACTGATGAAACTGGTAAGATTTTTGCAAAAGTAGTAGATATAAAGGAATGAGAAGCACCAGTATCAAATCACATGAATGCATGATGGGAATAGATTTGGATAGTACCTTCCATTAGTCCATCATTCTTCGGCGCTTCTTCATCTTCCATAATAGCATTTAGACGAGCCTGTCGCTTACGTCCACGATTGGAAGATTGTTCCTTCATAAGGGGGCAATCCGGCATGCAGTGCTCCCGACTGCCACATCGTAAACAAGCACCGAGATGCTTCCAACATTCTTCGACCGAATGATCGAACTTCTCGTAAAATGTGTAAGCCGTCATGACTTTCTTTTCTTCTTCTTTGACCTTCTTGTTCTTGTGGTAGCCACTACCACTCTCGTTCTGGGATCTCTTATTGCTATCACGGGATTTGTAAGGTTCCGTGATACTAAACTTTCCCTTCTTTTCATGCCGATCAGACCTTTGGCTCGGCTCTCTCCTTTACCTTTAAGTTTTTCGACCTTCTCTAAGGTCCTTTCCCATAGATGCGCCCATTGAACCATCTTCACATATGTACGGATGTTCTGAGACCCTAGTTCTTGAATAAAGCCAGGCCTTAAACCGTCCATAAATAGATTAGCTTTTAATAAGTCGGTACTAACCAGATGGGGAGCATAAGGCGCCAGCCTAGAAAATTGGAGTTCATACTCCGCTACTATCATCATGCCTTGGCGTAACGAAGCAAATTCCATAGCTTTCCTCTGCTTGACATGTTCGGAGAAGTATTTAGCTCGGAAGAGTATAAGGAATCCCTCCCAAGTATGTGGTGCATCTTGAGGCGGTGCAGGAATTGACTTCCACCATGTACGAGCATCTTTATTGAGTTGGAATGTGGCAAGATGAACCTTCTCTTGGTCGGCACATTGCATAATCTCAAATATGCAATTCATTTCATCAATCCAATTCTCGGCTTCATCTGGATTAGAGGAACCAAAAAATCATGGAGGATTTAGGCTCCTGAAGTTGCGGTGAAGATCACCGGCACCAGCACTTGCGCCGGCTTGTGCCATGTTTTGCAATGCCTGGGTGAGACCCGAAACGGTCTGTTGCATTCCACCCCAATCAACATGGTGAGCCATCGTAAGAAAGAGGTACCTGAGAAAAGTGATAGGTTTGTTATTCTCCATAGATTTTAATGAAATTTTGCTTAAAGATATATTCTAAATAACTAGCTCATCCCGGGTTCTATCCAATTCTCATATGGGTTGGAGAAAATTTTCTAGTTTTATAGGTGTGGGTCCTTAAGCCTTGGACTTAGCCTATGCCATGATATATATATTTCCTAGGAATAAATAAGTCCTTAGACTTATGCTTTGATACCACCTTAACTGTCACGCCCCGAGATTATGCAGCGGAAATAATCCGAAACGTGAACAGTCGGCATGGTAAGTCTCTTGCAAGCAATATAATCAGAGCGCAAGACAATCACATAAAGTAATTGCACCAATAATTCACTAAAACCTTCATCTTTATTTCATATAAATAACCATCAAATACATAAGATCTTTGACTCTCTTTACTAGACTCAATAAATTAAAGATTACATCATGACTCAACTAGACACATGATAACTAAGGCTTCTCTCGTTGATATGGCCTTCAATCACTCTCGGACTCGCTACTTATATAATCTGAATCCGAATCACTAGTCCTTCCTGAAACATTGAGAAAATAGGTAATGAGCACACTTGCCCAGTAGGTATCTTCGTATCAACATGAAGGCAATCTTAAAGTGATTAGCATTTTAGCTCTAGAGAATAAGATAAATCATGTAAATATGGTAAAATAGGTAAATGAAACCAAAGTAAAAAGATACGATCATGACGAGATACGAAAATATGATTGATCAAGTATATAACAAGATTGTAAAATTTGGCCTTTCCATGAACAAGAATGTACTTTTCATAACCATGGAGGCTATGCACTAGAAAGTCATGTAACAAGCAAGAAAGTACTTTCGCTTAATAGCAAGTACTTCGTGAATTTACGTGGATCTTTATTCATGTCCGTGGATCTTCACTTATTTATAAAGAAAGTACTCTCAGCGCAATGCGACGCCAGTAGCATCATACCTCATGGTTTACAGTATGTTTCTGACAATCAGCCTGAGGGACTAGCATAGAGCCCTTGAACACAATCAGTGCTCGAACTGTATCTTCAAGTATAAATCAAGCTACTTCCACGATTATAACAATAATGTGGCCAATAATGTACAAGTTCAACAATAATTCATGTTAAGGTAACCAAGGTATAGAACGTACCAATAATTGATCATGAGAATTCAAGAAATGTATTAATAACTAGGTTATGGCATGGAGAAAATTCGACAGCATAACAATACATTCTATATTTCCATAATTTATTAATGGCTTATTTGAATCAAGATAAGTTCTAGATAATCAATGGGTCATCTAGGATCATAGGATACTTAACCCAAAGGTAAAACCATGGGTTAAACATAATTATATTTGATGAAAAAGAAGCTGGTGTTGACACCCATTTTATGACCGATGAGTTGGGTCATTTCCTCATTCATCTTATATGATGCTCCAGGTTGTTCACCCTTGTTGAGTCTTCTTGGTCAAATTTGAGATTTCTTTCATGGGTCATTTCCTCCTTGGTTGGGCTTGGTTCCACGTCCTTGTCAGCTGGATGTTGCTTGGCGAACTCTCCATTTCATTTGTCATCTTTTCGTGCCTAATGCATCAATCCTAGCGCGTTACGGTATCCTAACGCACCTCCCATGGACCGTTACGTGATCCCAGAGTCCTGAGCCAACCGTTCTCTTCTCATGCTTATCCTTTGCATTGTAACGGACTTATTTCAATCCGTCACCATCGTATAACGCATTATCTCTAATCTGTTACGCCTTCCAGAGTTCTCCTTTCGAAAACTTTGCCCGTTGGTCTTATCTCTTAGAGGGTAAGGTTGTATAACGGACTAGCCATGGAGTGTTACCTTCATGTGGCGGTCTATCGTGAGACCATTACATCCATCAGAGTGTTCTAGCAGAACTGCTCTTTCTCTGCTACTCCGTGGCCGAATTGAAGTTTGATCTGATGATTTCTCCTTCAAATCTGATCCTTAGAACCTTCTGTTTGATTCTATGGACTCTTGGGAGTATTATCTTCAAGACTTTGCCAAGAAACCTCCTACTTTTTTAGCTGGATCATCTCCAACTCGAGCCTAGACTTTGAGGGTCTATAAATAGAACCCTTGACTTCATGGCTTGTAGAGGAGACATCTGGAGTTCGCGTCGAAGTGCTGCTGCATCCTGGAGCTAGAACCCACCAAGGAGAGCTGCTTCCCACGTTCATATTCTTATAAAGTCCAGGGAGTATTGTTTCCAAGGGTTTAGTTAAGTCAAGTTATCTTCTCTAGTCTATTTTCCCTCCTCCAAGCATCATAGCATCTCCCCTCTTCCTCTACCATGTACTTGCATCTTCTGCATCCATTCAAAACATCCTCCCATCTTTTAAACGCCCCAAGGGGGGTTAAAAAAATCAACCACCCCGGTATTCTCCCTTTCCTTTTGCATGTTCTCCAATTCTTTTGATTTATAGTTACTACACTTTGCAAAGGCTAATCTGGGTATTTTCCTTTGTTGTCTACATTCTTTTGTAGGTTTTCCAAGGTTAAGGCACGAGGCCCAAGCTTACTGGTCGGCTGGAAAGCGTGGAGATCAAAGATTCCCAATTCCTTTTCTGTAGACCTCTAACGGATCAAGAAAGGAGCGTTACGGTTCTCTGGCGCATCTACACTAGTCCGTTACGCTTCACAGAGTTACAGATTACAGTTCCTGGTTTTTCTCTCTCCTACGGGCAGGTGCTTCAGCCACCTATTCTAAGGTACGTTCAAAGTCCTTGGCTTGTTAGTTACCTTTGTGGCGATCACGTTCCTTCTTAGTTGGGCAATAGCTCTCTCTCTCTCTTCACATCTTTTCCTTTAATTGCTTGTTCCACCCCTTGCGGTGTGTTTTCTATTCCTCTTGCTCCATGCTCGGCGTGTGTTTTTATTTCTTCTTTAGTTTAGTTCCATGATTGAGATTGCTTGCCCATGCTTAGAGGTCATGATGGTTGCATAGGTATATGTTGTACATTTCTATTGGTAGATTGATTACATTATTCCACATATCTGCATAATTGATCACATCATTTTGCAATAAAGGAATCGTCACAATGACAAATAATAATCAACAGAATTTTTGGTGATCACGGTGGGACATCTAGTGCCAATCGTGCCTCTTGATCTCTGTTAAACTTGCTATCCATTTCTTCCTTCTTTTGCTCGTGTTTCCTCGGATTTCCTTCTATTTCCTGTTGTTTCTGGTTCCCTGGGTTCTCTAGCGGTCGTCTCCTAGTGCGTCACACTATTGTAACGGTCCATTCCTGGACTGTCAGGCTTTCTGACGCGGGTGTATATGACCGTTAGTCAAGTTACATGTACGCATTCCGAGGTGCATTTTATTTCCTTAGTTTCTGCTGTGTTTTTTCTGCTTGGGTGCTACTTTGTCTCTTCCTTAGTTGCTTCGTCTATTCTTCTCATTTTGTTGCATAATTGATTGTTAGTTTGTAGCCTAGAATTTGCATGCACTCCGGTGCACATAGGTTCATGCATATTTTCATACATTAGATTGCATTATCCTACCTTGGTGTGTGGACCTCTCATCTCCATATTCCTTGGAGTCGACTAGGAAATCACATCAGAGAACTCCGTAAGTCCCCGCGAGCCGTGGATTCCCACACTGACGCCGGGCCGGTTGTACCACTTCCCACCCCGTGTCTAGGATTGCATAAGTGAAGGTGTGATTACCCTTAGAGTCAACCAAGCCATACATCCTTTCCTATTAGGAATCTATTGTTGAGAACACAATTTTGATCAAATCATTAAGGTTCTAAAGGAGGAAACTATAAAAATCTTGTTGCATCATCTAAATAACTTGGTTGACCTTGAGTGTTGTTATCTCTTTTTCACTTACATCTTTGTTAAAATCATCTAAGTTTAGTCGCTCATTGTGTGTTGTTTGGTGTTGTTTGCATTTTTGTTAAGGTCTTTCGTTGCATGTGGAGTTGCTTCCGTTCTCTAGAAGCTTCATCACCTAGGGGTAATTCCTTCTCCAAGTGCTACTCCAATCCGCTCTTTGAGTCCACTATGGCCACTTTTGATCTCCCCCGTTCCCATGAGGAGTCTCTTCCTCAAGGGCTCCTAGAAGATCCCTCTAGGGTTATCTCATTCCAACCCGGGGAGGGGCACATCCCCCCTTCGTCCTCCATCCCTATGGAAGGCGCCCGATCCACTCAATCTCTTCCTCCTCCTTTCGCCAATTCTATTCTTCAAATGATGGCCCAATTAGACCCGGCCCAACTTCAGGCGGTTTATCAAGCCATGCAGGAGTCCAACACCCCACCTTCTACAATTCTACAAGGTCAATCCAATCCCTCCATTCCCTAGCCTAGGACTGATGGATCCGCTGTTCAGCCCATTGACCTAACTCTGGTCCAACCCAGGACCCTTAGATTCTTTAATCTGGAGATGGGCCAGCCTTCTAGTTCGGCCCAGCAATTGTTGGATAAGGGAAAGACCATTGTCCCTCCTTCTTCTATGACGGATCATTACATGTCCGGCCCATCAGTGCCGCAGGTCCTTGTCGGCCCTAATGATTTCATGCGCCATAATCAAGGGGCGACCCAAGCCCACACCAATATGGGTCTTCCTTCGGCCCAATATCCTTCTTATGGGCCGCCTCCTCCATCTGCTTACCCCTCTGCTCCTCAGATTCCCTCTTTCACTGTCCCTACTCCTTCTAGGGAGCAGGAATTGCTTGATAAATGGGCCGCCATGCAACAACAACTTGACTTCCTCCAGAAGCGGGTCGGCCCACAATCCTTGGCAGACGTTCCGGTCCTGAGCTTTCAAAATATCTGGTTTCCTCCGCAATCCGAGCTCCCCAATTACCGCAAGTATGACGGGACCGGTAATCCCTTTATCCATGTGAGGGACTTTCTATATGAATCGGCTCAGTTTCAGTATGATGATCGCCTCATGGCGTATCTATTCCGCCGATCATTAGATGGGGTCGCGCTTGAATGATTCTACACTCTGCCACTGGAAGATGACAAAAATTTCAAGATAGTGAAAGATAAGTTCATCCAGCGGTTTCAAGATAGGGTCGTTCCAGAATATTCCTTCACAGATTTGGTAGATGAGAAAATGAAGCCCGATGAAGAATTTGCTACTTATGCTGATAGATGGAGGCAGATGGCTGCCAGCATACCGGGCCACATTTCGAAGGAAGAGAAGGTCAAGCAACACATTTTTAATGCCACTCCGACCTTCCGTAACATTTTGGTGATGAATGATATAGCAAACATGGATCAATTATATAGCCGGGCGTGGTTTATCCAAACCCAATTCAAGGACTCTCCCATCCATTCACTCTTTGAAAACCAAAAGTCCAAGTACCATAAGAAACCTCAAGGGCCCGTTACCGAGGGAGTCCAGACAAATGAGCAAGTGCAAGCCGTTCACTTTCCCTCCGCCAACCCAAATAACCAAATTCGCTTCCCCCAGAACTCCCGCAACACTCAATACACTCCACAAAACCATCCACTAGCCTACTCCACCCCAAAAAACCCTCCGCAAAACACCTTTGCCCCTCCACAAAACACATTTGCCGCTCCGCAACAACCCCCACAGCCTCCGCAATACCATAATGTCCATCCACCTAACGGCTACAACAACAACAACAAGCGCCCGGCTCCGAAGAGAGCACAGTACCCACCTCTGCCAGAAACCCTCACAGACATCTTCTCAGCTCTTATGTCCATTAATGTTGTACAACTCCCTCCGGAATGGCCCATCTAGAACCCGGCCGTTGATCAGACAAAGTACTACATGTTCCACAGGCAGCCGGGACATACTATTGAAGGGTGTTTTCTGTTCAGAGACTTGGTCTACGACCTCCATGAAGGGCAGAGAATTGATTGGGCCGAAATGCATAGGGTCATTACAGAAATTAAAGAAAAGAGAAGGCAGGCGCCGAGGCAGCAACTGCAGCAACAACAGGCACCACAGCCGCAACAACAGTCGCAACAGCAACAGCAGCCAGTTCAAGACTTGGGGATCCATCAGAACCCAATGCCGAACCATCCTCCCGCTCCGCAGCCTCAGCCGCTAGCACCAGCTCAGGTTAATGTAGTTCAACCGCTGGCCCCCGATGCTGGATGGTCCTTTGACGATGACGGCTCCGCACCACAAGTCATGGCCCTCCACCACAACTACCGCACTCCTTCCACTCCCACCATCCTTACACCCACACAACAAAACCCTCCTCCTCCTACTAGACCACTTGTCCTTCCATCCACTCCCACTCCACCACTCGTCTCTTGCCCATTGCTCACTCCCGCTGTCATCATTACGACTAGCCCTCCGCCCACACTTCCGCTAGCCTTTACACCTCCACCTCTGCTTGCACCCGCTATCACCATACCCGTAGTTAACTCTCCACCCATTATCCTTTCACCGCAACCCCTTGTCTCCACTCCCACTCCTACATCTCCACCGCACCCCCTTTTACACCACTTACCCATCCCAACGGGTTCATCCTACCGCCATCAGATACCATGCCGGCACGGAATTGGGCTCTTCAGAGCGGGCATTTATTTCACTGCAACTATGCTCCCACTTCTAATCCCCAGTCTCCTCAACCGGTTGCTGATCAACAAGAAGAGACCGAGCCACTGTCGGGTACCCAATATGATTTGTTACATCACCTTGACAGTGTGCCCGCCAAGATATCTGTGCTTGAGCTTATTAAAAGATCTACCCTTCACCAAGATGCTCTCAGAAATTTTCTTCAGAAGGTGATGGTTAGCGAAGATGTGGCAGCTGATAGTTTACCTATAGCTTTGGCGATAATATCTAAGGGACCAGCAATAACATTTTCTTAAACCGAGCTATCTCCTCCAGAAGCTTGACAGATGCCACTTTGCATTTCGATTATCTGGAACAAAGTCAGCATTGATGCGGCATTAGTTGACACAGGGGCATCTATCAACGTATGTCCACTCAGCACTCTCAGGGTCTGCAACTTGTCAGAAGAGCTTCTACGACCGACCCCTACAACTATAGCTGCATACGACAACTCACGAAGAGCTTGTCACGGGGTTGTCACCATTCAAGCTGAGCTTGGGCCTCTCACTATGCCCATTGAATTCTATGTGCTGGACATCGACCCTATGTTCAAAGCTATCTTGGGTCATCCGTGGATCGATACTCTTAGCACCATGCCATCCACCGTGCATCAGTGCCTCAAATTTCCTTTTCAAGGGAGGGTGGTTAAAGTCAAAAGCTTATCCACGGTCCAGTCTGTCAAAGCTATTTCAGAGAAGATTTTGCCCACACTATGGCCTAGTAGTCGACCCGTTATTTCTGTGCTGGATCTGGACTTCCCTTAGGCTTATGCACCACACAAGCCCGCCACTACACCAGTCAACATCAAAGTGAAGCCCCAGATCCGAGATTCCAAGGGATGGGATATTATGTTAAAGCTGGGTCATCAACCGGAGAGAGGCCTCGGTGCGCAGTTACAAGGGCGGACCAAGCTGGTTCTCAAGGGAAGAAAAATGGGCAGGAGAGGTCTCGGTTATCGAGAGTCCGCGCTATCAGTTTTGGGTGACTCAGGACCACTTACCTGGAATTACCGCCAGCATTTCGTAAGGGGGCCTCTCCAGCTAGGCACATTAAATCCACAGTCAGTACAGTCTGAGAAGAAGACCACAGCTTGCACGGTTGCCAGTCCACCTCTATTGCCAAAGGGGCCGGTTGATGATATGATTGACTACAACCGAGCATTTGCCAGAATGTTCCTTGGAGAAGAAAGCTGCCAAAAGAATCAAGAGGTACAGCTTGTGCGGTGGAAGCCGAACAAGCCAGCCAACCATCCACAGGAGAAGGGGAGCTCACCTATTGTCTTTTCTTGGTCTCCCTCCCGTCTCACATCTCTCTTCCAGCAGCTGGAATCTATACCTCAATCACCTCCAATCATGATTGATCTGTACTTCACGAAATTGCCAACCGAGGTGTTAATTATACCTTGTGCATGTGGGCAATGCTCGCCCATTGATCTCTCCACTGTGTGGATCTCCTCCTCCAATCTTTCGGACATGTGGTTTTCCTCTTCTGGTTCTTTGATGTCTTGTTCCCGTCTCTCTTTCCTCTCCAACTTTCCCCTCCACCATCTCCTCCATCCTGCTATATGATCTCCACTGATCTCCAAAAAAAACGTCAAATGAAATGGAGATTTTGGTGGAAGATTACGCTATCTTGTTTCCATCATCCTCCCAAGGGCACGAGTCCCCTGCTCCTTTTTTTCCACTAAATTTCCTTTCTCCTAGGTTAGACGTAGGGTCCGTCGAGTCTAGGGAAGTAGAATCTGTTAGGTCTAGAGAAGTAGGGTCTTGTTCTAGGTCATCCCATCCTTTCGAACCTGAGCCGCGCTCGCTTGCGCGTCATTCCCAATCCATTCCTGATAGGTTCTTGTAGGATCTAGCTCAGCGATGTCGTGCTCTTCTGAAGTGCCCGGAGTTCGTCGCCACGGCCATTGTGATAGAAGACGATGAGGAGCAAGAAGAGGTGTGGAGCGACGACGGACTAGGTGTTTATGAAGTTCTGGATGAAAAAGACCTGGTCGATGATGAGGACAACAATGAAACTACTGATCTGTATGCACAAGGATTAAAGAGATTCGACGAGCCATCGTTGGCAGTGGATGAACCTACAAAGGAAATAAATTTGGGAACTGAAGAAGACCCAAGGCCCATTATTATTGCCGCTAATCTCCCTCCGCAAGTAGAAGAAGATCTAATCAAGGTTCTGAGGAAGTATAGTGATTCTTTCGCCTGGTCTTATGAGGACATGCCGGGCCTTGATCCCTCCTTAGTGGAACACTGACTTGTACTTAAACCAGGGGCAACACCCGTAAAACAAAGGTCAAGAAAATTTCACCCCCACATGGCCTTAAAGATTAAAGAAGAGGTCGATAAATTGTACAAGGCCAGATTCATTAGAGTCGTTCTATATCCCCAGTGGGTGGCAAACATAGTCCCTGTCATCAAGAAGGATGGAAAAGTGCGTATTTTCATCGATTTCAAGGATCTTAATAAAGCATGTCCCAAAGATGACTTCCCGCTACCTCACATAGATGTCTTGGTGGATAACACCGCCGGGTTCAAAGCGTTCTCATTCATGGATGGTTATTCTAGCTACAATCAGATCCGTCTCGCTCCTGAAGATCAAGAGAAAACCTCCTTCACCACGCCCTGGGGCATGTACTGCTATGTGGTTATGCCGTTCGGTCTGAAGAACGCAGGTGCCACCTATCAAAGGGCGATGATGGCCATCTTCCACGATATGATGCATATCTATATGGAAGCTTACGTGGATGACATCCTGGTGAAGTCAAGAACCAAAGAAGATCACCCCACAATTCTAGCTAAGATGCTACAAAGAGCTAGGGAGTACAAGCTGAAAATGAACCCGAAGAAGTGTGTTTTTGGAGTTTCTTCAGGGAAGTTGTTAGGCTTTATAGTTAGCAAACGGGGGATCCAGATTGATCCTAACAAAGCAAAGGCCGTCATGGACATGCCTTCGCCTAAGAATATCACGGAACTTCGAGGATTGATTGGTCGATTGCAATTCATCAGAAGATTTATATTCCAACATTCTCAAAGGTGCCGCCCATTTTATGAATTGCTAAAGGCGGGGGTCAAATTTGAATGGAATCAAGATTGTCAAAAGGCTTATGAGGACTTAAACGTCTATTTATCCAATCCCCCGGTTTTGCAACCTCATGTCCCTGGGAAACCCCTAATCCTATACATCTCGGTCATTGAGGACTCCTTAGGGGTGGTTTTAGCACAAGTAGACGATGCGGGGAAAGAGTGGGCAGCTTATTACCTCTCCAGGTTGTTTAACCCGGCTGAGGCCAGATACACCACTATGGAGAAGACTTGTGCCGCCTTAGTGTGGATAGCTCAGAAGCTTAAGCATTACTTCCTAGCCCACCCAGTCTGGTTGATCTCTAGAATGGACTCGATCTGTTATCTCGTAGAAAAGCCTGTCCTATCTAGTAGGTTAGCTCGCTAGCAGAGCTTCCTCTCTTAGTTTTATATCACGTTCATCGTTCAGAAGGTGGTCAAAGGATACGCCATCGCTGAGCATCTTGCCCATCTTACTATGCCACACACTGACTCTATTCAGGATGATTTCCCTGATGAGCATCTCTCTGTCCTTACTCATCACCCCTTTTGGTCTATGCACTTCGACGGTGCACTCAATTCTCAAGGCCGAGGGATAGGCGATGTTCTGCTTACTCTGGAAGGGGTGACGATTGGAGTCACTGTGACTAGGCACTCAATTCTCAAGGAGGGGCATCTGTTGACACCCATTTTATGACCGATGAGTTGGGTCATTTCCTCATTCATCTTATATGATGCTCTGGGTTGTTCACCCTTGTTGAGTCTTCTTGGTCAAATTTGAGGTTTCTTTCATGGGTCATTTCCCCCTTGGTTAGGCTTGGTTCCTCGTCCTTGTTAGCTGGGCGTTGCTTGGCGAACTCTTCATTTCATTTGTCATCTTTTTGTCCCTAACGCATCAATCCTAGTGCCTTACGGTATCCTAACGCACCTCCCATGGACCGTTACGTGATCCCAGAGTCTGAGCCAACCGTTATTCTTTCATGCTTATCCTTTGCAATGTAACGGACTTATTTCAATCTGTGACCATCGTATAACGCATTATCTCTAATCCATTACGCCTTCCAGAGTCCTCCTTTCAAAAACTTCGCCCGTTGGTCTTATCTCTTAGAGGATAAGGTTGTGTAACAGACTAGTCATGGAGCGTTACCTTCATGTGCCGGTCTATCGTGAGACCGTTACATCCATCAGAGTGTTCTAGCAGAACTGCTCTTTCTCTGCTACTCCGTGGTCGAATTAAGATTTTGACTTGATGATTTCTCCTTCAAATCTGATCCTTAGAACCTTCTGTTTGATTCTATGGACTCTTGGGAGTATTAACTTCAAGAGTTTGCCAAGAAACCTCTTACTTTTTTAGCTGGATCATCTCCAACTTGAGCCTAGACTTTGAGGGTCTATAAATAGAACCCTTGACTTCATGGCTTGTAGAGGAGACATCTGGAGTTCGCATCGAAGTGCTGCCGCATCCTGGAGCTAGAACCCACCAAGTAGAGCTGCTTCCCACATTCATCTTTTTCCAAAGTCCAGGGAGTATTGTTTCCAAGGGTTTAGTTCAGTCAAGTTGTCTTCTCTAGTCTATTTTCCTTCCTCCAAGCATCATAGCATTTTCCATCTTCCTCTACCACGTTCTTGCATCTTCTGCATCCATTCAAAACATCCTCCCATCTTTTAAACGCCCCAGGGGGGGTTAAAAAAACCAACCACCCCAGTATTCTCCCTATCCTTTTGCATGTTCTCCAATTCTTTTGATTTATAGTTACTACACATTGCAAAGGCTAATCTGGGTGTTTTTCTTTGTTGTCTACATTCTTTTGTAGGTTTTCCAAGGTTAAGGCACGAGGCCCAAGCTTCCTAGCTTGTTGGAAAGCTTGGAGATCAAAGATTCCCAATTCCTTTTCTGCAGACCTCTGACGGATCAAGAAAGGAGCGTTATGGTTCTCTGGGGCATCAACACTAGTCTGTTACGCTTCACAGAGTTGAAAATTATAGTTCCTGGTTTTTCTCTCTCCTACGGGTGGGTGCTTCATCCACCTATTCTAAGGTACGTTCCAAGTCCTTGGCTTGTTAGTTACCTTAGTGGCGATCACGTTCCTTCTTAGTTGGGCAATAGCTCTCTCTCTCTTCACATCTTTTCCTTTAATTACTTGTTCCACCCCTTGCGGTGTGTTTTCTATTCCTCTTGCTCCACGCTCGGCGTGTGTTGTTATTTCTTCTTTAGTTTAGTTTCCTAATTGAGATTGCTTGCCCATGCTTAGAGGTCATGATGGTTGCATAGGTATATGTTGCACATGTCTATTGGTAGATTGATTACAATATTCCACATATTTGCATAATTGATCACATCATTTTGCAATAAAGGAATCGTCACAATCACAAATAATAATCAACAGCTGGAACCATGCGGTTTAGGGCAGGGCCGCTAGGTAACATTGGTGGTCTATCAATAGGCCTCTAACTGACTCTGGCGGTCATTCATTAGGCCTCTAAGGTCCAGAACTCATTAAAACACCGGTAAAGTGCTTTCTAGACAATTGGGCTTTTATGGTACAACTAGCTCGGTGTCCTAGTGGGAATCCCAAGCTCGCGGAGACTTATGGAGGCCTTGAAAAAAAATTACCTAGTCTGTTGGAAGGAATATCCATTGGAGAGGTTATCAAGTCCAAGAAAAATGTGCCTATAAGTGCAATGTGTAACTAATGACAACATACCGGGATATGTGCCATGTACTTAAGAAAAATGACTCTAAGATAAGAGAGATCATGGTAAAATAGTGATCAAATAAGTCCATAAAGTTTATGAAAACGTGCCTATACATACATGAATATAAGTTTTTGGCCAAGAAAATAACATAGGTTGAAAATAATCCCAAGTACGCAAAGAACATGAAATCTTCTAGAGTAATTTGTTAACACAACTAGGTATAAGAAAATAACACTTGAAACTGGAGTAATGACCTACTTAACTAAGCTTAATGGAGAGGGAAAATCTCGTCGCCCGCACGGAGAGGCCAAAAGAGGTCCAACCTGACCGAACGAGGCCCAACTCCTTGAAGTGGTAGCCCCCGGGCCCACTTAGTATAAAGCCTAAAAACTCACTCGGTACAAGCGCTTCCAAGGCGGCCTTCGGGTTGAGAAGTCCAAGCATCAGTTCAATCGGGAAAGCTCCCTCGGAGCCCCCTATTCCCTGTCCCGACCATGCACTCATCGCTCGGGAGACCACTCCTGGGCAAGTGCCTATCGCTCGGGCTCACTGATGGAAGCTTATTAGTACGGCCGTTGCGAGTCCCTTAATAGCAGGAAGCTCAAGGGGATAGGGGAGACCAAGAGTCCGCGTGCTATAAGGAGTCCGCATGAAAGACGTAACCCCCCCTGAGACTTTTCCTCTTACAGGGATCAGTCGCACAACGGGTCACTATTTAAACTGGAAAAGCCCTACTACAAGAGGTAAGCCAGGCAAGAGCCAAAAACCCTGGTGCGGACACCAGAGCACACGAGCGGCACGAGTCGGCGAGCCACCGGTACCGTACGCAGAACACCACCCGAGCCACTTCGGCGTCCATCTGGCTCAGAGACAGTCTGGAGACTCCCCCTTGAGTCTCGGCCTTTATCACATTTATTTGGACTTTATTTGTGTGTCATGTGTGTTATTTAGCTTTATTCGGTTTGTAATATTGGATTGTAATAAGGGCTTATATGTAAAATGGGACCACCCGGGTCCCACGGGCCCCCCACCCCTCCTCCCATTGATCCACCTCACCCCTAGAGCCCATGTGGGGTCAGTCAACATTCCAATTGTGGGCTTCCAGAAGAGTGGGCCAAGTGGGAGACAAGTGGACTTAAATGTCAAGGTTGGCCACCAACCTTACCCACATAGTCAAGGGGGCGCCCCCCCTCTCATTGTCACCCAATTTTATTTTTGTAAAATGTGTGTAGAACTAATTAGTTATACTCCTTTTTTTATTCCCCCAAACCCTAGATCTAGGGGTAATTTGAGTCTTTTGGCATTTCATATAAATGCCTTGTATTTCCCATTTATGAAGAATTAATGCATTTGAATTGGAAGAAATTCTTGGAGCAGCCTGGTGCGCCCTCCTCCTCTCTCCTCCCCCTCCCCTTTTCAGCTGGGATGGCTGTGTTCTTGAGGTGTGAAGCCTCCCTATCAGTCTCGGTGATCGCCGCTGCCGCCATCGCACCGCCACCATCGTCGCCGGTGTTCTGTCCACCCAAGACAGAGTTCCCTTCAACGATTTTCTGCTCTCATCCACGAGCTCCTCTTGTGCTGAAATTTTTAGGGGGTGTTCCAAAGGTTCCCACCACCTCTCAGAAAAATCGGTTTGGCCTCCAGAGCTTGTTTGATAATTTTCCATTTTCGTCCAACTTCTACTTCCAGATCTATCTATTTTCAGTTTTGATTTCCACCCACCCTAAGTTTCCAATTTTAGGACCACTTATTGATTTTTTCAGGAGCTCCCAAATTTACTGGGAGTTCTGTCCACCTTCCTCTCCATCGCCATTTTTTCGTGGAATTTCCACAGGCCTCCATCTATTTTCTAAAATTCACTTTCAGATCCATCTACAGTTCTGTCTGCCTCAGTCCAGATCCGACCATCCGCCAGTCTAAAATACGTTTCCCCACCCAAATATCAACAAAAGCTTTCAAAAAAATATTGCCGTTTTACTCTTCCTCCCCTCTATAACTTTCATGAAGAGCTCGAAGCCTGAATCTGAGGTTTACCTTGCGGTCAAAGGCATTTCTCAGGATATTTCTCTGCTATTCTGAGATTTCAGGAACTGTCCAACAGCAACTTCAAAAATCAACAAAGGCCATACCCGTGTAGATCCAGTTCATCTATTTGGTCCTAGATTCAAGGACTTCGAGAGAGCTTTCCAACGGTACCTCCTGAGCTTCGATCCGACATCCGGATTGATCGCAGCGGCCGATCTCACCGGACCGCGCGCTGAAAAATAGAAGCAGAAGTCTGTGGGCAGCAACTTCCCCGCTTGGTGATCGGAGCCGATCGGTCTCCGACCGGTGTTTCCGGCCTACCGCCGTCCAGGGAGGCGCACCACCAGGGGTCCCCATCACAGCGGGCCCCACCCCACCAGAGCCGGAGGTTGGAGCGGTCTGTGGGCCCCACGGACCCGGTAGATCGCGCCGTCCAGACTGCACGAAAACATGGGTTTGGCACCGCCGGGACGACATCAAGATGCTGCCCGTCAACTCGATTGTCATGACTCCCGGGCCCCACATGTGACCTGTTACCTCCCTACGTGGAGTGGGTCAAACTTTTGTACTGCTGTACAATTTTGTTAACCGGGAGTCCGAGATTGGCCGGGGTTGTCTTCCCCACGCCGGGAGCGTGGAGGTAACGATCGTAACTCTTTGGCATTCATTTGCTAGTTTAGTATATGATCTTAGGCCGCTGCCGAGTGCGATAGGAACTAGCCCGTGAGTCCATGTCACCGTTGTGAGTGTGAGAGTGACCCGTCTCGTGGCTCGATCCGAGTCCGGAAGTGAGTCGACTACCCTTGAACTCTGCCGGTTCCTCAACCGTGCACGATCCGTGTTTCCCTCGCTTGGGACGACGAGTGAGCTTGCGTTTCGGTTAGCGACGTATAGCCCATAGGAACTCATAGTGTCGGGCCGAAGTCTCTCCAATTTGTGTGTTGCTGGTCGCATCCGCATTTAGAGTCCCTAGTCCGCATCACTTAGAGTCGGTCCCTGTGTCCGTCCCGCATCAAACCCTGAGCAGGAACCACTTCACCTTTTGGTGGAGAGGGATCTCGCGCTCCCACCTTCCTCCTAGCTCTTCCCTTCGCATCAAAGGTCTACTACTTTACTGACTTAAGCATCGGAGGGTCTTCCCTGGGGATCTATCCCTGGGCACCTCTGACTCGTTTCCCTTCTTGCAGTTCACACTTCAAGTGTACGTGGTCATCCTCTTCCCCGCTAAGGAGAAGTGCGAGATAGCCCCTCTTCATCTGGCGCCGTCTATGGGAAACGAAAAAAGAGCTATCATGGTGCGAAGAAATTCTGGGAGGAGGATTGCTGGCGACCTTGGGAAAGCCCTGGTGATGGAAGAAGGCTCACCTTCTCTCCCCACGGAGAATTCCCCATTAGGCAACCACGCCAACGAGATACCTCCATCAATGGCGGGGGAACAGCTTCCCGGCGGGAGCACCGATGCCCTTCAAACCCTCAACGCAAAACTGGATGTCCTCGTGGATCTCATGAGGGCCCTGGCGGCCAGGGAGGAGAAGTCGCAGATTCATCTGAAGAGCCCCCCACGTGGAGATGCCACCCAGCAAACCGCTGGAGGCCATTTTACCCTCCGGGGGTGGCGGCTCATTCGCAACCTGTGAGGAGGACCATCGCATGCCCCTCCCCCGGAGCAGGAAGCCTCCTTAACCCCGAGGAGGGAGAAGACCAGATCACGCCGACCGTTTTTGGAAACCGAGGCCCCCAAGGAGCGTCCGGACAGCATGCAAGTGCGCCCCCCCAGCCCCTCAGGCCAACGACAATCAGAGCTGTCTCTCCCGCTGCAAGACTTTGAGAGGCGTTTCACGGAGCAAGAGCGTGCCCTCCGTGCCTTGCAGAAGACCTCTTCTGTGGAGGATGAGGAGCAATCCCCGTTCTCTGACTATATTTTGAAGGCAGAGATATCCCCCAGGATCTCACTCCCGACCTTCAAGTCGTACGACGGCCAGGGAGACCCGGCCGACCACTACGACAGCTTCGACGCCCTAATGGCCTTGCATGGGGCGTCCGACGTAATCAAGTGCCGAGCGTTCGTGACCACTCTGGTCCAGGGTGCTCAGGCTTGGTTCAGGGCCCTCGCCCCCGACACCATCCATAACTTCAAGCAATTCGGGCAAGTGTTCAAGGAAAGCTTCGCTGACAGCGGTCCACCCCGGTCAGTGGCGGGATTATTGGCCCTCAAGCAGGAACATGGGGAGAAGTTGCGGGCTTATATCAACCGATTCAAATCGGAAGCCTTGCGCATCCCCCGCGTGGATGTGGCCTCTGCCATCACCGCATTGACCGGGGGTACCTGTGACGAGAACCTGCGGCACGAGCTAGTGCTTCATCCTCCCACCTCCCTTGCCGAGCTAGTGACCCTGGCCTTGCGCCATGCAGAGTGCGAGGAAGTCCTCAACGCCTGTTGAGGCGCGACAGGCTCGGGTCGGGAGGGGGACAAGAAGCAACCGTCTGAGCAAGGGACGGGCCAAGGAAAAAGGTGGAACCAGGACAGAGACCGAAAAGAGCCGTCCCGGAAGCACGAATGGTATACCCCCCTTACCGCTCCCGTCTACGAAATTTATGAAGACATCAAAGGCTCGGGCCTCCTCAGCCAACCCGAGCCTATGAAAGCCAAGCACCGCAATCGCCGCAAGCATTGCCTGTTCCACAGCGATCACGGGCATCACACTAGCGATTGCCATCAACTTCAAGATGAGATCGAGCGCCTTGTCTGCCAGGGACACCTATCCCGATTAGCCCTGTCAACGGTTCGGATTCGGGTCGGATCCTATGAGATCCGAATCCGAATCCGATAACATAAAATCCGAATTCAACCCGAATCCGAAATAGAAAGTAATTTCGGATTCGGATCTGATCCCAATCCGAACTTACATTTTCTGATTCGGATCTAACCGAAATCCTCATGTACACAATTTTTTTTTACATGCACTGCCCAGAGATCTGAATTTGCTCATAGAAAGATCCATTATTAGAAGTGTTTCGAAACACACATAAATCTATATTCGGATCCAAAAAATATATGAAAAATAAATTGTAATTCAAACATTAATCCAAAATCATCTCCTCATTTTGGATCCATTTTCTGATCCACACATTTAAGTACACATTATGTATACATTTTTTACATGTAATAACAGATAGATTTAAATTTGCTTATATATGACATGTACTACCCACGGATCTGGATCAGATCCGAAATTAGCTGAGCCCAAGAAAGACCTGTGACCTGCAATAGTTTTAACAACATGTTAAAAAATATATAAACACTAAACCCAAGAAAGACCTGACCTGCAATAGTATTAACATGTTAAAAATACATATACTAGTACTCATAGCGTGCCACTTGATCATGGGCATTGTAGATTCCAATCCCTCTGGAACTTATTCAAGAAAACATGACACATCCAAACTTCCAGTTAACCGGATCCTTTTCCAATAGCCAGAACAATCTTGTCTAGAGATTAATTCATAGGAGCAGCCATCGAGAGTGTTGATATCAGAATATAATAGGTAGCAGTTATCACCTACGTGCATAGAAACAACAAAAACATTATGGTACAGTGCTAATAGTCAGGTGACTTATCTACATAGTTGTTAAAATGGTAAATCAGCAATACCACAGAGATTTACAACCTCATTCAAAAGTTGAAAACAGGTAAAATTATCCTCAGAAGAGGTGATCAAATCTTTGCTATTAGCAATCCAAAGTTTCATGCTAGAAAGGAGTAAAAGAGTAAAAGAGGCACCGAATAATCATACATAAAAGAGTAAAAGAGTGGCACATCTTGTTGAATAAGAAAAACAAAAATAAATGATCAAATGGCCAGATTACAGATATATAACTTTGAATGAATAGCATCCAACTTGAATGAACTGCCATGATCATGAAGGAGATGGTATGGTACCTAGAATCTTGCCAAAACGACTTCTTATCAAGCTCAGGAATAACAAGTGTGGCATTTATGATCCAGTTTGTAGATAATCAATTTCATGGTTCAGGAAAACTAAGATAATGCAGCATTACAAAAATATTATGGAATTATTTGCATGGGTTCAAATTATTTAACCAGGCATCTCAAACTTCCCAAATCATCAGGCTGTCTTTACAAAAGCATCAACATCTTCATTATGATGCCTGCTGACAGGATAGCCATCATCTGGATGTGACAACTCTTTTCCCATACATATACCAGCCACATTGACACCTTGATTTTGAAAATTAACTAAACTTTCTGCATTTCTCTATATTTTGGAAAAGGTTCCATCATCACCAACTAAACTATGGAAGAGTTTGACCATAAGAACTTAAGTCTTTTCTGCAAACAACCTGATTCTAAGCACCAGGCAAAAATAAAGGCACTTGGAGCAGCTCAGTACTTGTTTAATCTCCACCTTTCAGAGCATTTTATCTTTTGTCCCCGCTCCTACATATTTTACTTCATAACTGCCACCAGCTGTCATTGTTTATCTCAACAACAAAGCACTTCAGAGTATTTCTTTTCACAGTTATGGTTCCCCATCTATCCACCTTCCAGAATAATTTGGACATCAACATCCCATTGGACATTTCAATCCACTTGTTAGATTTGGCAATCCCTCAAGTTAGGTGAGTTAAATGTGGTCTGGGCATCATCATAACCATTTCCCTGAAACAATTTCAATTCAATTTGCAGATTTGACAGTCTATTCAATTGGGTGAGAAGACTATGGTTTCTTAATGTCAATGTCTTAGCTGCAGCGATTTCTAGAGTTTATATATAATTGTACTCTACCATTATAAATCATTTCCTCAACTCCACCAGCTAGTTTTGATCAATAACTAAAATTCACAGTTTATCCAAGGAGAGGATTGACCTAGTAACAGGATTCTGACAAAGATGCAAGAAGGAATTTAGTTTATCCGAAGGAAGTCAGTTCCCATTTATGTCGCACATATGGAATAGAAATTTGTTGACCAAGTTACCTTCATGTTGAAACAAGTGTCAGTATACCCTGATCAATGATCAAACTGTAAACGGCTGAACTAGTCCTGCTTGATCTGGAACAGCAAACCTTGTGACCACCACAGGCAGTCTATGGTAACATAAGTCTAGAAGGCTAACCATGCAAGTTAATGTAGCTACAATTGCAAGGTCAACACATGGAACATCTCAATCAAGTTAGCTGCTAGATTCCTCTGAATCAAGAAATGATAAACATGAATGCAGACATTGATCAGATCATTAAAACAGTAAATACAGTGGAAGACCCTGCTCCCATGACAACAAGCAAGTAACCCTGATTCAGTATGTAGTTTGAATCCAGAGAGCCCACTCATGTCTTCAATACTACAAGAGCGAAAAAAATAAAATGCAGGTTGATCAATCAAACATTGAAAGCATGGGGAAGTGTGGTACTTACAAGCGCTAAAGCTGGGAAAGCTAAGGCAACAGAAGAATTAACTCAAAGATCTCATGTAGAATCGTGTTTCCTCTTGAATCTATCCGTGCAACGTAAGACTCACATTAGAGAACAGCAACATAAGCTGCAGAAGTTTCTACTCTTTCATTCTTCTGATGTTTGGCAATCTTGAAAGTAAAAATGGACGAAAAAGATGGAGTTTAGCAATATACCATAAGATCCACAGAACGGCAACACAAGATTCCACTATTGTTTGCCGCAGAACAATCTTCATGAATATATCATAAGAGCCACAACATAATTTTGGCCTAAACGTCAATATCCAACTCCTTCCTGAATTGATGATGCCATTGTGGAATGGGAGCAAAAGTCTGAGTAGAATTAAATATGATGAGCCCAGTTATTCTGTCTCAAACTACATACACTACAAGGACCTGAATACCCACCCACAGGTTCAACTTCTTTCTGGAGAGCAAATGCACAAGGCCCTGGCAAGACAAGGACCTGATTTATCCATCTGATCTCTCAGACTTAACTTTTCTAAATATGCAATTGTGTCAAACAGTAGAAAAATACCACAATGGAAATAACAAACAGTAGGAAAGAGAATACCATATGTCAAATATTTCAGGGAACAATACTATGGATACAAAAATTAATGTGAAGTGTGTATTTCCATATCATCATGATGAAATGATCTCTAAAACTCAATTACACAATAACAAGGTATGTGTATGCATACAATTCCTTCAACATGATTTTCTTGCCGCCTCCTGAAAGTTGATTCAAGCACCCACTGAAGTGCCAATTCTTTAGAAGTCAGAAATGAGTATATTTGGGAAGATATAAACAAATGAGGATATCAACGGATGACAAATGATACAATATCAATAGATGACAAATGATAAAATAGTGACAAAATATATCAAAATCACGACAAACAGATCAAAATCATGATAAAATAGTGACAGGGAAATTTAACCCAATATTGGCTGCATCCATCAACAGAATGGCAGACATCATATAATACACAAGCATATATAAAAACATACAAAAAAATATCAAATAGAAGAGAATAAAGAAGAGAATTTCGTTGACACAGGAAACATTACAGCAAGGTACAACAAGAAAATCAAAGCTAACTATTCTTTCAATTCCACAAACGGTAAAGCTTGTCCATGCCTAACGCTCTTCGGCAACTGTCAATGATACAGAGCAACCAAAATTTTACCACGAAAATCATCCTATGTACTGTTAATGCCATGGATTATGCCTACTTTTTTGTGTAATGTGCTGCACTTGACTTTGAAGTCTGCATGGCATTGAATGTGTTAGTCCATTGTCAAATACATCCTAATTGCATAAAATAAAACATGGTTATCAAATTTCACATACCGATTTAGACTTCTTCAACTTGCCCGAAGGTCATCATAAAAAAGAACATAGGGATGCACATCTAAAAGGAAAAAAACCCCAAAACAACTTGGTCACCCAGGCAAAAAAGAACAAACAAATGCACGTGTGATCGCGTAGAAGCAAGGAGCAGTGCTACGGTGCCAATCCTGTGTGTTGAAAAATTTGGGGAAAAAAAGATGAAATCAATAAGTTAGAAAACAAAAAAAAAGATATGGATCTCTATTCTTAAACTCCTGGCCACCAAGAAACTTATGAAAGAAGGGGAGAAAACTCACCTTGTAAAGCTCATCTATTTCCTTCATTTTTTTTCTTGGGAAAAAAAACAAAGGAAAAAGACCTCCCAAAAATCAGTTTTTTTCTCATTTTCCTAGTTCTAGCGGAAGACAGGATACTACAGAGGAAAGGGATTCAAAGAAGCAGGATGTAACGGAGGGGGAGGAGAAGAGGAAGAAGAAGAATCAACCATTGAAAATAAAGAGAGAGAGCGTGAGCGAGCGGGAGTGAGAGCTAAAAAGGGATCACCATACGGCGTATCGTGAAAACCTTGACTGTCGCCCCCGCGGGTGGTCGACAAGGTATCGTCTCCGAGATCGCAGCCGAAGGAGAAACCCTAGAGACCCAAAGAGGGGTTTCGAGAAAGCCGATCGTGAGAACGTCGCCGTCGTAGGTGGTTGAAGAGATCACCGTCGTTGAGATGCTGTCGGCGTTGCAGGTGGCTGAGGAGATCGTCATCGTGATGATGCCATTGTTGCCCTACACAGAGGAGCAGGAGGAGAGTGCGGAGCCCGGAGGAACCTGGAGGGAGGCCGCCGAATTACAATGCCCGATGTGATTTGCTCGCCCCGAAAGAAGGAGTTTTATGGCGCCCCGATGACCCGATCCGAAATCAAGGATTTCAGATCAAAAATTACTGCCCCGGATACACACAGCTGCTCCATTTCGAATCAAACAAGATGCTCCGAATCTGAAAAAAATTTCAGACTCGGATCAGATTTGCGGATCTAACCTATCCATTGACACCCCTAATCCCGATACATGTTCGGGCAAAGGGAAGACCGAGGTGCCCCTGAAGAGATCAACAATGCCCCCCGCGGAGTCAACATCAACGTCATCACGGGTGGCGCGGCATCAGGCAGAGATAGCAATTGCGGAAGAAAGCGTCACACCGATCGGGCGAGCCGAGCCTCCATTGAGCACTCTACGGCCCCGCAGGCGAGCGAATCACAGGCCCTGGTATTCTCCGACCAAGACCTGGAAGGGTTAACCACCCCGCACGATGACGCTCTTGTTGTATCGACTACGATAAACCATTGTAATGTAGATAGGATCTTAGTTGACAATGGTAGTGCCCCTGATGTATTATCCTATGAATGTTTCCTCAGGATGGGAGAGAATCCATCTAAACTCCGCCCGATCCGAACCCCCCTCTATGGGTTCAACGGCCATGCAACTTATCCCGAGGGAGCCCTAAGCCTGCCAGTTACTATCGGCACCCCGCCCACAACCATTACGGTTATGGTAGACTTCATCGTGATTAAAAGGATGATGGCATATAACGCCATCTTCTGCCGAGGCATTCTCAGCCGAATGAAAGTGGTGCCCTCTACCTTTCACCAAAAAATGAAGTTCCCAACCAAACATGGCGTGGGGGAAGTCCGAGGTAACCAGGCATTGGCTAGACAGTGCTATATAATCTTAGTCGAAGCCACTAGGTCGGAAGGGAAAAAAGGAGTCAAGGGAGCCGAGGTGGGACCCACAACATCTGAGCCTGGTGGCGAGTTACTAACGGTCTTCCTTAACGGTGACCCGACTCTAGGAGCAAAGATTAGAGCCGATCTACCACTTGAGGAACATGAAAAATATAAGGATTTCCTTGCCCGGTATATCCGAATCTTTGCATGGTCTAATGAGCACCTTCCCGGGATCCCGGGAGACGTGGTGATGCACAAGCTCAACCTTGACCCAACGGTGAAGCCAATCCAGCAATGCAGGAGAAAGCATGCCCCGGAGAAGCCAGCGGTCATCAAAGAGCAAGTCATCAAGGGGCAGAAGACTGGCCTTTTTCGCCTGATCCTGTACCCTACGTGGCTCGCCAACGTCGTCCTAGTACCAAAGGCTTCTGGGAAATGGTGAATGTGCGTGGACTTCACCGACCTCAACTAGGCTACCCCGAAAGATTTCTACCTGCTGT
Organism: Amorphophallus konjac; assembly: GCA_022559845.1. Lineage (NCBI taxonomy): Eukaryota > Viridiplantae > Streptophyta > Magnoliopsida > Alismatales > Araceae > Amorphophallus > Amorphophallus konjac. The sequence continues at coordinate 82,892,514 of CM040124.1, read as the reverse complement.
CGGGCATCGATAAACTGGTCTACTCAACCTCTGGCAATGAGCTGCTCAGCTTCCTGGATGCCTACTCCAGCTACCATCAGATCAGGATGGACCCGGAGGACATCGAGAAGACTTTGGCGTACACTGCTACACCCGGATGTCGTTCGGGCTAAAGAATGTTGGAGCGACATACCAGAGACTGATCAACCACATCTTCAAAGGACAACTCGGTCGGAATGTCAAGGCCTACATTGATGACATGCTCGTCAAAATGCCGAAGGCCGAAGACCACCTCGCCGACTTAGCCGAGACCTTCGACACCACCCTGCCAAATGCGCCTTCAGAGTCAAATCCAGGAAGTTCCTAGGCTTTCTTTGTAACTCAGCGTGGGATTGAGGCCAATCCTGACAAGGTCCAGGCCATCCTGGACATGTGGAAGCCAACCTGCATCAAGGACGTCCAACCCCTTACAGGGCGCATTGCTGTGCTCAACCGTTTCCTATCCCGGGCGGTCGAACGATGCTTACCCTTCTTCAAATTGTTGAGGGGACCCAAAATGGCATCTGCTACATTCACCTAGGATGATGAATGTCAGAAGGCATTCACCAAAGTCAAGGAATTCTTGGCCTCGCCCCCCGTACTATCCAATCCGGTCCAAGGCGAAGCTCTATACCTCTATCTCTCGGCGACCCCTTCTACAGTGAGCTCGGTCCTGGTTAGGAATGAAGCAGGGATCGAGAGACTAGTTTACTATGCCAGCAAGGTGCTTAATGAGGCTGAGAGAAGGTACACCGCAACCGAGAAACTCGTGCTAGCATTGGTTACCTCGGCCAAGCACCTCCGACCCTACTTTCAAGGGCACTCCATCGTCGTATTGACCGGCGAACCCCTGAAGAAGATCCTCTTTCACCCTGAAGCCTTGGGATGCCTAGTCAAGTGGGCCATCATGCTCGGGGCCTATGATATCTCGTATCGCCCTCGCTCGGCCATCAAAGGATAGGCTCTCGTAGATTTCATCGCCGAAAGCGCGGTCCCGATTGAAGAAGTACCTCCACCAGCGCCCGTGCCCACTTGGGATCTTTTCATCGATGGGTCCTCCAACTCGGCCGGATGTGGCGCCGGTGTCCTCCTCAAGTCCCCCGAAGGAGCGGAGCTGCGGTACGCCCTGAAGTTCAACTTCCAGGCGTCCAACAACGCCTCCGAGTATGAAGCCCTTATTCTAGGGGCGACGATGGCTTGACGACTGGGGGCCGAGCGGGTCAGAATCCACACTGACTCCCAATTGGTCGCTACCCAGGTCAACTGTGATTACGAAGCTCGGGAAGGAGAAATGGTCAAGTACCTCCAGGCGATCAAGAGGATGTCCCAACTCTTCGAGAGCTTTGAGGCAGTCCGGATAGCTCGGGAGGAAAACTCCCGAGTGGACGCCCTCTCTCGACTGGCCTCCTCGCTCGACCCCGCAAGTACGCGATCGGTCTTTCTCGAAGAGCTCGGGCGACTGAGCATCGAGTCCGAGCTTATTATCGTTGACCCGGCACCCCCGAGCGACTGGCGGACCCCTTACATATCCTAGCTCCGGGATTCTCAAGAGCCCACCGACCCTTGGGAAGCTCGGAAGCTGAAGTACCAAGCTCGACATTTCATCATGCTAGACGAGGCCTTGTACCGCAGATCTTTCTCCGGTCCCCTCCTCAAGTGCATCAGCACCGACGAAGCCCGCCGAGCTATTCAAGAAGTACACGAAGGCACCTGCGGAGCGCACCAAGGAGGAAGATCGCTCGCCAAGATCCTGCTTCGGCAGGGTTACTAGTGGCCCACTCTCCAGCGCAACTGTACGACCTATGTACAGAAGTGCGACCGATGTCAGCTCTTCGACCACCTAATCCATCAGCCCGCCATGGAGCTCATCACCCTTGCCGACCCATACCCTTTCGCTCGGTGGGGGATCGACATCCTGGGGCCATTCCCTACGGCCCAAGCTCAAAAGAAGTTCGTCATCGTCGCCATAGACTATTTCACCAAGTGGATTGAGGCCGAAGCCACCACCAGGATCACTGAGTCAGTCGTATGGAGTTTTGTTTGGAAGTCGATCATCTATCGCTACGGTGTCCCCCGAGTGATCGTGAGCGATAACGGTCGGCAGTTTGATTCTTATTACTTTAGAGACAGATGTGCCGACCTAAACATTCGCAACCACTTCACTTCGGTAGCCCACCCTCAGGCTAACGGACTGGTCTAAAATGCCAATAAGACTATCTTCAATGGCATCAAAACTAGGCTTGGCAAGGCCAAGGGTAGCTGGCTCGAGGAATTACTGAGCATACTATGGTCGCACCGAACTACTCCAAGGACGGCCACCGGTGAAACACCTTTTTAGCTGGTGTATGGCATGGAAGTCATAATTCCGCTGGAGGTCGGCAATCCCTCTCTCTGAGTCATCCACTTCAAACCCGAGGTAAATGAACAGAAACTGCGAGAAAACCTCAACCTAGCGGATGAGATCTGAGAGATTGCAAAGATCTGAGCAATGGAATACCAACGGCGCATCACTCGATACTACAACTCCAGAGTCTGAGACAGACACTTCCAGTCAGGAGACTTCATCCTGAGGAAAGTTGAAGCATCTCGACCATTAGAGGCGGCGGGGAAGCTGGCCCCTACCTGGGAAGGCCCCTACCGAGTGGTCGAGACGCTCGGGAAAGGAGCATACCGATTGTCCACCATGGAAGGAACACCCGTCCCTCGGACATGGAATGCGACAAATCTTCGCAAGTTCTACTTTTGATCATTTGGCAAGCATGCACATGTAAGCAAAATAGAATAAACGCCATTCTTCTCTTCTTATTAAAATTTGATGTACATCAAGTAGGCCGTAGCCAATACAATATACATGTACAAAAATTACACCCACTGGCACTATTACGCGAGCAGAACGCGCGGCCAACCCGGTAAGCGCTCCTACGTCCAGCAACTGACTCTGCCGCGTGTGAAAACTAGCTCGGACAAAGGATTGTCGGCCTCCTTGGTTTGAGAAAGCTCGAAGGAAAGATGCCAAAGGGATTGGAAGCACAACAAAAAAGAAAAAAGAGAAGAGGTCGACCCGAGCAAAATGGAGAGGAAGCTTGAGAGAGCTCCCCTTCTTAGCAATGGGGTCGACGGTGGAAAGAGGGGCTGGGTGGACAGTGAAAGAATGAAGCTTGACGAGCTTCATCCCCCCTCCCCTCGGGATAACATCGGCAGGTCAGGGACAGGAAGGCGACATGCTTTGGCATGAACCCTCTCCCAAAATGACCCCCGACTAACGAACCCTCTTCCAGACTGAAATAGCAGGAGCTTCCCTCCTACCGCCATCTGCATCATCATCTTCTGAAGTGCTTTCCATGCTCCGCCAAGACCGACAGCACAACACCTCACGGAAGGGAAAGAAGGAGAAACCGCCAGGGATGGCCTTAAGCGAGGAAAGGAAAAGGAGACGCCCCTCGGATCTTTTATAGGCCGAAGGGGGAGCTGACCGCCTTAAATGACTCTCCCCTTACAAAACATGCTAAAAGGGCTTTCCCTGAGATGGTTACCTCATTTCCCAACATCTCGCCAGCGGGACGCGCGAAGCGGCAAGTCATTAAGGGCGGTATGGAAAAACGGAAAGGTACCAGCGCCATGTCAGTTATTTGACAGATCGACACACGCGATATCTGTAGAGAAAATCGGCGCCTTCTCCAACGACTACGAATCCAGTTGTCAAATCACACCAAAAGTGGTAAAAAATAGTCAATTCATCATTTAATACTGCCGCTATTACATTTACCAAAAAAACCTGACCCGACTACATGAGGGAAAGAAAAAAAAAGAAAGATAGAGCTATTACATCAGGCCTCAGGCCCATCTTCAGGCTCGGCAGGCAATGCTTCATCAGCACCAGACGATCTACCCCCAGTATTCTTGACGACGGCCGACCCAGACACTGACCCCACCTGTGTGGGAACTGTCTCGATCGTGCACCCTCCTGAGGCTACTGGAGTTGGCGGTCACTCGGACGAGGACGAGGACTCCCGACCCTCCTCTTCGCTCGATGTATAATGGGAAGAGTCGATCGAACCCCAGTCCGAGTGATAGCGTTGCCAGAAAAGAAAAATGAGCCTAGACACTTGGGCCTCTACTTCTATGACAGCTTGATCGAAGCCCTGGGAGAAGCCCTTCCGAAGGCCCCGGTGATAGCCCGACTCATAATAAGGGAAGGCATCCTGGAGAAGAGCAGTGTGATAGGCCTCTGAATACTTATGTCGCTCGAGTGCCTCCACCCGGGCCAACTTCACCTACCTCTCGAGCTCGGCTATCTTCTGCTCCGACTCAGACAGCCTTCTCTCTGCCGCGGTCAGTGCATCCTCGGCCCCCCGGACTCAGCCCTCGAGCACCTCCCGCTCAGCCTTCCACTGCTCACCGCGCTCGGCCTGAATCATACGTTCCACCTCCAGGAGCTCATTCTTCCGGTCAACCATACGACGGGCCTGGGCCAGTTGCTCCGCCAATGATCGAGCCTCCGCTTGGCTTGACTGCACCTGAGCCTGAAGCGGGGCCACTTCCCGACGAAGGTCACCAAGATCAAGGGTCAGACGCTCAACTTTTTGATCGAGCGCACCATGGGCCCATGAGAGAGCCTCCCGCTCCGACTCCACCCGAGCATACGCGCCTACTGCCTCAGCCCCGAGCTGGGCCAAGATCAAGCTGCCTTCCATAAGTTACTCGAAAAGCATGGAGGGCGGACCCCTCTAGAGCTTCTCTTGCACAACCCCTGAAGTAATAGAATGGCACCTCCGGTACAGGGAGGCCCGGACGCTGAAGGAACTGGTTGAGGGAAGGGAAACTCTCTCCGGAGCAGTCGGGATTGGAGCACCTTCCCTGGGCAATCCAACCTCGGGGGCCCCACCGGTTGACTCGGGATGAGCAGCCCCGCCGTGCACCTCCCCGGCCTCGATCGGCTGCGATTGAGTCGCTACATCCTGTGACCCTCCAGCCTCGATCGGCTCGGACCGGGCTCCTCCATCTAGCGCCCCCTCTGCTTCGCTCGGTGCCCCAACATCGGCCACGATCCCTTCGCCATTTGCCCCCTCTTGCACCGTAGAGGGAGGAGGTAACAGGGGAACCTCATCAACCGGGCGGGCGGCCTTGGCCTTCCTTGCCTGCTTCTTCTCAGCATACTGAGCCTGCATCGAAGACCGCAACAACTTCGCCACATGATCCTTCTGCTTGACCCCCCGGCGTTCAGAAGCATCATCCCGGGCGACCCCCTTGCCCTTTTCCCGGGCGCGGGACGAGCCCTCCGAAGCCGGGAGATCGCTCGGAGCCGGCGTATCATCCACATTGATGACCTTCAGCTCGACTGACGGTGCCTCCTCCTCCTCCTCCTCAGCCGCTCGCCACAGATCTACGTGAAGAAGAGCAAATTGAGAAGAGGAAAGCACTCGCTTGAAAGAGGACAAGTTCCTGAGAACCTTACCCATCGGCAACAGCAGTTGAGAAAGATACTCCTCGATGTTAGGAGGAGTCACCAACTCAGCAGTCTCTAGGCGATCTTGCTGAAGGATAGCAGCATCCCTCTCCACCTCCGGAGAGACCTATGTTTGCTTCAGAGGGATGTTCAGGTGAAAGTTGGGCCCCGTCGGGAAATCCCAGACCATGCCGACCACCGACGGGCCCACCCAGAAATATTGAGTCTTCCACCCCTTATTAGAAGAATCCTTCACAAAAATGGACACACAACTCCTCCCCCGCCTCGCCTGAGTAAAGAAGAAGCCCTTCCCCGCAAAAGGATGCTGCTTCAACTCAAAAAAATAGTGGAAGAGATCCACCGAGGTGCGTGCCCCTCTCTTGCCACAGAGAAAGATGAAGGAGAAAATAAGGGTATAAGAATTGGAGACCAGCTGGACAGGAGCTAGCCGGTAGAACCAAAGCAACTCAACGACGAAAGGATGGAGGGGCAGCCGAAAGTTGCACTTCCAGGCCAGGAGGAAAGAACAGAAAAGGCCGGAACGAGTGGCCAGGCTAGACTCATGAGGCTCAGGCACCAGGAACTTGAACCGCCAAGGCAGCCCATACTAGTTCTCCAGCCGCTTCACATCAACCTACTCCAGCTCGCTACTGAGAGGCTCCGATGATACCAAGAAAGCCCTTGGGGCCTCATCTCTCTGCCGCCCCTTGACCTCATGATGATGATCCGCCATGGAGCAGAGAGAAGAACCAGAAGAAGGAAGGGGAAAGCTCTAAATCAGAGGACTCCAAAGCTGACAAATAACTGCCTCAGGATGCTCCCCTAGCTTCGATGGCTGCAACGATTCTCTGCTCTTCCGAGCTGCTCTCACAGCACAGGAGCCCCCCTCAAATATAAATGCGAAAGAGGGGTAAAACCCTAAACCCCGGAGATAAAGGGACGTAAAATGCACAATGCTTAAATCGGAGGCGGCGCGGCGATCTGATCTCCCGAGGAGGGGCCTTCTCTTATTCATCATGACGGACATATTTTCAAGGCAAGCCGCATCATGTGGCCCCTACCAGAGAGAAATCTCTACCCAACCAGAGCCACAAAAGTCCAGCCCAAATGCTACTCGTGCGAGCCTAAATTTTTGGCTCAGAAGTAGGAGGGGGACAAGTGGAGAGGGGAAATCTCATCGCCCGCATGGAGAGGCCAAAAGAGGTCCAACCAGACCGAACGAGGCCCAAATCCTTGAAGTGGTAGCCCCCTGGCCCACTTAGTATAAAGCCCAAAAACTCACTCTGTACAAGCGCATCCTAGGCGGCCTTCGGGTTGGGAAGTCCAAGCATTAGTTCGATCGGGAAAGCTCCCTCGGAGCCCCCTATTCCCTGTCCCGACCATGAACTCATCGCTCGGGAGACCACTCCTGGGCAAGTGCCTATCGCTTGGGCTCACTGATGGAAGCTTATTAGTACGGCCATTGCGAGTCCCTTAATAGCAGTAAGCTCAAGGGGATAGGGGAGACCAAGAGTCCGCATGCTATAAGTAGTCCGCATGAAAGACGTAACCCCCCCTGAGACTCCTCCGCTTACAGGGATCAGTCGCACAACATGCCACTATTTAAACTGGAAAAGCCCTACTATAAGAGGTAAGCCAGGCAAGAGCCAAAAACCCTGAGCAGGAACCACTTCACCTTTTGGTGGAGAGGGATCTCGCGCTCCCACCTTCCTCCTAGCTCTTCCCTTCGCATCAGAGCTCTACTACTTTGCTGACTTAAGCATCGGAGGGTCTTCCCCGGGGATCTATCCCTGGGCACCTCTGACTCGTTTCCCTTCTTGCAGTTCACACTTCAAGTGTACGTGGTCATCCTCTTCCCCGCTCAGGAGCAGTGCGAGATAGCCCCTCTTCACTTAACATATAATAATTTGGGCTAATCTGTAATATGTTTCGGGTTAACAATATTACAGAAATCAGAAAATGCAAACGGTCTTGTGGGTGATCGTTTCATGGGTGCTAACGGTCTATCGTAGGACCGCTAAAGGTTTCTGGCGGTCGACAGGAAGGCCATTTATTCTTGGGTAACAGAAAACTCTATAACAGTAAAATACAATACTAATCTAAGGCATATCATGCATGGAAATCAACATGAATAAACTCTATAGCATGATAGAACTAGTATAGGCCAACAATATGTATGGGTGTATGTAATAATAAGAGAATTTCCTTTTTACTCAATTAGGGCTAGTTCATGCATGAATATTATACTAGATGCATAGTCCTAACGAAAACATAAAATTCTCAGTGTTCAATGCATGAAATCAATTGGAAATAGAGGGCTTTTATCCCAAATGTCATGTTTAAGCCGTTCATGAGATAACCTACCTCTGTTTTGGGCTTTAAGTTTCGAATTTTGGGCTAGAAGTTAACCGTAATTTCTGCACGTCCTATGCTAAACCAGCAAATTCATGCCTTCCTAACTCCTGATTCTCTTAACCTAAAGACGTGAAATTTTGAGGGTAAGAAGAGGGTACTAAAAGGAACATATCGTTCTAAAGAACCTCTATCTAATAACCTCGTTTAGGGCTTCCAACTTGCAGATCTTTCTGGGTCGATCGCACTACTTCTTGGGTTGTTTGCACCGAACCAACATCTTTGCAGGCTTCTATCTCCTTGTAGGATTGATCTCCTAGAATGAAATTTTAAGGAAAGTTAGATCTAACTAAAATGAACAAATTCTTAGAACAATCTTACCTCTAATTCGACCTCTTTACCTTAGTTTCACGCGATCCAAAAGTAAGGGTCGTGCTGGTTGGTTCTGGGGTCTATTTATAAGGTTTAGCTAGGGTTTCAAAGATTTGAACGATTCTAGAGTCCTTATTAGGTATTAGATCGATCCTCAAGAGTTCTAAGCATGCTTACAAGTCTACATACTTCGGTCTCTAGGAGTTTAGATGCCAAAAATTTAATCTTTTTGCACTTTCTTCCACTCACGGAATCTGCAGAGCTTAGCGGTCAATTGGGAGACCGTTTTCCAGTGGCTGGCGGTCTCGCGATAGACCGTTTTTGATTTTAGGCGCCGAATTTGAAACTAGTTCAAACTCTTGTATTCTTATACACCTCTTTATCCAAAAAGCTTCCTACTTATCTCCTTAATTCTGTAAATACATAAATTCCAAGCTTCTAGAACATGGGACAAAGTTAAAAATTATAATTTGGGCCAATTGGACGTGTGAAAATGGGCCTAATCCTCTTGGATCAGTCTAGGGCCATAATAATTGGATTTAATTAACAATAATTCTTTTAATAGCCCTTTTCGCCCATTGAATAATTAATATAATTCTATTTTAATCCCAGAATTTTCTCGGGCGTTAGACCTATATCTGAAAGGCTTCTCACATTGGAAAAAGGGAAAACCGTCTGTACAGATGAGTTTGAAAAAATTGATGAACTTAGAAAGGAGATCGAAGAATACAAAACTACTAACAAAGTATTGAATGAAGCTGTTAATTGCAGTGAACAAGAGAGTGCAAGTTATGAAATACACATTGCATCTCTAAAAAATGGGATTCAGGATTTGAAAAGTTCTTTGTCTAAATTTGTTAGTGGGCAAGATAATCTGAACAAGTTGCTAGGAATCAAGGTTAATTTCAGGAAGGAAGGGCTGGGCTACAATAATGTTAATAAGAAAGCCTTTAAAAACAAGTTAATGATATCATTTGTCACTACATCAAACGTGGCCACCACTTCAGAGGTTAAACAGTCCAATGTTCAAAAAATTTAGAAACAACCTGACAAAGTGATAAAGAATGATCACTTGCAGAAAGAGTTAAGAAACACTCATGCTAGAACTGTGCATGCTATACATAGCTTGAACACACATACACATGCACACAAAAAGAAAATGTCATGCCATTATTTTCATAGATTTGGTCATTTGATGCATGAGTGTAGATTAATGGAACAAGATGATATAAATGCAAGTGCAACGCATGCTAGGAATTCTCATGAAAGAAATCATGCATTTAAGAAAAAAAGAATTCACTATTCCTATTGTGATAAGGTAGGCCACATTACAGCTAACTGTTGGCATGCTCAAAAGAGAAAAGTCAATTCTAAATCTGTCAAGTTTTCTGCAAAACAAAATGCTTTTGGTAGACATAAATCTATTTTTAAAGAAAACTCTCTTGCATGCTTTAATTGTGGTAAGCCAGGCCATCGTGCCTCTGAATGCTGGTCTGCTAAAAGTAAAGGTAAGTTTCATTCTCATTATGTAAATCCTCATGAGAACTAGCATGTTGTGTGTTTCAATTATGGTAAGCCAGGCCATAGGGCCATTGAGTGCTGGCACGCTCAGGGAAAGAAATTTGATTTTAAATCTGGTAAATTCCCTGCAAACTTAAAAACTGTTGATTGCTACCTGGCCTGTAATAAAACACAAAAAGTTCATGTAAACAACAGAAAATTTCATGCACATGCACATAAATTTCATGCTAATGATCATGTGCACAAAAAGAAGACAAAACATGTTGTTTCTTGTCATTATTGTGGCCAGGTTGGGCATTCCATGAATGGTTGTTCTCTAATGATTTTTGATGATGTGAAAGCCCAAAGGATATGGAAGGCACCCATCAAAGGTGCTACTAACCATAAAAGACCTAAGAATTCTTGGGTACCAAAGGTGGCAAAATGAGTTTTGGTTATAGGTGTGCCTTGGGACTGAAAATAAAGGGGGTAAATAAACCAAGGCACTCAAGAAAGGTAAAACCCCATTACTTCTCACTACAAGCTTCTTCATTTGAATTTTGTTTGAAGATTCCATATCATGCTTAATCTGCTAATCTGAATTTCATGCATAGATCTGAATCTGCTCTTTGCATTTTGTGTCTATACCACTTTAAGATTGAATTGAACATCATATTATGAAAATATGAATTGCATGTATCTGATATTTGCATATAGGACTGCATTGGCACCACATTATCATGCATGACCATTATGGTATATCAAATGGTAAGTTACTAAAGGGCAGATGCAATCTGTCTGGAAGTTCTTACTATGTATGAGGTGGTCTTTAGACCAAGTCCTCTACCCAGTACCATTGGTCAAAAATTTGCACATAGAGCAGTCTAGACTTTCATGAGCATATTTCATAAATCTCTCTGCATAGATTTCATTGCATACATTGCACTTAGAATTCAGTCACATAGTGCATAAATTCAGGGGGAGTCTACCAAGATAATTGTTGTGATTCATGCATACTCGGTCAGATTAATCCTTTGCATGGTTTTCATGTCATATATGATTATTCAATGTACTTAGCTAAGCGAAATCAATGCACATGCATACATATTGTTGATTGCATATCTTTTTTACTGAAAACACCAAAATAGTGCTTGACATGCATACACTTAGGGGAGCATTAGTAGGTTTTTGAAAATGGGTGTTTATATATCTGTTTCCTCACTCACACTCTGTCTATCTCGGTCAACCTAACTGCTCACTTCGGTCAACCGATGCTCCTTGTTTCAGTCTGTGCTATCTTGGCTATGATCTGTTTGTATAAGGCCCCGTGTTGCTATGATTGAACTCAGGCCTACATAGTTGTTCTGATCCTTGGGTTCTCACTTGATCTCAGCTATTTTGAATTTCACAAATATCTTTGTTAAAATCTTTGAGTATTTCACTTACATGGTCTTGAAAGCCACGGTCGATTGCTTCTGTTTTTGCTAAAAGGGAGCCTCACTTAAAAATTATGGATTGTCTTGAAAAGACTTTGTTCATATCCTCCATGAAGCCTGCCCATCTTTGCTACCATAAATTTCAAGTGTTCTCACATTTGATGCATATTCTAGCTGCTAAATATATCACTTTCATTCATGTTAAGTGCTCTCTACTTCTAGTTGAATTGGATGCTCTCAAACTTCTTTGACCTGTCATTTGAGAAGATTTCAATGTGTATACCATGTTCATAAATCTGAATGCAAAATTAAGAGGAATCGTCTACTATACGGGATTATGAATATCTGAAAATTTTAAGCTGGTTTAAGTTTCATGTATTTCTTGAGTTTGGATATGAACATCTTGAAAATATCTGGATCAATCCTTTTAATAAACTTTAACCAGTTGATTCATGCTATATCATGTAAAACCTGCTAAAGTCTAAAATTTTTAAAATCATGGCTTACTTTGGTTGAAGTACATGTTGTGAGTATTATTCTTAAACATTTGATAGCTCTGAGAATTGTCTGAAAGCAAAACATGGTCAGAGCAATGACTTTGGTCATCGAGAAACTGGGTCCTTTATCAAATAAATGGAGTAAACCCATGTCATGAAGTGCCATAGTTACCTCTGCTGTAAAAGTGATTAAAATTTCTGTGATAATTGGCTGAGCAATGACATGATGTGTGGTGAGTAACTAGGTCACTTCACCTAAGACGTGTTGTGCCTCACGTCCAAAGCCATACTACAGTTAGTCATACCAAGTGCTTAGGGATACTGGCGTCTAAATAACGTGTATCCTCTAGTTATAAAGTGTGCACTAAACTCGATTGCTCCTGAAAATTTTTGCTATGAAAAATTGCTGCTACAAAAAAGGAAAACTCTGAAAAAAAATTGCAATAAAAATTTGCTGAAATCATAGTCAAAATTAGATGCATTCATCGGTGTTTAACCTCACTACTACTTCATGTAACCCCTAAAGGAGTTATTGAAATTGAATGATTAAGATGGAGGGAGGTTAAACAAGATGTTAACATGAAGGCTTGGTTCACTTTTATTAAAATTTATTTTCAGATATGAGTACAGAAAATTTCATTGACAAACCTTGAATACATCATGTTTTAAACCATGTTGCTCAATTAAGATGTATTCATGAATCCTTTTAATTGAGGACTCTGAAATATGCTTATTTCTGGATTTATGATAATGGTAGCCCATTGAAAACCCTTCTTAATCTATTGGAAATCCAGTTGAAAACTCCTGTACTAAGTGCTCCATTTCTACTCCAATTCTTGAACTCAGTTTGCTCTACTATCTGTTTCCACCGCATTGCACATTCAATTCATATGTCTGATTATGTATGGATGCCCTGTGTTTTTGCTGACAACCTAAATAGACTGTCCTTCTGCTGTCCTCACTTTTGCTTGATCTCATTATCTCCAGTGCTTACACTACCAGTTCACTCTTCTGGACAAGGGGAGTTCTTTTGATCTGAGTGATGAGTTCTTTCATTCAGGGGGAGAGTTCTTGAGAGACCATCATTGTGCATAATTTGTTTCAAGGGGGAGAATAGTTTAATGTTTCTTCCTTTTTGATGACGTCAAAGGGGGAGAAGTATTCCATTGAGTCTGTCTGCATCTGCACTAAGTATCCACTGAGTCTGTATGCATCTGTACTGCACTTGACTTATTTGGATAATTGTATGACTCAAAGTGTTACCATTCTGTGACTCATAGTGTTGCCATCATCAAAAAGGGGGAGATTGTTGTGCCCCTGTGATTTTGATGATATCAACCATTATGAGTCATCTTGATCATTTCTTAATGTGAATGTGATTCTTATGTTACACTTGCTTTGATAATCATGATTCAATTATGTATGCATAGCATGTACATTCAGTAAGAACATGTTCTAAAGAATGATCAAAAGGTGGATCAGTGATCAAAAGGAAAGAAAAGAATAAACTGAGCATCCGATCAACAAGTCAATGGTCAATAAGTCAAAGTCAACTGAGCTAGAGTCAAAGGTTCAGTCAAGTGATGAAGAAATCAAAAAAGTTGAAAAGGTAGGATGATATATCTGACTGTGCATAGACCAAGGTCAGTGCACGCTATCTGTAAGGTCGGTGCGTGTTGTCAGCGAGGTTAGTGCACATCTGCCTTCCTCTCATAGAAGGTCAGTGCACATCTGCCACAAGGTCTGTGCACGTTTGGTTTGAATACAACAAGGTCGGTGCACATCTGCTACAAGGTCGGTGCAGGTTTTGCATTGCGCATGATAAGGTCGGTGCAGGTTTTGCCTTGTGCTAAACAAGGTCGGTGCATGCTCTTGTTACCTGCATAGAAGGTCGGTGCACATCCAAGATTAGTGCACGGTACATATGCTTCATGCGATTTGAGGTCGGTGCAAGTTTTGATTTCAAAGGACCAAGGTCAGTGCAATCCTTCTCAAGCACAGAGGAAGGTCGGTGCAACCTCTTCACTGGCACTGTAAAGGTCTGAGCACATAGTAAGGTCTGTGCAGCAAGGCAACCAAGGTCGGTGCAACTCCTTCTTCAACACAGTGAGGTCGGTGCATGTCCTGCCTTCAACGCATGCAAGGTCGGTGCATGTTTTGCCTTCAATACAGCAAGGTCCGTGCATGTCTTGCCTTCAACGCATGCAAGGTCGGTGTAACCTGTTTGCTAGCACCGTGCAGGTTTGAGCATACAACAATAAGGTCTGAGCATATTCTAGTATATGGTCGAAGTAGCTGAAGATGGTAAGCCTATAAGGTCGATGTTGAGAAGTGTTTGATGAATTGCCTGACTGAATATTCAAGTGCCAGCGTGTAATCTCAAGGCACGGGAGCTCGAACCAGGTGATGGCATGTATTCCCAAGTCAGCCAATGATGGGCACGTATTTCTCCAGAAAGGCTGAAAGCTGGCGCGTGGACCCAGGGAGCTTATGACTGGGCACATGTTCCCAAGATGGAAGATCTAGTGGCACGTGATCTGAGATGACCTGGGATGCTTCTTAGAAGTCTTCAAGGGAAGAATATTCCATCGCCACATGGGCCAATCGAATTTCACTAGGTCCTTTTCTGCATCATCCATACGAAGGCTCTAACCTATATAAAGATTGCCTCATCCTTTGATGAGAATAAAAAAGAAAGAAAGAGCTGTAAAAAGCTGCTGAGAGAAGAGAAGAATAGAAGAAGAGGCCGCCAGAGAGAAAAAGTGAAGAGAGAAAAGAAGAGAGAGTAGAGAAGAAGAAGAAGAAAAAGCTGAGAGCCAGAGTGAGAGAAAGAAGAAGAAGAGAGGAGCAGCCAGAGGGCGAGAGAAAGTGTGCAGCCGAAGCATCAAGTTGCTTATCTGTTCGTGTACCAACTCGTGGATCAAATCCAGAGTTCTTGTGCTCCTCGGAGCTACATCTATTTTTCTTTCTGCTTTAGCTTTTTCATTTATGTTGGCCCAGATTAGATGGCAGACAAGAAGGGGGGTTGAATTGTCCCCTTTGCCTGGATGGCAAATTTTAAAAACAATCTAAACTGATCACGGTGGAATTAAAATTAACTGCATTAATTAGCATAAACTCAAGTGAGATTAAAAGAATGCTCTCAATCTTTCCGATTTCACACGAATATACAATGCAAAGAACGAGTTAACTATGCCCAAATACAAATAGCAGAGGTAGCAGTGTGTAGTAGAGCAGTGAATAAAAATCTATAAATTGACCTGTGAACGGAGGTAGAGGAAATGGACAATCACACAGGCATTCACAAAGGACACAGAGATTTTTAGGTGGTTCGGGACTACGACGGGCTCCCTACGTCCACCCCTCACCGAACCCGGTGAGGCTTCACTACCACGCTACAAATGTAGCAACCACGGGGATGAGCCCCAACACCACACAGGCTACTTCCGCAACAAAGCACACACACGGGGCCTGGCCCCAAGACGCTGAAACTGCAGCATACACACACGCAGTTGGGGAACACACCCCGGACACTAAACCACACGGAGTCACAGCTCCGTCTTCACACACGGACTTGGGGAAACTCACCCCGCAATGAAACAACACACTCGGAGACGCAGATTCGCCCACAAACAAAAGTATATCAATTTCTATGAAAAGAAAGGATATACAATAAATGCGCACATTATGAATCTATGTTCAAATAAAAGAGTAGAGATGAGAGAAGAAAGATTCCCCCTCAAATCTGTAGTAAAACCCGTCCTCTAGAGTAGTAGGGTGCGCTGGAGATATTTTTCCGCAGAGTGGAAGCCGCTCAAGCTCGTAGAAGACACCCCAGAAAGAACGGTTCAGCGACCTTGCTGCCAACTGATTCAGATCGGCAGACTTAGGCTCGTTGATGCGTTCTCCTCTTCTTCTTCTTCCACCTCCAAGTAGAAAGACGCCCTCACCCTTGTCCTCCTTCACCTACAACAGATAGAACAATATTACCCCGGAGGAATAGCTCCTTTGATGGAGATCATAACATACATATACCATCAAGAAGGCAGCAATAAAAGACCACAAAGCCCTTCTCAAAACCCTTCAAATACACACACAATAGATGGGAGAAACCCTAAGGGTGTAGGGGTAAAAAGGCCATGGCAATCGGATCATGAAATGGGGTGCTCGAAATCAAAATGGCAAACCCGACTCGGATTGCCCAGAAGAAGTGTCGACTCAAGGAGTCGACACT
Organism: Amorphophallus konjac; assembly: GCA_022559845.1. Taxonomy (NCBI): domain Eukaryota; kingdom Viridiplantae; phylum Streptophyta; class Magnoliopsida; order Alismatales; family Araceae; genus Amorphophallus; species Amorphophallus konjac. The sequence continues at coordinate 82,876,659 of CM040124.1, read as the reverse complement.
TTCTTCAGCCCACACTGTCCCGTTAAAAAAAATAGGACTCAGGACAAAAGTGTCGACTCTAAGAGTCGACACTTTTTGTCGAGTGTTCTGTCAACTACAAAAACTACACACAGGACAAAAAGTGTCGACTCTTAGAGTCGACACTTTCTGTCTGGTTTGTTAAACAAATGCAAACAAAACACAGTGAGAGAAGTGTCGACTCTTAGAGTCGACACTCTTACTGACATATGTGAAAACTCAATTAAATACAATTGAAACCCCAATTTTCCTCATCCAAACATTAAGAACAAATTACCATGCATTAAATTAAGGTATTGGCATATCATAAATCACAATCCAACTGAAACCTATGAAAGTGTCAAGCAACTTGAATTTTAAAACACTTTTTGAAATTTAGCATGAGAAGGACTATAAAACCAATTATAAAGCAATGCAACTAAATTCTAGAAGGCCACACATGATTTCCATGTTCAGTCCAGGAAATTAAGTTCAGTTCAGTAAATCTAAATTCAGTTCATTGATAGCCATTCATAACATCAATCAAACTTCTCAACACATATCAATGCACATGCTGATTTCTGAATATTAAGCAATGAATAGGTCAGTGCATATGAACTACTAAGGTCAGTGCATATATAAAAATGCTTGATCAATCAACATGTAATCCTTGATATCAGAAGACCTGTTTCATCAAATTGAGAGCTTGTTGAGCTACCAACTTATCCAAGCAATCTTTAACAAGAAAACATATTCATCAAAGCAAGTTAAGACATTTTAACAGCCCATTTGACAAACCACTGAACAACATAATTTTCACATGAAGGCACCAATGCATTAGTTAACATCAAGAGTATATACAAGAAGGAGCAAGCTTCACAACCAGTAAAGGGTCCTTAAACCCCATTCAAAAACACTTGAAAACTAAGTCTTTCTTAATCAAACTTTCATGAACACAAGTTTAGTCAATTCAGTCCAAAACAAGGAAAAAATAGTTTCAATTATAGTTCAAGCAAACCTTGACCACCTTGATATTTAGTCACACATGAACTACAAAAGTAACCAAGCAAAATTGGCCAAACCGACATGAAGCAGCCATGGCCCAGTTTCTCTTGTCCAGACCTAAGCACAAGTCAATCCAACAGACCATTAGACAATTCATCACGAAAAATACAGTATTCAGATAAATGCTCCAATATCTCATGAACAGAATGCATGAGACACCATCAAAAATATTTATGAAGTGGCATTGCTTCTCAACCCAATAAAGCAACCTGCAAAGTAAGATAGCAACATATAAGTTCATGAAGCAGCAGCAGACAATTTTTCACAATACTTACACACAAAATTTTCACTTCTATTCATACGCAAACCACACAATATATTGTAATCATCAAAACCATTATCAAAGATAAAGAGGGAGCGCAACGAACCCAACAATCTCCCCCTTTTTGATGATGACAATATATTGTGGCCACCAAGATTTTCTCCCCCTTTGGCATTATCAAAAAGTGGTGGACTAGAGGAATATATGTGAAATCTTAAAAATAAGTGAAACAAAATAGAAGGCGCACGAACCCAGCAATAACCTACCATGAAGGAAGGTGTGTGGACCATGAACATCAAGCAAGAATTTGGAATGTTATGAGCAATGTGCAAACAGTTTAAGATATGTTCAAATGCTCGATTTGTGAATTATATGCAAATGTATGACCGAACTATGCACACGGAGTATAAAGAAAATAAAATGTATGCAAATTGTTATGCTAAAGAGCACATTATTCTCCCCCTATTGTCATGAACAAAAACTGACTAACAATGTGATTATTAAATCTGTTATTTACATGTATAATCTAAAGATGCATCAGAGTGACATGAAGTATGATATGAATGACAAGATCAGGCAATCAAGCACTCAAGCACGGATAGATAGATATAAGAGCAAACAAGTCTCTTAGGGACAGGTTTAAGAACAATGCTATTGATTATGAGCATGATGTGCATGAATAATACTAAGAGAGTCGTGCTTACAAAAAGATGGTACTGCATAAACTATGAAAAATGACGGATTCATAAAGAACATTCATACAATCAAACCCAAGGTGTATATGTGAAAGATTGAGCAATGAATTCCAAAGAAATATGGATAATTATATTTTCTAAAGAACACTAAAAAGAACTTATCATCCATACACTTTCATACACAATGCTCGAATATTGGTAGCTACGTATGACCCCAAAATTTTAATTAAACATAAAAATGTGACTAACCTTTTAACGCGAGTCATACCCTTTGTCTCAGGGGCATTTCCCAGTTACTCAGTTTCGTCACTTATCTTAACTATAGATTTTGTCACTTTTCGGCGTGAGTTGTATCCTTTGTCTCAGGGACACTTCCCAGCTACTCGGTGGCGAATCACACTTATTCTTGATGTGGATTTCTTTCTTCTTTCGACACGAGTTTCCTCCTTTGTTTCAGGGGGGATCCCCGGTTACTCGGATTCACGTTCCACTTATACAACTTTTTGGTGGGACAACCAACTTTTTTCTCATGAGATATGTTATTTCCATGTAGAGATTCAAGAATCCTCTAAAGTGTTGAGAGGAATAACTGAATTCCTTATTAGATTGAATCATTTATCTCAAAAAGGTGTAAAGTGTGTGGGTGGTTGTATTGAATGTATGGCATGAATTAGTCTTATCACAGTTATGTCTCCCCCTAAGTGTATGCACAGTTATGAGCAAAATCTCCCCCTTAATATGTGCCATGAAACAACCATGTCTAAATCAAAGCAATTTTATCTAGCAAGGGAAAATGTGATAGGATGTTTTCAAGAAAAGGGTGATATAATATATATACACTCAAACATCCATCAAGGTAGAGTCTTCACACAAGGTGACTACCGGTACGTGGCTGAGAATGTAAGTCCAAAGACCACCATCAAGCATGGGGAAGGCTTCTAGTTGGACAAAATCAAACCTTCCACGATCACCATTTGATATATCGGATAATCATGGCATTCAAACACACAAATATGTCAAGTATATGCATGTAACCGAACATATGATCAAAGATTTCCTTTATGTACAAGTATGCAAAGATGTGTATGATATGTGCAGTGTGTATCATGCAACTAAGTATATGTTCTATGTATGCAAAAATGAACAATTATTTGCAAGATGTGAGTACAAGTATGAAAGAGTTTATGCACAGACCAGAGCATTCAAAACTAAATCATTATTTCCAAACGAAAGAAAAGATGTGTATATGAAACTATATATGTGCAATGTTAAGCATTCAGAGCTAAAATTATTCACAAGATATGTAAGGAAAAGTGTTCAAGTCATCTAAACATCTTTCTCTAAACTCAAATTTCACTTTTTCAGATTTTTCAAAATGAACCTAAACGAGATGACTTTCAAAATCAAACCATTTTTCTTTCTCACCTTGAGAGTCCTTTATTTATTAACATTCCTTGGCCTCAAGGCCCCCCTATAAAACATATTCTCATTTTGGACATTTGAGTACCCAAGCCATCTTGGGTCCCGAGGGGTTAGTGTTAACACGAACATATGAATTCCTATATCTCCTAGCAAACCGATCATCATCAAATCTCATTGTGGAACAGTCATCCATAGAATGACCATTCTCACCACAGTAATAACAATAAGAAAATTTTCTTTTCATAGACTATTTTTCATCATTTTTCATTGAAAAGTAATTATTCATCATATGTCCAAATTCACCATAATAATGACAAGAAAAATTCTTTTTGATAGACCACTTAGCATCATTTTTCTTTGTAAAGTAATTTTCAAAAACATGACCATGTAACCCACAATACAAGCAATGAGTGTTGAGAGTCTTCTTTGTGGGTTTCCCATGATTTTTAGAGCCATCACACATTTTCATTCTTGACTTCAAAGCCTCATCATCATCATCAAATTTCATTAAAAGGAAATCATACATATCATGGCCAAATTTGCCACAGTAAAAGTATGAAACATTCCTCCTTTTCATAGTTGCATGATCATATTTAATAGATGAAAATTTTTCATGCACACAAGAACAATTAACAACATTTTTTTATTTTTTATTTTCTTTATCACACAAGGATAAAGATTCATTCAAACTCTTGATTTCATTTTCAAGGGACAAGATATGCAATTCAGTGCTAATCAATTCTTCCTCACATGACATAATTTTCTCATTCAACAAAGAGTTAACACTTTTATAACTTTCAATTTCTTGTTCTAGAACATGAAGATTTTCAAGATCATCAACGCCCACATGTTTTCCTTTTTCAAACATATATAGTTTATCAACCAGTAAACTGTTTTGATCTTTCAATTTCTCAATCTCTTCAGTAAGCTTTTCATTCTGCACAAGTTCATTGAGCAAAATCTGATCACTATCCGAACAGCTCAATTTACCTCTGGGTTCTTTTTCAATGTTTTCAAGTTCTGAAATTTCAGCCATTAAGGTTTCATTTTCAGTTTTCAGAATTGAAACAGTTTCTCTATGACTATCAACCTCAAGCATGGAAGACTTACTTAATTTCTCAAATTCAACACATTTTCTACATGAGAAATTATTGATATGAGAGCATTCAATTTTCTTTTTCAATTTCTTGTTTTCAGATTTTAATGTTTTATACTTGTCAAACAATTCATCATACGGATTTACCAGTTCATCATAGCTAAGCTCATCTTCCTCATCGGAGTCAGAATTTACCTTTGAACTCTCCTCGCTTTGACGCTCAAGCTCGTCGTTTGCCACGAGGCACTCATTATTCCGGCTTTCTTCTTGGGCTTCGCTTAGCCCACCCAAGATATCTTTGGCAGATCTGCAATCAGAAACAAATGAAAATTTATCAATGCATACTGCAGCTTTAAGAGCATTCAAAACAAAAAGATTATCAGAATTCTTTTTCTTGTGCTCATTGGTCCACCTTGACTTGTCTTTTGGTAGAGCATGAGGACCGTGAGTTATTAAGTTCATAAGCTTCGAATTAATACCAGAAATCTAAACACACAATTTTGCAAGCCATGATATATAATCAAAACCATCAAAGACAGGGACCGAATTCACACTAGCCATCATGATAAGATCTTTTCTCTTAGACCGTGAGGTCCGTAGAATAAAAATCAGAGATTGGGCTCTAATACCAGTTTATAGGATCATGCCCCAATTGTTGCGCTAAAAGGTCAAGCTGGTAGCGAAGGCGGACCATATTTCCTTATGGTATTGCAGAACCCCACACTATCATGCTGTGGGCGGACATGAGGGGCTTCGCACATGGACCCCATAATCCATGCGGCGGGATGGGGTGCCAACGCACCGATGCCCCACGTGGACCCCATAATCCACGTGGAACAGCAAATCCCTGAGGGAGACACTAGAAATCCAACAATCTCCCCCCCAGCGGCACCTGGAGGATTTGAACCCGCGACCTCGCTCTGATACCAGTTTATAGGATCATGCCCCAACCGGTGTGCTAAAAGCTCGAGCTGGTAGCGAAGGCGGACCGTATTTCCTTATGGCATTGCAGAACCCCACACTATCGTACTGTGGGCGGACATGAGGGGCTTCGCACATGGACCCCATAATCCATGCGGCGGGATGGGCTGCCAACGCACCGATGCCCCATGTGGACCTCATAATCTATGTGGAATAGCAAATCCCTAAGGGAGACGCTGGAAAATCCAACAATTTACTTAGTGTGTTCTTCTGATACTCTGTTTGGAGTTCAGGGTCCCTCCTTGGTTTTCAGGATAAGGGAGAGTGTATCTCTGGTTTGCCCTCCGTGGATTCAGAGGAAGAGAGACTTGAGTCTTTGGTTGTGGGTGACTGAAGGTCACTCATGGGTTCCTCCTGTGGATTCAGGAGAAGGGAGACATAGTCTCTGATTGTGAGTAGCAGGAAGTTGCTCGTGGGTTCCCTCCGGTTTAGAGGAAGGGAGGATTGGTCCTTCGGTTCTGATCTTGTGGGCTGCAAGGTCAGGGTTCAGATCATGTGGGTTGCAGGATCGGTGTGAGGGATTTGTTTTCCTCAGGGCAAGCTGTTTGGCAGCGGTTGTTTGCAGACTAAGTCTGCTTTGATTTCTAGCTTGTGCAAGTGGAATCCTCACTCGGTTTGAGTGAGGGGTAGACGTAGGCAGACTGTGGGTCTGGCCGAACCACCTAAAAATATCCTATCCATCGTGGTTTGATATGTGCATATACTTGCATATCTACCATCCCCACTTCTCAGGTTACTTGGGCATTCCTTATCAGAAGTTTTTGTATGATTTCTGCATGAATTCGATATAGCTGTTAAGTGTCTGAGTGAATGCTTAGAAGAAGCACTTGCTTCTTAATGTCTCTCGTGACTAGAGTTCTTGAGCGTGTAGTGATTGAGATTGAACCATTTCCATGGACGAACTAATTTCAGCAATTGTTTTGTGTCCTCTGAGTATGAGAGCTTAGTTGTCTTGAGAGTAGGCAAAAGTATTATTCCGTAATTTTTAAAGAGGGATTCATTCACCCCTCTAAATCTCAGCCTTGCACACTCACATTCTAACAAATACGTGGTCTCCTACTTGAAATTCTAGGTCGCGCCTTCGATTATCAGCATATGATTTCTATCTATCTTGAGCCATTTGGAGTCTTTCCCGAATAAACTTTATCTTCTCGGTAGTATCCCTGATGATATCAGGATCGAGAAATTGCCTTTCTCGCACTTCATTCCAACAAATAGGTGAACGGCAGTTTCTTCCATACAATGCCTCAAATGGTGCCATTTGTATACTAACTTGGTAGCTATTATTGTATGAAAATTCCACTAGAGGCAAATGGTCGTGCCAACTCCCTCCAAAATCAATAGCACAAGCCCTGAGCATATCCTCCACCACCTGATTTGTCCTTTCCGTTTGACCATCAGTTTGTGGATGGAACGCAGTGCTAAAGTTAAGTCAGGTTCCTAATGAATGTTGAAGACCCTTCCATAACTATGATGTGAATCGAGAGTCTCGGTCAGATATAATGGTGACAGGGACACCATGTAATTTGACAATTTCCCTTATGTATAGTGATGCTAATACATCCACAGACCATAGACTTTTAATTGGTAAAAAATGTGCAGATTTAGTCAATCGATCTATGATCAACCATATTGCATCGTGTCCACCTCTTGTCTTAAGTAAACCCATGATGAAATCCATCCCTATACTTTCTCATTTCCACTCGGGAATATTTAAGAGGTGTAATTTCCTAGCAAGCTTTAAATGTTATGCCTTTATTTACTGACAAGTGAGACAGCGAGATACAAAGTCTGCTACTTCTCTTTTCATGTTGGGCCACCAGAAGCTTCTTTTCAAATCTTGATACATCTTGGTAGCACCAGGGTGAATAGCATATTTTGATTTATGAGTCTCTTCCATGATCAATTTCTTGGTGTCGGCATGATTCGGCACACAGATTCGATCCTTAAATAATAGTCTTCCATCATTTGTGATAGAGAATTCTGTCTTGTGATCAATATTATCCTTGATTTCTATCAATGTAGGGTCATTTTCTTACAATTTGACTATATCCTCAATTAATGTAGGTTGGGATCTTATATTGGCAATCATACATCCTTCTCCTTCTCTATTGATATCAAGATTTAAGTGCGAAAAATCCTCAATAAGACATATCATACCTTTCCTGAGGCTTGCTAATGTTGCCATTGGTCTTCTGCTAAGAGCGTCAGCTACAAAATTGGCTTTGCCTGGATGATACTGGATAGTAAAATTGAAGTCCTTGAGATACTCCAACCATCTGCATTGTTGCATATTTAATTCCTTCTGGGTGAAGAGATATTTTAGTCTTTTATGATCTGAAAATATAGTGAATTTCTCCCCATAAAGGTAATGCCGCCAAATTTTCAAGGCGAATATAATAGCTGCCAATTCCAGATCATGCACAAGGTAATTTTCTTCAGGACGCTTCAATTGTCTTGATGAATAGCAAATTACCTTTCCATTTTGCATAAGAACGCATCCTAGGCCAATGCCAGATGCATCCGTATAGACTTCAAAGTCACCACCCTCAACGGGTAACGCTAGAATAGGGGCTATAGTAAGGTGATCATTAAGGGTTTGGAAACTCTTTTCGCAATCCTTCGACCATATAAAAGGATTCTCCTTTCTAGTGAGTCTAGTCAAAGGAACGGCGATCTTAGAGAAGTCTTTAATAAATCGCCTATAATAACCCGCCAGACCTAGAAAACTTCTAACTTTAGACATGGTCGTCGGTCGACTCCAATTCTTAACAGCTTCAACTTTAGAAGGATCGACAACGATACTATAACGCCCCGAGATCTGATTTCCAAATTATGGGTATTTTTTTTTCTTCCATCGGACCTCGAGACAATACATCGCATGTATCGTGGAAGCACAATATATAACATGCCTACATTCGAATGAGAGAGAGAGAGAGAGAGAGAAAATACAATTACATGAAATGTAAATAGCATCTCAACCATTCATAATTTCCAAAGAAGAGTACATGTCCGTTGTTCCAAAATAAACATGAGTCTTCATAGGCTCACCACCCCATAACCTTACATATAAGAGAGACATTCATCCATAGCATACACAGACGAACTAAGCACTAGCACTACTCCTCAGCTGCAGCCTCCTCCTCAACCTCTTGCTCTATGTCTCCTGAAAACGTGTGTCACAAAGGGGTGAGTGTGACACTCAATAGGCAGCCTAAACAAACCGGGGTTAACATGCATCTATATGACCAAATTATATACATAATTCAGATGTAAGTAATAGCATAACCCATTCATTATCATCTACATTAAAATAACTCACATGAGGAAAATACATGTTCTTTAACTAACATATAAGGTACCCATGCATGCGTTAAAACCACGGTAAATGAGCAGTTTACATGTTATTGCCTTTTCACGTATTCACATTTTCCCATTTTCATATTTTCACAATTCTGTTACTTTTGGAAACAAACAGCTACCACAACACAGGTGGCCCCACACACACAAACGAACGAACGAATGAACGAAAGAGTACTGCGCAGACCCGAGAGTGAACTCCCACCTAGACTCATGTGGCCCACACAGTTCTGCCGTTCCACAGAACAATCGGCCGAATCAATAGGATTTTTGACCAGGGCATTACGTATCGCCGTCCCCTGGGATCTTTTACTTCCGCGGCGTTACGTATCACCATCCCGTAGAAAGGGCCGCCCTACAAAGGGACCGAAGTCTTATCTCACAGAATGCTGTTGTTCCTACTCATCACATTCACATCGTATTCGCATTCATACTCATTTTACAAATAATAGTTTGATACTTTATCATAACATGCATGCTTCCAATAGTTTAAGTGGGTTAAACATACTTATATGCTGACTGGTGCGGAACAGTGCATGATCAGGTTACTATATAAAAAGAACAGGTATATCCTTATAGGCTACACATGCACAGAAAATGATTTATATCAGAAAGTACAGAATTTCTGTGAGCATGAAATTTTTACTGTGGGTTACTAACTTAGCCTTCTACCATTTTCCAATTTCTCTGATTTTTCTGAATTAATATGACCTCCAAAAACTCTCTTTTACCACATTTCTGGAAATTGGGGACAGTGCCCCAGGGTGTCGACCTGTTCAAAGGAAGTGTCGACCTGTCCACCCTACACATGCCTAGAAAATAAACCATAACTATAAGCGCAGAATTTATATGAGCATGAAATTTCTACTGTGGGTTACCAACTTACCCTTCTACCATTTTCTATTTTTTCTGATTTTTCTAAATTAATTTGACCACTCAAAACTCTCTTTTCCCACGTTTCTGGAAATTGGGGACAAGGTTCTCAAGGTGTCGACACATCCGTGGGAAGTGTCAGAACGTCCATGGGCAGTGTTAGCACATCCGGCAGTTTCTAAAGATGAACTGTCGACACATCCAGGGTAAGTGTCGACACATTCAGGGGAAGTGTCAGCACGTCCATGGGCAGTGTCAGCACATCCGACAGTTTCTAAAGTGGAAGTGTCGACACATCCAGGGTAAGTGTCGACACATTCAGGGGAAGTGTCAGCACGTCCAGGGGAAGTGTCAGCACATCCGGCAGTTTCTAAAGGGGAAGTGTCGACACACCTAAGGTAAGTGTCGACACATTCAGGGGAAGTGTCAGCACGTCCATGGGCAGTGTCAGCACATTCATGGGATGTGTCAGCACATTCATGGGAATGTGTCGACACATTCGTGGGAAGTGTCTACACCACCCAATATTTTCAGTTAAAAATGCCAAGAAACCTCTCAAAAACGCATGACTTGATGGAAAAACCAGTAAATAGACATGGTAGTCAATCTCACATGCCCTTAATCTCTCTTTGGCACATAGAAACTACTTTAAAATCATTTTAATGCATCATTGACCCCTAAGATTTGAGGATAGGTGCCTACCTTCGAAATGATAAACCGACAATCCGGGGATGATATCCACACCCCAGATCCTCCAAAAGCTTTTCCCCCCTTCGAGCCTGGGCGCTGCAAGATCATCCTCCACGCACCGGATCGACCACCCACACACCGGATGGTCCGCCCATGAAGAGACAAGGTCCCTCACTCTCTTTTTACTCAAGAAAGCCAGAAGGTGGTGGAGGGTTGATGGAAATGGTTTGCTAAATGATTGACACCCTTAAAACCCACCTCCTTATATAATTTTTAGGCTTTCGAAGGGTTTATCCACATCCCTCAAGGCTCTAACAAGCTCCAAGGTCTCTGGTTTTGAAGAGGAGTTAATGCTTAGCACCTCTTCGGGTTTGAACAGGTGTGACCTTTCAATCTTCTGTCATAAACTCTATTGGACGCGCACTTATGCGGGGAATTAGGTTAGGATGTCTGCATATGAAATGAATAGGACTTCCATATCTAACTCTAGGTCATGCTTTCATCAAATTTCATTATTCCTAGCCCGAGTTATGATTTTTCAAATATTAACATTTATTTTCCCGTGTTTCAGTCATGACCCTTCGTCTACTCAGTCATAAATGTGCATGGGCATGCTCTTTCGTCGAGATTCAGGCTGGGATGTCTTCAGATGAAATCAAGAGGACTTCGGGATCTAAATTTGGGTCATAGTTTCATCAAATTTTATTATCCCTATCATGAATTATGATTTTAAGAATATTAACATTTATTCTCCCTCGTTCCAGCCGTGACCTTTCGGTATCCCGAGGTAATTCGTGTATAACTATAGTTTCCGGGCAAAATTTGGCCTTAACCTCAACAAGGAAGTTGTAGCGAACACACCATTCGAAATTATGGCTTTAGTTTCAGGTCATTTCATCAACCACAGACGAAGTTATGAATTTTCCATTAATTACATTCGAATTCTCCTAACAGTCACACCTCTCTATGATAGTTGGCAGCACAAGGCTCAGAACCTTGGGTTCTAATGCGAATTGGGTTTCAACCTCAACAAAAGAGTTTGGGTCAAGGGCCCAATATTTCTAATGGGCTAAGTTTCATCTCATTTGGTTGACTGTGGCCCAGGATATCCCTATTTTAATGGGTGGCCATTTTTTTGCAACTATTTCAACATATTTTCATAAACTCCCTCTTAACTCCTATTAGGCCTATTTTTCAGAAGTGATACTCTTCGTCAAAGTTCTTCCTTACCCAATGGCAATTGTGTGGGCTTTAGTTTCACCTAATTATGACCTCCCTACGTTAAGTTAAGAATTTCCTAAGGACCCTTCAATAATCTGTCTAGATTTCTAGCTCCTTGAGTTCATGGGCCCGAATTGTTCTCAATTGGGCCAGTGCCCAAATTGGTGGTCATAACAGATACCCTCTCTTGAGATAATATGGCCAAGGAAAGAGACCTCCTTTAGCCAGAACTCGCACTTACTAAGCTTTGCGTAAAGTTTGGGCTCTCTTAGTGTCTGCAAAGCTATTCTTAAGTGCTCTTCATGTTCCTCCTTAGTTATAGAGTATATAAGAATATCATCAATGAAGACGACCACAAATCGGTCGAGATAAGGCCTGAAGACATTATTCATACGTTGCATAAATGCTGTCGGGGCATTGGTTAACCCGAATGTCATTACAACGAACTCGTAGTGGCCATATCGACTTCTCAGAAAGCCGTCTTGTGTATGTCTTCATTCTTGATTCGGAGTTGATGATAACCTGACCTGAGATCTATTTGGAGAAGTATTCTGCTCCCGAAATTTGATCAAAGAGCCCATCGATACATGGCAACAGATATTTGTTCTTGATAGTAAGTTGGTTCAGTCGCCGGTAGTCGATACATAGCTTGAGAGATCAATCCTTCTTTTTGACAAAAAAAATTGGCGCACCCCAAGGGGATGTGTTAGCTCGAATAAAACCCTTATCTTATAACTCCTAAAGTTGTCTCTTCAATTCCTTGAGTTATGTGGGGGACATCTTGTACGGAGCTATTGAAACGGGTGCTGCTCTGGGTAGAAGTTCAATGGAAAAGTTTACTTCCCTTTCGGGTGGTAAACCAGGTAAATCTGATGGGAATACATCGGGAAACTTATTCTCAACAGGAATATCTTCTAAGAGGATCTCTTTAGTCTCGATAATGATTACGGAAGTAAGAAAAGTTTCACATCCTTGCGAAATGAGTTTGCAAGCATGAAGAGATGAAATAATAGCAGGATGTTTCCTATACCTGAAACCAAGGAAGGAAAATCTTGGAAGACATGGTTTCCGAAAAGAAATAATCATGTTGCGACAGTTTATATAGGCGTCGTGGTCTATAAGCCAATCTACACCTAAGATAACATCATAGCCCTCTATATCAAGGCATACAAGGTTTGCTGGAAGATTATGACCTTCTATCATTACCTCACTATCGGGGTAGTAGGTTGTAAGTTTGGTTCCGGGACCTAATGCTGTAGTGATTGCTAGGTCCGAAGGTAGAGGAACTGATCAAACTGGCAAGGTTTTTACAAAAGCAGTAGATATGAAGGAATGAGAAGCACCAGTATCAAATAACACGAAAGTAGGATGGGAATAGACTTGAATGGTACCTTCCATCAACCCATCATCCTTGGGTGCTTCTTCATCATCTATAATAGCATTAAGACGAGCCTACCGTTTGCGTCCACCACTGGAACATTGATCCTTCATGAGAGGGCAATCCGTCATGCGGTGCTCCCGGCTGCCACATCGTAAACAAGCGTCAAGACGCCTCCAGCATTCTTCGGCTGAATGACCGAACTTCTCATAGAAAGTACAAGCCGTCATGACTTGATTTTCTTCTTCTTTAACATTCTTGTTCTTGTGGTAGCCACTACCACCTTTGTTCCGGGATCTCTTTTTGCTATCATGGGATTTGTAAGGTTCCGTGATACTAAACTTTCCCTTCTTTTCATGCCGATCAGACCTTTGACTCGGTTCCTCTCCTTTACCTTTAAATTTTTTGACCTTCTCCAAGGTCTTTTCACATAGATGTGCCCGTTGGACCATCTCCGCATATGTACGGACATTCTGAGTCCCAAGTTGTTGAATAAAGTCGGGCCTTAAACCGTCCATAAATCAGTTAGCTTTTAATAAGTCAGTACTAACCAGATGAGGAGCATAAGGTGCGAGTCTAGAAAACTGGAGTTCATATTCTGTCACTGACATCATGCCTTGGCTGAGAGAAGCGGATTCCATAGCTTTCTTCTCCTTGACATGTTCAGAGAAGTATTTTGCTCGGAAGAGAGTAAGGAATCCTTCCCAAGTATGTGGTGCATCTTGAGGCGGTGCAGGAATTGACTTCCCCCATGTACGGGCATCTTTATTGAGTTGGAACGTGGCAAGACGAACCTTCTCTTGGTCGGCACATTGAATAACCTCAAATATGCGATTCATTTCATCAATCCAATTCTCGACTTCATCTGGATTAGAGGAACCAGAAAATCATGGAGGATTTAGGCTCCTGAAGTTACGGTGAAGATCACCAGCACTAGCTCTTGCGCCGGCTTGAGCCATATTTTGCAATGCCTAGGTGAGACCCGCAACGATCTATTGCATTCCACCCCAATCAACATGGTGAGCCATGATGAGAGTAAGGTACCTGAGAAGGGTAACAGAGTTTGTCAATTCTAATGGAATGAGTGGAATTAAGCTTAGAAATAATTCTAATTACTATCTCATCCCAGGTTCTACCCAATTTCCTCTCATAGGTTGGGAGTTTCTTTCCTAGTCTCATAGGTGTGGGTCCTTAACTTTGGACTTAGCCTATGACATGATATATATATTTCCTAGAAATAAGTAAGTCCCTAGACTTAAGCTCTGATACCACCTTAACTGTCACGCCCCGAGATTTATGCAGTGAAAACAATTGGAAACGCGAACAGTCGACATGGTAAGCCTCTTGCAAGTAATATAATCAGAGTGCCAGACAATCACACAAAGTAATTGCATAAGTAATCTTATTCAAACCTTCAACTTTATTTCATATAAATAATCCACCAAGTATACAAGACTCTTGACTCTTAACATTCTCCTAACATAGACTCAAGAAAACAAAAATTACATAATCACTTGGCTAGACATTAGAAAACTAAGGCTTCTCTCGTCCATATGACCTTCAATTGCTCTCGGACCCGCTACTTGTATAATCCGAATCTGATTCACTAATTCTTCCTGAAACATTGAGAAAATAGGTAATGAGCACACTTGCCCAGTAGGTATCTTCGTATCAACATGATGGCAATCTTAAAGTGATTAACATTTTAGCTCTAGAGAAAGTTAAATCATGTGAATATGAAACATGCGAAATAGAACCAAAATAGCAAGATATGAGAATATGACTGAGCAAGTATATAACAAGAATATAACTTTGGCCTTTTCATGAACAAGAATGTAACAAGAATACACTTTTCATAACCTTAAAGGATATGCACTAGAAAGTCATGTAACACGTAAGAATGTACTTTTGCTTTGTAAGTACTTCGTGAATATTTATGGATATTCTTGGATCTTTAATTATTTATAAAGAAAGTACTCCTAGCGTAATGCGACGCCAATAGCATCATACCCTATGGTTTACAATATCTTTCCGATAATCAGCCGAGGGGATTAGCATAGAGCCCTTGAACACAATCAGTGCTCGTACTGCATCTTCAAGTATAAATCAAGCTACTTCCACGAGTATAATGATAATGTCGACCAATAAGGTAATAAGTTCAATAATAGTTTTGTGATACAACGTCAATGAAAGAATGCACCAAATATGAATATAAGAATTCAAAGAATGCATTAATAACTAGGTCATGCTTTGGAAAGAATTTGACAGCATAACGGAACATTCATCAATTTTCATAATTTATTTAGACATCTTTGGAATAAGGTGACCAGTTCTAGATAATCATTAGACCATCTAGAACATAGAAATACTCAACCCAAAGGTAAAACCATGGGTTAAATATTGAAAAAGAAGTTGGAACCATGTGGTCTTGGGTAGGGCCGCTAAGTGTCATTGGCAGACTAGCAATAGGCCGCTAACAGACTCTGGCGGTCATACATTAATCCGCTAAGGTCCAACACTCATTAAAACACCGGTAAAGTACTTTGTAGATAATTAGGCTTTTATAGTACAACCAACTCGGCGTCCTAGTGGGAATCCCAGACTCGCGGAGACTTATGGAGGCCTTGAAACAAGATCACCTAGTCCTTTGGAAGGAATATCCAATGGAGAGATTTTCAAGTCCAAGATTGTGTACTTAATGTGCCATGTGTAACTAATGGTCACATACCGGAGTATATGTCATGTACTTAAGAAAATGACTCATAGATGAGGAATAATCGTGATAAACAGCAATCAAATCAACTAGATAAAGCATTATCCATATGAAATTTAATATACTTATAAGAGTATATGGTTTTGGCATGAAATTAACATAAGTTTAAAATAATCCCAAGTACATAAAGAACATGAAATCTACTAGGATGAATAACAAATATAACCAAGTATATGAATACAATACTTAAAACAGGTGTAAAACTTAAATAGCTAAGCTTATCATATGATAAATAAGGTTAATCTGCTATATGTTTCGAGTTAACATAAATACAGAATTCAAAAAACCTAACGGTCTCGTGATGACCATTTCACTGGGTTTAGCGGTCTATCGAGAGGCCGCTAAGGAAACATAAGCGGTCTTGTGGAAGATCGTTTCTTCCTGGCTACTGTAAATAGAAATAAAAATCGAGATATGGCTAATCTAAGGTAGATGGATGCATAGTAAAATGTGCCAATCAGGTAAATAAGGCCGGATAACATCATATTAGGACATGGAGACGCATGGGTAATCATGATTTATTACTTTCATTATTAAAGGTATGAACTATGCATGCCAAGTTAACCCTAGATGCGCAATCAAAATAAAATATGAAATACTCTGAGTACAATGCATGAAAATGACTACCACTTGAGGGCTTTTACTCCTAAGGTCATGTTTAAGCCGTTCATGAGATAACCTACGTCTGTTTTAGGGCTTTAGGCTTCAAATTTAGGGCTGGAAGTTAACCCTAATTTCAGCACGTCCTGAATCGACGTAGTAACTTCTTGCCCCTCTATCTCCCGATTCTCTTGACCTAAAGATGTGAAATTTGGAGGGTCGTAAGAGGGTACTAAAAGGAACAAATTGTTCTAAAGAACCTCTATCTAATTACCTCGTTTAGGGCTTCTATTTTTCTGAGCTTCCTAGGTCGATCGCACAGTTTCCTGAGTTGTTTTCACCGAACCAACGTCTTTGCAGGCATCTATCTCCCTGAAGGCTTGATATCCTAGAACGAAATTTTGAGGAAAGTTAGATCTAACTATAATAAACAAATTCCTAGAAGGAACTTACCTCTAACTCGATCTCTTTACCTTAGTTCCGCGCGAGCCAAACGTAAGGGTCGCGCAGGTTGGTTCTGGGGTCTATTTATAGGGTTTAGCAAGGGTTCCATAGATTTCAACAATTCTAGAGTCCTAATTAGGTGCAAGATCGATCATCAAGAGTTCTAAGCCTGATTATGCTTCTATCCACTTCGATTTCTGGGAGTTTGGACGCTAAGAATCCAACTTTTTTACACTTTCCTCTATTCACGGAACCTGCAGAGCTTAGCGGTCATTTGGGAGATTGTTGTCCAATGGCTTGCGGTCTTACGATAGACCGTTTTCGGTTTGGGCGCCGAATTTGAAACCAGTTCAAACTCTTGTATTATTATCCATGTTTTGTCCTAAATTATTCTTACTTATCTTCTTAATTTCGTAAATACATCAATTCCAAGCTTCTAGAACATGGGCCAAAATTTAAAATTATAATTTGGGCCAAGTGGATTTGTCAAAATGGGCCTAATCCACTTGGATTAGTATAGGGCCTAATTGGATTAGTACTTTCTTTTATCCTAAAATATTCCTACTCATCTC
Organism: Amorphophallus konjac; assembly: GCA_022559845.1. NCBI lineage: Eukaryota > Viridiplantae > Streptophyta > Magnoliopsida > Alismatales > Araceae > Amorphophallus > Amorphophallus konjac. The sequence goes on along the minus strand of CM040124.1, from coordinate 82,859,230 downwards.
CTTAAATAATTAGTTTTAATTTAACCACCTTTCAATTTATAGCCCAACTGGTTTGCTTAAATGCTTATTAATTATATTTAAATCCAAAATAATTCTTAGAAAATCCTCGGGCGTTACAAATAGACTTCTATGTGTCACATATACCCTCTTTAGGGTGAAAAATAGGTCTCAACGGAGACATTAGTGACGACTCTTAAGGCTATGTTAATTGTAACAGGGCGACGACTTCTGGGTTAATAGTGGTGACAAATGGGTCTTCAAGGGAGAAAATAAACTGTTATCTGTGATTAATAGCCCGAGAAGAGTTATCTGATGAAGAAGGGAAACGGAGGCTGTGGCAGCAAGGGTAAATGCGTGGAAAGAAACAAGGCAGAGTCGACGCATGAAGCAGTGGCATCGATGTAGCAAGGAAGCAAGGCAGAGAAAGGAGCTATGGCGATGGCTAAAGGGAAGCTAAGGGTGACAAATAGCTCCCTAAGGCAGACAAATGGCTAGTTAAGGGTATAAAACACTCGATAGGAGTAAAAAATAGCTCGCCAGTGCAGAAAAGGGTCACACACGTGAGGAACACGTGGGATCTCTTCACCCCTTCAACTGTCACATGCCCCAAGGTTGACAAGGCAAATCATATGGCACGTGATCTAGCTTAAGCTTTTCTTTTATATCTCTTTCAGATCTGTTCATCAACAGAAGAGCCGCATGATGTTTATCTCACTTTCCTTTTATGGGTATTGAGTGCTTGTTGTTTGACATTTGTTCTATGCAAAGCATTACTCTTATATTATCATTACATCTGTCAGCAAGAGTGCTACTTAACTTTAATTTCATTTCCCTCTAGTGTGCATTGAGTGCTTAAGTGTTCGACGTATGTTCTATGCAAACTCTTGTTAACATATTCTTCATTCTGTTTTAAGATTGGGTAGCGCCAAATTTGTTATTTTAATTTGGGCACAATTTTTAATCGGGGGATATATTCACCCCCCCTCTATATCCTATCCTTCCGCACATCACTTAGATAAATGAGTAGTGAATATGCACTTTGTTTTGCTCACAATATTTTTTTTCTCCGCACCAGATACACAGAGTGCACCGCCCCCACCACCTGCTGCGGGTATGTTTATTTAAATTCTTAGATAAATGAGCAGTGAATATGCACTTTGTTTTGCTCACAATATTTTATGTTTACAGGTTATTGTGCCTTTGCATTAGGTATACAGATTACACGGCTTCCATCACATTCTACTGCTATGTTTTTTTAAATTCTTAGTTAAATGATGAAAATTCTATATGTTTACTTGTTGAATAATTTCTTTTTTCATAATGACCTAAAATTCTGATTAACTACTTCTATTTTACATGTAACAGGTACATCGGGCACACCACCTGCGATAGTTAGCTAGTCCGGCCACCCGGGCACACAACCGGTAGATGATGCGGTTAGCCATCACGAGGGCGAGCAGGTGGTGTTGCAAGAGGGACGCAAGCCATGTTGGGTCTCTAGATAAATATTTAAACACATGAATTATGTTCGTTATCTATCCATCAACTATATATATAATTGTTGGCTATCATTTTAACATCTGTAATTACAGGGATAAAGTAGAGCCCAGTGACGCTTCTCATTTTATTACCAACATTATTGAGCGACGTGTGACCGGCCCATATAAGTCATTTCGAAAGTTTTCTCAGGATATCCGCGATTGATTGTATGACGAGTTCCTGGTATACAATTTAATCTTTTAAATTACATATTTCCCAACTCCGTAATTTCAATCGACTAACTTATAAAATTTGAATTCTTGACAGCAAGGATATTAGTTTGTGAGGCGAGCTGACGCTGGACGAGCTCGACGTGCATGGGAGGCCACAACAACTGTAAATTATAATCATTAATTACACAACTATCGGGACCGTGCCAAGGCTCTAGCCGGGGGGAGCAAAGACCGTGGCCTTTGGAAGGCACACATCCCCGCATGGATGAGGAGGGAGCACTGGGAGGACCTCTGTGATAGATGGGCCGAGCCTAATTGGATGGCCAAATCCGCAAAGGCCAAAGCCGCACGGGCGTTGCATCCAGACGTGCATCTCCATACTTCTAGACCCGTTTCCTTCGCGACCCAAAAGGAGAGATTGGTAAGTAATCATCTTAATTTTATTATATTTTATTTCTTATACGTCACTATTTATTCTCTGCAGCATGTATTGTTGACACCCGTTTTATGCCGATAAGCTAAGTCGTTTCTCTTACTCCCATTAGTTGATGCCCTAAGTTGTCCATCATTCATTGGGCCATTTTTTATGGCACGTCCTGGGCCCATTTTATGGGCAGCCTCCCTCCTTGTTAAAGTCCGTATCAATTCAGGGCTTATTGGACCTTGGCTTTGATTAATTGAACGGGTTTTATGAAAGATAAGTATCCAAGAGCATGAACGGTCCAATATCAGCCGTTCAGGACTGGGGCGGTTGAACCCACACCGTTCATACATTTTGGGTAATTTCTGAGGATTTTCTGAATATTCACCGACAGGCTTTTGTGCGGCCCTATCAGGCCCGTTCAAACAAATGGACGGGCGAATCCAAACCGCCTATATCTCAAAGTCCTACGCGTGCCAATTTCTCAGATAATTATCCAATTATTTGAATTATCACCAATAGGATTAGAATGGTCGATGATTGACCGCTCTACATTTGAACGGGCTTATTAGAACCGTTCATCGTGCAGTGTCCAACGGCGGACGTTTCGGTCAGTTCGAGCGATAATTGGGTTAATTTCCTGGTTTTCTGAATTTCCACCGACAGTATTGGATGGTTTTTAATGGACCGCCCATCATCTTGAGCGGTCTATCGTAAGACCGTTCATCCGGTCGAGTGGTGCTTTTTAACGATTTTTATCTCTTTTATGCATGGTTTTATCCCCGATTTCTTTTGTCGATTTCTCCGTGGATAATCAACCATTTTTGATGTCGTCTCGACTGGATAAGAGATTTTGATAATATCTATGATTTATCTTTTATAATTTTGACCTAAAAATAGCTCTAAACCCTAGTTTCGGGGCTGGCTTTCAAGGCTCTATAAATAGATCCTAATGGCTGGACTGAAAAGGGGGGGGGATTTTTGGTCGACGGCGAAGCCCTGCCGCATTCTTGAATGACCTAGCACCAAAGAGGGAGGCTTTCTACGTCCATATAAGCCTCCAGTTCAGGGAGTAGTTTGGTCTTGAATCTTTTCGTTTATAGTTTTCATCACTTTCCTTTCATTGCATGCATCATTTTCTCCATACGTCCCCATTCTGTCTCATTATCATGCACACATCCACCCATGCTTTTGTCACCCTAGGGGTTTAAAACCCCCAGGTATTCCCCTTGCCATTCTTTTATGTTCATTTCTTCTTATATTGACATTTACTACACCGCCCAGTTCTAATTTAGGTCTTTTGTGTGTGTTTCTTACGTTGTTTTGCAGGTCAGCAATCATCAGCACGAGGCCCATCCCCTCTGGCCGACAGGAGAGGGTGGAGGTTGGACCCCTTGCAACTTACTGCGTGGTGGACTTGTGCGGTTTCAAGACAACCATTCAACATCGTGTGCGGTGCAAAAAGCATCGTTCATCCTGTTGGTGCGGTCAAAAGAGCGCCGTCCGTCCTCCAGTGGTAGTTCCTCCCGCACCCTCTACAGCGCACTTAGGCGGTCTATCGTAAGACCGTGCATTCAGTAGGCGGCCCTCCAAGAGCCATTCATCTCTCCAGCGCTGCAGCTTAGGCGAATACTCCCCCTCTTTCCAAGGTACGGCGTGTCCATCACGTCCGGCACCTTGGTGGCGATCACGGTCCTTTCGTTCTCTATTCTCCTCTTATCCCTGTTATTTGCTCATCGCATATTGTTCCACTCATGATGCATATTGATCTTTAGTAGGAGGAGAAAAATATATCTACATCCCCTTTTGTGGCGATCACGGTGGGACCCCTAACGCCCATCATGCTTTTGAGTTGCTGACCCCCCTTATTTGTTGTGCAAGTTTTCTTCTAAGAGCTATTTGTAGGTGGGGTGCGTTTTCTGCCTCTTGGGACGTGCGCGATTTCTCCTGAGCCGCCCATAAATAGGAGCGGTTGATTCTCCACCGTGTGTCCCCTGCGGCCAGAGCCAGCTTCTCTCCTCTTTCCTGTCCGGGACGGTTCCTGACACGCCGTCAAGCATTTAGAGCGGTTTGAATCTAGCCGTCCATCGCTTCAGCACAGGTACGCTTCGCTTTGTTTTGGTTGTAGGTACGCGGCTGCTGGACGACCGTGCAGAGGAGTGTGCGGTTGAATACAGACCGTTCTCCAGGTATTTTCCTGCCACTACTGCCTCATGTTCTCAGTATCATGTGATTATTCCATAGCTTTGTTGTTATTTTCTCCCTGGATTACACGGTCCTAGACAGACCGTTTTACTGGTGGAGCGGTCGCATAAGGGCCGTTCATCTTCTATCACAGTGCGCTTACGGTGTATGTTGATTGTCATATTGTACGCGATTTACCGCTCCTGGTGCTAGTTGTTGATTTTCCCCCCTGCTCCCTCATCATAGTCGCGTTATCATTCTCTTTGTTGTTCATGCGTATGCTTGCTCATTGATTGATAGTTGCTAGGCTAGATTATGCATGCACCCCGGTGCACATAGGAGCATCCATTTCTTCTCATAGTAGTTGCATTCCTACCGAGGTAGGGTTTCCTCTCGTCTCCATATTCCTTGGAGCCGACTAGGGACCTTGCCGAGGACCTCCGTAAGCCCCCGTGAGCTGTGGATTCCCACACGGACGTCGGGCAGGTTGTACCACATCCACCACAAGTCTAGGGTTTACATCCGCGAGTGAGAGATCCTTGTAGAGTCACACAGTTCCTCATTACCTATCCCAGTTAGGCACCTAGTGGTTGAGAGAACTTATACTTTCATTAACTCCCTAAGGTTCGAAGAGGAAATCAGAAGAAATTAACGAGCATCATTTAATAACTTGGTTGCCTAATTGGGTGATTCGGATCTCATCTCTTCCTTCCATTGCATGCTTGTGATTTGCTTTGTAGGTTTGGTCGGTTAGTTTTGTCGGTCCCAGTCCTAGGTGTCTTGGTCCATGTGGGATTGTCTCTTTCCCTCACGATCACCTCCTAGGGTTGGTTCTTATTTCCATTCATACTCCAACCCCTTGTTCGATTCATCATCTTCCATGTCATCGTATGACTTCTCTCAGTCCCACGGGGACTCCCTTCCTCGTGGCCTTCTTGAGGACCCACCTAGGGTCGCCCACCTGCAAGGAGGAGAGGGGACTGCCCCTCCCCTCCCAACCATTCTTGGCGAAGGTTCCCAACCCTCTCTTTCAAATCTGTCCAATCAGAATTCAGCCAATCTAATCCTCAATATGATGGCCCAGCTGGACCATACCCAGCTCCATCTCATCCGGCAGGCTTTGCAAGGGGCCGATGCGCTAACCTCAATTCCTTCAATTGGCACGATTGCCGCTGCCATCCAGTCTCCTGCTGTTGGGACCACCTCTGTGGCTCCCATCGACCTTACTCCTGTCCGACCTCAGGCCCTTCGCTATTCCAATATGGAAATGGGCCAGGCTTCCACCTCGGCCCATCAGCAGCTCGATAAGGGAAAGTCTCCAATCCCCTCAGTTCCTTACCTTGATCCATACGCCACGATTTCTCCGTCACCACAGGCCCTCGTAGCCCCTGCGGATCTCGTTAGGTTACAATCAGGGACAGCCCAGTTGGCTCATGCGGATATGGGCCCCTCCTCGGCCCACTATCCCTCTTACGGGCCGCCCCCTCAATCAGCTTATCTTTTAACCACCTATCCAGGTATTGCTCCTCCTGCTCCTTCTCCTCCTTCCCGGGAACGGGAAATTCTTGACAAATGGGCTGCTATGCAGCAACAAATTGATCTCCTCCACAAGCGGGTCGACCCGCAATCTCTTGCTGATGTCCATATCCCTAACTTCAGGGACATTCGTTTTCCTTCTCAGTCTGAGCTCCCCGTGTACCACAAATATGGCGGGAATGGCAACCCGTTCATTCATGTCCGGGAGTTCTTATATGAGTTGGCACAATTCCAGCAAGATGACCGTCTAATGGCTTATTTATTTCGCCGATCGTTGGAAGGGGTCGCCCTGGAATGGTTCTATACTTTGCCCATGGAGGAGGCCGAGAGTTTTAAGACCGTCAAGGAAAGGTTCATCCAGAGATTTCAAGATCGGGTCGGACCCGAATACTCTTTTACTGACTTGGTAGCCGAGAAAATGAAGCCGGAGGAAGACTTTGCAACCTATGCGGACCGATGGAGGCAGATGGCCTCACGTGTGCCCGGGCAGATCCTGGAGGAAGAGAAAGTGAAGTTGCTGATCTCCAATGCCATGCCAACATTCAAGTACATCTTGGCAATGAATGATATCTCAAACATGCACCAGTTATATAGCAGAGCTCGGTTCATACAAACCCAGTTCAAAGACTCCCCCATCCACTCCTTATTTGAGGCCCAGAAACCCAAGGCTCCCAGAAAATCCCAGGGCCTCGTCACGGAGGGAGTGCAGATTAATGAGCAGGTCCAGGCTGTTCAGTTCCGCCACCAGGCCGCTCCACCCCGCTTCCCCCAGCCTTTACGCAACCCCCAGTTTGCCACTACGCAAGTTCCCCAGCCCGCCTTCCAAGTCCCACAATATCCTCAACAAGCACCTCTGCCACCCCAATAGCCTCAGCGGCCGCCACAATACAACAATGTTCCGCCCCCCGCCGCCTATGGATCTGCTCGACCGAGTCCAAAGAGGGCCAATTACCCTCCTCTTCCTGAAGCTTTGCCCGATATTTTCTCTGCCTTAATGTACACTGGTGATCTTCAGTTGCCTCCTGAGTGTCCAAATTGGAATCCGGCAGCCGATCAGTCTCGATACTGCATATTCCATCTGCAACCCGGGCATACAATAGAATGATGCTATTAGTTCAGAGACATGGTGTATGACCTGCATGAGGGCTAGAGGATTGATTGGGCCCAGATGCACCAATTGATTGAGGATATCAAGCAAAGACAGAGACAGGCCAGGCCGCAGCAGGCGGCGCCATAGCAGGCGGCGCCCCAGCAGCAACAGCAGCAGCAGCAACCCCAGCAGCAACAACAAGACCTCGGGATCCATAACAATCCCATGCCAGTACATCAACCTGCTCCTCAGCAACAACAATAGCCGCCAGCACCGGCTCCCGCACAAGTGAGTATTGTCCAGCACCCAACCCCCAGCGCTGGGTGGACTTTTGATGATGAAACCCCCGCACACCTTCTAGCCTTCCACCACAACCATTCCCCTGCACCTACTTTCCCCTCCATCCTCAGACCCGCCACTCTGACCAATATACCACTCATTGCTCCCTCCACGCCACCCATTAAGCCCGTTATATTCCCCTCCGCTCCACCAGTCCCTTCGCCACCATCCACTGTACCCTCCATCATTACCCCTCCGCTTAACCCTTCACCCGTTTTCCTTCCACCGGGGCCCATTAGACCCACTTCCGCCATCCTCACCCCCATTACCATGCCTTTCACCAACTCCACCGGACCGAGCGGGGGTCCATCTCAGGCCGCGCAAGCATCATAGTGCGCCCTTCGGAGCGGGCGTCCCTTCTAGAGAATTTTTTCCCCTTCCGGTGCGTCTGCACCTAACCTCCAAGTTCATTCCCCCACGGCTGAAACAGAAGAAGTAGACCCTGTGTCGGGCACAAAATATGATTTATTGCAGCATTTAGACCGGATGCCAGCCAAAATCTCAGTCTTGGAATTAATCAAGAGGTCGCCACTACACCAGGACGCCTTGAAGAATTTCCTGCATAAAGTTATGGTGAGCGAGGACGTGGCAGTAGATAGCTTGCCATCGGTTTTGGCAACAATTACTAAGGGACCTTCCATTTCATTTTCTGAATCAGAACTGGCACCCCCTGAGGCACGGCAGATGCCATTGTGCATCACCATTTCTCTAAACAAAGTGGCCGTGGAGTCTGCCCTTGTGGACACAGGAGCATCAATAAATGTGTGTCCGTTAAGTACCCTCCGTGCCTGCAATATCTCGGAAGACATGCTCAAGCCAACACCGACTACAATAGCAGCCTATGATAATTCCAGGCGTGCTTGTCACGGGGTCGTGACTATACAGGCCGAGCTAGGGCCCTTGGTCATGAACGTGGAATTTTATGTATTGGACATAGACCCGATGTTCAAAGCCATACTGGGTCGTCCATGGTTGAACAGTTTAAATGCCATACCCTCCACTGCCCACCAATGCTTGAAGTTCCCATTCCAAGGGCGGGTGGTCAAGGTAAAAAGTATTTCCACAGTCCAAAATGTTGATGCCATAGCGGCTAAGATTCTCCCTACACTCTGGCCCACCAATAGGCCGGTTCTGTCAGTGATGGATTTGAATTATTCATGGGCATATGCGGCACGTAAGCCCACCACTACGCCAGTCAATGTCAAAGTCAAATCCAAGAATAGAGATTCCAAAGGATGGCAGATGATTTTGAAATTGGGTTATCAGCCGGGCCAGGGGCTTGGTGCACAGTTACAGGGCCGGACCAACCCCATTCCCAAAGGAAGGAAGATGGGCCGCCGAGGCCTCGGTTACCGTGAATCCCCAATGTCAGTACTTGGAGACTCTGGGCCATTAACATGGGACTACCGGCAACATTTTGTAAAAGGGCCGTTACAGCCAGGTACCTTGAAGGAATCGCCGTCCAGTCCGAAGCCTATGTTGTCACTGAGCCACCACCGCCGCTGCAAAGAGTGGTTGGTGACCTAGAAGATTGGTCTGGTTGTTTTGAAAAGTTGTTTCAAAAAAAAGAAAGCAAACCGAAGAAAAAGGAGACGCAGCTGGTAAGGAGTCCTCCGATGCCATTGGCTCGCTAGGGGCCATGGGAAGCGGGGAGCTCTGTCATTTCTTACTTTATGTCCCCATCTCGTCTTGCCTCTTGGTTCCAACAGTTGGGGTTTGTTCCCCGTTCTCCTCCGATCCTGGTCGAACCACACTTCACGGAGAGGCCCGAAATTCTGTTTGTTCCTTGTGTTTGTGGGCGTTGCCAGCCCATTGATCTTTCAACATTGTTTACTCCTCCTCCCCCCAGAGCTCAGCTCCATGAAATGTGGTTTTCTTCTTCTGACCCTTTCTTTGATTGCATATTTCCGGAATTGTTCCCCATGCAGTTACCTCCTCCTTTGTCTTCTTCCTCCTCTTGCTGCATGATCACCTCCAGCCTCCAAAAAAAAACGTCAATTTCAAAACGGAGGTCTTAATGGAAGATTACGCTATGTTCTGCTGAGGTTCCCAGGGGCACGAGACCCCTGTTTCTCTTCCAGTAGATTTCCTCTCTCCTAGGGTAAATGTATAGTGTGCAGAGTCTCCTAGGTTAGTTGAGTCAGTGGGAGCAGAGTCTAGTTCGAGTCTAGTCAGCCCATCCACGTCTGCGGCGCGCCCCGTGACGCGTCATCCCAAAACCATTCCCGATAGGTTTATAGAACTGGCTGAAAGATGCCACGCCCTTCTGAAGTGCCCTGAATTTGTAGAACTCATGATCGTCTTGGAAGATGATGAAGAATTGGAAGGGGTATGGAGCAATGATGAACTAGGGGTATGTGGACGCGGGATTTTTATTTTTATTTATTTTTATTTATTGGATTGATTTATCATTTATTGATTTATTTATTTATTGGTTCATTGGCGTGCCAGTCACCGAAGTGACAATTTTATTGTGCGCTCGATCTGACATGGTCAGTCGATTGTGAGTGATCGTGTCTGGACTAGAAGTCCGTCATACCATGAACGTTATGACGTTAATTACGTCCTTCTAAGGAAGGACAACCCTTGATTAAACGCTAAAATAGGAGGCCTCGTAAGGCGAACATATGTTCATGTGTGCAAATGGAACTTCACATCAGAGCCAGACGGGCGGGCAAGATAACAACATTAACTGTAGAAGCAGACGATATCGTTAAGTCAGCGGTTCGAAGACCGAGTGAAAGGGAAGAAGGAGGATTTCGATCACAGGCAGACTGAGCCGTGACCATGATGGGGGTTTAAAGCATCGACCGATAGTTCAGCAGCATTTCCCCTTTATCTGGATTATGCCCAGGGGGGAAATAGGCTATCACCCACGGAGTGTCGGGATGAAAGCCGAGAGATAGAGAGGCCGAACCTCCCAACCCGTACATATATGGGTTATAGGGCAATATATGATTTTCCCTTTGGAAAGCTAGCAGAATTCATGCAGTGGCAGAATCCCCCCGAGCAAAAGGGTTATTCGTAAATCCGTTGCAGTTAGGTGGAACATAGGGATTATGACTCCCCTTCAATTTTATCCCCGGGACATATCGGGTGATCCACGGATATCCCTTTGTGGGTTCATTCTGGGTGTTGGAATTCATTGGGTGGTAGATTGGGCTCTCGGCACACTCTAAATGGGCACAGGCTCTCGGCACGACCCAAAATAGGAAGGCCAGGGCTTCCGGCGCCAATAACAAGAAGGTCGGGGGTTCCCGACGCCAAGACGAGAGGGCTTGGGTTCCCGGCGCGACAAAGAGAAGCCAAAGGGGAGCTCTTTGGCGCAGGCTTCCCGGCGCGAGGAAGAAGTGCTAGAAGGGGGGTTCTCGGCGCAGCTAAGCCAAAGGGGAGGGGGCCTCCCGGCGCGGCCAAAGTGCCAGGTTCCCGGCGCGAAGGGTAGTTGGCTTCCCGGCGCAACCAAGCTGCAAGGCTCCCGGCGCGAAGGCCAGAAGGCCAAAATAGGTCTCGGCGCCTGAAGGATGGCGCCGAGAGCTGTTCATCCCGTCTACTGTGCACGGGGCCGAGAGCTATGAGGGCGCCGGGATCAGAACAGAGCTTACGGTACTCTGTTTTGGGCTTCATGATGATCAGGTTGAAGCAAATGGACCCTGAGGAGTCAAAATGGCTCAATTCACTGGACTTCAACCTGCTTCGGTACAGGTTCCCAAGGAGGGCCAGGAACATGGAAAAGTTTGGGAGGGAAACAATGAAGTATAGGGAGCCTCTGTCACCATTGATAGATAAGGTCCCAGGGATATGTTTCATGTCATCTCTGTCATCCTGGGAGAATTTTGACAGCACCACCCCTGGACTTGAATTTTTTTAGAGAATGATAGTCGATCACCCACGGAGTGCCGGGGTGAAAGCCAAAAACAGAGGGGTATAGGGCCCCTAATGCCTGTATGTGCTTGCAGCACTATCCTGATATTCCTTTTGAGACCGCAAAAGCTTGTGCAGTGGCAGAGCTTCCTTGGTCCTTAGGGTTATAAAAGCCGATCGAGTTCGGGAAACCACGTAAAAAAGGGGAGTCGTTCCCACTAATTGTCGCCCCTGAAGTGCATGTGATGACTCAAAACGCCCCAGGATAAGTGGACGAAGAGGCCAAAGGGGTGGACAAAGGAGGGGTTCTCGGCATGATTTTCATTGGCAAGAAGATGGCTCTCGGCGTGGGATTATAGGTTGGCCAAGGGGTTTCTGGCATGGGTTTACAGATTGGCCAGGAGGAGGGCTTCTCGGCGCCAAGACGAGTAGGCCCCGGCGCGATGAGGAGAAATGAAACGGGTGGTGTTGGATTGTGTGTCTTCCCTAAGTATTTTGATGATGAGCAACACTATGTTAATTGTTCTTGTTATTTTTGATCAGATATCTTGCACTTGAGTTATCCATGGTTTTATATGAAATAACTGCTAAAGAGGTAACACTTCGTGTGTTCGTTCATGTTCTGTCTTCGTGCTGTTTTTCCTCAAACATCATGTAGTTCTTGCTTCGCGTTTTCACCTCGTGTCGAATTAGCCATGTTGTCGTCTGTTTGAGTGTTGTTCTTTCACCTCGTGCAGTCTTTGATTACTGTGTTGTTTCCATGTCATCCTTTGTATTCCTGTCTTCGAGTCGTTTCTTTGCATACTGTCTTCGTGGTCGATTGGCACTTCGTCTTAGTTACAACACCTCGTGTTGTACTGTTTGACTTCGTGTCGGTTTCGGTTACAGTCCATGTTGTTTTCATGTCGTTCTCTTTTATTGCCACCTCGTGTCGTTTTTATTATTAAGTCTTCGTGTCGTTTTTACCTCGTGCAGTGTTATCCCGTGTCATTTACTGTTTCGACCTTGTGTCGTTATCAGCCCGTGTTACTTTCATCTCGTGCTGTTTTCACTATCCTCGTGTTGTTCTCACCGCATGTCGATTACTGTCTTCACTTAGCATTATTTTTATGATTCGTGTCGTTTTTCTGTGTAGTGTGTGTGTGTCACCACTATACTTCATGTCGTTGCTTCTTACTTCGTGTCTAACTTCACTTCGTGTTGTTTTTCACCTCGAGTCGTTTCCTTATACTCTGTCCTCGTGTTGGTCTCTCGTTTTAGTCTTCATGTCGGCTTCTGTTGTAAGCCCGTATTGTCCTCGTGTTGTTTTTGCATTCGTAACCTCGTGTCTCTCTTGCGTATAACCTCACCTCGTGTCATTATCTTCTGTATATCTGATCTGTTACAGAATTTCTCGTGTCGTTCTTATGACATCTCGAGAAATAGTCACGTCGTGTTGTTGTTACTATACCTCATGCAGTTTTGGTCTTAATAGCCATGCAGCGTATTAATGGACTTAATCTCATTACAGGTCCGAGGAAGAACATTCCACACTCCAGGGCTGCACGTGATCCGAGACAAGAGGAACCAATTTGATAAAGGCACGTGACAGGATACTTCTGGATCGAGCGTGGGAGGCACACGCATTTCATGCCCTATCCATCTGCTGTTGATGCTATAAATAGAATCCTTAGTCCTCAGATGAAAGTTATCGAAGTAGAGAGGCATAGAAGAAAACAGGGAAACAGAGAGCCCTTCGATCCAGGAAAAAGAAAAGAAAGAAAAAAAAATAGCAGAGAGAAATAGAAAGAGAGCAGAAGAGTGTTCAGAAGAGTTGTTCTGACTTGCGGATCAAATCCGAAGTCTATTGCTCTATATTGAGCTACATTGTTTCCATTGTCTGGCATTTTTGATTTCCTTCGTTCGTATTTTTCATTTCTTGTTCTTATCTTTCTTCAACCGTTATTGTTTGTGTTTCCGATCCTCTGGACTGAGGTCGGGGTCCTCCTGTGAGATCAGGAGTAGGGAGAGTCAATCTCCGGTTTGCAAGCAGCAGGTGAGCTGCTTGTAGGTACCCTCCGGGTTGGGAGGAAGAGGGGTCTTCGACCTCTGGTTCACTAGTAGCAGGGCTGCTACTAGTGGGGTTTCCCTCTTGGTAAAGAGGAAGAGAGACGTGAGTCTCTGGGTTCTAGTGACTGCTGATCGCTAGAGGTTCCCTCCGGGTAGGAGGAAGAGGAGAGGTTGTTCTCCTGGGAAGCTGTGTATCAGCAGTTGTTTGGCAAGCTGTGTTGCCCAGCCTTTAGTGAAGCCACACTCAGGTTGAGTGTGGGGTGGATGTAGGTCTGAAGGACCGAACCACCTTAAAATCCTCTGAGCCCTTGTGTGATTGATCGTGATAATATTGTGGTATGCCTTCTATTTGCTTGAGCTATTAACTGCACTGCATCTTTTACGATAGTCAAAACTCGAGGTTAGCTCCGTTTAGCAATATACTCTGCAATAATTTTTAAATCTACGAAAACAGTGATCTATTCATCCCCTCCCCTTCTAGATCACTTCATATTGTACTTATCAGTTGGTATCAGAGCAGGTTTTTCCCAGAATGTGGTCCAACGGCCAGGGAAACGGATCCAATGGACCGCGCAGTTTTATAGCTGATGGGCAGTCTATCACCCGCCCCCCTTTCTTTGATGGTAATAATTACTTCTTCTGGAAGAACAGGATGGAGGTCTTTATCAGGGCCCAAAGCAACAAGCTATGGAAAGTCATTACAGATGGTCCATACACCCTTCCACCGAATGAAGATATGTGGACAGAAGATCAGGTCAAACTCTCCGCACTGAATTGGACAGCTCTTAACATCATACAGTGCGCCGTCCATCCGGAAGAATATTCAAGGATCTCAGCGTGCAAGACTGCAAAGAATATGTGGGATGATTTGCAGTTAATTCATGAGGGCACATCTCAGGTGAAGGCTACCAAGATCAACATACTTACAACTCAATATGAGTTATTTAAGATGAAGCCAGAGGAGCCGATCACAGAAATGTATGCCAGATTATCTGTGATCATCAACAGTCTGAAAGGCCTTGGAAAGGATATTCAACAAGAAGACATAGTCAGGAAGATCCTTAGGTCTCTAACTCCCGTCTGGGATACCAAGGTGACTGTAATAGAGGAATCAAGAGATTTATCCACCATGACAGTAACCCAGCTGATTGGTTCTCTCATGACCCATGAAATGAATTTCACACGAGGAAACGATGGGCATGACAGAAAGGGAAAGAATGTTGCTCTGAAGGTTTCACGACATACTAAGAAGAGCAACAACAGCAGCAGCAGCAGCAGTGATGATAGCAGCGAAGGGTCTGATGGATTCTCAGACTTGGACAAGGATGAGCGAGCTATGCTCACCAGGCAGTTCAGAAAGTTCCTAAGAACAAAAGGAAAATTCTACAGGAGGAAGAAATTTAATGCTGCAATGAAGTCTCCTGAACGAAGATTTGAGAAGAACCGGTCTGCTAAGAAGATCACTTGCTATCATTGTCAGAAATCCGGTCACATGAAAAGTGAATGTCCAGAGCTACAAGCTAAGGCTCCAGGACACCAGAGGAATGTGGTGCACAAGAAGAAGAAGGCCATGCTGTGCACATGGAGCGATGAGGAGGAGGACCCAGAAGCCACTTCGTCCAGTGAAAATGAAGAGAAGACCTGCCTCATGGCCGACCATGAGAAAGAGGTAACAAATTTATTTGAGAATTTTACTTTGGATGATTGGGAGGACGCCTATGGCGACCTGTTAAGTAAATATAATTGTTTAAACAAGGAGCATAGAATGCTTAGACGTAAGTTTCATTCTCTGTCTGAAGAACACTCTTCTATTGTCACTAATAGCATGAAAACCAAGGAGATGGCCACTGAGCTAGATCAGGTTAAAGGTGAGATTGAGAGGTTGAGAATGGAAAGAGAAGAGAATCTAGCTAGAATAGATGAGCTGAAGTGTAAAGCTGAAGAGTCTAAAGGAGAGATTAGACTGATGGCTGAAAAATATGAGGCAGTTAGAACAGTTAATCAGGAACTCCAGGACCAATGCAATGAATTTCAGAAGGAGATTGAGGACAAAGAAAAGGTGCTTGAAAAGTTTACAGAGGGGAGAAACAACCTGAATGTCCTTCTGGGGTCGAGGGTAAACTTCAATAGGGAGGGATTAGGATACAATCCTACTAGTAAAAAACCCTTTGAATTTAAGACTATCACGTTCTGCCCCGCCAAAGGCAAGGAGAAACTGGAAACACCATCCGGTTCCAAATCTGTCTCTACAATGAAGTCTTCGACCAGTAAATTCATTCACTCCACTGGTCAGCAGTCTAAGTCAGGAAATCCTGAGACAAGCACTGCTCATGTACAGCAGGCGTGGAACAAAGGTCCTCACAGGACCAGTCCTATAGAGGCCACAAAAAGAGCGAAAAGTTTTGTTAAGAAAACTCATCATGCTAATTATCAATTAGAGCATGGCAACGATCATCAGTTTCAGCACAAATTTTATTGGAGTAAAAATGCTTACATGAATTATGCTAAACACACACGCACATCTTCTAAGAGGCCAACCAACAATGTCTTTGTTCAGAAACAGCATAGTTCAAATAGGAATAAGCTTATTCAACACCCACCAAGAAATAACAAAAGGGAAGAATCAACCCACATAAATCCACTGAAGAGAACTATAAAACAAATGTGGATTCCCAAGTGCTTTCTGCATAATCAGAAAACTAGTTTTGGACCCAATTTGAATTGGGTCCCACATTACTCTGTCTGAATTTTTGCAGGTCAGCCTGGCAGCTGAGCATAACAAGTGGTATCTTGACAGCGGCTGTAGCAGGCACATGACAGGAGACCGGTCCAAATTCAGCAAACTAAAAATGAAGTCTGGGGGCTTGGTCAAATTCGGAGGAAATAACAGAGGAAGAATAATTGGAATTGGCACGGTTGGTAAGTCCTCCACTAACTCCATTGAAGATGTGTATCTTGTAGAAGGACTTCAGCACAACTTGGTAAGTATAAGTCAACTTTGTGACAAAGGACACAAGGTACTCTTTGACCACAACTCGTGCACTGTTTTTGAGCTGAATTCTGATAACATCATGTTCAAAGGTCATAGAGTAAATAATGTGTACATCGTTGATCTTGATGATAATTCTGAAACAAACTTGTGTCTGTCTGCTAATTCTGAACAGGTTGCTTTTGACTGGCATAGGCGTCTAGGCCACGCTAGTGTGTCTACCTTGAATAAACTGTCTAATTATAACCTAGTCAGAGGTTTGCCCAAAATAAAATTCCAGTTAGGGTCCAAGCTCTGTGATGCTTGTGCTCAAGGTAAACAGACTCGTGCAACTTTTAAGTTGAGAACTGAGGGTCTCTCATCTAAACCACTACAGCACTTGCACATGGATCTCTTTGGTCCTACTCGAATACAAAGCTTGTCAGGTAAGAGATATGGTCTAGTCATAGTTGATGACTTCACTAGATTTTCCTGGTTGTTCTGTTTAGCAAATAAAAATGATGCTTTTGTTCACTTTGAAGAACTTTTTAATAAAATCAAACTGCAAGGTGAACATAATATCATTACAATTCAGTCTGACCATGGAGGAGAGTTTGAAAACTCTTCGTTCTCTGAATTTTGCTCAAGAGAGGGAGTGACTCACAGATTTTCTTCTCCCAGGACACCGGAGCAGAATGGAATTGTTGAGAGAAGAAACAGGTCAATAATTGAAATGGCCAGGACTATGCTAATTGAGAGTGGACTTCCAAGGAGATTTTGGGCAGAAGCTGCAAATACAGCATGCTACATTTTAAATCGAGCATTGGTAAGACCTACTCATAAGAAAACTCCTTATGAACTCCTCAAGGGTAAGCTGCCAAACATTTCTTACTTTAAAATTTTTGGTTCCAAATGCTTTATCCACAATAATGGTAAGAATGGTTTGGATAAGTTTGAAGCAAGAAGCTCTCCTGGAATTTTTCTCGGATATTCAGAAACCTCTAGGGCTTACAGAGTCTTCAATAAAGATGAGCAAACTGTTGAAGAAACACCTCATGTGGTGTTTGATGAGAATGTTCTATCTGACAAAAGGACAAATGATGACAGGGAGTCACCTGATGAGGGAGATTTCTTGGAGAAAATTGAAGTAGGAGAGATGCAGCAAACTGCACAACCAGAAAACTTACAACAAGAAGGAGCAACTGAAGTAGGTGAACCCTCAGGTGAGGTAATATTTCACAAAGATCATCCTAGTGAAAATGTCATAGGTAATTTGCATGATCCCACTAGGACAAGGTCTCACTTTAGAACTGTCCAAGAACAGGACTTAGCTGCTTTGACATCTCAGGTAGAACCCAAGACTGTGGAAGAGGCTTTAAAGCATGATTCTTGGGTATCCTCCATGGGTGAAGAATTAAATCAATTTGAGAAAAATAATGTATGGAAACTAGTTCCTAGACCTGAAAACACTCATGTCATTGGCACTAAATGGGTCTTCAAAAATAAGATTGATGAAAATGGTGCTATCTCTAGAAACAAAGCAAGACTTGTAGCTCAAGGCTACAGTCAGGAATTTGGTGTGGATTTTGATGAATCCTATGCACCAGTAGCTAGGATGGAAGCTATAAGAATTCTGTTTGCATTTGCATGCTCTAGAAAAATTCGACTACAGCAAATGGATGTCAAAAGCGCATTCTTAAATGGGTTATTGAAGGAAGAGGTATATGTTGAACAACCTCCTGGGTTTAATTTCTCTGTTCAGCCTAACATGGTTTTTAGGTTGAATAAAGCCCTCTATGGATTGAAGCAGGCTCCCAGAGCCTGGTATGAGAGACTTTCTGAGTTCCTTGTGAGCAAGGGGTACACTCGAGGTAAGGTTGACCAAACTCTCTTCACCAAAAGTCTCGGAAAGGAGTTAATTGTGGTCCAGGTATATGTTGATGATATCATTTTCGGATCTAACAACTCAAAATTATGTAAAGATTTTTCTGAGTCTATGTCCCAAGAATTTGAAATGAGTCTAGTTGGGGAACTAAAATATTTTCTTGGGCTGCAGGTCAAACAAATGGAGGATGGTTGTTTCATAAATCAAACCAAGTATACTCTGGAGATGCTGAAAAGGTTTGGAATGACCAACCTCAAGACAATCTCAACACCCATGAGTACCAGCTCTTCACTGGATTCAGACGAAAAAGGTAAAGAGGTGGATGCTAAACTATATAGAGGTATGATCGGTTCACTCCTCTACTTAACTGCATCCAGGCCCGACATTCAATTTAGTGTAGGGATGTGTGCCAGATACCAGGCTAGACCTACTGAATTGCATCTGGCAGCTGTAAAGAGAATCTTTAGATACTTATCTGCCACTCATGATCTAGGTCTCTGGTATCCTGCATCATGTACCTTAGATCTCATTGCATACACTGATGCAGATTATGCAGGATGTAAATTGGACAGGAAGAGCACTAGTGGTCACTGCGAATTTCTAGGAGGGTGCTTAGTCTCTTGGGGATCCAAGAAGCAACACTCTGTGGCTCTCTCTACTGCTGAAGCTGAATATGTGGCAGCAGGGAGCTGTGGCACACAGGTTATATGGATAAAACACCAGCTTCTGGATTACTCGGTTGAGCTAGGTTGTACTTCTATCTTTTGTGACAATACTAGTGCAATAAACATTGCAAAGAATCCTGTACTTCATTCTCGAACTAAACACATTGAAATCAGGCATCATTTTATTCGAGATGAAGTAGCAAGGAAAACTTTTGAGTTGATCCATGTTGGCACTAACTCACAAATTGCAGATATCTTTACTAAGCCACTGGATACTGAAAAATTTAGCACTATGCGCAGAGAACTAGGTATTTACAGAATTTCATGATTGAAGATTTGATTTCTGAATACCATGTCCTGTGTTATTATGCTTATCATATTCATCATGGTGTTCTTTTTGAAGTGCATTGAGGGTTGTCTTGGCTAAGTCTGTATTGGGGTCAAGTTCTCAGGGGGAGATGATTTATAATAGGTGTCTTGATCTTTGACCTATTTTGAACATACTCTGAACGACATTTTGCTGACATCATAAGAGAATCAGGTTGATTAGGTGTATAAAAGAAAATGTTGGATGCTTTACTCTTTAAGGCTGTTCATCTAACTTTTTGTTGGAATTTTCAGCTGTTAGTCCCACTGAGATCAAAATCTGAATTCAAGATTAATCTTCATACACTGTAACTGTCTTCTGATCTAGTCCGTACAGCATACCTACTTAGTCAATGGTGAGTCCAAAATGAGGTATTGTGTGTTTTAGTCTGAATCACCTTGGATCTGGTGTATTGTTCTCAAACGGACTCAAGCTTCATTAACAAGGTTTTAAGAGCTGGTAAATAAAAACAAAATTCATAAAAGGGTTATCAACTTTGTTAACTGCTCATTGAGAAACTGGGTTTTTCATCAATGAAGTGAAAGCTTCCCATGTCATGAGATGGCAGTAATCATCTGGTCTTAATAGTTGTCTTGATCATACAGAGCTATGGTACATATCTGGTTAGTAACTGGGGTGTCTGGCCTCAGATAAAGGTGTCACCTTAATGTCAACACCAGCTAGAATACTATCTCTGTCTTCTTATCAGAAGGGGTAATGTGGTCCTGCCACCGAGTAACTGGGGATTCTTGCCTCTAAACAAGGTGTCTCCTTAATGTCAAAGGTGTACTTGACAGACTTATCTCTGATCTTGACCATTTTTAAAGATCCTGCTCACTTGAAGTATAGCTTTTGATTTGTTTGTTCTCAATACCACAGGTCATTGTCTTCTGGCTGTTTTACATAATACTCTCTCAGTAAAGACTTATTTTGATCAAACTGGTATCTTGTACCTCACTTGCTTAGAATCTGGTTCTGTGTATGGAGCAAATCCTTAGTCACAGTTTTTGCACAGTCTGACTAACTGTACCTCAAAAATCCTCACATAAAATTAATGGCTTTCTTGATTGACTAAACATCTCAATAGTCTCCATTTATCTGCCTTACTCTGTCCTGTTTTCTCTCTATAGTCAGCAATTTTCCCTTCTCTGTATCTTCAGATTTGACCCTAGTTTTGATGATGTCAAAGGGGAGAGAATTGAGTTAGTTATCAAGTCTGAGGTAAACTGTTGCTGTGTTCAGGGGGAGTGAGGGGGAGTGTTCAGGTGAGGGGGAGTGTTCAGGTTTCATCAAGAGAGGGAGTGTTCAGGTTTCATCAAGAGAGGGAGTGTTCAGGTTTCATCAAGGGAAGTAAGGAAGCAAGTATGCTTTAAGTTGTCTGCATTAAATATCCTGAATTGATCTCTTTTGAACTTATCTCTCACACTTAATATAGTGTTGCCATCATCAAAAAGGGGGAGATTGTTGGATTGTGTGTCTTCCCTAAGTATTTTGATGATGAGCAACACTATGTTAATTGTTCTTGTTATTTTTGATCAGATATCTTGCACTTGAGTTATCCATGGTTTTATATGAAATAACTGCTAAAGAGGTAACACTTCGTGTGTTCGTTCATGTTCTGTCTTCGTGCTGTTTTTCCTCAAACATCATGTAGTTCTTGCTTCGCGTTTTCACCTCGTGTCGAATTAGCCATGTTGTCGTCTGTTTGAGTGTTGTTCTTTCACCTCGTGCAGTCTTTGATTACTGTGTTGTTTCCATGTCATCCTTTGTATTCCTGTCTTCGAGTCGTTTCTTTGCATACTGTCTTCGTGGTCGATTGGCACTTCGTCTTAGTTACAACACCTCGTGTTGTACTGTTTGACTTCGTGTCGGTTTCGGTTACAGTCCATGTTGTTTTCATGTCGTTCTCTTTTATTGCCACCTCGTGTCGTTTTTATTATTAAGTCTTCGTGTCGTTTTTACCTCGTGCAGTGTTATCCCGTGTCATTTACTGTTTCGACCTTGTGTCGTTATCAGCCCGTGTTACTTTCATCTCGTGCTGTTTTCACTATCCTCGTGTTGTTCTCACCGCATGTCGATTACTGTCTTCACTTAGCATTATTTTTATGATTCGTGTCGTTTTTCTGTGTAGTGTGTGTGTGTCACCACTATACTTCATGTCGTTGCTTCTTACTTCGTGTCTAACTTCACTTCGTGTTGTTTTTCACCTCGAGTCGTTTCCTTATACTCTGTCCTCGTGTTGGTCTCTCGTTTTAGTCTTCATGTCGGCTTCTGTTGTAAGCCCGTATTGTCCTCGTGTTGTTTTTGCATTCGTAACCTCGTGTCTCTCTTGCGTATAACCTCACCTCGTGTCATTATCTTCTGTATATCTGATCTGTTACAGAATTTCTCGTGTCGTTCTTATGACATCTCGAGAAATAGTCACGTCGTGTTGTTGTTACTATACCTCATGCAGTTTTGGTCTTAATAGCCATGCAGCGTATTAATGGACTTAATCTCATTACAGGTCCGAGGAAGAACATTCCACACTCCAGGGCTGCACGTGATCCGAGACAAGAGGAACCAATTTGATAAAGGCACGTGACAGGATACTTCTGGATCGAGCGTGGGAGGCACACGCATTTCATGCCCTATCCATCTGCTGTTGATGCTATAAATAGAATCCTTCGTCCTCAGATGAAAGTTATCGAAGTAGAGAGGCATAGAAGAAAACAGGGAAACAGAGAGCCCTTCGATCCAGGAAAAAGAAAAGAAAGAAAAAAAAAATAGCAGAGAGAAATAGAAAGAGAGCAGAAGAGTGTTCAGAAGAGTTGTTCTGACTTGCGGATCAAATCCGAAGTCTATTGCTCTATATTGAGCTACATTGTTTCCATTGTCTGGCATTTTTGATTTCCTTCGTTCGTATTTTTCATTTCTTGTTCTTATCTTTCTTCAACCGTTATTGTTTGTGTTTCCGATCCTCTGGACTGAGGTCGGGGTCCTCCTGTGAGATCAGGAGTAGGGAGAGTCAATCTCCGGTTTGCAAGCAGCAGGTGAGCTGCTTGTAGGTACCCTCCGGGTTGGGAGGAAGAGGGGTCTTCGACCTCTGGTTCACTAGTAGCAGGGCTGCTACTAGTGGGGTTTCCCTCTTGGTAAAGAGGAAGAGAGACGTGAGTCTCTGGGTTCTAGTGACTGCTGATCGCTAGAGGTTCCCTCCGGGTAGGAGGAAGAGGAGAGGTTGTTCTCCTGGGAAGCTGTGTATCAGCAGTTGTTTGGCAAGCTGTGTTGCCCAGCCTTTAGTGAAGCCACACTCAGGTTGAGTGTGGGGTGGATGTAGGTCTGAAGGACCGAACCACCTTAAAATCCTCTGAGCCCTTGTGTGATTGATCGTGATAATATTGTGGTATGCCTTCTATTTGCTTGAGCTATTAACTGCACTGCATCTTTTACGATAGTCAAAACTCGAGGTTAGCTCCGTTTAGCAATATACTCTGCAATAATTTTTAAATCTACGAAAACAGTGATCTATTCATCCCCTCCCCTTCTAGATCACTTCATATTGTACTTATCAGGTGGCTCCCGACGCGGCCGAGAGATGGGATCCCGGCGCAAGAAGGCTTGCGCCGAGAGCTGTTCATCAGCTTTACTGTTTGCGGGGCCGAGAGCTGTGAGGGCGCCGGGATACGAACAGAGGTTTACGGTACTCTGTTTTTTGGTTTTAATGGTGGTTTGGGCAGAAACTGACGGATTCTATGGGCTCTAGACTGCTCAAGGCATCCACTCTAAGTTGGATTAGGTCTAGAATTCAGAGGAGTATTAGGGTTCGAGAGGCATCTGGGAAACCGGAGTCTGAATGCCCCTGTCCATCGCCATTGTCACGCAGAGCTTGGGGACATGCTTGATATGGTCATTCGTCGCCCTGGGAGCCAAGAGATGGCTGTCTCTGGCCCCAGAGGCGGCTTCGATGACATCAACGGAGGAAGCACGTACGCTTAGAACCCCGGAGTTTCTCAAGCTTCGATCATTGCACAGCACGGCTTCATCCCAGCAGCTAAGGGATAGTCTGTCCCGGGCTCTGAGGTGAGCACTAATGGTGCTACGAAGCAGAGAAAAGAAACAGACAAATCGGATCATCATGCTACTGGTTTACAGATAACACGGGGAATGGCAATAGGGCTTCAGAGGAAGCAAAAATCAGGCTTAAGCTATATCCCATCATGCATATATATCCATTCGTTTGATGATGTCCATCAGGGAAGACACATGGTGAGAAAACCCAGGCGATACACCATTCCAATACTCAAACCAATTACAGGGAGAGAGTGAGGGAAAGGGGGACAAACAGATGCCGAGATGTCTCGGCTACATTGCATGAATCAAGATAAGACTTGAAACGATTACATGAAATAGAAGAAAAGAAAACAAGGGGGAGGGCAGAGCATTGACTCCTCTCCCTCCCCGGATGCCCACCTGGAGCTTCTTCCCTTGGGATCGGTCTCTTCTCTCTTTCTTTCTTTTTGGCGGAGGAGGCTCTCTCTCTCTCTGGTTTCTTCTCTTTTCTTTCTTTTCGATCGATCGCCTGGCTTCCGATCCCCTCCCCATTTCAAAGAGGGTTTGCTTTTATAGCTCTCATCCCTCTGTCTTCTCGGT